>CM040428.1:20316603-22716603 GCA_022702705.1 Papilionanthe hookeriana x Papilionanthe teres | reverse complement strand
ATGAGATGTAGATGTATGAGATGTAGAAGCATACGATGTAGAAGCACCAGAAATTCTAGAAAAATCCCCTCTCCATCCAAAATTACAAAGCTCATAATAAGACTTCAAATTTACACTAGTAATGGGCTTTAGGGGTTGTAGAATCTCCTCCCAACTATCAAATCTCACACCATCTTGCTCACATAAAGAAAAGATTAAGGATGCAAATCCCAAACCTGCAGTACTGGCAGCTATGGCAGAACAGGTTATAACATGATAAATCAGAGATCCAATATTAATTGTCTTATACTGCTGAATGCAATAGTTCAGTGTAGCCCTCTCTCTAGTCACTTTGCTAAGATGGTTCGTAAGGAGTAGACGAGCATAAATAAAATAGTTCCATGCTTTCACTGTGGCATCCATCTTCGATGTAGGAAAATTCACTCTTCTTCCACTGGTAATTTTCCATAATCCTCTTCCAGCAGTTAATGAAGAAATGATCTCATCTAACTCCTCATCCGTAGGATTGTAATTAGCATAAAAACACGTAGTATCCAAACGCATTTGGTAAAACCAATTTATTACCTCAGGTGAAAACGCTGTTGAACCATCACCAGATCATCCTCTGGTTCAGGGAGATTACCATAGAACTTTTGAACTACGAAAATCATAGCAAGAGCAAAAAAAACAACAGAACCCATCCCACTGTCGATAGGCAATCAAGTCTTCTACTTCTCCACCCGGATTCTTGAAACAACACTCAGGAATTAATTTCTTTGGTTGATCGCATCTATATATCTATTCATAGCTTTCGAACTTATGAACTTGCTCGAATCAAAAGTAGCTTTCCCTTTGCTCCTCTTCATTATTTGTGCCATTTCTAAAAATTACAATAAATTCACAATAAATTCCAAAAATCAACCCTAACTCATAAGACCTAACTTCTAAAAGCTTAAACTCACTTTTCCATATAAAATCCATCAATTTTCATCAAATTTTCACCAGGAATAGTAAATTTTGAATTTTCTATAATGCACTACAAATCAATAGTGAAAATAAAAAATTTCTACATAAAAGAGAAGCTCTAACCTTGAGAAGAAGAAATATAAAAAATTTGGCTAAATTTCACCATGTTTTCTTCACTTATGGGGAAGCCCTAAGTCCAAAATCGCGAAGGCTTAAGGAAGAAGAAGATGAATGGGAGAATAATAGTGATTTGTGGCTCTTAAAACTGCTCACAAACAGATTTTTGTGAACCGACACTTAAGCACAACTGGTTCGGTGCTTAGGCGCCTAGCTCTCGGGTTTGCTTGCGCTTAAGCGCGGGGAATTGGCGCTTATGCGCCAGTGCAAAATTTTTGATATTTTAAAATTTTGATTTAAATGCACATCTTCCTAAGGTAATCACCCTCATATGGTCATAATAAATACTAATAACAATATTCTTCTCTTTCTGCTCTCTTCTTTCTAAAAAATTTTCATTTTTTTCAAAACTTAGATTCGATCACAATAACACAAAATTTTCATACAAACAAAACACTTTCATTCACATATTCAACAAGTATAAACACCCTACACATAACTAATCTCCACACCAAAAGATTTTGGATGCGATAGCATCTAAATTTATCACAATATAATACAAACTTACATTAAACACTTAAAACAATCACAAACACAAACAACAAGCAAACAAACAAACTTTCGAACTTAATTCCATTCTCCATTAGGTGGAACATATCCCTGGCCTTCATTTGTTCCTTCTGAACCATTTGACACAGATTTGATGGAACAGACAATGATGAAAAATTCTTATTGAATCCTCTTTAATTCACTTATTTTTCATATACATCGCCTTGTCCGCATCTTCAATATAACTTGTATGACTGAATAGCATTTTAAGTTGTCATTCAATATGCGATAAAAATGTGTTAGTTTCATATAGCCTTGCCTCAACTGAAGCCACATCAACCTCAATTTTTGTAATCTTCTTTGTTATTCCTTCAATACTAATGGCTAGGAATCTATTATATAACTCTTGTACACTTTGACTTACAATCTTTTTCTTGATGGCCTCATCCTTCTTCTTTAAATCATTGTCCCAAGAAGAAATTTTTGCTAACTTAACACCTTTTACAACTCAAATCTCTCTTCACTTAGACTTTAGATTGAAATTTTGGAGAGGGGCAAAAATTATCATCATTTTCATGCCAGTTATAGACTTTAAGAGCCTCTACCCACTTCCCACGTCTAAAAACCACCAAATAAAGTTCAAGACCACTTTACCACGTTTAATACCTCTAGAACATTATTTAGGCACATTTTAAAATCTCCGACGCTTAAGCGCTAAATTTGGGCACTTAAGCGCTGATGCTCATTTTAGCGCAGGTCCGTTTAATGCCCAAATACTCATTATGACACGTCTATGGCATCAAATAATGTATTAAATTCATCACAATATATTCAAAATACTACCACAATTCTCAAAAACAAAAATAACCACATCACATTAAAAACAAAAGCACACCGATAAGTATGGGTTGCCTCCCACAGAGCGCTTGGTTTTATATCGTTAGCCAGACGTATCCAGTGCTTATTCTAGGTGACCCAACATCAAAACATCATTAAATTTAGTTTGATCCCCTAAGAAATAGGGTTTCATTCTATGACCATTCACTTTGAAAAATTTCAGGGTTTTAGGATCTTTGATATCCACAGCTCCATAGGGATAAAATTTTATCACAATAAATGGGCCCATCCACCTGGACTTATGTTTACCTAAAAATAACCTCAATCTTGCATTATAAAGTAAAACTTGTTGCCCTGACACAAAAAGTTTTGTAAGAATCTTCCGATCATGCCACATTTTCATCTTATTATTATAAATCTTAGCATTTTCATAGATTCATTTCTTATTTCTTCTAGCTCATTTAATTGCAATAATCTCATTTTACCAGCATCCTTCAAATTATAATTAAATTCTTTAATAGAAAAATAAGCTTTATGCTCAAGTTCCACTGGTAAATGACAAGTTTTTCTATATATTAACTTGAATAATGACATTCCAATAGAAGTTCTATATGCATTCCTATAAGCCCACAAAGCATAATTAAGCTTGACTAACCAATCCATTTTTGTTGGATTTATAGATTTTTCTAAAATTCTTTTGATCTCTTGATTAGAAACTTCAGCCAAACCGCTTGTTTGAGGATGATAAGTAGTAGAAATTAGATGATTGATTTGATATTTCTTTAATAATTTCTCTATTATTGCATTTTTGATTTGACTCCCCATCAGTTATGATCACTCTCGACATTCCAAATCTGTAAAATATATTCATTTTTAAAAACTTTGCAACACTTTGAGCATCACATTGAGGTAAAGCAATAGCTTCTATCCATTTAGACACATATTCTATTGCTAACAATATATATAAACTTCTAGAAGATGGTTTAAATGGTCCCCTAAAATCTAATTCCCAAACGTCAAATATTTCAACTTCCAAAATATAATTGAGGGGCATCTCATTTCTTATAGAACTATTGCCTACACGTTGACAACGATCACAGCTTTTAATATAATCATTAATATATTTAAAGATAGTAGGCCAATAAAATCTAGATATAAAATTTTGTATGTTGTTTTATCAACACCAAAATGTCCCCTAAAATCATAATAATGACATTTTTGAATAATTTCAAAAATTTCTTCTAAAGGCACACATATTTGAATAGTTATATTCTTCCCCTGTTTATATAGAAATTGGTCATCCAAAAAATAAGACTTAGTTTCAGATAAAAATTTCCTCTTTTGTAGGTGTGTCAGATCACAAGCTAAAATGTTACTAACAATAAAGTTCACAATGTTTGCATACCATGGAACACGCCATTCATTAATATTGAACAATTTTTCATCTAGAAAATGTTCATTAATTTCTTTTTCAGAACAAAATAATTTGTCAGATTCAAGCCTGGATAGATGATCAACAATTTGATTATCAGCTCCCTTTCTATCTACTATTTCAAAATCAAATTCTTGCAAAAGAATAATCCATCTTATCAATCTTGGTTTTGCATCCTTTTTTCTCATTAAATACTTAATAACAGAATGATCTGTATAAAACACACATTTGGTTCCAATTAAATATGATCTAAATTTATCAAAGGCAAATAATATTGCTAATAACTCTTTCTCAGTTGTGGTATAATTAATTTGAGTTTCATTAAGAACATTACTAGCACAATAAATTACTTTGAAAATTTTATCATTTTTTTGTTCCAAAACAGCTCCAATAGAATAATCACTTGCATCACACATTAATTCAAATGGTTTTTTCCAATCTAGTGAAACAATAACTAGTGTAGTGACTAATTTTTCTTTTAAAAGCTCAAAAGCTTTTTGGCAATCCTTATCAAAATTAAAAATTACATCTTTTTCGAGCAAATGGCGTAGTGGCTTAGTAATTTTTTAGAAGTCTTTAATATATCGCCTGTAGAATCCAACATGTCCTATAAAACTCCTAATTTCCCTCACATTCATTGGGTGAAGTGAATTAGTGATCACTTGAATTTTTTTAGGATCTACCTCCATACCTTTCTCTGAATGTGATGTCCCAAAAGAATTCCTCCTGCTACCATAAACTGGCATTTTTCTCAATTAAGGACTAAATTTATTTCTTCACAACATTTAAGAGCTTGTGATAAATGTTCTAAACATGATTCAAATGAAGTTCCAAACACAAAAAATTGTCCATAAAAACTTCAATTCCATTTTCAATTAAATTACAAAAAATAACCATCATACATCTTTGAAATGTAGCAGGGGCATTACATAAACCAAATGACATTCTTCTAACAGAAAATGTACCAAAAGAACTGGTAAACATTGTTTTCTTTTGATCCTCTAGAGCAATTTGTATTTGGTGATAACCAGTATATTCATTCAGAAAAAAAAGTATTTATGCCCAGCTAGTCTATCCAGCTTTTGATCCAGAAAGGGTAATAGGAAGTGATCTTTCCTTGTGGTAAGGTTTATTTTTTTATAATCAATGAATATGTGTCATCTTGTAACTTATCTTTGTGCGGCTTATTTTCGGGTTATGTGTTTTATTTCGAAAAGGGGGTCGCCTACAGAAATTGTCGGCGAATTTTAATTTAATTTAAATAAATAATTTGAAAATTAGTATTTGCTTTTGAAAATAATTTTAAATTTGAAAATTTTAAGATATGAAATCAAACTAATTTCACATCCCGAATAGTTTATATAAACGAGCGCCGCACTACGAACCGTGTATCTATCCCGAAGAATAGACATACTGCTTGATAATGAGGCTCGATTAAATAAACTAGAAAGGTTTGTGACATCCGTTTGGTCTGCGAACTAATTTTATAAGCCGACAAATTCCCCTATTTAATATGAGGACATTAAACAGGGTTTATATTACCTGGGTTCTTAAAATTCCCTATAAGGGCAAGCCTCTATAGTTAATTACATCTTAAGTGACGGAAATCACCTAAGAAAACTCTCGATAATAATCAGTAGTTCTGCTCTCAAGAATTTCAAAGTTTAAGTTTTCAATGGATTGAATTTTGGAATTTCAATAGGGAATGGATCAAATTTGGAACATTTTGTTTTGGGAATTCGAAGGAAGAAAGGTAGGAGAAATCACAGATTCGAAGCGAACTTCGATAATTTCCCGACTATCCTATTGTTTGGCTTGGATTTAGGAAAAGTCCTAATGTTTATTTAATGGTCTGATCTTGCCAATTTTAATTAATTAGGACTTATATTTGTATGATAAAATCATACAAATAGCCTCGAAGATGTGAGGGTTTATGTCGTACCGAACGATCACCTCGGAGTCCTAAGACCGGTTAGGGCTTAATTTACATGACATGATCATGCAAATGCCTAACGAAGAGTTGAGGATTTATGTTGCACTTGGCAAACTACCTCGAAGTTCTATGGCTTGGTTATTTAATTCTGAGAAAGTTTTGCTGAAGTAGACTCAGGTTTTGCTGATGGCGATGGCCGTACTGCCCACCATGCTCCGAGCTCCTTGTTGTTGCAGAGGTTTAGTTTTAGAAGATTGTAATCAAAAGAGAAGAGAAGAGTTTGGTTTAGAGAAAATCTTAAAATCCAAGTGTTTTTTATGTTTTAATTAAACAAATCTTAAAGTTGATTATAACGACACCGGTTAAGATCCCACGGTTCCATCCTTCCGGCATCGTTATTTTTATCGGATTCACTTAGTCCAGATGAATTTGCTAAACTCAACTGAATGAGTTCCACACTTTCATTTAGACCGTGGGAAATCCCGTTAGCAACACGTAGGTTACATCATCCGAGGTATTCCCGATCATCCAACAAGACGTTTTAGATTAGTTGTAGTTGTAGTTTTGTTGTTCGTTTGTGATTAAATTTTGAGTTGTCTTATATTTTGAAATGTTGTGGCGGTGAATTTTATCTTGTAATGACTTTTAATTTAGTTTTAGTTTCAGTTTTAGGGACTATCCTAAAGGTGTGGGTTTTCATGCAACGATTATTTATCATGCAAGAAAAGTAAGTGCGATGCGATTAAATAAATTGCAATAAAGTAAATTGCAATAAAATAAAAGCGTACCTGGAGGGTCTTCCCGTCATCCCAAGCTACACTTAAAACACAGTTAGAATATTTAAGCATTTAAAGTAAGTTCCTAGGTAAAGCTAAGGGAAGGGTTATGGTTTTCTACCAAGTTCCTAATCCTATAGCTAGTCATTTCCTACGACGTCTAGGTTCTTGTATTTTGGTTTGAGGATGATTTTCTTCCTCAAAGAACAACTAAATTTAATTGTTCTTATAAATATCCTATCATATCGAGGAAGTGCTTAAGACGAATCTTAAACATCTTTTCAATATTTCTAGGATTATTCTAAGTCCAAGAGAATTTAATTATACAAATGAATTAATCGTCCGGGAGTTCAAGTTTGTTGTCTTGCTCAGTGAACTAGGACATTTGAATATCTCATGAATTAACACTTCATTTAACACTCCTTTTAAGAGTTATGACATCACGAGCTTTTGAGGGCAGATGGATGTTCAAGTGGTTTATGATTTAATTTTAGTTAATGGATTTAAGTTTGGAATAGTGTTCAAGTTGTTTTAAGTCTATCTTTGAATTCTTTGTCTTAGGTGATGTTATACTTAATTTAATTTAATTTAATTTAACTTAATTTAATTCAATGTGGTTTAATTTAATTTAATTTAATTCAAGTTAATTTAATATAATATGATTTAGCTTAATTTAATTTAATTTGATTTAATTTAATTTGATTTAATGTGATTTAATTTAATTTAATTTAATTTAATTTAATTCAATTTAATTTAGTTTAATTTAATTTAATTTAATTTGATTTGATTTAATGTGTTTTAATTTAATTTAATTTAATTTAATTTAATTTTTTAATTTTAATTCAATATTTTATTTTAAAAGGGTTTGCTTTAAATAATTTAACTTTAATTTAATTTAATGATTAAGTCTTTTAGCATTTTAAATCTTTAAACTTGGATTATCATTTTAATTAGGAATTAAATATTATTGGGATGATTAATTTAGGGATTCTTAAATTAAAGAACAAATCTCTTCCTAATAATATCCCTATTTTAATAATTCCAAATTTATTATTCTTCCAAATTTAATTAATTATTTTATTAAGGTTTATTTTAATTATTTTTAAATTGTTTAGTGGGTTTCTACTCTTTAATTATTTAAATTTCAATCATCCAAATCAGATTAAGATCAAATATTTTACTCTTTCATTTTATTAAGCCTAAAGTTTTAATTAAGGGTTAAAATTTTAATTACTGATTTTGCCCTTCAAGCTTAATAATTTCATAACTCACTAAATTGAGCTCAAATGAATTTGAAATTTTTATGTGACTTTACTCATATGTCAATAAAGACATTAGAGGAGAAAATGTGATTTTTCTGTATTTAATTTATTTATGTAATTATTTTTGGTGGAAAATAAGGATTTCCAAGGAAAAATTAATAATATGACCAAGGAAAAGTTTCTGTCCTTAAGAAAATTATGGGACATTCCTAATGACCAGAGGACCACTTGGACCAAGTTTGGTGATTTTTTTTGAATTATATTATTTTTATTATAATTATTTTGAGTTTTGGGGTATTAATTAATTTAAAAATAAAATAAAGTTTGAAAAATGAATTTTATATTTTTCAAAAATCCCTCTGATATCAAGGAAATCAGAGAATTAATTTTTATAATTTTCTGATTTTTCTTTGATTTATTAGAATTATTTTAATGGAAATGCTAGAAAATACAATTTTTTTATTTTGAAATTACCCTAGGGCTTTAAAATTTAATAACTCATCATAGAGACTTAAGAAAATTATGGGAATTGTTCCTAAGTGATTAAAATTTAAAATGTGACATTATGGTGAATTTTATTATTTTTGTGATTTTTATTATTTTTTTAATTATTAAAATATTAAAATAATGCAAAAAATCAACTTTTTAGAAAATTGAAATTTTAATTTTCTTAAATTCCCCTAATATCGAGAGAGGCCCCAAAACCAATTTGGTGAATTTTTGAAAAGCATTTTGAAAGTTATGAATTTTTAAAGTTTAAATTGGCTAAATGGCTTAATCAACCCATTTGGTAGGGCTAACCAAACCCAATTGACTTCAAACTTTTATGGTGGGTTCCTCTGATCCTAAAGGTCAGTGGAGAATTGATTTCAAGTCAATTTGATGTATGATTAGCTCTAATTAATTAAAGACCTATTTTGGGTGTTTAAGCCAATTAGGGTCATTTCAAGTGAATTAATTCAAAACCTATTTTTCCTAGGGTCTTCTAGTCATAAGAAACATCACTAAATTTTCCTAGAATTTATTTCACAACATGCTAATTATTGGATTTAAAATACTCAAAATAGTAACATGAATTTGAAAAATCAATAACTTCTCATAGGGATGGCCTCTGACTTTGGAAAATTTAGGGAATGTTCCCAAATTCAGAGGCTTCAAAAGCCCTGTGGTCTCATGCCATGGTGAATTTCCTATATGCATGGAGAATTAAAATAATACAGACAGTAAATAAATCATTAAAAATAAAATACTTAATGAAATTAAATGATTTCTTTTCCACATTATTCTCCTCTGTTCACTGAGCAAGAGGGTATTTTTATTTTATTTTTAGGATTTTTTTACACAAAGTTATGAATTTTTGAAGTTTAGGGAATTAAATAAATAGGAAAATAACCTAATTTCCTACTTATCCACGCGGCGCCGCGTCGACCTCGGCGACTCCGAAGGAGGTACGTGTCGCGCGCGTGATTGGGCGCCGCCATCCGAGTCGGCCGTCCCGGGACCCGCGGTTCATGCACCATTGCGTTGTCCGGCTCGATCCGGACCGTCCGCTCGATACACGCTCGATCCGAGCGGCTCCCGGTCATCGTCAACGGCCGGTGTGCACCCGTGACCGTCAACCTTCTAACCCTAATTTCTCGCTCGATTCTCAATGGATTTTTGTGTTCTTATGCTCTATGGATTCGTCTTGAGGAGACAAACACATCCATACGGTAAACATGTATTTAAATTGACTCAAATTAAAAGGAGAATCTCTGGAAGCTCGGGAAGAAGAGTGAGTCCATACCTTTGCTCAGAGAAGTGAAGCTTTGATCTGAGAGTTGTATCACCTTCGATTGGGTCCAAGTAAGCTCCAGATGAAGTCCCTTGGCCTGGTGAATTGTCTAGCTATGAAAGTGACCACAACCGATCACAAAGCTTGGAGTCTGGAATAGATAGGTGGCCTGGAGAGGGGGCTTTTGCTGGTGGACTTCTTCCCTTGGTCTGGTGAAGGTGTAGGACCAATCAATTTGGGGATTGGTTCACTGTGGAGAAGTGTCCTGGTTTTGGGCTTGGATTTCGACTCCGAAATTGAGCTCGCGGAGAGGAAATGGCAGGGGGATTTCGGTGGGGATCAAGTTCTCTATGTGTGGGGAGTAGTACGGAACAATTTTGGCGAGTTTCCTTAAGGTTTGTTTCATCACCTCTCATGGCCGAGAAGGGGTGGTGTTTAAATAGGCATGGTTTGGAGGCTCTCCCGGGGGAGTTAGGGCTTGGGATCGAGCTGCTCTTGGCATGGGAAGAGCGGCCATGGTGACCATTGGGTATGGGGCGGCTCGACGGGTGAGAATTCCAAGTTTGGGCTCACATGTGAGCTCTCGGCCTGGTGGTTTCCGGCGGTCGTGGTGGCTGGCCGGCCAGGGTCGAGTCACCCTCGAGGTCGAGTGGGTCGGGGCTGGAGGTTTGTGCGATCAATTGGGCCTTGCCATGTGTAAAGGGGGTGGCTTGGAATGGAATGGGGAAGAGGCCATTTTGGCTTGGTTTGGGTCAACCCATGTGTTTGGGTTGGGTTCACCTCCCCATGACTCGGTTTTAGGCTGAGAGAATAAGTTAGGTCGAGCTGGTCGAAGGTGGTGAGGTCTCTTTCTAAGAATATTTAGATTAAATTTGGGTTAAGGGGAATCATGGTTAAGGCTAATGACTTTAGGAGATTAAGGAAAGAGTCTCCTCCTTTTGCCCAAAAATGGCATGGTGACATGTAAAGAGGCTCTCATGGCTTCCATGTGGCTCATGCATGGCTTCATGGCTCATCTTTGGCTTGGGAAAAGTTAAGTCAATTTCATGGAAATGGGTTTAAAGAAATTTTGGCATTTTGATGGGGATTTGGCATATGGCTTAATTTTGAATTGTTTAATTAATGATTTTGAAACTTAGGGGTGATTTTGATTAAATGGATGATGAGGGGAAGTGTCATGTGGGCTTTGGATGAATTTGGGCTTTTGAATTTGAAGGAAGTGGGCTTTTAGGAAGGTTTAAGGGAAGTGGGCTTTTTTGATTTTAGGATGGGCATTTGGGTGAAAATTTTGTGAAGAACCATGTCAAATAAATGTTACAATTGGTTTAGGGATGTTTCATGAATGGTTTGGAGTCAATTTGGTGTGATTTGGAATTGAATTGGTTTGAATTTGGGTTTATTTGGTAAGTGGGCCAATGTAGGTCAAATTGGGCTAACTTGGGCCAATGTTGGGCTAGGGTTGAAATTGATGTAAAATAAATATTGGGAAATGTTTATGGGAGTGTTTCAAAGAGGTTTTGGCTTTGGTTGGGTTTTGATTTTGAGGTTTGGGCTCATTTGGGTTAGGTTTAGGTTTAGGTCAAAATTGGGCCTTTTAGCTTTGGGTTGAATTTGAGTGGGGTTTGGGTCTAAATTTTGGGCAAATCATGTTAGTGTTTTGTTTATGGGGATGTTAAGGAAGGTTTAGAAAAGATTTGGGGTTAATTGGAGTTGAATTGGGTGAGTTTGGGCTAAGTTTGGGTCATGGGTCCAAATTGGGCTTTTAAGGCCAAAAGTGAAATTGGATCCAAATGTCAATCAAATTGAACTTGGATTTGGTCTAGATTGGTGTTGGGAATGTTGAATTGAAGTTTAAAATTGAATTGGACCAGAATTTGAGTCAATTGGGTAGGTTTGGTTTGACATTGGGTTCATTTTGGGTTAAAATGGGTCAAATTGGGGGTTTTGATAAAAGTGGGGTAAATTGACAAAATTGGCCCATGGTGTAGTTGGACAAAATGAAATTGGGAATATTTGGGATTTTTTGGAATTTTCTGGGAATTTTCTGAATTTTTGGATTTTTTGGCTAAGAGGGGTATTTTGGGTATTTGGAGGGTATTGGGAGGTATTTTTGGAATTTTTGGTATTTTTGGGTATGGATGATCAATTTGAGTAATGTGGGAATGTTTAGGATTGATTTTGAGGAATTTTGGGTAATTTAGGTGGTTTTGCAAATTTTGGGTGGTTTTGAGGGTTTTGGGTGAAATTAGCGGGTGTAGGGTCCCGGGGTCAAAAATTGAAAATTTGGAAAATTGAAGCTTGGGTGAATGTAAGTGGAATGAAATCATTTTGGTTGAGCCATGAAGCCATATCAAGCCCACATGAGCCATGAAGGGACTCATTTGAGGCACCCACTATGTTGTTCCTAACCCTCTTGCCGAGGGCTTAGGGGTTAAGGACCATCCATGTGAATCACCTTCATGAGTCGGGAGGTCAAGTTAGGTATGGGTGTGTTTTTAGGAGGTGTGTGAAAGTGTAGTGTATAGGTGTAGTGTGTGTGTAAGTCGGCCCTTCACCGGACCAGGGCCACCTGGGGCGGTCCCAAGGCCAAAGAGTCCTATAGGAACTCATCCTTTAAACTTCCACATTTGATTTCAACCCTCTAGGTGATTAGGGGTCTACAATCAAGTTTGTGGAGTTTGCAGGGAGTTAAGAAGTGGTTTGAATTTCTAAGTGGTAGGTCCCAATTCTAATCCTCTAGGATAGTCAAAGGAAAAGCCTAAGGCTAGATCCTAAGTACTAAAAAGGAGAGAAGACCTCACCAAAAATGAGGTCAACAATCTTGTCAGTATTAATTCATTTTGTTCAATAGTAGTTACAGTCACTCCTCCTTTCTTTAGAACACAGTGTATTAGATTAACCCATGCACTATCTGAAATAGGATAGATAATCTCAGCATCTAACCACTTTAAAATTTCTTTCATAACAATTTCTTTCATCATGAAATTTAATCTCCTTTGAGGATCAGCCCTTGGTTTGCAGTTTTCTTCCATCAGAATTCTATGCATACAAATCAAAGGACTGATTTCTTTAATATCATCAATTGTCATCCAAAGGCTTTCTTATATTTCTTCAAAATTTTCAATAAACACTCTTCTTCTTCTGAAGGTTTGAGGAAATTAAAACCTACAAAGTTGAGGAATCACCTGAAAAAGGCATATTTTAAATGTTTCGAAAGTAACTTCAATTCAAGTTCAGGAGATTTCTCAAATGATGGACAAAATGATTTATCTTTTTCCGTCATGTCCAAAACTTTAAAACTTTCTTTAACAAAATTTGAACATTCTTCAATAAAATCATTAAAATGTTCTAATTCCTCTTCTTCCTTGTTCTCTAATTCTTTCATTTCAGACATCTCTTTAGAAGTTATTTTGAAATGACATTCACTAAGATATTTCATTACATCCATCCTAAAACATTCATCATCTTTAACTTATGCAGGGTATTTCATTGATTTTGAAATATTAAAAGTAACCGTTTGATCATTGACGTGCATAGTTAATTCCCTTTTTTGCACATCTATCATTGGTCTTCCTGTAGCTAGGAAAGGTCTCCCTAAAATGATAGATATCTTTTTATCTTCCTCCATATCTAGCACAATGAAATCAACATGAAAGATAATTCGATCCACTTTTACCAAAACACCTTCTACAACTCCCTTAGGATATGTTATAGAACAATCCGCTAATTGCAAAGTTACAGTTGTAGGGGATATTTCTCCTAATCTCAGTCTTTTAAATATAGATAATGGCATAAGGTTACTGCTTGCACCTAAATCACATAAAGCTTTCCCAAAAAATCTATCCCCTATCGCACATGGAATTATGATTTACTAACATCGCAAAAGCTTCAGATTCATGAATATTGTCTACCTTTTTAGGATGTACCAATGTAGGAGGCTATTGACAATTATTAGTAGTCATTTCTTTAATTAAAGCATAAGTATCATGAATTGTTTTGGACATCAATGAACCACCAGCAGCGACATCAATAATAAATCTAAGAGATCCAGCTAATCCAATTTAAAATTTTGAATAATTAAATAATATGGCACAGCATGGTGTGGACACAATCTTAGGAGTTCTTTAAATCATTCCCAAGCTTCATAAATAGATTCCCCTTCAAACAGACAAAAATTTATAATATCATTTCTATGCTTCACAGTTTTTCATGGTGAAAAATATTTAGCAATGAATGTTTGTGCAAAATCACCCCAAGTTCTGATAGATCCAAGTGCTAACGAATTCAACCATATCTTAGCTTTATCTCTAAGTGAGAATGGAAAAATCCTAAGTCTAATAACATCGTCAGAAACACCATCATATTTAAATGTAGCACACAATTCTAGAAAATTGGCAAGATGTAAATTTGGATCTTCAGTTGGTGCTCCCCCAAACTGATTATTTGATACCATTTAGATAAGAGTAGATTTAAATTCAAATAAATTAGCAGATACAACATGATTTTGATACTACCATGAAGTTCATCCACTGTAAGGTTTGCATAATATCTTAAAGGTCTAAATTCTTGATGAATTTCAACATTATTATTATTTTGATTTGCCATTTCTTAAATTTTTTAATTTTTAATGTATTTTTAATTTTTTTTAATTTTTATAATAATTCTTTCTAATTTTGAATCGTAGGGCACTAGTCATTCCGAACCTGAACTACGCATAAACTATTATAACACAATAATGAAAATAAAATATAGCACACATATACAAATAAAGTTCAAATAAAACTTTTTAAAAATAGAAATTTTATTTTTCTAAAAATAACTTTTAATTTTCTTTTCAATCTAAATCCAATTCAATGAATATCCCAGACAGCGGTGCCAAAAACTTGTTCCCTTTTTAATATTTATACTTGTGGTGATATGATTTATAATTATATTTATGATATAACATATTAGTATTTTTTTAATAAAATCTTCTTATTTACAATGACACCAAAAACTTGATTTCGATGTAAATAAGAATTCAATAGTTATATTTAAATTTAGGGATTCTACGCAAGTATACGTATCGTTATCAAGTAATATAAGACTTTCTGATTAAGTCCCAAAATATCGAACCCATAGGGAATTCCTTTTTGGATATTTAAAATAATAAAGAATTAGATCACAAGATCTATTTAGAAAAGACATGTACTTAAACAGTTTCAAATAACAAAAAACTTGAAAATGCGATTCTTTTTGGTATTTTATGAAATAAAATAAACAATTAATTGACTATAACGAGATTTTTGTAAGATTAAACAAGTATACATTAAAATAATTTTATCCTTATCATAAATAAGTAATAAGTGCACAAGTTCTGTTGTGGAAATATTCAAAATGTGTTGTGCCAAATAGGAATAATATTATTCTTTACTCTTACTAGAGATGCTATAAAGAATATTGGCTAGTTTAAAGTTTGAATAGTTTTAAAGACAGGTTTGGTAGGGAATATACTAGCTCTCACTCTACAATTCCCTTCCTTCCCTCCACCTAGGGGCTAACATCTCGTATTAAAGCCTAAAACAATAAACCAATTTGGGGGTTTTAGTCTATCACCCTAAATTCCTCTAATTCTACACACTTCAAAGTATATGTCCCTTTTATTTGCACAAAATTACATGAATTAATTTCCCATCCATAAAATCTCATGTGATTTATACAAATAATTGACTGAGATAATACCTACAAGAATCTTACATGTTCTCACAACAAAATTTAACATCTTAATTGGCCAAATCAAGAAGTAATTGCAGTGCAAGGATTAAATCAACACAACTTATTCCAACATTAAAGATCAATACTTCCACAACATCCTTTCATCACTTAATAACTTTTCATTTTAAGGAAAAAGATAAAGAAAACTACTCAAAATCCATGTAGAAAACACGACAACAAGTAATTTTAAAAGTAGAAATCATGTAGAAGCACAAGAAGACTCAATTAAAACTAAATGAAGTACAAAGATAAAAACTTATCTCAAGTTCCTCTCCACCAAACTCTTGAAGTTCATTTGAATCTCTTCCTTTGTCTTATAATTCTCCATAGGACTGGTTGCCCAAACCTAGAGGGTTTAAATCTCTCTAAAATAATGGATTTTTACTTAGAAATCTCTACCCATCTTCCCTTTCACTAGGAATGAGATAAATTTGAAGAAATCCTAAGTAATAATCCTACAACTTCTTACTGTAACTACTCTCTCTACACACATAATGTCAACTTACTTACTGCCTTTTAAATTTTCTTCAAGTCCATTCTTTTATATTTACTCAAAAAGTGTTTTGGTGACTCTTCAAAATGTATCCATAGTCAATGAATCTTCCCAAATGAAGCATCCTTTCAAGTTCTTTTTGAATGTATTTTGGCACCCTTGATCAGTTACCCAAATTTATACCAAAGGTTGCCTTAAACACTCTTTCAAAATTTGCCAAAAATTCCTTGAAATTGCAATTAACTACCCTGCGCTTAAAAGCGGGGCCTTTGGCGCTTAGGCACGGCCTTCTCTGTCTACTGGCGCTTAGGCACCATATCTTAGCGCTTAGGTGCCCCCAGTTCAATTTAACACCTTCTTCATTTTTGCTCCAAATTTGATTCTTTTTCACTCTTTTTGATATATTTAATCCATTTAATTGTAGCTGAAAGAAAAAAAACACAAATACCTTCAACTAAAGTAAAATATCATCAAAAATAGGTACATAAATGTGTACAAAAATATTATATATTATAGGTATATCAGTATCATAGCCGACGAGTAAATAGAAAAAAGAAGTATAGAATGTTGAGGGTGATCTATAAAAAAAATACCTATTTCTTTATGTCTTAAATTCTTATCAATTTCTAAGGATATTATGCTTTAATGAAAGGTATTTTTTGTGTTTTTGGATGTAGGTGATGTAAAAAGGTCTAAAAAGGAAAAAGGAGCAAAAAGGAGCAAAATGGAGAAAAATACAAAAAGTATAAAAAAATATGGCCTGGCGCCTAGGCGCCAGAAGCTGGCGCTTAAGCGCCAGACTCGATACAAAAACTGTCAAGTTTTTGACAACGTTTGAATGGTTATTTTGACGGAGTGAGCGGTTATTGGACATTCTAGAAGACTGGTAGTTGTTCCTTGATAATAGGACATGTGATACATTGCATTTGTACGCTCCAAAACGGTTTTAATCGCGAAGAGATGCGAGCCAAAGTGAAGAGGTGCGAAGAACTGGATGCGGTATCCGGCGCCTACGCGCCAGACAGACCTTCTAGAAGATTCATTGAATGTGGACATGTTTTGAAGAGGTGCCTTAAGGCAACCCTTGAAGCCTACAAATAAGGGTCCATTTCTTCAGAAAACGGGCCCCTCCCATTGTAACCCTTTCTCTTATCCACTTAAGGACCTCTCATCCTTAGAGAGAGAAATAGAGAGAGAAATTTAGGGCCACTTTTGTTAGTTTAGTGAGTTTATTTTTAAGTTGTTGCATCTGGAGTTCATTACACTGTGGAGTCAGTAGGAATCAGAAGATCTGTAGAAGGAATATTTGAGATAAGTATTTTATATTTGATTCAGAGTTTATTTATTATGTTTTGCTGTTTATAATCAATGTGTTCTGAGTAGTTAGTTTACTTTCTTCCTTCAATTATGAAGATATAGATAAGATAATATAAAGATTTGATGGAGAATTGAAATTCAAAATATTTTCAAAACATTGTGATGACATTAATACCTGATTTTACTTTACTTTTTAAATTGGCCATTTAAATTGTTAAAACGTATTGAAGAGTTTTGAGACCTAGAAGGAGAAGAACTCTTAACTTGTAAATGTCACATGAATCCTTGGGTAGTCGAAGGCCATGTGCGGGCTATTCAAGGTGAAGTGCAAATAAATAGGAAGATAAGATTTAAAGGGCGTAGAATTAATAAGTTTTTAGAGTGATAGACTAAATTCTTATAATTTAATTTATAGATTAGGAAAGGGTCACTAGTAGGGCCGACCATAGCCACCCTTGGACATCTAGTAGTGTGAGTCTAGATTAACTCATTCTACTAACAATACATCCGGGCTCGAATCGTAAATTAGCCAATGTTCTTTGCGCACTGGATCAAAGGGTAAAGAATAGGAATGCTTCTATTTGGCAAATACCATAAATCAAATTCTCCAATGAATATTAAATTATCTTAAAAATCTTAGATTAATTGAAGGGAAGAAAGTTATTTATTTTATATAGTTTTCATAAATCATTTTTTTATTATTGTTTTCTTTATTTGCATCTAGTAAATTAATAGTAATTATAGTTAAATTAAAAGATAAAAAAAATTATTTTTGAAATATAATATTTAGAAAATTTATTACTATAATATTTCCCCGTGGGATCGATACTAGGGTTATAAAAGAAAACCTTATATTACTTGAAACGATACATATACTTGCGTAGTACCCCTAGTGTGTAAAATATTTTCTAAAATTTTACAACATTTTGATTTTATACACTAGCTGCTATTTATAAATTGGGTCAAGTTTTTGGCCATCTTTTGGAAGCAAATATTACTGCGTTATTGCGGGTCGGGTCAAGTTTTTGGCGCCGTTGCCGGGGAAAGAAATAAAATAGTTATAAATTTTTGTAAAAAAATATTATATTTCTAAAAATATAAAAATATAAAATAAAAAATAAAAAAAATCATATAAAATATAAAATATATATATTTTTTATTCCTTGTTTTATGTGAAGATTTGGTTCTGAAGGATTAATACCTTTAGATTCTGAATTAGAAAGAACAATTAGAAAAATTAAAAAAGGAAAACAAATTCAAAAATTTCAAGAAATGGCTACTTTACAAAATCCAATTGAACTTAATGATCAAAATGTTTATAAACCATTAAGGGATTATGCTAACCCTACAGTTGATGAACTTTATAGTAGTATTCAAATACCCACTGTAGATGCTAATTCTTTTGAACTTAAACCGTCTATTATTCAAATGGTGCAAAATAATCAATTTGGTGGAACACCAAATGAGGATCCAAATTTACATCTTATTAGTTTTTTAGAACTTTGTGCTACCTTTAAATATAACAATGTTTTTGATGATGCTATTAGACTTAGACTCTTTCCTTTTTCTTTAAGAGATAAAGCAAAGATGTGGTTAAACTCATTAGCAATCGGTTCTATTAAAACATGGGCTGAAATGGCACAAAAATTCCTTGTTAAATATTTTCCTCCTTCTAAAACTGCTAAATTAAAAATGATATTACTTCGTTTAGTCAATTTAACGGGGAGACAATACATGAAACTTGGGAAAGATTTAAAGAACTATTAAGAAAATGTCCTCATCATGCTTTACCTGATTGGTTAATTATCCAAACATTTTATAATGGATTAATTGGATCTTTAAAATCAATTATTGATGCTGCTGTTGGAGGTTCTTTAATGTCTAAATCATTTGAAGAAGCTTACACTTTAATTGAAGAAATGGCTAATAACAATGTTCAATGGCCTTCCGAAAGGATTAATCCTAAAAAGATGGCAAGTATTCACGATAATGAAGCATTTTATATCTTAGCTTCACAAGTAGCAGCAATGTCTAAGAAATAAGATAATTTTGCCATTAATATTTCGCATAATAACTCTGCTAATATTGAAGATTCTCAAACTATTGAAACTTTACAAGCTATTGCAAGTAAAAATAATCCTTATTCAAATTATTATAATCCTCAGGTGGAAAAATCATCCTAATTTTAACTGGAATAATTCACAACAACAATGGGGTAATAATCAATCTCATCCCGCTGGAAATTGGAATAATCAAGTTAATCCAAATTATAAACCTCCTGGATTTAATAATCAACAAAAAAATTTATCAATAGAAGAATTAATTTTACAAATGAATAATCAATTACAAAATCAAAATACTCCTATTCATAATATTGAAAATAAAATGGGGCAAATTGCTACTTTAATTAATAACAGACCTGTAGGAACACTTTCTAGTAATGTTGAAATTAATCCAAAGGAAACTGGAAAAGAACATGAACAAGTTAAAGCTGTGCAACTTAGAAGTGGAAAGGAATTAAAAGAAAGAATGCAGAATGAAATTGAAAAAGAGATTGAGGTCGAAGAGATTGAAAAACCTAAAGAAACTCTCTCTCTCGGTCAAGATCAGACCGTTATACTCGTTAATGTGGAAGTTGAAAAACCACCACCACCTTTTCCTCAAAGACTTAAACGAAGAAATTAGATCATCAATTTTCTAAGTTCTTTGAAATTTTTAAGAAACTTACTATTAACATACCTTTTGCTGAAGCTTTGGAACAAATGCCAACTTACGCAAAATTTATGTAGGATATTTTAAGCAAAAAACGAAAATTTGAAGCTTTTGAAACCGTTGCATTAAGTGAAGAATGCAGTGCAATAATTCAAAAGAAATTACCTGAAAAGCTTAAGGATCCTGGAAGTTTCACTATACCTTGTGCTATTGGAGAAAAATTTTGTGGAAAAGCTTTATGTGATTTAGGAGCAAGTATTAATCTCATGTCATTTTCTATCTTTTGAAGATTGGATTTAGGAGATATTACTCCCACCACTGTAACCCTTCAATTAGCTGATAGATCTATCACTTATCCTAAAGGAGTTATAGAGGATGTCCTTGTTAAAGTGGATAAATTTATCTTCCCGGTAGATTTCATAGTACTTGATATGGAAGAAGATAAAGAGATACCTATTATTTTAGGGAGACCTTTTCTAGCTACCGGACGAGCTATGATTGATGTGCAAAAGGGAGAACTAACCATGAGAGTTAATGATCAAGAAATTAAATTCAATGTTCTTAAATCAATGAAGTACCCCGATAAAGAGAAATGTTATCGAATGGATATAATTGATTATTTAATTGAAAAACATTATCAAGAAAAATGTAAAGTCATTTCTGAAGAAAAATTTGAATTTTTAATCGATGAAGATGAAGTAGTAGAAGAAGAAGAGACTCATTTTATAAAAGATAATTGGGAAACTTTAAACATAACTCAAAATGATATACTTTTACCATTAATTAAAAATCCTCTGAACTGGAATTAAAAATGTTACCTTCACATTTAAAATATGCGTTTCTTGGAAATTCGTTAACTTTACTCGTTATTATTTCTTCGAACTGAGTAGAGATCAAGAAGAAAAACTACTAGGTGTGTTAAAGAATTATAAGAAAGCTTTTGGTTGGACTATTACTGATATAAGAGGAATAAGCCCTTCCATTTGCATGTATAGAATCTTAATGGAAGAAAATTTTAAACCTACTATAGAATCGCAAAGAAGATTAAATCCTATCATGAAAGAGGTTGTTAAAAAAAAAATTATTAAGTGGTTAGATGCTGGTATTATTTATCCTATTTCGGATAGTCAATGGGTAAGTCCTATTCATTGTGTTCCGAAGAAAGGAGGTGTAACTGTCATTGTTAATGATAAAAATGAACTTATTCCTACAAGACAAGTTACCTGGATGGAGAATTTGTATTGAATATAGGAAATTAAATAAAGCCACTAGAAAGGATCATTTTCCTTTACCTTTCTTGGATCAAATGCTCGATAAATTCTGTCGGACACTCATATTTCGTTTTCCGGATGGATATTCTGGTTATCATCAATTACTTATTGCTCTCGAGGACCAAGAAAAGACAACATTTACAAGTCCTTATGGAACATTTGCTTTTAGAAGAATGTCTTTTGGTTTATGTAATGCATCCGCAACTTTTCAAAGATGTATGATGTCAATATTTTGTGATTTGATTGACAAAGGAATTGAAATATTCATGGACGATTTTTCGATCTTTGGAACTTCTTTTGAATCTTGTTTGGAAAACATAGCCAAAGTTCGAAAAGATGTGAAGAAACAAATTTAGTTCTTAACTGGGAAAAATGTCAATTCATGGTCACGAAGGCATTGTACTTGGTCACAAAGTATCACAAAAGGGATGGAAGTAGATCAAGCAAAAGTGAAAATTATTCGCTGAATTGCAACCACCTACTATCATTATCGATATGAGAAGTTTTCTATGTCATGCTTGATTTTATAGAAGATATATAAAGGATTTTTCTAAAATTGCTAAACCTCTTTGTCATTTATTGGAAAAAGATGCAAAATTTGAATTTAATAAAGAATGTATTAATGCTTTTAATATTCTAAAAGAAAAAATAATAACTACACCTATCATTGTTGCACCTAATTGGAATAAATCTTTTGAATTAATGTGTGAAGCAAGTGATTTTGCAATTGGAGCTGTATTAGAACAAAAATATGAGAAAATTTTCAAAGTTGTATATTATGCTAGTAAAACTCTCACTGAAACACAAAGAAATTACACTACCATTGAGAAAGAGCTTCTAGCTATAGTATATGCCTTTGATAAATTTAGACCTTATCTTCTTAGTACTAAATGCATAGTTCATACTGATCATTCTGCTATTAAATATCTATTAACTTATAAGATGGGTTTTACTTCTACAAGAATTGGATTTTCAAATAGTAGATAGAAAAGGAACTGAAAACCAAATTGCTGATCATTTTTCTAGAATTAAAAATAATATTATTTCGGAAGAAAATATAAATGAGAAATTTCCTAATGAATCTTTATATGTTATTCAAGAATGCAAAACACTTTGGTATGCTGATATTGTTAACTATTTAGTTAGCAATATTTTGCCTTATGACTTGGATAACAAATTTATTAAGAAATTTAAATATGATGCTAAATCTTATATTTGGGAAGAACCTCATTTATTTAAAATTGGTAAAGATTATATGATTCGAAGATGTGTACCTTATGAGGAAACTTTTGCTATTATTCAAAAATGTCATGATTTTGATTTTGGAGGACACTTTGGCATAGATAAAACTGCATTTAAAATTTTAAATTCTGGATTTTATTGGCCTACCTTATTTAAAGATGTGAGACATTATGTGAAAACATGAGATCGATGTCAAAGGATGAGAAATATATCTATGAAGAATGAAATGCCTTTAAACTATATATTGGAAATTGAAATTTTTGATATATGGGGTTTAGACTTTATGGGACCATTTGTTCCATCATTTGGAAAAATTTATATTTTATTAGCAGTTGATTATGTTTCAAAGTGGATTGAAGCTGTTGCTTTACCAAACTGTGATTACAAATGTGTTTCTAAATTTTTAAAGAAAATGATATTTTCAAGATTTGGAATGCCTAAGGTAATTATCACCGATGGTGGAAGTCATTTCGAGAATATAAGAATTCAATCATTACTACAAAAATTTGGAATCAAACATAGAATTGCAATCGCTTATCACCCACAAACAAGTGGAATGGTCGAAGTATCAAACAGAGAAATTAAAATAATTTTAGAGAAGACTGTTAATCCTAAAAGAACTGAATGGGTTGATAGACTTGACTCTCCATTATGGACTTATAGAACAACTTATAAGACACCAATTGGAATGTCACCTTACCGGTTAATTTATGGTAAACATTGTCACTTACTTGTAGAACTTGAACGTAAAGCTTATTGGGCGATAAAGGAGTTTAATTTTAATTTGAATAAAGCAGGAGAAAAGCGATTATTGCAATTAAATGAGATGGAAGAAATAAGAAATGAAGCATATGAAAATGCGAGGATTTATAAAGAGAAAATGAAGATGTTGCATGATAAGAAAATTTCAGGAAAAATTTTTGAGCCTGAACAAGAAGTATTACTGTTTAACTCTCGTTTAAAACTTTTTCCTGGAAGATTAAGATCTAAATGGATTGGACCCTATATAGTTGAGAAAGTATACCATTATGGAGCTGTGGATATTAAAGATCCCAAAACAGGAAAAATTTTTAAAGTAAATGGATTAAGATTGAAGACTTATTTGGGAGATATTAAAAAGATTTATAAAGAGGCTTATAAATTGAGTCAACCTGATTAAAGATTTACTTAAGTCGGGCTGACGACGTTAAACCAAGCGCTTTGTGGGAGGCAACCCATAATTATCTTGTGTTATGAGTGTTTTTGTGTTTTAATGTAAGGTTTTGCCTCGATCTTGATTAATTTTATATTACTTTAGAAAAATTTGATGATTATAAGTCTTTGTTGACTTAAGTCGAAAATTATTTTAAAGTATGTAAGATTTAAAAATAGGATCACACTATTTTGAATATGAGTAAAAAGGAGATCAAGTTAACATTCATTATGATTGTTTACAATGTGAGTTATTGAGTCTAAATTACTCTTACCAGTATAATATACCTATCTTGGAGAACGAAATTTTGAAATTTGACGATTAGGCGAAACAGAGTTGAACATAGTTCCGGTGCCTAGGCGGCAGAATTCGGTGTTTTTGGATGTAGGTGATGTAAAAAGGTCCAAAAAGGAAAAATGAGCAAAAAGGAGCAAAAAAGGAGCAAAAAGGAGCTAAAATGGAGCAAAATACAAAAAGTATAAAAAAAATATGGCCTGGCGCCTAGGCGCCAGAAGTTAGCGCCTAAGCGCCAGACTCGATACAGAAACTGTCAAGTTTTTGACAATGTTTGAACGGTTATTTTGACGGAGTGAGCGGTTATTGGACATTCTAGAAGACTGGCAGTTGTTCCTTGATAATAGGACATGTGATACATTGCATTTGGACGCTCCAAAAAGGTTTTAATCGCGAAGAGGTGCGAGCCAAAGTGAAGAGGTGCGAAGAACTGGACGCGGTATCCGGCGCCTACGCGCCAGACAGACATTCTAGAAGATTCATTGAATGTGGACATGTTTTGAAGAGGTGCCTCAAGGTAACCCTTGAAGCCTATAAATAGGGGTCCATTTCTTCAGAAAACGGGCCCCTCCCATTGTAACCCTTTCTCTTATCCACTTAAGGACCTCTCATCCTTAGAGAGAGAAATAGAGAGAGAAATTTAGGGCCACTTTTGTTTAGTTTAGTGAGTTTATTTTCAAGTTGTTGCATCTGGAGTTCATTACACTGTGGAGTCAGTAGGAATCAGAAGATCCGTAGAAGGAATATTTGAGATAAGTATTTTATATTTGATTCGGAGTTTATTTATTATGTTTCTTTGTTTATAATCAATGTGTTCCGAGTAGTTAGTTTACTTTCTTCCTTCAATTATGAAGAGATAGATAAGATAATATAAAGATTCGATGAAGAATTGAAATTCAAAATATTTTCAAAACATTGTGATGACATTAATACCTGATTTTACTTTATTTTTTAAATTGGCCATTTAAATTGTTAAAACCTGTTGAAGAGTTTTGAGACCTAGAAGGAGAAGAACTCTTAACTTGTAAATGTCACATGAATCCTTGGGTAGTCGAAGGCCATGTGCGGGCTATTCAAGGTGAAGTGCAAATAAATAGGAAGATAGGATTTAAAGGGCGTAGAATTGATAAGTTTTTAGAGTGACAGACTAAATTCTTATAATTTGATTTATAGATTAGGAAAGGGTCAATAGTAGGGCCGACCATAGCCACTCTTGGACATCTAGTAGTGTGAGTCTAGATTAACCCATTCTACTAACAATACATTCGAACCTGATCTGTAAATTAGCCAATGTTCTTTACGCCTGGATCAAATGGTAAAGAATATGAATGCTTCTATTTGGCACAATACCATAAATCAAATTCTCCAACGAATATTAAATTATCTTAAAAATCTTAGATTAATTGAAGGGAAGAAAGTTGTTTATTTTATATAGTTTTCATAAATCATTTTCTTATTATTGTTTTTTTTATTTGCATCTAGTAAATTAATAGTAATTATAGTTAAATTAAAAGATAAAAAAAATTATTTTTGAAATATAATATTTAGAAATTTTATTACTATAATTTTTCCCCGTGGGATCGATACTGGGGTTATAAAAGAAAACCCTATATTACTTGAAACGATACGTATACTTGCATAGTATCCCTAGTGTGTAAAATATTTTCTAAAATTTTACAACATTTTGATTTTATACACTAGCCGCTATTTATAAATTGGGTCAAGTTTTTTGCCATCTTTGGGAAGCAAATATTACTGCGTTATTGCGGGTCGGGTCAGAGGGAGAAAAAGATTGCTCAAAGAAAAGATAGCGAAGTAAGGTTCTTCCAAGCCCACCGACCCTACTTATAGTTACACCGCAAAAGTCAAAAGGAAACTGGGATGTAAGGGTCGACAATGAATCACGGAAATAAATTCACATCATACACACATTGAGAAACAAAAAATTAAAAAAAAATTAAGCAAAATATTGATATTTACATATGAGTCTTTGCAGTTACAACTTATTAGCTGGAAAGAAAATACCTGATAAAACCATCAGTCGTTGTTCAGGCAAGACAAAATAATGCTGAGACAGACGTCGATATACTAATTCCCCTCCTAACCTAAATTTGTCTACCCTTTTTATTTCATATTGAAGGCACGAGACCAAAACTGTCTCTCAGATCACAAGCACTTAGGCATAAAGTGTCGCCACTTCGTCTTAAAAGATAAACTCTGAAGCGAGCATTGTGTCAAGTTCTTCCTCAAGTTTTTCTAGCCGCATGTTCCGAGACTAAGCATGATCAGCCTCTCAAATCAGTAGAGTTTCCGCCTTACAAAACTGAAGCCCAGTCAAGCCGGGTGGGTCTGACGTGTCGGCCGCCTCAGACTGGTCAACTATTGGATAAGCCGCGGTAGTCCTCCCGAACGTCTAGAACACTCAACAGATCCCAAATTCACAACAATCCCGTTAATACTGCTCTCACCACACCTTTTAGGATGTTGAATCCAAAAGTATCTAGAAGATATGCCTAAGAGATAGAGTGCGAAAGAAAGGAAGAGAGCATAAAGATTAGTAATGAATAGTAAACTTGCGTTACCTCTATTCATGGAACGAGCCCCTATTTATAAGAATGTTGCATGTATAATGTATCTCGAAAAAAATAGGTGCGGTAGCAGCATTTTGGTCAATACATAATTGTAGGACAGGAGCTTGGGATGCCACCCAATGACATTTTTGGGCTCCATGTGCCAGGATTCTGAAGGACGACCAACTGGGGCCATTTACTGGGTGGCTATGGTCGAAGAGTGGATCGAGAGGCCCCAGATGACTGCTCTAAGATCCGAGCAGTTTTCATTGTTTGCTCGACTTGGTTGAAGAAATACCGATGGATTTGTCCGCGTGAGTTTTCTACCGGTAGACTTTAAGGGGTTGGCTGAATTCTACCCGTCTCGGGATTATTTTTCTTCCATTTGCAGGAGCCGTCCGGATAGACACGGGCCCTTAAACTATCCCTGGCGGGTCTCAGACTGCCACGTCATCTTTTATGTCAGTCGTCAGATATCTTTAAAATTCATGTTGACACATTTTTAATATATAATATAAATAAATAAAGTTCTTATATGCATATAAATCATTTTACCTTTTTTGTTATTGATATATTAGTTGTTTCATTATTGCATTCAATAAATTTTCTGCTTCTAGTAAATTTTAAAGTTGCATTTATTTACACTGCACATTTCTTATATTTTTACATATACCACCAAAACTTTCATATTTACATACATTCAAAATCTTTAATATCATATCAAAAGGATTACTATAACTTCTTAAAAATAAAATATATATTTTCATACTTAGATTTACATACAAGTTGATATGCTTATAATATGATAGTTTATATGTTAGAAACGTAAAGACAAAAACTTTGTATTATGTAAGTAAAATTTTCAATTAGAAAAATATCAAGAAATCAAAAGGCTTATTTTTAGATAAAATACAATATAAATCTTAATTTCTTTTCATTATTTTCTATACTTACCTAAAAATAAATTTATTAATAATTAAAATCAGTCAATCGAATTTAAATTAGAATATTTTACCCACATTTTTTTCATTAAATTTTATATATTCACTTAGTTTTGAAAGGGAAATATTATATTTAAAAAAATAGATAATTTTTTTAGTCACATAATTCAATTAGAAATAACTTTCTTCAAATAAAAATGTATAATTTATTACATTATCCATAAATATAAATTTCCAATGCCTTATATAAATTTATTTGAAAAGTGCAGGCAGAGACGGGCTTTAAAAAGTAAATGATTTGCTTAAGCAATAGCATTGCCGCTTTGCGTCTTGAAAGTGCACTTATTTTTTAGTTTTTCCCCTTTTTGATTGCAAATATTTTAAAGTATTTGTTTTCAACCTCGGCTTTTCTAAACCTCCCAAATTGAACCACAATTATTTTCTTTCTTTTTAACGATCTTCTTATTTTTAGATGATGGGATATAATATGTGAAGTTACAAGTTTAGCCCCTACTTTAATGGGGGTGTTGTAAGATATATTAGATATTTTACATGTACGGCCCTATGGCTCAACTACCCTTTGACTCGGTCAGCCGAGGTTATCAGTAGACCTTTGATGGTCTTCAAATCGACGGGATTGAGTTAATTGAATTGTTTTCAAAGATTGGTTATTCTAGTATGACTGTCACCTTTAGATTGTATGAAATGCAATCTCACCTCGACGCCTGTAAGAAATCAGATGGTGAGAATATGTTGAGGGAAAGAACGGGCTAGAGGGAGAAAACTTGTCAGATGGAGAAAAGCGAAAGAAAAAACTTGTCTCCAAAAAACGGAAGGTAGGCGAGCTAATTGGCAAAGTGGGGTCATATGACTTGCTTCAAGGTCCTCGGCATGGGAAGCGTTGAGTTAAAAACGAAAGTAGGTTGGTCAGTTCGACATCTTGCTGCAGCTCGTTGTCCAGGGAGCCGCCGATGCTTTTTCGTATGAGGTGCAAGAAGCTACTTGTAACTTGTTATTAATCGGAGTGCAGAGAACTACGAGCACCCTACTATCACCTGGTGAGAGCAGACTATCACTTAAATAGCCTTAGTTGATTTGGCATTTTAGTATGAGAAAACTCAGCTTTACTGGTTAGGCTAAAGTTTTCCTTACCATTACTTATGATGTATTTTGGTGTAGATGACGCAACATAGATTGACGACTTGCTTGCATGGTCAGGTTCTGACTCTATGTTCAGTTAAGGTGGCTCCGAGATCATCTTGAAGTGAGGAGATTGTGGTTGAAAACTTTGGTAGTCCTACTACCAAAGGAGGTGTGATCAAAGAATGCAGATGTCCTCTGGATTGTTGCCTGCCACTTGAATCTTGGGCAACAGGGATGCACTGAAAGGAAGAAATAAAGAAGCTGCAGAAGGAGTTAGAGGTCTTTGAGCAGGAGCTATCAAACATTCGGGAGACCATCTCCATGCTCTAGATCAAGGTTGAAATGGACAGTGTAGATAAGTTTAAGTTTGGGGGAGTGGTTATATATAAAATGCTGCTTTAGAGAGAGTTTGTCTCCAACGATGTGTCATATGAACCTCCTGTATATTTTCTCTCTGAACATATTTCGAGTGTAATAGTTTTGAAATAAAATTTTATTTCTATTATTATTTTTTTGTTTTGAATTATGTGTTGATCTGATAGCGTGTTTTCAAAATTGAGGCGCGGTTTTTTTACAATTAGAAAGAAATTTGGCAGAGTTTTACTATGGAAATGAGGAGGTTCTTTTTTTTGCCAAAAATAGAAGCATTTACAGATGATGGCAAGGGGTAGGGGTGTTGATTCCATTGGCTTTTTTAAAATGCTTTGGATTGCTGAGGTGGAGTGGTGAAACCTTGGGGCCAATGAAGATGAGCCATGTGTAAGGTCAAAGAAGGTGTGCCACTAATGAAACAGTGCTCAAGTGGGTAGCTTGCTTTGGAAGCTATGGATTTGGAGGAATGCTTAGATTAGTTCAAGTGAGCTGTTGGTTAGTTAGAATTAAGTTAAGAGATGTTTTAGGAGGAGCCAATGAAGAACTGCCAAGTGGTTTGGTGGTTGCTCCAATTATTGGTCTCATTGGATGAAACTTCTAGAGTAGCTTAAAAAGCCAACTATTTAGCTTGTAGTAAGCTCCAAAATGAGTTTAAAATGAGTCTTAAATGATTGGAAAGTTTAGCAAAGAACGTGGCTTAAGAGCTAGCCAGGTACATTTGAAATTGACGGGTTCAAACGAGCTCAAAAATGGGTTCAAGGGTGACTTTAGTTTAACTTGAATTTGAAGTAAATTTAAGGTGAGTTTGGCAAGCTCATGGCTTGGAGTTTCAAGACCAAATTTAGTTAAATTTAAATATGATTTGTGAACAATATCAAGCCTTCAAAAGATTATGCGTGGGTGTGTGAGAGAATGCAAATTTCAGTATTTTTATTTTCTTTTATTTGAAAATTATTATATTGAAAAAGTTAGAGAGGATTGGGTAGTGTTTTTGAGTACTTTATAATGACTTAAAGAATGGAGTGGATATTTAAAAATTTTATTTTGCATGTATTTAAATTTAAATGGATTTTTTATGAAGAAAATGTATTTTGGAAGAAAATAGTTTATTATATTTAAATTTTTTTTTAAGTTTTATTAATAACTTTGATTATTAGATTATTTTCCAAATTATGTTGGTTTTTTATTTTTTTAATAAATCTTTTATTTCAATTTTTTTAATTTTTATGATTTTATTTTGAATTTTATTTTATTTTAAAATATTGTTAGTAATTTATAACTTTGTATTTCTTCATTTCAATTTATTGATTTATTTTGAAAAAATAAATTTTTTTATTGATTTTGAAAATTTTAATTATGGATTTTGAAATTATCAACAATGTTGATATTAAGTTCATTTGATTTAACAATTTTTAATGAACTTTTATTTTATTTTATTTATTTTTTAAATTATGGAATTTTGGTGATTTAATTATTTCAATTATTTTATTAGAAGATAAGCTCCTTTTAGTTTAGGGTGAACTTCATAGTTAAATGAGTTCTCCAATAGCTAAAAGAGAATTATCCAAAAGTAGTGAGAGTGAGTGAAGTGTTCCAAGAAAAGAATCGCCACCAGACTTAATTTATTTTGGGTCAGAAAGGGTTACCTAAAGCATTTTAAACATATAGGAACTCAACTCGAACTTCAATAATTTAGCCTCAATCAACTCAACTAAAGTTCGAGAATTCAATCAAATATATGGAACCCCAAAGGGTCAAGAAGTGGTTTAATTTCTAATTTGTATAAGCAGTAACGCTAGTCCTCTATGAGAGCCAATAGGAAAAGCCTAAGGCTAGATCGTAAGTTCTAGAGAGAAAACGAAATACCTCATAAAAATGAGTACAACACCTGTCATATCTCTTAGAGTGAGGGGGATGAATCTCAGAGGGTAAGGAATGTACTCATACGCCTCAGGGTACGGTCTACCCTTCCTCACAGCAGCCTCACCCTATTATGCTACTAAGGTAGCTTTAACCTTAGCATCAACCAAAGACTGCATATGCGAATTAGAAGGAACACGCTCATGTTGAGCGACATTTGAAGAAGTAGCATGAGTATGTCTGGGGGGGGGTACTAATGGCACCACAAGAATAAGCAAATGTGCCTCACCTTGTGTAGCGTGTGAGACAACGTTGAACCTTGCCCTCTCACCTTGCGACGTTGTGATCTGTGCTGCAAGCAGGGTGACTTAATTTTGCAATAAAGCAATAATCTCATCCTTGCTCCAGTCTCCCTGATCATACGCTGGGCCAACATGAACTTCAACTAGCTTATGGGGATCATCCTTGATGGGCTTGGGACTTAGTTGTCGGTGTTCGAGCTCTACGCTCATGTAATCATCGTCATGACTTGGCTAGTGGCCATATTGAACTCATGGAGTTCATCATCAAAGAGGTCATCCTCCTCAAGAAACTCCTCTGGAATGTTAAAAAGTTCCCGGATAAACCATCCTCGGGATCGATTTCAGGTTTCGTCATAGAATCAACCCATAGTGGCTCCGAGACACAATCCATTGAAAGGTCGACTCCCTTTGGGGCTGACTCAATGACCTCCACAATCGAAGTTGAAGTCTTAACAGATGAAGAGGTAAGGAACCTTTTGGACCCATTGCCTCTTAGGTCAGGTGGGATGGTAGCCCTCTCTCAAATACTTGTTCTAATTAAAATAAGTGGAGTAGCTATAGAGTTTCACCCCGGAACGCTCTACATCAATAGAAGAAATATGCGCAACATGTTTACACAAAGTGGGAATACAATAAGCAAACAATTCTTTCTTCTTATTACTATCATAAGATGGCACAACAAGTGATACAGTCAATGTCGCTATATAAAATAGTGGTAAATGGAAAATAACTAGCTCAGATACATCCTTATTAAGATATAAACCCAGAGCCCCTTGGAGTTCCTGAACGGGCTCAACGGTTTGCATGATAGAGCATATGTGTCTGGGTCTCGTAGTGGATCATAAAGGGACTCTGGTCCTCTGCTGTGAGGATGTCATGGGTGAGGAGATAAGGGGCTGCTCCAAGGCTCACTTCGATGTCTCAGTGATCTGAGTCAACAGCTTCTCTCGAGAAATAGGAGCCTTCCCCCTCAAGGAGGAAACTATCCCACCAATCCTCTTTACAAGAAGACTCATGGAGGCATGGTCAACCTGAATGGTGGGCTTGAGAGAGCCCGAGTCTCGAGTCGAGGTACACCTCCTAGCAATCCTAACGGTGACGTGTTACTCCAAGCCAAAAAAGGAACAACAAAAGTGTTCTCAAGAAATGAAATCTGAGACTCCACTCAAGCTGGAATAGGAATAGGAGTAGGAACTTGCTTTTGGGTCTACATCAACCTGTTCTTAGACCTCCGAGCCCTTCTACCCAACCTGGGAGTTGGAGTAGCCTTAGAGGGACTTAAGAGGAATAACAGAAACAACTCCAGAACTGTCAAAAGGCTCACCTTTTGAATGCAGGGAGATCCATTAGAACATAAAAGGGTGACCTGATAGTTATGAAAGGATAGTCGGGCATTTTGGTGCATCACTGTCGGGCCCTAGCTTCTTCCTCATGGAAGGTGAGACATGATGTGAGCCATCGGAGCAGGAGTGGCTCGATATGTATGACTCCCCTTTCTAGGGGAAGGGCATAGAATAGACGCTTCGACGGGTATGGGATTTCCTAAAATAATTTAGACATGGTGCTCGTAGAAACCGAAGTTGATGACACCCTCAAGAATATAGAAAACACTCAGTGAAAAGGGAACAGAGTTTCGCCCAATAATGGCATTCGTGACAAACCTCTCACTCGTCATGACTGCCAAGCAAAAAGAGGCAATGATAAAAAAAAACGAAAAATGTTCAGAAAATCAATCACAAAAGTACAATAGCACTGATGCATGTGACTATGCAACGACCATAATGCTGAGGTCAGGAACCAAAGGAAGGAATACATCAAGCTGCGAACCATAGCATCTAACACATAGAGTGAAATCCGAAGGTCTTACAAAGCTTAACAAGTTACATAAGGAAAGATACCAGGATCTCGATAATATTAGTGAAACACCAAATATATAGAGAGAGGCTATGACCCAATAAAAAAAATAAAACTTTTAGTATGGAGAGAGATACTCATCCCCAACGCAGTCACCAGATCTTTTTTGTTCATTTTAAAAACTCAGAGTCCTTAGCTTGTCTATTTATATGTCGTCATATATTCTCTTCTTCGAATAAGTCTCTCTCTCGGATCATAAGATGATTCAAAGAGGAAATGAATAAAAAAAAAAGATATACAATAACAAAAAAGCAAATGAATTTAAAAAAAATTGAAGGCTTATATATGGGTAATCCTCGTGTGATAAGTAGAGCGTTTACGTCTGAACAAGATCAGATAGAAATACCTCGAAAACCAATATCCATCAAAAGGATACCTACATAAGTCATGCATAACCTGAGAATTAAAAAAGCATTTTGTTCTGGGGTCATGAATCTCTCAATTACATCTTAGGAAATACTCAAGAATTTTCTCGATAAATGAAGTTTCACTTAAATTATCATGAATTTGGAGAATATGCCATCAAAAGATGACTATTTTGTATGAGAACGCCTCGATGCTTTCAAGCCCACGCTAAGCCATAGAGTAAAGAGTGTGTCTCTCACATTCCAAATAGGTAGCGGCTCATCGACATCAAAGTTTATGAATAACCAAAATCATCTCGATAGGGATATTTCTATACGTTAGAGCTCACCTTTCCATAAGGGCAGATGGTTAGTCACCGTATCGCAAACGAGCGGCAGCTCATTAGTAATCAAGCCATCAAGGTTATATCAATGAAGACAAAGGGGGGCAACATGGCTCAAAGGGGCTTTGTGAGTAAGGGTAGAGTAATCCTAAAAGGTAGAAGTAGTAGGGTCAAGGTACCACGGAACCATCATCACAAGCTACTAGAACCCTCAATTTACCTGCTCGTAAAAGTAGTCGACCCAATACATCCAGAGATCCCCAGTCAGCAATCTGTGAATTGTGTCATCCATGGAGAATTTGATAGCTCTAAGGTCAAAAAAATGAAGCTGTAGTCCAATGACCTACAAGGTATAGCTTAAGAGGTGGGACTCACACTCGTTAGACGGATGACGAAGTTGCCTCTGAAAAGAAAGGAAAAAGGAGGTCCAACTGCAAGCCGAAACATTTTGCACAAAGGACATACATCCTATCTGGTCGGGGTAGCCTTTGACACCCTAAGCGTGCTAGAAAACCACCAAAATATAAAACTTATGCTGGGTTAGTTGCGTTGACGAAGCATATGGACTTCTCCTCGGGACATGCTGAATGATGCAGTTATCTTCAAAGCGTGGAGGCCATATTAAGTATGATGGGGCTTATAACCATGCATGTGAAGTATTTTAAAAACTAGCCCAAAGGCCATGCATACAAATAAAGTATAAGTTTTAAAAGTCTTAAATATTTTAATCAAAAATCATAGGTAACTTAATTTTTATTGTTAAGATCTTTCAAAATGTTTAAAATTTTAGGGTCCTTAACGAGCCTAGATGATTTGCAGGATTCCTAGAAAAAACACAAGCAATAAACGGGCGAAACTAAATTTAAATTTACAAGCATGAAAACAAACCAAATATAAAATAATAAGTGGCTGGTGCCGTTGGATCTGCAACATATCTCAGAAAAGAAAAGGCGGTCGGACTCTACATATACATGCCCCATCCTAATTTTATATAATAATGTAAGATATGAAATTAAGATATGGGACACGACCATTTGCTCTTGGTCCCTAATCACATGGTTCCCACGCCAAATGTCTCAGAACCCGTGCCCGTATCTTATTTCCACTACATGACTCTTCTAAGGGTTCTAAAAAGTACATGAAGAAAAGTAAAAATGGATTCAACCTGCACAGAATATGTTAGCAAAAAAAAAACTATCAACATGCAACATGTCTGAGCCATATTATGGCAGGAGGAACTACGTGACAACTAGAAAAAGGGATCAATATATAAATCATTACATTGCTCCTCTCTTTTTGTACCTACGTGTGTGCATATTTATTGGCATAGTTACCTAGAGATGATCGATATAATATACCACAACACATTTCAAAATCAGTAAACATGCAAGCATAACAAAAGCACAAAAGGTGATGCCTGACTATGTAAGCCAAACCAGCAAAGAGCAATAAACATAAGTTGAAAAAAACTATATAGCACTCTAATCCTAACCTAGCATGTCATCTACCGAGAAGCATCCTAACCAGCATCTGAATGCTCAAGGTAAAGTCTCTAGGTAAGTATAACTTTGACGAGGTAGTCACACCAGTCCCGTCCTAAAAATCCGATGGATTTTTAAAAACGTTGGCCTTACATATGGCCTAGCTTACTTTTTGCATTGTTTTAAAATTATGATGGATATAATAGGTAAAAAAATAATTTTCTTATTCTAAAATAGGGTTATTAAATGTAGATTTGCAACATGACATGTAACATAAGTTAGATCCCTTGGATCCTTAGCATAATCATACTTGTGTCAAACTGGATGCTATAACTCACACTACTCCTCAAGATCTACCTAGTAAACGATGCTCGTTAAAGCATCATGACCGACACAGGGTCACTCACCTACCGAGTGTGGCTCACTACCAAAGTAAGCAACAAAATGCAAATGCAAGCAAGCATCTTACAAGGTTTAACACCATGGTTACTCAGATGGGTTATGAGCAAACATGATGGAAGGTCATCAAGAAACATGCAAATGATAGAACTCAAATGCATACATGTTGCACACTAAACGGGTTCAGAGGCTCTGAGGCATGACCCGAATTGAGTGGACAACACGCAAAGCTTGTGGCTACCAAAATGTGTCATATGAAGTGAGAGGTGTGTCCTCCTTTAAGGAAATTCACACACCACGGATTAGCATAACTAGCCTCCAATTACCAAAGGAATACAAGTAGCAAGCCCCAAACGCATGTGATACACATATGGGGGAAATGTCGCGGTTTCCCTGCTCGAAGAGACACCTAATATGGCACATGCTAAAGGCAGAGTAATATGCAAATGAGCTTGTCAAAAGCACATCAAAAGTACTTATCATGACACATGTGTGGATAAAAATGAAGTCATGCATCATCATGCAAATGATGCGAGTCCACATTCAAAGCATACATCATGCAAGTGAAGTTGGTCGCTTGACCCATTGGGTCGACCGAGGTGGTCAACCTGGGGCATCATAGTTAATGGGTCGGTCGAGTTAGGATGGTCAGTTGGACCCAAGTCATCAATCCACTGGGCCGGGTGCCGGTCAGATCAAGGTGGTCGGGCGGCCGATGAGATCTAAATGGTCAGTCGACCAGGCCGAGGAGGAGGGTCAAACCTAAGTGATCGATTAATTGTCGTGGGGCGCCGGTCAGACCTAAGTTGTCAGTCGACTGGGTCGGGCGGCCAGTCGAACCAACGTGCTACACTTAACGTGCAAGATGCAACACAATTGCTAATGCCCAGTTGTGAGTCGTACTTGTTCTAGCACTTCCACATATGTGACATGATTTTGATTTCATGGATGCGAGGCATAGCCGCCTCCGGCTTTGGCAAAAGATATGGGGAATTTCACCCTCTAATTCCTCAAGGGAGAAATTCTCCACTATTTCTAGGATGAACTAGCTACTAAGCTTTTTTCATCCAAAAAATCCCTAGTGTTCCAACCTCTCCATGAAAGATTGGAACTGTCAAAACCAAGGGAAATACGGATTCTAACTAATTTGAGTTTCAGCTAAGGCTTGTACAAGGGAGGTCACTCGGATTCGTAGGGGATTCATCCACGATGGATTCCTATCCTAGCGGCTTTCTCTAGGAAAAAAAACAACCTAGCCCTTATAATCTCTAAACAACCCTGAGGCTAGGTAAGAAAGGGAAAATGCAAGGGAACGAGTGTATCACCTACGCTATGTTTGATGATGTCTTTGGTTGCAAGGATGAAGCGCTCCTCAAGTAGGAGAGTGGCTCCTCTTCTTCTTCTCCCAAGTGTGAGAGGAGGCTCTCCCTATGTAAGAGATGACAACTACTTCCCTTCTCCAAAGTTGAGTAGAAGCTCTCCTTTCGGAAGGAGAATTACTGCTTTCCCTCACTCTTGAAGCCTTCTCCAAGCTTTCTCACCCTCTCCTAAATATTGATGGTGAAAAAGAAAGAAAATGATGAAGAAACTAGATTTTTGGTAGAAGAAAATGAAAAAAAGAGAACAAAGAAGAAGGCATTATTTTTTGTTTGATCTCCTCTCCAAGAATATCTCTCCCTTTTCAGATCTCCACCCAAGCCTTACTCTCTTCTTAAACAATGCAAAAAGAAGTGGTTGAATAAAGAAGCACTCTCAAAGGAGGAAAAGAAGAGCAACATAAAAACTGGAAGAAAGAAGAAGAAGAAGTTCTCGTTCACATGAGCTCTCCTTTTCTTCTTCTTCTTCTTCTTCTTCTTCTTCATCTTCTTCTTCAATCTAAAGACATTGAGAAATGTGAATATGCTTCCACACATTTGGCTAGATCGCGACGGTGCACCGTATCAGTAAAAAATTGTTATCGGGGTCGGGTACGACTCTGATAGTTAAACATTCAATTTTTCCCTCGGGTGTTCGTAGAATGATTTTAATCAACCCGTACACTACAGAAAGTCATGTATCACTCAGATATGTCTCGATATATCAAAATAAATATCATATAAGCTTAAATTGGGGATTTGTGTGCCAACAAGCATTCCGAACCCCAGTGTGGTTAAATAGGGTCAAAATCTGACTTTTCCAAAAAAATTTGTGTGGGGGGATTTGATGATTCCCTTCAGCCAACGGAAGCTGTGAATAGACGGGATATGGCCTCCAAAAACCAGGATAAGCATTAAACATGTCCCATATGAATTCTTCCAGGTAGAGCTAAATTAACACGAATCCTAGTTCTATTCTCGAGGCACATACTGAATGATCTGGACGGATGTCCTAGGCTACGGGAAGCTATAAACAGTCCTGTAGCACTAAAGCAGACACCAACATATATAACGTCCACCAGTGATGCCAACAGTGCAATGAAGTGGAGTTATAAGGAGTTTTGCTTCTATTTAATTATCCATTTATGTGTTTAATGTGCCTGAACAGATGTGAAAAAGTGGTGGTGTAAGTGGAATTAGAGTTATGAGGGGCATATGAGAAACATGAACAAGTGGAGCTGAAGTGAAAGTGGAGATATAAGGTGGCGAAGGGAAAATAATTAAAGTAATTTAAATAAATAATTGAATTTGATTTTTATGTTATTTTCATGTATTTAAGATATCATGTTGCTTAACAGTTATTTAGCATATGCCTAATGCAGTTATAATTTCATGTAATAACACTGTAATAGATACTACACATGATATTTTGGTTGTTTAATTCATTTACATCGAATACTTTTTTTTTTAAATATTGAAAATTGCAGTAGATTTTGAATGGACTTCTAAGCTGTGGTTGCTCACCCCTGCTTTACTCACATGTGTTATTTTAGGAAGAGGTAAGGTTCAGGTTAAGTAGAGACTTTTTCAATACTTATGAGAGCCTAATTTTAGGTATGTCAGTATTTTTTTTTTAGTTTTTGACAGTCAAGATGATGTTTAGTTTTATTTGATGATTGGGAGATTAAACCATGATTATTGTATATATCCTTTGGTTGTATATCTCTATGATCTGAATGAGCATCTTTATTTTACAAAACTTGATGATATTAGTTTATTTGTGCATGAAACTAATAGATAGATTCCTTCCAAATAGATATTGGATAATAATTTATCTATTATGACTTCGACACGAGATGACCCGCATAGATATGGCGGGTTACATCAAGTTTGGTCGAGAAAGGGTCTCTGTAATAATCAATTTATAATGGATTTTTATAACCGGGCTAAACCCCATCAAATCTTCCCTTTCTGGGTTTTCCACGTAAAACTTTTGGTATCGCTACTGGTAGGTTTTTTTCTCTTTTGAGTATGTGTTGAATTCTTGTGCACTCTAAGACAATAATTCATTACTATACTGCCACAAATCTTCTAGCACGCATCAAGAGCAATATAGAATGTTATGCATCTAAGTTTTTAAAAGATGCTTATTAAAATTAAAGTATAGCGAATAAGTCAATTGAAATGATTAATTGAGAGGAAATGATTAAAATGGTCTCCCGGCTACTTGCAGGGACCAAAATGATCACCATGTAAAAGGTTAATTTAGCCTCTAGATAACTAAATAAAAATCAAAATGGTCCACCAAAGAGATTGCTTTAGTCTCAATTTAAAGAGTTTGGCTTTAATTCCTATTTAGATTGTTGGGAGACAATATTGAACTTTCACATAGTCTACGACTATTCAACCCTTTATAACTAGTCAGAGAACTATTTTGATTATTTTTAGTCTGCATAAAAATATTAATGAGTACAAAGTCAACAACATAATCAACTAAACACAAAGGAGCAACTGACAAACCACACTTACTACATCAAATGATGACATATTCTGAGTTACAAGTATCAAAAATCAATGAATTCACATCTCACTTTAGAATCACATACAAAATAGCGGCACCATAAGATTTTTGTATTACTTTCAAAACAATATTTGTGCCCCTAAGATTAACGTTTTATTACATCATAATTTACATGATTCATAAACCAAACATGTTGCTTCCATTTAGTTCAGCATTACACAAGTCAGTAACATAAAGTGAACTAAAGCATCCTAAAATTAGTTCTTTCATAAATCAATGAGAATAATATACACTAAAACAGCCCCAAACCATACAATATAAATTCAAAAACACTAGTACAAATCAATACCTCTCTTACAAATCATCATCTTTCCTCCTACTTTTCTCCTTTGAATCATCAAGATAATGCTGATACAAGTAGTTAGCAAACCCCAAAATAGCAATCAGCAAAGCCACCACTTTTATCCCATCCATCTTATCATGGAAGAACACCACGGCAAACATAGGCACCAAAGGCAATGCCAATGTAGCAATCACGTTGGAGAAGAGAGAAGAAACCACAAAGACTAATCCAACTGTCCCAACAGAATACAGCAACCAGCTTATCGCAATCCAAACCAAAGCCATAATATAGGAAACCTTACCTTTCTCAAACTCCACAAACTCCGAATGAATTCCCCTCCACTCTCCGCTGACAAAAAGCCCTGCAACGGATGCCGCCGAGGCCAAGAAATTAGTCCACAGAGTCATCTGGATCACAACCCAGAAGGTCTCGGACTTCAAAACCTTCTGGAAGGAAAATTGCATGAGAGACATAATAAGCGAGAATGTCGCTGATGCACCTATGGTTAGGGCAAATCCTAGTGGGTACTTGTTGCTTGAAACAGAGCTGCCTTCCGAGCGCACGCCGAGAAGGGCGGCGGATAGCGTGAGGAGAAGGATGGAGTTGAAGATGAAAGGAGTGAACTTTTGGGAGTTTAGGAAGTAAGCGAAGAGGGCGTTGAAGGCCAGTTGTGTGGCGCAGAGAAGGGAGTAGGTAGAGACGGGAAGGTAGAGGAGGCCGTAGGAGTACATAAGGTTGTCTCCGGCTATAAGGAGGCCGATGCCGATGTATACAGCGGAGATCTTAACGGCGGTTGTTGTCGCCGGGATTGAAGAGGATGAAGAAATGAGGGGGTAAAAGAGTATGAAGGGTAAGAGGAGGGGGGCACCCGCAGATTGGACGATGGTGGCCATCCATAGGCTTTTACCGCCATATTTGTAGTAGAAGCGGCCGAGGAGGGTTGCAGCTGTCTGGCCGACGAGGATAAGGAGGGTGAGGAGGGAGATCATAAGCCACCATCGCCAGCTTTTGAGCTTTGAAGGGGAAGGCGGAGTTTGGCTGAAAGTAGCTGTCTTTGGGGATCCCGATCCCAATCCCGATCCAGCCTCTGGAGCAAACAGAAATTCATACGAAAGATCGAGCGAACAAGCATGTGTTTTTATTATTTTTTTATTTTTTATTTTCTTACATTCAACTAAAATGATTTTGAATTATCAAATCAATTTTTTTACACATATCACAATCAAACTATTATGAATTTGATAAAAATAAAAAATATGACTCTGGATTTACCATAATTGAGGAAGAATTTGAAAAATTGGTGGAAGAGGATGATTGATTTATAAATAAAAAGTTTCGAATGATTTGTATATAATTATCTCATTTTAATTTTTTATTTTTATTATTATTATTTTTATTAGTCATAATGACATGTTGGTTAAAAATTAATTGTTAGAGTGTTTGAAATGGGACTCCCAATTAGATAAAATAATCACTATCAACTACTTTACAAACCAAACATCACAACTTTATGTTTTTACTAACATTGAATTTTTTAGAAGAGTGCAAGGCATATAATTTTTATTCAGAAGATTTTTTTTTCTCTGATTAATATGCTCAGATTCAAACATATATTAATAACTAATTTGTAACCTAATTGGCACTATTCTAACAGCGTTGTAAGAGAAAAAAAATTTGAGCCCCTTAGAGTGGAGAAATATTTATGTACGTCGTACACACGCAGTTCTGCGTGCATACGAAGATTATTCAGAGGATATTGGAGGGTTATGTCGGTGTTATTGGAGTTAATATCCCCAATAACCTCACAAAACTCTCGGATAACACCAAAAATTAGAAAAGCAAAACCGCATAAAGTATTGATAGGTTATTGGGAGTTATTAGAAGTTTATTGGAGTTAATACCCCAATGAACCTCTCAGTAACCCCCAATAAATGAATTATTGGGAGGTTATTCTGAAGAGTACGCAAGCAGTACTGCGTGCGTACTCCTTACTCAAATATTTCTCCTTAGAGTGAGTGAGAGAATGCACATCAAATATGAAAAATGGAAGCAGTGCCGGTGAAGCTGGAAGTAAAAAGCTGAAGAAGTCTCGTGCCTTGTATCAGTTATTATGTATAGAAAATTGTTTTAAAACTAAGAATAAAATTAATAAAACTATTTGTTTAGGCATACGGTAAATGGACCTGTACCAATCACTTTTTTAATAGAATTATTGTTGCAAGTCAAATTTATTAGGCCAAAGAGAACTGCATCAAATTGAAAGATTTAGAATATCACATTCACCTTCCTATCATTCGTTGACTTTAACTTTCTCACATGATTCATTTACATCAATAGGACAATAAAAGCTTAGATTTATATTTCTCTTGTCCTTCTCATACTCTTTTCTCCAATTAAGCAGTGAATATAAAATTTTGGCATTAATTAGCACTTTTTGGCATTTAAGAACTTATGGCTTTTGAAAAAATGAAATTTTTAAAGTACTTTGGCCATTATAATCCTCTAATTTTATGATGCTTGGAGCTATAAACTCAATGTTTTAAACTAATTTTTTGGTCAAATTCCAAACTTTTGCAGCCTCACCATCAGGCTAGGAGTATTACAATGAAAGCATCATGCTTTTAGCACTTATATTTGTCTCTTTTTCCTTCTCTTCAACCTCCCAATAGAATAGATATATAAAATTTGTAGGCCACATTTAAATGAGGAGAACTAAAGTGAAATTTTGAGAAGGGAAAATCTCAAATCATTAACTTCCAATTCACTAAGAAACGTCTATATAATTTGTTTTCTATTTAGTTTCTTTCACTCTCTTTGATTTACCTTTGTTTTAGTTGGAACTAAACCGCATCAAATTGCCTTTTGTTTATCTCTCTAAAGCAGTTTAAACAACGAAACAAATTCTTAAACCGATTAAAAACTTCATGAATTACTTTTCTGTATATCAACGTAAATAAAATGTGTTAATTTTCTCAAAAATCATATAAAGGGCTTATGAGTTTTGTAACTTGTGCACAGCAGAAAGAGAATTAGCTGAGAAAGTACCAACCTCTGACATGGAGCTGCACTTCCTGCGCTTCTCCCATGGTGAGAAGAGCCTCCCCTATATGTTAGAAGACGGCGTATGTGCTAGCTGCTGCACTATTTCAGATCCATATTGCTGAGAAGAAGAAAACTAGCGAGTTTTATAGATTGAAGTAGGACATGAACATGATTGACTTATCTAAACTAGTATTTCAAAATAGAATAGGAAGATATACATACATACCACTCAATTCCCATGTATTTATTTATCTAACACCTAAACTTCAATTTTTACATGCATACCAACTTATTTATGTATGAAAATATATATTTGGCATTTCAGAAGTTAAAATGATGATTGTTTTCATGTGATGTGAAAGATTTGAGTGAATTTAAAAATGAGCAACGGTTAGGTGTTGGATAGGAATTGGGTGGTAGGTATGTAAATGCCCTAATAAAAGAAATAAATAATTTTCCTAGAAGTACAGTTAGATGCTCTATAAAGCTGACATTTACGGTATGTTTGGAGCAGCTGCAACTTATTGAATAAGCTAGTGATCCAGAGTAATGCGTCGATTAGTAATCGATCTAGATAAGCTGATTCGCTATTTGGTTTGAGGAGACAACAGATTTGAAGTTGTTTCTGGATAAATGATCATCCTGTCACTGTGCAGTAATGTTTTTTGCAACGGAATTATCATAGAAATATATTTGATACTTGAAAAGCAGAAGATAAGTTCAAAATTGTAGAAAAAATAAGATGCACACCTTACTTAATAGTGAGTATCAACTGTACTAAAAATAAAGAAAAAAACGATTAAAATTAAAATAAAAAATGTAATATTGTTAATTTTAAAATCCAGACGGCGTATGTCACGAGCTACGTTGTCCTCCAAGGGTATCATCCAATCCTGATCACTATTGGCAGTGGAATCTGCGGATTGTCTGCCCACCGGAAGAAGTCGCACTTCTCCATGATGCCCTGCCTGCACCTGTAGAACTGCTTCTCGTAGTTATATGCCCCGACATGACGTTAGTAGAGAAATCTTTAGTCCGCAGTGGCAGAGCAGACGTCGAGAGATCCCTAAAATTTTGAAGCACATCATTCCTGAATGATTCAAAAGGCAATTCATTAGTCATAACAGAAGTTGAAATTGCTAGCAGAAATAATTAATTACAGTTTTTTGCAGGCGTGGCGTCTCAGATAACTCGGTACACCTACCAACGAATATGTCACTATAAGAAGACAGCATATCTTGTAAGAATAAGGGTTCTTGGTTGCTTTTAGCTCACTTAATGTCAAGCTCGTGAGTCACATATACATATAACCAAAACAAAGGTCATCCAGAAGTACCTAAAAACCACTGCATCAAAAAGAAGAGAAGAACTTGATTGCCTCTATCGATAATTCACATGTGACACCAACCAGCTACTAACAAGTCATCCAAAAGAACTCATATAGTCGAACGTCTCTTCATGGACCTCACAAATACAAAAAAAAAAAAAAAGCAAAACAAAAAGGAATCAAAAAAGGAGAAAAAAATTAAAAAAACATAAAACTTACAATATCTAAAATATCAATAATCGAAGAAACATAAAATAAACATGCACTTTATAAATTAACAAAAGCAGTAATCAATTATGATTTTGTGCAGGCGCAAGGTCTTAGAAAACCAAATACACCAACCACACCGAACTTGTCATAGAAAGATGATAACAAACCTTATAAAATAGAGGTTCTTGGTTGGCTCTAGCTCATTAATATCAAGCTCGTATGTGTCACATATGCATATCACCCAAAAAAATTCATCCATAAGTACCTCAAAAACTCAAGCATCGAAAAGAATAGAAGAACTTGATTGCCTTTATCAGGATTTCACAGGTGACACCAACCAATATCGATTAAATAGGCCATTCAGAAGTACCTCAGAAACCCTAGTATTGAAAGGAAAAAAAGGAACTTTGTTGCCTTTATCATGATTTCACACGTGACACCAACCAACATTGACTACTAGTTCATCCCGAAGAACCCATAAGGTTGAACATCTCATCATGAACCTTACAAACCCACAAAAAAAGCATGAAAAGGAATCAAAAAAGGAGAAAAATAATTACAAACAGCATAAAACTTCCAATATCTAAAATATCAATAATACAAGTGATATAAAATAAATAAGAATAGTCCAATAAACATCCAACAATAGCGTCTGTAATCCACTCTCTCAAATCAGCCATTTTCGTTGCAACTTCACCATCATGGGTGTAACTTTCCTGTAATTCCTCTTCTGGCAGTAGTATATTGTCCTACGTGATATTCAAAGAATTTCGGCGCGACCTGTAGGCGGGACCTGTAAGCGGTCATCGTCAGCCATGTTGAAGTACATACACTTTATAAAATAAACAAGAATAGTCCAATAAACATCTAACAATAGCGTATGTAATCCACTCTCTCAAATCAGACATTTTCGTTGCAACTTCATTATCCTGGGTGTAACTTTCCTGTGATTCCTCTTCTGGCAGTGTTATATTGTCCTACGTGATATTCAAAAGATTTCGGCGGGACCTGTAAGCGGTCATCGTCAGCCATGTTGAAGTCTACATCAGCTCGAGAATGATGCCTTCGAATGTAGTTGTGGAGCGCCATAATGGCCACTACAATTTACACCTATTTTTGAAATGGGTATGCCAACATATCACATAGCATGACTCATTTATTCTTCCACACTCCAAACATTCTTTCAAATACGCTGCGTAAGGAGGACTGTCTTCTATTAAACAGTTCTTTCCTGCCACGAGTAGCACTGCTGGATCTCTCGAAATTAGGAATATGATATTTTATATCTGGAAATGGCCTAAGGTACCACCACTGTAAGGGATATCTAACATTAACCAAGTAGTATTTATCTCTCTGAAATACCATAAATAGCAATAAACTATTAAAAAACTGATTGTGGTATATAACTTAACGAACCTAGAGGTGGTCGAGGAAAGTCGGGTCTTCGATTTCTTATCACAAAACAAAAATATGACTATCATGTGCAGTGTCTTCCCAATCGGTCATCATAAAAGTACAACACATGTTGAAGTCACTTATGACCATCACATTTTGTGTGGGTGATTTACATTTTCTATAATATGCGACCTTTTCAGTAATGGATACTCGTGCATCCACGTGAGTTCCGTCAATTGCTCCAATTTACTTCTGTTAGATTAGTTAAAGATTTGATTGTCATGCAACTCATTTTGACATCTGACTGTAATGTGTTAAAAAAAATTAACTTAAAGAATGACATATACCGCGGGTCATTTGCAATATTTTTTTGTGTTGTCCCGAATGTTGGATCCTCAAACTTAATAATCTTTACTGACAAACTAACAAGTGCTTTAAACCCACTGAGAAATACCTACTAATTTTCTTCGATGAATGTTGGAATCGCTCCATCGCTGCTCTCATTTATTCATGTTGTGATAAAATGTAGAGGGTTCTTGTTAACACCTCTTATCCTTGGAGTCCATGATGGCTATGTATTTCATTGAGCGGATCTAGAAATATGAGTTTTGTCATATAGAACATGTTAATGAACCTTGTTCGGTGTCCTTGTTGTAGCTCACCGACCCATTTATCACAAATATAATTCGATGTCATGCAGGGAGTTCGATCGACGTAGGAGTTTTAGTATTTGTAGAGCAAAACCATAGCCACCGCAATTTTTCATATAAAGCTTTGACACTGTGCATTCATCCTAAAGAAGTGTTTTGTTCAGGTAATAAGTGTGAATTAGATAACGTTAAAAAGAACATATAATAAAAGAAAACAGATTATAAAAAACATAAATAATTACAGAGCAACATATGGATTGTTCGCTAGAAAGGAAAACATCCAAATATCCAAATCAAATTACCCATGAAACAAATGGACAAAAAAATCCAAAACAAATAAACAATAACTCGAGGGAATTAATTGTTCATAAAAAAATCGTAAATAATCGAACTGGAAGATCGGGGGGGACATCTTCATAAATATTTGTTTGTGTGTTGGGTCCTCTAGCATCTTCAAGGAGTTCAAATAGAATGGATTATCTGACTCGACTTCAGTATATTTTTCAAGAAATTCGAAGAAATTCTTCAATGGAGGTGTCCTATGAAGTACAAGCCTGAATTTTGCATGCTTCTATCAGTTTTACTATTGTGTTTCTGACAAAAGAAGCTCCTCAGTTTTCCCTTTTCTCCGCCTTAGGCTGCTTTAATCAGCATGTGGACTCCACATCCTTCTGGTTTAGGTTGGGGCCTTCACCTGACCCATTTACCTACTCGGTCTCCATGTCCACTGGTATTCTTGCAAACCCATGATCACTTAGGGTGAACGCATGTGTGCCCATCGTAACAATCTCACTGAACATACGCTTCAGCTTCTCCTCCATGCTCGATTCAATGGCACTTAATTTGAATTTCTTGGCGGTTGTACTTCCTAAACCACACGAGAAAGGTTATTGCTTAAATTATACTAGAAGAATAAAAATGGACAAACAATTCTTTAAGGGTTTTCTTATTACCTCCAATTTTTTAGTCTACCAATTCTCCAAAGCATCAATAGTCTGTTCGATTGGATCCCAACCCAAGCCCAAAGATTGCTATTTTAGTTCCTTCCATAACATCCAATCTTTTATCAACTGATCTCACTTGTTCTTAAATTTTAATCTACCATAGTCACTTCATGTCAATTCATTGAACATCTTCATAATATTTTACCACCTTTCTTTGTTAAAGTAGGTGGTGTGTTTATTTCCAAGCTCGATCTTCTTAAGACAGAGGTGGCAAAATATGATTGTTACTTTCCTATCCCACACTCCTGATGAAGCAAATTCTTTGAGCTTAAACATTATGTTATTAAATAAAGAAAAGGAAAAGTAACACAACAACCTAGAAGTTTGCTGAATATATAATATAGATGGATGAAGTAACACAACATCATTAATTATAAACACTAAAACCCTCTCAAATCTCCCCCAAAATCGTTGAGGGAAACTCAAGCTTAAAAAGAGCAAAAAGAAATAATCTTTTTCTGAAACAAGCGATAAAAACTGTCAAGAAAATTTGTACTGTTCTTATGATAACACAAAGCTTCACTATTACAAGGCTTGATCAACTCTAAAAACAACCTATAAGTTTTATAGATTCATTTAGAAATCATGATATTTATGTTTAATAAAGAAAATACGCTATAATTTCATTTGAAGGTGGAATGATGTAGCTTCTTAGGTGAAATCAAAAATAAAATGCAAAAGGATATGTTTTGCATCAATACATATTAATTCAACAAGCCTCACAAAACTAACCAAAAAACATCATCTATCAAAAGCTAAGAGCCCGTCTAGTGACATCATAAATGATTAATATTTGCTTATAACAGAAATATCTTTAAAGGTGACATCTTCATTAGCATCTTGCCTTCTTCTTCTTTGTTAGTCTTAAACCAACAATATGAGTTAAGCTTTAATATCAAAAAAGATTTCTAAGAAATTGACTAGGCAAAGTTCGAAGAAAATACTTGGAGGGACCTTTTGGGAATTTTCTTTTCCAAGAAAGTACGGAAAGTGTTGTCAGCATATTTTTAAGTTAAGTGTTGTATTTTTGAAAAGGAGTCTCCTACGAAATTGTCGGCGAATTTTCATATTTTAAATTTAATATATATATATATATATATATATATATATATATATATATATATATATATATATATAATTTGGAAAGTAGCATTTGATTTTGAAAATAATTTTAAGTTTGAAAATTTTAAGATATGAAATCAAACCGATCTCACATCCCAAATAGTTTATATAAACGAGCACCGCATCACAAACCGTGTATTTATCCCGAGGAATAGACACACTATTTGATGATGAGGCTCGATTAAATAAACTAAAAGATTTGTGACATCCGTTTGGTCTGCAAACTAATTTTATAAGCCGACAAGTTCCCCTGCTTAATATAAGGGAATTAAGCAGGGTTTATATTACATGGGTTCTTAAAGTTCCCTATAAGGGCAAGCCCCTATAGTTAATTACATATTAAATGACGGGAATCATTTAAGAAAACTCTCAATAATGATCAGTGATTTTGCTCTCAAGAATTTCAAAGTTTAAGGTTTCAAACAAATTGGATTTTGGAAATTTCAATAAGGAATAGATCAAATTTGGAACAGTTTATTTCAGGAGTCCAAATGAAGAGAAGTAGGAGAAGCTGAGAATCCAAGAGGAATCTTGGCAACTTCCCAAACTATCCTATTGTTTGGCTTCAATTTGGGAGTATGTTTAATTTTGTATCCTGCCAATTTTAGTTAATTAGGACTTATATTTGTATGATATGATCATACAAATGGCCTCGAAGATGTGAGGGTTTATGTCGTACCAAACGACTACCTCGGAATCCTAAAACTGGTTAGGGCTTAATTTACATAATATGATTATGCAAATGCCTAACAAAGAGTTGAGGATTTATGTTGCACTAGGCAGACTACCTCGAAATCCTATGACTTTGTTGTTTAGTTCTAAGAATGGTTTTGTTGAAGTAGACACATGTTTTGCTGATGACGATGGTCGTGCTGCCCACTGTGCTCCAAGCTCCTTGTTGTTGCAGAAGGTTTAGTTTTAGAAGGTGAAAATTAGGAGATGGGAGAAGTGTTTTGGTTTAGAAGAGTCTTAAGGTTCAGTGATTTAATATTTTGTTAGGGGAATCTTAAAGTTGATTATAACAACACCAGTTAAGATCCCACGGTTCCATCATTCCGGCACTGTTATTTTCATTGAATTCACTTAGTCCAGATGAATTTGCTAAACTCAACTGAATGAGTTCCACACTTTCATTTAGACCGTGGGAAATTCCGTTAGCAACACGTGGGTTACATCATCCGAGGTATTCCCGATCATTCAACGAGACGTTTTAATTTAGTTAAAGTTGTGGTTTTGTTGTTACGTTTGTGATTAAATTTTGAGTTGTTTTATATTTTAGATATTGTGGTGGTGAATTTTATCTTGTGTGACTTTTAATTTAGTTTTGGTTTCGGTTTTGTGGCTATCCTAAAGGTTTCGGTTTTCATGCAACAATCCCGTTTATCATGCAAGAAAAGTAAAGCGCAAGACGAGGTAAATAAGTTGCAATAAAGTAAATTGCAATAAATTAAAAGCGTACCTGGAGGGTCTTCTCGTCATTCCAAGCTACACTTAAACACATGTTAGAACATTTAAATATTTGCAACAAGTACATAGGTAAAGCTAAGGGAAAGGTTTTGGTTGTCTACCAAGATCCTAATCCTACTGCTAGTCAGTTCCTATGACGTCTAGGTTCTTTATATTTTGTTAAGGATGATTTTCTTCATCAAAGAACAATTAAGCTCAATTATTCTTCTAAAACATCTCATCACATTGAGAAAGTGCTTAGGACGAGTCCTAAACATCTTTTCAATACTTCTGAGATTATTTCGAGTCTAAATGAATTTTATTGTAGAGATGAATCAATCATCCAAAAATTTTTAGTTAAGTTTTAACTCTTGCTCAGTGAATTTAGGACATTTGATTATCCCATGAATGAAGTGACACCTCACTTGATGCTCCATTTAAGAGTTATAATGATAAAAGTCTTTAAGGGCAAATCAATTTATTAAGAATTTCAACGATTTAAAATTAGAATTATTGTTTTAAGGTGATTTAATTTAGTTATAAAATTTTAATAAATTTAAGTTTAGAATAGTGTTCAAGTTGTTTTATTCTTAAGTCTTTTAAACTATTTGAATTGAAAGAAGAGTTTAAATTATTTAATTTAGACATTAATGATTTAATTTTAATTTAATTGCAATATTCTAGATTAACTTTAATTGGTTTGATTTTTTTAATTAAGAATTTTTTTTTTGAAATTAATTTTGATGATTCGAGTTTGTTTTAAATTTTCTTTCAAGTGATTTTTTTTAAATTAATTTTTTTTAAAATGTTTTAAATTTATTTCAATTTAATTATCAAGTTATTTAATGTTTTAAGTTTTAATTAAAGGTTATTTTCTTTTAATTATCATCTTGAGTTTAATCAAGAGTTAAATATAATTAGGGTGATTCATTTGAGGATTTTAATTTAAGTGATTATAGTCTCTCTAAATTATATCCCCATTTTAATAATCCAAATTCTTTTAATTATTCTTCCAAAATTCAAATTATTTAATTAATTAAGGTTTCATTTTTTTCCGGTTTGTTAGAAGTGATCAATGAGTTTCTACCCTTTTATTTTCCAAAGTTTTAATCATCTAAGAAAGAATTAAGATCAAATATTTTACCCCCCATTTTGATTAAACCTAAAGTTTTAATTAGGGGTTAAAATTCTTAATTATTAATATACCCTTTTAAGCGTATTTATTTCATAACTCATCAAATTGAGCTCAAATGAGCTTGAAATTTTTATGTCACTTCACTCATATATTAATTAAGACATTAGAGGAGAAGATGTGATTTTTCTGAATTTAATTTAATTTATATATTTATTTTGATGAAAAATATGGATTTTTAATGGAAATTCAACAACATGACCAAGTTAAGGTTTCTATCCTTAAGAAAATTATGGGATGTTTCTAATGACCAGAGGACCACTTGGACCAATTTTAGTGATTTTTTGAATTATATTTTATTTATTATAATTATTTTGAGTTTTGGAGTATTAATCAATTATAAAATAAAATTAAAATTGAAAATTAAGTTTTATATTTTTCTTAAATCTCTCTAACCTCAAGGAGTCCAGAGAAATAAATTTTATATTTTTTTGATTTTTTTTTGATTTATTAGAATTACTTTGATGAAAAGGTTGAAAAATCCATTTTTTAATATTGAAAATTGTCTTAAGCATTTAAAATTCAATATCTTATCCAAAAGACTTGGGAAAAATATTTAGTTTGTTCCTAAGTTATTAGGAGTTAAGATATGACATTCTTATGATTTTTAATATTTTTATGATTTTTATTATTTTTTAATTATTAAAATATTAAAATAAGGTGAAAAATGAAGATTTTTAGAAAAATCCAATTTTAATTTTCTTAGACTCCTCTGATACCAGAGAAGTCTCAAAACTAATTTGGTGAATTTTTAAAATGTATTTTTAGAGTTATGAATTTTTAAAGTTTAATTTTGGTCATGTAACTTAATTAATCCATTTAGTGGGGTTAAACATTTCCAATTGATTTCAAATTTTTATGTGAGGTCCCTCTAATCCTAAAGATCAGTGGAGAATTGTTTTCAAGTTCTTTTGATGTGTGGTTAACCCTAATTAATTAAAGTTCAGTTTTGAGTAATTAGGCCAATTAGGGTTATTCTTAATGAATTAACTCAAACCATAATTTTCCTAAGGTCCGCTGGTCCTAAGAAACTTCTCCAAATTTTCATAGATTTTTCTAAGCAATATGCTAATTAATGAAATTAAAATACCAAAAACAGTGACATAAACTTGAAAAATACATAACTTGCCACAGAGATAGTCTCTGACCTTGAAAAATTCAAGGAATGTTCCCAAGATCAGAGGCTTCAAAAGCCCTATGGTCTCATGACATGGTAAATTGTCTATGCAAATAGATAATTAAAATACTGTAATGAGTAAATAATTAATTAAAAATAAAATACTCATCAAATTAACTCAATTCTTTTTCCACATTATTTTCCTCTATTCACTGAGTAAGAGGGTAATTTTATTTTATTTTTGTGATTTTTCTACACAAAGATATGGATTTTCTAAGTTTCAAGTATTTAATTAAATAAAAAAAATCCATATTTATCTACTTATCCACGCGGCGCCGACTCATCCTCGACAGCTCCGAAAGCCTACGCGTCGCCTCCCTATTCGATGCCGCCATCTGACTCAGCGTTCCGGGGGCCCGCGGTTCACGTACTGTTCTCTGGTCCGACACAATCTGAGCCGTCCACTCGATACACGCGCGATCGGACGGCGCCTGGTCATCGTCTACGACTGGTGTGCACTCGTGACTGTCCACACTAAAACCCTAAGATCTCTCTCATTTCTCAATGAATTTTTGTGTTCTTATACTCTATGGATTCATCTTGAAGAGACGAACACATCCATACGGTTTACTTGCATTGAAATCAACTCAAACGAAATGAAGAATCGATGGAAGCTCTTGGGGAGGAGGAGTGTCCATACTTTAGTTCAGGAGGTGAGGCCTCAACTGAATGTCTTGGCACGTTCGTTGGAGCTGGAAGAGCTTAGGGATGAAGCCTCTGGCTCTGTCAAATTGTCTAGGTGCAACTTCCACCAAGCCCTATTTCAAAGCTTGGCCGATAGAGAGAATGGCTGGCCTGTTGAGGGGGCTTCCACTGGGGAACTCCTTCTCTTGGTCCTGTGCAGGTGTGTGTGAGTTTAATTTGGTTTTGGTAGAGGTTTAAGAGATGTCCTGTTCTGGCCTGAGAATTGAGCTCCAAAATTGAGCTCAATCACTGGGATTTAGGGCAGGAAAATAGTGGGGAAGGATTGCTCTTGGCTAGGGGAAGCTCTATGAGGAGTTTGGCGGAATTCTGTGAAGGTTAATTTCAGCCAACCTTTTGGCTGAGAGGGGGTGGCTGGTTTAAATAGCCATGGCCAGGGCTTTCCAGGGGCAATTGATGGCTGGGATCAGCTGCCTAGGGGAGGAGATGAAGAGCTGTGGTGGCTAATTGGGTTGGGACAGCTCAGCCAATTCAATTTGGATTTTTGAATCAAATTAGCCTTCTCGGCACAGTGGTTTCCGACGGCCGGGGTGGTGGTCCGGCCAGGGTCAGGTCACCCTCAAGTTCAGGGAGGTCTAGGCTGGGGTTTGGTGCAGTCAATTGGCTTTGGACAAGTGTCTAAGGTTTGATTTAAATGGAAAGGGGGAGGCTAATTTTGGCTTGATTTGGTCCAAGGCATGGTTTAGGCTAGGTGCACCTCCCCAAGGCTTGACTTTAGGCTGGGAGGAATCATTTGGGTCAGCCAAGAGAGAGTGGTGAGGTCTTTTTCCATGGTGAGGTGGCTAAGCTTAGTTTAGAGTGTGACATGAATATGGTTAAAAAGGTTTAATGAAGGATTAGGAAAGAATCTCCTCTTCTTGCCATTAATGGCTTGGTGAGGTGGAAAGTGGCTTCCATGGCTTCCATGTGGCTTGTACATGGCTCAATGGCTCACATTTGACTTGGAAAAAGTTTGGTCAATTTCATAAAAATGGATTTTAAGGATTTTCGATATTTTGGTGGAAATTTGGATGAAGCTTTATTTAGAACTATTTGATCATTGGTTTATGACTTAGGGATGATTTTAATTGAATGCATGATGAAAAAGAGTGTCATATGGACTTTGGATGAATTTTAGGGCTTTTGGATTTGGTGGAAGTGGGCTTTTAGAATGGTTTAAGAAAGTGGGTCTTTAGGTTTGAAAACAAATTGGTGGATGGAAATTTTTTGAAGGATTGGGCCAAACAAATGTTGGGTTTAGTTTAGGGATGTGTCATGAGTGATTTGAAACAAATTTGAGGTGATTTGGAGTTGAATTGGGTTTGATTTCGGACTTTTTGGTAAAGGGGGGCAAAGTGGGTCAAATTGGGCTAACTTGGGCTAAGGTTGGGCTAATGTTAGATTTGATGTAAAATTAATGTTGAGAAATGTTTACGGGAGTGTCACAAAGAGTTTTCAACTTTGGTTGGGCTTTGATTTTGGGATTTGGGCCCATTTGGGTTCATGGTGGGTTTAAGCCAAAATTGGGGATTTTGGTTTTGGGTTAGGTTTGGGTGGAGTTTGGATCCAAATTTGGGGCAAATATTGTTAGTGTTTTGTTTTTGGGGATATTATGAAGGTTTATGAAAAGATTTGGGATTAATTGGAGTTGAGTTGGGTTAGTTTGGGCTAAGTTTATGTCATGGGCCAAAATTGGGCTTTAAGCTTCAAATTGGAATTGGATCTAAATGTTAATCAAATTGGGCTTGTATTTGGTCTAAATTGATATTGGGAATATTGAATTGAAGTTTAGAATTGTATTGAATCAAAATTGAGGTCAATTGGGCTGATTTGGTTTGACATTGGGTCAACTTGGGTTAAAAATGGGTCAAATTGGGGGTTTTGGTAAAAGTGGGTTAAATTAGAAAAATTGGCTTATGGTGTAGTTTAAAAAAATAAAATTGGGAATATTTGGGATTTTCTGGAATTTTCTGGGAATTTTTGGAATTTTTGGCATTTTTGGGTTAAAAGGGTATTTTAGGTATTTGGAGGGTATTGTGGGGTATTTTTGGAAATTTTGGTATATTTGGCTAAGGATGATCAATTTGAATGATGGGAAATGTTTAGGATTGGCTTTGAGAAATTTTGGGTAATTTAGGCAATTTTGCAAATTTTGGGTAGCTTTAGGGGCATTTAGTAGGTTTGGCGGGTGTAGGGCCCCGAGGGTCAAAAATTGAAATTTTGGAAAAAAGAAGATTGATCAAGTGTGAGTAGAATGAAATCACTTTGGTTGAGCCATGAAGCCATATCAAGCCCATAAGAGCCATGAGAGGACTCATTTGAGGCATTCACTATGTTGTTCCTAACCCTCTTAGTCAAGGGCTTAGGGGTTAAGGTCCATCCATATGAATTACCTACATGAGTCAGGAAGTCAAGCTAGGTATAAATGGCTTTAGGATTTAAAATGTGTGTGAAAGTGTAATGTGTGCATGTCAACCCTCTCCAGACCAGGCCACCCAGGGTAGTCCTAAGGCCAAAGAGTCCTATAGGGAACGCATCCTTTAAACCTCCACATTTGATCTTAACCCTCCAAGTGGCTTAGGGTTTACAATCAAACTTATGGGGTTTGCAGGGAGTTAAGAGGTGTTTGAATTTCTAAGTGGTGGGTTCCATTTCTAGTCCTCTAAGATAGTCAAGCCTAAGGCTAGATCCTAAGTACTAAGGAGAGAGAAGAGAAAAGACCTTATCAAAAATGAGGTCAACAAGTGCCTACAATCTTCCTAATCATTTTTCTTCTAAATTAAAAGAGTGGATAGGTTTGTAGTGTGACTTTCCATCCTTAATGAGAAATGAGGGCCATTCAATGCTTTCTATTAGGCAAATAAAAAATTGATAGACCAATTTACAATGGCATTATTTGCATGAAATTTTTTTAATTCAAAACGGTTAATTTTTCACATTTGACCAAGAAGCCTATAAGAAACTCCCATAAGAATTTTGATGAGCAATGCCTTCAATAGTACCTGGAGAACCACTTTTTGCATTAAAATTTGTAAGTACAGAAGAATATATTTCTATTATAAATCACTGGTTGCATTGGATGCAAAAATAGAAAAAAATGGGCATTATTCATCCATATTTGTGCAATTACCAGATGTTCACTCCTTATACATTTGCACAAAGTTTAAATTTTTTGTGGCAAATTTTCTTTTAAATTCAAAATTTTAATAGCTATAAGCCAAACTTTCACTTACAAGGTAAAGTTAGCAACATGAAAGTGCATCTAAGTAAAATAAATAAATAAATAAAAAATAAAAATTCTAAAACCTTATCATCACATCCTTATAAATCTTGCTTCAGAATGCCAAGTGTCGAAGAGACAATTATTAGAAACAACAAAATCTTGGTTAGAAAAGCTCATATTCCTCCATAGAATCCCTATTCCTTTTTCCCCTGTAGTATTTTTATTTAGTAGTTCAAAAAGCCGCTGACACCCAATTCTAGATCATAGTTTAATATCAAAGCACTAGTTAAAACAAATGGGATTTCATTGTGTTTTGTAAGAGAATAATACAAAATTTGAAAGTTCTATGCTAACAAAACCCATCAAATCAAGATAAGAATCAAAAGAAATATGAATGAATTGAAACTGTCCCACCCAAATTTCACACATTATAGGTTTAAGCAAATATGTAAAAAACAAGTGCCCATCATGTTAACTAATCTTAAAAAGAATGTTGTTAAATTTGTAGCATCACTACAACATGCAGAAGATGCGAGTCAACCATAATATTCAAACATGACATTTCTAAGCTTGACAACCCATTTTTTTTCCAATCTGATAAGCCTTTCATAGCAATCAGACCAGCAATCAGACTCGGCCAGACATAGCAATCAAGCATTCCCTAATTCAGTGAAATAAATTGGCCGTCCCTAATCCAATATAAGAGACCAGACTCCTAACCAAAAAAACTGAGCCAGCTCAAGCGAAGGCAACTGAGAAAACAAATCTGCTAAAAATGTGCCGATAAATGTGCTCAACGGGATACCATAACCAATGAAAGTATTAAAAACAAAACTAAAATGCTAGAAGCTCATGACGATTGTCTTTCGCCTGCTAAGGCCCAAAACCTTATTTCAAGGTCATCATTAAGAGAAGGGAAGCGGGACATTAAAGAGATCCAGATGACTGTTTTTCGATATAAGAGAAAGATGAGAAGGAGGAAGGATGGAGGATGATACCAGCGGAACGTGGTACGCTGAGGAGTGAAGGTACGAAGGCTAGGGACAAAGGAGATCGAGGAGGGACTAGGGCAGAATGGGTTCGAGCGAGGGAGGAGAAGAGGTAAGCATGTAACTTTTCCAGGTAAGAACGCGGGCTCCAGGGTTGAGCCTGCAGTCGCATAATACAAAAAAAATACGAACGGCATTTATGAAAAGCAGACAAAACGCACGAAACAAACATCTCGATTGTATTTTAAAAAATATAAATGCACCGATAAGCCGCCCCCATACGGGCCTTAACAAGTATATGTATAAAATTAGAATCAAAACAAAATCTCAGCAGATTTAATCAGTATGTTTGCTTTATAAGATCGTTATTATTAGTATATGATGCTATCCAAAAATCGTTAATCAAATCGTAGCAAACCGTTCATAGCAAAATGGACTTTCAGCCTTGGGCACTAAGTTTTTTGTCAAATTATTACTTACTGAAACAGCTCGTACAGATAATGATGGACTAGAAAGCTTCATGCGTGATGATATGTTTCCTACTCATTATTGTGCGTATTTCAGCCTGCTTTTGGGTTCACAATAGATCTTTCTTTTCATATTAGGCTGAGATTTCAATGATTTTTTTGCGCCTGACGTGTTCAGGTTCAAAGTGCTCTTAACTCTTATATTAATAAATTCCCTTTAAAATATTCCCAAAAAAACTAAATTCACTTATATTTCGAGACAGGTGCCAATCGTTGCCAGTTTTTAAATTTAAGCGAGTAAGGATGAAAAATGGCCGCTTCGGAAGCTTTTTAATATTTTTTCCAAGTATTGATAAAGATTTCCCCAATAAAATGTTTTGATAAGATAACGAAAGAGAAGTTTTATTATTATTATTATTATTATTATTATTATTATTATTATAGTATTCCTATAATTCCTAGAACATAATAATTAAATACTTTGTGAAAAATGATAATCATATTTATTTGTTGTTATAAGAATTAGTATGGTATAATTCATAAAATCACATCTACTTCACTCGGCAAAATATTACATCTGGATTATGCACGTAAAGTTACGTGCGGAGCCCAATTCATGAGAGACGCATGGAATCCCACAATAACGCAGAATAGCATGGGAATAATACGAAGAAATATTTCTCGTGTTACTCCGCAGTTAGCTGTGTTTTGGGCTAAATAATACGGGGAATAACGCGAAATAACACGGGGAATATTCCTTCGTTTTATTCCTGTGTTATTCCGTGTTATTGTGGTGGTATTGTAACACCACCACAACAACACATCATTACTACGTGGAATAACACGGGGGGAATATTCTCCGTGTTACAATACAACCGCAATAACACATAAATAATGCGGAATAACACGGAGAAATATTCCCTGTATTATTCCGCCCAAAATACTGCTAACCGCGGAGTAACATGAGGAATATTCCTTCGTGTTATTCCCGTGTTATTGTGCGTTATTGCGGAATTCCACGTGTCTTCCATAGATTGGGGATGTAATGTTTTGTCGCTTCACTCTTAGCCTAAAAATATATTAGAAGGTTTTTTTTTTTTTTTACTTAGAGATTAGAATGATAAAAAATTAAAAAAAAACATAGGTCATTAAATAACCGTCAAAAGTCTTATATGAATAGTTATAATTTTGTTGTATATTAGAGTTTTCATGGTAGCAGAGAATATTTTATGTTATAATTGTGTACAAAAATTTTAGAAAATACAAATACAAAAATTTCAACGAACACCAAATTTTTAAAGTGAAATTTCCAACTAGCCAAGCGTAAAATAATCTCTTATAAAGACAATATTATAAATGTTCATCTCTCCATTCAACAAAAGAAGGCATTATTATAAAATATTGCTGACTTCATCTATTATGACTGTATGAGAGAGTGTTTAAAAAATAGTTGGATGAAAAAACATCATTGATAGGTACAAGTCAGTGTCATCAATAGATAACGACACCTAAAAGTGTGTTGTTGGGTGAAAACTACTGAGCAAGGGCAGAACAAATGTATTTTCTGAGGGAGGCAAGCTGGCCCTTTAAATTCAAGACGGTAAAAATTAAAGTAACGAAAGATAAAGTGATTTTTAAATAGGGTTAAAATTAATATTTAAGTAGGGACAAAAAGTTTAAATTGCCCTTCTATATAAGTAAAAATTTTTATTTAATGGGTGGCAATTGCTACCTAGACATTGAACGGGTCTCAAGCAATGAATATCAAATAATCGATAATGATTTGTTGATCTTAACCATCGACACCAAACTTACGACATAGCTCTAGAATTATTTAGGTCCTCAAGCTTTCTAAAATTTATGACTACTTTCATGTGGAGACTAAGGTTTACTTCTAATTTTTCGAAGTAGCATTCTATAATTTCAACTAGTATAGCTACACTTCATCACAAAACTAGTATTAATTCTCTCAATCATAATCTTTTTTCTTTTAATATTTAAATACTTTAATGACATTAGAACAATAAAATCTTGAACTTGTTAAATTTCTCTTATATAAATGCTTAGTTTGATTGTAAGAAAATGCAAAATGTGAAAATTTTTTAATCTATCAAATAATAATATATAAAAGTCTTGGGTACAACGCAATTGTTTAATTTAGGCTTATTATGACTCGTTACAACACGCTGTTGCGTCATTGAGCTCGTCTCATTAAATCATTATATTTACTTTGACTATGAAGTAATTGAAATCATAGTCAGCGTTGTTATATTTTTAATTATTAAAATTCAATACAAATTATTGTTTATAGTTTAATGCATGATTAATCGATATTTAGTCATGAAATTAATTATGTTAAATAATTTTGATGTCAGCATTGTTGAATTTTTCCTTAACTTTTAGCGTTGCTGTTTAGTTGTTCATATATATTGAGGGACAAAATGTAATAAAAGAAATCAAAGCACATGTAATAAAATTAGAACCATCAAACTACCAATGGTATTAGAATATTCTAGGGAAACTTTAAATTTTGTTTTAATTTTTGATAAATTACAAAAAATATTTTTCTATCATAAGAGTTAAATATTTCAAGGCATCTTACAAATTAGATAACAATAATGTACAAATTATTTAGAGCTGATTTATACTTGAGAACATATATGTTGAATCCAAAACTGTCCGGAAAACACGCCTAAGGAGCAGAGCACGCGAGAGAGAGAGGAAGAGAGTAGAGAGCTTGACAATGAACAATAAAATTTCGTAGCCTTTATTCATGACTTGAAACCCTATTTATAAGAATGGGGGATGTTCAATTACATTTATACCTCTAGAAAATTAGGTACGACGGGGGCTTTTTGGTCAGTACATAAATATAGGGCTGGAAACCTGCAATGGCGTCCAACCGAACGGGGTCGGAAGCTTGGGATGGCATCTGAATTGATTTTGGGTCGAGCGGCAATGTGTTGAGGGTTTGAGAGAGCAGTCGGCTGAGCCATTTCCTCAGCAGCTATGACCTAAGGGCATACTGGGAGACTGCCAACCGATTGTTTTAGATTTAGGCAATTTTCTTCGTTCACCTTGCTTGACTGAAAAAGGTTGGGGGATTCATCTGCGTGAGATTTGTGCTAGTAGACTTTAAGAGCGGCGACCGAATTCTGCTCATTTCTGAATTATTTCTTCACGGTCTACAGTTGTTGGCCAGATAGATTGGGGCCCTTGAACTACGTTGGTGGATCCCAGTCAGCCACATCATTATTTTTACTGGCCGTCAGATCTCCTTAAGATCGTGCTAACACATTTTTTACATACATATTTAAGTTCCCCAATTCTCTTTCTCCTTGAAAGTAACAGTTGCAATATGGACAAGGGAATCTTAATTTTCAGTTGATGTTCTTGATTATTAAATGCAAAATAATTGAATGCTCCTTGAACTTCGTGCGGAGACCCTTATAAATGAGGAAATTTGAAAAAAAAAATGTATCATATCTTAGTCTGCTTCGAGTGGGTTATCTTTTCTTATCTTTTCTTGGTGATCTAGGAGAGTGGCCCATCTTCTAAGTCAGCAAAGTTCGATGAGAATGCCTAGAAGATAGTTGTCTAAGTGGTGAAGCAGCATGCAAAGGCCTTTACTAAGAGCATTTGTCTTGAAAACCTCATGTAGTTGAGACGTGATTCCTTGAGTTGGGTGAGAGAGTTGGGTCATCCAACACACTTTCTGACTATCTTATAGAGATGTCCCAAGTGAGGGAGAGCAGTTTCTCGGTGAAGAAACTATTGATGACGGGGATAACCTATTTGGAGGGTAGGTCGGCAGAGCTGGTAATTTCTGCTTGTGACCATTCTAGCTAGGATGGAGGAAGACCAGAGACAAATTCCTGCAGCAATGATGTTGCATCCAGAAGAATTGAGGGTGACCATTTAGAAGGCAACCCATGATATTCTGCTGGTGGATGCTCCTGGAGATGTTTCCCTTCCCCTGTCAATAAAAATTGGGGAGGGAGCTTGCTCCTTTACTACCTAGGACTTGCATAAAATGTTGGGCCCACCATCTATTTAGGGGATGGACACCCCAGTCCAATGGAACATAGCGTCTTCAGAACAATCAGTGATTTGGTTCTAGATGCTTGAGAGGAATACTTGAGGAGGCAACAACTTGTCCTGTAATTGACCAGGCTGAGGCTGTCGGCACGTTAGAGCCACCTGACTCAATGGGACTTTGGCTTTGTGAGGATGAGGCTTCACCGATTTGGGAGGCTAATTTGCTCGCTCATGGGACGTGTGACACAAACATCATGAGGAAGAACCTGCTACATTGCACGCCTGGGAGTTCATTATGCAAGATGAAGTGGTGGCACTTCGGGTTGAAGTAATTGCGATCTAGGAGAAAGTTTGATCTCAGGGCTTCAATCTGAAATAGAAATAGTAGATGAGTTTAGGTTAAGAGGGGAATTAGTGTATTGACGGTTGTCACAGCTTGGTTATCCTTCAGATGAGGCAGCGACTTATGATATTATATAGGATTTCCTTTCTGGATGATAGGTTGTAATCGGGAGGATCCATATTGTATATATAAATTTTTGCTTAAATAAAATTTTTAAGTTTTGCATATCGTAATGTGTGTATGTTATGACTCCATTCCCGCAGTTCAATGTGGCTAAAGACACTTAGGTCCTTGCATCATCTCAACTTTTCGTAGTGCACTATAAGTAGGAATGGCTGGCATGACAGAACCCTACTTCTCCATCTTTTTCTTTGAAAAAATCTTCTCTCGCAACATTCTATAGATCCTTCTTCCTTCTGCTTGCCGGACATGGGTCCCAAATACTCCTTCTCGGCACATTAAAATATTCGATTTAATATAGATATAATTTTGGAAAAGTAATATTTTAATTTGAAAGCATGAAATCAAACTGATCTCATATATGTAATAGTTTATGTAAGCGAGCACTACACATCAAGCCATGCATCTATCCCAGAGAATGGACACATTACTTAATAGTGCGGCTTAATTAAATAAACTAAGAAATATATGACATCCCTTTGGTCTGCGGAACATGTTATGTTTACCAATAAATTCCCCTATCTAATAAAAAAAAACTATATATGGTTTATATTAATCTGGGGTATTTAAATTTTTCTATAAAGGCAAGCCCCTATAGTTAATTACAGCTTAGATAATCGAAGTCATCTAAGAAAACTTTTGATTTAGATCAGGAAATATTATTTTCATGACTTCCAATATGTAGGATTTTTCAAGGTAATGTGGTAATAAGAAATCTAATAGGTGAGTGACTCAAGTTTGTAATAATTATTATAAGAATCCAAAGGAAGAGAAAGCCAGGGGAAAATACAACTCCAAGAAGAATCTTGGTGATTTCCCAAATTATCTTATTTTTTGGCTTTAATTTGAAATATTTATTTAATGTTTCATCATGCTAATTTTTATTATTTAGGGCTTACATTCACTTGATACCGATAATATGAATAACCTGGAAGATATGAAGATTTATGTCATATCAGATGACAACCTCGAAATCCTAAGACGAGTTTAGGGCTTATATTGCATGAGGTGCAAAGGCCTAAAGAGATAAAGTGAGGGTTTATGTTGCACTAGGAAAACTACCTCGAAGTCCTATGGCTTGTTTGTTTATTTCTAAGAATGAAATTTTGCTGTTGAATATGGTCATGCTGCACACTGTGTATGCTACAAGCTCCTCGCTGCAGCAGGTTTAATTTTAGAAGTGTCAAATTAAAGAGATGAGAGAAGTTTCATGTTTTAGAGATATTTAAATTGAGATGTCTTAATGTCTTATTAAGGGTAAAATGTTTATGTTGATTAAGAGACACTGGTTAGGATCCTACAGTTCCCTCATTCCAGCACAACTATTTTATTCGTATTCACTTAGTCTAGATGAATTTACTAAATTCAGATAAATGAATTCAATAATTTCATTCAGACCATGGGAAATCTTATTAGCAGTCGTAGGTTGCCTCATCCAAGGGATTCTCGATCATCCAAAGAGAAGTTTTAATTTAGTTGCAATTGTGGTTTTATTCTATTTGTAATTACATTTTGAGTTGTCTTATATTTTGCTTTGCTGTTGCGGTGAATTTGATTTTGTTTTGTTTTGTTTTGTTTTGTTTGTGATTAAATTTTGATTTGTCTTATATTTTGTCTTGTTGTGGTAGTAAATTTGATTTTTGTTTTGTTTTATTTTGTTTTGATTTTGTGGCTATTTTAAAAGTTTCAGTTTTGATATGCAAGTTTTATAAGTAGAAAAATACAGTAAAGTAAATGCAGGAAAAGAAAGTACTGTAAACTATAAAAGCGTATCAGTCATCTTCTCACACTCCAACTAAACGTTTAGTTTTTTTTTTGCAACAAATATAATCTTGTAGTGAATTTAAAATTGCATGCTAGAAAACAGGAAAAACAGGTTTAAAATGTACCTACCAAATCCTATGTCATAACTGGTGAGTTCCTATTTGTTCATTTGTGAGGATGATTTTTCTTAGCAAAACATAATAGGTTCAGTCATCCTCCAAGGTATCTAAAAGATTATGAAGGGGTCCAGGGCAATACCTTGGACATTTCACAACCTTTTAAATTGTCTCGAGTTCATTAGAACTTAATATGTTACTAAATACATCATCCATATTATACCCTTATGTTCAATGAATCTTGATGTTTCAATCATCCCGATGAGTAGGGTAACCATCACTTATATTTCATTTATAAATTATATGGTGAAGGCCCTTAGGGGCAAAATTGATTTGATTAGGAGATTTAACCAATTTTTTTAATTTTAGAGTTCGGCTTGTAGTTTTCCAAAGATGTTTGAAATTGATTATAATTCATTTTCTAAAACTCATTAAGTCAAATCTTGATTAACCCCAATTCACTACTAAACCCTTAAGACTTAATGTGCAGGTTTGTAATTTTAGGAATATTGAGTTTATGTGATATTAAGTCTTATCAAAATATTAAATTATCATTAAACCATTGACTAGAAGTTCTAAATTGGTTAATTATTATCTTTCAAATTCAAACCCCTCACCTTAGTATCATTTAATTTTAATTATCTTCCAAATTTCCTTGATTTAAAAAATTGTAATTTTATCCTTCATGTGGAGAAGTGTGAGATTGGTTTCTACCATTAAGTCCATTGTATTACAATCATCTAGATATGTCAATTAAGCTCATTAATTACACATTTCCCATTGATTAGTCCTAAATATTTAATTAAGGCTTAAATTCAAAATTACAAATTTGCCCCTATAAGGCCTATCACTCCATAATTCATTAAATTCAACTCAAATGACCTTAAAAATTTTATGTTACCCCACTAATGGTTCAATTAAAACTTCAAAGGATAAAATATGATTTTTCTAATTTTAATTTATTTTTTATAATTATTTTAGTGCAAAATAGGGATATTCAATATTAATTTAATAACTTAACAAAAGTAAAGAATGGTCCTTGAAAAAATTATTAGAGGTTCACCTATGTTAAAGGACCACTTGGACCAATTTTTATGGTTTTTTTTAGTTTTAAATTAATTATTAGAGTTATTTGTTTGTTTTGATTATTAATTAAATATAAAATATTATTTAAGTGTAAAATTAAGTTTTATATTTTTCTTGAATCTCTCTAATTCCAGGGAACTTAGAGAAACAAATCTAATATTTTTATGATTTATATTTTAATTATTAGAATTATTTTAGTGAAAAAAGGGAAATTCATTTTTAGCCTTTAAAAATTATTTTAAGCCTTTAAAAATTAATATCTTCACTTAGAAAATTAAAAAAATTATTTTAATTGCAGCCAAGTGTGTGTTTTAACATTTTTGTGATTTTTATTAATTTTAATTATTTTTAAATTATTTAAATATTAAAAAATAGCTTAAAATATAATATTTATTTTAATTTCAATTTTATTTTTCTTAGACTCCTCTAGTCACAGAGAACTCCCAAAACTAATTTCATAATTTTTTTACTTATATTTTTATTATTATAATTATTTTAATTCCAAAATTGTCATTTCACTTAGAAAATCCATTTTAGTGATCAAATTAGTTCCAATTGACTTCAAATTTTTATGGGGAGTTCCCCTAACCATTATTTACAGTGGAGAATCATTTTATTTTATTTTCATTTTCAGGGCTTAATTACAATTATGGTCATTCTTAATGAGTTAAATTAATTTTATATTTTTCGTAGGGTTCTCTGATCACAATGAACCTATCAAAATAAATTTTATTTTTTCTGATCAATATTTTAATTATTATAATGTTTATACCAGAACAGAGGGGATTAACTTGAAAATTAGAGATCTCTAGCTAGAGATGCCCCCTGACCTAGAAAAAAAATTAGGAAGATCCCTAACCATAGAGCCTATAAGCCCTCCAAACCTCTTGCCAAAGTAACTTATATTTATCTAAATATAATTAAAATACAACATAGAGTTTTTAATTTATTAAAAATAAAATATATTTCAAATAATTTTTATTTTATTCCACATTTTCTTCTTTGTTTACTAAGCATGAGGGTATTTTTATTTTACTTTTATGATTTTTTTATACCAAGTTATACATTTTTAAAGGTTTCTGAATTAAATAAATACATTAAATCCATATTTTCCTATTTATCCACCATGGCGCCGCGTCATCCTCGGCAGCTCTGAAGGACCATGCATTGCTCTGTCATTTGACACCGCGATCCACGTAGCTGCTAACTTGGCCCGTGCTTTATGCACTGAGAGATCGTTAAGCGCCATCTGAGCTGTCTAAACGATACACACAATCCAACTGTTCTGCGTCATGGTCCCCAAATGACCTAACCCGTAGATGGGGCTCTGTGATGGGGCTTCTGTGGGGATCATCTTCGTTTGGTCAGGGGATGGTGAGGAGCAAATTAATTTAAAGTTTGGTGCACTGTGGTGGAGTGAAAGAAGATGTCCTGGTTTCAGGGCAAATTTCAATGAAGAAATTAGTCTCAGTGGTGGCTATTACGGTTGAAGGATGGTGTGAATGAACTCAGGAGGTCTTGGAGAAGCTCATAGATCAATATGATAAAGTCTTCCTAAGGTAATTTCTCATCTCCCCTCATGGCCGTGAAACCATGGCTTTGATGGAGCTCAGGGCCTGACAATGGGTGCATTAGCTTACTGAGGTGGAGTGCTGTGCGGCACAACCAACCAATTAGAGCTGGACACATTAGGTGGGTTAATTTGGGTTCAAATTGAGGTAGAGTGGATCTCGATTTTGGTTCCTCCGGTGACTAGGCTGAAATCAACAATTTGGTCCTAATGTTTAGAAAATGAAGTGAGAGTTAGCCTTCAGGTGAAGGGAAGTGGGAGCTCTGGAGTGAGAGCCAGTATCCTCCCAGCCTAACCACGGATATAGGGACTAAACTTAGGATTTGCCAATGTTCTTTATACGTTGAAATATGGGCAAATAATAAGAATGCTCCTATTTGACACAATACATTTGTATCACTGATCTATGTCACAATAATCATCACATTATGAATGGAAACGAGGAAGACTCTTTCTTGCAACTGAACTTTGTTATAAATTTAGTCTTGTGTTAGTTTAACTTGCTAGAGTTTAGAATGTGCTTGGTAGAAATTGTAACTAAATCTGTTTATCTTTACTTTAAGAATTAAACTATTTGCAATTGTGTTGCAATTCGATAAGAGATTTATGTGCTACACCTTAAAAGTAAGCCTCCCTGTGGGATCGATAACCAAAACTCCACTAGAGCCCTGTATTACTTGAGTGATACATATACTTGCGTTAATTGTGTGACTCATTATCATCTAAATCAATATATAAACATCTAATTCTGAGTTCATTAATTTTTGCAAATTAAAGAAGTCGCACCACCTGGTACCTCAGAACCCATTCTTATACCTTATTTCAAATAAAAGACACTCCTAATGACTATAAAAAGTACATAGAAAATAATAAAAAACATGACCTGCATGAAAGCATGGTTAGCAAAAAAAACCTATCTACATGCAACACATATGAGCCATGCCTAGCGAAAGGAGCTTTTCAAAGAACTACAGAAAAGAGTTAGTCATAATCATTATTTGCACCTCCCTATTACATTTGTATGCGCATTTAGGCATGTCTCCCTGCAAGAAGACCGACTAATATACTACTGTGCATATCACAAAACCGATAAACATGCAAGCACACCAAAAGCAAAAAGGTGATGCCTAGCTAGGAAAAAAAAACCTAGCAGAGAACTAAAGGTAGGACATTGAAAATAACTACCTAGTATCCTAGTCGTTAGCCTTGCACTCCATCTAACATAATATCCTAACACAACATCTAAGTGAGAGAAATTTTATGTCATAAGGCTGCCGTATGTTTTGACGGAGTTGCCATCTCTAGCCCCGCCCTAAGGATCTAAGGATTCTAAGAGGTTCCACTAGATGCAAGTTTTTAAAAACTTAAGTTTTAAAAGGCTGACCTCATGTATGGCTAAAGTAGGGATGCAATAATTTTAAAATAGAATTTGAAAACATGATGCATATAATTAATAAAAATATAATTTTTTTTCTTTTAAGAAAGGTCCTAAGAAAAGAAAAAGTCTAAGTGGCACCTATTAGACTCCTTGGAACCTTAGCAGAACATACGCGTGCTGGTCCACTATGCAATAGCTAGTATTGTCCATTGAGATGTCCTCAAGGGCAATAACAGAGGGTGACTCAGCTAACGAGGCAGTTTTGTCATTGAAATGACTAGAGAAGCACACGAAAATGCAACATGATCCAATGCAATGTGATCGTTCTATCGAGATAGGAGCAATCAAAAGATAACAAACATTCACCACTAGTATATGGAGGCATAAGCTAATGAGAAATGAACTTGGTGCATGCAGAACGTATAAACACAAGTAAAGATGAGTGTGTCGAGGAGGCAATGAATTGGGGTGAGTGTGACTCAGGGTTGAGTGTGAACGAAGAGGCAGTCAATTAAGTGCAAATAACAAACACATGAAATGCAAACGTACAACATGCAAGTATGGGCGAACATGCAAGGTGTTAGTGCATCGTGACATGAAGATGTCACAAGATAGGCATGAAAAGTAGTGTCAGAGAGGAGCATAAATCCCCACCACGTACATATGGGGCATATGCTCATGAATGCACAACAAGGTGTGTGGTGCAAATGTGTTCATGCAAGTAGTATGAGACAGTCATGCAATAATGCGACATTCAAGTGGATTTGATTGAACTAATAGAATCAGTGGCGGTTTATTAATTGAGTCAGCGAAAGAGATTGACAGGACTAGTGTGTGCGATCGGTCAACGAAGAAAAGGGTTAATCGAATTGATCAAACCGATGGCGGTCGATCAGTCAAAACATTGAATAGTATTGATCGAATTGATCAAGCAGGTGATGACTGATTATTCAAGTCAATGGAAATGGTTGACCAGAACAACATGGGTGGCCACTCAACTAAGACATGTTAGTCAAACAGATCAGACCAGTGGTCGTCAATCGGTTGAACTATCAAAAAGGGTCGTCCGATGGTGGCTGATCGTTCAATTCGACTGAAGTGGTCGATCGAATCAATGTGGATGGCTGATCAACAAAAAAGAGAAGGTCATACGAATCAAACTGGGGTAGTTGTTCGGTCAAGATGACGAAGAAGTGTTAATCAAAATGATCAGGCTGGCTTCGGTTGATCATTCAAGTCAATAGAACTAGTTGATCGGACTGATGTGGCAACCTGATTGATGGAGGATAGTCTATTTTATGAAATCGAACTGATGAAAGTTGACCGATTGAATAAACAGGCAAATGTATCAATAGCGATGATTAAGTGGGAGGCCGATCGATGACGCATGCAAAAAATACGATACATTTTATGAAGTTTTAATAATTAGTGCTAAGCACATAATCATGTGAATGCGAACACATGCATGAAATGGAAATTAGGTCGTGCTTAACATTGAAACCGAGCTTATCCTACTGATCTGATAGGAAACCTAGGTTAAGCGAGTGATGGAAAGGTGTATCAATGCCATATAGCGTGAAGCAACATAACGCCCACCTTTGTTTGCATGAAAGAAGGTGGGGAATCTCTTGCGAAGAGGATTTTTCATGTCTAAAAAGATGAAGACTAAAGGAATGTCTTCGTTTGTTCAGTCGTCAGGTTTTAAGTGTGCATCCAGATGAAACCACCAATGCAAACGTTGGGTTTACTACAACCCTATCTGTTGGATTTTTGGTATAGAAATAAAAATAGTAGTTTTATCTCTTTAGATTCATAGGGGAAGTCCAAAGCTCCTAATTTTATGGGATTTCCTCTAAGCACAAACAAATCTAACTTAAATCCTTTAACATCTAAACCTAGGGTTCTAGAAAGAAATTGTAAAATATTTCGAGTTTTCTCACCACCGTGAAGGTTGAGGATGCGTTCACTTTGCTTGGCCAAGCTATGGTGAAGCTCCGACGAAGTTTCAGTGATGCTCGGGATTCGATCATTTGGGACAGATTCATCATGTGGTGGAGCAAGATACATGTTAACATTTATTGATGATTATTCAAGAAAATTTTGGTCATTCTTTATCAAAGAAAAATCTAATATAGTTTGAGTCTCAAGTAATGAAAAACCATGATATAAAAATAAAATGAGTGACAAATTCAGAATCTCTGTATTGATAATGGATTAGAGTTTTTCTCACATAAATTGGATGATTTTTGGCATTCAAAGGGCATGTGCTTTGATGCCGCAACAAAATGGTGTTATTGAGAGATACAATCATACCATTTTAGAAATAACTCATTGTATGCTTTCTTCAACCACTTTGGATAAGGTTTATTGGGTTGAAGCTACCTCTACAGAAAGTCACCTTATCAATCGATCTCCTCATGTCGTTCTCGAATTGAAGTGTCCAGAAGAGGTTTGGTCTACTAGCCCTCTTGATTATTCTAACTTGAAGATTTTTAGCTATCTTTCTTATGCCCATTTTAAGGATGGAAAGTTAGATACCAAATAAAAGAAGTATAGATTCTTGGGATATAACACACAAAATGGTGTAAAGAGTTACATATTATGAAGTCCTAAATATTCAATAATATTCAAATGCAAAGACATTGTTTTTGATGAAAGGCTTCTATTGTTTCCAGTGACATCACTACCATCTAACTCTCATTGAGATGAGTCAACTATATTAAAGTACACTCAGGTTGAGATGGAGCACTCTATTTCTTCAATGTCGCCTTGGTAGAGTACTGTTGATGACAAAACTTCAACTATTTTCACCATCTTAATCTCAGGCCAGGGTAGAGAGAGAAGGGTGATTCCCGACCTAAGCGATACAGTGAGGCCGATATGGTTGCATGCATTGGCTGCTGTAGAGGAGACTTTTGTTGAGCCGTGACCATGCGCTGATGCGGTCTCTAGCTTGAACACTGCAAAGTGGCTCATAGCTATGGAAGAAGAGATGGAGTCATTCCATAAAAATTAAACATGAGAACATACATAACTTCTAAAGGGAATGAAGACAATTAGATACAGTGAGCATACAAGAAAAAGGATGGTGCCTTAGAGGATGAAGAACAAGGTATAAAGCTCGATCAGTGACAAATAGATCTAGTTAGATTATAGGTGATAACTTCACTAACTTCTTCTCTCCAACTATGAAGCACAAATTTACATGTATGCTCCTTGAGATTGTTCTTTCTTATGATTTGGAGCTTAAGCTGTTAGATGTACAGATGGCTTTTATGCATGGTGACTGGAAGAAAAAATCTACATAATCCAACCCGAGGGTTATGTTGTGAAAGAAAAAGGGGAGTATGCCTGTGGATTAAAGAATTCCTTATATGAGCTAAAGTAATCCTCACATCAATTGTATAAGAGGTTTTATGTGTTCATTATTGGCTTTCACATTTCTAGAGGCAAATTTGACAGTTTTGTGTATATAATGAAATTGATAGATACGTCATTTGTGTACACCATACTTTCTGTGGATGATATGCTGATTATTATTGCAGACAAATATGAAATTTAGAAGTTAAAAAATCTTCTTAGATCTGAATTTGATATTAAAAACTTTGTTGTAGCAAGAAAGAAGATCGGGATAGAGATTTTTCCATCAAGATTACGACTTTATACCTTTGTTAAAGGGCCTATGTTCAATGGTATTAGATAGGTTCAAAATGAAGGATGTGAAGGTTGTCTCCACTCCGTTGGCTGCACACTTAAGGTTATCAAGAGTGATTTCTCATACTACAGATACTGTGAAGAAATATATGGAGCATTTTTCATATACTGTGTCATTGGTAGCATTACGCACTCCATGATCTGTGTTCGTATAGAATTAGCTCAGACAACAAGTGTAGTGAGTTGATATATGAAAAACTTAGGAAAGCAATACTATGTCGTTGTTAAGTGGATTATGAGGTATTTTCGTTACACTGAAAATACATGTTTGACATTTGGCATCTAAAAACTAGAGCTTGTTGGGTTTGTAGACTCCAATTTTGCTAGTGACTTAGATCAGAAAAGGTATACTCTAAGTTTTGTATTCACTCTAAAATGTTGCACTGTTAGTTGGAGGATTTTTCTACAAAAAACTATAGCTCCTTCTACAACTAAGTTGAAATGTATAACCATTTTCAATGTTGTAAGAGAAACCATTTGGTCAAGATGCTAATATGGAGAGTTCTCCGGGATGTCTTTGAAGATGTCTATCTTTTGTTTTAGTCAAAGTGTTATTTATCTAAAAAAAAAAATGTATCATGAGCGAACTAAGCACATCGACATCTGATTTTATTTTATTCGAGATATCATCACTCAGGATAATGATACAATAATGAAAATCAGCATTTTGGAGAATCCTGCTGATATGATGACAAAGGCTTTTCCAACAACGAAGTGCAAGCTTTGCTTGAACTTGATCGGTATTCGATGCACATGAGCCCAATGGCATTGGAGAGCAGAATATAACTTAGAGCTTCAGCTTTGGCTTAATTTCAAGACAAGGTGGAGATTTGCAAATTAGTACCTAGAAATTTTTTACTGAATATATTTGTTTCTAAATATATATCTCTTGATTAATATATTTGCTTCCAACTGCATTTTTTCTTAATACATTTGATCCAAACATATATCTTGCTTTGTAAACTAGACGTCAAATATGTTTCTCTTGCTTAACATAGTTCTTGTTTAATATACTTGTTTTCAAATATATTTATTGCTTAGTAAATTTGATATTAAATATATTTTCTGCCAAATATATTCTTTTGTGAGTCTAAAAAAACTCATGGCATGTCATGGGCTAATGAGCTTTCTTTTGAGGGGGAGAAATTAGTCACGAAATTGAGACGTTTTCTATTCGGCTTAATCGCCTTTGCTTCGGCTCTCCACTGTTTTCAATGATTTTTGTTATTTTTAAATTGTGACTTTTTTTTACCTATTGGAAGATCCAAATTAGTCAGAATCGAGGGCTTTAATTATAAAAAAATTAAAAAAAAAATTTTTAAATCACTTTGATTTTTTTTTTAGTTTAATCCCAACCGGGCAAAACACGTTTGATATCTGAAATAACACGACATATTTATAAATAATATGAGAAGTGTATAGAAATCTAAATCTCATCTAACCCTTATTTGATATTTCAACTATTTTTTTCTATTATTTTTTGACAACTTGTTTTATTAAAATTAGTAATCATAAGATCTGACTAATTTGAAAGAGAATCAGATCGAGACCCCATAAACCTTAATTATAGGATGGTTTGACCCTACAAGTCATAGCTCATAAGTACTGTCTTCTATTGTTATTTTCTTTGTTGTTGTGATTTGTTTATTTTTTATTATTTTTTTTAGGGAGGATGTTGAGCATTCATGACAATTAGCTAAAAATTAAAGGTGATATATCATCAATATAATTTATCATTTAATTAGTAAGGATCACAGATATTTTTTTTACAAGAAAGGTTCAAATTCTAATTAAAAATTATCCACAATTCTAATTTTTTCAAGCTTATAGTCAAATAGACCGGCTTGATGGCACGGACACAATGACAATTGATCTAATCTGAGTTAAATCAAACCCAAAGCAACTCATTTAATTATCATTTGAAGCTTCTAGTGCCCAATTAGAATGTCAAACGAATTCGAAATCCGACAAGTCAATCAGCTTAAGATCAGTTAATTCTGACATTATTAAGACACTCAAATGTACAGAAAATATCATTCAATTGAATAAATCTCTCCAGATCATTCGTTGGAGTGGTTCAGACTCATTCCTTATTTGCAGGGAGACCTTTCCTATATTAATAGAGCCGCACTTCTTCATAAATGGGGACTTAGGCCTTAAACTAGAGGAAGAGTTAGACTTGGAGCTGGTTCACAAAGAAGGATCTGAATTCCAATGTTGTTCCAAATCAAATACTCAGCGAACGCTTATCGCTCCTACAACTGTTGACCACAGTCGACTACTGTTCGCCGATTGTTGTTGACCACTCTCGACCACTCCTTACCTGTTGAAGTGAACTCTAGTGCAAAGTCCAAGATGAACGTTGCGAAGCAACAAAGCACTATTTGGAGTAACCAACAATGGCATGAAGTAATGAAGCATTCTATTGAGCACTGCATTGTCCTAAGCACGATGCAGTGACACACCTCGAAGATGATATATCGAGCCCCCAACTACTCCCAACTACGAAACTCCTTATCATTGCACAATGATTCATTCAGCCTGCATACAACGTACTTTGAGGAATTGTGTAACTCTTTCTAGATGTGTAATCACTAACTCATAGTGAATCATTTCAGCTATGTTAGATCTCTTGGTTTTTTCTCTTTCAAGTTTTTCACATAAGAATCTATGTTTTCTCAACATGTTACTTCTATTATCTGAGTGTATGTTGGACTTTCATGTAACGTTAAGATGCTAAATAATCACTCTATTGTTGTGAATCTACGGACGTGCATCAATTTAATGTCATCTGTAGAAAGGACAATCCCACCATAAAAAAACTTGCAAAACTTGTTGATTTGCCAGTCTACGCAGTAATCGTAGTGACAAAGCATCTTGCACCAACATCACCATTTTAGGGGACAATGGCAAAGCTAAAGACATCAAGCCTCCGCCTCTTTCAACACTGGAAGATATTATCTTGCTAGTGAAGGTGCCTTAAGTCCCTTGATCCACTTAAAGAGTACCTATTTTTATGCCTTATTTATGATTCAATTTTTAAGGATATTATGGTTTAATGAAAGGTATTTTTATATTTTTGGATATAGGTGATGAAAAAAGAGTTCAAGAAGGAAAAGGAGCAAAAAGGAGAAAAAATAGAGCTAAAAAGCAAAGTTACCAAAATTATAGGTCTGGCGCCTAGGCGCCAGAATCCGGCGCCTAAGCACCAGTTCGATACTGAAGCAGTTAATATTTTTGACAACTTTGGGTAGTTATTTTGACGGTGTTAAGCTGTTATCAGTCCTTCTAGAAGATTGGAAGTTACTCCTGATACATAGGACATGTGATACAATGCATTTGGACACAAGAAAACAGTTTTAATCACGAAGAGGTGCGATCTAAAGAGAAGGGGTGCGAAGACCTAGTCACGGAGTCTGGCGCTTAGGCGCCACAGTTACTTTTTAGAAGATTCATTGAATTTGGATAAATTTTGAAGAGGTTCCTTAAGCAACCCCAGGTCATTTTTGAAGCTCTATAAATAGGAGACATTTCTACAAAGAACGGCCCTTTCCCAAAAAAAAATCTCCAACTTCTGGAGATAGTTTTAGAGAGACACCATATATTCTTCTTAAGTATTTAGTGAGTTTATTTTAGTTATTTTGAGTGTTACTACTCAATTCCTAGTAAGTGAGAGTTTGTAAGTGTTGGTGCTATTGAAGTCTTGTGCTTTGCATTGGAGTCAGTAGGTGTCAAAGGATCACTTGAAGGAACATTCCAGATAAGTATTTGTAACTTGGTTCAAAGTTTTATAAATATGTTTTGTTGTGTGAATTCAATGTGTTCTGAGTAGTTACTTTTCTTTCTCCTTTCAACCATGAAAAGATAATAAGATAATTTGATTTCGTTGGAGAACTTAACTTAATTTTAAAAATTATTGCGATGATATTCATACCTGATCTTAATTTATTTTTTAAACTGGCCATTTAAATTGTTAAAACCTGTTGAAGAATTCTGAGACCTACCTGGAGATGAGTTCTTAACTAGTCGATATCACATGAATCCTTGGGGAATCGAAGGCCATGTGCAGGCTATTCAAGGTGAAGTACAAATAAATAGGAAAATATTATTAATTGGGCGTAGAATTAATTAGTTTTTAGAGTGACAGACTAAATTCTAATAATTTGGTTTATAGAAAGGGAACATGTCACTAGTAGGGCCGACCATAGCCACCCTTGGACATATAGAAGTGTGAGCCTAGATTAACCCATTCTACTAATAATATATCATGAACCAATCTATAGATTAGCCAATGTTCTTTATACTATCGAGCGAAGGTAAAGAATAAGATTGCTTCTATTTGGCGCGATACCATAATTTTAAGTTCTCCACGGATGATAGTTTTTCTGAAAAATCTTGGATTAGTTGAAAAGGAGAAAATTTTTTTATTTATACTTACATTAACCATTACTTTATTACTGCTTTACTTACATTTAGTAGAAATTTCATAAAACTTAGAATCTGATTTTTGAAAAGAAATAAAAATTATGTTTACTTTTAATTTAAAAATCTATTAATTTCTTAAATTAAACTTCCCTATGGGATCAATAACCAAAACTCAAATAGAGCCATGTATTACTTGAAACGATACGTATAATTGCGTTTGAAATTGCGACTTTACGAAGTCATTATAAATATATAAATCTAAGATCATAAATTCTTGCAAACAAAAAGTCGTCACATCATCCCTCTCTAGAGGAACAAGTGCACAAAATGGAAAAGTCTCAACATGAGATCTTCAAAACCTATGTGAGGCCTGACAGTTGATGCCCACATAGCTAGATGGGGCTCACTTACCATAACATTAACAACCAACGAGAAACACTATGCTTAAGCATACTGGTATCAGACCCTCTACAAGTACGGGACACTGGCAATGTTGATATTATGGATTCAACCGACTCGTTTCACGCAGCTATGCAGGCATGTCACCCTCCGGAGCTCATGGGAAACTTAGTACCCCGACAGCTTTATACTACTCCTTATAGCGTGATTCATGATGCACGATGATGACTGATTTGAGAAAAGTTCCCTCTATAAAATAGAGATTGCTTCCCCACTCATCGTAACATTTAAAGGCTTTTACCCTTGGAGGAGGTGTCCTCTATTAACTTATCCTAGCAGGTTTCACTCCTAAAACATTGAATGTTATGAAGGGGTAACTGAATCATACAAGCACGTTGAATACTATCAAATAATCATGCACATTAAATGTGCCTTTCATGGGCTTCTCTATCAAGTGTTCCCTATCACTTTCAAGGCTAAAGCTGGCACCTAGTTCTACTCTCTTCCAGTATGCACTATCAAAAACTACAATGTGCTTGCAAGCTAATCATGGAGTATTTTATATTAAATAGGAGGATCATCAAAGAATTGCCCCATCTCTTGAGAATTCAGCAGAATGAGGGAGAGTCACTCAAGGGCTACATTCACAACTTCTCCATTTAGGCTCGTCAGATTTTAGGAGTGAATCTAGAATTGCAAAGAGGAGTCTTTCTCAGAGGGCTTCACCCAAAAATTTTCTACTCATCATTGATTAAAAAATGATCTACTCTTAGTTGACCTTAGTCATCGTGTCAAAAATCAGATCACTATAGATAAGACCATAAATGCACACAAAGAGTAGTTTGAACGATTTGGGGGAAAGCATAAGAGTAACCTATGAAAGCTTAAGGTTAACGCAAGGGATACTAATAAAGCTTCACAACAAAGAAAGTCTTGGCATCAAGGTATTCATGGTCTACCTCATTGAGCTACACCTCATTGAGCTACAAAACAACAATGTGAGCCTCAACGAGAGAACGAATATACATCACTTAAGACATCACATATTAGAATTCTCATGACCAACAAAATGAACAAACAGTTAAGTGGCCTCACCCTTTGAAACCAAACTCAAGGAAGCAGGAGCAACACCATCACTTCCATCAAAGTTGTGATCACACCATCAAAGTATGTAAGCAGCTCAAGGAAGAAATTAAGATACTGATTCAATAAGGGTATTTAAGTCTGTTTGTGCAAGATAAGCTCACATGTATGGACAACGCTCCCACTACGGGTAGCAAACAAAGAAGCAGTAGTATAGGAGTCACCGAATTATTGAAAGAAAATCAATAAATTGTTTGAGGCCCATTGTTTTTTTATCAAGTCCTCATCACCACCCTTGTCATAGCATAATGAACTATATTTCAAGTCTATCACTTATGACTATTTTAAGCTAGAGGGAGTCAAAACTCCCATAGCAAGACCCTCTCACATCAGTGCATGAATGGTCAAATCATACTATAATGTGAAGTGGATTTTGACTAAAAACTTTACCTTTGTCAATGGCTTATTCAACTTAACCTTCCTCAGTTTGGGCTACCAGATAGAAACTTCAAGGTGTATTGGACCATTATATAGATCTGATAATAGACCAGTAAGAGTCACATGAACGATCAATATTCCATCAAAATAAGAGAATTTCTCAACAATTAGTTCACTCCCTCCAGTTCATCATTTTCAAGCTAGAATTGGCATGTAATGCCATCATCAGGAGGCTCCTCGAGTTCATCTTTGACATCATCCCTTTTGTGTCACACCCCAAGAAAAAGTTCTTAAAACTAACCAGAATTTGTGTTATGTATAGAAATCAACATATAACACAATCTAGCTACCTTATGCAATCCCATTCATGCTCATCAGTGATGCTTAACATTAATGACTTCAATCTTTGGGATGGGGATGTATCCCAATGAGCTTCACCTATAGAAGACTAGATCCATGTTTTCCTCTCAGCTATCATCTCTCATGAATGGTACAACTCAATTACTTTGTCTCTAGTGATCAAAGGTCATAATACATAGATCTTCTCTAAAGGAGCTAGAACATCTTTGCTTAGACCCCGACCGATAGCCTAAACTTAGCCAAGAGATAATCATGTGCTCCATTAAGGTAGACCTAACCTTCAAGCCAGTCATCCATAAAAAGTGAAATTTCACTTCAGACCACCTAAAAGTAATTGAACAAGAAATCAATAATCTTTTGAAAGCACGGTTCATATAGATGGTGCACCACTCTGTCTGACTAATGAATATTGTCATGGTTAAGCTTAGAGGATGTATGCCAATTACATTGAATTCATTAAGGCGTGCCTAAAGGATATCTTCTCTCTCCCATGCATAAATCAAATTGTTGGTGCAATGTTAGGACACAGGATACTCATTTTCTTGGATACATAATCAGTGTACAATTAGATAAATAAATATTTGAGAGATTAGGATGACGCCTCCTTCCAAAAAGATAAAGGTATGTATTTATAGCAGGTCATACTATTTTGGTTGAAGAATGCTAGTGTAACGTTCCAATGTCTCATGAATAAAACCTTGAAATATTTCCTTGGGGATATGATGGAAGTGTATGATGTGTTGGTGAAAAGTCTAAAGGTGTCCCAACATGTCCCTCATCTGAAGGAATGCTTCCAAAAATTTTCACCATTACAACATACACCTAAACCCAACTAGATGCACCATATGATGTTGAAAAATATTATACATTTCATGGTCACCCATCATGGAATCAAGAAAAATTCTTAGAATATTAAGGCACTAAGAGACATGGTGCCCCCCATAATACATCAGGGAGATGCAACACTTGAATTGACACATAACAGCCCTATCCTAATTTTTGGCTCTCTCTCGTAATTAGTAATTTTTATTCTTCAAGATATTGAGAGGTTCTTAAAAACATAAGTTTCCAGTGAATGGATGAATATCAGGCCACTTTTGAGTAGCTCAAGATCTACTTTGGTCTCACTACCTCTCCTTTCAAAGTCTAACCAAGGAGAGATGTATCTACCTAGTTGTTTCACCTCACGTAATAAGCTTTATCCTAATTAAGGTGGAAAACCCCAATCAATCACTCAACAAAAACATCATTATGATTCTCCCAAACAAAAAGATGGTTACATGTTTCCAAATAAGAATATGTTAGCTTAAGTGTTCTTAACATGAAGGCTACGTCCGAACTTTCAAGCCCACACCATGACGTCTTCAGATAGCTACCACTGAGGGTCATTGAAAATGGTTAGATACATCCATTAGGTTAATCAAATTTTCATGAAATTGGAAAAAAATTCACGTTAGCTACATACCCTGACCATATATCAAGTCACAAGTATTGGTCATCTTTGCGGTTAAGTGCATAGTACCTGCCTTTAGCGAGTAGCCCCTTTCTCACTCAATATCATGTTAGTGGACTCTATATGTTGATAGAGCATCTAGAAGCTCTTAAGTTGGTCCTAGAATAATTCTTATCTCCCTAAAGCAGGACATCATGGAGTACAAACCTCGCTAGAAATTTTAAGCCTCCAGTAATGTCTTCGAGTATAAGTCCTAAACATCGGATTGAAACTTGCCATCAACTATGAAATCTGAAACTTAATCATCCACACTGATTGTCCTATCACTGCATCCTAAGTAGAAGGGACTTTGATGCCTACATCTTGCAGCTAGTATAGTATCTCAGCCAAGTAACTACACTTCAAGTCAAATTGAAGAGCATTAGATCATTAACATACTTTGGAAACAGAATACCCTAGTTGATGTCCTCTCTAAGCTCACAACCTAAAAAATCAGAGACCTCTTCAAATGTAGGAATATTGAAGAGATGCATTTTCATAACATCCAAGGCCCTTGGGTGATAAAATATATTGAAGAACAGAAAGAGCTTTCTTTGATGGATCCTATCATTTCTTCTTTTCTAGAAGGAATGTTGCCTGATGATGCTACCATGTCAGTTTGCCTTTGATGTATGATTTCCAACTTCATCATCATTGGGGAAGAGCTATACAAGAAGATATTTATTAGTTTGAACCTTAAATGTCTTCCACTATCTAAAATTGACTACGCTCTATGTGAGGCTCATTCCAGGATATGTGGGGAGCACCTTGGAGGTAGAGCTCTCGCTCTCAAGATAGTAAAATAGGGTTTTACTAGCTAATGATAAAAAAAGGTGCACTAGAATTCACATAAAAATAAAAAAGTTATCAATTGCACTTCAACCTTGTGCAAGCGCTGCCAGTAGAACTCATATCCATTTTGAGCCCTTAACATTTTAACAAATGGGTAGACATCATGAAACAATTTCCAATGGTCACTAGAAAATTAAAGTTCATCATCTTGACTGTGAACTTCTTCAATGTGTGGAAGGAAGCTGAGTCATTTACCAAAAATCACTTAGGCTAATTTTAAACAATTTATTTGGAAGAAAATCATTTCCCACTTAGAGCTCTCTAAAAAGGTTATTAATGACAATAAACTCAATTTTCTAAGAAGGACTTTACATCCTTCTACAAGGATATTCACATTCGACTGGTACCCAGAGTTGTAACTTATTTTCAAACAAATTGGTAAAAACAAGTGACAAATTGGACCATATTCAACGGGCTGAAGGCTATAATTGAGAAGGCTTGAAGGGAGTGGGTTGAAGAACTCCACAATATCCTTTGGCTTACCACCCTCACCTTGTAAAATATATCGAGGAAGACATCTTAAAACATGTGTTTTGGCATGGAGCCCATCATCCTTGTCAATATTGGAGTCTTGAATCCTCAAGTTCAAGCTTTCTATTTGAACAACTAAGAAAAAAAAATTTGACAACAAATAAACTTTCTCTTAGAAACATGCAATGTGACCCACCTCAAGGATGCTTCCTACCACCAGAGGGTGACCCATCACTTTAATTGGAGATTTAAAGCTCAATCTATCAACAATGGATAGTTGATTATGCGTATTCTAAAAGTATTTGGTCGAGGCTTGTAATGCAACAAATTGTCTACCATCACAACCGTGATCAAGATAGTAACCTTAAACTTTAAAGATTTTGAGGGGATGAGCTTATCCCAAACCTAGAATGTGGAGATTCTCCACAAGCACTATCAGTGATAGTCCAGTCATGTAGAATTTATTTCACCTCCATCGTTGTTTTTCTTTCTTAGTCATCATATTCGTATTTTGCATTGTTTTTTGCTTTATTTCCCCATCAGCATAAATGTATTTTTGGTCTATTAAAAAAATATGATTCTTATTTTATTTTCTCTATAAGGAAGACATATTCAAGAAAATTCAATTACAAATCAATTTAAGATCTTGACTCATGAAATACAAATTTTAGTTGCATCTTAGTCAGAGCACAATAAATCTCATGAGAATTGATCAAACCTTATCAATAATATCATTGAGCCCTGCTTTAATACACAGACTCCAATAGGTTAATGTCCTTGGTGGATTGTACCCAACCCCTTTCACATATGTTAATAAGTGAGGCATGCTCCAACTGTCAACTTCAGATGGGTTAAAGTCATTGGTGAACTCTTGTTGGCTTCATAGATGTGGGTTAATATCATCATGTGATACTCTAAAGCAAAAAGAATTTGAAAGGTTGCCTCCTTATGGATCATAAGCTTTGACCAACATCTCACGATCACAATAAAGAAAATGTAAGTGGATATGATGCAAATATTGTCATAATCAATTTTGCAACATATGAGTGCAAAAGAAAATGAAAATACTTAGACGGGAAATAGAGAACAAACAGAAATCAATAAATGATATCACCAACAAGTACAACAGTATGACTCATACAATAAAGCTTAGATGAAAGTTCAAGAAAAAGCATAGATAAAACAGAACGACTACATGAGTCTAATTCAAAAACCAAAATATTGATAAATATGGGAAAAATAAAAAAGGAAAGTAGAATCCTACTCAACTTCAATTTTCTCCAACATGGAAAACTCTATCATGCACTCCATTAGATGAGATTAAAAGGCCATAACTTCCATAATTCCATAAGTGTATCACTAGTTGTACTCATCTTGAAGGAACTTTACACAGATGAACTTGGAGTTCTATTCTCTAATGGAATGGCCAAGCCCCATTTGAAGTTCCATCATTTTATCCAAACAAAACAAATAACTCTATCTTACGCAGATGAACGAAATATGTGAGTACTAAATTTAACATATCCTCGCAAAATATTTGATCTACTGAAAAATAGTGTATGAATGAGTCAAAATGTTCTCCAAATGTGAATCTTTGAAGGACTGGGTGAAGGCTTCCTCACTTCCTTACTTCTCCTCTTGCACTACTTCTGTCTTGCAATCACTACTCGATGGGGGAACTTCTATGGCACCACAAAGACTGGCTTGGGGCACTTCTTCTCAGATTTCTTCAAAATTATTGCAGAAGCTCACCTAGGATGGAAGGATAGTCTGACCTTGAATAATAATCCCTTGCTAAAAAATTCATAGATATAATACACCAAGCTACATCCCCTTAAAATCTCAAAATTTTAACATCCTTACTATTTCATCTTTAGTGACCTAGAGGGAGATTAACAACTACTATAATTTCCTACATTTCTTGTAGAATCTCCAATCATTCTTTGTGATGAAAAATCTGATGAACCACTATCTTACATTATCTTTATGAAATCTAAATGATTGCTTCAAAATGAGATACAGACATGTGCTTAGTAAGTAAATCCATCCAAAAGAGAGAAAACCTCTAACCTCTAGGAAAACGGGGAAAATACTAACTCTAACCACTTTCAAAATGTTCAATAGCTCAGGAAACAGTGAAAATCATAAGCTAACCCCACAACATCGTCTCATATATGATAACATATCTTGATGGAGGAGAATAGGCTCGATGGATTGGGGTCGATAACTTCACCACTATGTCTTTTAGAAAATAAAATTTATTCTAAAATAGTTTTCGTTCATCATTCATCTGGTTCAATATTGCACCTTCATGATTCTAGATTTCCTCTAATTTTTAGGAGGGGGTTCCCTAGATGTAAAAATATCAATGCACAAAAAATCCCCTCCAAAAAGTTTAATAAATTGCGTAAAGGAACTCCATTAATAATAGAAATAGATTAGGCGTCCCCAAGATGAGGAACAATAACACCAAGGGGAGCTCCATTGATTATACAAACAAGCTAGGAGACTTTGAGGTGGGTAATAACAATGCCAAGGGGAGCTCAGTTGATAACACAAATAGGTTGATAGACTTTATGGTGGCCAACAATAACGACAAGTGATCCTCCATTAATCGCACAAATAGGCTCAGAGAGTCCACATTTTTCTCCACTTTTTGGCCTTTTATAAAATCAAAATGGCCTTGATATTGAATATAAAAGACAAAATCTTAGTTTTCCCTTGTTACCTAGCCTCCACTATCTGATCCAGCACAAATTAGAGGTTAGTTTACATTTATACCCAGATCCAACTTGCTTTGTATGGCCTTACACACAAAACCACATGTAATGTCATGGATCGCACCTTCGTCATGTTTCAGCCTTATGATCCACACAAGGATCATGTCAACTACACTATCACACCATCCATGGATCTGATCCCGTACAATAAACTGTGAGAATACACCCTTTGATTCTGATCCACAGGAATGTGAGATGACACAAGCTCCATCAGATCCCATATATTGCTAGTTAAATCAGCTCTATTATTCAGTGCTCTACCAACATGAATTTAGAATTCCTGTTACCTGTCAACCCAACGAACTCCTCCATTGAATGTGCCCGCTAACACGCCTTGACCCGACAACCCACACTTCAACAGATTTGCAGTCTCGACCAGTGAGACCTAGATGACCTTCTTACATGATAGACTCATGCTCCAACCCGTTTGACTTCACGAACCCGGGACCAGTATGACCCACCGATAAGCCAGACTTGCACTCCCATTGTCAATGCTGTACACGCCTCTCCTAGGCCTCTTTTATTTTGAAGGTTGTCGCCTCCTCCGTCGACCACTGCTCGCCTTTCACCTTGACCTTCAGCCACTGACCCCTCCCGCCTCTACCTGCCTGCACTTTCATTCACTAACTGCCTCTGTCTACCACCGGCACTGCCTCTGCCATCCATCATTACCATCGTCTTCCTCTACAGCCGCCACATTTTGTCGATTGCTGATGCTCTATGTTGGCCACTATCAATGCTAGCGGTGGAAAACTTGAATGTTTCTCCATATTTTCAAAAATATTTGTAATTTTGGACGATCAAGCAAAATTGCCCAAAAAGGTGGTAACTGATACGCCATCGACAAAAGGTATCATTTGGCATGAATCTCAAAGCGAGGAGCACAAATCTTAGAGTATTTTTTTAGCAAGAAATGTTCAAACTGCAATTAAAAATTATCTCTATCTTTGATATCAACTAACTTATATTCATACTGACAGACTAGATGAGAAGAATACAATGACACCAAAATTTTTCTATCTAAGTCAAATGATGTTCGAATCAGGCAATTTAATTGATGGCGATGAAAAATCTTTTTTGATGACTTACATTGCTATCAATTCTCGTATCATGTTAATGTCAAGGAGCCACCACTCTCTTTCTCTATCTATCACCTTTATTCTTATCCAAACTAGACTTATTGTCAGAAGTCTTTGGAGAATTTTGTGAAGGATCAATCATGATAGAGATTGAGAGAAAATAAGTTCAAATGATAATCTCATAGAACAAGTCTTCAGATTGTGTAATTACTGAAGTTTTTTTTTTATATGAGAAAATCATATGAAGATCTTGGGTAACCAGAGAGATTTTATAGATAAAATACCTATTCTGAGTTCTTTATCCTCCTATAGGAGCAAGCTCCTATAGTTAATTACATCTTGAGCAATTAATACTGCCTAGGAAAACTTCCGATTAAGGTTAACATTTATCCTCAAAAAAATGTAAGTGTTGTTATGGCAATGTGTTTCTGAAGAATCGATGCTACTAGAAAGTTTTGTTTATATTGGGGGTATGTCGTTGCTTTGTTTTGTTTTGTTTTGTTGTTGTAATGTCATTTTGTCATTTGGTATGTCATGTCATATGTTATGTCGGGATGTCGTAGTTTGTATGTCATGTTATAATGTGATGTCGTAATTTCAGGTCATTTTATATCATGTCTTAATGTGAGTCATAATGTCATAAGATGTCGTGATTAATATCTCGATTTGTCATGAGATATTTTATTTCCTATAAGAAGATGTCGTTATTATGTTATGAGATATCTTCTATGATGTTAAGAAGATATTATTATTTATTTATTTTTGTTATTTTGTTTATGATTCCCTTTTGTTCTAAATTTTAGTTTTGTCATGTCATTTTGTTATGTATTTGTTTTGGTTTAGTGTCATGTCATCATTTTATTATGGTATAGAAATGTCATTGTATGTTTTTGTTAATGTTGATGTTATGTCGATGTCAATGTTAATAATTTTGTCATTTTATTTCAGATTTTGTGGCTTACCTAAAAGTTCAGTTGTCTTTGTTGTCATGTCATTTTTATTTTGTTGTTTGTAAATAGTTTGGGTTTTGTGGCTATCCTAAAAGTCATGGTTTTGTTGTCAATGTTCCGTCGTCGACGTCCTGCAAAACAGAGTCAGCACACCCTATAATATGCAAAGAAAATCTAAACGAAACTTCATGTCTTCATTCTGAAAGGAAAATAAAGTTAGAAATAATGTCATGTCAAGATATTTAGATTACACAGTCAAGCTGTACGTTGATCCGGAGTTGTCGGATGTCAGAGTTTGGTTGAAATGTCGATTTAGGTTTATTTCAGTTTATGTTTAAATTTTTATTTGTCTTGAATATTGATTTGGGTTGGATTGTTGATTTTTAATTTTATGTCGAGTTAAGTTCAATGTGGGTCGAACTTTAAGAATTATGTCGTTTTATGTCGAGATATATTGAGTTTTGTTTGAAATGTCGATTAATGTCATTTAATGTCGATGTTTATTAAATTTGGTTTAAAATGTCGATTAAAGTCGGTTAATTTCGGTGTTTGTCGAATTTCGTTTGAAATGTCAATTAACGTCGATTAATGTCAGTGTTTGTTTAATTTGATTTAAAATGTCGGTTAATGTCAAATTATGTTTGAAATGTTAATTAATACAAATTATGTTTGATTATGTTTGGAATGTTGATTAATGTCGAATTATGTTGAGTTTCGTTTGAAATGTTGGATTTATGTCGAATTTGTTGATTAAATGTTTGGAATGTCAAATTTATGTCGATTATGTCGATTTTGGTTTAGAATATCGATTTTATGTCGGTTATGTTTGAAATATCAAATTTATGTCTTGACTTAAGTTTAAACTTAAATCTTGAGTTCATGTTTATCTGAACTTGAGTTAAAAGGTTTGGTTTAGATTAACTTGAGTTCATGTCTGTCTGAACTTAAGTTAAAATGTTGAAAGTTAGATTCAATATTTATTGAATTAACTTGGGTTCATGTCTGGTTGAACCTAAGTTAAATTTAATGTTGATTGAATCTAATTAACTTGAGTTCATGTCTGTCTGAACTTAAGTTAAAAGGTTTGGTTTAGATTAATTTGAGTTTATGTTTGTCTGAACTTAAGTTAAAAGGTTGAAAGTTAGATTCAATATTGATTGAATTAAGTTGGGTTCATGTCTGGTTGAACCTAAGTTAAATTCAATGTTGATTGAATCTAATTAACTTGAGTTCATGTCTGTATGAACTTAAGTTAAAAGGTTTGGTTTAGATTCATTTGAGTTCAAGTCTGTCTGAACTTAAGTTAAAAGGTTGAAAGTTAGATTCAATATTGATTGAATTATCTTGGGTTTATGTCTGGTTGAACCTAAGTTAAATTCAATATTGATTGAATCTGATTAACTTGAGTTCATGTCTGTTTGAACTTAAGTTAAAAGGTTTGGTTTAATCAGAATAGACCTAATTAAGTTTTAATCCTTGTTTAAATAGTACTTAAAGGTTAATTAAATCTAATAAATTAGACTTAATTAGAATTTCTGACCATCTAAGTCCTTTTTAGGTAAGCTTAAGTTTTAATCAAGTATAATTTGATTTAACTGAGTTTTGTTTAGATATTAAGTCTTAGTGAATTAGACTTAATCATGGTTTGTGTTTATTTAAACCTTAGTTGATTAAGGTTTAATGATTTAATTAAGTCTAATGGAATAGACTTAATTAAGGTTTATGTCGGATTTGGGTTAGACTTAAGTTCATGTCAGGTTGAATCTTAAGTATGATTTAACTTAAGTTTAATGTGGGTTAGACTTAAGTTCGATTTAAGTTAGGTTTGAACCTAAGTGTAGTTTGACTTAAGTCTAATGTGGGTTAAACTTAAGTTAGGTTTGAGTTAGGTTCATGTCAGGTTGAACCTAAGTTTAGTTTGACTTAAGTCTAATATGGGTTAGACTTAAGTTAAGTTTGAGTTAGGTTCATGTCAGGTTGAACCTAAGTTTGGTTTAACTTAAGTCTAATATGGGTTAGACTTAAGTTAAATTTTGAGTTAGGTTCATGTCAGGTTGAACCTAAGTTTGGTTTGACTAAAGTTTAATATGGGTTAGACTTAAGTTAAGTTTGAGTTAGGTTCATGTCAGGTTGAACCTAAGTTTGGTTTGACTTAAGTCTAATATGGGTTAAACTTAAGTTAAGTTTGAGTTAGGTTCATGTCAGGTTGAACCTAAGTTTGGTTTGACTTAAGTCTTATATGGGTTAGACTTAAGTTAAATTTTGAGTTAGGTTCATGTCAGGTTGAACCTAAGTTTGGTTTGACTTAAGTCTAATATGGGTTAGACTTAAGTTAAATTTTGAGTTAGGTTCTTGTCAGGTTGAACCTAAGTTTGGGTTAACTTAAGTCTAATATGGGTTAGACTTAAGTTAAATTTTGAGTTAGGTTAATGTCTGGTTGAACCTAAGTTTGGTTTGACTTAAGTCTAATATGGGTTAGACTTAAGTTAAGTTTGAGTTAGGTTCATGTCAGGTTGAACCTAAGTTTGGTTTGACTTAAGCCTAATATGGGTTAGACTTAAGTTAAATTTTGAGTTAGGTTCATGTCAGGTTGAACCTAAGTTTGGTTTGACTTAAGTCTAATATGGGTTAGACTTAAGTTAAGTTTGAGTTAGGTTCATGTCAGGTTGAACCTAAGTTTGGTTTGACTTAAGTCTAATATGGGTTAGACTTAAATTAAATTTTGAGTTAGGTTCATGCCAGGTTGAACCTAAGTTTGGTTTGACTTAAGTCTAATATGGATTAGACTTAAGTTAAATTTGAGTTAGGTTCATGTCAGGTTGAACCTAAGTTATTTGTTCTATGTCCTATTAGAGTTAGGCTTACTTGGGTTTATAAGCTACTTAAGTCTAATGTAAGTAAGACTTAAGAGATAATTAAGTCTAATAGGGTTAGACATAAGTTAAGGTTTAAGGATTACTTAAGCCTAATGTATGTAAAGCTTAAGGATTAATTAAGTCTAGTTTGGTTAGACTTAATTATGGTTTAAAGGTTACTTAAACCTAATGTAAGTAAAGCTTAAGGATTAATTAAGTCTAATTGGGTTAGACCTAATTATGGTTTAAGAGTTATTTAAGCCTAATGTAAGTAAGGCTTAAGGATTAATTAAGTCTAATTGGGTTAGACCTAATTATGGTTTAAGAGTTATTTAAGTTTAATGTAAATAAGGTTTAAGGATTAATTAAGTCTAATCAGGTTAGACCTAATTATGGTTTATGTTTGATTAAGTCTAATTTAGTTAAGACTTAATGGTTTAATTAGATCTAATGAATTAGACCTAATTAGGGTTTAGGTTTGATTAAGTCTAATTTAGTTAAGACTTAATGGTTTAATTAGGTCTAATGGGTTAGACCAAATTATGGTTTAGAGGTTACTTAATCCTAATGTAAGTAAGGTTTAAGTTTATTAATTAGGTTTAATAAGGGTTAAACCTAATTGGGGTTTAAGGGTTACTTAAACTTAATGTAAGTAAGGTTTAAATTGATTAACTAGGTTTAATGTGGGTTAAACTTAATTAGGGTTTAAGGGTTACTTAAACCTAATGTAAGTAAGGTTTAAGTTGATTAACTAGGTTTAATGTAGGTTAAACCTAATTTAGGGTTTAAGGGTTACTTAAACCTAATGTAAGTAAGGTTTAAGTTGATTAACTATGTTTAATGTGGGTTAAACCTAATTAGAGTTTAAGGGTTACTTAAAAGTAAGGTTTAAGTTGATTAACTAGGTTTAATGTGGGTTAAACCTAATTTAGGGTTTAAGGGTTACTTAAACCTAATTTAGGGTTTAAGGGTTACTTAAACCTAATGTAAGTAAGGTTTAAGTTGATTAACTAGGTTTAATGTGGGTTAAACATAATTAGAGTTTAAGGGTTACTTAAACCTAATGTAAATAAGGTTTAAGTTGATTAACTAGGTTTAATGTGGGTTAAACCTAATTAGGGTTTAAGGGTTATTAAACCTAATGTATTTAAGGTTTAATTACGATTAATTAAGTTTAAGGATGTTTTAAACCTAATTAAGGTTTGTTTATTAAACCTAATGTCTTTTAAGGTTTAATAAGAGTTAATTAAACTTAATTATGTCTTTTAAGTTTAATTAAAAATTGATTTGATATTAAACCTAATGTCTTTAAGGTCTAAAAAGAATTAATTAAACTTAATTGTCTTTTAAGTTTAATTAAAAATTGATTTTATATTAAACTTAATGTCTTTAAAGTTTAAATAGAATTAATTAAACTTAATTATGTCTTTTAAGTTTAATTAAACTTTGATTAAAGTCTATTTTGATGTCATTAGACTTTCTTTAAGTCTATTTGGAGTTAGACTTAATTTTGATTCAAACCATTGTGGAATGGGCTAAGTTGGGTGAAATAGTGTTTTTTTTAGGATTTAAATTTATTAATTAATAATGAAATTTAAATCCTAAATTTTGAAAAGTCATTTAAAATTGTTTCATGGCTTAAAAATTGTTGTTTTTAGAGTCTTATTATGTCACCCTAAAATTTCTAAGCATTTTCAATTTTATTTTCCTTAATTTCCAATTTTTATAATTATTTTTATGAATAATCACAAAGTAGCTTAGAAATTAAAGAAAAATATCCTAAAGAATTTTTCTATCCTTAGGAAAATTAAGAGATATGTGTCATAACAGAAGGATGATTCTGTGAAAATTTCACAATTTTTAGAATTATAATTAATTTTTAATAATTAAATTATTCCAGAGATTAATTAATTATTTAAAAATGAAATACTAAGAATAAAATTATGATTTCAATTTCATAATTTTCTTCTCTTCAAGAGCTTTCCAGTGGTATTTTTATTTTATTTTTAGGAGCTCTGGATCAAAAGATATGACTTTTTGAAGATTTTAAGGTTAATATGAATTAACCTAGGCCAGAAAATTCGACAGCGCGACACGTGTCCTCGTACCGTCGAAGGGGAGGGAGGATCCGGTGCGCGGCACAGAACAGCGAACACAGGATCATTAGATCAGTGCCGTCCATTCCAAAACACGGGAACGGACGGCGGAGATAAATCCCCCAGAAATTCGAAAATATTCGAACCGTCCAACTTCAAAACTCAATATCTCACTCGTTTCTCAACGAAATTGAGTGATTTTTTTTTAAAATGATCGTCTCGATGAGAAGCACCCATCCATACGGTGATGCATGGGTTTTGAGCTGATTGATTTTATGATTAATCAAATTCGAATTTTAATTAAAAACAAAATTCATACCTTTAATTATCAAGCTTCTGAACTTAATTGGCTTAGTTTGGCAGCTTCTTGAGGTCCTAGTGAAGCTTTTCCACCCTTCAATTTCGATCCAAATCGATTTGGTATAGGTGCTAGACCCTAAGGTGGCTAATTTGAAATATGGGCTCGGTTTGATCAAATTAGCTCGATCAGATGGCCAATTTGGTCAAACCTTGGTTGGGTCTAGCTATTTGTGTACTAAGCAAGATTTTTCATGTTGAGGGTCTGAGGATTTGAACAAGGTATGGGCCTCTATTTCCTCATCTCTCCTCTTTTCACATAAGCTCAAGTATGACTTATTTATAGTCATGGGGAGGTCATGGCTGGCTTTAACTCATTTCAATTCACTTGGGGAAGGTTTTAACTCTCCTATTATTATTTTAGGCTAGTTTTTAGGCTTGGGTAATGATAGTCCTAGCCTAGGCCTCATAGGTTTAACTATGGTGAGGATTTGGAGTTGGGCTCTTGTCTAGCCCCCATTGTGTCCATTGTGAGGTGGATTTGGCTGGGCAAATCATGTTGAATCCACCTCTCCTAGATGGCATTCAAGGTGATTTGCTCTATTTGAGGAAATGGTGACACATAAGCCCCTTACTCATCTCATGCAAGCCTTAGTCATGATGGCTCTTAACTGAGGTGTGGGATGGGTTAGCTTCTTGTCTCCCCTCCATTGGGTGGTCTAAGAGGTGAAGGATGAGTCATGAGAGTGAGCCCTCCCACTTCCAACATCTCATTTAAGGTTTGGATGAGAAGGTGACACATATTTTTCTCAAGAAGAATTCTTAAAATTTGGTTATAACCATGGTTAAGTATGTTACTCATGTGGGTTTAATTGGTATCTAATTTTTATTGGTGAGTTCATGAGGATGAGCCACCACAAATTTTAATTTCATGAGAGGATGACACCTCATTTCTTCTCATGATTACCTTCTTTAACCATGGTTAAAATGATAGATTAAAGGTTATTTTAATGTGTTAATCTACACCTAATAAGTCCCATGAGTCATGAATAACCCATGGATGAGGTCATTTATGATGTAATAAAGAGATTTGAAATTTTGAAAATCATGGTTTCATGGGTTAAAATTCCATTTTATGCCCTTTTCATTTTAATTTCCATATTTAATTAATTATGTCATTAATTAAATATTGAAAATTATTTTATTAATCAATAATTAATTGGAAATAATTCTAAATTAATTATTTGATTAATATCCATGCCATTAAAATTGATTTTTGACTTTTTTCATGACTTTTCAATTTAATTTTCATTTTAATTAATTATGTCATTAATTAAAATATGAAAATTAAATTATTGATCAATTAATTAATTAAAAATAATTTTGGAATCAATTATTTGATTAATTCCATTATTTTTAATCAAATTGTGGATTTTGAGATTTTATGGCTTTTGAATTTAATTTTTCATTTTAATTAATTATGTAATTAATTAAAATTTGAAAATTAATTCATTAATCAAAATAATTTTGAGATCAATTATTTGATTAATTTTGTCATTTTATGACTTAATTTAATCTTCATTTTAATTAATCATATCATTTGATTACTTAAAATATTGAAAATTAAATTATTAGTCAATTTAATTAATCAAAATAATTTTTAAAATTAATTTGATTAATTTTTGTCATTGTGGGGTTTTAAACATGTCATTGGTTGTTTGATCAAAAATTGATCATTTTAACCAAAATTGACTTTTTAGGTCATGTGTTGACCCATTGGGTCAATAAGGTTGGTGATTGGATCTGGATTGGTTATTTTGACGAAAATTCTCATTTTAGGTCAAAAGGTCTACCTGTGGGGTCAACAAGATTGATCATAGGGTCTGGATTGACCATTTTGACCAAAATTATCATTTTGGGCCAAAAGGTTGACCTGTGGGGTCAACAGGGTTGGTCATTGGGTCAGGATTGACCATTTTGACCAAAATTGTCATTTTGGGTCAAAAGGTTGACCTGTGGGGTCAACAGGGTTGGCCATTGGGTCAGGATTGGCCATTTTGACCAAAATTGTCATTTTAGGTAAAAAGGTTGACATGTGGGGTCAACAGGGTTGGTCATTGGATCTGAATTGACCATTTTGACCAAGATTGTCATTTTAGGTCAAAAGGTTGACCTATGGGGTCAACAAGGTTGGTCATTGGGTCAGGATTGACCATTTTGACCAAAATTGTCATTTTGGGTAAAAAGGTTGACCTGTGGGGTCAGTCGAGGTTAGTCATTGGGTCCAGATTGACCATTTTGACCAAGATTGTCATTTTAGGTCGAAAGGTTGACCTGCGGGTCAACAGGGTTGGTCATTAGGTCGATTGACTAATTTGACCAAAGTTGACTTTTTAGGTCAAAAGGGTGACTGATCGGGTCAACAGGGTTAGTCATTGGGTATGGTTTGACCAATTTGACCAAAGTTGACTTTTTAGGTCAAAAGGTGACTTATCAGGTCAACAGGTTAGTCATTAGGTCTAGATCGACCATTTTGACCAAAGTCGACTTTTTAGGTCAAAAGGGTGACTTATCAGGTCAATGGGGTTGGTCATTAGGTCCGGTTTGACCATTTTGACTAAAGTTAACTTTTTAGGTCAAAAGGGTGACTGATAGGTCAACAGGGTTAGTCATTAGGTCCGTTTTGACCATTTTGACCAAAGTTGACTTTTAGGTCAAAAGTGTGACCTATTAGGTCAACAGGGTTAGTCATTAGGTCCGGTTTGACCATTTTGACCAAAGTTGACTTTTAGGTCAAAAGGGTGACTGATCGGGTCAACGGGTTGGTCATTGGGTGCGGTTTGAACATTTTGACCAAAGTTGACTTTTTAGGTCAAAAGGGTGATCTATCAGGTCAACAGGGTTCGTCATTGGGTCTGGTTTGACCATTTTGACCAAAGTTGACTTTTTAGGTCAAAAGGGTGACCTATTGGGTCAACATTGTTGGTCATTCGGTCGGGTTTGACCATTTTGACCAAAGTTGACTTTTTAGGTCAAAAGGTATTGACTCATTAAAAATGAGGTCAACGAAAGGGCCCCCAATATGCGTGGAATACTATATAAGTATTCTGCACATATTTGCGTTGACCGAAGTGATCTAAAGAGATGTCTCATAATAATTAGGAAGGGAGCGGTTGCCATACTGCTCCTAGGGGATGTCAAATGTTTCCTATGTCGGTTCTGAGAAGGAATTTCCTTCTTGTGTCTGAAAAGGGACTTATATCTGATAATTGGGTAGAGAAGATAAATGTCATATTCTATTTCTCGAAATGTCAATGTCGATATTTTGTTAAAGGAAAGTCATGATTTCCATGTCAGGAAAGGATTTACATCCAATAACCAGAGAGAGAAAATGGATGTCATTTTCCATTTCTCAAAATGTCAGTGTCAAAATTTGGTTAGAGGAAAGCCATGATTTCCGTGTCAGGAAAGGGCTTACATCTAATAATCAGAGAGAAAATGGATGTCATATTCCATTTCTCAAAATGTCAATGTCAAGATTTGGTCAGAGGAAAGTCATGATTTCCTTGTCAGGAAAGGACTTACATTCAATAACCGGAGAGAAAATGGATGACATATTCCATTTCTTAAAATGTCAATGTCAAGATTTGGTTAGATGAAAACAATGATTTCCGTGCCATGAAAGGACTTACATCCAATAACCGGAGAGAGAAAATGGATGTCATTTTCCATTTCTCAAAATGTCAATGTCAAAATTTGGTTAGAGGAAAGCCATGATTTCCGTGTCAGGGAAGGACTTACATCCAATAACCAAAGAGAGAAAATAGATGTCATTTTCCATTTCTCAAAATGTCAATGTCAAAATTTGGTTAGAGGAAAACCATAATTTCCGTGTCAGGAAAGGACTTACATCCAATAACCGGAGAGAGAAAATGGATGTCATTTTCCATTTCTCAAAATGTCAATGTCAAAATTTGGTTAGAGGAAAGACATGATTTCCGTGTCAGGAAAGGACTTACATCCAAAAACCAATAACCGAAGAGAGAAAATGGATGTCATTTTCCATTTCTCAAAATGTCAATGTCAAAATTTGGTTAGAGGAAAGTCATGATTTCCGTGTCAGGAACGGACTTACATCCAATAACCGGAGAGAGAAAATGGATGTCATTTTCCATTTCTCAAAATATCAATGTCAAAATTTGGTTAGAGGAAAGCCATGATTTCCGTGTCAGGAAAGGACTTACATCGAATAACCAAAGAGAGAAAATGGACGTCATTTTCCATTTCTCAAAATGTCAATGTCAATGTTGAGTTAGAGTAATGTCATTTCTGTGTCAGGAAATGACTTACACCCGATAGCAAAGGAGAGGATGAGTGTCAAGCATTGATATGTCAAATGTCGCAATGTCGATATGTCAGAAGTTGATAGCAATTATTGATATATCAAAGGTCGAAATATAGATGTGTCAAATGTTGATAACGACTGTTGATATGTTGAAGTGTCGATATGTCAAATGTCGAAAGATCGATATCTCAAATGTCGATAACAATTGTTGATATGTCAAATGTCGAAAGGTCGATGTGTCAAATGTAGATAACAATTGTCAAAGGTCGAAATGTCGATGTGTCAAATGTTTATGATTTTTGATATGTTGAAATGTTGATATGCCAAAAGATCGACATCTTAAATGTCGATAACAATTGTCAAAAGTCGAAATGTCGAAAGGTCTATATCTCAAATGTCGATAACAATTATCAAAGGTCGAAATGTCAATGTGTCAAATGTTGGTAACGATTGTTGATATTTCAATTGTCGAGATATTGACATGTCAAATGTCAAAATGCCGATATGTCAAATGTGAAAATGATGATACGTCAAATGTCGAGATATTGATATGTCAAATGTCAAAATGTCGATATGTCAAATGTCAGAATATCTATCAACTGTGGTGATGTTAAATTATGAGAATGTCATAATTTTCATGGCAGGAAAGGACTTTCATCTGAAAGTTATAAAGAGAAAATGGACGTCGTATTCCATTTCTCATAAATGTCAAATGTCAATGTCGAGTTATAGAAATGCAATAACTTCCGTGTCAGGAAAGGACTTACATCTGATAACTGGAGAGAGAAAATGGATGTCATATTCCATTTCTCAGAAACGTCAAATGTCGGTGTCAAGTTAGAGGAATGCCATATTTCGTGTCAGGAAAGGACTTATATCCAATAACTGGAAAGAGAAAATGGATGTCATATTCCATTTCTTAAAATGTTAAAGGTCGATTTTGAGAAGGAATGATATGTGATTTACATCCTGTCTCAAAATTATAGCTAATGGAGTGACATATTTTCGTGTTAGGAAGGGACTTATATCCATAAATTAAAAGAGAGTGGCAAACTCAAAACAAAGAGTGTATCCGCTGGGGATTTGAATTTCACAGGTCGAAAGAAGTTATTCATCACAACTTGTTTATTATTTTACTTTTAATTCAAAGTCCTTATTTTAGCATTTTGGAACTGTCGATGTATTGTAGACAACTGAGGAAAGAGAACAAATGTCATATTCAGTTTTCTCAAAAAAGTGTCAATGTTAAAACGTCGATTTTGGAATAGGAATGCATATGAGACTTATATCCTATCCAAAGGAATATTGCTAAAGGAAAGCAATGTCAGGATGGTCTTATATCCAATTGCGAGAGAGTAGATGCCATCTTCCATTTAAGGAGGTCTTACACTATCTCTGAGAAATGTCAATGTCAAAATGTCAATTTTGGAATAGAAATGCGTATGAGACTTATATCCTATCCAAAGAAATATTACTAAAGAAAAGCCAATGTCATAATGGTCTTATATTCAATAGCGAGAAAGAGAGTAGATGTTATTTTCCATTTAAGGAGGTCTTCTACCATCTCTTAGAAATGTCAATGTTGATATGTCGATTTTGGAATAGGAATGCATATAAGACTTATATCCTATCCAAAGAAATATTGCTAAAGGTAAGCCAACGTCATGTGGTCTTATATCCAATAGCGAGAAAGAGAGCAAGTGTCATTTTCCACTTAAGGAGGTCTCACACTATCTCTGAGGAATGTCAATGTCAAAATGTCAATTTTGGAATAGGAATGCATATGAGACTTATATCCTATTCAAATAAAGATTGCTAAATGAAAGCCAATGTCATGATGGTCTTAAATCCAATAGCGAGAAAGAGAGTAGATGTCGTCTTCCATTTAAGGCGGTCTTACACTACCTTTTAGAAATGTCAATGTCAAAATGTCGATTTTGGAATAGGAATGCGTATGAGACTTATATCCTATCCAAAGAAAGGTTGCTAAAGGAAAGCCAACGTCATGATGGTCTTACATCCAATAGCGAGAAAGAGAGTAGATGCCGTCTTCCATTTAAGGAGGTCTTACACTACCTTTTAGAAATGTCAATGTCAAAATGTCAATTTTGGAATAGGAATGCGTATTAGACTTATATCCTATCTAAAGAAAGATTGCTAAAGGAAAGCCAATGTCATGATGGTCTTACATCCAATAGAGAGAAAGAGAGTAGATGTCGTCTTCCATTTAAGGAGGTCTTACACTATCTCTTAGAAATGTCAATGTCAAAATGTCGATTTTGGAATAGGAATGCGTATGAGACTTATATCCTATCCAATGAAAGATTTCTAAAGGAAAGCCAATTTCAAGATGGTCTTACATCCAATAGCGAGAAAGAGAGTAGACGTCATCTTTCATTTAAGGAGGTCTTACACTACCTCTTAGAAATGTCGATTTCATTTTCTTTTGTCTTGGTTATTTGTTTCCCAACAAGTCATTCATTTTTGTTTATGTCGCATCTTTTTCAAATACTTCCCATTGATTGAGTGTATTATGTCTTCTTGATAGTCTACCAACTGATAGGATTTCCACAAATGTGTCTTCTTAACAAGCATGTGGGCCCTCCCATGTGGATAGGTGTTTGAAGTACTAAATCCAAATCCCTGATCTGAGTGTCCTAGGGTGAACCAATTTATAATGGGCCCATACAATGCTTGTCAGTCATGTAGGTTCATAAAGCTTCCATTAATCACCAATTCTATAAATATCATTCAAATTGTCCTTCAAAAATCACTTTAACATTTCCAAATTGGGATTAGGGTTGGATCTTTGGAAAATTATGACTTCAGAGTATAATTTCCATTAATCTCCAATAACAAAGCCATTTACCTTAGTTCTTTCTTTCTGGGTCTTAGGAATTTTTCGAAAATGTGATCAAAATATCTTTTATCTTCTAAAGATATGTCTGAACCAATTAATAGTCAACCAAAAGACGAGATCACTTAATTCTTTCGTGAATATAATATTGGAAGAATTTTCTTAAGACGTTTTTCAAGATTTATTAATTAGGGGAGAATTTGGACACCAATTTTTAATTTTATGCTCACCTCAAGCTTCTTCTCAGAGAATTACTATATCTGGTGTAGCATGTTAAAGATTTTGAATGTTTGAATTGAGACACCAATTTTTGATTTTGTGCCCACTTCAAGCTTCTTTTTAGAAACCTTTTTTCTTTCTTTTTTTTCTTTTTTCTTATTTTCTATTTTTTTTTTGGTAGGGCAATCTTTAATGATTATGAATGCCTGAACTCAAACACCAATTTTTGATTTGCTACTCACCTCAAGCTTCATCTCAGAGAATTACTATATCTGGTAGAGCATGTTTTAAGGGTTTTGAATGTCCAAACTCCCCTAATTAATAATTCTCAAATATTTCTTAAGACGAATTCCGAGATATTATAACTCATTCGAAGTCGGGACCCAATCACATGCGAAAGATTAAGAGGCTCGTGACATCTTTAGTCAATTACTTGCATTTTGATCACAATATTTTATTTTTCATTTAGGACCCAGTCTGACGATTTAAGATAAAGGGCCCAGTTATTAGGGCATTAATTCCATTTTCCCCTTGAAATCATAATTTTTTTGTCAAAATGTCAGAATTTTTGTCTTGAATTCTTCTTTTTTGAATTGTCTTTTTGTCAATAAATGAATGAGAAGAATATTTCCAAAGATATTAAATCCAAAGATTTCAAATTTCATTCTAACTCACAGATCAATTTGGGTTTTATTTCCAAAGATATTAGATCCAAAGATTTCAAGTTTCATCCCTCGTCACAAATCAATTTTCATTTCTCCACAAAGGACATGCTAGTTGACTAGTCCTAGAACTAGACTAAACATAGATCAGATCTTCAGTCGATCTCTTTCTTTCTACAAAGCTGTCCTAAGGGAAACCCTTGATGGAATTCATCCAAAAGCGATCGTCTTCCCAAAATTTGATTAATGATTTTGATTTTTAGAGTCTTTGGTAGATTGACAAATCAGAACCTTGAGGGTAAGAAAAAGATCAACCAGAGGAGTGGTTCAGAGGCTGTGAAAAGCATAACCATGAAGAATAGGTTCATAGGTTATAAAAAACATAACCTAGGGGAGTGGTTCAGAGGCCATAAAGGCATAACCTAGGGAAATGGTTCGGAGGTCTGTAAAAAGCATAACCACGAAGAATAGGTTCGGAGGCCGTAAGGGCATAACCTAAGGGAGTGGTTCGGAGGTCTGTAAAAAGCATAACCACGAAGAATAGGTTCGGAGGCCATCAAGGCATAACCTAGGGAAGTGGTTCGGAGGTCTGTAAAAAGCATAACCACGAAGAATAGAGTTCATAGGCCATAAGGGCATAACCTAAGGGAGTGGTTCAGAGGCTGTAAAAAGCATAACCACGAAGAATAGGTTCAGAGGCCATAAGGGCATAACCTAAGGGAGTGGTTCAGAGATTATAAAAAGAATAACCACCAAGCCAGATAAACTGAACATGTTTGGCTGAGAAAGTATTTGCCTGAACTTATTCAAAACGGCAATATCGGTCTATATGACAACAGAATCGATGAACACTCCTTACCTGGGTGGGAAGGGAGGGAACACATGTTGTTTTTGTAAGTCTTTTATGTCATTTTGGTCTGTCGATTATGGAAATGTAAGATTCTAGGATTTGTTCGTCGTAAACAAATCTTTGAATCGAAGAGGTATTAGTTCTTTTTTACTCGAGATTGAGTAAGATATAGAACTAAAGAAAGGATTATTTAGTCTTTCAAAAGACAAATTGTCATAGTCATGAGGACAAATTGATTAACCAAAGATGGGGAGAGAGAATGTTGATCTATAAAAAAAATACCTATTTCTTTATGTCTTAATTCTTATTAATTTCTAAGGATATTATGCTTTAATGAAAGGTATTTTTTGTGTTTTTGGATGTAGGTAATGTAAAAAGGTCTAAGGAGCAAAAAGGAGCAAAAAGGAGCAAAAATGGAGCAAAATACCAAAAGTATAAAAAAATTATGGCCTGGCGCCTAGCGCCAGACTCGATACGAAAACTGTCAAGTTTTTGACAACGTTTGATCAGTTATTTTGACGGAGAGAGCTGTTATTGGACATTCTAGAAGGCTGACAGTTGTTCCTTGATAATAGGACATGTGATACATTACATTTGGACGCTCCAAAAAGGTTTTAATCGTGAATAGGTGCGAGCCAAAATGAAGAGGTGCGAAGAACTGGACGCGGTGTCCGGCGCCTAAGCGCCAGACCGAACTTCTAGAAGATTCATTGAATGTGGACATATTTTGAAGAGGTGCCTCAAGGCAACCCTTGAAGCCTATAAATAGAGGTCCATTTCTTCAGAAAATGTGTCCCTCCCATTGTACCCCTTTCTCTTATCTACTTTAGGATCTCTCATCCTTAGAGAGAGAATTAGAGAGAGAAATTTATGGCCACTTTTGTTTAGTTTAGTGAGTTTATTTTCATGATATTGCATCTGGAGTTCATTACACTGTGGAGTCAGTAGGAATCACAAGATCTGTAGAAGAAATATTTGAGATAAGTATATTTTTACATTTGATTCAAAGTTTAATTATCATGTTTTATTATTTATTTTCAATGTGTTCTGAGTAGTTAGTTTACTTTCTTCCTTCAATTATGAAGAGATAGATTAGATAATATAAAGATTCGATGGAGAATTAAAATTCAAAATATTTTCAAAACATTGTGATGACATTATTACCTAATCTTACTTTACTTTTTAAATTGGCCGTTTGAATTGTTAAAACCTGTTGAAGAGTTTTGAGACCTTGAAGGAGAAGAACTCTTAACTTGTAAATGTCACATGAATCCTTGGGTAGTCGAAGGCCATGAGCGGGCTATTCAAGGTGAAGTGCAAATAAATAGGAAGATAAGATTTAAAGGGTGTAGAATTGATAAGTTTTTAGAGTGACAGACTAAATTCTTATAATTTGATTTATAGACTAGGAAAGGGTCACTAGTAGGGCTGACCATAGCCACCCTTGGACATCTAGAAGTGTGAGCCTAGATTAACCCATTCTACTAACAATACATCCGGACCTTTTACGTAAATTAGTCAATGTTCTTTGCGCCTGGATCAAAGGGTAAAGAATAGGAATTCTTCTATTTGGCACAAGACCATAAATCAAATTCTCCAACGAATATTAAATTATCTTAAAAATCTTAGATTAATTGAAGGAAAGAAAGTTGTTTATTTTATATAGAATTCATAAAATCATTTTCTTATTATTGTTGTCTTTATTTGCATCTAGTAAACTAATAGTAATTTATCTTAAAAGATAAAATAAAAATATTTTTACTATTTTATTTTTCTCTATAAATCTTCCACTGTAGGATCGATACTTGAGGTCTTTGTTTAAAAACCATATATTACTTGAAACGATACGTATACTTGCATAGTACCCCTAGTGTGTAAAAATATTTTCTAAATTATATAATATTAATTTTATACACTAGCCGCTATTTATAAATTGAGTCAGAGCTTTTGGCTATCTTTTGGAAGCAAACACTAATGCGTTATTTGCGGTCGGGTCAAGTTTTTGGCGCCGTTGCCGGGGAAGGAAGAAAGAAATAGAATAGTTTAAATTTTATATTATAATCCTTGTTTTATGCGAAGATTTGGTTCTGAAGGATTAATACCTTTAGATTCTGAATTGGAAAGAATAATTAGAAAAATTAAAAAGGGAAAACAAATTCAAAAATTTCATGAAATGGCTACTTTACAAAATCCAATTGAACTTAATGATCAAAATGTTTATAAACCATTAAGGGATTATGCTAACCCTACAGTTGATGAACTTCATAGTAGTATTCAAATACCCACTTGTAGATGCTAATTCTTTTGAACTTAAACCGTCTATTATTCAAATGGTGCAAAACAATCAATTTGGTGGATCACCAGAATGAGGATCCAAATTTACATCTTGTTAGTTTTTTATAACTTTGTGCTACCTTTAAATATAACAATGTTTCTGATGATGCTATTAGACATAGACTCCTTCCTTTTTCTTTAAGAGATAAAGCATAGATGTGGTTAAACTCATTAGCAATAGGTTCTATTAAAACATGGGCTGAAATGGCACAAAAATTCCTTGCTAAATATATTCCTCCTTCTAAAACTACTAAATTAAGAAATGATATTACTTCATTTAGTCAATTTGACGGGGAGACAATATATGAAACTTGGGAAAGATTTAAAGAGCTATTAAGAAAATGTCCTCATCATGCTTTACCTGATTGGTTTATCATTCAAACATTTTATAATGGATTAATTGATTCTTTAAAATCAATTATTGATGCTGCTCTTGGAGGTTCTTTAATGTCTAAATCATTTGAAGAAGCTTACACTTTAATTGAAGAAATGGCTAATAATAATTTTCAATGGCCTTCCGAAAGGATTAATCCTAAAAAGATGGCCAGTATTCAAGATAATGAAGCCTTTTCTATCTTAGCTTCACAAGTTGCAGCAATGTCTAAGAAATTAGATAATTTTGCATTTAATATTTTGCATAATAACTCTGCTAATATTGAAGATTCTCAAACTATTGAAACTTTACAAGCTATTGCAAGTAAAAATAATCCTTATTCAAATTATTATAATCCTGGGTGGAAAAATCATCCGAATTTTAATAGGAATAATTCACAACCACAATGGGGTAATAATCAATCTCATCCCACTGAAAATTGGAATAATCAAGTTAATTCAAATTATAAACCTCCTGGATTTAATAATCAACAGAAAAAGTTATCAATAGAAGAATTAATTATGCAAATGAATAATCAATTACAAAATCAAAATACTGTTATTCGTAATATTGAAAATCAAATGGTGAAAATTGCTACTTTAATTAATAACAGACCCGTAGGAACACTTCCTAGTAATGTTGAAATCAATCCAAAAGAAACTGGAAAAGAACATGAACGAGTTAAAGTCATGCAACTTAGAAGTGGAAAGGATTAAAAGAAAGATTGCAGAATGAAATTGAAAAGAGATTGAGGTTGAAGAGATTGAAAAACCTAAAGAAACTCTCTCTCTAGTCGAGATCGACTGTTATACCTATTAATGTGGAAGTTGAAAACCACCACCACCTTTTCCTCAAAGACTTAAACAGCAAAAACTTTGAAATTTTTAAGAAACTTACTATTAACATACCTTTTGCAGAAGCTTTGGAACAAATGCCAACTTACGCAAAATTTATGAAGGATATTTTAAGCAAAAAATGAAAAATTTGAAGCTTTTGAAACTGTTGCATTAAGTGAAGAATGCAGTGCAATAATTCAAAAGAAATTACCTGAAAAGCTTAAGGATCCTGGAAGTTTCACTATACCTTGTGCTATTGGAGAAAAATTTTGCGGAAAAGCTTTATGTGATTTAGGAGCAAGTATTAATCTCATGTCATTTTCTATCTTTTGAAGATTGGATTTAGGAGATATTACTCCCACCACTGTAACTCTTCAGTTAGCTGATAGATCTATCACTTATCCTAAAGGAGTTATAGAGGATGTCCGTGTTAAAGTGGATAAATTTATCTTCCCTGTAGATTTCATAGTACTTGATATGGAAGAAGATAAAGAGATACCTATTATTTTAGGAAGACCTTTTCTAGCTACTGGACGAGCTATGATTGATGTGCGAAAAGGAGAATTAACCATGAGAGTCAATGATCAAGAAATTAAATTCAATGTTCTTAAATCAATGAAGTACACGATAAAGAGAAATGTTATCGAATGGATATAATTGATTATTTAATTGAAAAACATTATCAAGAAAAATGTAAAGTTATTTCGAAGAAAAATTTGAATTTTTAAGCGATGAAGATGAAGTAATAGAAGAAGAAGAGACTCATTTTATTAAAGATAATTGGGAAACTTTAGACATAACTCAAAATGATATACTTTTACCCTCAATTAAAAAAGCACACGAATCGGAATTAAAAATGTTACCTTCCCATTTAAAATATGCATTTCTTGGAAATTCGTTAACTTTACCTGTTATTATTTCTTCTAAACTGAGTAAAGATCAAGAAGAAAAATTACTAGGTGTATTAAAGAATTATAAGAAAGCTTTTGGTTGGACTATTATTGATATAAGAGGAATAAGCCCTTCCATTTGCATGCATAGAATTTTAATGGAAGAAAATTTTAAACCTACTTATAGAATCGCAAAGAAGATTAAATCCTATTATGAAAGAGGTTGTTAAAAGAAATTATTAAGTGGTTAGATGCTGGTATTATTTATCCTATTTCGGATAGTCGATAGGTAAGTCCTATTCATTGTGTTCGAAGAAAGGAGGTGTAATGCGTCATTGTTAATGATAAAAATGAACTTATTCCTACAAGACAAGATTCTTGGATGGCGAGTTTGTATTGACTATAGGAAACTAAATAAAGCCACTGGAAAGGATCATTTTCCTTTACCTTTCTTGGATCAAATGCTCGATAAATTAGTTGGACACTCATATTTACGTTTTACGGATGGATATTCTCGTTATCATCGATTACTTATTGCTCCCGAGGACCAAGAAAAGACAACTTTTACAAGTCCTTATGGAACATTTGCTTTTAGAAGAATGCCTTTTGGTTTATGTAATGCACTCGCAACCTTTCAAAGATGTATGATGTCAATATTTTGTGATTTGATTGACAAAGGAATTGAAATATTCATGGACGATTTTTCGGTCTTTGGAATTTCTTTTGAATCTTGTTTGGAAAACATAGCCAAAGTTACGAAAAGATGCGAAGAAACAAATTAAGTTCTTAAGCGGGAAAAATGTCGATTCATGGTCACAGAAGGCATTGTACTTGGTCACAAAGTATCACAAAGGGATGGAAGTAGATCGAGCAAAAGTGAAAATTATTGTTGAATTACAACCACCTACTAATGTTACTTGATGTGAGAAGTTTTCTAGGTCATGCTGGATTTTATAGAAGATATATAAAGGATTTTTCTAAAATTGCTAAACCTCTTTGTCATTTATTAGAAAAAGATGCACAATTTGAATTTAATAAAGAATGTATTAATGTTTTTAATATTCTAAAAGAAAAATTAATAACTGCACATATCATTGTTGCACCTGACTGGAATAAATCTTTTGAATTAATGTGTGATGCAAGTGATTTTGCAATTGGAGCTGTATTAGGACAAAAATATGAGAAAGTTTTCAAAGTTGTATATTATGCTTAGTAAAACTCTCACTGAAACACAAAGAAATTACACTACCACTGAGAAAGAGCTTCTAGCTATAGTATATGCCTTTGATAAATTTAGACCTTATCTTCTTGGTACTAAATGCATAGTTCATACTGATCATTCTACTATTAAATATCTAATATTTAAGAAGGATTCTAAACCTAGACTTATAAGATGGGTTTTACTTCTACAAGAATTTGATTTTCAAATAGTAGATAGAAAAGGAACTGAAAACCAAATTGCTGATCATTTGTATAGAATTAAAAATGATATTATTTCGGAAGAAAATATAAATGTGAAATTCCCTGATGAATCTTTATATGTTATTCAAAGATACAAAACACCGTGGTATGCTGATATTGTTAATTATTTAGTTAGCAATATTTTGCCTTATAACTTGGATAACAAATTTATTAAGAAATTTAAATATGATGCTAAATCTTATATTTGGGAAGAACCTCATTTATTTAAAATTGGTAAAGATTCTATGATTCGAAGATGTGCACCTTATGAGAAAACTTTTGCTATTATTCAAAAATGTCATGATTCTGATTTTGGAGGACACTTTGGCATAGATAAAACTGCATTTAAAATTTTAAATTCTGGATTTTATTGGCCTACTTTATTTAAAGATGTGAGACAATATGTGAAAACAAGTGATCCATGTCAAAGGATGGGAAATATATCTAGGAAAGATGAATTGCCTTTAAACTATATATTGGAAGTTGAAATTTTTGATATATGGGGATTAGACTTTATGGGACCATTTGTTCCATCATACGGAAAAATTTATATTTTATTAGCGAGTTGATTGTGTTTCAAAGTGGATTGAAGTCTGTTGCTTTACCCAGTTGTGATTCCAAAAGTGTTTCAAAATTTTTAAAGAAAATGATATTTTCAAGATTTGGAGTGCCAAAGGTAATTATCACCGATGGTGGAAGTCATTTCGGGAATATAAGAATTCGATCATTACTACGAAAATTTGGAATCAAACATAGAATTGCAACTGCTTATCACCCTCGAACTAGTGGAATGGTGAAGTATCAAACGAGAGAAATTAAAAGAATTTTAGAAAAGACCGTTAATCCTAAAAGAACTGATTGGGTTGATAGACTTGATTACTGCATTATGGGCTTATAGAACGGCTTATAAGACACCGATCGAATGTCACCTTACCGGTTAATTTATGGTAAACATTGTCACTTACCTGTAGAACTTGAACATAAAGCTTATTGGGCGATAAAGGAGTTTAATTTTAATTTGAATAAAGCGAGGAGAAAAACGATTATTGCAACTAAATGAGATGGAAGAAATTAGAAACGAATCGTATGAAAATGCGAGAATTTATAAAGATAAAATGAAGATGTTGCATGATAAGACAATTTCAGGAAAAATTTTTGAGCCTGGACAAAAAGTATTAATGTTTAATTCTCGTTTAAGACTTTTTCCTGGAAAATTAAGATCTAAATGGATTGGACCTTATTTAGTTGAGAAAGTATACCATTATGGAGCTATGGATATTAAAAATCCCAAACAGGAAAAATTTTTAAAGTAAATGGATTAAGATTGAAGCCTTATCTGGGAGATATTAAAAAGATTTATAAAGAGGCTTATGAATTGAGTCAACCTGATTAAAGATTTACTTAAGTCGGGTTGACGACGTTAAACCAAGCGCTTTGTGGGAGGCAACACATAATTATCTTGTGTTTTGTGTGTTTTAATGTAAGGTTATGCCTCGATCTTGATTAATTTTATATTACTTTAGAAAAATTTGATGCTTATAAGTCTTATTTGACTTAGGCTGAAAATTATTTTGAAGTATGTAAGATTTAAAAATAGGATCACTCTATTTTGAATATGAGTAAAAAGGAGATCAAGTTAACCTTCATTATGATAGTTTACAAAGTGAGTTATCAAGTCTAAATTACTCTTACCAGTATAATTTACCTATCTCGAAGAACAAATGGATTGACGAAAAGACAGCTACAGATTTCCCGAGATCGTTAGTATTCTTTCCAAGTGGAATACACAATTTTCCTTGTGAAGATTAGAATATTCTGGTAATGAGATAGTTATTATGGTTTGTTGAGTCGTTGTATCGATTTAGAGAATCGATTGTGTTTGTTTGTGTATTTGCTTTCATGTTCAATGTGTGTTGTTTTGCTTTGAAATTGTTATGTTTGAATGTGTATTAGGAACTTGAATCAAATGTAATACTTATCTGGAATGTATTGAGTTAATATTGAAGATTTTAAATGGAAATTAGTGAGTTTGATTGAAACCTTATGTTTGATTGATGGATTTAATATTTAATTTTTATAAATTTTTGAAAAAATGTTGTGGAAGTTAGAAACTGAAGCTCTACTCTGATATGAGTAATTGGAAGTTGAATTTATAAATTTTGGTGGAAAAATAAATTTTAAAAAATTTTTTGTGAAAGGCGAGTCTGGCGCCTAAGCGCCAGTTCGACCTGTACCCGAAAATTTACTTAAATAACCCCCAAAAGCCATTTTTGACGCCTAAGCTTCATCTTCTTCCCCATTTTCGTGAAAATACATCCTCTAGATCCATTTTGAGGTTAAAACATCAAGGATTTGAGCGCGAAACCACTCGATTTCTTTGTCTCAAGGTCAGATCTACACTTTAAACTATTTATTTTCCATTTTCACCATAAATTTCCCTAAGTTTTGCTAAGAATCGAAAATTTTGAAAAAAAAATTCGATTTTTAGTGATTTCTTTGGATTTCTAAACTTATTTTAAATTTTATAAACTTAAAAAGAGTTTAAATCTTTGATTCCTAAATTTGTTCTTGTTTTCTTTCACGTTTAGATGCCTCCAAAATCTAAACGCTGGAAGGCACGAGATAACTTTGATAGCAGCAAATTCTCTACTTGCGATGTGCGCATTTTCGCTTCCATGAATTTGTGACGTCCGGAAAGTTCATTTACGAACGAAGTTTCTACCATCTGGAGAAATGATCGAAAACACTATTGTTGCACACAAGTCGCAACGATTTTGTTATTTTCTTGTTGTTGTTGTTATCCCGATTGTTCGAGAATTTTATGCAAATTTTCTAGATGTTGAGGATTATGAAGTCTTTGTCTGAGGAATCGGAGTAGGATTTAGTCCAAAAAGAATCAACATATTTTATGGCCTGCCACTGACTATTGAGTGTTATTATTCTAGATTATCACCATCTGAGGGAGATTTGGATATGATTATTACTTATCGGTCGATGGTACTTGGATCTTGGAAGATCGGGAACGGAAAAAGGGTAAACTTCAAATCCTGCGAATTAAATGGTGTATCTAAAGCATGGCATTATTTTATTTACGCAAGATTGTTACCATCCAACCACTCGAGTGAAGTGGCTAGAGATCGAGCGATCTTAAATTACTGCATTCAGGAGAGGAAGCCTATTGATGTTGGGAGCATTATTTATGATTCTGTGGAGTCTACTGCGAGGTCCAACACTTCTGTTGGATTGGGATTTCCATCTCTGATCTACTCACAATGTGTTAGTAATGGAGTCACTCTTGATATTTCTGAGGAGAAGCTGAAGTCTACTAAGCCAATTGGGCAGGAGAGTGTTAGTATCTATGATAGTCTTCGAGGGAAGAGATCGGCCGCTCCTTCTACTTCGCACATACTTCGAGTAGACCTTCTACTTCTAGACCCTCTACTTCGCCTGAGCTACCATCGAGTTTCAGGAATCGATGCATGATCGGTTTTAGAGCGACAACGGGAGTTATTTCAAACTCAGCTGCGGGATTGATACTATTGATAGAAAACTAGATCATTTATCTGATTATACCCGGAGGAAGAGCAGTTATGATGCTTGAGTATGATGAAGCCACTAGTCGATTTACGAAGGGTGAACATGATGTTAGTTTTCCTAATTTTCCTAGTTTCACACCATTTGTTGATCCTAAGGAAGTAGAATTTTCCTTTGGTGATGAAGATGATGATGAGGCTACAGCTAGTGATTAGTAGTTATAGATTTCTATGATGTGTTACTCTGCTAGTTTATTTTATTTGGATTGTTTGTTAGTTTTATATTTGATGTATGTTGACTGATTCGTGTTAGAATTTTGTTATGTTGAGACTGAAGTTAGAATTAATTTATATGTTGTTTTAGTTTAATGTTTAGTACTTAATTATTTTGCTCTATTTTAATTACGTTTCAAATTTAATATCATCATAAAATTAGCTCTGCTTACTTTTTATATACATGCTTCAATTTTATCTTAATAATTCATAAAAGCATGATTAGAAGTTAATTTTTCTTTTTAAGATTGTTTTTACATACTTATTAAAAATTCTTATTATTTTCTTTCTCTCATACTTTCAAATTATCATAGTATACCAAAACTTAAGTTTGGGGGAAGGGAAAATCCATTCAAAATTAAATTTTATTTGTCCTTAAAGAGCTAATATTTTTTAAAAATAAAAACTTTTTAACATAACTTAAGGAATGAAGAATTTATTTGAGATCACTTTTATTTTTGAAATTATAAACAATTTAGTGAAATTAACCAAAATTTTACTAACTTTGATTGATTTTAAGAATAGAATTATTTAACTTAAAGAAGAATGAGATAAAGAATTTTTCTATTCATGGTAGAAATAATAGAATTTTAGAATTATTAAGTAATCAAAAATTATCACTTGAAAAAGAAAAGATTGGGATTCTTTTTGAATTTTTATTTATGTTATAATAATTAAGTAGAAATGTATAAATTTTGAAAATATAAGTTAAGGATAGTGAAGTTCAAAACCGTTAACAGGCTATCCAGATATAGTAATCCTCTCTATAAAAAATAAAAAAAAAAGATAGAGAGGAGAAGCTTGAGGAAATGCCTAATCAAAAATTGGCTTCACTTGAATTATCTTATAGGAAGAAAACTAATTACATACTTTAATTAATTTTTATACATAAATATTTATTTAGAAAAGATTTTTCAATAAGATCTTTTTCTTGTAAATAATCTATGAAAGCTTAATATAATAGACTTCTATTATTTTCAAAATGAATGAAAAGTTTGAAATCTTATGATTTGGTAGTTAAATATTCTTTAAATTCTTAAAATTAAACCTAGTTAGTGAAATTGGGTTAATAATTTACTAAAGACTTCATAAAATCAAAAATTATAAGGAATCTTAAAAATTTATCTTTATTTCCAAAAGTTATATTTTTTTATATAGTAGAAAGAGTTACTTGAGGACAAGTAACATTTAAGTTTGGGGGATTTTGATCTACAAAAAAAATACATATTTATTTATGTCTTAATTCTTATTAATTTTTAAGGATGTTATGCTTTAATGAAAGGTATTTTTTGTGTTTTTGGATGTAGGTAATGTAAAAAGGTCTAAGAAGGAAAAAGGAGCAAAAAGGAGCAAAAATGGAGCAAAATACCAGAAGTATAAAAAAATTATGGCCTGGCGCCTAGGCGCCAGACTCGATACGAAAACTGTCAAGTTTTTGACAACGTTTGATCAGTTATTTTGACGGAGAGAGCGGTTATTGAACATTCTAGAAGGCTGGCAGTTGTTCCTTGATAATAGGACATGTGATACATTGCATTTGGACGATCCAAAATGGTTTTAATCGCGAAGAGGTGCGAGCCAAAGTGAAGAGGTGCGAAGAACTGGACGCAGTGTCTGGCGCCTAGGTGCCAGACCGACCTTCTAGAAGATTCATTGAATGTGGACATATTTTGAAGAGGTGCCTCAAGGCAACCCTTGAAGCCTATAAATAGAGGTCCATTTCTTCAGAAAACGTGCCCCTCCCATTGTACCCCTTTCTCTTATCTACTTTAGGATCTCTCATCCTTAGAGAGAGATTGAGAGAGAAATTTAGGGCCACTTTTGTTTAGTTTAGTGAGTTTATTTTCAAGTTATTGTATCTGGAGTTCATTACACTGTGGAGTCAGTAGGAATCAGAAGATCTGTAGAAGAAATATTTGATTCAAAGTTTAATTATCATGTTTTTCTATTTATTTTCAATGTCTTTTGAGTAGTTAGTTTACTTTCTTCCTTCAATTATGAAGAGATAGATAAGATAATATAAAGATTCGATGGAGAATTAAAATTCAAAATATTTTCAAAATATTGTGATGACATTAATACTCGATCTTACTTTACTTTTTAAATTGGTCGTTTGAATTGTTAAAACCTGTTGAAGAGTTTTGAGACCTTGAAGGAGAAGAACTCTTAACTTGTAAATGTCACATGAATCCTTGGGTAGTCGAAGTCCATGAGTGGGTTATTCAAGGTGAAGTGCAAATAAATAGGAAGATAATATTTAAAGGGCGTAGAATTGATAAGTTTTTAGAGTGACAGACTAAATTCTTATAATTTGATTTATAGATCAGGAAAGGGTCACTAGTAGGGCCGACCATAGCCACCCTTGGACATCTAGAAGTGTGAGCCTAGATTAACCCATTCTACTAACAATACATCCGGACCTTTTACGTAAATTAGTCAATGTTCTTTGCGCTCGGATCAAAGGGTAAAGAATAGGAATGCTTCTATTCGACACAATACCATAAATCAAATTCTCCAACGAATATTAAATTATCTTAAAAATCTTAGATTAATTGAAGGAAAGAAAGTTGTTTATTTTATATAGAATTCATAAAATCATTTTCTTATTATTGTTGTCCTTATTTGCATCTAGTAAATTAATAGTTATTTATCTAAAAGATAAAATAAAAATATTTTTACTATTTTATTTTTCTCTATAAATCTTCCCCGTGGGATCGATACTTGGGGTCTTTGTTTAAAAACCCTATATTACTTCGAAACGATACGTATACTTGCATAGTACCCCTAGTGTGTAAAAATATTTTCTAAATTATATAATATTAATTTTATACACTAGCCGCTATTTATAAATTGAGTCAGAGCTTTTGGCTATCTTTTGGAAGCGAACATTACTGCGTTATTTGCGGTCGGGTCAAATGTCCCCAGCAGAGTCGCCACTCTTTGATGGCGATGAAAAATCTTTTTTGTTGACTTACATTGCTATCAATTCTCGTATCATGTTAATGTCAAGGAGTCGCCACTCTCTTTCTCTATCTATCACCCTAATTCTTATCCAACTAGACTTATTGTCAGAAGTCTTCGGAGAATTTTGAGAAGGATCAATCATGATAGAGATTGAGAGAAAATAAGATCAAATGATAATCTCATAGAACAAGTCTTCAGATTGTGTAATTACTGAAGTTTTTTTTATATGAGAAAATCATATGAAGATCTTGGGTAACCAGAGAGGTTTTATAGATAAAATACCTATCTTGAGTTATTTATCCTCCTATAAGAGCAAGCTCCTATAGTTAATTACATCCTGAGCAATTAATACTGCCTAGGAAAACTCCCGATTAAGGTTAACATTTATCCTCAAAAAAATGTAAGTGTTGTTATGGCAATGCGTTTCTGAAGAATCGATGCTACCAGAAAGTTTTGTTTATATTGGGGGTATGTCGTTGCTTTGTTGTGTTTTGTTTTGTTGTTGTAATGTCATTTTGTCATTTTGTATTTCATGTCATATGTTATGTCGGGATGTCGTAGTTTGTATGTCATGTTATAATGTGATGTCGTAATGTCATGTCATTTTATATCATGTCTTAATGTGAGTCATAATGTCATAAGATGTCGTGATTAATATCTTGATTTGTCATGAGATATTTTATTTCCTATAAGAAGATGTCGTTAGTATGTTATGAGATACCTTTTATGATGTTAAGAAGATATTATTATTTATTTATTTTTATTATTTTGTTTACGATTCCCTTTTGTTCTAAATTTTAGTTTTGTCATGTCATTTTGTTATGTATTTGTTTTGGTTTAGTGTCATGTCATCATTTTATTGTGGTAAAGAAATGTCATTGTATGTTTTTGTTAATGTTGATGTTATGTCGATGTCAATGTTAATAATCTTTTCGTTTTATTTCAGATTTTGTGGCTAACCTAAAAGTTCAATTGTCTTTGTTGTCATGTTATTTTTGTTTTGTTGTTTGTAGATAGTTTGGATTTTGTGGCTATCCTAAAAGTCATGGTTTTGTTGTCCATGTTCCGTCGTCGACGTCCTGCAAAACAGAGTCAGCACACCCTATAACATGCAAAGAAAATCTAAACGAAACTTCATGTCTTCATCCTGCAAGGAAAATAAAGTTAGAAATAATGTAATGTCAAGATGATTAGATTACCTAGTCAAAGTGTTTGTTGATCCAGAGTTGTCGGATGTCCGAGTTTGGTTGAAATGTCGATTTAGGTTTATGTCAGTTTATGTTTAAATTTTTATTTGCCTTGAATATTGATTTGGGTTGGATTGTTGATTTTTAATTTTATGTCGAGTTAAGTTCAATGTGTGTCGAACTTTAAGAATTATATCGTTTTTATGTCGAGATATATTGAGTTTGGTTTGAAATGTCAATTAATGTCATTTAATGTCGGTGTTTATTAAATTTGGTTTAAAATGTCGATTAAAGTCGGTTAATGTCAGTGTTTGTCGAATTTCGTTTGAAATGTCAATTAACGTCGGTTAATGCTAGTGTTTGTTTAATTTGATTTAAAATGTCGGTTAATGTCAAATTATGTTTGAAATGTTAATTAATACAAATTATGTTTGATTATGTTTGGAATGTTGATTAATGTCAAATAATGTTGAGTTTCGTTTGAAATGTTGGATTTATGTCGAATTTGTTGATAAAATGTTTGGAATGTCAAATTTATGTCGATTATGTCGATCATGTCGATTTTGGTTTAGAATGTCAATTTTATGTCGATTATGTTTGAAATGTCAAATTTATGTCTTGACTTAAGTTTAAACTTAAATCTTGAGTTCATGTTTGTCTGAACTTGAGTTAAAAGGTTTGGTTTTGATTAACTTGAGTTCATGCCTATCTGAACTTAAGTTAAAAGGTTGAAAGTTAGATTCAATATTGATTAAATTAACTTGGGTTCATGTCTGGTTGAACCAAAGTTAAATTCAATGTTGATTGAATCTAATTAACTTGAGTTCATGTTTGTCTGAACTTAAGTTAAAAGGTTTGGTTTAGATTAACTTGAGTTCATGTCTGTCTGAACTTAAGAAAGGTTGAAAGTTAGATTCAATATTTATTGAATTAACTTGGGTTCATGTACTGTTGAACCTAAGTTAAATTCAATGTTGATTGAATCTAATTAACTTGAGTTCATGTCTGTCTGAACTTAAGTTAAAAGGTTTGGTTTAGATTCACTTGAGTTCAAGTCTATCTGAACTTAAGTTAAAAGGTTGAAAGTTAGATTCAATATTGTTTGAATTATCTTGGGTTCATATCTGGTTGAACCTAAGTTAAATTCAATGTTGATTGAATCTGATTAACTTGAGTTCATGTCTGTTTGAACTTAAGTTAAAAGATTTGGTTTAATCAGAATAGACCTAATTAAGATTTAAGCCTTGTTTAAATAGTACTTAAAGGTTAATTAAATCTAATAAATTAGACTTAATTAGAATTTCAGACCATCTAAGTCCTTTTTAGGTAAGGCTTAAGTTTTAATCAAGTATAATTTGATTTAACCAAGATTTGTTTAGATATTAAGTCTTAGTTAATTAGGCTTAATCATGGTTAGTGTTTATTTAAACCTTAGTTGATTAAGGTTTAATGATTTAATTAAGTCTAATGGAATAGACTTAATTAAGGTTTATGTCGGATTTGGGTTAGACTTAAGTTCATGTCAGGTTGAATCTTAAGTATGATTTAACTTAAGTCTAATGTGGGTTAGACTTAAGTTAGGTTTGAGTTAGGTTTGAACCTAAGTGTAGTTTGACTTAAATCTAATGTGGGTTAGACTTAAGTTAGGTTTGAGTTAGGTTCATGTCAGGTTGAACCTAAGTTTGGTTTGACTTAAGTCTAATATGGGTTAGACTTAAGTTAAGTTTGAGTTAGGTTCATGTCAAGTTGAACCTAAGTTTGGTTTGACTTAAGTCTAATATGGGTTAGACTTAAGTTAAATTTTGAGTTAGGTTCATGTCAGGTTGAACCTAAGTTTGGTTTGACTTAAGTCTAATATGGGTTAGACTTAAGTTAAATTTGAGTTAGGTTCATGTCAGGTTGAACCTAAGTTATTTGTTTTATGTCATATTAGAGTTAGGCTTCTTGGGTTTATAAGCTACTTAAGTCTAATGTAAGTAAGACTTAAGAGATAACTAATTCTAATAGGGTTAGACTTAAGTTAAGGTTTAAGGATTACTTAAGCCAAATGTAAGTAAAGCTTAAGGATTAATTAAGTCTAGTTAGGTTAGACTTAATTATGGTTTAAAGGTTACTTAAGACTAATGTAAGTAAAGCTTAAGGATTAATTAAGTCTAATTGGGTTAGACCTAATAATGGTTTAAGAGTTATTTAAGCCTAATGTAAGTAAGGCTTAAGGATTAATTAAGTCTAATTGGGTTAGACCTAATTATGGTTTAAGAGTTATTTAAGCCTAATGTAAATAAGACTTAAGGATTAATTAAGTCTAATTGGGTTAGACCTAATTATGATTTATGTTTGATTAAGTCTAGTTTAGTTAAGACTTAATGGTTTAGTTAGATCTAATGAATTAGACCTAATTAGGGTTTAGGTTTGATTAAGTCTAATTTAGTTAAGACTTAATGGTTTAATTAGGTCTAATGGGTTAGACCTAATTATAGTTTAGAGGTTACTTAATCCTAATGTAAGTAAGGTTTAAGTTTATTAATTAGGTTTAATAGGGGTTAAACCTGATTGGAGTTTAAGGGTTACTTAAACTTAATGTAAGTAAGGTTTAAATTGATTAACTAGGTTTAATGTGGGTTAAACCTAATTAGGGTTTAAGGGTTACTTAAACCTAATGTAAGTAAGGTTTAAGTTGATTAACTAGGTTTATTGTGGGTTAAACCTAGTTTAGGGTTTAAGGGTTACTTAAACCTAATGTAAGTAAGGTTTCAGTTGATTAACTATTTTTAATGTGGGTTAAACCTAATTAGAGTTTAAGGGTTACTTAAAAGTAAGGTTTAAGTTGATTAACTAGGTTTAATGTGGGTTAAACCTAATTTAGGGTTTAAGGGTTACTTAAACCTAATGTAAGTAAGGTTTAAGTTGATTAACTAGCTTTAATGTGGGTTAAACCTAATTAGAGTTTAAGGGTTACTTAAACCTAATGTAAATAAGGTTTAAGTTGATTAACTAGGTTTAATGTGGGTTAAACCTAATTAGGGTTTAAGGGTTATTAAACCTAATGTCTTTAAGGATTAATTACGATTAATTAATTTTAAGGATGTTTTAAACCTAATTAAGGTTTGTTTATTAAACCTAATGTCTTTTAAGGTTTAATAAGAGTTAATTAAACTTAATTATGTCTTTTAAGTTTCATTAAAAATTGATTTGATATTAAACCTAATGTCTTTAAGGTTTAAAAAGAATTAATTAAACTTAATTATGTCTTTTAAGTTTAATTAAAAATTGATTTTATATTAAACTTAATGTCTTTAAAGTTTAAATAGAATTAATTAAATTTAATTATGTCTTTTAAGTTTAATTAAACTTTGATTTAAGTTTATTTTGATGTCATTAGACTTGCTTTAAGTCTATTTGGAGTTAGACTTAATTTTTACTCAACCCATTGTGGAATGGGCTAAGTTGGGTGAAAGAGTGGTTTTTTTAGGATTTAAATTTATTAATTAATAATGAAATTTAAATCCTAAATTTTGAAATGTCATTTAAAGTTGTTTGATGGCTTAAAAATTGTTGTTTTTAGAGTCTTCTTTTGTCACCCTAAAATTTCTAACCAATTTCAATTTTAATTTCCTTAATTTCCAATTTTTATAATTATTTTTATAAATAATCACAAAGTAGCTTAGAAATTAAAGAAAAATATCCTAAAGAATTTTTCTGTCCTTAGGAAAATTAAGAGATATAAGTCATAACAGAAGGATGATTCTGTGAAAATTTCATAATTTTTGGAATTATAATTAATTTTTAATAATTAAATTACTCCAGAGAGTAATTAATTATTTAAAAATGAAATACTGAAAATAAAATTATGATTTCAATTTCATAATTTTCTTCTCTTCAAGAGCTTTCCAGTGGTATTTTTATTTTATTTTTAGGAGCTCTGGATCAAAATATATAAGTTTTTGAAGATTTTAAGGTTAATCTGAATTAACCTATGCCAGAAAATTCGACAGCGCGACACGTGTCCTCGTACCGTCGAAGGGGCGGGAGGATCCGGTGCGCGGCGCAGAACAGCGGACACAGGATCATTAGATCAGTGTCGTCCGTTCCAAAACACGGGAACGGACGGCGGAGATAAATCCCCCAGAAATTTGAAAATATTCGAACCGTCCAACTTCAAAACTCAAAATCTCACTCGTTTCTCAAAGAAATTGAGTGATTTTTTTTTAAATGATCGTCTCGATGAGAAGCACCCATCCATACGGTGATGCATGGGTTTTGAGCTGATTGATTTTATGATTAATCAAATTCGAAGTTTAATTAAAAACAAAATTCATACCTTTGATTATCAAGCTTTTGGACTTAATTGGCTTGGTTTGGCAGCTTCTTCAGGTCCTAGTGAAGCTTTTCCACCCTTCAATTTGGATCCAAATCGATTTGCTATATATGCTAGACCCTAAGGTGGCTAATTTGAAATATGGGCTCGGTTTGATCAAATTGGCTCAATCAGATGGCCAATTTGGTCAAACCTTGGTTGGGTCTTGTTATTTGTGTCCTAAGCAAGATTTTTCATGTTGAGGGTCAGAGGATTTGAGCAAGGTATGGGCCTCTATTTCCTCTTCTCTCCTCTTTTCACATAAGCTCAAGTATGGCTTATTTATAGCCATGGGGATGTCATGGCTGGCTTTAACTCATTTCAATTCACCTGAGGAAGGTTTTAACTCTCCTTTTATTATTTTAGGATAGTTTTTAGGCTAGGGTAATGATAGTCTTAGCCTAGGCCTCATAGGTTTAACTATGGTGAGGATTTGCAGTTGGGCTCTTGTCTTGCCCCCATTGGGTCCATTGTGAGGTGGATTTGGCTGGGCAAATCATGTTGAATCCACCTCCCCTAGATGGCATTCAAGGTGATTTTCTCTATTTGAGGAAATGGTGACACATAAGCCCCTTACTCATCTCATGCAAGCCTTAGTCATGATGGCTCTTAACCAAGGTGTGGGATGGGTTAGCTTCTTGTCTCCCCTTCATTGGGTGGTCTAAGAGGTGAAGGATGAGTCATGAGAGTGAGCCCTCCCCCTTCCAACATATCATTTAAGGTTTGGATGAGAATGTGACACATAATTTTCTCATGCAAAATTCTTAAAATTTGGTTATAGCCATGGTTAAGTATGTTACTCATGTGGGTTTAATTGGTGTCTAATTTTTATTGGTGAGTTCATGAGGATGAGCCACCTCAAATTTTAATTTCATGAGAGGATGACACCTCATTTCCTCTCATGATTACCTTCTTTAACCATGGTTAAAATGATAGGTTAAAGGTTATTTTAATGTGTTAACCTACACCTAATAAGTCCCATGAGTCATGAATAACCCATGCAAGAGGTCATTTATGATGTAATAAAGAGATTTGAAATTTTGAAAATCATAGTTTCATGGGTTAAAATTCCATTTTATGCCCTTTTCATTTTAATTTCCATATTTAATTAATTATGTCATTATTTAAATATTGGAAATTATTTTATTAATTAATAATTAATTTGAAATAATTCTAAATTAATTATTTGATTAATATCCATGTCATTAAAATTGATTTTTGTCTCTTTTCATGACTTTTCAATTTAATTTTCATTTTAATTAATTATGTCATTAATTAAAATATGAAAATTAAATTATTTATCAATTAATTAATTAAAAATAATTTTGGAATCAATTATTTGATTAATTCCATTATTTTTAACCAATTTGTGGATTTTGAGATTTTTTGACTTTTGAATTTAATTTTTCATTTTAATTAATTATGTCATTAATTAAACTTTGAAAATTAATTCATTAATGAAAATAATTTTGAGAACAATTATTTGATTAATTTGGTCATTTTATGACTTTTAATTTAATCTTCATTTTAATTAATCATATCATTTGATTAATTAAAATATTGAAAATTAAATTATTAGTCAATTTAATTAATCAAAATAATTTTTAAAATTAATTTAATTTATTTTTGTCATTGTGGGGTTTTAAACATGTCATTGGTTGTTTGATCAAAAATTGATCATTTTAACCAAATCTGACGTTTTAGGTCATGTGTTGACCTAATGGGTCAATAAGGTTGGTGATTGGATCTGGATTTGTTATTTTAACTAAAATTGTCATTTTAGGTCAAAAGGTTGACATGTGGGGTCAACAAGATTGGTCATAGGGTTTGGATTGACCATTTTGACCAAAATTATCATTTTGGGCCAAAAGGTTGACCTGTGGGGTCAACAGGGTTGATCATTGGGTCAGGATTGACCATTTTGACCAAAATTGTCATTTTGGGTCAAAAGATTGACCTGTGGGGTCAACAGGGTTGGTCATTGGGTCAGGATTTACCATTTTGACCAAAATTGTCATTTTAGGTAAAAAGGTTGACCTATGGGGTCAACAGGGTTGGTCATTGGGTCCGAATTGACCATTTTGACCAAGATTGTCATTTGGGTCAAAAGGTTGACTATGGAGTCAACGGGGTTAGTCATTGGGTCGGGATTGACCATTTTGACCAAAATTGTCATTTTGGGTAAAAGGTTGACCAGTGGGGTCAACGGGGTTGGTCTTTAGTGATGCGGATTGACCATTTTGACCAAGATTGTCATTTTGGGTCAAAAGGTTGACCTGTGGGGTCAACAGGGTTGATCATTAGGTCAGGATTGACCAATTTGACCAAAGTTAACTTTTTAAGTCAAAAGGGTGACCTTTTGGGTCAACGAGGTTAGTCATTGAGTGCAGTTTGACCAATTTGACCAAAGTTGACTTTTTAGGTCAAAAGGGTGACATATTGGGTCAACAGGGTTGGTCTTTTGGTCTAGATCGACCATTTTGACTAAAGTTGACTTTTTAAGTCAAAAGGGTGACCTATTGGGTCAACAGGGTTGGTCATTGGGTCTGGTTTGACCATTTTGACCAAAGTTGACTTTTTAGGTCAAAAGGGTGACCTATTGGGTCAACAGGTTTGGTCATTGGGTTTGTTTTGACCATTTTGACCAAAGTTGACTTTTTAGGTCAAAAGGGTGACCTATTGGGTCAACAGGGTTGGTCGTTGGGTCTAGCTTGACCATTTTGACCAAAGTTGACTTTTTAATTCAAAAGGATGACCTATTGGGTCAACAGGGTTGGTCATTGGGTCTGGTTTGACCATTTTGACCAAAGTTGACTTTTTAGGTCAAAAGGGTGACCTATTGGGTTAACAGTGTTGAGTCATTGGATACGGTTTGACCATTTTGACCAAAGTTGACTTTTTAGGTCGAAAGGGTGACCTGATTGGGTCAGCGGGGTTGGTCATTGGGTCTGGTTTGACCATTTTGACCAAAGTTGACTTTTTATGTCAAAAGGTATTGACTCATTAAAAATGAGGTCAGCATTAATAATATTTGAAATCTTCTGGTGCTTATGTGGATGGTCAAATAGGTTTCAAATCTAACATACTTTTAGTGAAATTGAGTGTCTTAATGAGATGAGTCTAACAAGCCAAATATCACCTAATTTAGACATTATTAAGGTACATAAATATCTAAAAATATTGTACAATTAAAATAATCTCTCTGGGTTGTCTGATGGAGTAAACTTGACTCTTTTTTTTATTTGCAGAGAGACCTTTCTCAAACTCTACAAATAGAGCACTGCCCTTTTCATGAAGGAAGACTTAGGCCTTAAACTAGAAAAAATGTTGGACCTAGAGCTAGTTTGCTGGGTAGGAGAAGAATTCCAGTTGCAAACTAAAAATCTAGCAAATAGTTCCCGCTCCTACAAAAACTGACCACCATCAACAACCGCTCACTAACTCTCATCGACCACCGTCTGCCACACCTTGCTCGTTGCAATAAAGGTCCTTGTAGGGTTCAAGACGACATAATGAAGTAACAAAACACTGTGCAGAGTAATCATCAATGTTGTGAAGTAATGAAGCTCCTACGTAGCAGTGCATTGTTGTAAGCATCGTGAAGTGGCACACCACTAATATGGCATACCAAGCCAATAAAACTTCTCCCAACTGTGACCGTTCCTGACCGTCATGCAATGATTTATACAGCCTATGAATATTGAACATCGAGGAAGTAAGTAACCCTTTCCCACTTGAGAAACAAGGGCTTTGAGATGTTATCAATAACCGATAGTGAATGATTTCAGTTAGACTAGGCCCAATGATTTTTTCCTTTTCGAGTTTTCCACGTAAAAACGTTTCATCTCCCTACCTTTAACTTTATTATCTGAGTATGCGCTGGACTTTCATGCAATAGTAAAAAACTAAATAATCATTCTGCCATTGTGAATCTTCAGACACACATTAAGTTGTTAGAGCATGTTTTAAATTTCGGTATCCTTGTTGGAGAGACGAGTCTCCACCCACACAATGCCCCCTTAAATTAAAGATGGTCGTGAATCACATGAGAAATTAATCTATCCTTGTTGGGTGTAATGGAACAAATGAAATTATTTATATGTAATAGGTTTTAAAGAGTTCAAATTAATAGCACCCATTAGAAGAAGCACAATCAATTTCATTTTAAAATGGACAAATCCTTTCTTAAATACCAAGTTATATAAAAATTCCTCATAAATTTAATTATTTCTTTAATATTATAAAATTAAGAGAAAAAAATTTAATAGATTATCAAGAGTATTACAAAAATATCAAAATTTAGGATCGGCAATTGCTAATCCAAGGTATAATATCAATTCGTCCTTTGTGCTTATTATGCTTGATGACTTCCGTTCGTTACATTCCAAGCTTTTAGCATACTTTTGGGAAAGTTACATACATGTCACACAATTCCCATGTATTTACGTTTTTAACCCATAGAATTTGATATTTACACTAATAGATTTTAGTGTCAACAAATCTTATGAAAATGTCGATTTCATCTAATATTCTTGATGTTATATTAATGTTTTTGAGTTGTGTGCATGTAAATAAATAAAAAAACTTATGCATTAAATATGCAAATACATAAGATTTGTGTTGTTTGCATGTAAATGCCCCTTTTCTTTTTAAATTTTTTATTTATGCAAATATATTTTTTATTTATTAAATTTTCCGTTACTAATGGCCCCACTCACATGCCGCTTTTGCATGGCATGTGCTGGTTAACCTTGTATTTATCAGACGTATGCTCAGACCTTTATGGATAAAGTAACTCAAACATTAATAAGATCTTATGGCTCCGTAGAGGTTTTTTTTTTTTTTTTCTACTATAAATATATATTATCAGTACGTCAGGGCTATTAAATTTTTAGTTATACAAAATAATAATAAATAAAAATCTCAGTACTTCATTAGATTAGAATAGGCATAATTTTTAGCGTAAACATATTTTAAATCAACTAGAAGCTATGATTTAAAATTCTCTAATAAGATAAAAGACTTCAAATAATACAAATTGAGCTCCCAAATTTCATGTAATTATTATTGATCTTGTTTTATTTAGTAGCATCCACAAAAAGGGCTGATCGATATGGATGGATTAATGGGCGAATTTCTTAAATCAAATGAATAAAAGGATGAAAGGTAGAAATAAACCAAATCTAGCCACAATATAGTTCAATCTATTATGTTTGATTTTGAATTAAGTGAATTTGGATTGTATATAGAAGGAGCATAATTTTTTTAATAATCTCAACAAAATATACAAATCTTATCGTGATCACAAAATACATGTGTAAAATATAAATCCATGATTAAGGATAATTAGTTAACTTCAACGGATATTTACCCTTCTATGAAAAAATGTAAATACAACAAGAGGGAGTGAATGACTCAATATGTTACACAAAATTTACAACTGGAGTCAATGCACGAAATAAGACAATATGCATTTTAACATCACAATCATCTTATATATGTTATACAAGAAAATTTACAGGTCACTAATGTTCTGCTTGGGGCAGCTGCAGCTCATCTAGTTTATCAAGATAAGTAGCTCATCCTGATAATCTGCTGACAAGCAGATTATCCTGATAAGCTGACTGGCTGTTTGGTTTGTGCGTTTTGAAAACAGCTGAATCTGGATAAATGACTATTATGCCCCTGTTGTGGATAAGTTGTTTGGTTTGCACATTTGGAAAAATAGCTGATTAGCAACTTTTTTGGGTAAAATATCATTCTGCCAGGCATAGCGTTGTTCTTTATACTAGAACTTTAACGGCTACACATTTTACACTTCATAACAAAAAATATCATTTTGAAACAGTACAAAATTATGATAATTTCAATAATTTTATTTAATTATAAAAAGAAAGTCAAATTTGTTCTTTAGAAAAAAATCCAGAGGAATTGAGACTAACAAAATTGTATTGGGGCGTATACATACATACCAGACAAAGTTTAAATAATTACATATCTAACATCTATAAATAACAATTCAGACAAATCTTACAAATTTAAATATCTAACAGTTCAGACAAATCTTACATATTTACATAAATGTTGATGCACACTTCACTTAAAATTGAGTATCAAGATACCTAATTAAAACCAAAAATGTCTTGCATTCGCTCAATTGCCTTTATTGGAAGTAAAGAACACTCTTTGTGGGATATATATATATATATATATATATATATATATATATATATATATATATATATATATATATCGTAAGCATAAATATCGAGTGGATCAACAAGCTAACGATTGTCAACACACACACACACACACACACACACACACACAGATATATATATATATATATATATATATATATATATATATATATATATATATATATATATATATATATATATATATATATATATATATATATATATATATATATATATATATATATATACCATTAAGTTTAAAAGATCTGTTAATGTGATACTGAAGATTAAATCTGCTTGATAATACATGGTTATTCAACTCTATGGATATTGCTAATGATGCTTATTGCTTATTTTTCCAAACTATTCTCATATCGACCTGTGAATTCTGTTGCTTATTCTCCTAATCTCATAAGATCTGATTTCACTAATATTAATATGGATTATTTGGTTCAACCTCCGATGCTAATGAAGTTTTTGAGGCTCTTAAAACAATTGATGGAGATAAGACAATTTGGCCGGATGGATTTACAGTGACTTTTATAAAAAAATTGGTTGATTATCAAATACGATGTGGTCTTGGCAATACAAAGTTATTTTACGGGAAATGATCTCCCTAAGTATTTTGCTTCCAATACTATTGTTTTAATCCCTAAGGATAAAAGAAAGTCCAACTGGCGAGGATTTCGGACCCATTAGCTTTATCTTCCACCTTCTCCAAAATCATAAGTAAAGTCTTAGTTGCACGGTTACGACCTTTATTGGAGAATCTCATTTACGAAAATCAAGGTGCTTTCATAAAAGGAAGATGCATATGTGATAATATTCTTTTAGCACAAGAAGCTGTTAAGCGATATTGATAAATGCTGCAGAGGATCAAATATTGTTTTTAAATTGGATATTGCTTAAGGCTTTTGATTCCATCGATTGGACTTTTATTCTTAATGTTCTTGCGGATAGAGGATTCGGCTCTAACTTCGTAATCTCATTTATAGATGGTTAAACAATAATTATTACAAGTAGTGCTTATAAATGGTTTTAGCCATGGATTCTTTAAATCTGGAAGGGGCATTAGACGAGGAGATCCATTGTCACCTTATATTTTCATCCTTGTTTTTGATTATCTCTCGAGAATGTTGAATCATATGCGGCTTACTCATCGATACACTCAATATCAACATAGATCTACTCATTTAGTCGGCCATTTAGCCTATGCTCGATGATGTAATAATTTTCTCTAATGGAAGTAAACAATCTATTAAATGTCTCATGAAAGTTTTGTCGATTTTGAAGAAATTTCTGGAATGGTTTTTAACAAAGCTAAATGCCAATTTCTTACAAGTTCTAGAATTATCGCCCGGATGAAAAATTGGATTTCAGATTTCACTAACTATAGAGAAACTCAATATCCTCTAAAGTATCCGGGTTTCCCTCTAATCAAAGGAAGAAGGAAACTTTCTCACTATGATGATATCATTGCTAAAATATCTTCTCAACTTAATTGTTGGTCCAACTCTTTTTATCCAATGGTGGAAGATTAACACTTTTAAAGAGTGTGTTAACTGCATTTCCTCTTTATATAATGCAGATGATAAAAATGAAGAAGAGTACACGTAAAATGCTTTCTATTATGTTTAATAAATTTGTTTGGGAAGGACAACATAAGCAAATGCATTGGACCAATTGGGAGAAGTTATGTAAGCCTCTTGATTGTGGTGGCTTAGGTTTTAAAAGCTTTCGGCATCTCGGTTTTACATTCTACCGCAAGCAATGGATTAACTTCGAGCACAAAAGTCATTGTGGGCAAGATTTATGCATGCTAAATATTGTCTTAACAATCATCCTTCTCAAGTCGACCTTAAACCCGGAGATTCTAAAAGCTGGAAGGAGCTACTTAAAGTTAGATTTCATGCTGAAAAGATGTTCATATGGGAAATAGGTAATGGTCAAATTAGCTTCTGGTTTGATAATTGGTCGTTTAATGAGTCCTTTCAAGCACATTTTAATCCAAATTTTCCTATTCGACTCATTCGTTGATCGTTGGAGTGATGGCATTTGGAATTTGCATAAATTTCAAGAATATGTCCTCGTGATTTTCATAATATGATTTTAAATACTCCTTTTCATATTGGTAAAAAAGATAGATTGATCGTCAAAAAGCCTCATAATTATAGTTTATCTAAATTCATTTATCAAACCTCTTTTAATTGGCAAAAAAATGACTGGGGTGCTAAACTTTGGAATAAATACATCACACCTTCTATGTCCTTTTTTTGTTGGAAGTTGTTTAAAGAGATGCTGCAACAGATGATATTCTTAAACTTAAAGGACTTAGACTTCCATCCAGGTGTCATTTGTGTCATTGTGATGAAGAGACCATTGGGCATATCTTCTTACATTGCGAACTGGGCAAAAGAGGTATGGAAAGGTGTGTTAGGTTGTTATGGGATTGCAAATTCGGTTATCTCCTTGGAATTCTATTAAGGCTTGTTAGGCAAATTGGAAAACTTCTCCTTATTATTTCATCCCTTTTGTGATTTTCTCGGTTTTTATGGCTAGCCGGGAATGATTTAATTTTCAATAATAAGGTGTTCTCTTTTGATCTTGTCATCGAAATTGTATTACTTTTCTTAGTAAGATTCGAATTCGTTCTTTCTTCAACTCAAGGCATCAAAAACAAAGTTATGCTTGTTATATGGAGACCACCTAAGAATCCATGGCTTAAAATTAATATCGATGGGAGCTTTAAAACTTCTTCAGCTGGTATTGGAGGTCTATGCGGAAATTATAAAGGACATTGTATATGGTTTTTCTCAAGACTCTATTATTGCATTTAATGCTTTGGAAAGCTGAAGCAATTGTTGCCTTTTGGGGTTTAAAAATTGCTATTATGCAACATCATCATTTTGTACACTTGGAAATGGATTCTCCGTATTTATTGCAAATCATATTGTCTCAAGTTGATGTACCTTGGTTTCTTCGATTTGGTCGAACAAAATTAACCTTCTCTCTTCATCTATCACAATTCTATGGAGCCATACTTATAGGGAGGGAAATCAACCTGCTAATTGGCTAGCAACCAAGGCTTCTTCTTCTCATGATGTTATTTATAGTGCCAATTACTCTTCCTTTCCTTTATTTAGTTCTCTTTTGCATGGGGATTTAATTGCAATCCCACATGTTAGATGTAAGACAGATTTCTTAAATAATATTTTTTTTTTTTTAAATATATATATATATATATATATATATATATATATATATATATATAACTTGAAACTCCTTTTTAATGATATTTTAATGTGGATATTATGCAAGTATACGTATCATTTATCAAGTAATATAGGACATTCTTATTAAGCCCCGAGATATCGAACTTACATGGAAAGTGATAAATAAAGGAAATATATTCTACCACAGAAAATAGAAAATTAACCTTTTTACTTTTTAGAAAAGATCTTACTCAAACTAAAGATAATATTCTTAGGAAATAAAAATCGATTCTTTTTGTTAATTTTAATAATTTGAAATGAAAGTAAGCAACTACTTTTTCTAAACTTTTGTAAGATGAAAACTTATGCAAATGAAATATTTTTTTCCTTTTTATAAATCAATGACAAGTTATGAAAATAATTGTTGTGGAAGTATCTAAAATATATTGTGTCAAATAGGAGCAATTTTATTCTTTACTCTTACTATAGATGCTATAAAAAACTTATGTTAATCTACTATTTTAAAAATCTTGAAGACGGGTTAGGCAGCAAAGGTACTAGCTCTTACTCTAGTTTTTCCTCTATTCCCTCCACCTGGGGGGTAACATCTAGTATCAAAACATAAAATAATAAATGAAATTGTGGGCTTTAGCCTGTCACTCTAAAGTTCTCTAATTTTACACCTATCAATGTATATCTCCGTATTTATTTGTACTCAACCATGTGGATTACATTCTCACCCATACAATCTCATGTGATTCTTTCATATTGTTGATTGAGACAATATCATACCAGTTCTTACATGTTCTCACAACAAATTTTAACATCTTAATTGGTCAAATCAAGAAGTAAATGAAGTGCAAGGTTTTAAATCATCACATCTTCTTCCAATATTGAAATACTATACTTCACACAACATACTTCCATAACTTTATTACTTTATCATTTTAAGGAAAAACATAAAAAAAACTACTCAGAATTCATGTAGAAAATACGATAACAACTTGGTTTAAAATTAGAAATCATAGTGAAAACACAAGAAGTTTTAATTAAAAACCAAATGTAATAACAAAGGTAAAGTCTTATCTGAAAATCCTCTCCACCAAACTCTTAAAGTCATAATCAATTTCATTTTAAAATGGACAAATTCTTTCTTAAATACCAACTTATATAAAAATTATTCATAAATTTTGTTATTTCTTTAAATTATAAAATTAAGAGAAAAAAAATTAATAGGTTATCAAGAGTATTACAAAAACATCAAATTTTAGGATAGGCAATTGCTAAGCCAAGGTATAATATAAATTCGTCTTTTGTGCTTATTATGCTTGATGACTTCTGTTCGTTATATTCCAAGCTTTTAGCATTCTTTTGGGGAAGTTACATACATGTCACACAATTCCTATGTATTTACGTTTTTAACCCATAGAATTTGATATTTACACTAATAGATTTTAGTGTCAACAAATCTTATGAAAATGTGGATTTCATTTAACACTCTTGCTGTTATATTAAAGTTTTTGAGTTGTGTGCATGTAAATAAATAAAAAAATTAATGCATTACATATGAAAATACATAAGATTTGTGTTGTTTGTATGTAAATGCCCCTTTTCTTTTTAAATTGACTATTAAAGTAGAAATTTAACGTTAAGGAAATCCAATTGAAAATTTTGACCTTATTTTTTTTATATTTTTTGTTTATTAAATTAGCATTACTAATGGCCCCACTCACATGCCGCTTTTGCATGGCATGTGCTGGTTAACCTATTGCTTGTATTTATCAGACGTAGGCTCAGACCTTTATGAATAAAGTAATTCTTAACATTAATAAGATCACAGGGCTCCGTATGTTTTTTTTTTTTTTTTTTTTCCCTACTATAAATATATATTATAAGTACGTCAGGCTTGTTAAATTTTGAGTTTTACCAAAATATCTCCTTACTTCATTAGATTAGATTAGGCATAATTTTTTTAAAATTGTCTAATCAGACAAAAGACTTCAAATAATACAAATTGAGCTCCCAAATTTCATGTAATTATTATTGATCTTATTTTATTTAATGGGTGAACTTCTTAAATCAAATGAATAAAAGGATGAAAGGTAGAATTAAACCAAATCTAGCCACAACATAGTTCAATTTATTATGTTTGATTTTGAATTAAGTGAATTTGGATTGTATATAGAAGGATATTAATTTTTTAATAATCTCAACAAAATATACAAATCTTATCATGATCACAAAATACATGCGTAAAATATAACTATATGATTAAGGACAATTAACTAACTTCAACAGATATTTACCCTTCTATGAAAAAATGTAAATACAACAAGAGTGAGCGAATGACTCGATATGTCTACAACTGAAATCAATGCACGAAATAAAACTATATGCATTATGACATCATAATAATATTATATATACTTATCAATAAAGTTTACATGTCAATAAACATGTATATGTATATTATAAGCATCAAAATCATAATAGTAACAATGTATAAAATTCATATCATCAAGCATATGTATGACACCAAAACTTATCGAGCTTAAGTTGTCCGTACAACGCAAATGCACGTGTGAAGTAGTAATATGGTTAAAGAGTACCACGTATTGATCTCACATAAAAAGTGTTATATTTGCTTCCACAATAAAAAATTCTAGTTTACTAGTTTAGTTAACCTAGCTTGGCGGTTATCAAAAAGTTGTTTGAAATTCTAGTTCTAATGAAAATAGAATAGATCACAGGCAGAGGAAACAAAAATGGGAAAATTCTCAAGAGTTCCTTCAAGATTGATGAGGCTCGTGACTCCGTGATTCGAGGAACAAGATGATTGTTGTTTCCTAAATATTTCCATACGTTATTATTGTCAATTGGGGATATATTACTCATTATGCCTATGTCTAAGTTAACATAAGCCTAAAATCCATGAAGTAGGGCTTCCTCATTCCACATGGCATTCTGCATGATAATTCTAATATCTAGAAAGATTGCAGAATTCTACTGGAATATGTCTATTCTATTGGAATTTTATCGTTAGCCCTTTGTTTCCAATACGTGATGATTAGAAGTCGTAGTTTCAAGAAACATTTCAACATCCTTGTTGGTGAGACTACGAGTAAATTAAGATCGAAGGTTAACCAGCAACATAGGCCATGAAAGCATGAGAAAACATTAACAAAAAATAATTTTAGAAACCACAATGCAAATCACTACCCCTACATCACAGAGACACGAAGAAAAGTCTAACCACATATTATTGAGAAAACTACATAATCAAAATCCTTGCAGATTTTCATTGCAAAAAATAAACTGGAGTAAAAACCTATAATAAAACTTGTCATCTCCACAAAAGTAGCCCCATTTTCTCTCATACAATAGATCTCTCAAGATTTCACATGAATTTAATGGTGAAAACTCACCACTTGAGGTTACAATCCAAAATATGGAGAGAAATCTCACAGAAAAACTTTTGCTAATCAAAACTATACCTTTCTTACAACCTCCAAAACTATACCTTTCTTACAACTTCCAGTCGCCCATGATGCCCTAAGATCAGCCACACGCATTAATTATAGGCAAAATCTCGACAAAGGCAAGAAAATTCTTGCCAAAATAAGTTTTGCGAACTGGCAAGGGTGCGCCAGAGCTTGGACTGAGGCGTCCTGATTACGATGTAGGTTCACTGAAGGATGAACAAACGAACAGGAACAAGTGTGTGGGATCTAGCGAGGGTGATTTAGACTATGTGCGAGGGGGCAAACATGGCACGAGTGTGCCATAATTAAAGTGGGTGCACGGTCATGTAGGTGCGAGTGCGCTAGTCCAAAATCCTTGTATTTGTGCTCATTCTTTGTTCTGTTTTGCTCTAGATTCCCCGTTCACTTTATTCCCTGCACAATTAAGATAAAAATACCTTTCTTAAGCATATTATTATTCAAAAAGATGAAAATACGTCAGGAAATGTGCTATCAAATATCACATGTTTTGTTCTTATCAAATCCCTCAAATTTACCTATTACTTGCCCTCAAGTAATTTCGTAGCTTAATAGGGATATTTAAGAAAATTGGAGCTCTTGAAGTATTCTAACTTTTCAATCTGCCTTATGAAGTGTAATGTTGAGAGATAAATATTGATTGAGACTTAATTGTCTTTAATGTTGCACAACATAATTCCTTACCTTAACTTCCTTCACTTTCTTCTTTAAGAACTTCTATTAACTATCAAATGTTGAGTTTGTTTAAGAGATCTTTTGCTTACCTTCTTTAGTCTCATATTCAGTGGGTTAAACAATCGAATACAATATTAATGTTCTGCCTTGAATCATAACTTTAAATGGATTCCTTTACGTCATTCTGCAACTTTTATTACTTAGGTGTCATTAGAATCCCTTGTACTTTTCTTTCCTTATCTTGAATCTTTGTCTTACCATCCTTAAGCTTCATTTCAGTGCTTTTAATTTTTTCTTTTGTTTTCTTTTGATTTTCTTTTTACTTCTCTTTTTCTTTATTTCTTGAGAATTCTTATATATGGTTAATAATTTTTCCTTACTTTATTATTTATTTATTTTCAAAAAGGAGGGCAGTATTCTTTAAGTAATAAATTTTACCTTGATAGATTAAATTCTTCTTTCTATGTTAGTGATGACGATCGAATTGGTTCGCTTGGATGTCGTCAATTCTCATGTCATGTCAATGTCATGGAGTCATCACTCTTTTTCTCTATTATCACCCTAATTCTTATCCTTCCTAGACTTATTATCAGAAGTCTTTGGAGCATTTGAAGAAGGATTAATCATGATAGAGATTGAGAGAAAAAGAGATCAAAATGATAATCTCATAGAAAATATCATCAGATTGTGTAATTATTGAAGTTTTTCATATAAGAAAATCATATGAAGATCTTGGATAACCAGAGAGGTCTTGTAGGTGAAATACCTATCCTGAGTTCTTTAATCTCCTATAAGAGCATGCTCCTATAGTTAATTACATCCTGAGCAATTAATATTGCCTAGGAAAACTCCCGATTAAGGTTAACATTTATCCTCGAAAAAGAGTAAGTGTTGTTGTATTAAGTTCGACTTAAGTTGAACTTAAGAATTATGTCGGTTTGTGTCATGTTAAGTTCGATTTAGGTCAAACTTATGTCGGTTTATGTCAAATCATGTCGATTTATATTGAATGTCGAATTATGCTAAGTTTGGTTTGAAATATCAATTAATGTCATTTAATGTCGATGATTGTTTAATTTGGTTTGAAATGTCATTTAATGTCGGTGATTGTTTAATTTGGTTTGAAATACAGATTAATGTCATTTAATGTCGGTGATTGTTGAATTTGGCTTGAAATGTCGATTAATGTCATTTAACGTCGGTGATTGTTGAATTTGGCTTGAAATGTCGATTAATGTCATTTAACGTTGGTGATTGTTGAATTTGGTTTGAAATGTCGATTTAATGTCGGTGATTGCTGAATTTGGTTTGAAATGTCGATTAATGTCATTAAATGTCGGTGATTGTTGAATTTGGTTTGAAATGCCAATTAATGTCATTTAATGTCGGTGATTGTTAAATTTGGCTTGAAATGTCGATTAATGTCATTTAACGTCGGTGATTGTTGAATTTGGCTTGAAATGTCGATTAATGTCTTTTAACGTTGGTGATTGTTGAATTTGGTTTGAAATGTCGATTTAATGTCGGTGATTGTTGAATTTGGTTTCAAATGTCGATTAATGTCATTTAATGTCGGTGATTGTTTAATTTGGTTTGAAATGTTGATTAATGTCATTTAATATCGGTGATTGTTGAATTTGGTTTGAAATGTAGATTACTGTCATTTAATGTCGGTGATTGTTGAATTTGGCTTGAAATGTCGATTAATGTCATTTAACGTTGGTTATGTTGATTTTTATTTGAAAATTTGAATCTATGTCGATTATGTCGATTTTGGTTTGAAGTGTCGAATTTATGTCGGTTATGTCGATTTTGGTTTGAAGTGTGGAATTTTTGTCGGTTATGTCGATTTTTAGTTTGATATGTTGAATTTATGACGGTTATGTCGATTTATGTTTGAAATGTCAAATTTATGTTGGTTATGTCGATTTATGTTTGAAATGTCAAATTTATGTCGGTTATGTCGATTAATTGTTCGGAATGTCAAATTTATGTCGGTTATGTCGATTAATTGTTCGGAATGTCAAATTTATGTCGATTTTGTCGTTTTGGTTTAAAATGTCGATTTTATGTCAGTTACGTTTGAAATGTCGAATTTATGTCGATTATGCCGATTAATTGTTTGGAATGTCAAATTTATGTCGATTATGTCGATTTTGGTTTAGAATATTGATTTTATGTCAGTTATTTTGATTTTGGTTTAAAATGTCGATTTTATGTCAGTTATGTTTGAAATGTCGAATTTATGTCGGTTTTGTCGATTTTTTTTTTGAAATGTCAAATTTATGTCGATTTTGGTTTAGAATGTCGATTTTATGTCAATTTAAACTTAAATCTTGAGTTCATGTCTGTTTGCACTTAAGTTGAATTAACTTGAGTTCATGTCTGTTTGATCTTAAGTTGAATTTAACTTGAGTTCATGTCTGTTTGAACTTAAGTTAAAAGAATTAAAGTTAGATTCAATATTGATTGAATTAACTTGGGTTCATGTCTGTTTGAACCTAAGTTTGGTTTGACTTAAGTATAACATGGGTTAGACTTAAGTTAGGTTTATGTTAGACTTAGGTTCATGTCAGGTTGAATCAAAGGTTTATGTCGAATTAGGTTCAGTTTGAGTTGAACCTAAGGTTTATGTCGATTTTTGTCTGTTTAAATTTGGTTTCAGGTTTTGATCTTGATTTGAGTTTAGTTATGGGTTTTATGTCGATTTGGGTTTGGTTTTAAGTTTTACGTCGATTTGAGTTTAGTTTTGAGTTTTATGTCGATTTGAGTTTGGTTAGGTTCATTGTCAGTTGAACCTAAGATTTATGTCAAGTTGAATTGAGTTAGGTTCATTGTCAGTTGAACCTAAGGTTTAGATTTTGACTTAAGTTTAATATGAGTTGAACTTAAGTTAGGTTTTAGTTTAGATTCGAGTTAGGTTGAACCTAAGGTTTAGGTTAGACTTAGGTTCATGTCATGTTAAACTCTAAGTATGGTTTGACTTAAGTTTAACATGGGTTAGACTTAAGTTAGGTTTTTGGGTTAGGTTCATGTCAAGTTGAACTTAAGTATGGTTTGACTTAAGTCTAATATGGGTTAGACTTAAGTTAGGTTTTTGGGTTAGGTTCATGTCAGGTTGAACCTAAGTATGGTTTGACTTAAATTTAATATGGGTTAGACTTAAGTTAGGTTTTTAGCTTAGGTTCATGTCAGGTTGAACCTAAGTATGGTTTGACATAAGTCTAAATTAAGTTGGGTTTAGGTTAGACTTAGGTTTATGTCAAGTTGAACCTAAGTATGGTTTAACTTAAGTCTAATATGGGTTAGACTTAAGTTAGGTTTGGATTTGATTAAACCTTAATTGGTTAAGGTTTAATAGGTTTGATTAAGTCTAATGTGGTAGACTTAATTAAAGTTTAAGTTTAATTAAACCTTAGTTGGTTAAGGTTTAATAGTCTAATGTGGTAGACTTAATTAAGGTTTAAGTTTGACTTAGGTTCAAGTTGGGTTAAACCTAAGTATAGGTTATGGTTAGGTTCATGTGAGTTGAACCTAAAGTTTAAGTTTGACTTGGGTTTAACTTGGGTTGAGCCTAAGTGTAAGTTTTGACTTAAGTCTAATATAAGTTAGACTTAAGTTAGATTTAGGATAGAATTAGGTTCATGACAGGTTGAACCTAAGTATGGTTTTACTTAAGTCTAATATGAGTTAGACTTAAGTTAGATTTGGGTTAGATTTAGGTTTATGACAAGTTCAACCTAAGTATGGTTTGACTTAAGTCTAATATGGGTTAGGCTTAAGTTAGGTCTGTGTTAAACTTAGGTTCATGTCAGGTTGAACCTAAGTATGGTTTAAGTCTAATGTGGGTTAGACTTGAGTTAGGTTTGTGTTAAACTTAAGTCTAACTTAGTTAAGACTTAATGGTTTAATTAGGTCTTATGGGTTAGACCTAATTAAGGTTTAGGTTTGATTAAGTCTAATTTAATTAAGACTTAATGGTTTAATTAAGTTTAATGGGTTAGACCTAATTAGGGTTTTGATTTGATTAAGTCTAATTTAGTTAAGACTTAATGATTTAATTAAGTTTAATGGGTTAGACCTTATTAGGGTTTAGGTTTGATTAAGTCTAATTTAGTTAAGACTTAATGGTTTAATTAGGTCTAATGGGTTAGACCTAACTAGGGTTTAGGTTTGATTAAGTCTAATTTAGTTAAGACTTAATGGTTTAATTAGGTCCAATGGTTTAGACCTAATTAGGGTTTAGGTTTGATATGGTCTAATTTAGTTAAGACTTAATGGTTTTATTAGGTCTAATGGGTTAGACCTAATTAGGGTTTAGGCTTGATTAAGTCTAATTTAGTTAAGACTTAATGGTTTAATTAGGTCTAATGGGTCAGTCCTAATTAGGGTTTTGATTTGATTTAGTCTAATTTAGTTAAGACTTAATTGTTTAATTAGATCTAATGGGTCAGACCTAATTAGGGTTTAGGTTTGATTAAGTCTAATTTAGTTAAGACTTAATGGTTTTATTAGGTCTAATGGGTCAGACCTAATTAGGGTTTAGATTTGATTAAGTCTAATTTAGTTAAGACTTAATGGTTTTATTAGGTGTAATGGATTAGACCTAATTAGGGTTTTGGTTTGATTAAGTCTAATTTAGTTAAGACTTAATGGTTTAATTAGGTCTAATGGGTCAGACCTAATTAGGGTTTTGATTTGATTAAGTCTAATTTAGTTAAGACTTAATGGTTTAATTAGGTCTAATGGGTCGGACACAATTAGGGTTTAGGTTTGATTAAGTCTAATTTAGTTAAGACTTAATGGTTTAATTAGGTGCAATGGGTCGGACTCAATTAGGGTTTAGGTTTGATTAAATTCAATTCGGTTAAGACTTAATGGTTTAATTAGATTCAATGGGTTAGACCTAATTAGAGTTTAGGTTTGATTAAGTCTAATTTAGTTAAGACTTAATGGTTTAATTAGGTCTAATGGATTAGACCTAATTAGAGTTTTGATTTGATTAAGTTTAATTTAGTTAAGACTTAATGGTTTAATTAGGTACAATGGGTCGGACACTAATTAAGGTTTAGGTTTGATTAAGTCTAATTTAGTTAAGACTTAATGGTTTAATTAGATGTCAATGGGTTAGGCACTAATTAAGGTTTAGAGGTTACTTAATCTTAATGTAAGTAAGGTTTAAGTTTATTTATTAGGTTTAATAGGGGTTAAACCTAATTAGGGACTAAGGGTTACTTAAACCTAATGTAAGTAAGGTTTAAGTTGATTAACTAGGTTTAATGTGGATTAAACCTAATTAGGGTTTAAGGGTTACTTAAATCTAATGTAAGTAAGGTTTAAGTTGATTAACTAGGTTTAATGTGGGTTAAACCTAATTAGGGTTTAAAGGTTACTTAAGCATAATTTAAGTAAAACTTAAGGGTTAATTAAGTCTAATTAGATTAGACTTAATTAGGGTTTATGGTGTTAAACCTAATGTGATTAAGGCTTAACAAGGTTTAATGGGGTCTAATTGATGTCTTAGACATAATTGGGGTTTATTAAGTTAAACCTAATGTGATTTAAGGTCTAACTTGATTTAATTGATTAAGTCTAATTTAGTTAAGACTTAATGGTTTAATTAGGTCTAATGGGTTAGACCTAATTAGGGTTTATTAAGTTAAACCTAATGTAGTTAAGGTCTAACTTGGTTTAATTAGGTCTAATTGGTGTCTTAGACCTAATTGGGGTTTATTAAGTTAAACCTAATGTGGTTTAAGGTCTAACTTGGTTTAATTAGGTCTAATTGGTGTCTTAGACCTAATTAAGGTTTGGATGAGGTTTGAATTTATATGGGTTCAACCTAATTCATAGGTTTGGTTTTGATTTGGATTTGGGTTCATATGGGTTGGACCTAGGTGTCTAAAGTTTGGTTTGGGTCCATTTTGATTAAACCCAAATATTTTTAATTTTTAACTTAGATTCATGTAAGTTGAACCTAAGTATTTAGAAGAGTTCATTTGGGTTGAACCCAAAGCTTCAAGGATGTGACTTAGCCCAATTGTTTTTAAGGCTTAGTTTTACTCTAGGTCTAATTAAGAATTAAACCTAAGGATTAGGATTAGGTCATTCAAAGCAATCCTTCAAACCTAAGGGTTTTTTTATATGTAAATTTGAAAATTTACAATTTTTCCCTAAGAGGTTAAAATGTCATTTTGATTTTTCAAAGGTTGGAAATTGTCATTTTAAGGTTTGAATTTGTTTATTTAAGTCACTTAACCAACTTCTGATTTTTGTTCATTTTATTTTAAATTTTTATAATTATTAGAAATAATTATAAAATCTTGCAAAATTAGAAATTCTTGTGTTAGAGAGTTCCCTTAGCCTAGGAAAAATCACAGAATGTCCTTAAAGACCTAAGGATTGGTCCCTGAAATTTTCATAATTTTCTGACTTGTGAATAATTTTTAATAATTAAAATACTCCAAAGAGTACTTAATTAATTAAAAATTAAATATTGAGAATAAAATTATGATTTTGGTCTCATAATTTTCCTCTCTTCAAGAGCTTTCCAGAGGTATTTTTATTTTATTTTTGTGACCTCTGGATCAAAAGATATCAATTTTTGAAGTTTTTAAGGTTTTTTGGGATTTATCCAGCCCAGAAAATCGAGGCTTCGACACGTGTCCTCGTACGCGTCGAAGAGCGGGAAGATCCCGTGCGTGGATCCGAACAGCGGACACGGCGGGCGCAGATCAGCATCGTCCGTTCCAAAACACGGGAACGGACGGCGGAAATAAATCCCCAATTAATTCGAAAATTTCTGAACCGTTAAACTTCAAACATTAATATCTCACTCATTTCTCAACAAAATTGAGTGATTTTTGAACCTATGGAATCATCTGGACGTATAGATTGTATCTATACGGTGATGATGCATTTCTGGGCTAGTAAAACCTATGATATTTCAAAAATATGAATTATTTTGGGGAAAATATTCCATACCTTGGCTACAAGTGTATCAAGCTTGATCAGACCTTATGGCTGGCTTCTAGGACTCCCAAGGAAGATCTTTGCTGCTCCAATTTGGTTTCATAGCTAGCCTTAGAGGAGAATTTTGAGAAAGTGACTAATTTGGGCTAATTTTGGATTTTGATAAAATTGGCTCAATTGGGCTAACCTTGTGGCTTGGGTTTGGTTGGGATAGATTGCTAAGGTTCCTAGGAAGAATTTTTGTGTTGGGGACCAAGTGGTTTGAGCAGCCTATGGGTCTCTACCAATTTTTTTTCTTCTTTTATGGTTTCGGGTAGGGGGCTTTTATAGCCATGGAAATGGCTATGGTTGAGTTTGGGCTGATGAGGATCATTTGGGGGAGTTGTTATCTGCCTCATTAATGTCTTGGGGGAAGATTTAGGCTATGGCAATGATGAATTACCAATCTCCAAGCCTAGGCATCATAGGTTTAACCATGGTGAAGGCTTTGAGTTTGGATCTTATCTTGCCCTCATTGGACCCCTTGTGAGGTGGCTTGGTCTTGATGAGCCTTGCTGAATTCACCTTCCTTAGGTGATTTCCAAATTTATTTGTTTGATTTGGGGGAATGGTGACACACTAGCTACTTAGTCATCACATGCATGCCTTAGCCATAATGGCTTCTAACCATGGTGTGGCATGAGTTAGATTGTTGTTTCTCCTCCATTGGGTAGTCTAGGAGGTCGATGGAGAGTCAAGATGGCAAGCTCTTCTCCTTCCAACATGTCATTTAATTTTTAATGAGGGGATGACACATAATCCTCTCATTAAAAAAAAATTTATAATTTTGTCATGATGAAAGATAACATGGGTTAAGCATGGTATCCAAGAGAGTTTACTTAGTGTTTTACTCTCATTGGTGAGTTCATGAGGCACCTAATGTGATGAGCCACCTCATCTTGATGGAAGAGATGAGTCATATTTTAAATTTAGGAGAGGATGACACCTCACTTCCCTTCATGATAATTTTTGTTAACCATGGTTAATATGATGCATGATGGGTCATCCATGGGTTATTTCATTTTTAATGGGTTATATGGGTTATGTCTAACCCATATGAGGTCATGTGTGATGTCATAAAGGAGATTTAGAATTTTTGCAAAACCATAATGTCATAGGCTAAAATTTCATTTAATATCCCTTTATTAATTTAATTTCCATTTTAATTAATTATGTCATTAATTAAAATATTGAAAATTATTTCATTAATCAATTATTAATTGGAAATAATTCCAAATTAATTATTTGATTAATTTTCATGTCATTTTTTATTTAAAATTGAATTTTGTCTCATTTCATGACTTTTAATTTAATTTTCATTTTAATTAATTATGTCATTAATTAAAATGTGGAAATTAAATTATTGGTCAATTAATTAATCAAAAATAATTTTGGAATTAATTATTTGATTAATTCTATTATTTTTAATTAGTTTGTGCATTTTATCATTTTTATGACTTTTAATCTAATTTTTCATTTTAATTAATTATGTTATTAATTAAAATTTTAAAAATTAAATCATTAGTCATTTATTTAATCAAAATAATTTTGAAATTAATTATTTGATTAATTTTGTTATTTTTAATCCATTTTGGTGTATTTTATCATTTTATGACTTTTAATTTAATATTTTATTTTAATTAATTATGTCATTAATTAAAATATTGAAAATTAAATTATTAATCAATTTAATTAATCAAAATAATTTTGAAATTAATTATTTGATTAGTTTTGTCATTTTAGAGTCTTAAACATGTCATGGAGTCGATAATCGGTTATTTGGTCAAAAATTGATCATTTTAACCAAAATTAACTTTTAGGTCGTAGGTTGACTATGGAGTCAACGAGGTTGGTCATTGGGTCAGAATTGACTATTTTGACTAAAATTATCATTTTGGGTAAAAAAGCTGGCCTGTGGGGTCAACAGGGTTAGTCATTGGGTCAGGATTGATCATTTTGACCAAAGTTGACTTTTTAGGTCAAAAGGTTGACCTATTGGGTCAACATGGTTGATCATTGGGTCTGGATTGACCATTTTGACCAAAGTTGACTTTTTAAGTCAAATGGTTGACCTATGGGGTCAACAGGGTTTATCATTGGGTCTGGATTGACAATTTTGACCAAAGTTGACTTTTTAGGTCAAAAATTTGACCTATTGGGTCAACATGATTGATCATTGGGTCTGGATTGACCATTTTGACCAAAGTTGACTTTTTAGGTCAAAAGGTTGACCTATTGGGTCAACATGGATGGTCATTGGGTCTGGATTGACCATTTTGACCAAAGTTGACTTTTTAGGTCAAAAGGTATTGACTCATTGTAAAAATGAGGTCAACAGTTAGAATCGACTTTATTACGCCGAATTATATCAATTTATGTCAATCCACTTATGTTGACCAATTAATAGAGAGTTATCCTAGTTTTAGAAAATCAGAAGATGTGCCTAAGGACTTAAAGGGCATCTCCTAAAATTTCCTATTTTCCTCGACTCGTAAATAATGTTTAATAATTAAAATACTCCATAGAGTATTTAATTAATTAAAAATTAAATACTGAGAATAAAATTATGATTTTGTCTCATAATTTTCTCCTCTTCAAGAGCTTTCTAGAGGTATTTTTATTTTATTTTTTAGACTCCTCTGATCAAAAGATAGCGAATTTTCAAGCTTTTAAGATTTATTCGAATTAAATTAACCTGCAAAATCCCACGCACTGCCACGTGTCCTCGTACGCGTCGAATGGGTGGGATGATCTGCAGCGCGGCACGTAACAGCGGACACCGGGTGCGTAGATCACGCCGTCCGTTCCAAAACACGGGAACGGACGGCGGAGATAAATCGCCCCAAAATTCGAAAATTTCGAACCGTTAAACTTCAAACTTCAATATCTCACTCATTTCTCAACGAAATCGGAAATTGATTTTTGAACCTATGGAATCATCTCGGACGTATAGAATGTATCTATATGGTGAAGATAGATTTCCGGGCTATTAGTTTAACCCATGATATTTCGAAAATACAAATTATTTTCGAGAAAATAAATTCATACCTCGCGCGCGTATCGTTTCGATCGTACTTTATGGTCAAGCTTAAAGACTCCCAAGGAACATCTTTGTCACTCCAATTTGGTTTTATAGCTATCCTTGGAAGAGAATTTTAAGAAAGTGGCTAATTGGAATTCGGGGCTCGGCTCGATCAAATCGTTCGATCGTGGCCAATTCGTCACCCGTCGTGACTCTCACGTCCTACAAGATTTTTTCATACAAGCCGAGGTTCGTAGGATTTCCGAGAAAGGTATGGGCCCGTATTTCCTCTTCTTTTTATAGTTAATCGGCTTTGTTATAGTTAATTAGATTTGTTTCGATGGTTAGGGCTGCTTCTATACAACAACTATGTTCCTTTGTCACTTCTGCGAATGGATCTAAATTTTTTATATACACATCATTAGTCTAGCGGGATTCAATTAATTATGTTAGTTGCTATGGATCTTTACTCACTTATGTTTTCCCCCACATTAGTGGAATTCTTATATCTCTTACTAGTTATTTTTGGCATGGCTGAAGTTTTCCTTATCGTTATTGTTATCTACTACTAGTGGTTATTGTTTTTTTGCTAGCGTGTTGACTATTTTGCCTGATCGAGAGTTTTCTATAATGATATTATTTTCTACCGATGGAAACCTTAATCTTTCGCTCTATGTTGACTCGTGTCTTATATGGTCGGGGAGTTTTACTTACTATCTTTGTTCTTTATCGATCGTGATCATTGTATCTTTTATGTTATTTCTATTCTTGTTCCCCGCCTCATTATGTGATGGATATGAATATCTCTTCGAGAACAACCAAAATTTATTTCATATTCTGTCGAGGTTCTCGCAGCCGCATGGATTTTTATCGGCCGCATCCCCGTTGGAAAGATACTACTCATTGCTTCATTTTCATAACGTTTAAGCTTCTCATTATTCAAAACTCATACATCTTAACAAGGATGGAGGCATGACACATTGGGCCCCGAGTTGCCATTCTCGAGCTCACAATTTAGTACATTCAAGTTACCATTTTGTTTATTTTTTCATTAACAACATATTTTGGACACAAACATGCTACAAGAAGTATAAGGGTATGTTTAAGATCATTAGAAAGATTCTTAAGTACCGTCATCTGATCTTCACTATCCTTTTATTAAGCTTGTTTCAAAGACGAACTCAATGTTTACATGCCATTGTAATAGTTTTTCATTTATTATCGTATGAATTTATCAAATTTACTTAACATAGATCTCGACGCATGCCATGAATCTTGAGGCATTTTTTTTAGCACATAATGTTTAAAATTCAATTAAAAATTATATAGAACTCTAATTTTGGAAGATACTTATATTCAAATTGACGTACTTGACAAGATAAATACAATGTCACCAAAATTGTTCAATTCCAAGTCAAATCAAGCCTAGATCGAGTCGTTAAGCCACTTCCTTGTACCCTTAATGCTCAATTGGAAGGTCAAAATGGATTCCAAATCCGAAAATTTTATTGTTGACCAAGTGTCTCAACAAGACAAATCCAACAAGCCCAAGCTCCCTCAATCACCATCATTAAGGCACTTAAATGCCCGAAAATTATCATCTAATCGAGGAATCACTTCCGGGTCATTCGATCGAGTGTTATGGTTTTCTTTCTTATTCATAGGAGACTTTTAAACCCTATAAATAGAACTCACTCCCTTGATGAAAAAGAACCTGCATCGGTGAACTACGTGAATAATGGAGCATGGAATAGAGTAGCCGAGGTATTTCACGTCGAAGGTCTAACAAATGCATCCAAATCCCGTAATTACCGACCACCGTCGTCCATTTCTTATCGGGTCACCTTGATCATCAAGTGCCACCCGCTCAACGCAACAAAACCCGCGTTGTGGAATCACAAGCTATGTTTAATCGACATACATACGAGTAACAAAATACCCGATATGTTGTGCTGCATCATATACGGTGCAATGATGATCCCCGAGTACGGTGTAATGACGAGCATCATATATGACGCAATGACGCACCCCAAAGATGGTGTAACAACGCACCTCAAAATTATTTATAATCATTGTACTCATAATACAAATACTTTCTCTAGACTTATGGGCTCTCTTCGTCACCATCAAGACGGCTTACAAGACCAACTACGACCTACGTACCATGATCATGCAACTCCTACCAATGGCATCTATGACTTACGAAAGTTATAATATACTTACGTAGCTCCCAACTCGTTCTCTATGGCCTATGGATGTTGTCACAACTCAGCGTAGTTCCCAAATATATTTTCAGGGTCTGCTTTTCGAGGTTATCACACTTCACGTAGCTCTCAACTTCGACCGCATCCTAAATATGTTATCACAACTTATGTAACACCCAACTCCAGCCTTTATGGCTTACAAATGTTATCACAACTCAAGGAGGCTCCCAACGTCGCTCTCGACATACATGCACTTTCTCGACTCATGCATCTCCTAATACCTGCCTTTATGGATTATGATCGTTCTCATAGTTCATGAAAACTACGAACCCGCTCCCCGTGTCTCGCCGACGTTATCACAAGCCTTTGCGAACTCCCAACCCGACTTTGCGGCTTACAAACATTATCATGCTTTTCCTTTGCCATAAAATTATAAAGCACTAACTTCAACCTACACAGTTCATAACTCACACAAACCTCCCAAATCTTGCCTCTATGACCTATAAATATTATCGCATCTCCTTATTATGACCTCTCGTGTCAACTAATGCTCATAAAGCAACCATGTATGACCTTACATGACCAACTACTACTATAGTTTTCAATGATATCTTTCTACGACAAGATGACGCTATGTACATCATCTACGACATTCTGTGACGAATACTACCTCCATAAAGAATCAAAAACGAGCTTCATGGGTTTGTTATAGTTATTACTATTGAAATATCATCGTATATCAACATTGTAATTCCATCTTCCTTAACTCAGAGAATAAGGTATATGTACTCATACATATATAAGCAATGGATTACTTCAACTGTATCAGACCCATTTTTTTCACTTTCTAGTTTTTTTACATGTGAAAACTCGGTATCTTTACATATCTCTTCAATTACCTTAGTGTCTTCATTTCGAATTTTTGTACAATGATATGATCGCTAAATAATCACTCCTCCTCGTTGTTGTGATTCTTCCGAAATGCATCATTTCGTCATCGACGAGGGAATCAAGTACTATTCAACATAATTCTCAGAAGTCTAGGATGCCAAACCCTTCATTTTTCTCAATGATATACATCATTAAACTCGGTGAATAAATTGTGTTATTGGATCTAATCCTCCACTCGAAAATCGAAATTAAGTATTGGTTTTGCCCCGCCCAAGGTAAAAGCGGTATCGCTCCTTCGACAAAACTCGGGATAAAGTCGAGCCAAAACATCCCGATTCAAGATAAATTTCTCATGAAAGCAGAGCCAGATCAACCCAGCATCAAGAAATCGTTAATCGGTAAAGATACATGGATTTGCCGTCCCGCCCAAGAAAGGGACCCAAGTCCAGTAATCCTACAAGTCATTCGCAACTCTCAAGATTATATTTCAAGTATTTCGATGTGTCGAAAACCTTTTCTCGCAATTCAAAGATCGTTCATGTTAATGCCCCAAACACGACAGTGGCGGTGTAGTCTTCCCGCATCTTATTCGTGTACAAGATTTATGAAAAAATCAAAAGGCGTAGAAACCTTCACTACAATCTCGAAGATCGTTCTCAAGTAACAACTGTAGACATGATCGTGGTCGTTAGCCTAGCTTCCTACACCTCATTCAAACACCCGCTTAGTTTACTATACCACATTCGCACACTAATATTCAAGTATCGCTTCTAGGCTTCTGGGGCAAACTTAATTTCAAGAGCACTTCTTCGGTGCCCTCTCACTATAGTTCATCTTCAACTGCATTCGGAAGTCGATATCTTCAAGCTTAAATACATGGTCTACTATACGAACACACGTGAAATGCCCTTAAATTGGGGGACAAAAAATTCAAAAGCGACAAATAGTAGGTTGCCAAAAAATATTCTTTGAAAGTGACATAATCATATTTCTAAAAGTACGATCTATTTTTACTCACACCGTAGTCTCGAGAAAACATAACATTTCCTGGAAGACTTCATTTTTGGCTTAATAAGTCCAAAGTGGATCCACTCGACATCTCTATCACGTAATACGCTCATCAAGCAAGAGCTTTAATTAGTAGCTTCAGATAGTTAAAAATTCTTCGTAAATTTCGATCGACTTCTTTCGTTATAAGGCACAATAATCGGCGACGCGCTTCGACTAACAACTCCAAGAAAAGGTCGAACATTTGTGTTTCGGCATACAAGATCTCAACCCGTAAGGTCAGATGACATGCCCAAGATGCAAGTCTCGATGTGAAACTGTGAGTGGATAATCTCCTCACTGTGCCCCTCGAGAACAACGTACGCTATTTTTAAAGTTATGTGTTTTATTTCAAAAGTGTGGTCGCCTACGTAACTGTCATTAATTTTAACTTAATTTAAATAAATAATTTGAAAAGTAGTATTTGATTTCAAAAATTAATTTTAAATTAAAATTTTAAGATATGAAATCAAACTAATCTCATTATCCCGAATAGCTTATAAACGAACGCCGCACTACAAACCGTAATTCATCCCAAGAATACACACCGCTCGATAACGTAGGCTCGATTAAATAAACTAGAGAAGTTTGTACATCCGTTTGATCTGCGAACCAATTTTATAAGCCGATAGAAATTCCCCTGCTTATCATTGCGAAAACATTAAATGTAGTTTATATTACTCGGGTTCTTAAAATTCCCTATAAGGGCAAGCCCCTATGCTTAATTACATCTTAAGTGACTCGAAATCACCTAAGAAAACTCTCGATAATAATCAAGTAGTCTCCGCTCTCAAGAATTTCAAAGTTTAAGTTTTCAATGGATTGAATTTGGAATTTCAATGTGAAACGATCAAATTCTAACATTTGCTGAATTCAAAGGAAGAAAGGTAGAGAAATCGCATTCGAAGCGAACTTCGGTAATTTCCGACTATCCTATTGTTCGCTTCGATTTAGGAAAGCCTCTAATGTTTATTTATGTTATTTTGATCTTGCCAATTTTAATTAGTTAGGACTTGGTATTTGTATGATAAAATCATACAAATAAAATTTCTTTTCGAAGATGTGAGGGTTTATGCCGTATCGGACGACTACCTCGGAGTCCTAAGACCGATTGCGCTAATTCACATGACATGATCATGCAAATGCCTAACGGCGAGTCGAGACGATGTTGCACTAGGCAAACTACCTCAAGTCCTATACTGTTATTTAATTCTAAGAAAGTTTTCATTGCTGCATCAGTTTCATTTCGATGACGATGGTCGTGTCAGCTACCATGCTCCGAGCTCCTCGTTATTGTAGTGGCTTAGTTTTTGTAAGTCATAAATCAGAGATGAGAAAAGTACTGTTTAGAGAAAATCTTAAAATCCAGCAACGTTTTAATATTTCGATTAAATAAATCTTAAAGTCGATTATAACAACACCTAAGATCCCACTAGCTCCATCCTTCCGGCATCGTTATTTTTATCGGATTCACTTAAATTCGTATGAATGTTAAACTCAACCGAATGAGTTCCACACTTCTTCATTTGCACCGTGTGAAATCCCGTTAGCAACATCGTAGTTACATCATCCGATAGATTTCCCGATCATCCAACAAGACGTTTTAACATTGCATTGTAGTTTCGTTGTTCGTTTGTGATTAAATTTTGAGTTGTTTTATATTTTGGAATGTTGTGGCGATGAATTTTATCTTGCAATGACTTTTAATTTAGTTTTGGTTTCGCTTGTGGACTATCCTAAAGGTGTAGGCTTTCATGCAACAATACTGTTTATCATGCAAGAAAAGTGTTGCGATGCGATTAAATAAACTGCAATAAAGTAAATTGCAATAAAATAAAAAGTCAGTATCGAGGGTCTTCCCGTCATCCCAAGCCGCACTTAAAACACAATTAGAATATTTAAGCATTTAAAACAAGTTCCTGTAGTAAGGCTGGTGAAGCGAAGGCGCGTTTTCTACCAAGTTCCTAATCCTATAAATAATTTCATCTCCTACGACGTCTAAATATTCTCGTATTTCGTTCGAGGACGATTTTCTTCATCAAAGAACAATTAAGTTCAATTATTCTTATAAATATCCTATCATATCGATAAGCATATGATTTAATCTTAAACATCTTTTCAATATTTCTCAGGATTTGCTTTTGCTCAAGAGAGTTTACTTATACAGATGAATTAATCGTCCGAGTTCAAATTTGTCACGGCTTGTACGAACTGTGTATATCTATCATCTCATGAATGTAAGAACACTTCATTTAACACCTTTTTAGTTAGCCATGACATCACTATGGCAAACGACGTTCGTCGCTTTGGCGATTTAATTTTGAAGTGAATTGATTAAGCTGAATAATGTTCAAGTCGTTTTTTAGATTTATTTTTGAATTCTTTTTTTTATGTCTTAAAGGGATGTTATATTTAATTCAATTTAATTTAACTTACCAATTTAATTTAATTTGACCAATTTTAATTTAATGTGCTTTTAATTCTAATTTAATTTAATTTTAAGTTAATTTAATATAATATGATTTAATTTAATTTAATTTAATTTGATTTAATTTAATTTAATTTAATATGTTTTAATTTAATTTAATTTAATATGTTTTAATTTAATTTAATTTAATTTAATTTAATTTAATTTAATTTAATTAATTTAATTACTTAATTTAATTCGATTTAATTTAATTTAATTTAATTTATTTTATTTTAATTTAATTTAATATGTTTTAATTTAATTTAATTTAATTTAATTTTAATTTTAATTTTAATTTGATTTTATTTTTAATTTTAATTTAATATTTTATTTTAAAAGGGTTTAATTTAAATAATTTAATTTAATTCAATTTAACGACAAGTTTTGAAGATTTTTAAATCTTAAATTTGAATTATCATTTTAATTTTTAGTAATTAAATATTATTGAGATGATTAATTTAGGATTCTAAATTCAAAGCAACAAATTTCTTCCTAATAACATCCCTATTTTAATAATTCCAATTTTATTATTCTTCCAAATTTAATCAATTATTTAATTAAAGTCATTTCAATTATTTTTAAATTTGCTTAATAGTGCTTTCTACCCTTTTTTAATTATTTAAATTTCAATCATCCATGCTCAGACAGACCTCTAAATATTTTGATTTCTTCATTTTATTAAGCTCAGCTTTAATTAAGCGGTTAAAATTTTAATTACCATTTTGCCCTTCAAGCTTAATAATTTCATAACTCACTAAATTGAGCTCAAATGAATTTGAAATTTTTATGTGACTTCACTCATATGTCAATAAAGACATTAGAGGAGAAAATATGATTTTTTCTGTATTTAATTTATTTATGTAATTATTTTTGCGGAAAATAAGGATTTCAAGGAAAATTTAATAATATGACCAAGGAAAATTCCCAATTTTGCAAAAATTCTAACTTTTGTCCCCGTACGCCTAAACTCCACCAAATTACCAAATTGCCCTCAAACCTTAATTTTGAATAAAAATAAAAAAAATTACCCAAATTCCCAAATCTTCTCCAAAAATTATTCCAAAATGTTCTCCACAATCAAAATTGACTAAAACACTTCAAATTTACCAAAATTCCCAAAATACTCTCAAAATACCCAAAATTACCAAAATGCCCCTCCTAGCCCAAAATTCTAAAAATTCCCCAAACCCTCCAAATATTCCCAATTTCAGTTTTGAACCACCACAATGATCCAATTTGACTCAATTAACCCAATTTGACCAAAAGCCCCAAATTGCCCCATTTAAGCCAAAAAATGCCCAAATCACCCCCAATGTCCACCCAATTGACGTCAATCTTGCCTAATTTCCATTTCAAACCAAAATTAACATCCCTGATCCTAATCTAAACCAAATAAAAGTCTAATTTGTCCCAATTGCAAGTCCAATTTCAACGCAAATCAAAAGGCCTAAATTTTTACCACATGACCCAACCTCCACAAATTGAACCCAATGAGCCAATCAATTCTTCAAATTAACATCCAAAACTCTTCATGAAATTTCCCTAAACTAAATTGACCAGTCAATGGATCCCTATGTGAGCCCAAACCTCACCCAAGTCCAACCAATTCCAAAATCTCCAATTTTGTTCCAAATTGACCACATGTCCAAAATCCACCAAGTTAAATGGCCTAACTTTGAAATCTCCATTCAATTAATGTTGAGAACTCTTCATGACATCCACAAAGACCATTTTGAACCATCAAATAAACCTTGACCCAACTCTAGCCTAATCCAAACCCAAGCAAATCCAAATGTCCCAAAATTGACCAAATGACCAAATCAAGTTAAATTGATCCCCCAAACCAATTCAAAATCACTCCAAAGCTTTTCCAAAAACCTTCATGAAAATTATTTACACCAAGTTTCTCAATAAATTGGGCCCAACCTAAGCTCAAACCCAAGTTAGCCCAACTTAGTCCAAATTGAACCCATGGCCAAATGTGACCTAACCTAGCCCAATGTGACCAAACCAAACCTCCTACAACCACCAAATTGACTCTAGGGATTGAACTAGATCCATCTAGGATAACCTAATAGAGCCATGGACCATTGGTCCCCTAATTTAGGGGATTTCTTCCCATTTTAGGCTAAACCAAATATATTTTGTTCAAAGCTCTCCCTATATCAATTTAATGCCTTGATGGACTCCTCACTGAACCACCTGACCTCTGGTTATCCTCCCCTGGCATGGCCGGCCGGCCTACTCGCTGGAGGAGCCAAACCCGAGAGCCAACTTACCCAAATTTAAATCTAATGGAACCCATCCTTAGTGGCAGGCTCTGATTGGTTGGTGGCGCCGTTCAGCCCTCCACCTCAGCTCCCCATTGCAGCTAAATTGAAGCACTGAGCTCCACCCTTCGACCATGGCTATAAAAGCTATCCCTCACAGCCAAAGCGGACACAGCACTTGACCTTGGTGAAGCCCTGCCAAAATCTCCCCAGAGCTTCCTCAAACCTCCCTGAGTGCAATCTCACTACTTTCAGTCACCCATAACCACTATCTGCAGCTAATTTCAGAGCCCAGTTCCTTGCTGAAAATATTACATATTTCCCTACAACTACACAATTAACCAAATTCTAATTGCTTGTGCCCACACCATCCCCATATAGAGAGAAGAAGTTCCCCCACAAAGCCCCATCACAGAGCTACCTTAACCTGGACTTTGATCAACACCTGAAATAGGGTCTGGTCGAATCCATAGCCAGACAATTCACCACAGCTTGAGGCTTCATCTGGAAACTTTGTGGAATCTATTAAAGCTTCTATAACCTCTGATTGAGACCTCCCCTCTCAGACCAAGGTATTAAAATCTTCCCCTTCCTGAGCTTGTTTTAATTATCCATTCATGTTGGCTTGATTTAAGGTTAGGTTAACCATATAGATAGGTTCGTCTAGGTTAGACGAGTCGATAAGAACAAACCACACTCGATTTGGTTGAGTATCGAGAGTGATCTTAGGTTTTTAGTGTGAACGACTTACGGACAGACCAGTTGGGGACGATGAACAGCAGTCATTAGATCGCACATGTATCTAACGAATGAATCAGATCACACCGGAGGAGAAGACGATGCGTAAAACATAGCCGAGTGACAGTTGATGCTAAAGGCGGCATCCAACCAGAGCACACCGCGTGAGAGTTCGACACGCTGTAGGATGCGTTAACGCTGTCTCACTTAAGTAGAAAAAGCAAAGATTTAATTGATTTATTCAAATCAGCTAATTTAGAAAAATCATAACTTGGTGTAGAAAAATCATTTAAAACCCCCTTGCTTAGTGAACATATGAGACCAACGTGGAAATGGTTTCATGTCTATTTGATGTGTATTTTATTTTTAATTAATTAATTACTATATTTATTCTTTTGATTCTCAATTTTCTTGGGGAATTCACCATGGCATGAAATTTAGGGCTTTTGTTCTCTTCGTCATGGGAGATCTTCCCTAATTTTTCCAAGATTAGAGGAGGTCTCTATGAGGAAATCCCTATTTTTCAACTTTATTGTGTCTGTTTCAATAAAATAATTATAATACTTAGTATGTTCATCAGAAAAATATAAAAATAATTTGGTAGGTTCCCTATGCTGGAGGACCATAGGAAAAATACAAACTTGATTTAACTCATTAAAACTCATCTTAATTTTAATCATCTCACTAAGCCTAAAGAAAATTAAATTGGACTAAATATAAAAGGGAATGGCTTTATTTTTATTCTTCACTGTGGCTTAGGTTAGAGGAACTCCCATATAAAATTTTAAATCATTGGAAGTTAATTGGTTCGCCTTATTTGATTTTCTATAAGTAGCATTATTGGTACTAAAATAATTATAATAATTAAAATATAAGTAAAAAATTATGAAATTGGTTTTGGAAGTTTCTTGTGACCAAGAAAATTTTATAAAATAAAATGATATTAAAATAAACACTTTATTTTTAAGCATATTTTGAATTTTTTAAATAATTAAAGAAATTATTAAAAAATAATTAAAAATCATAAAAATCACTAAAATATAAAATACACCAAATTGTCACATTCTGTCTTTTGATCACTTGGAAGTAATTAGAATAATTTTTCTAATTTTGTAAATAAAGATATTAATTTTTAAAGACTAAAAATAGATTTTTTTAATTTCTCACTAAAATAATTCTAATAATTAAAATATAAATCACAAAAATATAAAATTTATTTCTCTGGGTTCCCCGACTTTAGAGAGATTTATAAAAAAATATAAAACTTAATTTTTAATATAAATAATATTTTATATTTAATTAATGCTCGAGAAATTAAAATAATTGTCATAATTAAATTAAAGTTCAAAAAATCATAAAAATTGGTTCAAATGGTCCACTGATCTATGTAAACATCCAATAATTCTCTTAAGAATAAATAATTTATTTTGATTAAGTTATTGAATTATCTTTGAAATCCTCATCTTTGCATGTAAATAAAAAAAATCACATTTTCTCTTCTGATGTTTTAATTGACTCATGAGTGGGGTAATATAAAAAATTGAAAGTCAATTGAGTTGTATTTAATAAATTATGATGTAATAGGCTTTATAGGGATAAAATTGTAAATAAAGAATTTAAGCCTTAATTAAAAATTTAAAACTAATTAAAGGGAAACGAGAAATGAATGAACATAATTGAAATTTTTAGATGATTGCAATGCAAGAGTTTTAAATGGTAGAAACTAACTTCACCTTTGTCACATGAAAGATAAATTTGTAATTTCTTTATTTATTTTAATTTAGAAGATAATCAAAATTAAATGATCCCAGAGTTAGGGTTTGACTTTGAAAGTTAATAATTCATTAATCTAATACCCCTAGTTGGTGTTTAATGATAAATTCAATACTTTGACAAGGATTAAGAATCATAATCACATAAGTTAACTTTTACCAAAATTGCAAAAATACCCATTAAGTCTGAGGGGCTTGGTAGTGAGCTAGGCTTAATCAAATTTGACTAATTATGAACATGTCAGAAACACTACAAGCCCAAGTTTATATTCAAATCAGCTAAAATTCTGAATAAATCAATTTGTCCCTAAGAGCCTTCACTCACATAATTTATAAACAGAATTTCAAGTGATGATTACCCCATTCTTAGGGTTGATCAAAACATTAATTCATTGAGCATAAGGATATGAATAGGGATGAGTCACCAAGCAACATAATAACTTTAAACGAACTTGAGACATTTCAAAAGTTTGTGAGATGTCTGGGGCCCAGTCTTTAGATCTTTCTCATGACATTTTTGGATATCTTGGAGGACGATCAAACTTATAATGCCTTGCTTGAAAAATCATCTATACAATTAAATAAATAGGACCCACCAAGTTAAAATATAAGACTTAGTAGGCCCATGATGAACCTATCTATAGGCTTTCTCAGCTTTTCTCGCAAGCATGTTTCAATTCCCGCAAAATTACATATATGCATTGCAAGGCTAAACTTTTAGGTGAAGGAACAAGAAGAAATGCCAAGTATGCTTTTATTTTATTGCACTCCGAGTTAATTTCATTTAATTTTCTTGTACCTTTTCTACTTGTGAAATTACATGATAAACAACAATGTAACCCTGAATGTCAAATCCAAAACTTTCAGGATAGAAAACAAAACCAAAACCAAAATTAAAGGTTAAAACAAAATAAAGATAAAATTCACCTCCACAATAGTTAAAATATAAAACAACTCAAAATTTAATCACAAATAGAACAAAAATCACAAGTGAAGCTAAATTAAAACGTCTCTTTGGATGATCGGGAATCCCTCAGAGGAGGTAACCTATGGTTGCTAACAAGATTTTCCACGGTCTGAATGAAAGTACTAAATTCATATAGTTAAATTTGGTAAATTCAAATAGACTAAGTGAATCCAAAGATAGTAGTGGTACCAGAATTAGGGAACCGTGGGATCCGAAACGATGTCGCCATAATCAACTTAAATATTCCTTAATAAGACATTAAAACATCTCAATTTAAACATTTCTAAAATACAATACTTCTCTCATTTCTTCGATTTGACATTTCTAAAACTTAACCTACTGCAACGAGGAGCTTGGAGCATACACAGCGGGCGTCACGACCATCTTCAATAGAAAACTTCTTAGAAATAAATAACAAGACATAGAACTTTGTGGTAGTTTGCCTAGTGCATCATTAACCCTCACTTTATCTCTTTAGTCCTTTGCACTCGTATAATATAAGCCTTAACTTGTCTTAGTATTAAGAGGTTTTCATCTGATATGACATAAAACTTCCTATCTTCCAGGATATTCAATTGATCGGTTTCAAGTGAATGTAAGCCCTAAATAACAAAATTGACAGGATGAAACATCAAATAATTATCTCAAATTGAAGACAAACAATAGGATGGTTTGGGAAATCACTAAGATTCCTTTTGGAGCTATGTTTTCCCTAGCTCTCTCTTTCTTTGTATTCTTATACTAATTGTTCCTAACATGGGACACTCACCTATTGGATTTCTTATTACCACATTACCTTAAAGATCCTACCTTTTGGAAGCCATGAAAATAATATTTCCTGATCTAAGTCAAGAGTTTTCTTAGGTGACATCGGTTGTCTAAGATGTAATTAACTATAGGGGCTTTCCCTTATAGCAAATTAAATACCCCGGATTAATATAAACTCTCTCTAATTGCTTCATATTAGATAGGGGAATTTGTTGGTCAACATAAAGGTTCGCAGACCAAGCTGATGCCATAAATCTTTTGTTTATTTAATCTAGCCTTATTAGTAAGCAACGTGTCTATTCTTCGAGGTAGATGCATGACTTGCAATATAGTGCTCGCTTATTTAAACTACTGTTTATATGGGATTAGTTTGATTTAATATTTTAAAATTAAAATGATATTTTCCCAAATTATATATACGAAATTAAATCTATTTTAAACCGGGCATTGGAATATTCATTTAGGCTACCTAAAATTTCTAATTTGGCGATCTTTAAAAGCTTATTTCTTCAATATTACTAATTTCTTAAATCCATTTTATGTAGTTACACCAAATCATAACCTTCCAACACTCTTAGAAAACCTAGCTCAACCACATCATGGAACTCATGATGAGATATGGCGTATGGATCAAGAAGAACTCTTTTAAGAGATAAAAATTCATTTTCTTACTCATCATAGTTTCAGGAGTCTTCGTCATTGGCTGATATGGTACTCAAATACAAAATTCCAACACGATTCAAGCTTCTAAGACTTAAATTTTATGATGAGATAATTGACCCGTATGAGCATATTGATCATTATGGAAATGTCATGCATATGTAATGAGCTGCAAATGCACTCCTTCATCAAGTTTTTCCTTCCACCGTTAAAGTTCAGGCACGTACTTGGCTCTATTGAATATAATTGGTTTTATTTTTCGACAAGTCATGAAGAACGCTTTTAAAGAACCAAACATATTTAATGATTTAATTACTGAAATAATCAAACATGAAATGAACAGTAAAATACTATCTTGGAAGATAGAAATATCACTTTAAGATGGGTTCAATTACTTAAATTAAGAAAGTTTTGATATTTTAAATGGTCTTTGATTGAAAATGATAATTTTTTTGCTTATCAAATATGAAGGCTAGATAGGTTTTGAAATAATTTGGGATATAAACTTCCCATAAGGGCAATCTGTCGGTCGTTTATATCGGGAGATTGGAAATATGTGGTTTTAATATAATATATATATATATATATATATATATATATATATATATATATATATATATATATATATATATATATTGATTTTAATATTTTTTAGTTTAATAATACGAAATCAAACCGATTTCATATAAACGATAGTTTAAATAATCAAGCACTTCACTATAAGACATGTATCTATCCCAAAGAATAGATACATGGCTTGGTAGTGAGGCTTGATCAAATAAACTAAAGAATTCATGACATCCGTTTGGTCTGCAAACCATTTATGTCAACCGAAAATTTCCCCGATCTAATATGGAGGAATTAGATAGGGTTTCTATTAATATGGGGTCTTTAAGTTTCCTAGAAGGGCAAGCCCCTATAGTTAATTACATCTTAGATAACTGAAGTCACCTAAGAAAAATCTTGATATAGATCAGGAAATAATTGTATTCATGACTTCCAAAAGGTAAGGTTCTTCAAGAAAAAGTGGTAATAGGAGATCCAATAGGTGAGTGGCTTAAATTTCAGAATAATTTTTGTAGGAGTCTATTGAGAGGACAGAGTTTGGGGAAGAATATAGATCCAAGAAGAATCTTGGAGTTTTCCCAAACTATGCTATGGTTTGACTTTAATTTAAGATAGTGATTTGATATTTCATCATGCCAATTTTATTATTTAGGGCTTACTTTCACTTGATACTGATCATGTGAATGGCCTGGAAGATGGGAGGGTTTATGTCATACCTGATGTCGAACTCAGAATCCTAAGACGAGTTAGGGCTTATATTGCACGAAGTGGAAAGGCCTAAGGAGATAAGTTGAGGGTTTATGTTGCACTAGGCAAGCTACCTCGAAGTCCTATGGCTTGTTGTTTTAATTTCTAAGGAGTTTTGCCGTTGAAGATGTTCGTGCTGCCCACTGTGCATGTTCCAAGCTCCTCGTCGTAGCAGATTTATTTTAAAGAAATGTCAATTGTAGAGAAAAGAAAAGTATCGTGTTTTGAAAATATTTAAATTGAGATGTCTTAATGTCTAATTTTGGGGAATGTTCAAGTTGATTATAGTGACACCAATTAAGATCACACGATTCTCTTGTTCCGACACCACTATTTTCATCGAATTCACTTAGTCAAGATGAATTTACTAAACTCAACTTAATGAATTCCATACTTTCATTTAGGAAGTGTGAAAAACCGTTAGCAGCCGTAGGTTGCATCCTCTGAGGTATTCCCGATCATCCGATAGAGGTGTTTTAATTTAGTTGCAATTGTAATTTTTGTTCTGTTTGTGATTAAATTTTGAGTTTTCTTATATTTTCAATGTTTTGGCAGAGAATTTTATCTTGTTATGTTTTAATTTAGTTTTGGTTTTTGGTTTTGTGGCTATCTTAAAAATTTTAGTTTTCATGCAGGGTGACATTATTGTTAACATGCAAGCTTTTAAGCAAGAAAAGTAAAGGAAGTGCTCGAACGTAAGATGTCGTAAACTTGTAAAAGTGTACCTGGCGAGTCTTCTAGTTCCTCCATCTGAGACTTTAGTATTTTTTTGCAATAAACATTTAAAATTTTACAGGAAAGTCAAACCTATGGATAGGTTCGTCACAAGCCTACCAAACCCTTACGTCATAACTTGGTGGGTCCTATTCATTTATTTAAGAAATATTATAGGCTCAGTTTCCCTACAAGTTGTCTAGATTTCGCTTATGAGAAGGCCTAGGAAATACCTAGACATTTCACAATCCTTTTGAGCTTCCTTGAGTTCATTTAACTTATCATAGTTATTAAATGATTTATTTATTTCATACCCTTATGCTTAGTGAATTAATGTTTTAATCATCCCGATAAGTGGGGTAAACATCACTTGATATTTCACTTGGGGATTATGTAAGTGGGGCGCTTAGAGGCAATCTTAATTTATGAAAGGATTTAACCAATTTTGATGGGCTTGTGGTGTTTCAAAAGTGGTTTAAGATTAGTTGTGTTTTTTTTTTTTAAATCTCATTAGGCAAGTCTTATTAAGCTTAATCTCACTACCAAGCCCTTAAGACTTTAGTGGGTATGTTTGTAATAATTTTTTTTAGAAAAGTTAGTTATACAATAATGATTCTCATCAAATTAATGAATTAAAACTTACAAAAGGGGCATTTAATTAGTGAATTATCAACTTCCAAATTGACCCCAAACCTTAAGGATCATTTAATTTAATTTTCATCCAAATTATGATGATTAATTAAAAAAATTATAAAACTTGTATTTCAATATGAAAAAAATGAGATGAGTATCTACCATTTATCCCTTTTATATTTCAATCATTCAAATATATTAATTAAAATCATTCATTGTCCATTTCCCACTTTAATTAAACATAAATATTAATTTGGGCTAAATTTTTGAAAATTGCACTTTTGCCCTTAAAGGCCTTACACTTCATAATTCCTTAAAACTCAAATGACTTTGAAATTTTTATGGTACTTCACTTGTGGGTCAATTAAAACATTAGAGGAGAAAATGTAATTTTTTCAATTTTAATTTTATTTATACAATTATTTTAATGCAAAAATAAGGATTTTCATGAAAATTCAATAACTTAGCCAAAACAAAGTTTATGCCATTAAGAAAATTATTGGAGGTTTACATGGACTAGAGGACCCCTTGGACCAAATTTCATGATTTTTTATTTTTTAATTTAATTATTATAATTATTTCAATTTTTGGAGCATTAATTAAATATAAAATATTATATTAGTTGAAGATTAAGTTTTATATTTTTATTAAATTCACTTGAGATCAGGAAACCTAGAAAAATAAGTGCCATATTTTTTTGATTTTTATTTTAATTATTTGAATTATTTTAGTGAAAAATTATGGAATTTCCATTTTTATCCTTTAAAAATTGATTTTAACCCTTTAAAATTTAATATCTTTTTTTATGGAGATAGAAAAATTACCCTAACTGTTCCTAATTGATTAGGAGACAATTTGGAGCATTCCCAACAATTTTATTAATTTTGTGATTTTATTAATTTTTAATTATTTAAATATTAAAATAATCCTTAAAATGAAAAATTTATTTTATTACAGTTTTGTTTTTTAGAGACTTCTCTAATCACAGAGAAGTCCCAAAATTAATTTGGTGATTTTTTGAAGTATTTTTTAATTACTAAAAATTATTTTAGGGGTAAAAATGTCTTTCAACTTAGAAAATTTAATTAGGTGGTTAAATAAATTCTAAATGACTTCAAAATTTTTAGGAGAGTCCCTTTGACCCTACACCATAGTGGAGAATGGTTTTTGAGCCATTTACGTATTTATTTTGTTCAAATTAGTTCTACTTTAGTTTTAGGTTGAAATGAAAATTAGGTGCATTATTAAGGATTTAACTCAAATCAAATTTTTCCTAGGGTCCTCTGGTCACAAGTAACCTAACAAAATTTACCTTGCATTTTTCTGATCATTATTCTAATTATTATAACTTTTGTACCAAGACAAGCATGATAACTTGAAAAATAGAGATCTCCTCATAGAGATCTTCCCTCACTTGAAAAAAAATCAGGGAAGATCCCACATGACAGTGGGAACAAGTCCCCCAAAGATCAAGCCATGGTGAAATTTCTATGCCAATGGAGAATCAAAAGACTCCAAATAGTATTTAATTAATTGAAATAAAAATTTTCATCAAATGAAATTTGAACTAATTCCACATTGTTCTCCTCTATTCACTGAGCAAGCGAATATTTTACTTTATTTTTAAGATTTTTATACACCAAGTTATGGATTTTTAAAAGCTTACTGATTTAAATAAATCAGAAAATCCCTAATTTCCTACTTATCTAGCATGGCGCTAGCTCAACCTCGTAAGCTCTGAAGTGCTACGCGTCGCTCCGCCATTTGATGTCGCTCTTTGACTCAGTTGCCACACGACCGCACTTTATGTTTAGATTTTCTATCCAGCGCAATCCCAGCCATCCAACTGTTACACGCTCGATCCAATGGCGCTCCTCCTTCGTCCCCAACTGGTCTGTCTCGTAAGCCGTTGTTGACCTCATTTTTGGTGAGGTTTTTTCTTCTCTCCTTAGTGCTTAGGATCTAAACATAGGTTTTCCCTTTGACTATCCTAGAGGACTAGAAATGGAACCCACCACCACTTAGAAATTCAAACCACTTCTTAACTCCCTTTAAACCCCACATGTTTGATTGTAAACCCCTAAACCACTTGAAGGGTTAAGATCAAATGTGGAGGTTTAAAGGATGAGTTTCCTATAGGACTCTTTGGCCTTAGGACTACCCTGGATGGTCTGGTTTGGTGAGGGTTGACTTGCACACACACCACTCTCTCACATACATTCCAACCCTAAAATCATTCTTACCCAATTTAATTCCCCGACTCATGTAGGTGATTCATATGGATGGACCTTAACCCCTAGGTCCCTGGCTAAGAGGGTTAGGAACAACATAGTGAATGCCTAAAATGAGTCCTCTCATGGCTCTTGTGAGCTTAACATGGCTTCATGGCTCAACCAAAATGATTTCATTTCACTCACACTTGATCAACCTTCATTTTTCCAAAATTTCAATTTTTGACCCTGACCACAAAAAAATATATTAAGAAATTCATACCAATTTTATATGAAAATGCACTTTAAAGAAAGGTATTTTCTTTGTCTCATTGCAGGAATGAAGATTTATAAGTACTGAAAGCAAAAAACACAAAAGAAGCGGATTTGGAGCAAAAAGGAATCAATTTGATAAAAATTGAACTGTCCCGCCGACGGCGAGATTTTGGCCGCCGACAGCGAGTTTTTCCCGAAAGATTTTTAATAGATTATAAGGAACCCGCTGACGGCGAGATCGAGCCCACCGACAGCGAGATCGGCGAGGTTAGCCATCTTCTAGAAGCCCGCCGACGGCGAGATCAAGCCGCCGACGGCGAGACAGTTGAAAAGAGCCAAAATACAATGAACTTGGACGCTTTTTGAAGAGGTGCTTAAGCAACCTTTGGAGATTTGACCCCTTCTATAAATATGGATGAATTCTAGTCATTTGAGTGTCAGTTTTATGTCAGTCTTTGTCATTTGTGTGAAAGTTAAGTGTCTTTGAGTGAGTGTTTAGCGTTTTGGTGTGCTGTACTGGAAGGAAGAGTCAAAGGAACTTCAAGAGTCTGCTTGGGGAGAAGAATTGAGATAAGTATATTTGTTATTAGTTTGTTAACTTTAATGAAATCCATGCTTTGTGTTATTTTTCCCATGCATTCTGAGTAGTTTCCTTAGTTTTTCTCCTTTTTATTGAGATTAAGTGAAATGATGAATTAAAGTAATTGTGCCTAAAATATGAAAATAGAAATACTGCTAATATTTAACTTAAATCTTAATTTTCTTTCAATCTGGCCAATTGATTTGTTAACATATGTTGAAATATCAACTATAGTAAAGATTACATCCAAGAATCAGGGAAGTCAAAAGCCTTGGAAGGAGGATGCAAATAAATAGGGAAATATTAACTATCGGGCGTAGAATTGGACATTTTAGTGTGACAGACTAAAATATTCAATTCGGTCTTATTGTTTGAGAGCTGAAGTGTAGATGTTAGCCCTCAGGCGAGGGGAACGTGGGAGCTCTGAAGTGGCAGTCGGTATCCTCCTAGCCTAGCCGCAGATTCAGTAATCAAACATAAGACTAGTCAATGTTCTTTGCACCTGGACCAAAGGGTAAAGAATAGGAATGCTCCTATTTGGCACAATACAATTAAAAACTTATTTAATTCTTCATTCACTTAATTTTCTAAAACAAGGAGAAAGATACTTTTCTGAAATCTTATATTCAACCTTGAGCATTAGTTTATTTTAGTTTAAGTATTCTTAATTTCCGTATACTAGATTAGTAAGTAAGTTTACTTTAATTTGTCTTTAAAATTTTCTAACTTCCCTGTGAGATCGATATCTAGGACTCCATTAGAGCTCTATATTACTTGATAACGATACGTATACTTGCGTAGTATCCACAATATAAATCATAAAATCCATAACAGAATGATCAATAAAAATTCAGTACTGGATCAAGTTTTTGGTGCCGTTGGTAACTTTTAATATCATAATTGTAAGTATAAATATCGAAAAGTGGAACAGACCCCCGGGACCCTAAACCCACCAAACCTACCAAATGCCCTTGAAATTGCCCAAAATTTGCAAAATTGCCTAAATTACCAAAAACTCCTCAAAATCATTCCTAAACATTTCCCACCACTCAAATTAATCATCCATGGTCAAATATACCAAAATTTTCAAAATACCCCCTCAATAACCTCTAAATACCCAAAATACCCTTTTTAACCCAAAAATTCCAAAAATTCAGAAAATTCTCAAAAAAATTCTAGAAAAAATACTAAATATTCCCAATTTCATTTTGTTCAACTACACCATAAACTAATTTTGTCAATTTAGCCCACTTTTACCAAAACCCCCAATTAGACCTATTTTTAACCTAAGAGAGCCTAATGTCCAACTAAACCACTCCAATTGACCTCAATGTTGATCCAATTCAATTCTAAACTTCAATTTAATATCCCTAATAACAATTTAGACCAAATCCAAACCCAATTTCATCAACATGTGGATCCAATTTCAATTTGAAGCTTAAAGCCCAATTTTGGCCCATGACTTAAACTTAGCCCAAACTTACTCAACTCAACTCCAATTAACTCTAATTCTTTTCCTAAACCTTCCTAACATACCCACAAACAAAACACTAACTTGATTTGCCCAAAATTTGAACCCAAACTCCACCCAAACCTAACCCAAACCAAAAATCCCCAATTTGGCCTAAATCAATCATGAACCCAAATGAGCCCAAATCCCAAAATCAAAGCCCAACCAAAGTTGAAAACTCTTTGTCACACCCCCATAAATATTTTTCAACATTAATTTTACATCAAACCCAACATTAGCCCAACATTAACCCAAGTTAGCTCAATTTCATCCACTTTGGCCCCATTACCAAAGAGACCCAAATTAAATCCGATTCAACCCCAAATTACCCCAAATTTGCTCCAAACCATTCATGAAACATTCCCAAATAGAATCCAATAATTATTGGGCCGAATCATTTACAAAACTTTTATCCACTAACTTGTTTTAAAACCTAAAAGCCCACTCTCTTAAAATATTTAAGAGCTCATCCAAAATGATTTCAAAAAGCCCAAAATCCATTCCAAAGCCCACATGACATTTCTTTCTATCATCCCTTTAATCAAAATCACCCATAAGTTTCAAAATCATCATTAAACCATTCCAAATCAAGCTTCATGAAAATTTTCCACCAAAATACCAAAATTCCTAAAATCTACTTCCATGAAATTGACAATGCCTTGCCCTAAGCCACATGGAGCCATTGAGCCATGCATAAGCCATATACAAGCCATGGGAGCCACTTTCCACCTCACCAAGCCATTAATGACAAAAAGAGGAGGCTCTTTCTTAATCCTTCATTAATCTTTTTAACCCCATTTATGCTACACTCTAAACCAAGCTTAGCCACCTCACCATGGATGGAGACTTCACCACCCCTTCTTTGTTGATCCAAATGATTCCCTCAGCCTAAAACCAAGTCATGGGAGGGTGCACCCAACCCATTTACATGACTTGACCAAATTGGACCTAAAAGAGCCAATTCCCCCATGCCATTTAAATACACTCCTTTACACATGTCAAACCCCAATTGAATTCACAACCCCAAGCCCTGACCACACTGAGTCAGATGGTGACCTGACCCTGGTCTGACCACCACCCTAATCGCCAGAAACCACCAGGCCGAGAGGCTTAATTTGATTCAAAAATTCAAAATGAATTGGCTGAGCTGTTCCAACCCAAATGGCCATTGTGGCTGTTCTTCCCTTGCATAGAGCAACTGATCCCAAGCCCTAAATCCCCCTGGGAAGCCATCCAGCCAACTCTATTTAAACTCCACCAACTCTCGTCCAAAGAGGGTGCTGAAAAAAAACCTTACCAAAACTCTGCCAAAATTGCTCCACACTCCTCTCCATACATAGAGCACTTGATCCCCACTGAAATCCAACCCTAATTCCCTCTAGCCGAGCTCAAATTCTGAGTTCAATTTCAAGCCTAAAACCAGGACACTTCACCACAGTGAGCCAATCCTTAAATTGATTGACTCTACACCTTCACCAGACCAAGAGAAGAAGTTCCCCAGCAAAAGCCCCCTCTCTAGGCCAGCCATTTCTTCTATCGGCCAAGATTTGAAATCGGGCTTGGTGGAAATCGAGTATAGGAAATTCACAAGAGCCAGAGACTTCATCTGGAGCTTCCTTGAGTTCAATCGAAGGCGCCACAACTCTCTGATTGAAGCTTCACTTCTCAGAGCATAGGTATGGACGTCTTCTTCCTCCCGAGCTTCTGTGAGTTCTCAATTTTGTTTGGCTCAATTTCATAGCATGTTAGCCATATAGATGTGTGTGTCTTATTGAGACGAATCCATAGAGTATAAGAACATGAGATTTAGTGAAGAAATGAGTGAGATCTTAGGGTTTTAGTGTGGACGGCTCTCGGGACACACCAGTCGGAGACGATGACCAGGAACCGTCGGATCGCGCGTGTATCGAATGGACGATCCAGATTGCGCCGGACCAGGGAACGAGACATGAACCGCTGGCCGTGTGACGCTGAGTCAGATGGCGGCGTCGAATAGGGAGGCGTCACGTGGGCTTTCGATCTGTCGTAGGTTGATGCGGCGCTGACTGGGTAAAGTGGGAAATTAAGGTATTTTCTGATTTATTTAAATACCCAGAACTTAAAAAATCCATATCTTTGTGTAGAAAAAACACAAAAATAAAATATAAATACCCTCTTACTCAATGAACAGAGGAGAACAATGTGGAAAAATAATTAAGTTATTTTGATGAGTATTTTATTATAAATTAATTATTTATTGATTTCAGTATTTTAATTCTCCATGCATTTATACAATTCACCATGGCATGAGACCATAGGGTTTTTGTAGCCTCTGTTCTTGAGAACATTCCCTGAATTTTCCAAGGCCAGAGGCTATCTCTGTGGCAAGATATTGATTTTTTAAATTTATGTATCTATTTTGCCATTTTAATTCCAGTAATTAGCATGTTGCTTAGAAAATTTTAGGAAAATTTAGGGAGGTATCTTATGCTAGAGGACCTTAGGAAAATTTTGGTTTGGTTTAATTCCTTAGAAATAACCCTAATTGGTCTAAACACCCAAAACTGAATTTTAATTAATTAGGATTAACCACACATCAAAATTACTTGAAAATAATTCTTCACTGTCACTTAGGATGCAGAGAACCTAACATAAAAATTTAAAGTCAATTGGAAATAATTAACCCATTAAATGAATTATTTAAGTTGTATGACCACTTTTAAAATTAAAAAATTCATAAAACTTAAAATACACTTCAAAATTTCACCAAAATGGTTTTGTGGGCTCTCTAATATCAGAAGAGTCTAAGAAAATTAAAATTGAAATTTTCTAAAAATTTTCATTTTTAATCATATTTTTAATATTCTAACAATTAAAAAATAATAACAATCACAAAAATATTAAAAATCATAAAAATGTCACATTTTTCCTCTTAATCACTTAGGAAAAAACCAAATTTTTTTCTCAAGTCTATAGGTTAAGAAATTGAATTTTAAAGCCTTAAGACAATTTTAAATATTAAAAAATGAATTCCCCCACATTTTCACAAAATTAATTCTAGTAAATCAAAGGAAAATCAGAAAAATATAAATTTTGCTTCTCTGAACTCCTTGAGATTGGAGAGATTTATGAAAAATATAAAATTCATTTGACAACTTTAATTTTATTTTATAATTATTTAATACCATAAAACTTAAAATAATTATAATAAATAAAAAATAATTCAAAAAATCACCAAAATTGGTCTAGGTGGTCCTCTGGTCAGTAGGGATATCCCACAATTTTACTAAGGATAGAAACCTCACCTTGGTCATGTTGTTGAATTTTCATTGAAAACCCTCATTTTCTCACAAAAATAAATATATAAATTAAATTAAATTCAGAAAAATCACATTTTCTCCTCTAGTGTCTTAATTGACATATGAGTGAAATGACATAAAAATTTTAAATTTCTTTGAGCTTAATTTGATGAGTTATGAAATAAATAAACCTAAAGGGGCATAAAGATAATTAAAGACTTTAACCCTAATTAATAATTAGGTCTAATAAAAAAGGGAGGGTAAAATATCTGATATTAATTTTCCCTTGGGTGATTGAAACTTAAGTAATTAAGAGGTAGAAACCCATTAATTATCTTGAAAATATTTAAATTAAACCTTGATTAATTAAATAATTAAAATTTTGGAAGAATAATCAAATTTTGGATTATTTAGGTTGGGCATATGACTTGAGAATATACCAATTCTTTAATTTGAAATCCCTAAATAAATTACTTTGATAATATTTAACTCTTAATTAAACTGAAGAGGATAATTGGAATTAATAATTAAATAATTAAAAGGAAAATAACCCTTAATTAAATTAAACTTTAAAATATTAAGTGATTTAACAACTTAATTAAATTAAATCGAGAACAGTAAAATTAATTTATCATTTGAAAACAAACCTTAAACAAATTTAAAACATTAAAAGTAATTTGAAATATTAAGATCTTTAAAATATAAAGATTTAATAGAATTAAAACAACTTGAGCACTATTCCAAACTTAAAATTATTAATTAAAATTGTATAACTAAACCAAATCATTTCAAATCATCAATTTCCTAATTAAGAATTGTTAAAAATCTTCAACAGATTAATTTTCTCCTAAAGGCTTTCATTATCATAACTCTTAAATGAAGCATTAAGTGAGATGTCACTTCACTCATAGGATAATCAAACATCCTAGTTCATTGAGCAAGAGTCAAATATGATCAGAACATTAAAGTAACCTGGGTGATTGATTCATCACCACAATGAAACTAACTGAACTTAAAATAATCTCTACAATGTTTAAGAAGATGTTCAGAATTCAATTCCGAGCACTTCTCTAACAAGATGGGATGTTTTAAAAGAATAGTGAGATTTCATTGTTCTTTGATGAAGAAAATCATCCTTAACAAAACAAAGAACCTAGACGTCATAGGAATTGACTAGCTATAGGATTAGGATTTTGGTAGACAACCAAAACCTTCCCTTATCTTTACCTAGGTGTTTTCTTGCAAATTATATAAATGCTTTAACCTGTGTTTTAAGTGCAGGAGAAAATAAATCTTACCAGACGCTTTTATTTCATTGCAATTTATTTACCTGCAGTGTACTTACTTCTTTTGCATGTTAAACAAGAATGTCACCCTGCTTGAAAACTGAAACCTTTAGGATAGCCACAAAACTGAAACCCAAAACTAAATTAAAAGTCACAACAAGATAAAATTCACCGCCACAACATTCAAAATATAAAACAACTCAAAATTTAATCACAAACAGAACAATAAACTACAACTACAACTAAATTAAAACGTCTCGTTGGATGATCGGGAATACCTCGGATGATGTAACCCACGTGTTGCTAATGAGATTTCCCACGGTCTAAATGAAAGTGTGGAACTCATTCAGTTGAGTTTAGCAAATTCATTTGGACTAAGTGAATCCGATGAAAATAACGGTGTCGGGATGATGGAACCGTGGGATCTTAATCGGTTCTGTTTAATCAACTTTAAGATTTGTTTTAATTAAAACATTAAGACATTTGAACCTTAAGACTCTTCTAAACCAAAACACTTCTCTCATCTCTTGATTTTCACTTTCTAAAACTAAACCTCTACAACAACAAGGAACTTGGAGCATAGTGGATAACACGACCATCATCGTCAGCAAAACTGGAATTTACATCAACAAAACCTTTCTTAGTTTAAATAACAAGCCATAGGATTTGGAGGTAGTTTTCCTAATGCAACATAAATCCTCAACTCTTCGTAGGCATTTGCATAATCATATTATGCAAATTAAGCCCTAACCGGTCTTAGGACTCCGAGGTAGTCGTTTGGTACGACATAAACCCTCACATCTCCGAAGCTATTTGTGTGATTTTGTCATACAAATATAAGTCCTAATTAATTAAAAAGTGGCAGGATTGAAACATTAAATATACTCTTAAAATTGAAGCCAAACAATAGGATAGTTTGGGAAGTTACCAAGATTCTTCTTGGATCCTCAGCTTCTCCTACTTCTCTTCCTTTGGACTTTTAAAATTAATTGTTCCAAATTTGATCTAATCCCTTTTGAAATCCAAAAATTCAATCCTTTGAAACCTTAGACTTTGAAATTCTTGAGAGCAAAACCACTGATCATTATCGAGAGTTTTCTTAAGTGATTCCTGTCACTTAGGATGTAATTAACTATAGGGACTTGCCCTTATAGGGAACTTTATGAACCCAGGTAATATAAACCCTGCTTAATTCCTTTATATTAAGCAAGGGAACTTGTCGGCTTATAAAATTGGTTCACAGACCAAACGTATGTCACAAATCTTCTAGTTTATTTAATCGAGCCCCATCATCAAGCAGTGTGTTTATTCTTCGGGATAGATACATGGTTTGTGATGCGGTGCTCGTTTATATAAACTGTTTGGGATGTGAGATCGATTTGATTTCATATCTTAAAATTTTTCAAACTTAAAATTATTTTCAAAATCAAATGCTACTTTCCAAATTATATATAAATTTAAATTAAATTTAAAATTCACCGACAACTTCTGTAGGCGACCTCTATTTCAAAACACACAACCTAAAAAATATGCTGAGAGCCGTCCACACTAAAACTCTAAGATATCGAGCTAGACTCAACCAAATCTCATGGGGTTTGTTTCTATGGACTCATCTGACCTAGATGAACCTATCCATGTGGTTAACTTGTCTAAAATTGACCCAATGTGCCTGGAGAATCAAAACAAGCTCGGAAGGGGGAGAGAGTCCAATACCTCTGTATTGGAGGGGAAGCCTCAATTAGATGGTTGTGGCAGCTTCGATTGGTCCCAAAGCACCTCTAGATGGAGCCTTGTGCTGTGGAGAAATCTCTAAACCTGAATTCGACCAAGGGCAATTGTAGTTGTTGATTAAACTCTGGTACAAAGGCCCTCTATGATGAGGCTTTGATGAGGGAACTTCTTCTCTCAGTACTGTGAAGGTGTGAGCACAATTAATTGAACTTTAGGGCACTGTGGAGCTTTAATGAAATATTTCCTGGTTCCAGCTGAGATTTCAATGGATAAATTACTCTCAGGCAGGGGAAATCAGAGGGGGAAAATGGTTGGAATGAGCTTAGGAAGGTTGCAGCTAGCTCTGATGAGATTTTGTCAGAGTTTCCTTAAGGATTTTTCAGCACTCCCCTTTGGCCGTGACAGATGGATTTTATAGTTGTGGCCATGGGGCTTAGCTCAGGGGGCCAATGTGGGTGCATTTGGCTGCTTAGGTGGAAGGCATATTAGCTCTAGTGAGCAATCAAAGCTGAACAAGCTGTGGGGCAAGTTTGGGTTTAATTTGGCTCTGGGTGGCTCTCAGTTTGGGATCCTCCAGCGACTAGGATGACTGGCAAGGACAAGGGAGTGTGTTTAGAGGTCATGTGAGCCTGTGGTAAGGTGAGCAAGGCATTAAATTGGATGGAGGATGGGTTTGGGCAAAGATCCTCCTTGGTTTAGCCATTTTAAGAAGGAAATCCCCCAAATTACGGAACCCTTGGTCCATGATCCATGTAGGTTGGGTTTGGTGAGCCTAGGTTGGTTCTTAGGATCAATTTGGTGGCTGTGGGTTTGATCAATTTAACTAGGTTTGGTCAATTTGGCTCATGAGTTTAGTTTTTGGTCAAGTGGGTTCAGGTTGAGCTAGGTTGGGTTCAAGCTTGAGTTAGACCCAAATGATTGTTCAAAATGATGTATATGATTGTCATAAAGTGTTTGGAAGTGGATTGGAGTGGTTTTGAATAGGTTTGGGGGTTCAATTTGGCTTAATTTGGAGTTTTGGTCAATTTGGGGCAAGTTGGGTTAGCTTGGATTTAGGTTAGGCTAGAGTGGGGTCAAAGGCCAATTGAAGGTTCAAAATGGTCTATGGGGTTGTCATGAAGAGTTTCCAACATTAATTTCTTGGAAATTTTTGGGTTAGGGCACTCAATTTGGTAGATTTTGGGCATATAACACATTTGGGTCAAAAATTGGGAAATTTGGCTCAAATGGGTTTGGGTGAGACTTGAGTCCAAATTGGGGGCAATTGATGGTTCAATTTTGTTTAGGGGAATTCTTTTAAGAGTTTACAACGTTGATTAAGGGAGAATTGGTTGACATTGTGTTCAATTTTAGGGATTTGGGTCCCTTAGGCAAAATTGGGGGTTATGAGTTTGGGTTGGAATTAGGTCCAAATGTGGGTAAAATTGGGTTTGTATTCGGTTTAGATTGAGGCTAGGGAGGCACGATTAGGGTCAATTGGGTGGACATTTGGGTTTAATTTGGGCATTTTGGGCCTTAAAGAGGAATTTGGGGGTTTTGATTAAATTGAGTAAATTTGATCAAATTCGGTCAAATAAAATGGTTTAAATTGAAATTGACAATAATTGGAGGTTTTTGGCAAATTTTTGGAATTTTTGGAATTTTTGAAAATTTTGGCTAAGAGGGGCATTTTGGTAATTTTGCTAATTTTGGGGCTATTTTGGAAATATTGACAAACTTTGATCAAATTAGTCAATTTGAGTGGTAAGGAATATTTTAATATAATTTTTGGAAAAAATGGGTAATGTGGGTAATTTTGGGTAAAGTTAAGGTTTAGGGATATTTTGGGTAGATTTAGGGCTTATGGGACAAAAATTGAAATTTTGGAAAAATTGAAATTTTGAAATAATTGAAGTTGATGAGGGGTGAGTAGTATGAAATTGTTTAGGTTAAGCTATGGACCAAAGGCAACCCTCATTTGGTCCTCTATGTGTTGGTTCCAGCATCTTTAACCATAGGCTTAGGGTTGGATCGCCCCATGAGTTTCCAAAGAATTAGGGGACCAAAGTGGGATTTGCTTTGTTTAGGGTTGTGAGTGTAAAGTGTGTGTATTGAGTAAGCTCCAGACCCTCCAGGGTGAATCCTAAAGTCTGATCATTTGTAGGAGACTTCTTCTAGGCTTCCTTATGCTTGCTCCCAAAAGATGGATGTTAGACCTTAAGCATATGAAAACTATCTGTGAACTGAGAAGGACTTGAATTTTCTAAAGGAGGAGGGTTCCAAGACTAATCTTCTAAGAAAGTCACCAAGATAGTCTTATGGCTAGACCCTAAGCTGTTCTAAAGAGAGACTAGACCTCAAATGAAAGTGAGGTGAACAAATTGACCCCCAATAGGTGTGGTATGCTAGGAAAGCACACTGCACGTATTGGTGTTGATCGACGAGATCAACAAAATCAACACAACTGGCTGAGTCAAAACTCAAGATAAAACATAGAAATCAGCGAGGAAGCTTTCGCTGAGGATTATCCGGTTGAAACCTTCAAGTCCCGGGAATCCTTGCTGGAGAAGGGGAAATGGAATACCTTCATTAAGGAGCTATGAATTTCAAGCCTCCAAAATCTGAAGGAGTCCGATCCGAATTGATTTGGCATTTGGATTTTGGATTTAGAATTTGGATTTTAGATTTAATTTGGATTTGAGTTTGAGTTTGATTTGATTTGAGTTTTATGGACTTATGGAAATTTAGGATTTGTGGAATTTTACTTTAATTTGAAGATTTTAATTTCGTGGGATTTTTCGAGTTTCAAGTTAGTGCAAAGGGGAATCAGAATTTAGTTATCGATCTCGGAAAGAGAAAATATGAATTTAGGTACTGATTCCAGAAAGTAAGTACTGGAATTTAGTTACCAGCCTTGAAAATGAGAGTCAGAATTTCGGTACCGACCTCAGAAAGAGGGTATCAGAATTTAGGGACTGAATCCAGAAGGTAAGTGCTGGAATTTAGGTACCAGTCTCAAAGATGAGAGTCAGAATTTTGTTACCGACCTTGGAAAGAGGTAATAAGAATTTAGGTACTGAATCCAGAAGGTGAGTCTTAGAATTTAGGAACCAGTCTTGGAAATTAGAGTTAGAATTTCGGTACCGACCTTAAAATTTTGTGAATGTGAAGAATTTAGGAACTTTGAAGGAATCATACGACTATGCTCCGATCTCAAAATTTCATGGAAGGCGAAAATTTTTCGGATATGAGATAGAAATATAGGAAATTTACGGAATCAGACGACTGTGCTCCTATCCCGGAATTTCATCGAAAGTAGAAAATTTCTCCAATAGGAAATGGAAATATAGGGAATTTGGAGGGATCAAACAACTGTGCTCCGATCACAGAATTTCATGGAAGGCGGAAAATTTTACGGATATGAGGTGGAAATATAGGGAATTTTGGAAATCGAACGACTATGCTCCGATCCCATAATTTCATAGAAGGCAGAATGTTTCTCGGATAGGAGGTGGAAATATAGGGAATTTAGGGAATCAGGCAACTGTGCTCCGATCCCGGAATTTCATGGAAGGCAGAAAAATTCTTAGATAGGAGTGTTGACCTCATTTTTGATGAGGTCTTCTCTTCTTCTCTTTAGTACTTAGGATCTAGCCTTAGGCTTTTCCTTTGACTATCTTAGAGGACTAGAATTGAGACCCACCACCTAGAAATTCAAACCACTTCTTAACTCCCCGCAAACTCCACAAACTTGACTATAGACCCCTAATCACCTAGAGGGTTGAAATCAAATGTGGAAGTTTAAAGGATGAGTTCCTATAGGACTCTTTGGCCTTAGATCGCCCAGGTGGCCCGGTCGCAGTAAAGGGCTGACTTACACATACACTACACCTATGCACTACACTCTCACACACCTCCTAAAAACACACCCATACCGACTTGACCTCCCGACTCATGTAGGTGATTCACATGGATGGTCCTTAACCCCTAAGCCCTGGCTAAGAGGGTTAGGAACAACATAGTGAATGCCTCAAATGAGTCCCTTCATGGCTCTTGTGGGCTTGATATGGCTTCATGGCTCAACAAAAATGATTTCATTTCACTTACATCCACCCAATCTTCAATTATCCAAATTTTCAATTTTTGACCCCCAATACCTTCCAAATACCCAAAATACCCCTTTTGACCCAAAAATCCAAAAATTCAGAAAATTCCCAGAAAATTCCAGAAAATCCCAAATATTCCCAATTTCATTTTGTTCAACTACACCATGGGCCAATTTTGTCAATTTACCCCACTTTTGTCAAAACCCCCAATTTGACCCATTTTTACCCAAAGTAAACCCAATGACAAACCAAATCTACCCAATTGACCCCAATTTTGGTCCAATTCAATTCTAAACTTCAATTCAACATCCCCAACACCAATCTAGACCAAATACAAGCCCAATTTGATTGGCATTGGGATCCAATTTCACTTTTGGCCTTAAAGCCCAATTTGGACCTATGACCCAAACCTAACCCAAACTCACCCAATTCAACTCCAATTAACCCCAAATCTTTTCTAAACCTTCCTTGACATCCCCATAAACAAAACACTAACATGATTTGCCCAAAACTTTGATCCAAACCCCACTCAAATTCAACCCAAAATCAAAAAGCCCAATTTTGACCTAAACCTAAACCTAGCCCAAATGAGCCCAAACCCCAAAATCAAAACCCAACCAAAGCCAAAACCTCTTTGAAACACTCCCATAAACATTTCCCAACATTAATTTCACATCAAATTCAACTCTAGCCCAACTTTGGCCCATGGTAGCCCATTTTGGCCCACTTTAGCCTCTTTACCAAAAAAGCCCATATCCAACCCAATTCAAACCCAAATCACACCAAATTGACTCCAAACCACTCATGACACATCCCTAAACCAAACTCAACAATTTTTGGCCCAATATCTTTACAAAATTTCTATCCATAAATTCATTTTCAAACCTAAAAGCCCACTTCCCTAAACCTCCCTAAAAGCCCATTTCCACCAAATATAAAAGCCCAAATTTGGCCCTAAAGCCCACATGACACTTCCTTTCATCATCCATTTAATCAAAATCACCCCTAAGTTTCAAAATCATTATTTAAACTATTCCAAATCAAGCTTCATACAAATTTTCACCAAAATGTCCAAAATTCTTAAAACCCATTTTCATGAAATTGACTAAACTTTTCCCTAAGCCAAAGACAAGCCATGCAAGCCATGGACAAGCCACATGAAGCCATGGAGAGTTTGACATGTGATCAAGCCATTAATGGAAAAAGGAGGATCCCCTTTCCTAATCCTTCTTAAGCCTTTTTTTACCTTAAGCATGTCACACACTAAACCATGCTTTGCCACCTAATCCTTGATGGAGACTCCACCATTCTCTCTTGGCTGACCCAACCGATCCTCTCAGCCCAAAATCGAGGCCATGGGGAGGTGCACCCAACCCAAACCAATGGGTTGACCAAATTGAAGCCAAAATGACCTCTTCCCCATTCCATTTTAATTCGGCCACTTTACACATGGCAGCCACCAATCGCCTTCACAAACATCAAGCCCCGACCCACCTGACCCCGAGGGTGACCCATGCCTGCCGGCCGGCCACCCCGATCGCCGGAAAACACCATGGCCGAAAGCTCACATATGAGCCAACATTGGAATTCTCCATTGCCGACTTGTCCCAACCCAAATGGATAGCATGGTCTGTTCTTCCCTTGACCTAAGCAGCTGATCCCAACCATTAAACCCCCCGGGAGAGCCTCCAGGCCATGCCTATTTAAACACCACCCCCTCACGGCCATGAGAAGAGAGTTGCACAAACCTTGCCAAAACTCGCCAAAATTGTTCCGGACCCCTCCTCATACACGGAGCGAGTTGATCCCCAGGTGAGATCCCCCTGCCATTTCTTCTCTGTGAGCTCGATTTCGGAGTTGAAATCCAAGCCCAAAACCAGGACACTTCCCCACGGTGAACCAATCCCCAAATTGATTGGTCCTACACCTTCACCGGACCGAGGGAAGGTGTCCACCAGCAAAAGCCCCATCTCCGAGGCCACCCGGTTGCTCCGGACTCCAAGCTTTGTGATCGAGCCGTGGTCGAAGTTCAACCTAGACAATTCACTGGACCAGGAGACTTCATCCGGAGCTTGCCGGGATCCAATCGAAGGTGCAACAACTCTCGGATCGAAGCTTCACTTCTGCGAGCAAAGGTATGAGCTAATTCTTCATCCCGAGCTTACGGAGATTCTCCATTTCAAATGCCTTAATTTCAATGCATGTTTACCGTATGGATGTGTTCGTCTCTTCAAGACGAATCCATAGAGCATAAGAACACGAAAATCCATTGAGAATCGAGTGAGTTCTTAGGGTTAGAGTGTGGACGGTCACGGGATCACACCCGTCATGGACGATGAACGGATGCCGTCCATTTAATACACGCGCGGACGGACGGCTCAGATGGCGTCGGACCAGGAGACGGTACGAGAACCGCGGGGCCCGGCTGCCGACTCGGATGGCGGCGTCGAATGGGAGCGCGACGCGTGTGAGTTCGGAGATGCCGAGGATGCGCCGGCGCCGCGTCACTTAAGTAGATAAATAGGAATATTTTCTATTTATTTAATTCCCGAACTTTAAAAATCCATATCTTTGTGTAGAAAAATCACAAAAATAAAATAAAAATACCCCCTTGCTCGAGTGAACGAGAGGAGAATAATGTGGAAAAGAAATTAATTAATTTTGTCCAAGTATTTTATTTTTAATTAATTATTTACTCCCTGCATTGTTTTAATTCTCCATGCATGTATACAATTCACCATGGCATGAGACTATAGGGCTTTTGAAGCCTCCGAACTTAGAGACATTCCCCGAATTTTCCAAGGTCGGAGGCCATCTCTGTGAAAAGTTATTGATTTTTCAAATGCATGTTGCTATTTTAAGTATTTTAATTCCAAAAATTAGCATGTTGTGAAATAAATTCTAGGAAAATTTGGTAATGTTCCTTATGACCGAGAGAACCCTAGGAAAAATAGGATTTGAGTTAATTCACTGAGATTAACCCTAATTGGCTTAAACACCCAAAATAGATCTCTAATTAATTAGAGTTAACTGTAGATCAAATTGACTTGAAATCAATTCTCCACTGACCTTTAGGATCAGAGGAACCCATCATAAAAATTTGAGGTCAATTGGACTTGGTTAGCCTTACTAAATGGGATGATTAAGCCACTTAGTCATTTTAAACTTTAAAAATTCATAACTTTCAAAATATCTTTCAAAAATTCACCAAATTGGTTTTGGAGTCTCTCTGATATCAGAGGAGTTTAAGAAAATTAAAATTTCAATTTTCTAAAAAAGTTGATTTTTAATATTATTTTAATATTTTTAATAATTAAAAAATAATAAAAATCACAAAAATAATAAAATTCACCAAAATGTCATATTTTGAATTTTAATCACTTAGGAACAAGTCCCATATTTTTCCTAGGTCTATTTAGTGAGATATTAATTTTTAAAGCTCTAGGGTAATTTTAAAATTAAAAAAAATGTATTTTCTAGCATTTTCACCAAAATAATTATAATAAATCAAAGAAAAATCAGAAAATTGCAAAGTTTGGTTCTCTGGAATTCTTGATATCAGAGAGAATTTTAAAAATTATAAAATTTATTTTTCAACATTTATTTTATTTTTAAATTAATTAATACTCCAGAACTTAAAATAATTCTAATAAATAAAATATAATTCAAAAAATTACCAAATTTGGTCCAAGTGGTCCTCTGGTCATTAGGAATGTCCCCTAATTTGCTTAAGGACAGAAACTTTCCCTTGGTCATATTATTGAATTTTCCTTGAAAATCTCTATTTTCTACTAAAATAATTATATGAATAAATTAAATGCAGAAAAATCATATTTTCTCCTCTCATGTCTTTGTTGACATATGAGTGAAGTCACATAAAAATTTCAAGTTCATTTGAGTTCAATTTAGTGAGTTATGAAATTATTAGGCTTAAAGGGCAAAATGGTAATTAAAATTTTAACCCTTAATTAAAACTTTAGGTTTAATAAAAATTAATAAGTAAAATATTTTGATCTTAATCTGATTTGGATGATTGAAATTTAAATAATTAAAGGGTAGAAACCCATTAAGCAATTTAAAATGATTAAACTTTAATTAAATAATTAATTGAATTTGGAAGAATAATAAAATTGGAATTATTAAAATAGGGATATTATTAGGGAGAGATTTATTCTTTAATTTAAAAATCCCTAAATTAATCATCTCATCAATACTCAACTCTTAATTAAAATGATAACTCAAATTTAAAATATTAAAAGACTTAATCATTAAATAAAAATTAAATCATTAAACTCTTTCAAAAATTTTAAATTAAATTAAATTAAATTAAGATTAAAAGTTGAATTAAAATTAAATTAAAATTAAATTAAATTAAATAAACAAATTAAATTAAATTAAATGAATTAAATACATTAAATTAAATAAATAAATAAAATTAAATTAAATTAAATTAAATTAAATTAAATTAAATTAAATTAAATTAAAATTAAATTAAATTAAATTAAATTAAAATTAAATTAAATTAAATTAAGAAATTAAATCAAATAAATTAAATTGAATTAAATTAAATCAAATCAAATTAAATTAAATAAATTAAATTAAAATAAATTAAATTAAATTAAATTAAGTTAAATTAAATAACCTCACTTAAGACATGAAGAAATAAATCTAAAATAACTTGAACACTATTCCGAACTTAAATCATTAATTTGAACTTAAATTTGAATCACAAATCATTAAATATCATTTTGCCCTTAGGAGCCTTAGTTATCATAACTCCTAAATAGAACATTAAAATGAAATGTTACTTCACTTATAGGACATTCAAATATCCTAGTTCATCGAGCGAGTTAACAAAACTTGAAAACCTCGGACGATCGATTCATTTACACAATTAAATTCATTTGGACTTGAAACAATCCTAGAAATATTGAAAAGATGTTTAAGATTTTTCTTAAGCACTTCCTCAATATGATAGGATATTTACAAGAACAATTGAACTTAATTGTTCTTTGATGAAGAAAATCGTCTTCAAACTAAAAAACACAAAGAACCTAGACGTCATAGGAAATGACTAGCTATAGGATTAGGAACTTGGTAGAAAACCATAAACCTTTCCCTTAGCTTTACCTAGGAACTTGCTTAAATATTCTAACCGTATTTTAAGTGCGACTTGGAATGACGGGAAGATCCTCCAGTACGCTTTTATTTTATTGCAATTTATTTTATTGTAATTTATTTAATTGCATCGTACTTATTTTTCTTGCATGATAAACAACAGTTGCATGAAAACCCACACCTTTAGGACGTAAACCAAAACCGAAACCAATAAATAAATTAAAAGACACTACAAGATAAAATTCACCTCCACAACATTTCAAAATATAAAACGACTCAAAATTTAATCACAAACAGAACACAAAACTACAACTACAACTAAATTAAAACGTCTCGTTGAATGATCGGGAATACCTCGGATGATGTAACCCACGTGTTGCTAACGGGATTTCCCACGGTCTAAATGAAAGTGCGGAACTCATTTAGTTGAGTTTAGCAAATTCATCCGAACTAAGTGAATTCGATGAAAATAACGGTGCGGGATGACGGAACCGGGGATCTTAATCGGTTCGTTTAATCAACTTTAAGATCCGTTTTAATTAAAACATAAAGAACACTTGGAAATTAAGACTTCTCTAAACCAGAACACTTCTCTCATCTCTTGATTTATGATTTCTAAAACTAAAACCCTCGCAACAACAAGGAGCTCGGAGCATGGTGGGCGGCACGGCCCTCGTCGTCGACAAAACTTGAACCTACTTCAGCAAAACTTTCTTAGAATTAAATAACAAAGCCATAAGACTTCGAGGTAGTTTGCCTAGTGCAACATAAATCCTCAACTCTTCGTTAGGCATTTGCATTGCAAATTAAGCCCTAACCGGTCTTAGGATTCCGAGGTAGTCGTCCGATACGACATAAACCCTCATATCTTCTAGGCAATTTGTATGATTCTATCATATAAATATAAGCCCTAATTAATTAAAATTGGCAAGATTAAAACGAGTAAATAAACATTAGGACTTTCCTAAATTCAAGCCAAACAATAGGATAGTCGGGAGATTACCGAAGTCCGCTTCGAATCCGTAATTTCTCCTACCTTTCTTCCTTTGAATTCCCAAAAATAAAAATGTTCTAAATTTGATCCATTCCCTATTGAAATTCCAAAATTCAACCCCTTGAAAACTTAAACTTTGAAATTCTTGAGAGCAGAATTATTGATTATTATCGAGAGTTTTCTTAGGTGATTCCCATCACTTAAGATGTAATTAACTATAGGGGCTTGCCTTTATAGGGAACTTTAAGAACCTGGGTAATATAAACCCCGTTTAATAGTTTCATATTAAGCGGGGAATTTGTCGGCTTATAAAATTGGTTCGCGAGACCAAACGGATGTCACAAACCTTTCTAGTTTATTTAATCGAGCCCCATTATCAAGCGAGTGTGTCTATTCTTCGGGATAGATACACGGTTTGTGGTGCGGCGCTCGTTTATATAAACTATTCGGGATGTGAGATCAGTTTGATTTCATATCTTAAAATTTTCAAATTTAAAATTATTTTCAAAATCAAATACTACTTTTCAAACTATTTATTAAATTAAAATTCGCCGACAATTTTTTGTAGGCGACTCTCTTTTCAAAATAAAACACATAACCTAAAAATATGCCGACAAGGAGGTGGAAATATAGGGACTTTGGAGGGATCAGACAACTGTGCTCCAATCCTGAAATTTCATGGAAGGCAAAAAATTTATCGGATAGGAAGTGGAAATATAAGAAATTTAGGGAATCAGACAACTGTGCTCCGATCCCGGAATTTCATGGAAGGCAAAAAATTTCTCGAATAGGAGGTGGAAATATAGGGAATTTTGGGAATCGAACGACTATGCTCCGATCTCAGAATTTCATGGAAGACGAAATATTTCTCGGATAGGAAGTGGAAATATAGGGAATTTAGGGAATCAGACAACTGTGCTTCAATCTCGGAATTTCATCGAAGGCGAAAAATTTCTCGGATAGGAGGTGGAAATATAGGGAATTTTGAGAATCAGACGACTGTGCTCTGATCCCGAAATTTTATGGAAGGCAGAAAATTTTTCTGATAGGTGCAAGAAATATAGGGAATTTAGAAAATCTTGGGGAGGAAAGCTCAAGGACTTACATCCGGCCCAAGGGCGTGATAGGAGAGAATCCGAATTTAGGTACTGATCTCAGAATTTCTCGTGAAAGGATTTAGAGGAGTGTTTGACATTGACTTTCGAAGAAAGTAGAATTAGTGCAGCCCGGCCAAGACCATCAGCCAATGCAAGATTTGTAGAATTTCGTGACATTTCAAATTTGTGGGAAGTGACATTGCGTAGACTATCAAATTTGGTGGTGTGCTTTCGGAAACGAAAGATTTGAGAATAAGTGCAAGGAATCGGAGTCTCGAGAGAGATAATTAGCTTATCATTTGTCTTTAGTTTATCATTTTCTTTTAATTTGTCTCATTAAATTTCATTTGATTTCAGTTTGTTTAATTTCATTTTGTTTTACCCGATTGCATATTTAATTTTATTCCATTTGATTTAGTTTTGACTTTTTTTTTCAATTTATTATTATTTTTATTTGATTATCTTATTATTATCATTATTTTCTTTTGTATCGTTCTTTGTTCGTTTTAATTTGGGGCCAATATACGGTCCTGCGGCTCTTGACCCGTCACGTCAAAAAGAGACATTTCTAAAACTCGGCATGCTGAAATAGAACTTTTTGTTAATCTCTTGTCGAAAGCAGTAGTACAACTGATCATGTGCTGACAAGCATTCAAAAAGCCGATCGACCGTACAAAATTGAACAAAACTGTCATATCATATCTTGCCGGTACAAAAGCAGTGACAATTGCTGTGACCTGGTGTAGAAGGTTGTAGATATCCTCCATCTGAGGCTGTTCCTTAGACAAGCTAACCTGCCAAGGCTAAGCTCCAAAACAAAAGTCCCCTCGAGAACACCCGGAAGTACTACTGTCACAACGACAAGGGATGAAGGTTTTCCAATTCTGGATCCAGCTCGTAGTAAAACAGGGCTTTGTCCTCATCAATTCTTCTGAAGGTAACTGATGCCCTTTGTCTTGTAACTCCTGGGATGCATTGCTTTGTAAGAACTGCCCCGTTTCCATTCAACACCAGCACTGATCCGAATGGTAGAGGGATTTCAACAGAACCTCGGAACTTTCCTGGTCTGACAATCTGAATTTCTCATCCAAACAAAATAATACTTTCACTTATAAAAGAGACCGTGCAGAAGGGCCTCAAAAAGTCATGGTGGTCGATATGAGGTGAGCTACAGTCTTTGTCCTCATAAATATTTATAATGTAGTTGTTGGGAATACATTTGCAGGCAGGGCGTGCCATTCGACTATCCTTTTTATCATCTTCTTGATTTGTAGTGGCATTGGATCCACTTCATCGTGTTGTAGAATGCTTGGGGATTTCCCTGTTGATCCTTGGTGAAATTGTAGCAGCACCCACACTGGATGGTGATCCTGCCCTTTACTTTTTTCCACTTTGTCGGCTCTGTGTTCCTCCTCCACTTCAGTCGACCCGCTTTGCGCAAGTCTTGGAGAGTGAAGACACAATCCAGAATCTTTTCTTGATCATTCCTTGAAAACACGTTCGTGTGTAGCTCGAGGCCTTTTAAGATGTTGACGAGTTTTCCTTGTATATCTTCATAGTGCTGAAATTCCTTCTTTCTAACTCTTCTGATATTTGCCAAGACGTAATCCGAAACTCCTGGCTGCGATGGCAGCAGAACAAACTGTGGTACATATGACTCTACATCAAGATGCTCCGTGCTTCTGAGAAGCATCGAGGCAGCTGCATAGGCCTTGAATGTGCCATACTCCTCTAGATGTAGAACGTAACACTGTGGGCACTCTGAAAATGCTCCTGTCACTGAAGGCTATCTAGGCAAACCCGAGCTGCAAGTCAAACACCCCGTAAAGATTTTTTCCATCGGATCCCATGTCGGTGTGGGGTCCTCAGTGGTCTCTGGCTTAGTATATGTGCACGGTGAGCTGTCATCAGTTTCTTTTATTTTAGGGTCATAAAATTCTTCTGGAATGGGCGGTAGCTCGGGGGCTGACTCTCGATCCTGTCTCCTCTCTATCCTGTCTAAGAGGCGACGCTTGCGACAATTTACATTTCTTCTTTTTGTACGTGTCAACGGCGCATCTGGGACTCTTTCAGCTGAAGCGGCAATAAGATCACCCTCTGGAGTAGTGATCATGGATGAAACCTGATTGTGTCTCCTGGCGAGGAGGTGTGAGTTAACGAAACCTCCAGTGCCTTCATGTCCTGATGTCTATCCGGTCTCTCTACGACTACTTTTCATCATCAACTTCATATTTGTAGCCTTCTTATATGTGTCTCTTCTCTCTCTTCAGAGCACAAGGTCCAAGCCGTCTTTGGAAGCAAATGCCAACTCGCAACTTGACACTTCCCGCATAACAAAATAGGGGAACTGTCAGTGGCTGGCATTTTGTACGAACAAGAACAATAACAAACTTATTATTATTATTTATTTAACAATTTCTTTAATTATCTTGATGTCATTATCTTATTTAATATGAATTTAGAAGATTTGAAATTAGAAATTTAACAAGTGTATTTTATTTTGTCAGAAAATTTATTTTATTCCTTTAATCTTTATCTTATTACGGAGTTTGGACCCAATCACAGACACTAGCCATATGGCTACACCGGAATGAATATCCTTCTTCAGCTTTATCACGTTGCGTAGTACTTCTTTAGATATCGTCCTTTTATCGGCAACATGGGTCTATCCCCTTCAAAATCCACTAACTGGTACGACCGTCCTGAGTAAACTTTTTCAACCATGAATGGCCCTCCCAGGTCGGTTCAAAATTTCCACCAATCTTGTGGTGTGCAGGAATAGGACTTCTAAGAAAGATTACGAGGTCACCGATTCTGAACAACCTTTGGTGGACCAATTTATCGTGGGCTTGAATCATTTTTGCTTGGTAAAGCTCCAAGTTCTTTTGCACAAGTAATCTTTTTCCTTTGAGATTTTCCAATTCTACAAGTCGAAGTCTGGCATTCTCTTCCGTTGTAATTTGGGGGGACTCGGAGTGACAGTAGCTGTAATTCTAACGGAAGTATTGCCTCAGATTCGTACAAAAGTGCATAAGGTGTAGACTGCATCGTTGTTCTGACCATCATCCTGTAGGCCCACAAAGCCTCTAGTGACTTCTCGTGCCATCCTCATTTGTTGTCCTCAAGTTTCTTCTTTAGAATTTGCACGAGTGTATTGTTGAAGGCTTTTGCCAAGCCATTCACTCTTGGGTAGTAGATTGTAGAGTATCTCAATTCTATTCCATGTCTTCTGACAAAATTGTTGATTTTCGTGCTCTTGAAAGCGGACCCATATCTGAAATGATTCTTCATGGCACACCAAAGTGGTAGACAAACTGATTCTTGAAAAATTGTAGAACCTGCTGTGCTGTGACTTCCCGTAGTGGCACTGCCTCTGCCCATCTGGAGAAGTAATCCGTAGCAGTGAGTATGAATCCGTATCCTTTCAAAGATGGAGGGTCTATCAGACCTACCATATCCGTGCCCTAACACTCTAATGGCCACGAGACAATCATGGGGTGTAGAACATTTGGAGATTGGTGCAAGACCATTCCGTGCACTTGGCATTGATGTCATTTCTTTGATGTGTCCATGCAATCAGTCTTCATTGCCGACCAATAATATCCGAGTCTTTTGATTTTTATCTTCATCTTCGGTCAAGACTGGTAAGCACCACACAATTCGGTGCGTACCTCTTTTACAATTTTACGTGCTTCTGCTCTGCTGATGCATCTTAGCCACATTTGGTCGAATGATTTCTTATACAGAACACTGTCGATTAAGGTATATGAGAGGGTTCTCTTCTGAATTTGATGTGCTGTTGATTTGTCTTCTATTAGTCTTCCTGTTTACAGATATTCTATTATCGGTTGATGCCAGTCCTCTATATCATCTGACACAGTTGCTGCCATTTCTTCTTTTTCAATCTTGTGTAGACTGTGAAGATTGATCTGTGACAAAACTTGACAGCCTTGCACTATAATATCTACAGAACTTTGAGCAGACAAACCAATTCTTTAGCAAGCTTTGCTAAAACGTCCGCATGGGCATTGTCTGCTTAAGGGATTCTATAGAATATCACACTTGGAATCTGCTCTAACAATTTCATCGTGTACTGATGGTATTCTTCTAATCTCGGTTTCAAAATTTTATACTGTCCAGCCACTTGCTGGATGATGAGTTGTGAGTCGCCGTAAATGGCAATGTCTGTTATTTCCATTAGTATTGCTAATTCCACCAGTGATTAGGGCTTCATATTTTGCTTCGTTATTGGTACACGACTCTGTCAAGTGATAGGAATATCTTAGTACGACCCGATCTGGTGTCACGAAGATCAAATCGATTCCTGCCTTTCCTGGTATCACTGTATGCTATCCTTTGTCCTCTTGGCTCATGACGCTCCATAAAGTACATTTACCAATATTGAGCGTTTGGATATTCCACTTGCATTGTCAATTTGTTTGGTGGATCATCGTTGAGAGGGAACCTAACTGGCAGTGGGTACGCTGCGAGAAAATTTGCGAGAATCTGCCTTTTGATAACGCAATGGGGCACAAAAGTTATATCAAATTTCAATAATATCATCGACCACCTTGATAAACTTCCAAAAAGTGTTGGTCGGGTTATCAAATATTGCAACAAATTAACTTTTGAAATCAGGTTGACCTTATGAGACAACATGTAATGTTTAAGCTTTTGAGCGGTGAAAACTAAAGCTAGATATTGTTTCTCAATAGAAGGATACTTACTTCCGCAGGTATTAGACGTCGACACAGGTAGTAGAGTGTGTTCCTTGTACCCTCATCATTGACTTGAGCGAGTAAGGCTCCAAGGGATTCATCTAAAATCGTGGTGTAAAGTATTAACAGTTTACTCGAGATAGGGGATGCTAAAATAGATGGTGTCATTAGATATCGTTTAATATCTTTGAAAGCTCGTTGACACGGCTCTCCACAAACGAATTTGACATCCTTACGAAGTAAGTTTGAAAAGGTTAGATACCTTCCTGACATATTAGATATGAAGTGTCTTAGGTATGCCAATTTTCCTTGAAAGGAACGTGGTTGTTTCAAGGCTCTGGGAGGAGGTATTTCTAAGATAGCTTTAATCTTCTCTGGGTCGATTTTGATTCTTCGATGACGGATAACGAATGCTAGAAATTTCCCGGAGGTAACGTCGAAGGCGCACTTTGAGGGATTCATCTTGATATTTTATTGTTGTAATCATTCAAATATTATTCTCAAATCATACAGGTGGCTTTTTTTTACTTTGCTCTTCACAACCAAATCATCCACGTGTCAGCATCTAAAATTTGGAAAGGGTGATTTTAAAATATAGTTTAGATTTAAATTAGTTTAATTTAAAGTAGTGGGATATAACTTTTGGAAAATAGTAATACAATTTCAGAAAAATAAAATGAAATACCGTACATTCAATGGTTTGTATTAATCGAGTGTAACGCTACAAGTAATGCATTTATCCCGAAGGGTAAACACATCACTTGAATAGTGACACTCAACTAAATGAACTAGAGAATCTACGGTATCCGTTTGGTCTACGAAACCAGTTTTTATAAGCTGACAAATTCCCCTATTTAATATAAAAGAATTAAATAGGGTTTATATTACCTGGGTTCTAAAGTTCCATATAAGGGCAAGCCCCTATAGTTAATTACATCTTAAATGACGGGGTCACTTAAGAAAACTCTCGATAAAGATCAGTGGTTTTGCTCTCAAGAATTGCAAAGTTTAGGATTCAAATGATTGGATTTTGGAAGTTCAAAAGGGAATGAATCAAATCTGGAACAATTCTTTCAGGAATCCAAAGGAATAGGAGTAAGGATAATCATAGATCCAAAGCGATCTTTGATGATCTCGCAACTATACTATGATTTTGCTTAAATTTTGAGAAGATGCTATTCAATATTTCATTCATGCTAATTTTAATTAATTAGGACATATATTTTTATGACACAATTAAACAACTGAACTGGAAGATAGGAGGGTTTATGTCGTAACGAACGACTATCTCAGAATCCTAAGATGAGTTAGGACTTAAATTACATATCATGATTATGTAAATGCTTAAAGGATGAAGTGAGGATTTATGTTACACTAGGAAAACTACCTCGAAATCCTATAGCCTGGTTGTTTATTTCTAAGGAAAGTTAAGCTGACGAAGATTTGTTTTGCTGTTGAAAATGGCCATGCTGCCAACCGCGCTTGCTCCGAGCTCCTCGTTGTTGCAGAGGGTTTAGTTTAAGAAGTGACAATCAAGAAATGGGAGAAGTGTCATGGTTCAGAGGTCATGTTTTCTAGTGTGTCAAATTCAATGTCTTAAGTTTTATTAGAAGAAATATTAAAATTGATTAAGCGGAACTGGTTAAAATCTCACTGATCCATCATCCTGACACCACTATTTTCATCGGATTCACTTTGTCCAAATGAATTTGCTAGACTCAACTGAATGAGTTCCACACTTTCATTTAGACCGTGGGAAACTCCGTTAGCAACATGTAGGTTACCTCCTCCGAGGGATTTATGAGACGTTTTAATTTAGTTATAATTGCAGTTTTATTAGGTTGGTGATTAAATTTTGAGTTATTTAAACCTACTGGGTTCAATCATTTTCACAAGTTTATAAAATGCTGAGAAGTAAAGCATTTAATAAGTTGTAGAATGTAAAGTGTAATAAACTTAAATGTGTACTTGAATGGTCTTCCGTCATTTCCAACTGCACTTAAAACACATGTTAGGGCATTTAAATATTTGAAAGAAACACCTAGGTAAAGCTAAGGGAAGGTTCTGGTTGTCTACCAAATCCTAATCCTATCACTAGTGAATTCCTAAGGTGTGTTGGGGATGATTTTCTTCATCAAGGAAGAATGAAGTTCAATTGTTCTTCAAAAACATCACATTGGATTAAGAAAGTACTTAGGATAGGTCCTGAACATCTTCTCAACGCGTCTGGGACTATTTTGAGTCCAATTGAATTTCATTACGTGAATGATTTGATTGTCCTGGGTTTAGTTGAATTTTGATTTTTGCTCAACGAACTTGGATGTTTGATTATTCTGTGAGTAAGGAGACATTTCATTTGACACTTCATTTAGGAGTTATAAAGATGAAGGCCTTTAGGGGCAAAGTAGTCCATTAAAGAACTTAACCACTCTTAATTGAAGTTGAATTAATGATTTAAAATGATTCAATTTAGTTATAAAGTTTTAGTTGATTTTTCAAATATTTTAAATTATTTTAAATTAAAAAAAGTTTTTAAATTATTTTAGTTCAACTAAATTGTTTTAATTTAATTATAGTACTTCAGATTAATTTTAATATTTTAACTTGTTTTAATTTAATTACGATGTTTTCAAAATTATCTTTTTTTTCAATTATTAATTTCAATCATCATTTTATGGCTTCATTAGTAAAAGTTAGGTGGTATTTGATCAATTTGTTGGTTAGGGATTCAATTTAGAGAATTAGAGTCTTCCTGTGCTAAACCCCCTAACCTAGTTAACTTATGCTTTAATTAACTTCCAAAATTTACGGATTTAATTAATTGAGATTTATTTTTTTAATATTAAAGGTGGTTAATGGGTTTCTATCCCTTAATTCTTTATGTTTCAATCATCCAAGAGGAAGATTAAGATCAAATATTTACCTTTCCCCTTCGGTTAAGCCTAAATATTAATTAAGGCTAAGGTTCCTTAATTACCTTTATGCCCTCTTAAGCTTGTTCATCTCATAATTTACTATTAAGCCCAAATGAATTTGAAATTTTTATGTCACCTCACTCATATGTTAATTAAGACATCAAAGGAGAAAATGCTATTTTTCTATTTTTAATTTAATTTATATAATTATTTTAATGAAAAATAAGGATTTTCAATGAAAATTCAACAACATAACCAAGGTGAAACTTCTGTCCCTAGGAAAATTATAAGAGGTTCCTACTGACCAGAGGACCATTTGGACTAATGTTGGTGTTTTTTTAAATTTTAATTTATTTATTAGAATTATTTTATATTTTGGAGTATTAATTAATTATAAAATAAAAGTGAAGGGGAAAATTAGGCTTTATATTTTTCTTAATTATCTCTTAGATCAGAGAACCTAGAGAAACAAACTTTGTATTTTTCTGATTTTTTCTTTGGATTATTTGAATTATTTTAGTGAAAGGTTTGAAAAATCCATTTTTAAATATTAAAAATTACCTTAATCCTTTAAAATTTAATAGCTTTACTTAGAGGCTTAGGAAAAATGTTTTGTAGGTTCCCAAGTGATTAGGAGGCCAAATGTGCCATTTTGGTAAATTTTAATATTTTTATGATTTTATAATTTTTTAATTATTAAAATATTAAAAAATGATTAAAAATAAATTTTTAAATAAAAATTCAAATTTTGTTTTTCCTGGACTCCTCTAATCTCAGAGAACTCTCAAAAATTAATTTGGTGAATTTTTTAGTTATATTTTAGGTTTTATGAATTTTTTAAATTCAAATATGGCCATGATACTTAAGCAATTCATTTAGTGGGTTAGATTAATTCCAATTGCTTTGAGATTTTTATGTGAGGTTCTCCTGACCCTAAAGCACGGTGTAGAATTGATTTCATTTCATTTTGATGTGTGTTATTCCAAATTAATTTAGATTCAATTTTGAGTGTTTGGTTAAATTAGTGTTATTTTTAAAGTATTAAACGAAACCATAATTTTCCTAGGGTTCTCTGGTCCTAAGACACCTCCACTAATTTTTCTAGATTTTTGTAAATAACATGCTAATTGCCATGATTAATTTTCAAGAAAATAGCCCTAAACTTGGAAAATAGATAACTCCTTCTAGAAATAGCCTCTGAACTTGGAAAAATCAGGGAATGTTCCCAAGATCAGAGCCTACAAAAGCCCTATAGTCTTATGCCATGGTGAATTATGTATGTGAATCAAGAATTAAATTACTCAAATCAGTGTATAATTAATTAAAAATCAAACACATAACAAAATATTTTGATTTTAATTCCACATTATTCCCCTCTGTTCACTGAGCAAGAGGGTATTTTTGTTTTATTTTTATCATTTTCTATGCAAATATATGCATTTTTAAAGTTCAGGCTATTTAATTAAATCAAAATAAGCCTATTTTCCTATTGATCCAGTGCGACACCACCTCATCCTAGATTTAGGTACCTGCCTCAAAATAAGAATCAGAATTTAGGTACCAGCCTCAAAATGAGAATCAGAATTTAGGCACTAGCCTCATTATTAACCTCTGTTCACTGAGCAAGAACTGGAATTTAGGTACCAGCCTTAAAATGTGAATTAGAATTTAGGTACCGATCTCGAAAGATGGGAAACAGAATTTAGGTACTAATCCCGAGATGTGAACTGTAATTTAGGTACCAGCCTTAAAATGTGAATCATAATTTAGGTGCTGATCTCAGAAGATGGGAATTAGAATTTAGGTATTGATCCCGAGATGAGAACTGGAATTTAGGTACCAGCCTCGAAATGAGAATCAAAATTTAGGTATCGATCTCTGAAGATGGGAATTTGAACTTAGGTACTGATCCCTAGATGAGAACTGGATTTTAGGTACCAACCTCGAAATGAGAATCAGAATTTAGGTGCCCATCTCGAAAGATGGGAATCAGAATTTGGGTACTGATCCCGAGATGAGAACTAGAATTTAGGTACCAGCCTCGAAATGAGAATCAAAATTTAGGTACCGATCTCGGAAGATGGGAATCAGAATTTAGGTACTGATCCCGAGATGAGAACTGGAATTTAGGTACCAGCCTCGAAATGAGAATCAGAATTTAGGTACCGATCTCAAAAGATGGGAATTAGATTTTAGGTACCAGCCTCGAAATGAGAACTGGAATTTAGGTACCAGCCTCGAAATGAGAACCAGAATTTAGGTATCGTCTCGGAAGATGGGAATCAGAATTTAGGTACTGATCTCAAGATGAGAACTAAAATTTTGGTACCAGCCTCGAAATGAGAATCAGAATTTAGGTATCAATCTCGAAAGATGGGAATCAGAATCTAGGTACTGATCCGAGATGAGAATTAGAATTTCGGTACCAGCCTCAAAATAAGAATCAAAATTTAGGTACCGATTTCAGAAGATGGGAATCAGAATTTAGGTACTGATCCCGAGATGAGAATTGGAATTTAGGTACCGGCCTCGAAAGTTTAACTTGTGAAAATTTTGGTGTTTAGAAGTGTAGTAGAAGATTAGAATGGGATATGAAAGTGTTTCACATCCCGAAAGATTTGATCAAAGGTTGATTGTTTGGCGAAGGATGTGAATCCGTGCCATCAGAACCAAATCGAGGATTTGATGGTTCTGTGTCAGTAGACTTAGTCGACCTTCTCAAAAGAGGGAAGAAATCACAGAGAGTCGAAAGGATTTTGAGTACAGCCGGAGGCTAGGGATTTCATATTCGGGATTCATTTTCATTATTCTTCGTGTTTTAGTGATTTGATTTCGTTTCGATCTTCAAATTTCGTTCCAATTGGAATTTCTTATTGACTTGGATTTTCATTCATTTCTTTTGTTTGCAATTTGAGATTTTGAGTTGATTTGCTTTGAGCTTTGATTTCATGTATTATTTAGATTTTGGATTTGAATTTTTATTATGATTATTTTTTTTAGATTTCGATGAATTCCATTTTTTTGTTTATTACATTTCATTCAAATCGTTCTTCGTTCAACTTTTCTTTAAATTGAGTTAAACTCAGATTTAGTGGCGTTTGCAGTCAATTGCATAAACCTAAAGGAAAAATACGACATAGTCGTTTCCATTGAAATGTTGAAAATATATATCATATTATTCCCAAAACATTTCTGATGATATCTTCCTTGGAAATAAAGTTCTACAGAATCCATGCATATCTGAACATAGACTATACTGACATCTTCATGTCATTTGGCAAAATTGTCTGTTTGATTCGTCTATGTCTTAAAAGTAAATTGCATAGGTAATAACATCACCTTCTAAGCCACTTTCCGGAGGGAAATCCCATGTAAGTGTGCTTTAGAGGTGTGTCGGCATATTTTTAGGTTGAGTGTTGTATTTTTTAAAAGGGGTCGCCTACAGAAGTTGTCGGCGAATTTTAAATTTAATTTAAATATATATATAATTTAGAAAATAGTATTTGATTTTGAAAATAATTTTAAATTTGAAAATTTTAAGATATGAAATCAAACCGATCTCACATCCCAAATAGTTTATATAAACGAGCATCGCATCACAAACCGTGTATCTATCCCGAAGAATAGACACACTGCCTGATGATGGGGCTCGATTTAATAAACTAGAAGATTTGTGACGTCCGTTTGGTCTGCGAACCAATTTTATAAACCGACAAGTTCCCCTGCTTAATATAAATGAATTAAGTAGGGTTTATATTATCTGGGTTCTTAAAGTTCCCTATAAGGGCAAGCCCCATAGTTAATTACATCTTAAGTGACGGAAATCACCTAAGAAAACTCTCGATAATAATCGGTAGTTACGCTCTCAAGAATTTCAAAGTTTAAGTTTTCAATGGATTAAATTTTGGAATTTCGATAGGGAATGTATCAAATTTTGAACATTTTTATTTTGGGAATCCAAAGGAAGAAAGGTAGGAGAAATCACAGATTCGAAGCGAGCTTCGGTAATTTCCCAACTATCCTATTGTTTGGTTTGATTTTTAGGAAAGTCCTAATATTATTTTATATTTCAATCTTGCCAATTTTAGTTAATTAGGACTTATATTTGTATGATAAAATCATACAAATAGCCTCGAAGATGCGAGGGTTTATGTCGTATCGGACGACTACCTCGGAAGTCCTAAGACCAGTTAGGGCTTAATTTACACGATATGATCATGCAAATGCCTAACGAAGAGTTGAGGATTTATGTTGCACTAGGCAAACTACCTCGAGGTCCTATGGCTTGGTTATTTAGTTCTAAGAATGGTTTTGCTGAAGTAGACCCGAGTTTTGCTGATGACGATGGCCGTGCTGCCCACTGTGCTCCAAGCTCCTTGTTGTTGCAGAGGTTTAGTTTTAGAAGTCATAAATCAGGAGATGAGAGAAGTGTTTGGTTTAGAGAAAATCTTAAAGTCCGGGTGTTTTTTAATATTTTAATTAAACAAATCTTAAAGTTGATTATAACAACACCGGTTAAGATCCCACGGTTCCATCCTTCCGGCATCGTTATTTTTATCGGATTCACTTAGTCCGGATGAATTTACTAAACTCAACTGAATGAGTTCCACACTTTCATTTAGACAGTGGGAAATCCCGTTAGCAACACGTAGGTTACATCATCCGAGGTATTCCCGATCATCCAACAAGACGTTTTAATTTAGTTGTAGTTGTAGTTTTGTTGTTTTGTTTGTGATTAAATTTTGAGTTGTTTTATATTTTGAATGTTGTGGCGATGAATTTTATCTTGTAGTGTCTTTTAATTTAGTTATGGGTTTCGGTTTTGGTTTTCGTCCTAAAGGTGTAGGTTTTCATTCAATCGTTATTTATCATGCAAGAAAGGTAAAGTGCAACAAGAGTAAATGAATTGCGGTAAGATAAATTGCAATAAAATAAAAGCGTACACTGGAGGGTCTTCCCGTCATCCCAAGCTGCACTTAAAATACAATTTAGAGCATTTAAGCATTTATAACAATTTCCTAGGTAAAGCTAAGGGAAGGGTTATGGTTTTCTACCAAAATCCTAATCCATAGCTAGTCGTTCCTATGACGTCTAGGTCTTCGATTTTGGTTTTAAGGATGATTTTCTTCACGAATAACAACTAAGCTCGATTTGTTCTTAAGGACATTCCATCATATTGAGGAAGTGTTTAAGGCGAATTTTAAACATCTTTTCAATATTTCGGGAATTGTCCTAAGTCCGAATGAATTCTATTGTGCGGGTGAATTAATCATCCAGGGTGTTTAAGTTAAGTTTTATTTCTTGCTCGGTGAATTAGGATGTTTGAATACCCTTATGGGTGAAGTGTCATTTCACTCGATACTCCGTTTAGGAGTTATAATAGTAAAAGCTCCTAAAGGCAAAATGATATTTAATGATTTGTGATTCAAATTTAAGTTCAAATTAATGATTTAAGTTTGGAATAGTGTTCAAGTTATTTTAGATTTATTTTGAATGCTTCATGTCTTAGGTGATATTATATTTGATTCAATTTAATTTAATTTAACTTATTTTAATTCAATGTGGTTTAGTTTAATCTTAATTTAATTTAGGTTAATTTAATATGATATGCTTTAGCTTAATTTAATTTAATTTGATTTAATTTAATTTGTTTTAATTTAATTTAATTTAATTTAATTTAATTTAATTTAATTTAGTTTAATTTAATTTAATATGATTTAATTTAATTTTAATTTAATTTAATTTAATATGATTTAATTTAATTTTAATTTAATTTAATTTTATTTTAATTTAATTTGTTTTAATTTAATTTAATTTAATTTAATTTAATTTAATTTAATTTTTTTAATTTAATATTTTATTTTAAAGGGATTTGCTTTAAATAATTTAACCTTAACTTAATTTAATGATTAAGTCTTTTAGCATTTTAAACCTTAAACTTGGATTATCATTTGAATTAGGGATTAAATATTATTGAGATGATTAATTTAGGGATCCTTAAATTAAAGAACAAATTTCTTCCTAATAATATCCCTATTTTAATAATTCCAATTTATTATTCTTCCAAATTTAATTATTTATTTTAATTAAAATTTATTTTAATTATTTTTAAGTTGTTTAATAGGTTCCTACCCTTTAATTATTTAAATTTCAATCATCCAAATCAGAATAAGATCAAATATTTTACCCTTTCATTTTATTAAGCCTAAAGTTTTAATTAAGGGTTAAAATTTTAATTACCATTTTGCCCTTCAAGCTTAATAATTTCATAACTCACTAAATTGAGCTCAAATGAATTTGAAATTTTTATGTGACTTCACTCATATGTCAATAAAGACATTAGAGGAGAAAATGTGATTTTTCTGTATTTAATTTATTTATGTAATTATTTTTGGTGGAAAATAAGGATTTCCAAGGAAAATTTAATAATATGACCAAGGGAAAGTTTCTGTCCTTAAGAAAATTATGGAACATTCCTAATGACCAGAGGACCACTTGGACCAATTTTTGTGATTTTTTGAATTATATTTTATTTATTAAAATTATTTTAAGTTCTGGAGTATTAATTAATTTAAAAATAGAATATAAGTTGAAAAATGGATTTTATAATTTTTAAAATTCTCTCTGATATCAAGGAAATCAGAGAACCAAATTTTATAATTTTTTGATTTTTTCTTAATTTATTGGAATTATTTTAGTGGAAATGCTAGAAAATGTATTTTCTAATTTTAAAAATTACCCCAAGGCTTTAAAATTTAATATCTTATCATAAAGACATAAGAAAAATATGGGGTTTTTTCCTAAGTGATTAAAATTCAAAATGTGACATTTTGGTGAATTTTATTATTTTTGTAATTTTTATTATTTTTTTAATTATTAAAATATTAAAATAATACTAAAAAATTAACTTTTTTAGAAAATTGAAATTTTAATTTTCTTAAATTCCCCTGATATCAGAGAGGCTCCAAAACTAATTTGGTGAATTTTTGAAAGGTATTTTGAAAGTTATGAATTTTTTAAAGTTTAAAATGACTAAATGACTTAATCAACCCATTTAGTAGGGCTAACCGTCCAATTGACTTCAAATTTTTATGGTGGGTTCCTCTGATCCTAAAGGTCAGTGGAGAATTGATTTCAAGTCAATTTGATGTATGGTTAGCTCTAATTAATTAGGGGTCTATTTTGGATGTTTAAGCCAATTAGGGTTATTTTAAGTGAATTAACTCAAGTCCTATTTTTCCTAGGGTTCTCTGGTCATAAGGAACATCACCAAATTTTCCTAGAATTTATTTCACAACATGCTAATTTTTGGAATTAAAATACTCAAAACAGCCACATGCATTTGAAAAATCAATAATTTTTCACAGAGATGGCCTACGACATTGGAAAATTCGGGGAATGTCCCCAAGTTCAGAGGCTTCAAAAGCCCTATGGTCTCATGCCATGGTAAATTGTATGAATGCATGGAGAATTAAAACAATGCAGGGAGTAAATAATTAATTAAAAATAAAGTACTGGGCAAAATTAATTAATTTCTTTTCCACATTATTCTCCTCCGTTCACTCGAGCAAGAGGGTATTTTTATTTTATTTTTGTGATTTTTCTACACAAAGATATGGATTTTTGAAGTTATGGTATTTAAATAAATCGAGAAAATACCCTATTTATCTACTTATCCACATCGGCGCCGCGTCGACCTCGGCGTCTCCGAACGAGCCGCGCGGCGCGCTCCCATTCGACGCCGCCTTCCGAGTCAGCGCCACGCGGCCCGCGGTTCACGTATCATTTGCCGATCCGACGCCATCTGAGCCGTCCGTCCGCGCGTGTATTGAATGAACGACATCCGTTCATCGTCCCCGAGCGTCCTAACCCGAGAGCCGTCTACCTTCTAGCCCTAAGATCTCACTCGATTCTCCATGGATTTTTATGTTCTTATGCTCTATGGATTCGTCTTGAAGAGACGAACACATCTATACGGCTAATGCTCATTGAAATCGACTCATTTGAAATGGAGAATGTTCAGAAGCTCGGGATGAAGAATTGATCCATACCTTAGCTACGAGAGGTGAAGCCTCGATCGGAGATGTTCGGCACGTTCGTTGGAGGCTGCGGGAGGCTAGGGATGAAGCTCAGGGATGTGGTAAATTGCTCAGGTGTGATTTCCACCAAGGCCGATCACAAACTTTGGAGTCCGGAACAACCGGGTGGCTCGGAGAGGGGCTTTCATCTGGAAAACTTCTTCTCTTGGCACGGTGAAGGTGTAGGTGAGTTTAATTTGATTTTGGTGGAGGATTCGGGAGTGTCCTGTTCGGCTCGAGAATTGAGCTCCAAAATCGAGCTCGATCAATGGGGATTAGAGCGGGGAGGACAGTAGGGATCAATTGCTCTAAGTCCGGAGGGGAGTGAGGAGTGATTTTGGCGAGTTTTGGTATGGTCCGGTTCGAGCACCTCCTTTGGCCGAGAGGGTGAGGGGTTTAAATAGGCATGGGCTGGAGGGCCTCCCGGGGGAGTTGAGGGCCGGGATCGCCTGCTCTTGGCATGTGAAGAACAGCCATGGTGGCCATTGGGCATGAGGCAGCTCAGCAGGTGAGAATTCCAAGTTTGGGCTCGTATGTGAGCTCTTGGCCTGGTGGTTTCCGGCGGCTGTGGTGGCTGGCCGGCCAGGCATGGGTCACCCTCAAGGTCAGGTGGGTCAGGGCTGGGGCTTGGTGCAAGCAATTGGCAATTGCCATGTGTAAAGGCTTTGATCCAAAGTAGAATGGGGCATGGCTAGTTTTGAGTCTAAATGGGTCAATTCACCCATTTGGGCTTGGTGCACCCTTCAAAGTGGCTTTGGGTGCTGTGGGGGATCAAAGGGATCAGCTGGTTTGGCATGGAGAAGTCTCCATCCAAATATATTTGGATTAAATTTAAGTTTAGGTGAATCATGATTAAGGCTAATGAGCTTTAGGGATTAAGGAAAGCCCTCCCTCTTCTTACCCAATATGGCATGGTGGAGTGTCCAAGGCTCTCATGGCTCACATGTGGCTCATGCATGGCTTCATGGCTAACCTTTGGCTTGGGGAAAGGCTTGGTCAATTTCATAAAAATGGGTTTTGGGATTTTTTGATAATTTAATGAGAACTTGGATAAGGCTTGATTTGGGATGATTTGATGATGAATTTAGGACTTAGGTATTGAGTTTAATTGAAAGTATGATGAGGGGAAATGTCATATGGGCTTTGGGACTAGTTTTGGGCCTTTGGATGTGGTAAAAAAAGGGGTTTTTTAAAATGATTTAAGGAATGGGCCTTTTAGTTTAAAAAATGAATTTATGGATGAAAATTTTGTAAAGAGGTTGGGCCAAATAATTGTTGAATTTGGTTTAGGGATGTGTCATGAGTGGTTTGAAATAAATTTGAGGTGATTTGGGTTTGAATTGGGTTGGATATGGGCCTTTTGGTAAAGAGGCTAAGGTGGGCCAAAATGGGCTACCATGGACCAAAGTTGGGCTAAAGTTAAAATTGATGTAAAATTAATGTTGGGAAATGTTTATGGGAGTGTTTCAAAGAGGTTTTGGCTTTGGTTAGGTTTTGATTTTGGGATTTGGGTTCATTTGGGTTAAGTTTAGGTTTATGTCAAAATTGGGCCTTTTGATTTTGGGTTGAATTTGAGTGGGGTTTGGGTCTAAATTTTGGGAAAATCATGTTAGTGTTTTCTTTATGGGGATGTTAAGGAAGGTTTAGAAAAGATTTGGGGTTAATTGGAGTTGAATTGGGTGAGTTTGGGTTAGGTTTGGGTCATGGGTCCAAATTGGGCTTTAAGGCCAAAAGTGAAATTGGATCCAAATGTCAATCAAATTGGACTTGGGTTTGGTCTAAATTGGTGTTGAGAATGTTGAATTGAAGTTTAGAATTGATTAGACCAGAATTTGGGTCAATTGGGTAGGTTTGGTTTGACATTGGGTTCACTTAGGGTTAAAATTGGTCAAATTGGGGGTTTTGACAAAAGTAGGGTAAATTGACAAAATTGGCCCATGATGTAGTTGAACAAAATGAAATTGGGAATATTTGGGATTTTCTGGAATTTTCTGGGAATTTTCTGAATTTTTGGATTTTTGGGTCAAGAGGGGTATTTTAGGTATTTGGAGGGTATTGGGAGGTATTTTTGGAATTTTTGATATTTTTGGGTATGGATGATCAATTTGAGTAATGTGGAAATGTTTGGGATTGATTTTGAGGAATTTTGGGTAATTTAGGTGATTTTGGAAATTTTGGGTAGTTTCAAGGGCACTTGGTAGGTTAGGCGGGTGTAGGGTCCCGGGGTCAAAAATTGAAAATCTGGAAAATTGAAGATTGGGTGAATGTAAGTGGAATGAAATCATTTTGGTTGAGCCATGAAGTCACATCAAGCCCATATGAGCTATGAAGGGACTCATTTGAGGCATTCACTATGTTGTTCCTAACCCTCTTAGCCAAGGGCTTAGGGGTTAAGGACCATCCATGTGAACCACCTGTATGAGTCAGGAGGTCAAATTGGGTATGGGTGTGGTTTTAAGAGGTGTGTGAAAGTGTAGTGTATAGGTGTAGTGTGTGTGTAAGCCAACCCTTCACCGCACTGAGCCACCTGCAGGGCAGTCCTAAGGCCAAAGAGTCCTATAGGAACTCATCCTTTAAACTTCCACATTTAATTTCAACCCTCTAGGTGATTAGGGGTCTACAATCAATTTTGTGGAGTTTGCAGGGAGTTAAGAAGTGGTTTGAATTTCTAAGTGGTGGGCCCCAATTCTAATCCTCTAGGATAGTCAAAGGAAAAGCCTAAGGCTAGATCCTAAGTACTAAAGAGAGAAGAAGAGACCTCATCAAAAATGAGGTCAACAAGGTGTGCTACCACTATGTAGCTTACATCTCGTAAGGCTACAAACTCTCTAAATCTGGATCTGGCTGGAAATGAATCGGAATCTTGCTCTCATCCATTCCTCTAAAGGTGATGAAGATTCGCTGGTTCGGAACCCCTGGTATGCAGTGCTTTGCCACATCTGCACCGTTTCCTTGTAACATGAGGACAGATCCTACCAGTAGAGGTATCTCTACTGGCCCTCGAAATTCTCCGGGGCCAACTATCCTGAGTTCTGTCCCGAACATGATGTTGCATTGATTACTGAAAGAGACGGCGCAAAAGGGTCTCACAAAATTGTGATGGTCTACATGAGGTGGAATGCAATAACCTTCTTCATAAATGTTGATAATACAACTATTTGATATGCGGTCAGTGGATAACACTCGTTAGGACACCATCCGCTTTATCATTTTTTTGATTAAAATTGACATTGTGTCCACTTTATCATAGCGGATTATCCTTGGTGGGTTTCTTTTTTTTCATCGGCAATGTTATAGAAGCATTCGAACTAGATTGTAATCCTCCCCTTGCCTCGCTTCCATTTTTGCGTTTCGAAATAGGTCTTCCTCCGTATTCGTCATGCACGGCCCTGCTTCCTCAGATCGAAGACGTAATCCATGATCTCACTCTGTTCGTAGTAAGAGAATACCTCAGTATGCAATTATTATCCGTCCAGGATATTGACATACATGCCCTGAATCTTCTGAAAATATTCAAAATCCTATCTTTGCATTCTCTGGATCATCTCCAAATCATGCTCTGAGATCATCTGAGACTGTCAGGGTCTGGTTATGTATTGTAGGATGTACGGCTCTACGCTGGCACGCTCTCCTACAATCGTCACTACCTCAGGTATGGGCTCTGTCGTGACCTCCTCTGGAATTGCCTCTGCTATGGTGCTCTTGAGGCCGGGCCTCCTTGGGCCAACTGTAGCGATCATCGGAATCTCTTCTTTATTCTGCTCCTCTATGAATTTCCTTAACATTCTATGAATACGGAGGTTCTTGTTTCTTCTCTAAGTCGGGATCAATGTGGCTCTCCTCTCCCCCGGGATTTCGGTAGGGATGATACTGAAAAGCTTCCCTCCTGCTGCCGTTATCACTGATTTCATCCTGTTGTCTTCAATCAAATCAACCTTCCTCTTCTTATTTGCACTGTGCTGACCTTTCTCACTGAGCTTCATTACTATCTTTCCACGGGGCTCCCCAAGGTCTGTAGTAGTCCAAGAAGTTTCTTCATATTGTAGCTTCATCTGTGCAAAATCTGAGTCAACCTCGATCACATCACCAGCCTTCAGTTCTTCTTTATTAAGTGCAAGACTTATGCCATTTCTAAAGGAAAGGACCAGCCTCCCGCTTGACATCTCCTGCGAAAATAAGGAAGAGATCAGGGGCCTAACCTAAAAGGAACGAGAACAATAAGAATTTTAAAAAATTTATTGTATTCTCTCTTATAAATTTATATACAATTATTTTATTTTGAAATTTTATTAAGAAAGGGAAAGATTTGATTTGGAGTTTTGAAATTACAACAAGCTTCGATTTTATTTTATTCCAAAAAATTTCTTTTGTATTTTGGTTTTAAAGTTATTATTATTATTATTATTATTATTTTGTGTTCAGACCCAGTTGCACACAATTTTTACGTTGGTGCTTCTACGAGCGAAACTTTATTTCTAAAGTCCGCTCTTCGAAACATCACGTCACGTAATACTTCTTTAGATATCGTTCATTGATAGGAAGCATTGGTCGCTCTCCACGGCAATCTACAAGTTGGTAAGAGCCCCTCGAGTAGACATTCTCGACTACAAACGGTCCCTCCCAAGTTGGTTCAAATTTAACCCCTATCTTGCGGTATGCAAGAATAGGTCTTCTGAGAACGAGAACTGATTCACCAACTTTGAAAGTTTTTGGGTGGACCAGTTTATCGTGGGCCTGAATCATCTTAGCCTGATATAACTCCAAATTTTGCTGCGCTGAAAGTCATCTTCCTTCAATTCTTTCCAATTCTTCTAATCGTAATCTGGCATTCTCTTATGTAGTGATCTTATTTGCAACTACAATTCTGTGCGACGGAAGCTGAACCTACAAGGGCAAGACGGCTTTAGACCCGTACACTAAAGCGTAAGGTGTAGACTGAGTAGGTGTTCCGAAAGTTGTCCAATAGGCCCATATGGCTTCTAATAACTGCTCGTGCCAATTTCTTTTGTTGTCGTCCAAAGTTTTCTTTAGGATATGGATGAGAGTTTTTTTAAAAGCCTCGGCCAAGCCGTTTGCTCTTGGTTAGTAGATCATCGAATAGTGCTAATCTATCCCATGTCTTCTGAAAAAATTGTTAATCTTCATGCTTTTGAACGTGGACCCGTTATCTAAGATAATTCTGCATGGTACCCCGAAACGGTAGATGACTTGATTCTTGAAGAATTGTAACATGTGATGTGCCTTCACTTCTTTGAGCGATACTGCTTTTGCCCATTTTGAAAAGTAATCTATTGCTGCAAGGATTAAACGATATCCTCTTGAAGAAGGCGGTTCTATCGGGCCCACGATATTTTTGCCCCAACATTCAAATGGCCATGACGCGATTGTGAGATGTAGCACATTTTGAGGTTGATGAAGAACCACTCCGTGCACTTGGTACCGGTGATAACTTTTGGCAACTTTCATGCAGTCAGTCATCGTTGAGGGCCAGTAGTACTCTAATCTCTTAATTTTCATTTTCACCTTCGGACCCTTCTGATGAGCGCCACAGAGTTTTGAGTGTACTTCTTTAACAATCTCCCGAGCCTCAGACACACTCAAGCACCGTAGCCACATCTGATCGAAAGACCTTCTGTACAAGTTATTGTTTATTAAGGCGTATGACAGAGTTCTTTTCTTGATCTGATGTGCTACTGACTTGTCGTCTGGTAGGTTTCCTATTTGCAAGTATTCTATTAATGGTACGTCACAAATCTTCTAAAGTTTCTGCAACTACTGGAACTATCTCTTCATTTCCAGTCTGCGCAAATGTTTATGTATATTTGCGATAGGACCTGTCATCCCTGCACTGTCACTTCAACTGATTCTTCCTGTAGACATGTGATCTCTTTTGCAAGTTGGGCCACAGTGTCTGCAAGGGCATTTTCTTTTTTGGGAATCTTGTATATCGTCATGTTCGAAATCTGCTCTAGCAACTTCATTGTATACTGAAAATACTGCTCGAGTCTAGGCTTCAGAATTTTGTATTGTCCAGCGACTTGCTGTATAATCAACTGTGAATCACTGTAGATGTTGATGTCTGTTATACCTATCTGAATGGCAAACTCGAATCCGGTTATATAAGCTTCATATTCTGCTTCATTATTCGTACACTATTCTGTCAAATGGTAGGAGTATCTTAACATCCCCCACTCTAGTGTTATAAATATTAGTTCAATTCCTGCCTTACTGGGCACTATCATTTACAATTCTTCGTCTCGTTGTGCTGATGATGCTCCGTCAAAGTATAATTTTTAACGTTGATCATTGAGATCTTCTAAGCTCATTTTCTGTTCGTTTGGCAAATCATTGTTGAGAGGCGATTCTGCCGATAAAGGGTGTTTTGCGAGGAAGTCTGCTAGGATTTTACGGCACGAAGAGGAATGAAAGTTATATCAAATTGCAATAGTATCATCGACCACCAAGCCAAGCTGCCGGAAAGCGTCGGGCAGGTCATCAAATATTGCAATGTATTAAATTTCAAAATAAGGTTGACCTATGAGAAAGTATGTAAAGCCTGAGCTTTTGAGCGATGAAGATTAGGGCCAAATAATGCTTCTCTATAGGAGGATACTTTACCTCCGTCAAAATTAAATGACTACTTAAGTAGAGAGCATTTTCTTTACCCTCGTCTTTGACCTGAGCTAGCAGGGCTCCGAGGGAGTCGTCTAAAGTAGCGGTATGAAGTATCAATGGTCGACCTGAGACTAGGGCTGCTAATACAGAAGGTCTCATTAAATATTGTTTGACGTCCTCAAAGACATGTTGACATTTAGAGTCCCAAGTAAACTTGGCATCCTTCTTAACCAAAGCAGAAAAAGGCTGAGACCTTTCTGACAAATTAGAAATAAAGCGTCAAAGATTTGCCAACTTCCCTTGAAAGGATCGTAATTACTTTAAAGTTTTGGGAGGCGGCATTTCTAAGATAACTTTAATCTTTTCTGGATCGATTTCAATTCCGCGATGTTGGATAAAAAAATCCTAAGAATTTCCTAGAGACGACACTGAAGGCGCATTTCATGGGATTCATCTTAAGATTAAATTATCTTAATCGCTTGAAAACAATTCTCAAATCATACTGGCGATCTTCTTTTAATTTGCTTTTAATAACCACATCATCCATGTAACTCTCGACTTGTTTGTGAATGAGATCGTAACAAATCCTTGCATTGCTCTTTGGTATGTTGCTCCTGCATTCTTTAATCTGAAAGGCATCAATGTGTAGCAGCATACCTCGATTGGTGTTCTGAATGCTGTGAGGTTTTCGTTTTCTGGTGCCATCTTTATCTGATTGTATCCCGATAATCCATCCATGAAAGAGAAGACTTCGTGCGTCGAAGCGATGCCGATCATTAACTCTGGAATTGGTAGCGGGAAGTCGTCCTTACGGCACATTTAATTCAAATCTCTGAAATCCACGCAGATCCTGATCTGACCATTCTTCTTCCGAACTGGTACCACATTGGCCAACCAAGTCGGGTATTGTTCTTCACAGAAAAATTTAGCTTCAATATCTTTATAACGTCAACTATTACTTGTTGTTCGATCTCTACACGCATTCTATCTCGGAGCTTGTCTGACTGATACAGCAGTGTGATCAACTCCTAGCCTATGAACTGCAACTTCTGGAGCTAATCCCGACATTTCATCATAACTCCAAGCAAAAAAATCATTGAATTCCATCATTAGCTTTATCAAATCTTCGGAGTCTCTTTATTGAGTAAGGAGCTAACAAAGCTTGGCCTAGGCTCTTCGCTAGTACCTAAGTTAACTTCCATTAACTCATCTATTGTAGATTTAATCTCTTCTTTGAATTCTGGTGGATCGTCTTCGACAGGCAGGTTGATCCCCGATAAATATATGTTCTTACAAATATGATATGAAAATTGGCAACGACGCAAAAAACTTGGTTCCGCTGGATAAATGCGTTGATGATTTAAGATATGAAAATAATGATTTTATAATATGGGATACTACGCAAGTATACGTATCGTTTATCAAGTAATATAGGACTTTCTGATTAAGCCCCGAGATATCGAACCCATAGGGAAAATGTGAAATCTTTAAAGGAATCAGAGAAATTATCTTTTTAATTTCTTTAATTGTTTTCGAAAAAGTATGTCTTGATTTTGAAAAGTTTTGAAGGTTGATATATCTTTTTTTTAATTTTCTTAATACAATGCAAAGCAATAAATTAAAGTTGAAATAACTGATAACACTGGATGTAAAATATTATTAACTAGAATATCTTTTTCTTTCCTTTCATGAAGTAGTAATAATTCTTAATGTATTGCTGTGGAAGTATTCAAATTTTTGTTGTGACAGATAGAAGCACATGTGTTCTTTACCCTTACTTGGTTCTATAAAGAACATAGGTTAATTTGAAATTTATATTATTTTGAACATGGTTAGGCAAGGAAGATACCAGTCTCTCACTCTAGAGTTCCCTCGATTTCCACCACCTGGGGGCTAACTTCTCATAACAAAACTCAAAACTTCAAACCAAATTAGGGGGTCTTAGCCTGTCACTCTAAAATCCTTTAATTTTACTCCCTTTTATAAAAATATCTTCTAATATTACATTCAATTATATGGACTACAGTTCTCACCCATATAATTTCATGTGATTCTTACTAACTTTTATGAGACAATACCGCATTGGATCTTACATAATCTCAAGAAATTTTACAACTTAACGAGCCAAATTAAGAAGTAAACAAAGTTTTTAGAATCAATCTTCACAACTTCTTCCAACTTTTAAACTTTTATACTTTCCACAACAATTCTCTTTAAATTAATTACTTCTCCATTTAAGAAAGAAAAAGATAAAGTAAACTACTCATAATGCATTGAGAAAATATAAAAACACATTGATTTGAAATTAATGATAAGAAAAATAATAAACGAAAACAAGTATTAATAAACTAAATAAAAGTAAACACTTATCTGAAAATCCTCTCCACAAGACTAAGGAAGTTCCTCTGAAACTTTGACTCTTCGCTAAACTACTCCTCAGAGCAAGTCTCCCAACTCCGATGACTCAGAATACAGACTTCAGACTTCAATAAAAACTAAACTAAAAGAAAGAAAAGAAGTGGGAAGAAGAATACTTCACTCCGACCCTTTTCTCCTTTCTACTCTCTACTCCTACTCTAAAATAAAAACTCTTAAAAATGCGAGTGGAAGAACAAAAGAAAGAAAGAAAGAAAGAACCCTTCAAAATGCAAAGGAAGAGTCTCTTAATCTTTCCTAAGACTCTCTTTAAATAGTAAACCAAAAGGTGCCTTGGTGTCTCTTCAAAATGTGTCCAGAGTCGATGTATCTACCAAGGAACGCACCCCTTCATTCAAACTTACCGCCGAAAGGAAGTTATGGACGTTACCACCAAGAGTTACATCCCATCCCCTTTGAAATTGGCGCCAAATCCATTTGAAATTCGATTTTTAACTGTGGCGGCTAAGCGCCGGCCCAGAGGCGCTTAGCCGCCAGTGCCAAATTTTTTATTTTTCATTTTTTTAGCTCCAAATTTGATCCAATTTTGCTCCTTTCATCATGACCATCCATTTTCATCATACCTGCAAGAAAAACACAAAATACCTTCCATTAAAGTGCAATATCAATAAAAATAGGTATAAAAATGTGCATAAAAATACTATATATTTTATGTGTATCAAAATCCCCTAAACTTAAAATGTTACTTGTCCTCAAGTGACAGTTAATCTCATAGAACATTTTAGCATGCAAATTATGTAATGAGTTTCCTAGGAAGATAACAAAATTTTGTTCTAGAAATGGAATAGTCCAATTTAGAAAAAATTTCAGTAATTCAAACCAACTTAAAGTTTAGAAAGTTATTAAGTAAAAGAAAAATGATAAATATAAGTTTCTATCTAATTCAGAAAGATTTGTAGATTTTTCAAAATATAGGATTCAAACATTTATTTTTCTCACTTAAAAATCTTTATTTGAAAAATTAATTTTACTTACTATATTACAACTTTAAGCTTTAGAATTTTTTTTTTTGAAATTAGAAACAATAATAAGAAAAATAATAAACGAAAGAAAATATTAATAAACTAAATAAAAGTAAACACTTATCTAAAAATCCTCTCCACAAGACTAAGGAAGTTCCTCTAATATAACTTCATGTACATAATTGTTCTCAATCAAAAATAAGATTTATTTTTAAGTATTCTTGAGAATCAAATAAAATTTTAGATTTTTGAAAATCTTTGTCTTTTTTTTTTCAAAATCCCCCCAAACTTTAAATTTTTAATTAAGATAAAAAATTTAAGCATAAGAAATGATACAGGGGTGAGAAATAAAAACTAACATACCATGCTTGCAGGAATTTTTAATTTCCTAATATGCAAGTATAACAATTTAAATACAGGTGTAAAATGAAATCAAATTTAGTTTTTCAAAAAATTTTTCTCTTATTTTTAATAATAAGAAAAGTAAAAATTCAGAAGACTTCTACAGTAGTGGAAGTTTTCGAAGCAAATACACACCAACTAAAATAACACACTGATACAGATAACAGATGATAGTGGAATTTGAAGAATTTTAAACATGTAGTTTTCCTAAGTAGAAGTTCCTAATAGAGGTTTATAATTTCCTAACGGTTTTTGGAATTAAAGTACACACTACTAAAAACTCTGACATAACATACACATAAAAACATTTACTATTACACACTACCACACAACAGCATATAAATCAACAATAAAATAACAACAATACCTGAATATGCATAATAGATAAACAGTACAACTACAATCTGCATACATCAAGGTTCACATCACAACACAATCATAAAAAAAATAGTAGATAAAGTACACAGTGACACAACACATCAATACAAAAACTAAAACAAATAACATACATCTGCTCTTCATCCTCATCATCATCATCATTTTGCATGTTCCAATCTCTGGATGGCACATAAGGTATATAGAATGGATGAGGTGGCATCTCAGCACTCTGATCTCCTCAAATCAGTCTATCCAAATATTGCTAATAATTCTTCTCATATTCATCATGTTTTACAATATATCTCTCAACATTATCCAGCTTACCATCCATATCTCTCACATGCTCTCGAGTAAGACTCACTTTTCCCATAATCTTTCTTAATAGACTAGTCTGTGAATTAGTAGATGACGAAGCATGTGAAGTAGTAGCACGAGAAGTAGAAGCAGTAGAAGCCCTACCAAATCCTTCTCTCCAACCAAACTCTGAATGTACAGTGTAAGCACCAACGTTTACATTGGTAATTGGTCTCAATGGCTGAAGTACCTCTTCCCAGGTTTTAAATTTTACTCCAGATCTTTCACAAAGTGAATGAATCAAGGAAGGAAATCCCATACCTGCAGTCGTGGTTGATCTAGCACAGTACAAAACATAATCATAAATTATATTTCCAATATCAATAGGCTTCCCATGCTGAATACAATGGTTCAACACCGCTCTTTCTCTCGTCACTTCACTGGTCTGACTTGAAGGTAACAACTTAGATGAGATAAAATAATGCCATGCCTTAGAAATGACATTCAATTTGGAAGCAGGAAAGTTCACTCTTCTATCTTTTGTAATTTTCCATAACCCTCTTCCATCAGTCAGATATTCCATAATCTCATCTAATTCCCCTTCTGAAGGATGATAGTTACAATAAAAACAAAACATATCAAGAGGTAGTCCATAAAAGGTATTGATTGGACCTGAAGAAAATTTTACTTCATGCCTCCTAACCATCACTCGATTTTCCTCTACAGCGAGTAAATTTGCATAAAATTCTCTTACCACGAAACAACAACAACAGAGAAGCAACAGTAATTCTGCCAATTTCTTCTTGCAATCATATCTTCAATCACCTCTCCTGGCTTATTAAACACTCGCTCAGGAATCAAGTCGTTCCTCAGCCCTTAAACTAACAAATTTGTCAGAATCAAACTTCGTCTTTTCTAGTGCACGCTTTGACTTTGGAGCCATCTCTAAAAATTCATGAAAACTTCACCATAAATTTAAAAATCAAACTAAACTTGCTAAATTATCTTCCAAATGATATTTTCTCTAAATCCAAGAAATTTATCAAACTTTTCCTCAAATTTTCACCATGAATAGTGATTTTATGATTTTCCATAATGTATTCAAAATATGTGGTGAAAATAAAAAATTTTTACTTAGGAGTAGTGCTCTTACCTCAAGGAATCCAAATCTAACAATTTTTGTTGAGATTGGCTCTTAAATGATCCCTAATATGATACCCTAGGCTCCTCTTTCGCGGTAAAGCAAAGGTTGAAGACGATGGGGCGGTTGAAAATGGTAATTTTTGGGGTTTTAACTTTCGGGAATGAGTTTTTGCGAACTGGCGCCTAAGCGTGAACTCTCGGTGCTTAGCCGGAAAATATGGCGCGTAAGCGCCAGCAATCTGGCGCTTAGCCACCAGTACCCAAATTTTTATAATTAAGGTACATGCACTAAATCACTTTGTTAATTACCCTTAATTACTCCAGAATAATTATTTCTCCCCACAAATCTTCTAATACTCCAAATCAATGTTAAATAACCATTGATTCCACACAAATTTCACAAAAAAAACTTATATTTAAACAAACATAATACTTAATACAGCACTAGAATTTTTATCCAAACATAAAGGATAAAATTCTCAAAATACAAGACACTATAATCTTAAACTGATAAGTGTACATCTCTAAGATGTACCCATCACATCATCAGGCATATATAAAAACATTAAACACACCAAACATGAACTCACAAGAACACTAACATAACACATAAGACACTAAACAAAAAGAAACAAAACACTTTTACTTCCACTCTCCATTAGGCGGAATATAACCAGGACCACTATTATTCTCATTTGACCCTTTAGGAATATAAATTTCATAGAACGGGCGATCATTGTTCATTCTTTTATCATCTTCTTCAATCCATTTTTTCTTCACAAACATCGCTTTATCTATTTCTTCCACATAACTTGAATGATTGAATTACATCTTAAGTTGCCATCCCATGTGATCCAGATGTAAAGTAATATTATTGATCTTTGCTTCCATTGAAGTCACTCGGGCTTCAATTTTTGCAATCATCTCTGCAATACCTTGAATGCTAACAGCCAGATATCAATTAAATAACTCCTTAGCACTATCACTATTGAACTTACTTTTATCAGAATCTTGCTTCTTCTTCATCTCGTTCTCCCAGGAAGACATGGTGCTCAAAATTCTCTTCTTAGAGTTCAGAAATGAAAATAGGACTTGGGGCAAGTGTTTTCCTTAAGTCATGACCTTTTTATAGACTTGGGAGATGCTAGAATATTCTGTAACACGTTTAGAATCTCTTAAATAACTCCCACAACTTCTCCCCCACGATCTAGGCTCTAAATTCACATTTTTCATGTTTTTTATAACTGTGGTGCCTAAGCGCCAACTATTCGGTGCTTAGCCGCTAGTGCGCAATTTATCACAGGTCTGCTAAGTGTCCAAATTCTCATTCTGACTTCTCCAAATCATTAATTAAGGTCAAATAAACTCCACTTATGTTTAAAAACTCCAAATTACTACCACTAAAAACATAAAAACAAACCAAACAAAGCAAACAAAACACACAAAACAAACACAAAGCAAAATACACCGATAAATATGGGTTACCTCCCCTAAAGCACTTGTTTTAACGTCTTCAGCCTGACATACCCAGAACTCATTCTGAGTGACCCAAAATTAAATTCTCATCAGATTTAGATATGTTTACTGAAAAATATGGTTTAAGTCTATGTCCGTTAACTTTAAATATTTTTCTAGTCTTAGGATCTTGAATATCTACAGCTCCATAAGAATAAACTTTTATCACAATGAATGAACCCATCCACCTGGACTTAAGTTTTCCAAAAAATATTCTCAATCTAGCATTATACAGCAAAACTTGTTGTCATTGTTTATGATTTTTCGTAAGAATCTTCCGATCATGCCATAACTTCATCTTTTCCTTATAAATCTTAGCATTTTCATAAGATTCATTCCTTATTTCTTCAAGCTCATTCAATTGCAAAAATCTCTTTACAGCAGCATCTTTCAAATTATAATTAAACTCTTTAATAGCCCAATAAGCTTTATGCTCAAGTTCAAAAGGTAAATGACAAGCTTTTCCAAAAATCAGCCTATATGGGGACATTCCTATAGATGTTCTGTATGCAGTCCTGTAGGCCCACAAAGCATATTCCAGTTTAATTGACCAATCCTTTCTATTTGGATTAACAGTTTTTTCCAATATTCTTTTAATTTCAGGATTGGATAATTCAACCAAACCACTTGTCTGTGAATGATAAGCGATAACAATGCGATGATTAATATGATATTTCTTTGCTAACTTCCCGACCCACAATTTTATATTATGATATTTTTAATTTAATTGCAACGACGCCAAAAACTTGACCCCGCTATATTATATGTATAGAATTGTAATTATTTATGTTGTGGATGCTACGCAAGTATACGTATCGTATCGAAGTAATACGGGGCTCTAGTGGAGTCCCGGTTATCGATCCCACGAGGAAAGAGAAAATTAAATAACAACTAATTTTAAAATAATAATAATAATAATAATAATAATAATAATAAAACTAGTATACGAAAATTTGGAGTTCTAAATTTAAGCGCAATAAAGTAAACTAAGTATTCTAATCAGGTAACTTTAACTAAGTAGAGAATTAATACGTATTTAAAAGTGCAGGAAATTAAATAAGTCTTAACTATTTAGAGAAAGTATCTTTCCCCTTGTTTAGAAATTTAAGTGATTGATGAATTTAAATAGATAATTTTAAGGTATTGTGACAAATAGGAGCATTCCTATTCTTTACCCTTTGGTCCAGGTGTAAAGAATATTGACTAATCCTATGTTTGATTACGAATCCGCGGCTGAGGTCGGGAGGATACCGATCGCCACTTCGAGCTCCCACGTTCCCCTCGCCCGAGGGCTAACATCTACACTTCAGCTCTCAAACAATAGGACCGAATTGAATATTTTAGTCTGTCACACTAAAATGCTCAATTCTACGCCTAGTGATATTATTTCCCTATTTATTTGCACCTTCCTTCCAAGGCTTTTGAATTCCCCGAATATCAGATGTAATTTTTACTATAGTTGTAAATCAACACATTTTAACAAATCAAATGGCCAGTTTGAAAAGTAAATTAAGTTTTAAGTAAAAATTATCACAATTTATTAATATATAAAAGTATCTCTATTTTAATTTCATCAAGTCACTTAATTTCATAAACAGGGAGAAAGACTAAATAAACTACTCAGAATGCATGGGAACTAAACTAAGCATGAATTTCATTTAAAGTTAAAAACAATAAATACAAATACTTATCTTGATTTATCCCCAAACAGACTCCTCGTAGTTCCTTTGACTCTTCCTTCCAGTACAGCACGACTCACTGATTACTCACTAAACTCACTAAAGACTAAAAGATTGCACCCAACTAAAAAATAACACACTTAGAACTCACAAAAGACACTTAGAACACACAAATGACACTTAGAACACACAAATGACACTTAGAACACACAAATGACACACATAGAGGCTGAATTTCGGCCTCTATATATAGAGGTAAGCAAAGGTCCAAGAGGTGTGTAAGCATCTCTTCAAAAAGTGTCCAGGTTCAATGTATCTGTGTCATTTGAACTAGCTCGCCGTCGGCGACGAACTACCTCGCTGTCGGCGAGGCTTCTAGAAGATCTTCAAACCGCGCTATCTCGCTGTCGGCGGGCTCGGGCTCGTTGTCAGCGAGACAGTTATAAATCCTTCAGAAATGTCTCCTCGTAACCTCGCCGTCGGCGACTCAGCACAAATTGCATTATTTTCTTCCTTTTTGCTCCAAATTCGCTCCTTTTTATGATTTTGCTTTTATCACCTAAATTCTCAATTCCTGCAATAAAATAAAGAAAATACCCTTCTTTAAAGTGCAATTTCATCAAAAATAGGTATGAATTTCTTAATAAATTTTTCGGTGATCAAAATCCCCCAAACTTACTTATTACTTGTCCTCAAGTAATTTTAGTACTACATAAAAATAATGACTTCTTTAATAAGATTTTTCAATTTAAATAAACTATGAATTAGATTAATTAATATCATAATAAAGTTAAATAAAAATAATTCATGTAATTTAATTAAATTTATAGAAATAAATTATTTAGTTATCAGGTCTAAGATTTCTAGCTTACTATTTATTTTAGGAATGACTATATTTAAAAGAATAACTACTTAAGATATTCATATGATAAGAAATTCAAGAAAACACTATTAGGTAAAATTCTAATCCATAAATATAAGTTTGGAAATATCTAAGTTTTTCCCTTTATGTTAATTCAAATGAAGCCAATTTTTGATAAGGCATCTCCTCAAGCTTCTCCTCATTTTTCTTTTTCTTTTTATTTTTATTTTTCTTTTTCTTTTTCTTTTGAGGATTACTGTATCTGGAGAGCCTGTTAATAATTTTGAACTTCATTTTCATCTTACTAAATTTGAAACTTAGGAATATTTCTTTGCTTATATATACTTCATAGTTTTTACTTTATTGATTTTCGATCTTTTCTTTTTCACTTGAATACTTAAGAATTTTAATTTTAGAATATAATTTTCCTTACTAAAAATAGTTTACTATATTCTTATTCCCTTTAACCAAATATTTTATTCTATTTAATTAATTAAAGCACTAGAAATAATTCATTTAACCTTTTATAATAATTAAATAAAATAATTCATATTAATTAAATTGAAAAATTTGTTATAAAAATCATTTTATAATAATTTGAAAATAGAAATTGAGAACAAGCTAATAACTAAATTTGTATTTTACTCCCCCCAAACTTAAATTTTTATATCTATTCTAAATAATGAAAATGGGAAAGTAAATAAATCATACCTTTGAAGTTTATGTATTTCTTTTTCTTTGAAATTTTTGCGAGCTTTTTCATTTTTCATTGAACTCGTACTTGTTAGTATTCTCCATATATATATAACAATTTAAAGAAAATGCAGGGATAAAATCTAAGATAAGTATTAACTATAACAATTAAAATTAACTCTACACTACACATATGAATTACTAACATATTAAAAACAATTTAACTAATAGGTTAACAATTTTACAACTTAAAACAATACAGAATAAAATAAAAACATACTAAAGAAAACTAACATCCTATTTAACATAAAAACAAATGTAATTAACTAACAAAAAAACAAAAACTAAACTACTACAACAATTCAAGCAAATAATCTAACAAACATCCAATGTCTCAAAACATAAAGTACTGAATATTACAAATATATAAAGTCTTTAAAATAACTTAACATCAAACAATTAAAACAAATAAAGTCCTAATCTTCAGCATCAAAGTCCCAGGCTATATCATCTCCTCCCTGATCTGTAGGCTGAGAAGACTGAGCAGGATGATACTGTGAATATCGGGGGCACTCAGGAAAGACAACATCTAAATCACCACTCCTATAACGACGTTCAACTTCATACTATGCAATCTCGTATTCGAATGTCGCCGGAGATATTCGCTATCATAATCATGTCTCCTCTCCGGATTATCAATTCTTTGATCAAAATGATCAAATCTTCTCCCCATTGTTTCTCCAAGCCGCTTAAAACTTCTTCTATGCGAGTGTCGATTCATTCATCAGATCTTGTAGGGTAGGGGTGGTAGGCTCAAGAGGTTCATGGCTAGTAGAGGGTATATCTCTACTTGACTGAGTGAAATAACTTCTTACTCCTGCTTTCCACCCTTCATGAGATTCATACTTCTTAATATTGGCAGCTGTGAGTGGTTTCATTGGTTCTACCCATTCTTCATTATCTCTAGCCTCAACTCCGGAGAGTTGGCGAGTGTAAAAATTAATCCAGGGGTGTCCCGATCCAGCTCCACTCTCATTTCGAGGAGTGGCCGGGATGTTTTGATAAATAATTCTCCCGATGTTGATGCTTCTATTATTCTAAATACGAAATTCGAATTGCTCTATCTCGTGTTACCTCACTCGTGGTGATAAGTGGGTAACGAGTAGAACAAATAAAGTAATGCCGGGCTTTGGAGATCGCATTTAATTTAGAAAGAGGAAAATTCACTCTTTCCTGTCGCTTAATTTTCCAAACTCCGGTCCCATCGGTGAGAAAGTTAATGACTTCCTCCAGTGGTCCTTCCATCGTTCCAAAAGTTTCATACTCGCTAAAGTGCGAGTCATGAACTTCATAGAACGCGTTAATTCTTGCAGCATTGAATTCTACAAAAAAACCTCGTACCTTTACTGGTGCATCTTCAGCGGCAGTCAAATTGGCCTAAAATTCTTTAACCATTTCTACAGCTGCTCTATATTGAACGTAACAGAAATTCTCCCAACCTCGTTCCTTAATAATCCGCTCTACTTCTCCTCCCGGATTTTTGAAAACACGATCTGCAATTCAGTTTCTTCCTTGAATATTTTCAAAATATTTAGTCTGTGCTCGTGCATTGATGAATCGGTCTTCGTCGAATTCTACTCGACGTTTTTGTCATGGAGCCATACAATCGATCTATGAAAATCTTGAAAATTTTCACTAAACTTAAAAATAATCCTAAGAAGGCTTCCTACAACATTTATAAGCAATTTAAATTAAATTCCATGGATTTCCACCGAATATTTCTTCCATATTTTGATTTTTCCTAAAATTTGCAATGTGGTGAAAATACACGGTGAAAATCAAAAATTTTTGCATAGGAGTGAAGCACTTACCAAGAGAAGATGAAATCCGGGGTTTTTGAGTGATGAAATCGCCTCTAAATCCAAGATCTCTCAAGCCCTAGGTCGGTTTTTGCGAAAATGAGAGGTTGGGGATGATGAATAGTGTTTTTGACCGGTCAAATATATGTTTTTCCCGACCTCGCTGTCAGCGAGATTTTTCTCGCCGTCGGCGAGCTAATATTTTTCGGAACCAAAAACTCTCGGGAAAAATCCGTTGTCGGCGAGAAATTCTTCGCTGTCAGCGAGATCGATCTCGCTGTCGGCGGGATTTTTCTCGTCGTCGGCGAGATTCCAAAAATTTAAAATTTTTGAAATTCGTCACTCATTTTTGTCCTTAATTTGCCTTATATTATATTTCCGATCACATCATTTATTAATTTAATATGAAGATTAGCTACTTATATACAAACAAATTCACACAACACAACAAATTAACTTTAATATTGAAATCCATGAGATATACAAACTAACATAATTTTAGACTCTATAATCAAACTTCAAACTTCAATCCTTACTACTAATCGAGCATCGCAAACCAATCCACGACACACTAAATGCTGATACAAAACTATGACACATATCTCAATTAAGTTTGAGATATTCAAATCATCACTCCACACATAATAAAATCTAAATCAAATCAAATAACATCAATACAAACATACTATGGAAATCTTTACTACTACTCTTCAAGGTCGGAATCTTCATCTTCTCTGATATTTCCGATATGACGATGATGCACAAATAAGTTATAGAAAGGCCTGAAGGGAAATTCCGAGCGGATTCTTCGGTGATCCAACCCTTCAGTCTCGGTAAATGAAGAAAGCTAGCTTCCAGGTGTCCAGAATGATCAAAGTGTTCCTTCATACTCCAGTCAATGTGATCAAATAAATCAGATATATTGTCAATTGAATCTCTCACTTTCTGCAGTTCTTTCTCCATTCCTTTAATTTTCTTCAAAAGTAACTCCGTTTTATCTGAAATAGACCTTGCTATAGGATTATTCTGTGAAGCTCTATCAGAGATAAATGTAATGTCTTCATTATTGTCCAAAGTAGGGAACATATCTGTAGGATCAAGCAGCTTCCAAGGTAACAGAACCTTTTCCCAAGCTTCATAAGAAACCTGATACTCGATCGCATAATGCAAAAATAGTAGATGGGTGTCCTAGTCCGTGAACTGACCCATGCACAATTAAACCCAATGCAGACTTAACAATTATTGATCCAACATCAATAGGTAATCCACTTTGAATACAATAATTCAATATAGCGCATGCCTTCGAAACCATGTTTACCCTCATAGTAGGTAACAATTTAGATGAGATGAAAAAGTGCCAGTGCTTTGAGACAGGATTCAAAAGTGATGCAGAGAAACTAACATACCCGTCTTCACGCATTTCCCAGTCTTCCGGTTCATCAGTCAAATATCGAAATATCTCATTCATATTATATCGAGAAGGCACAAAATTTGAATAGTGACATACCGGGGTGTTTTCTATAGAGAATAATTCTTTTACTCTTGATGGAGTAAACGTCACCCATCTTCCTCGGACGTAGACATTCCCATTGTTGATCGCATGTAAGTTAGAGTAAAACTCTTTCACAACTGGAATAACAACGACGGACGTAGTGTAACAAAATACCTCCCAGTCTGGCTGCGCGATCGTTTCTTCTATCTTCGTAGTGGAATTCTCTAATCCTCGATTGACAAATCCCCGTTCCTTGATAAATCTTTTCTTTATCAAAACCTTGTTGAAGATCCGCTGCGCTTCCGCACTCACAAATTTCCTCCGGTTAAACACTCCAGATTTAGAGGAATCTAAGAATTTGGAGGCCATTATGGTGAATGGAATGAATTCTAGTGAAGAAGGCAGACTTAGAGTGGTTTAAGAATGGGTTTTCACAAAGGAATTGGTGTTGAAACCGTCCAAATCAGCATTCGAAGTATAAATAACTCATCTTTATAACTTCCTCACTGTCGGCGAGGAAGTTTCTCACCGTCGGCGACTTAGTTATAAAAACTGCCTTTCCGGTTCTCGCTGTCGGCGAGGACGTTTCTCGCTGTCAGCGAGCTCGATAAATAAACTGAATCTAATTTAGGCGCGAACCTCACTGTCGGCGAGTATCGACCTCGCCGTCGTTAAGATTCCAAAATAATGTCCAATTTCGCTCTAAATTGAATAATTTCTTTTCTCATCATAATGGTTCGAATATGTGATGATTCTTAATAATAATTGAGTAGTAAAGTTTCAATAATATAGACTAACTATTAAGATACAATAAAAATAGATAACTAATATGGGTTGCCTCCCATAAAGCGCTTGGTTTAACGTCGTCGGCCCGACCTAATTTCAATTATTAATCGAGTCGACTAAGCATTAAAACCTCTTTATAGTTAGGTCTTATACCTTCGAAATATGGTTTTAATCTATGTCCATTAACTTTAAATTTATGTCCAGGCTTTTGGATCTTCGATTTCTATAGTTACGTATGAAAATATTTGAGTTATGGTGAAAGGTCCTAACCATCGAGACTTCAATTTTCCAGAAATAATTTCAATCTAGTATTATATAACAAAACTTCCTGTCCTGGTTCAAAATTTCTCTGATTAATCTTCCGATCATGCCATAATTTCATCTTTTCTTTATAAATCCGATCATTAACATATGATTCATTTCTTAATTCTTCTAATTCATTTAATTGCAGCAGTCTCTTCTCACCAGCTTCGTTCATATTATAATTAAATTCTTTAATCGCCCAATATGCTTTATGTTCTAATTCAACTGGTAAGTGACATGTTTTTCCATATATAAGCCTGTAAGGAGTCATTCCAATCGGAGTTTTATAAGCAGTCCTATAAGCCGCATAATGCGATTGTCTAATCTAATAGACCAATCTAACCTATTTGGGTTTACTGATTTTTCCAAAATACGTTTAATCTCACGATTAGATACTTCGGCTAATCCGCTAGTTTGTGGATGATAAGCGAGTGGATATCTTATGAGTAATATTGTATTTTTCTACTAGTTTGTGAATGTATTTATTTCTAAAATGAGTTCCTCCGTCGGTGATAATCACTCTCGGCATTCCAAATCTAGTAAAAATATTTTTCATCGAAATTTTGAAACACTCTTAGCATCACACCTAGGTAAAGCTTGTGCCTCAATCCATTTGGAAACATAATCAACAACTACTAATATGTATGAGTTTCCAAACGAAGGAATAAAAGGTCCCATAAAATCTAATCCCCAAACATCAAAAATTTCAACTTCTAGTATAAAGTTTAGAGGCATTTCGTTTCTTCTAGATATATTTCCTACTCTTTGGCATTTATCGCAAGTTTTAATATATCTGTATACATCTCTAAATAGAGTAGGCCAGTAAAATCCAGATTGTAGAATCTTATAAGTAGTTTTATTAATCCCGAAATGTCCTCTAAAATCAGAATCATGACATTTTTGAATAATTGGTTCAGTTTCTTCATAAGGTACACATCTTCTAATAATTAAATCCTTACATTGCTTATATAAATATGGTTCATCCCAAAAATAAGTTTTCGTATCATGGATGAATTTTTTTCGTTGTTGTAAAGTTAGCATAGGTGGTAAAATATTACTAACTATATAGTTTACTATATCAGCATACCATGGTATTTTCCACTCATTGATATTATATAGTTGTTCATCGGGAAAAGCGTCATAATTTCATTTTCAATATCGGATAATTCATGATTTTCTAATCTTGATAAATGATCCGCAATTTGATTATCGAGTTCCTTTCTTATTAACGATCTCAAAATCGAATTCTTGCATTAATAGCATCCATCTAATTAATCTTGGTTTGGAATCTTTCTTTTGCATTAAATTTTTGATAGCAGAATGATCGGTATGCACGATACATTTTGTTCCAATCGGATAAGGTCTAAATTTATTAAAACCATATACTACCGCTAATAATTCTCTTTACGTAATCGTATAATTTATTTCGGCATTATTTAGAGTTTTACTTAGCATAGTATATAACTTTAAAAATCTTTTCATATCTTTGCCCAAGAAGCTGCTCCTACGAGCATAATCACTAGCATCACACATAAGCTCAAATGGTTTTTCCCGGTTAGGTGAAACTATTATAGGTGCTTGTAATTAATTTTTCTTTTAAGAGTTCAAAAGCATTCAGGCATTCGATTGTAAATTCAAATTTCTTGTCCTTTTCGAGAAGTTGGCATAGAGGTTTAGTAATTTTTGAAAAATCTTTTATATAACGTCTGTAGAATCCAGCAAGTCCAAGAAAACTTCTTACCCCTTTTACCGTAGCTGGAGGTGGTAATTTAGCTATAACTTGAGTTTTTGCAGGGTCCACTTCCATGCCTTTTTCCGAAATTTTATGCCCTAATACAATGCCGCCCGCAACCATAAATTGACATTTCTCCCGATTTAGAACTAAATTTGTTTTCTCACATACTTCTAATACTTTTTCAAGATGAGTTAAGCATGTGTCAAATGATGTTCCAAATACGGAGAAATCATCCATAAATACTTCTATTCCATTGTCGATTAACTTACTAAATATAGACATCATACATCTCCGGAATGTTCTTCGGTGCATTACACAATCCAAAAGGCATTCTTCGAAAAGCGAAAGTTCCATAAGGACTAGTAAATGTAGTTTTCTCTTGATCCTCAGGAGCAATTTGTATTTGATGATAACCGGTGTATCCATCTAGAAAACAAAAATACTTATGTCCAGCTAATCTATCTAACATCTGGTCTAGAAATGGTAAAGGGAAGTGATCTTTCCTGGTGGCGGTATTTAATTTCCTATAATCAATACATATACGCCAACCGGTAACTTGTCTTATAGGTATAAGATCATTATTTTCATTAGCGAGTGACGGTCACTCCTCCCTTCTTAGGAACACGGTGAATTGGGCTTACCCAAGCACTCGTCGAAATAGGATATATAATACCATTATCTAACCATTTTAAAATTTCTTTCTTAACTACTTCTTTCATTATCGGGTTTAATCTCCTTTGGGGATCTGCTTTAGGTTTATGTTCATCATCTAAAATAATTCTATGCATACGGATTGAAGGACTAATTCCTTTAATATCTGCTAAAGTCCAACCAAAAGTTTTCTTATATTTTTTTAAAGTTTCTAAAAGTTTTTGTTCTTGAGATTCGTTTAATGCGGATGAAATAATAAGCGGTAAAGTTGAAGAATTACCTAAATAAGCATATTTCAAATGATAAGGTAATATTTTAGCTCAAGTTCAGGAGGTTTAATAATTGATGAAACTATATTCTTGTCAGTGTTTTCAGTATTATCCAAAAATTCAAATCTTTCCTGAATATAATCAAGTTCTTCATTATTATCTTCAATTAATTCATTGTTTTCTTTTTCTAATTTATCTTCGTAATATTCCTTAAAATATTCGCGTTGTAAATGTTCAAGTATTTCCATCGAAAAACATTCATCATCTTTTTCTAGTGCAGGATATTTCATTGATTTTGCAATATTAAATGTAACTTTTTGGTCATTTACTCTCTTAGTTAATTCTCCTTTCTGAACATCAATCATAGCTTTTCCGAGTAGCTAAAAATGGTCTTCCTAAAATGATAGGAATTTCTTTATCTTCCTCCATATCTAAAACAATAAAATCTACTGGGAAGATAAATTTATCCACTTTTACTAACACATCTTCAATAACTCCCTTTGGATAGGTAACCGAACGATCAGCTAATTGAAGGGTTACAGAAGTAGGTGTAATTTTTCCTAATCCTAATCTCTTAAAAATTGATAGAGGCCTTAGATTGATGCTTGCTCCTAAGTCACACAAAGCTTTTCCATAAAAATTTTCTCCTATAGCGCGAGGTATAGTAAAACTACCGGGATCTTTCAATTTTTCAGGAAGCTTCTTCGAATAATAGCACTACACTCTTCACTAAGTGCGACTTGTTTCATTATCGGTGAATTTTCTTTTCTTATTTAGAATATCTTTCATAAATTTTACATAATTTGGCATCTGATCTAAAGCTTCGATAAAAGGTATATTGATTGTTAATTTCTTTAATATTTCAAGGAATTTAGCAAATTGTTTATCTTTTTTATGTTGAGCTAGTCGTTGAGGAAATGGTGGTGGAGGTTTTTCAACGAAATTTTCATAGGTATTAAAGGATGTTCTAAGTTTGAATCTTATTGAAGTGTTTCCTTTTCAATTTCCACTTCCTCTTTTTGGCTTTCAAGTTCTTTTTGAATTTGAGGTTCTAATTCTTTTCCACTCCTTAGTTGTATTGCTTTAATTTGTTCTTTTCCTTGATCTTTAGGATTTATTTCCACATTACTAGGAAAAGTTCCAGGTATTCTATTATTTAGCGCAATAGCAATATGTCCAAGTTGAGTTTCAATATTTTTAATAGATTTTCCTTGAATTTGTAATTGATTTCCTTGAATTTGTAGTTGATTTCCTTGATTTTGTAGTTGATGACCCATATTCAAAATTAATTCATCCATAGATAATTTCTTATCTTTGAATTGAGGGTTATTGTTATTAAATCCGAGTGGGTAATTAGGTTTATAGTTTGGATTTGCTTGATTAGGTTGATTCATCCATTGTTGATTAGATGTGTTATTCCAATTAAAATTTGGATGAGTTTTCCAACCGGGATTATAATAGTTTGAATAAGGGTTATTAGTTCTATTATTAATAGCATTTAAAGTTTCATAATTAGATTGAAATTCTATGATTTGTCCGGATGAGTTTTCTTCTAAAGTAGGAGAGTAGTTCATTCCAAAATTATCTAATTTCTTAGATATAGCAACAATTTGAGAAGCTAACATAGATATTGCATCGTTTTCATGAATGCCGGCTATCTTTTTCGGATTTATTCTATCAGCGAGCCATTGGAAATTATTTGTTGCCATTTCTTCGATTAGTGCATAAGCTTCATCAAATGGTTTAGACATTAATGAACCTCCAGCAGACAGCATCGATGATTGATCTTAAAGATCCTACTAATCCATTATAAAAGGTTTGAATAATTAGCCGATACGGTAGCGCATGATGTGGGCATTTCCTAAGAAGTTCCTTAAATCTCTCCCAAGCTTCATATATTGATTCTCCATCTAATCGACAAAAAGAAGTTATATCATTTCTAAATTTAGCGAGTTTTAGATGGTGGAAAATATTTGGATAGAAATTTTTGTGATAATTCTCCCCAAGTTTTAATAGATCCGAGTGCTAACGAATTCAACCACATTTTAGCCTTATCCCTTAATGAAAAAGGAAAAAGTCTAAGTCTTATAGCATCGTCAGATACTCCTTGATATTTAAATGTAGCACAAAGTTCTAGAAAACTAGCAAGATGTAAGTTAGGATCTTCAGTAGGTGAACCACTAAATTGATTATTTTGTACCATTTGGATAATTGCGGGTTTAAGTTCGAATGAATTAGCAGCTACATCGGGGTTTTGAATAGTTAAATGAATTTCATCCGATGTAGGGTTGGCATAATCTCTTAATGGTCTTTGTTGGTTCATATTTTGAATTTCAGGAATATTTGCCATTTGTGTTAAATTTATAATTTGTTTCTTTTGTTTTCTAATTCTTTTAATTGTACGCTCTAATTCAGAATCGTAAGGTATTAAATTTTCCTTTCCAAATTTTCGCATACAATTTTTGAATAGATATTAATTTATTTATTATGATTATTTTAAAATAGTCCGTTACTCTAGTAAATTTTTCTTACTTTCCCCGGCAACGGCGCCAAAAACTTGACCCACAATTTTATATTACGATATTTTTAATTTAATTGCAACGACGCCAAAAACTTGACCCCGCTATATTATATGTATAGAATTGTAATTATTTATGTTGTGGATGCTACGCAAGTATACGTATCGTATCAAGTAATACGGGGCTCTAGTGGAGTCCTGGTTATCGATCCCACGGGGAAAGAGAAAATTAAATAACAACTAATTTTAAAATAATAATAATAATAATAATAATAAAACTAGTATACGAAAATTTGGAGTTCTAAATTTAAGCGCAATAAAGTATACTAAGTATTCTAATCGAGTAACTTTAACTAAGTAGAGAATTAATACGTATTTAAAAGTGCAGGAAATTAAATAAGTCTTAACTATTTAGAGAAAGTATCTTTCCCCTTGTTTAGAAATTTAAGTGATTGATGAATTTAAATAGATAATTTTAAGGTATTGTGACAAATAGGAGCATTCCTATTCTTTACCCTTTGGTCCAGGTGTAAAGAATATTGACTAATCCTATGTTTGATTACTGAATCTGCGGCTAGGTTGGGAGGATACCGACTGCCACTTCAGAGCTCCCACGTTCCCCTCGCCTGAGGGCTAACATCTACACTTCAGCTCTCAAACAATAGGACCGAATTGAATATTTTAGTACGTCACACTAAAATGCTCGATTCGCGCCCGAATGATATTATTTCCTATTTATTTGCACCTTCCATCCAAGGCTTTTGAATTCCCCGAATATCAGATGTAATTTTTACTATAGTTGTAAATCAACACATTTTAACAAATCAAATGGCCAGTTTGAAAAGTAATTAAGTTTTAAGTAAAAATTATCACAATTTATTAATATATAAAAGTATCTCTATTTTAATTTCATCAAGTCACTTAATTTCATAAACAGGGAGAAAGACTAAATAAACTACTCGAATGCATGGGAACTAAACTAAGCATGGATTTCATTTAAAGTTAAAAACAATAAATACAAATACTTATCTTGATTTATCCCCAAACAGACTCCTCGTAGTTCCTTTGACTCTTCCTTCCAGTACAGTACGACTCACTAATTACTCACTAAACTCACTAAAGACTAAAAGATTGCACCCAACAAAAAAATAACACACTTAGAACTCACAAAAGACACTTAGAACACACAAATGACACTTAGAACACACAAATGACACTTAGAACACACAAATGACACACATAGAGGCTGAATTTCGGCCTCTATATATAGAGGTAAGCAAAGGTCCAAGAGGTGTGTAAGCATCTCTTCAAAAAGTGTCCAGGTTCAATGTATCTGTGTCATTTAAACTAGCTCGCCGTCGGCGACGAACTACCTCGCTGTCGGCGAGGCTTCTAGAAGATCTTCAAACCGCGCTATCTCGCTGTCAGCGGGCTCGGCCTCGGCGTCGGCGAGACGGTTATAAATCCTTCGAAATGTCTCCTCGTAACCTCGCCGTCGGCGGCTCGATCTCGCCGTCGGCGACTCAGGACTAAATTGCATTATTTTCTTCCTTTTTGCTCCAAATCCGCTCCTTTTTATGATTTTTGCTTTTATCACCTAAATTCTCCATTCCTACAATAAAATAAAGAAAATACCCTTCTTTAAAGTGCAATTTCATCAAAATTAGGTATGAATTTCTTAATAAATTTTTCAGTGATCACTTCCCAATAATCGCATTTCTAAAATGACTTCCCCATCAGTTATGATTACTCTTGGTATTCCAAATCTGCAAAATATATTCTTTTCAAAAAACTTTGCAACACTTTGAGCATCACATCGAGGTAAAGCAATAGCTTCAATCCATTTGTAAACATAATCTACTACTATCAAAATATACATATTTCCGATAGATGGTGTAAATGGTCCCATAAAATCTAATCCCCAAACATCAAATATTTCAACTTCCAACATATAATTGAGGGGCATCTCATTTCTTCTAGAAATATTGCATACACGCTGACATCTATCACAATTTTTAATATAATCATTCACATCCTTAAAAATTGTAGGCCAATAAAATCTTGATTGTAATATTTTATATACAGTTTTATCACTTCCAAAATGTCCCCCATAATCAGAATCATGACATTTTTGAATAATTTCATAAGTCTCTTCCAAAGGTACACATCTTCGAATTATAAGATCCTTTCCTTGTTTATATAAAAATGGCTCATCCAAAAAATAAGTCTTAGCATCAGACATAAATTTCTTCTTTTCATGATATGTCAAACCATAGGGTATAGTATTACTAGCAATAAAGTTTACTATGTTTGCATACTATGGAACACTCCATTCTTTAACAGTGAACAATTTTTCATCAGGAAAATGTTCATTAATTTCTTCAATATCACAGAAAGATTTTTCAATTTCAAGCCTGGACAAATGATCAGCAATTTGATTATCGAACCCTTCCTATCTACTATCTCAAAATCAAATTCTTGCAAAAGAAGAATCCATCTTATAAGTCTCGGTTTTGCATCATTTTTCTTCATTAAGTATTTGATAGCAGAATGATCAGTATGCACAACACATTTAGTTCCAATTAAATATGATCGAAATAATTGGCAAATATGATATGAAAATTGGCAACGGCCCGAAAACTTGGTTCCGCTGGATTAATGTGCTAATGATTTAAGATATGAAATTAATGATTTTATAATATGGGATACTACGCTAGTATATGTATCGTTTATCAAGTAATATATAACTTTTTTATTAAGCTCCGAGATATCAAACTCACAGGGAAAATGTGAAATCATTAAAGGAATCAGAGAAATTATCTTTTTACTTTCTTTAATTATTTTCGAAAAAGTATGTCTTGATTTTGAAAAGTTTTGAAGGTTGATGTCTTTTTTTTTTTTAAAAAAATTTTCTTAATACAATACAAAGCAAGAAATTAAAATTACAATAACTAATAACACTGGATGTAAAATACTATTAACTAGAATATTTTTTTCTTTCCTTTCATGAAGTAGTAATAATTCTTAAAGTATTATTGTGGAAGTATTAAAATTTTTGTTGTTATAGACAGAAGTAAATGTGTTCTTTACCCTTACTTGGTTCTATAAAGAACATAGGTTAATTTGAAATTTATATTATTTTGAACATGGTTAGGCAGGGAAGATACCAGTCTCTCACTCTAGAGTTCCCTCGATTCCCACCACCTGGGGGTTAACTTCTCATAACAAAACTTAAAACTTCAAACTAAATTAGGGGGTTTTACCCTGTCACTCTAAAATCCTCTAATTTTACTTCCTTTTATAAAAATATCTTCTAATATTACATTCAATTATATGGACTACAGTTCTCACCCATATAATTTCATGTGATTCCTACTAACTTTTATGAGACAATATCGCATTGGATCTTACATAATCTCAAGAATGTTACAACTTAATAGGCCAAATAAAGAAGTAAACAAAGTTTGTAGAATCAATCTTCACAACTTCTTCTAACTTTTAAACACTTATACTTTCCATAACAATTCTTTTTAAATTAATTACTTCTCCCTTTAAGAAAGAAAAAGATAAAGTAAACTACTCAGAATGCATTGAGAAAATATAAAAACACATTGATTTGAAATTTAAAACAATGATAAGAAAATTAATAAACGAAAACAAGTATTAATAAACTAAATAAAAGTAAACACTTATATGAAAATCCTTCCCACAAGACTAAGAAAGTTCCTCTGAAACTTTGACTCTTCGCTAAACTACTCCTCAGAGTAAGTCTCACAACTCCGATGACTCAGAATACAGACTTCAGACTTCAATAAAAACTAAACTAAAAGAAAGAAAAGAAGTGGGAAGAAGAATACTTCACTCCGACCCTTTTCTCCTTTCAACTCTCCACTCCTACTCTAAAATAAAAACTCTTAAAAATTCAGTGGAAGAACAAAAGAAAGAAAGGAAGAAAGAACCCTTCAAAATGCAATGGAAGAGTCTCTTAATCTTTCCTAAGACTCTCTTTAAATAGTAAACCAAAAGGTGCCTTGGTGTCTCTTCAAAATGTGTCCAGATTCGATGTATCTACCGAGGAACGCACCCCTTCATTCAAACTTATCGCCCAAAGGAAGTTATGGATGTTACCACCAAGAGTTGCATACTATCCCCTTTGAAATTGGTGCCAAATCCATTTGAAATTCGATTTTTAACTGTGGTGGCTAAGTGCCGGCCTAGGGGCGCTTAGCCGCCAGTGCCAAATTTTTTATTTTTCATTTTGTTTTGCTCCAAATTTGATCCAATTTTGCTCCTTTCATCATGACCATCCATTTTCATCATACCTGCAAGAAAAACACAAAATACCTTCCATTAAAGTGCAATATCATTAAAAATAGTTATAAAAATGTGCATAAAATACTATTTATTTTAGGTGTATCACAGGTCCTCGAGATCATCTGAAGCTTCTAGACAATCTTCATTAGGCTCGCAAGTGACAATTAAGCAAAATTTTGTATCATCAGTTGGCCCTACCGTGTCGAATCCGAGACCATGCTTTAAATTGAGAGGTCGACTGGCATTACTACATAACTTTTCAAAGCAGTATGATTGGTCTTTTGACCACTGCTTAGGTAAAACACCACGTTGAATTAAATTTTCAGCACATGGAGAATACCACTCAAAAGACAATTCCATTAATTCAGATGAAGCAACATCTTCAATTTTAACATCATTTTTAAGATTGGAAGAAAAAGGACTACGGTAAAACTTGATTGGATTAACACCACCACCATGTACTTCCTTGATCACCATGCCCTCGACCCTACTATGGTAGATCGGGGTTAGGGTCATTGTCTGTACATAGCAGTTTATCTTATCGTACATTGATTTATATTCTTCATTCCTCTCATCTTCTAGAGATATCTTAAACTTGGGCTTCTTCTTACTTATCGTTCCTGCTTCTTTCTTGATTTTTTTCTCTTCTTCTTCAGTATTGTCTTCCTAATTAACATTAATTACCGGATTCTTTTGTTCAACTATTCCACCATTTCTTCCATGACCTCGTCCCCGGCCTCGACCTCGATTGCGAGTTCTGGAGAAACCTTAACCATCTCGCCGTAAGGGAGTGGTGAGTAATTGTTGAAATAAAATATGAGGATCTTTGTCGTCTTGAGTTTCTTTTGCTTCATTTGACAGCAAATTTCTGGAGAAAATTGTTTTCTTTGGAGGTGCGTAGTAGGCGGCATTCTAATGGATTCCAATTTCATGCACGGAGAATAGTTGCAAGTCACCTTTGATGCCTTGCTCTTGCCCTCCCTCATAATATTTTATGCACTAGTGTTGAGACAATGGTACCATCCGATTTTTATGGATCCAAGGTTGATCAGAAGAGCGTTGAATGACATTTCAGAATCAATTATGTAGAATTTTGCGGTTGTTCTTGCCAAGTCACCGATCACCATAGATAGTGTTAATGATCCAAGAGCTCTCTCTCTCCTTTCTGATTAAAACCTTTTAGTAGCATTTTGTCTGCTTTGAGATCGCGTGCCTCAATTTCCAAATATGCCAAAGTCTGGAGATTCATCACATTGATCGATGCTCTCGGATCAACTAACACCTGGAGAGCGTGAACTTACTGATGGTGACTGAGATGTACAAGGGTCGGTTGTGATCGGCTGTCCTAAGTAGCAAGTCATTGTCTGTGAAAGTAAGACCATACTAGTCTCTTAATGAGCAAACCTCGTCTAAGGAGTTACCGACCATTTAATTTAAAAAAAATTTTGGATCAAGTAGGGCTTTGATTAGAGCTTCCCTCATCTCTTTTGAAAGGATCAAAGCATCATAGATGCTCAGCTTGGCGGACAGCTTCCGAAGATTGGCTAGCACGTTATACTCCACTTTATTGCTAGGTTTTTTTAACTTCTTCCTAAATGGGTAATTTTTTTGTTGTGGTTGGCTCTTCCTGGGCAACCACATGCTTTCCTTTATCTTTCGGACCCATTCTTGGGGGTAAGAGTTTTCAAATTCTTAAGTTGACTTCTTTTATCTCTTCCAAATCTAGTACTGAATTAGCTGGCGCTTCCTCTTTTTTGAATTGGAGCAGCAATTTCTTCTGGATTTACTTCAGGATCTGAGAACTTTAGGTTAATCGTGATAGGCGATCCTTGGAATTCACAGACGAGTTCGTCATCTCCCGGCCATCATAATTACTTTTGTTGACATCCTCCTCCTTATCGCTTCCGTTGAGGTTTTGTATGATTTGAGAATCGTTATTAGGATTGAAATCGATATTCGGATCAGGTTGATTATTGTTAGTTACGTAATCGTTAGAAATAGCCAAAGCGTAGCCAACACCATAACTCTTATCATTATAAGATTTCGTCGAAGCGAGCAAATAATCATACAGAGTCAGAGGTTCGAGGGATTTCTCCCCCAAATCAGAAACAACCATCCTAGGAAAAACAACCCCTACTCTACTCTTTGGAGCCTCGGTCTTCTCTTCCTCTGCGATCTTCTCCTCCTTCTGGGGCGGTTCCTCAATTGCAATTGATAGTGCCGGCTTGGCGGGTTTCGAACTTTGAATTGAAGCACGCACCGAAGCGGTCTGAATGTGTTCCAATATTTTCCTTGAAGACTTTGTCCAAACAGTATTCCATCCGTCATTGGCTGTGTACGGGTCTATCAGAACAATAGGATCTGCAGAAATAACATTAACTGTACCTCCTCTCTGGGGTTCCTTCATGTATTCTTTTGGGATCGTTATGTTCTCTTTTTGAAAGTTGTTCTCGAGCTAGTTCTTGAAAGTGAATCAATCTTCTATTTTGTGTCCGATCATTCGGTGGTAAGGGCAGTACATCGGGTGATCTTTCATGTCCATTTCCTCTGGTTTCTTGGGCTCAAGTAGCTGGAATCTGTCCTTCTTGATAGGACTACAGAACATCTTTCCAACTGCTTCATCTTTGAAGGGGTACTCTTTACTTAAAAGTTCCACCAACCTACGTTTCTGCTGCACTGGCTACTGGTTATAATGATGAAATGATTGCTGGCCATATTGCTGTGACGGCTGATAATTTTGTTGAGGTGGCTGGTAACTTAGAGGAGGTTGTTGATAACTTTGCTGAGGTCATTCCGTTAGTATCTGCATCGGCTGCTTGCCCTTATCCACCATTGCGACGGTCCTGGATTTCTTATCGTTGGCTCTAATTGGTTTCTGCTTATAGTTCTTATCGATGAAACTGAGTTGTTTTGCTTCCTCTTGTAGACTCGCGGCCTTGCCGAGCAATTTCTCGAATGTCTTAATAGTAAATCACTTGAGGAGAAATGCTGTCAGGCCGTGAATGCTCTTTAGCAGAATTTCAATGACATGCTGTTCTTGGAGTTGCGGCTTGCATTTCATGCTTAAATCCCTCCACCGCAGAATGTAGTCCACCAAAGTTTCGTTTGGTTTTTATTGCTCTATCACAAGATCTTCGATAGTGAAGTGGTGCTGAGCTCCTGCGAATCATTTTACGAATAGGTTTTCTAATTCTTCGAATGTTTTGACTAAGCCATTGGGCAGCTCCGCATACCAGTCAAGGGTAATTCCAGAAAGGCTGCTAACAAACTAGCAGAATAACAAAGCGTCGCTACCCCCCGTATTGCAGCAACTTGTGCGGAAGTGTGTAACATGCTGTAGGGGGTTTCCCGTTCTGTCAAAATTTTTGAATAGTGGTGGTACGAAGCCTTTAGGATATTGTACGACATCGAATTCTTCGGGGTATGGTCTACCTTTCAGAATCAATGCCCCACCTTTAGATTGGGCTAAGGCCTCTCGTACCTGCTGTTCTACCATATTCTTAATTTCCTTTTCTGGTATTAGACTTTGAGTGGAATCCTTCTTTGGCTGCTTGTCTCTATTGATGAATGTAACTTCCTTTCCTCCGTTAGCAATGTGAATGACTTCCGGGGTGTTTCCTTTGGGGGCTGAGGCTGACTCTGAAGCGTGGCTAGGGCAGCCTCCATCTCCTCCATTTACTTCTCCATCCGGTAAATTATATCATCCTTTTCCCGAATGCATAGCCTCATTACCTCTGGGTCATCTCCTTCTGCAGCTGCTGGAGCTCCCTGTAGAGCTGATGACACCCGGGTTTGAACCACGTTGATTTCAGCAACATCTTCATCCATGTACCTTGACAGGTCCTTCTCACTTTCTTATTTATCCTTTCGTTATTTAGCCAACTGTTGGATATCTGATCTTAACTTTTCCAATGTAACTTCAAGTGAATTTCCTCTGACGGTCCTATGACTGGTAGACTGTAGTCGGTGAACCTCATCCTCTGGAGTCATTTTTGAAATGGCAGTACTCCCTTTAGTTCTGGATTCAACATCGGAACTCCTCATTTCGGGCAGTTCTGCTAGTATTGGCTCCGCGTCTTTTGTCGCCACACCACCCCTTTTGAAATTGGGTGCCTAGAACTGGATGGTCCATCGGCGGTAGGTTGAAAGGTGGTGTGCCTACTAAGATGCAGGCTAGATACCATGATAGGTAACATCCAACTACTATTATTCAGTTTTCTTTTATTTGGTGGAAGTTCTCTTTGAACGACAGGGGGAAATACTCTCGGTCTGAGACGTGCTTTGGCAGGTATTCTTCCCATTCTTCTCATGATCTCGGATACAAAGCAATTATCCTTTCTTTCCAATTTCTCAATTATTGATCGCAATCGGGTAAATGACGTACTCCTTGCCTTCCGTTCTTTGTGATCCTCATAATGCGCCGGTCGTGGTAATGCAATAGTAATCTTTTGGGCATTTCCTCTTCAGGGGCAACAAAAAGTGGGTAAAACCTATTCCTTCCTGGCAGGGGTTAAAGTTCTGGCAGTTCTTCGTCCTCTTCTAAGATCTCTTCAGGAATGACAACTTCAGTGGTCTTGATTTTCTTGATCTTGCCTGCTCTTCTATTCTTATTCCTCATTTGGGATCTAGTTAAGGGTACAAACTTCGAGCTAGATCCTATCTCAAACACAGGCGATATCGCAACAAAGGTCGCACCCTCTACAGTTGCAAGCTCTTCACTTATCTGGACTTCCTTCCCTTTCCATTTGACGGGAGTGGGGGTAGGTGCAGTGATGACCAGACTAGCGGGGGTAGCAACAATAGTCCTGGGGTAGTCTTATTAGCTTTGACAGCTAATCTCTTACGGGTAGCAGTGTCTCCTTCAGCCGGGACCCTCTTTAGAGTAGAAAACTCCTGAGATGACTTCAGAGAACTCAACTACAGGCTCCATGGATTCAGGTACCTTAGATTTCAGTACAACAACAGTAACGTCTCCGAACTTAACGTCCGTTTGATCAAATCCTTGTCCAAAACGGATGACTGTATCATTGGCAGTTCATTCTTATTGATTGCTAAGTCCATTCCAGCAGTGAAGGAAAAGATCAACTTTGATGCAAACATTTTCCGCAGAAAAGATTCGAAGTGTTAGTGTTATCCTACACTTCCCTTTTCGTTGCAACAATCTTTAGGACGAAACAAAGAATATTCAAGGGAAAATCCGAACAAACCTTTATTAATTTCATTTTGATTTTGTTTGTCTTGTAAAACTTTTCAAATTGTGTTAAGTCTTATTTTACTTGTAGTTAATAGAGTAATTTAAGGAATAGAAAGTTGATGAAGATTTGGTTAAGAGTAGAATCAATCATAATAAGAGAGAGAAAGCTACCGGACCCTTGTCCCGAATTTAGGAAAGGTAAACCTCGCAGGAATCTCAATCCAGTAGATCACTCCAAAACTAACACCTATTGGGGTCTCACCTCACTTTAGGAGGTGAAAAAGAGATTCCGAAACCTCTCTACTTAAGGGTATTTTAAGTAGTGGCTCCAGAATAAAAAAGAGTTGACTATACTCGTTCAAGACAGAAATGAACGGGGTACGCCAATAGAAAGAATGGTAGTTTGGTCCACTAGGGGCATGGATTTACTACCGATTTATGAAAGCAAAACCATCTGATCTAAAATGGAGAGAGGAACAATCCCCAGCAGAGTCACCAGAAATTTTCGGCCGCTAAAATTTGAAAAGGGTGATTTTAAAATATAGTTTAGATTTAAAATGGTTTAATTTAAAATAGTGAGATTTAACTTTTGGAAAATAGTAATACAGTTTCAAAAAAATAAAATGAAATATCGTACATTCAATTTTTTGGATTAATCGAGTGTAACACTACAATTAATGCATTTATCCCGAAGGGTAAACACATCACTTGAATAGTGACACTCAACTAAATGAACAAGAGAATCTATGGTATCTGTTTGGTCAGCGAAACCAGTTTTTATAAGCCGACAAGTTCCCCTATTTAATATAAAAGAATTAAATAGGGTTTACATTACCTGGGTTCTAAAGTTCTCTATAAGGGCAAGGCCCTATAGTTAATTACATCTTAAATGACAGGAGTAGCTTAAGAAAACTCTCGATAATGATCATTGGTTTCTCTCTCAAGAATTGCAGAGTTTAGGATTCAAACGATTGGATTTTGGAAGTTCAAAAGGGAATTGATCAAATATGGAATAGTTCTTTCTGGAATCCAAAGGAATAGGAGTAAGGAGGATCAAAGATCCAAAGAGAGCTTTGATGATCTCCCAACTAGCCTATGGTTTGGCTTAAATTTCGAGAAGATGTTATTTGATATTTCATTCATGTCAATTTTAATTAATTAGGACTTATATTTGTATGACACAATCATACAAATGGCCTGGAAGATAGGATGGTTTATGTCGTATCGAATGACGACCTCAGAATCCTAAGACGTGTTAGGGCTTAAATTGCTTAACATGATTGTGCAAATGCCTAAAGGATGAAGTGAGGATTTATGTTGCGCTAGGAAAACTACCTCAAAATCCTATAGCCTGGTTGTTCATTTCTAAGGAAAGTTAAGCTGACAAAGATTTGTTTTGCTGTTGAAGATGGTCGTGCTGCCCACCTCGCTTACTCCAAGCTCCTCGTTGTTGTAGAGGGTTTAGTTTAAGAAGTGAAAATCAAGAGATGAGAGAGGTGTCATGGTTTAGAGGTCAAGTTTTCTAGTGTGTCAAATTCAATGTCTTAAATTTTATTAGGAGAAATATTAAAATTGATTAAGCGGAACGGGTTAAGATCCCACGGTTTCATCATCCCGACACCACTATTTTCATCGTATTCACTTAGTCCAATTGAATTTTCTAAATTCAACTGAATGAGTTTGTACGACTTATTTTTAGGTTGTGTGTTGTATTTTGAAAAGGGGTCGCCTAGCAGAAATTGTCGGTGAATTTTTAATTTTTAATTTAATTTAACTATATATAATTTGAAAAGTAGCATTTGATTTTGAAAATAATTTTTAAGTTTGAAAATTTTAAGATATGAAATCGAACCGATGTCACATCCCAAATAGTTTATATAAACGAGCACCACACCACAAACCGCATATCTATCCCGAAGAATAGACACACAACTTGATGATGGGGCTCGATTAAATAAACTAGAAAATTTGTGACAACCGTTTGGTCTGTGAACCAATTTTATAAGCCGACAAGTTCCCCTGCTTAATATAAATGAATTAAGCAGGGTTTATATTACCTGGGTTCTTAAAGTTCCCTATAAGGGCAAGCCCCTATAGTTAATTACATCCTAAATGTCCGAAGACACCTAAAAAAACTCTCGATAATGATCAGTGGTTTTGCTCTCAAGAATTTCAAAGTTTAAGGTTTTCAAAGGATTGAATTTTGGAATTTCAAAAGGGATTAGCTCAAATTTGGAACAGTTAATTCAGGAGTCCAAAGGAAGAGAAGTAGGAGAAGCTGAGGATCCAAGAAGAATCTTGGCAACTTCCCAAACTATCCTATTAATTGATTTCAATTTGAGATTTTATTTAATGTTGTAATCCTGCCAATTTTAGTTATTTTAGGACATATGCTTGTATGATATAATCACACAAATAGCCTTGAAGATGTGAGTGTTTATGTAATACTGAACGACTACCTCGGAGTCCTAAGACCGGTTAGGGCTTATTTTGCATTACACAAATGCCTAATAGAAAGTTGAGGATTTATGTTGCACTAGGCAAACTACCTCGAAATCCCATGGCTTTTTTATTTAACGCTAAGAAAGGTTTAGCTGATGTAGATTCAAGTTTTGCTGATGATGATGGCCGTGCTGCCCACTATGCTCCAAGCTCCTAGGTTTAGTTTTAGAAAGTGAAAATCAGGAGATGAGAGAAGTGTTTGGGTTTAGATGAGTTTTAAGGTTCAAATATCTTAGTGTTTTATTAGGGGAATCTTAAAGTTGATTATAACAACACCAGTTAAGATCCCACTGTTCCATCATTTCAGCACTGTTATTTTTATCGGATTCACTTAGTCCAAATGAATTTGCTAAATTCAATTGAATGAGTTCCGTACTTTCATTTAGATCGTGGGAAATCCCGTTAGCAACATGTAGGTTACATCATCCGAGGTATTCCCGATCATTCAACGAGACGTTTTAATTTAGTTGTAGTTGTAGTTTTGTGTTCTGTTTGTGATTAAATTTTGAGTTGTTTTATATTTTTAGTGTTGTGGCGGTGAATTTTATCTTGTTGTGACTTTTAATTTAGTTTTGGGTTTCAGTTTTGTGGCTATCTTAAAGGTTTCAGTTTTCATGCAGGGTGACATTCTTGTTTAACATGCAAGAGAAGTAAAGTGCAGTACAGGCAAGTAAATTGCAATAAAGTAAAAGCGTACATGGAGGGTCTTTTCGTCATTCCGAGCTGCACTTAAGACACATGTCAGAGCATTTTATATATTTTCAAGATAATACCTAGGTAGAGCTAAGGGAAGGTTTTGGTTATCTACCTAAATCCTAATCATATCACTAGTCAATTCCTATGACGTCTAGGTTCTTGTGTTTTACAGATGATTTTCTTCATGAAAGAACAATTAAGTTCAACTGTTCTTCTAAAACATCCCATTATATTGAGAAAGTGCTTAGGGCGGGTCCTAAACATCTTTTCAATGCTTCTCGGATTCTTTCGAATCCAAATGAATTTCATTGTACAGGTGAATTGGTCAACCAAAAGGTTTAGTTAAGTTTTGTTTCTTGCTCAGTGAACTTAGATGTTTTAATTATCTTATGAGAGATGTGACATTTACTTGGCGTTTCACTTAAGAGTTATGTGGGTGAAAGCCTTTAGGGGCAGGTTAGGTAATTAAGAAACTTAACCATCTTGTTTGAAGTTGAGTTGTTTTTTTTTAAGAATGATCCAAATTAATTATAATATTTTAGTTCAATTATAATTATCTTATGTTATTTCAATTTGATTGTGTAATTTCAAAATTTGATTTAGTTGTTTTTAAAATTATTTTAACTTTAAATTTAATTCATATGTGTTGATTTGAAGTTGATTTTGATTTAGTTGTATTAATTTGATTTTGATTTAAAGTTGATTAATTATTTTAAAATTGTTTTAAATTAATTACATTTTTTTAATTAATTATGTCATTTTAAAATTACTATTATTATTTTTATTTTAATTCAATTAATTATTTTATTTTTTTAATTATTTTTTTAATTTAATTAATTAGATTATTTTAAATTATTTCTAATTTAATTAATTATATTATTTTAAAGGTATTTTTAGTTTAATTATCTTAGAAATTATTTTAATTTGATTATTTAATTTATCTTAGAAATTATTTTAATTTGATTATTTAATTTATCTTAGTTTTAATTTATGAGTTATAAAATTAATATTAAGTGATATTTGATTTTTATCATTAATTAGGGGTTAAGATTAATAAATTAATATCTTCCAAGGTTAAACCCCTTCACTTAATACATTCTCTTTTAATTAACTTCAAATTTTCAATAATTTAAGAAATTATAATCATTTTGTTTATGTTGGAAAGGTGATAAATAGGTTCCTACCATTTAACCCCCTATGTTTTAATTATCTAATAAGATTAAGATCAAGCATTTCCCTTTTACCCTTAAATGAGCCTAAATATTAAATAAGGCTAGATTTCAATAATTACCATTTTGCCCCTTAGGCTTGTTCTCTTCATAATTCATAAAATATAACTCAAATGACTTTGAAATTTTTATGTCACCCTACTCATGGGTCAATTAAAATATCCGAGGAGAAAATGTGATTTTTCTGAATTTAATTTAATTTATATATTTATTTAATGCAAAAATGGGATTTTAAATGAAAAATCAATAACATAACCAAGGAAATACCTATGACTTTGAAATTTTTACTGGAAGTGACCCTTGACCAGAGAACCATTTGGACCAAATTTGGTGATTTTTTGAGTTTTAATTTAATTATTAGAATTATATTATGTTTATGGAGTATTAATTCATTTTAAAATATTTTAAAGGTGGAAAAATTAATTTTATATTTTCAGAAAATCTCTCTATAGTCAAGGAATCCAGAGAAACAAATTTTATATTTTTTTTGTTTTTCTGTGATTTATTAGAATTTTTTTTAGTGGAAGGTTAAGAAAATTCATTTTTTAAATGTTAAAAATTATCCTAGGCCTTTAAAAATTAATATCTTAACTTAGAGACTTAGGAAAAATATTTTAATGATTCCAAAGTGATTAGGAGACCAAATATGATATTTTAGTGAATTTTTATATTTTTGTGATTTTTTATAATTTTTAATTATTAAATATTTAAAAATGATTAAAAATCAATTTTTTATGAAAAATACAATTTTATTTTTTCTTGGACTTCTCTAATCATAGAGAACTCCCAAAATTAATTTGGTGAATTTTTGAAATGTATTTTGGGTTTTATGATTTTTTTAATTTTTAAAATAGCTATGTCACTTAATTAATTCATTTAGTAGGTTAAATTATTTCCTATTGACCTAAAATTTTTATGTGAGGTTTCCTTGATCCTAAGTGTCAATGGAGAGTTTATTTCATGTGATTTTGATGTGTGATTGCTCCTAATTTTTCTAGATTTTTCTAAACAATATGATAATTTTTATAATTATTATAGCAAAAGTGATGCATAAAATTAAAAAATAGATATCTCATCATGAAGATCTTCTCTAACTTTGGAAAAAATCAGGAAAAATCCACCATTATACATAGAATAACATATCAAAATTTTAAGTTATAGTGAAGCTCCTACATGCATGAAGAATTAAAAGATTGAAAACACTATTTAATTAATTAAAAATAAAATATGTGTCAAATAAATATGAAATTACTTTCATATTATTCTAATTATTTCAGTGAGCAAGAGGGTATTTTTAATTTTATTTTTTTGAGTTTTCTAGGCAAAGTTATGATTTTTTGAAGTTTAGTGTCAAAAATAAATAAATAAATTCATTTTCCCGCTCAATCGCCATGTGTCGCGCTTCTATTGGCTAGAGGGTTGGTCATCGCTTTCAGCTGGGTGTTGCATTTATGGATCAAATGGCCATCCGACTTGATCTTGGCCGTCCGTTCGATACATGCGTGATCTGACGGCTGCTGCTCCTCTCTCCAACTGCTATTCACCTAAAACCGTGCACCTTCAAACCTTGATATCTCACTTGTTTCTCAACAAAATTGAGTGATTTTTTTTAAAAATGATCATCTAATCGAGTAGCACACATCTATACGGTGATGATATACTTAAAGCATGTGAATATTTACAGAAATTTAAAATAAGCTCGGTTGGAGAAAAAAAAATTTGATACCTTTGTCCAAGAGGTGAGGCCTCAATTGGAAATGGTTTGATTGAGCTTGGGAGTGCTTGGAGAAGCTTTGGGAATAATTTGGCAGGGTCTCCCCAAAGTAATCTTTCTTCTTTTTTTCTTTTGGCAATGAGAGGTGAGTTTAAATAGAGGAGCTTATGGGTGATCATGGGGGTTGGATTGGTTTATTCGCCAAGGTTTTTTGGCAGAGAAAAACTCACTTGATTCAGCTTGATCTTGGTGCAATCAATTGGGTTATGCCATGTGTAAAGGCATGGGTTTAAGTGGTATGGGTGTAAGGTTAATTTTTGGGTCAATTTGGGTTATTTCATGATTTGGGCTTGGTTCAATCACCAAGGCTTGATTTGGGCTGATGGGAGATCAATTGGGTTAGCCCCCTTTAGGTGGAGAAGTCCCCATCCAAGGTGATTAGGATAAGCATGGGTAAGGGTGTGACATAAAAGTGTTAAAAGGCTTTATTAAGAGAGGTGGAAAGTGGCTCACCCTTCTCCCCAAGATGGTATGGTGAGGTGAACATGATCCTCATGGCTAACATATGGCTTGGGGCAAAGCTTTATGGCTCACATTTGGCTCCTCCATGGCTCACCTTTGGCTTGGGAGCTTTCATGAAAGGGGATTTTGAAATATTTTGGATTTTTGGTGAAAATTATCAAGATGCTTGATTTGGAATAATTTGATGATGAATTTGGAACCTTAGGCAAATCATTTAATCAAAGGGATGATGAAATGATAATTGGCATGTGGGCTTTTGAGTGGACTTGGGCTAATTGAAGTGATTTAGCTCATGGGCTTGATTTTGGGCCTTTAAATTTGGGGTAAACTTGGGGTTGAGTTTGGGTTAGGTTTGGATCAAAATTTGGGCTAAGTGAATGTTGAGTTCGGTTTAGGAAAGTGTTATGAAGAGTTTGGAAAAGATTTGGAGTGATTTTGAATTGAATTGGATGATCAATTTGGTGGATTTGGACATAGTGTCAATTTTGAGCTTTAAAGGAAAATTTGGAATTTTTGATCAAATTGGGTTAAATTGACAAAATTGGGGTATGTGGTAGTTGAACAAAATGATGTGGAGAATATTTTGGAATTTTTGGGAATTTTTGGGACTATTTGGAATTTTTGAATTTTTTAGCTATGAAGGGCATTTTGGTAATTTTGGGGAGTTTGGGGGTAAGTGGTCAAAAGGCTGAATTAAAGGCTTGAGGTGGTTTAGAAAGAAATTTGGAGTCAAACAAAAGTGTCCAGGGTCATTTTTTGATTTATGTGGAAGGTTTTATGAATCCCGGAGCGTTTTTTAAGTATCAGCTATTTTGGCCGCGAGGGGCCCAAAGGTAGCTCAGAAGTATGGCATGTTTACAGTCAAACTTCTAGATTTAATGAAAGGAATGCTCTGGAATGATTTTTTTTTGGGAGCCCGGGTAACTGCGAAGTTTTAAGTTTCGGGACCCTTTTCAGGGGCAATTTGGTAATTTTGGGAGAGTTTAGGGACCGGGGGTTAAAAATTGAAATTTTGGGAAAAAAGAAGATTGATTAAATGTGAGTAAAATGAAACCATTTTGGTTGAGCCATGAAGTCATGCTAAGCTCACAAAAGCTATTAAAGGACTCATTTTAGACATTCAATATGTTGTTCCTAACCCTCTTAGCCAGGGGCTTAGAAGTTGAGGTCCATCCATATGAGTTACCTACATGAGTCAGGGAGCCAAGTTGGGTAAGAGTGCTTTTAGGATTTGGAATGTGTGTGTGAGTGTGGAGTGTGGAAGCTGAACCTCACTAAGACCAGGCCACCCAGGGTTGTCCTAAGGCTTGACCATCCTATAGGAACTCATCCTTGCACCTCCAAACTTGATTTTCAACCTTCCAAAGGGGTTTGGAGGTTTATGGTCATATGTGGGGTTCTAGAAGAGTTAAGAGGTGTTTAAATTTCTAAGTGGTGGGTTCCATTTCTAGTTCTCTAGGATAGTCAAGGAGAAGTCCTATGGCTAGATCCTAAGCACTAAGGAGAGAAAATACCTCACCAAAAATGAGGTCAACAGAGTTCCACACTTTCATTTAGACCGTGGGAAACTCCGTTATCAACACGTAGGTTACCTCCTTTGAGGGATTCCTGATCATCCAACGAGACGTTTTAATTTAGTTATGATTGCAATTTTATTAGGTTGGTGATTAAATTATTAGTTGTTTAAACATGCTGGGTTCAGTCATTTTGCACAAGTTTATAAAATGCTAAGAAGTAAAGCATTTAATAAGTTACAGAATGTAAATTTTAATAAACTTATATGTGTACCTAAAGGGTCTTCCAGTCATTTCCAATTTCACTGAAAACGCATGTTAGGGAATTTAAATATTTCAAAGAAACATCTACGTAAAGCTAAGGGAAGGTTCTGGTAATTTACCAAATCTTAATCCTATCACTAGTGATATCCTAAGGTGTGTTTAGGATGATTTTCTTCATCAAGGAAGAATGAAGTTCAATTGTTCTTCTAAAACATCCTATTGGATTAACAAAGTGCTTAGGACGGGTCCTGAACATCTTTTCAACACTTCTGGGACCATTTTGAGTCCAAATGAATATCATTATCTGGATGAATTGATCGTCCGGAGTTTAGTGGAATTTTGATTCTTGCTCAGTGAACTTGGATGTTTGTCTATTATGTGAGTAAGGAGACATTTCATTTGACACTTCATTCAGGAGTTATAAAGATGAAGGCCTTTAGGGGCAAATTAGTCCATTAAAGAACTTAACCATTCTTAATTGAAGTTGAGTTAATGATTTAAAATGATTCAATTTAGTTATAAAGTTTTAGTTGATTTTTTAAATATTTTAAATTATTTTAAATAAAAAAAATTTAAATTATTTTCGTTCAATTAAATTGTTTTAATTTAATTATAATTCTTCAGATTAATTTTAATATTTTAACTTGTTTTAATTTAATTATGATGTTTTCAACATTATCTTTTTTTCAATTATTAATTTCAATCATTATTTTATGGCTTCATTAGTAAAGGTTAGGTGGTATTTGCTCAAATTGTTGGTTAGGGATTCAATTTAGAGAATTAGAGTCTTCCTGTGCCAAACACCCTAACCTTAACAACTTATGCTTTAATTAACTTCCAATGTTTACTGATTTAATTAAATGAGATTTCTTTTTTTAATATTAAAGTTAATTAATGGGTTTCTATCCCTTAATTCCTTATGTTTCAATCATCCAAGAGAAATATTAAGATCAAATATTCACCCTTCCCCTTTGGTTAAGCCTAAATATTAGTTAAGGCTAAGGTACCTTAATTACCCTTATGCCCTCTTAAGCTTGTTTATCTCATAATTCAGTAAATTAACCTCAAATAAATTTGAAATTTTTATGCCACTTCACTTATATGTTAATTTAAGACATCATAGTAGAAAATGTGATTTTTCTATTTTTAATTTAATTTATATAATTATTTTAATGAAAAATAAGGTTTTTCATTGAAAATTCAACAACATGACCAAGGTGAAACTTCTGTCCCTAAGAAAATTATGGGAGGTTTGTACTGACAAGAGGACCATTTAGACTAATTTTGGTAATTTTTTGAATTTTAATTTATTTATGAGAATTATTTGAAGTTTTAGAGTATTAATTAATTAGAAAATAAAGTGAAGGGGAAAATTAGGCTTTATATGTTTCTTAAATATCTCTGGGGTCAGAGAACCTAGAGAAATAAACTTTGTATTTTTCTGATTTTTTCTTTGGATTATTATAATTATTTTAGTGAAAGACTTGAAAAATCTATTTTTAAATATTAAAAACTACCTTAAGCCTTCAAAATTTAATATCTTTATTTAGAGGCTTAGGAAAAAATGTTTTCTTGGTTCCCAAATGATTAGGAGGCCAAAATTTGACATTTTGGAGAATTTTAATTTTTTTAGGATTTTTTAGTTATTAAAATATTAAAAAATGATTAAAAATTAATTTTTTATAAAAAGTCCAATTTTATTTTTCCTGGACAACTATGATCTCAGAGAACTCCCAAAAATTAATTTGGTGAGTTCTTGTGTTATATTTTAGGTTTTATGAATTTTTTAATTTTAAATACGGTCATGTTACTTAAGTAATTCATTTAGTGGGTTAGATTAATTCCAATTGCTTTGAGAATTTTATGTGAGGTTCTCCTAACCCTAAAGCACCGTGGATTATTCCAAATTAATTTAGATACAATTTTCAGTGTTTGGTCAAATTAGGGTTATTTTTAACGAACTAAATCAAACCATAATTTTCCTAGGGTTCTCTGGTCCTAAGACACCTCCCTTAATTTTTCTAGATTTTCGTAAGCAACATGCTAATTTCCATGATTAATTTTCAAGAAAATAGCCCTAAACTTGGAAAATAGATAACTCCCTCTAGAAATAGCCTCTGACCATGGAAAAATCAGGGAATGTTCCAAAAATCATAGGCTACAAAACCCTATAGTCTTATGCCATGGTGAATTATTTATGTTAATGAAGAATTAAAATACTCAAATCAATGAATAATTAATTAAAAATCAAACACATAACAAAATATTTTGATTTCAATTCCACATTATTCTCCTAAGTTCACTGAGCAAGAGGGTATTTTTATTTTATTTTTATCATTTTCTATGCAAAGATATGCATTTTTAAAGTTTAGGCTATTTAATTAAATCTAAATAAGCCTATTTTCTTATTTATCCAGCGCGGTGCCACCTCATCCTAGACTGCTTCAAAGTCACACGCGGCGTGCTCCCATTCGAAGCTGCCATCTGAGTCAGTGCGCTCTTTTCGTCCTGGGTTTTGTCCGGCTTGATCTCCACCATCCTAACCCATAAACCATTCACCTTTTAGACCTAATATCTCGCTCGATACTCAACCAAATCAAGCGTGGTTGGTCTCTATCAACGCATCTAGATTAGATGAACACATCTACATGGTTATGATGTACTGAAATTAAGTAAAACAAAATGGAGAATTCATGGTGGCTCGGGTTTTGTTGAACTTTCAGTACCTTGGTCCAAGAAGGGAGGCCTCGATTGGATGTGCTCGGCACGTTCGTTGGAGTCTAAGGAGCCTACAGATTGAGCCTCTGGTAGTGATGAGTTGCCTAGACCCAAGTTCGATCAAGACCGATTTGGAGGTTTGGCCGATAACACAAATATGTGGTCTGGTGATGAGGCTTTCAATGGGGAACTCCTCTTAGTGTGGGGATGGTGTGGGTGAAGTTAATTCGGTTTTGGTGGAGGTTTGAGGAGTGTCCTATTTCGGGCTCATAATTGAGCTGAGAAATTGAGCTCGGGCAAGGGGTATGAGGTCTGGAGGATGGTGGGGATCTTCTTTTCCTGGCAGCAATTAGGTTTGGGAGTGATTTGAAGGATTTTTATGAAGAAAATTTCAGCACCCAAAATTTGATTGTGGAGGAGCCAATTTATAGAGATCACCGAAGAGGGGAGCTCGAGGCCAGGCAATAAGTGCTCTAAGCCGCTTTGGGTGAGGGTTGAGCAGGGCAGCTGGGCAGTGAGGGGATTGCTCACTGTCATGGCTCAATTTTGAGTTCAAAGGTCATGGGGGGTTGTTCAAGAGTGCCATTTTCGGTGACTCTGGTGGCTGGCAAGGATAGAGTAGGTGATTGGTAAGCTGAGGAGGTGTAAGGGAGGAGCTCTGAGCATTTAATTTGGGTAGGGTGGTTGCTTATGCAAGGGTTAATGAGGGGATTTATGCTTAGCCGAAAAGGCTAAGTCCATTGGTCCAAAGTGGTGGACCTTTTTTCCATGGCTCAAGGAGCTTGGGTTTGGTTGGGTCAGGTCAAGCCAGTCCTAGGAGGTCTAAGGTTCGCTGCTATGAAGTGGGTTTGGTCAATTTTGGCTTGGTTTGGCTCAATTTGAGTCACATGTCCAATTAGGTCTTCTTGGGTTCATGTTGGGCTAGCTTGAGTTTGGGTGGTGGTTGAGCCTAATTGATTCGTCAATTTGGTGCATATTATTGTCACAAAGGATTTGGAAAAGGATTGAAGTGATTTGAATTGATTTGGAGGGTCAATTGCGTGTAGTTAAGGCATAAGGCCAATTTAGGGAAAATTGGGCTAATTTGGGTTAGAGTTAGGCTAAGGTTGGGCTGGGTGCAAAATTATTCTTGCAAAATGTTTATGGGAATGGAAAAAAGAGTTTTCAACATTGGTTGGGTGCCAATTTAAGGATTTGGGCATATTTGGGTTCATGGGTAATTTAGGGCAAATTAGGGTATTTTGGGTTTGAATAGGACTTGGGTGAAATTTGAGTTCAAATTGGGGGCAAATTAATGTTGTATTTTGTTTGTGGGGATGTTAGGAAGAGTTTAGGATTGAAATTTGGGGAAAATGGTTGACATTGGGTCAATTTAGGGATTTTGGATCTTTTAGGTAAAATTGGGGATTTTTGATTTCAAGTGGAATTGAATTCAAATGTGGGTCAAATTGGGCTTAGATTTGGTTTAGATTGGTATTGGAGATGTTGAATTGAAGTTTGGAATTGAATATATGCAAGATTGGGGTCAATTGGGAAGGCATTGGGTTTAATTTGGGCACTTTTGGGTTAAATGGGTCAAATTGGGGCTTTTAGTTAGATTGGGTTAAATTGACAAAAATGGGGCATTTGGTAGTTAAAGAAAATGATATTGGGAACATTTGGGAGATTTTAGAATTTTTTGAAATTTGAGCCGAAAGGGGCATTTTGGTCATTTTGGGGGTTTTGGTGAAATGTTTTGGGAAATTTGGTAAATTTGGGATTAATTAGTCAATTTTGGTTGTGGAAAACAATTTGGAATGGTGTTTGGAGGAATTTGGGTAATTTGAGGCATTTTAGGTGATTTGGTGGTTATAGGGGCAACTTGGGTAATTTTGGGTAAGTTTAGGGGCCCGGAGTCAGAAATTAAAATTTAAGAAAATTGAAGGTAGCTTTAGAGGCAGAAGAATAGGACCATCTTGGTGGAGTCAAAATTGAGTAGAAGTGGTTTGGGATGGAATTAGGGTTTAGGAGCATGGGCTGTGGACCTTGGTCATGCCTAACCACTTTGGGACCAAGTTTAGCTAAATGACAACCACTTTATGATCATTCGCATATTGACCCTAGCCATCGTAATCAATGACTAGTGGCTTTGGTTCAATCATGTGAGTTTCTTAAAGGGTAGAAGGGGAAGATTTTAAGGTTTGGGTCAAATGGCTTAGGGGTGTGTGTGTGCAAGAGAAGCTCAAGTTACTCAAGGTTACCTTAAGTCCAAACATTCCTATGGGAACTCACTATTGGGTCTCCACATGGTGGTTTTAACCTTCCAATATGATTTGGAGGTTTGTAAACATCCATGTGGAGTCCCAAGAGGAGTTAAGAAGTCGCTAAAAATTTCTAACTGGTGGGTTCCAACTCTAGTCTTCTAGGATAGTCCAGGAGAAGTCCTATGGCTAGATCCTAAGCACTAAGAGGAAGATTAGATCTCACCTAAAAATGAGGTCAACAAATGGAATCCAATAAGTGTGGTGTGCTGACTAAGCACACCGCACGTATTGGCGTTATCCGACGAGATCAATAAAAACCAACACACACCACCGAGTTAACACACTCAAGCGAGAACACAAAAATTTTGTGAGAAAGCATCCGCTGGGGATAAATTTTCATCACCAAAGATTTCAGAACTCTCGTTGGGGATGAAGAGATAGATTTCAAGTTGATTGAATTCAAGATCGATTTGGGTTGAGACTTCAAAATTTGATTTTGATTTTGATCTTTTAATTTTGAATTTTGAATTTTTTGATTGAATTTGATTTGAGGGCTTGATTTGAGTGAAGTTTACGATTCGTAAGAAATTGTGAATTTGACAAGTAAGGAGTTTACATTAGAAAGGGGTGAGGACTGGAATTTAAGTACCAGCCTCAGAGTAAGAATTGAAATTTAGGTACCAATCTCGGAAGATGGGAATCAAAATTTAGCTATTGATCCTGAGGTGTGAACTGGAATTTAGCTACCAGCCTCGAAATGAGAATCAGAATTTAGGTACTGTTCTCAAAAGATGAGAATAAGAATTCAGGTACTGATCCTGAGATAAGAACTAGAATTAAGGTACCAGCCTCAAAATGAGAATTAGAATTTAGGTACCGATCTCGGAAGATGGGAATCAGAACTTAGGTACTGATTCCGAGATGAGAACTGGAATTTAGGTACCAGCCTCGAAATGAGAATCAGAATTTACGTACCGATCTCGAAAGATGGGAATTAGAATTTTGGTACTGATCCCAAGATGAGAACTGGAATTTAGGTACCAGGCTCGAAATGAAAATTAGAATTTAGGTACCGATCTCGGAAGATGGGAATCAGAATTTAGGTACTGATCCTGAGATGAGAACTGGAATTTAGGTACCAGCTTTGAAATGAGAATCATAATTGAGGTACTGATCTGGGAAGATGAGAATCAGAACTTATGTACTGATCCTAAGATGAGAACTGGATTGTAGGTACCGGCCTCAAAATGAGAATCGAAATTTGTGTACCAATCTTAAAAGATGGGAATCAGAATTTAGGTACTGATCCCGAGATGAAAACTAGAATTTAGGTACTAGCCTCGAAATGAGAATCAAAATTTAGGTACCGATCTCGGAAGATGGGAATTAGAATTTAGGTACTGATCCTAAGATGAGAACTGGAATTTAGGTACCAGCCTCGAAATGAGAATTGAAATTTATGTTCCGATCTTGAAAGATGGGAATAAAATTTTAGATATTGATCCCGAGATGAGAACTGGAATTTAGGTACCAGCCTCGAAATGAGAATTAGAATTTAGGTACCGATCTCAGAAGTTGGGCATTGATCCACTTTTCGATATTTATACTTACAATTGTGATATAAAAAGTTAGCGACGACACCAAAAACTTGATCCGCACTGAATATATATTGATGATTTTGTTATGGATTTTATGATTTATATTGTGGATACTACGCAAGTATACGTATCGTTATCAAGTAATATAGGGTTCTAATGGAGTCCTAGATATCGATCCCATAGGGAAGTTAGAAAATGTCAAAGACAAATTAAAGTAAACTTACTTACTAATCTAATATAAGAAAATTAAGAACACTTAGACTAAATTAAACTAATGCTTAAGGTTGAATATAGGATTTCAGAAAAGTATATTCTCCTTGTTTTAAAGAATTAAGTGAATGAAGAATTAAATAAGTTTTAAATTGTATTGTGCCAAATAGGAGCATTCCTATTCTTTACCCTTTGGTCCAGGTGCAAAGAACATTGACTAGTCTTATGTTTGATTACTGAATCTGCGGCTAGGCTGGGAGGATACCGACTACCACTTTAGAGATCCCACATTCCCCTCACTTGAGGGCTAACATCTACACTTCAGCTCTCAAACAATAAGACCAAATTGAATATTTTAGTCTGTCACACTAAAATGTCCAATTCTACTCCCGATAGTTAATATTTCCCTATTTATTTGCACCCTCCTTCCAAGGTTTTTGACTCCCCTTAATCTTGGATGTAATCTTTACCATATATTAATAAATCAATTGGCCAGATTGAAAGTAAATTAAGATTTAAGTTAAAGATTAGCACAATTTCTATTTTCATATTTTTTGGCACAATTACTTTAATTTATCATTTCACGAAATCTCAATAACAAGGAGAAAGACTAAGGAAACTACTCAGAATGCATGGGAAAAATAACACAAAGCATGAATTTCATTAAAGTTAACAAACGAATAAAAAATATACTTATCTCAATTCTTCTCCCCAAGCAGATTCTTGAAGTTCCTTTGACTCTTCCTTCCAGTACAACACACCAAATCGCTAAACACTTTATCTACTCACTCAAACACTCTTGAATTACACTTAACTTCCACACAAATGACACAAAACTGACACCAATGACTAAAATTCATCTCTATTTATAGAAGGGGTCAAATCTCCAAAGGTTTCTTAAGCACCTCTTCAAAAAGCGTCCAGGTTCAATGTATTTTGGCTCTTTTCAACTGTCTCGCCGTCGGTGGCTTGATCTAGCCGTCGGCGGGCTTCTAGAAGATGGGCTATCCGCGCCGATCTCGCTATCGGCGGGCTCGATCTCGCCGTCAGCGGGCTCCTTATTATATATTAAAAATCTTTCGGGAAAAACTCGCCGTCGGCGGGATAGTTCAATTTTCATGTAATTGAGTCCTTTATGCTCCAAATTTGCTTCTTTTGTGCTTTTTGCTTTCAGTACTTATAAATCTTCATTCCTGCAATAAAACAAAGAAAATATCTTTCTTTAAAGTGCAATTTTGTATAAAATTGGTATGAAATTCTTAATATATTTTCTGGTGATTAAATTCCCCCAAACTTAACTATTACTTGTCCTCAAGTAATTTAATACTACATAAAAGTAATGATTATTTGTAGTGGATTTTTAATTCAGAAATACTATGAATTTGATTTAAATTAGTATTATAGTAAAGTTTTCTAGAAATATTTTAAAATAATTAAACTAATTCTATAGATATAAGGCCATTTAGTTCTCAAGTTTAAGATTTCTAGTCTTCTATTTATTTTAAGAATGACTATACTTTTTAAATATTAAATTACTTAAAATATTCGGATGATAGGAATTTTATGAAAGCACTACTTAGTAAAATACTAATCCATATATATATATATATATATATATATATATATATATATATATAAGTTCAGAAATGTAATTGAAGTTTACCCTTTAGGTTGATTTAAATGAAGCCAATTTTTGATAAGGCATCTCCTCAAGTTTCTCCTCACTTATATATATATTTTTTTCTTTTATTTTTTTTTTCTTTTCTTTCTGGATTGATTTTCGATCCCTTTTTCTTTACTTTTTTTTTAAGTGAGGATCACTATTTTTGGTTAGCCTGTTAATAATTTTGAACTCCATTTTCCTCTTCCTAAATTTGAAACTGGAAACATTTTCTTACTTAATATATATTTCAAAGCTTTTACTTTATTGAGTTTCAATCTTTTCTTTCTCAACTAAATACTTAAGAATTTCATATTTGAAAATATAGTTTTCCTTACTTTAAATAGTTAACTATATTCTTATCCTTTTAAACTAAATTTCTTAATCTATAAAATTAGTTAATCATTAAAAGTATTTCTCTTAACTTTCTATAATAATCAAATAAATCAATTTTAGTTTACTGAATTAAAATTATTACAGAAAATAATTTTATAATAATTTTTAAAAATATAAATTGAGAACAATTTAATAATTAAATTTGTATTTTTCCCTCCCCAAACTTAAATTTTTCTATCTATCTATATAGGGTGAAAAGGAAATAAGCCGTAATATTTAAATCATACCTTCGAGCTTTAGGTATTTCTTCTTTTTGAAATTCTAGAGGCTTTTTTCATTACTTAATTAACCTGTACTGTTAGTATTTTTCTACACACAAAATATTAAAGAATGTGCTGTGTAAAGAATTTTAACACATAACTACCACATTTTATACTAACATATTATACTACATCCACATACATTTACTAATTCAATCCAAGGTTACAATAGTAGTTCTGAAAACATTAAAAATTTAAAAACTGCCTAAATTTAACAACAATATTAAAACAATCTACACTACATCATAATCAAACTTATAAACTAAAACATCAATACTAAAATGTAAAACAACAAACAAACAATCACAACATCAGAATCTATAACTAAACAAATAAACATAACATCTAATCTTCTACATCAAAGTCCCAAACTATATCGTCATTTCCTTGATCAGTTGGTGGATTAGGCTAGTAATGACTATATCGGGGGCACTCAGGAAATACAACATCAAGCTCTCCTCTCCTGTAACGATTCTTAGCATCATAATAGGCTATCCCATACTCTGAATGTCTTTGGAGATACTCGCTATCATAATCATGTCTTCTTTCTAACCCTCCAATTCTCTGATCAATATGCTCCAGTTTTTCTCCTATTTTTTCAAACTTGTCCGTTGTAGAGTCATCTCATTCATCAAATCCTGAAGGGTAGGAGCACTATAAGGAGGAGGGTCATAACTGGTAAAGGGAATATCTCTACTCGAAGAAGGTACATAGCTCCTTGTCCCAGGTCTCCATCCTTCGTGGGATTCATATTTCTTAATATTAGCCGGAGAAATGAGTTTCATAGGCTCCACCCATTCCTCATCATCTCTTGCTTCTACCCCAGATAATTGGCAGAGTGCATAGATCAGACCAGGATGTCCTAGTCCTCCTCCACTTTCACTTCTTGCGGTGGCTAATATATTCTTATAAATTATATTTCCCACATTAATACTTTTTTTGTTCTGAATGCAGAAATTCAAAACTGCTCTATCTCTTGTTACCTCACTATGGTGGTAAGTAGGTAACAAGGTAGAACAAATAAAATAGTGCCAGGCTTTAGATGATGCATTCAACATAGAAACAGGGAAGTTTACCCGTTCTCGCTGCTTCATTTTCCAAACTCCTTTTCTGTCAGTGAGAAAGTCGATCACCTCTTCTAGTGGTCCTTCCATAGTTCCAAATGTATCATACTCACTGGTGTAGGTGTCTTGCACTTCGTAATAAGCATTTATTCTTACAGCGCTGAATTCCACAAAAAATCCTCTAACCTTAACTAGGTGCATCTTCGACTCGTGTCGGTGGCATAGAATTCTTTCACTACTTCCACAGTGGCTCTGTTGGTTATGAAACATAAATTTTCCCATCCTCTTTCTTTAATTATTCGCTCTACTTCACCTCCAGGACTTTTGAAAACTCGATCCTGAATGCATTTTCTGGCTTGAATATTGTGAAAATATCTTGATTGTGCCCTTGCATTCACAAAATGAGTTTCGTCATAATCCATTCTTCTCTTTTGTCGTGGAGCCATTTTTCGATCTGTGAAATTCACAAAAATCTTAACTAAACTTCTAAATATTACTAAGATGGCTTCCAATAGTTATTAAAACCAATCTAAGTTAAGTTTCATGAATTTCTTCTAATTCTTTTCTTCTCATTTCAAATTTTTCCAAAATTTCTCAATGTAGAAGAAATTCATGGTGAAAATAAAAAATTTTTACATAGGAGTGAAGCTCTTACCAAGGGAAGATAAAATCCGGCGTCAAAATGTGTTGAAATCGCTTCAAATCCAAGATTCCACAAGCCCTAAGTCGGTTTTTTTAAGTTTTGAGGAGGGAGACGATGAATAGTGTCGGTTGACCGGTCAAATAAAGTATATTTCACGATCTCGCTGTCGGTGAGAAATTTCTCGCCGTCAGCGAGCTAATTAATTCACCAAGGCCAAAGTTTCGGGAAAATCTCGCCGTCAGCGAGATTTTCTCGCTGTCAGCGGACTTTTCCTTGTCGTCGGCGGGATTTTCTCGCTGTAGGCGGGGTTTCCAAAATTTTTAATATTTTTAATTTTTATAATGTTTTTAATCCACATTAAGCCTTGTTCATTGTTCCGGTCACTAAATTTGATATATTTATTATTATTATTATTATTTTTATTAAGATTAGATACTATAATAACACATATATTCACACAACACAAACATTATAACTTTATAAATGAAATCCATGAACTTACAAACTTCAAACACTACATAACTAACAATTGACTTATCAAAATAACCCAAACATGTTTAACTCAGTATTGCAATCCACACCACGATACTCTAAATGCTGAGACTAAACAAACAACACATAAAATCTCATCTAAACTGAGATTATCTATGTAAAGTTCAATTTATATCAAATTCAAATCAACACACATACATATAATTTGAATAGAAATCTCTACTACTCATCGGAATATGAACTGATTTCTTCTCTGATGTTTCCAATAGAACGCAGGTGCACAAACAAATTATAGAAAGGCCTGAAAGGGAATTCTACAGTAGAATCTTCTTCAATCCACCCTTTCTGTCTTAATAGTCGTATAAAACTTGCCTCCAGGCATCCTGTATGGTCAAAGTGCTCCTTCATTCTCCTATCGATGTGATTGAATAAATCAGAGATATTATCAATAGAATTCATCACATTCTGTAGTTCCTTCTTCAATCCTTTAAGTTTCCGTAAAATGAGGTTCGTTCTATCAGTCAGGGGTTTAACTAAAGGATTGTTTTGTGATGCTTGATCATAAATAATTATTGTTTCATCATTGTTATCCAATGTAGGAAACATATCTGTCGGATCTAGTGGTTTTCAAGGCAATAACACTTTTTCCCAAGCTTCGTAGGAAACTTGGTACTGACTACATAAAGCAAATATAGTTGACGGGTGTCCAAGTGCATGAATTGACCCATGGACAATTAATCCTAATGCAAACTTCACAATGATAGATCTAACATCAATAGGCAATCCAGATTGAATACAATAATTTAAGATTGCGCATTCCTTCGAAACTTTGTTTACCCTCATAGTGGGTAATAACTTTGATGAAATAAAGAAATGCCAATGCTTTGAGACGGGGTTTAGAAGTGACGCAGAAAAACTAATGTACCAGTCTTCTTGTAATTCCCAATCATCAGGTTCGTCAGTCAGATATCTGTAGATCTCATTCATATTGTATCTTGTAGGAACAAAATTTGAATAGTGGCAAACAGGGGTATTTTCAATCGAGTATAATTCATTTATTCGAGATGGAGTGAAAGTTACCCATCTGCCTCTTACTTAAACACTTCCATTATCGATCACATGCAGATTAGAGTAGAATTCTTTGACTACTGGAATGACTACAACAGATGTGGTATAACAGAATACCTCCCAACGTCGCTGAATAATCATTTATTCAATTATTGTTGTTGAATTCTCCGCTCCTCTGTTCATGAATCCTCTTTTTTTAATCAGACGTTTCTTCATCAAAACCTTGTTGAATAGTCGGCGAGCCTCGAAGCGACGAATTTTCGTCGGTTAAAAACTCCTGATTTAGTGGTTTCAAGTAGTTTGGAGGCCATAATAAATTGTTTTGGAGGGACTCTAGTCGTTTCTAAGGAAGAAGATAGTATAAAAATGAGGTTTTAAATGTTTTATATAGAGAAATGCACTTAGAACCGTCCAAAATCGCAAAATAACTCATAAAAACCACTTTTGAACTATCTCGCCGTCGACGGTAACGATCTCACCGTCGGCGGGATAGTTAATTAATTTAAACTGAAATTGGGTGCACCGATCTCGCTGTCAGCGGGATCGATCTCGCTATCGGCAGGATCGATCTCGCCGTCGGCTAGATTAGGTAAATTGCCCAATTTTTCGCTCCGGTCTGAATATTTTCTGATTTCTTCGTATAGATTCAAGTTTTTGATGATTTTAAAAAGTAAAATGAGTAGAATTCATTCTATATTTTAATTTTTCAATAACTATAATAAATAGATCATAATTAATAACTACTATGGGTTGCCTCCCATAAAGCGCTTGGTTTAACGTCGTCAGCCCGACCTAATTTAATTAGTAATCAGGTTGACTGAGCATTAAAACCTCTTTAAAATTTGGTCTTATTCCTTCAAAATAAGGTTTTAATCTGTGTCCGTTTACTTTAAATCTATGCCCAGTTTTTGGATCTTCAATTTCTATAGTTCCGTATGAAAATATTTGAGTTATAGTGAAAGGCCCTAACCATCAAGATTTCAATTTCCCAAGAAATAATTTTAATCTTGTATTATAAAGCAAAACTTCTTATTCTGACTCAAAATTCTTCAGGTTAATTTTCCAATCATGCCATAATTTCATTTTTTCTTTATAAATTCTATCATTATGATAAGATTCACTTCTTAATTCATCTAATTCATTCAATTGCAATAATCTTTTCTCACCAGCTTCTTTCAAATTGTAATTAAATTCTTTAATTGCCCAATAAGTTTTATGTTCTAATTCAACTCGTAAGTGGCAAGTCTTTCCATAAATAAGCCTGTAAGGAGTCATTCCAATTGGAGTTTTATAAGCAGTCCTGTTAGCCCATAATGCAGTGTCTAGTCTTATAGACCAATCCAATCTATTAGGGTTTACAGTCTTTTCTAAAATACGTTTAATCTCTCGATTAGAAACTTCAGCTAATCCACTGGTTTGTGGATGATAAGCAGTTGATATCTTATAAATAATATTAAATTTTTCTACTAGTTTGTGAATATATTTATTTCTAAAATGAGAACCCCAGTTAGTGATAATCACTCTCGGTATTCCAAATCTAGTAAAAATATTTTTCATTAGAAACTTTGAAACACTCTTAGCGTCACATCGAGATAAAGCTTGTGCTTCAATCCCTTTAGAAACATAATCAACAACAACTAATATATATGAGTTTCCAAATGAAGGAACAAATGGTCCCATAAAATCTAATCCCCAAACATCAAATATCTCAACTTCTAATATAAAATTTAGAGGCATTTCATTTCTTCTAGATATATTTCCTACTCGTTGGCATCTATCGCAAGTTTTGATATATCTATAAACATCTCTAAAAAGAGTAGGCCAATAAAATCCAGATTATAAAATTTTATAAGCAGTTCTATCTGTTCCAAAATGTCCTCCAAAATCGGAATCATGGCATTTCTGAATGATTTGTTCTATTTCTTCATAAGGCACGCATCTTCTAATTATAAGATCCTTACATTTTTTATATATATATGGTTCATCCCAAAAATATGTTTTAGCATCATGAATGAATTTTTTGTGTTGTTGCAAAGTTAACATAGGTGGTAAAATATCACTTACAATATCATTTACTATGTCAGCATACCATGGTATTTTCCACTCATTTATATTATATAATTGTTCGTCAGGAAAACTGTCAGTAATTTCATTATCAGTATCAGATAATTCATTATATTCTAGCCTTGATAAATGATTTGCAATTTGATTACCAGTTCCCTTTTTGTTAATGATTTCAAAATCAAATTCTTACATTAGTAATATCCATCTAATTAATCTTGGTTTGGAATCTTTTATTTGCATTAGATATTTAATAGCAGAGTGATCAGTATGCACAATAAATTTATTTCCAATTAGATAAGGCCTAAATTTATCAAAGACATAAACAATTGCTAATAGCTCTTTTTCAATAACTGTATAATTCAATTCAGCATTATTAAGGGTTTTACTAGCATAATATATGACTTTAAAAATTTTATTCTATCATTGCCCAAGTAGTGCTCCTATAGCATAATCACTAGCATCACGCATAAGTTCAAATGGTTTCTCCCAATCAGGTGAAACTATTATAGGTGATGTGATAAATTTATCTTTTAATAATTTAAAAGCATTTAAGCATTCAATTGTAAATTCAAATTTCTTATCCTTTTCTAAAAGTTGGCATAGAGGTTTAGTAATTTTTGAAGAATCTTTTATGTAGCGTCTATAGAATCCAGCATGTCCAAGAAAACTTCTTACCCCTTTTACTATAATTGGAGGTGGTAATTTAGCTATAACTTTAATTTTTGCAGGGTATACTTCCATGCCATTTTCTGAAATTTTATGCCCTAATACAATTCCTCCTATAACCATAAATTAACATTTCTTCCAATTTAGAACTAAGTTAGTTTTCTCGCATACTTCTAATACTTATTCAAGATGATTCAAGCATGCGTCAAATGACCTTCCAAATACGAGAGAAATCATCCATAAATACTTCATTCCATCATCGATTAATTTACTAAATATAGACATCATACATCTCTGGAATGTTGCAGGTGCATTACATAATCCAAAAGGCATTCTTCGAAAAGCAAATGTTCCATAAGGACTAGTAAATGTAGTTTTCTCTTTATCCTTAGGAGCAATATGCATCTGATAATAACCGGTATATCCATCTAAAAAACAAAAATATTTATGTCCGGCTAATCTATCCAACATTTGGTCTAGAAATGGTAATAGGAAGTGATCTTTCCTGGTGGCTGCATTTAATTTTCTATAGTCAATACTTATATGCCATCCAGTAACTTGTCTTATAGGTATTAAATCCTTATTTTCATTAGCTTTAACGGTCACTCCTCCTTTCTTAGGAACACAGTGAATTGGGCTTACCCAAGCACTGTCCCAAAATAGGATATATAATACCATTATCTAACCATTTTAATATTTCTTTCTTGACTACTTCTTTCATTATTGGGTTTAATCTCCTTTGAGGATCTACTCTTGGCTTATGTTCATTATCTAAAATAATTCTGTGCATACAGATTGAAGGACTAATTTTTTTAATATCTACTAAAGTCCAACCAAAAGTTTTCTTATATTTTTTTAATGTGTCTAACAGTTTTTGCTCTTGTGATTCATTCAATTCAGCTGATATAATAACTGGTAGGGTTGAATTGTTACCTAAGTAAGCATATTTTAAATGATTAGGTAGAATTTTTAATTCGAGTTAGGAGGTCTAATTATTGACGGAACAATATTCTTTTCAACGTTTTCAGTATTATCCAACATTTCAAATTTTTCTTGTATATAATCCAGTTTTTCATTATCTGCTTCTTAAATTAATTCAGTATTTTCTTTTTCTAACTTTTCTTCATAATATTCTTTAAAATGTTCATTTTGCAAATGTTCAAGTATTTCCATTCGAAAACATTCATCATCTTTTTCTAAAGCAGGATATTTCATTGATTTTGTTATGTTAAAAGTTACTTTTTGATCGTTTACTCTCATAGTCAATTCTCCTTTCTGAACATCAATCATAGCTTTTGCAGTGGCTAAAAAGGGTCTTCCTAATATTATTGGAATTTCTTTATCTTCTTCCATATCTAGAACAGTAAAATCTACCGGGAAGATAAATTTATCCACATTTACTAATACATCTTCAATAACTCCCTTTGGATAAGTCACAGAACGATCAGCTAACTGAAGAGTTACTGAAGTAGGTGAAATTTCTTCTAATTCTAATCTTTTAAAAATTGATAGAGGCATTAGAATAATGCTTGCTCCTAAGTCACACAAAGCTTTTCCATAAAATTTTTCTCCAATAGCGTAAGGTATAGTGAAACTATCAGGATCTTTTAATTTTTCAGGAAGCTTTTTCTGAATAATTGCACTACACTCTTCGCTAAGTGCAACAGTTTCATTTTCTGTAAATTTCTTTTTTTATTTAAAATATCTTTCATAAATTTTACATAATTAGGCATTTGTTCTAATGCTTCTACAAAAGGAATATTTACCGTTAATTTTTTAAAATTTCAAGGAATTTAGCAAATTGCTTATCTTTTTTATGTTGTTTAAGTCGTTGAGGAAATGGTGGTGGTGGTTTTTCTATAAATATTTTCATAGGGATCAATGGATATTCTAAGTTTTTATCTTGTTGATCCTTTTCTTTCTCAATTTCCATTTCCTCATTTTTACTTTCTGTTTCTTTCTGAATTTTAGTTTCTAACTCTTTTCCACTTCTTAATTGTATTGCTTTAATTTGTTCTTTTCCTTGGCCTTTAGGATTTATTTCCACATTACTAGGAAAAGTTCCAGGAATTCTATTGTTAAGAACAGTAGCAATATGTCCGAGTTGAGTTTCAATATTTTTAGTTGCTGTTCCTTAATTTTGTAATTGATTTCCTTGAATTTGTAATTAATTTCCTTGATTTTGCAAGTGCTGACCCATACTTAATATTAATTCTTCTATAGATAACTTCTTATCTTTAAATTGAGTATTATTAAATCCAGATGGACAAGATGGTTTATAATTTGTATTTCCTTGATTAGGTGGATTTCCTATAGAGTTGTTCATCCATTGTTGATTAGCTGTATTGTTATTCCAATTAAAATTTGGATGATTCTTCTAACCAGGATTATAATAATTCACATAAGGATTATTGGGTCTATTATTAATAGCATTTATAGTTTCATAAGGAGATTGAGAATCTATAATTTGTCCATATGAGTTTTCTTCTAATATAGGGAAGTAATTCATTTCAAAATGATCTAATTTCTTTGATATGGCAGCAATTTGAGAAGCTAACATAGATATTGCATCATTTTCATGAACACTAGCTATCTTTTTAGGATTTATTCTTTCAGCAGGCCATTGAAAATTGTTAGTAGCCATTTCTTCGATTAACGCATAGGCTTCATCAAATGGTTTTGACATTAATGAACCTCTAGCAGCAGCATCAATGATTGATCTAAGAGATCCTACTAATCCATTATAAAAAGTTTGTATAATTAACCAATCTGGTAACGCATGATGTGGGCATTTCCTAAGAAGTTTTTTAAATATCTCCCAAGCTTCATATATGAATTCTCCCTCAAACTGACTAAAAGATGTTATATCATTTCTAAGTTTTGCAGTTTTCGAAGGAGGAAAATATTTGGATAGAAATTTTTGTTATAATTCTCCCCAAGTTTAATAGATCCAGGTGCTAATGAATTTAACCACATCTTAGCTTTATCACTTAAAGAAAAAGGAAAAGCCTAAGTCTAATAGCATCATTAGATACTCCTTCATATTTAAAAGTAGCACATAGTTCCAAAAAACTAGCAAGATGTAAATTAGGATTTTCATTAGGTGAACCACTAAATTGATTATTTTGTACCATTTGGATAATTGCAGGTTTAAGTTCAAATGAATTAGCAGCTACATCAGGGTTTTGAATAGTTAGGTGAATTTCATCTAATGTAGGGTTGACATAGTCTCTTAATGGTCTTTGTTGGTTTATATTTTCAATTTCTGGATTATTTACCATTTGTGTTAAATTTATAATTTCTCTCTTTTGTTTTCTAATTCTTTTAATTGTGCACTCTAATTCTGAATCGTAAGGTATTAAATTTTCGTTTCCAAATTTACGCATACAATTTTTAAGTAATATTTAAAATAGTCCGCTACTCTAGTAATTATTTTAAAAATTCTATTAATTACCTTAATAATTACTTTACTTCGCTTCCCCGGCAACGGCGCCAAAAACTTGATCTACTTTTTGATATTTATACTTACAATTGTGATATAAAAAGTTAGCAACGGCACGAAAAACTTGATCCGCATTGAATTCATACTGATGATTCTGTTATTGATTTTATGATTTATATTGTGGATACTATGCAAGTATACATATCGTTATCGAGTAATATAGGGCTCTAATGAAGTCTTAGATATCGATCCCACATGGAACTCAAAAAATTTCAAAGACAAATTAAAGTAAACTTACTTACTAGTCTAGTATACGGAAATTAAGAACACTTAGACTAAATTAAACTAATGCTTAAGGTTGAATATAAGATTTCAGAAAAGTATATTTCTCCTTATTTTAGAGAATTAAGTGAATGAAGAAATAAATAAGTTTTAAATTGTATTGTGTCAAATAAGAGCATTCCTATTCTTTACCCTTTGGTCCAGGTGCAAAGAACATTGACTAGTCTTATGTTTGATTTAAATTAAAGAATAAATCTCTTCCTAATAATATCCCTATTTTAATAATTCCAATTTTTCATTATTCTTCCAAATTTAATTAATTATTTAATTAAGGTTTATTTTAATTATTTTCAAATTGTTTGGTAGGTTTCCACCCTTTAATTACCTAAGTTTCAAACATCCAAAATCAACTTAGTATCAAATATTTTACCCACCCTTTAAATTAAACCTAAAATTTTTAATTATAGGTTAAAATTTTAATTACCATTTTGCCCTTTAAACTTACTAATTCCATAACTCACTAAATTGAGCTCAAATGAATTTGAAATTTTTATGTGACTTCACTAACATATCAATCAAGACATCAGAGGAGAAAATGTGATTTTTCTGTATTTAATTTATTTATGTAATTATTTTTGGTGGAAAATAGGGATTTTCAAAGAAAATTCAATAACATGACCAAGGGAAAGTTTCTATCCTTAAGAAAATTATGGGACATTTCTAATGACGAGAGGACCACTTGGACCAATTTTGGTGATTTTTTGAATTATATTTTATTTATTATAATTATTTTGAATTTTGGAGTATTAATTAATTTAAAAATAAAATAAAGTTTGAAAAATGAATTTTATATTTTTCAAAAATCTCTCTGATATCAAGAAAACCAAAGAACTAATTTTTATAATTTTCTGATTTTTCTTTGATTTATTAGAATTATTTTAGTGGAAATGCTAGAAAATACATTTTTTTAATTTTAAAATTACCTTAGGGCTTTAAAATTTAATATCTCATCATAGAGACTTAAGAAAAATATGGGGTTTGTTCCTAAGTGATTAAAATTCAAAATGTGACATTTTGGTGAATTTTATTATTTTTGTGATTTTTATTATTTTTAATTATTAAAAATATTAAAATAATGCAAAAAATCAACTTTTTTAGAAAATTACAATTTTAATTTTCTTAAATTCCCCTGATATCAGAGAGGCTCAAAACCAATTTGGTGAATTTTTGAAAAGTATTTTGAAAGTTATGAATTGTTAAAGTTTAAGTTTGGCTAAATGGCTTAATCAACCCATTTGATAGGGCTAACCAAGTCCAATTGACTTCAAACTTTTATGGTGGGTTCCTCTGATCCTAAAGGTCAATGGAGAATTGATTTCAATTCAATTTGATGTATGATTAGCTCTAATTAATTAAAGCTCCATTTTGGGTGTTTAAGCCAATTAGGGTTATTCCAAGTGAGTTAACTCAAAACCTATTTCCCCTAGGGTTCTTTGGTCATAAGAAACATCACCAAATTTTCCTAGAATTTATTTCACAACATGCTAATTATTGGAATTAAAATACTCAGAATAGTGACCTAGAATTAAAAAATCAATAACTCTTCATAGGGATGGCCTCTGACTTTGGAAAATTCGGGGAATGTCCCCAAATTCGGAGGCTTCAAAGCTCTATGCTCTCATGCCATGGTGAATTGTCTACATGCATGGAGAATTGAAAATGTGCAGAGAGTAAATAAATCATTAAAAATCAAATATTCAATGAAATTAAATGATTTCTTTTCCACATTATTCTTCTCTGTTCACTGAGCAAGAGGATATTTTTATTTTATTTTTATGATTTTTCTATACAAAGATATGAATTTTTGAAGTTTAGGGAATTAAGTAAATAAAAAAATACCCTGATTTTCTATTTAAAACGGCGGCGCTGACTCATCCTAGGCATCTCCGAAACGCCGCGTGTCGCGCTGCCATTCGACGCCGCCACTCGAGTCGGCGGCTGGGTCCCGCCTTCCGCGTATCATCCGCCGATCTGACCCGATCTGAGCCGTCCGTCCGCGCGTGTATTGAATGGACGGCATCCGCTCATCGTCCCCAGCCGTTCTCACCCGAGATGCGTCCACACTAAAACCCTAAGAACTCACTCATTTCTCAACGGATTTTCGTGTTATTGTGCTCTATGGATTCGTCTTAGAGAGAAGAACACATCTATACGGTGATCATGCATTGAAGTTAAAGCATTTGAAATAGACAATCTCCAGAGGCTCGGGATAAAGAGTTAGCTCATACCTTAGCTCAGAGAAGTGTGGCTTTGATCTGAGGGTTGTGTCACCTTCGATTGGGTCAAAGTAAGCCCCAGATGAAGTCCCTTGGCCTGGTGAATTGTCCAGGTATGATTTTGACCAAGCCCGATTTCAACCTTTGGAGTCCGGAACAGATGGGTGGCCTGGAGAGGGGGCTTTCACTGGGGAACTCCGTCTCTTGGTCTTGTGCAGGTGTGGGTGAGTTTAATTTGACTTTGGTGGAGGATTTGGGAGTGTCCTGTTCGGCACGAGAATTGAGCTCCAAAATTGAGCTCAATTAGTGGGGATTAGGGCAAGAGAGCAATGGGGATCAAATGCTCTAGGTGTGGGGGAGAGTTTGGAGTGATTTTGGCAGAGTTTCCTTAAGGTTGGTTCAGCACTTCTTCATGGCCGAGAGGGGTGAGGTTTAAATAGGAGAGGCTGGAGGGCCTCCCAGGGGGAGTTAGGGACTGAGATCGACTGCTCTTGGCGAGGGAAGAACGACTGCAATGGCCATTGAGCATGGGGCAACTCAGCAAGGGAGAATTTCAATGTTTGGCTCCTTCCAAGGTCTCGGCCATGGTGTTTTCCGGTGACCCAGGCGGCTGGCCGGCAGGCATGAGTCACCATCTTGACCACGGAGGTCAAGGCTTGGCAATGGTGAAGTCAATTGGGTTTGGACATGTGTAAAGGAGTTAGATCAAAATGGCATGGGGGCATGGCTATTTTGGCTCTAAATGGGTCAACCCATCCTTTTGGGCTAGGTGCACCACCCAAGGCTTGGTTTAGGCTGAAGAGAAAGTGATTTGGATCGGCTTGATTAGTGGGGTCAAGTCACAATCCAAGTACAATTAGGATTAAACATGGTTTAGGGGAGACATGGAAATGGTTAATCACCTTAAGGGAATGTGGAAAGGATCTCCTCCTTTTGCCCAATGTGGTAAGGTCACATGTGAACAACTCACATGGCTTGCATGTGGCTTAAGAGTGGCTTCATGGCTTATATATGGCTTGGGAAAAGTTGGCTTGGTTTCATGAAAGTGGGTTTAAGGAATTTTGGTATTTTAGTGGACAAATTTCATGAAGCTTGATTTGGAACTATTTGGTTATTGATTTTGGAACTTAGGAAGTGTTTTAAATCATAGGTATGATGAGAGAAATTTCATGTGGGCTTTTGGAATAAGTTTTGGGCTTCTAAATTTGTTTTGGATGGGTTTTTAGGAAGGTTTAAGAAAGTGGGCTTTTTAAGCTTGGAAATAAATTGGTGGATGGGAAATTTGTAAAAGTTTGGGCAAAATAATTGTTGGGTTTGGTTTAGGGATGTGTCATGAGTGATTTGAAACAAATTTGAGGTGGTTTGGGTTTGAATTGGGTTGAATTTGGGCTTTTTAGTAAAGTGGCCAATGGTAGGCCAAATTGGGTTAACTTGGGCTAATGTTGGGCTAATGTTGAAATTGGTGTAAAATTAATGTTGAGAAATGTTTGTAGGGCTGTTTCAAAGAGGTTTCAACTTTGGTTGGGTTTGGATTTTGGGGTTTGGGCCTATTTGAGTTAGGTTTAGGTGTAGGCCCATGTAAGGAGTTTTGGCTTTTGGTTGAATTTGAGTTGGGTTTGGGTTCAAATTTTGGGCAAATCATGTTAGTGTTTTGTTTTTAGGGATGTTAGGGAAGGTTTAGAAAAGATTTGGGGTTAATTGGAGTTGAATTGGGTTAGTTTGGGCTAAGTTTGGGTCATGGGTCCAAATTGGGCTTTAAGGTCAAAAGTGAAATTGGATTCAAATGCCAATCAAATTGGGCTTGTATTTAGTCTAGATTGGTGTTGGGGATGTTGAATTGAAGTTTAGAATTGAATTGGACCAGAATTTGGGTCAATTGGGTAGGTTTGGTTTGACATTGGGTTCACTTTGGGTTAAAATGGGTCAAATTGGGGATTTTAACAAAAGTGGGGTAAATAGACAAAATTGGCCCATAGTGTAGTTGAACAAAATGAAATTGGGAATATTTGGGATTTTTTGAAATTTTCTGGGAATTTTTGGAATTTTTTTGGATTTTTTGGTCAAGAGGGGCATTTTGGTAATTTGGAGGGTATTGGGGGTATTTTTTGGAATGTTGGATATTTTGGGTAAAAATGGTCAATTTGAGTGGTGGGAGAATGTTTAGGATTGATTTTGAGGAATTTGGGTGATTCTGGAGAATTTTGGAAAATTTGGGTAATTTCAAGTGTTTTGGGTAGGCTAGGCGGGTCTGGGGTCCCGGGGGTCAAAAATTGAAAATTTAGAAAATTGAAGATTGGGTAAATTTAAGTGGAATGAAATCATTTTGGCTGAGCCATGAAGCCATATCAAGCCCACATGAGCCATGAAGGGACTCATTTGAGGCATTCACTATGTTGTTCCTAACCTCTTGCCGAGGGCTTAGGGGTTAAGGACCATCCAAGTGAATCACCTTCATGAGTCAGGAGGTCAAGTTGGGTATGAGTGTGGTTTTAGGAGGTGTGTGAAAGTGTAGTTTATAAGTGTAGTGTGTGTGAAAGTCAGCCCTCACCAGACCCGCCACCTGTGGGCGGTCCTAAGGCCGAAGAGTCCTATAGGAACTCATCCTTTAAACTTCCACATTTGATTTCAACCCTCTAGGTGATTAGGGGTCTACAATCAAGTTTGTGGAGTTTGCAGGGAGTTAAGAAGTGGTTTGAATTTCTAAGTGGTGGGTCCCAATTCTAATCCTCCAGGATAGTCAAAGGAAAAGCCTAAGGCTAGATCCTAAGTACTAAAAAAGGAAGAGAAGACCTCATCAAAAATGAGGTCAACAATATTATGTAAATTAAGCCCTAACCGGTCTTAGGACTCTGAGGTAGTCATTTGGTAAGACATAAACCCTCACATCTTCGAGGCTATCTGTGTGATTATATCATACAAGTATAAGTCCTAAATAACTAAAATTAGCAGGATTACAACATTAAATAAAATCTTAATTGAAGCCAAATAATAGGATAGTTTGGGAAGTTGCCAAGATTCTTCTGGGATCCTCAGCTTCCCCTACTTCTCTTCCTTTGGACTTCTGAAATTAACTGTTCCAAATTTGAGCTAATCCCTTTTTAAATTCCAAAATTCAATCATTTGAAAACCTTAAACTTTGAAATTTTTGAGAGCAAAACCACTGATCATTATCGAAAGTTTTCTTAAATGATTCCCGTCATTTAAGATGTAATTAACTATAGGGGCTTGCCCTTATAGGGAACTTTAAGAACCCAGGTAATATAAACCCTGCTTAATTCATTTATATTAAGTAGGGGAACTTGTCGGCTTATAAAATTGGTTCGCAGAACAAACGGATGTCACAAATCTTCTAGTTTATTTAATTGAGCCCCATCATCAAGCAGTGTGTCTATTCTTCGGGATAGATAAACGGTTTGTGGTACGGTGCTCATTTATTTAAACTATTTGGGATGTAAGATTGACACGCCTAAAATATATACGCTTTTTGCTATATCATTTTACACATTTTTGATGATATTACACTTTAAAGAAAGGTATTTTTATGTTTTATTGCAGGAATGAAGATTTATAGGTAATGAGAGCAAAAAGAGAAAAAAGGAACGAATCTGGAACAAAAAGGACTAAAAATAGATGAAAATTAAAAAATCCCACCGACGACAAGATAGTTCCCGCCGACAGCGAGATTTTTCAGAAAGTTTCAAATATATTATAAAGGAGCTCGCTGACGGTGAGATCGAGCCTGCTGACAGCAAGCATGAGCAGTTATCCATTCTTCTAGAAGCCCACCGACAACAAGATCGAGCCCGCCGACGGCGAGAATGTCGGTTCAAGCAATTATTCGATGAATCTGGACGCTTTTTGAAGAGGTGCTTAAGCAACCTTTGGGAATTTTTCTACCTCTTTAAAAAGAGACGAATTTGAGAAGATTTTAGAGGAGAAATGTGGAGAAAAACTTTGAGGAATGTTTAGGATTATTAGATTAAGAGTAGAAATGTAGATTTCTACCCTTTTGGAGAGATTGGAGAGGAGATTTTGAGATAATTTGTAAGGGATTTCGCTAGCATTGCATGGATCACCGGGAGAATTTATGGGAGAAATCTTCGTCTTTCTTTCAAGAAGAAAAAGCTAAGTATGGTTCTTCATTATCTTATAATTTTGTAAACATTTATTTAGTGGATTTGCTTTGGTTACATGAAGTTTCCGTTGTGTTTTGTTCACGCTTTGTGACGTATCTCTCTTACTTTTTCTTCTTCTTTGGAAATAGCAGTATGAGAAGATTATGCTATTATTTTCCTTTTACTTTTCTTTTATAATGAGTAGAAATCATGTTTAGGATTTTTTGATCCATGATAGAAGTGAATTTAATTATAAATGTGATGGTTTTTATTTGCACTTCATTTACATTGCAATAAGGGCCCATTGTACTGTTAAAATTCATTGTAATTGCATCGACCCGAAAGGGCGGTGTAATTCTCAACAAAGTGAAACCACATTCAAATTCCATGGATGGTGAAGTTCATGGGGACTAAATGCAAATAAATAGGGAAATATAATTATCGGACGTAGAATTGGAGATTTTAGAGTGACAGGCTAAAATCCTCAATTCGGTCCTATCGTTTGGGTGCTGAAGCGGAGATGTTAGCCTTCAGGCGAGGGGAACGTGGGAACTCCAAAGTGAGAGTCGGTATCCTCCCAGCCTAGCCACAGATTCAGTAACCAAGCATATGATTAGTCAATGTTCTTTATGCCTGGACCAAAGGGTAAGGAATAGGATTGTTCCTATTTGGCACATATAATATTTAATGCATCTCATTCCTATACATTATCTATTTCATTACATAAGAATTGTAGTTTTTAGTATCTCAAAATTCTCCAAACCAACTCATCTAAAAAGGGTTATATTTAAAATTATTATTTGCATTTAGTTATAGTTACTATTACATTTAACTCTTGTATTTAAGAGTAGTTGCTAGATAAAACACAACTTTAATCGACATTCCAAACTAAGGACTATTAGTAGTAGACTAGAATTTTACTAAAGACCTCTTACTTCACTTCCTCGTGGGATCGATACTGGGGTTTTTAAAGAAAACTCTATATTACTTGAAGCGATACGTATACTTGCGTAGTACCCCTAGTGTGCAAAATATTTTCTAATTTTTATATCATTTAAGATTTTGTACACTAGCCGCTATTTATAAATCAGGTCAAGTTTTTGGCCATCTTTTGGAAGTAAATTTACTACGTAATTGCGGGTCGGGTCAGAGATCGATTTAATTTCACTTCTTCTAATTTTTCAAATTTAAAATTATTTTCAAAATCAAATGCTACTTTCAAAATTATATATATATTTAAATTAAATTTAAGATCTAAAACTCCCAGACAACTTCTGTAGGCGACCCCTTTTCAAAATACCACATAACCTAAAAAATACATCGACAACTACTTGTAACTGTCATATTCAAATAATGAATTTCTTTAGACTCCTAAATTGTTTTATACATTATGCACAAAAAAGTACTGTACTTGGAGTAGAATCATAACCCTTCTTTCTCAATTGTCGGATAAGAGTGTATCTTTATAATTACATATTTATAGAAGAATTTTTTTTTTATGGACTAGGCCTCATGATTTTATCTTTTACATTTATTTTCATTTGAAAAAACCTGGTATCTTTTTTGCTACTTTTTAATTATATTAGTGTGTTGGATTTTCGTACAACATTGAGAAGTTAAAATCATCACTCTACCGATGTAAATTTTCTAACATGCAATAGTTTTATAATGTACGTAAGAAACAAAGTCTCGTTGAAAGAAGTTTGAGATTCTTTGGCATCAACTAAAAGGTACAGTTACACTATTGGTACAATCAGTTACTTTTCGAGGGCTAACGAGCACAATACGTGAACTTCTCATTATAATACCCGTCATTTCAGGATGCAGTCTCAAAGTGTGAGACGCAAGCCTCCACACTATTTTCTAACAATACGCATCACCTACTGGTGAGGATGTCTCTTCTTTCCCCGACACGATCTGCATGCGAAGAATGGAGGAATATTAAAATGTTATTCTTCGACTTCTATGTCGATATTGATAGCTAGTATTGGCAAAAGGGGGTGAGGTTTATCCATCACAAATCAATCATCAATTAGAGATCCACATATAGAAGATGCTCCACTATCTACCCCTCATCATACTGGAGTTCTTTCTCAACCAGGTTATAAAAGTTGATTTCCTAAGCATTACCAATTACATGAATCAATCTCGTGCAGTCACACCAAAATGTAACCCTCGAGCACTCTTGGAGAACTTGGTTTAACCACATCTTGTAATTCACGATGAGCTATGGTGATAGTTCATGAACTCCTTTTAAGAGACAAAAGTCAATTTCTTACTCAGGAGCCTTTGCCTTTAGTCGATATGGTACTCAATTATCCCATTCCATATAGGGGTTTAAACGAATCGAACACGAACGAACAAAGCTCGTGTTCGTGTTTGGTTTTTTGAAATTAAGTGTGTTTGAAATAGGCTCGTGTTTGAAATTGTTCGTGAAGCTACTGTTCGTGTTTGGTTTGATTTGTTTGAAATTAGTTTGAAATGTTTGAAATGTTTGAATTGTTCAAATTATTCGAATTGTTTGAATTGTTCTAAATCTTTCAAATTTGTTTGTATTATTTGAATTATTTGAATTGTTAAAAAGATAATAATTTTTAGATAAAATTTATAGGATTTAATTTTTTTTAAATATGATAAGTATATAATTATTTTTAAAATATGATAAAGTTTTAATATATAATTATTATATATTAATTTTGTTTCGAACAATAATGATTTGAACATGGTCAAACACATGACTGTTTGTGTTTGGTTCATTTAGAAACTGAATGAAAAAAAATGTTTGTGTTCATTGGTGGCATCTGGAGTTGTCAGATGTCGGTTCATCGCCGACCCATCGCCGCCGAGATTCTCTCGTGTCAATGTCAATGTCATTGTTTGGAGTCGCCACTCTGTTTATCTATCTTATCACCCTATTCTTTAAGAGATCTTATTTCTTCGGATCATGTACAAGATCCTTGGATATTAAGAAATTGGAAGAAGAGTCGACAAAATAGAAAATAGTAGAATAAGAAGTGTTAGTGATAATCCCTACACAAGGAGGATCACATGTGAAATTTTGATAACCAGGATTTCTAGGTATGATACTTATTTTGAGTTCTTAAATCTCTTATAAGAGTAAGCTCCTATAGTTAATTACATCTTAGATAACTAAGTTTATCTGAGAAATCTTCTCATTGATGTTAACACTTGTTTTCTAAGAGGCTTCAAGAATAAGGAAAGAAATGTCAATGTTTAATCCTAGGGGTAATATGTTTCTAAGTGTCACGTACTACCCTAAAGGTTTGGTTTTATCAAGGTCATTTGTTATGTCGGTTTTTATTTTTGTTTTGTTGTTTGTCATTTTATTGTCATTACATTTTGTAATTTATTATTTGTTTGGTGGCTATCCTAAAAGTTTTAGGTTTTGTGACAATCCTAATATTTTTAGGTTTAGTATTTTTATATGTCATTTTAAGTTTATTTTTTCAATGTTGTTTTGTTAATATTATTTTATTTTGTTGTCATTTGTCCCGTCTTTAGAATAGTACCGTGCAAAATAGAGTTAGCACACCCTAATAGTATGTGAAGTAAATATAAAGCGGAACTTGTCTTCAACCTGCAAGAAAACAATGTCAGAGTGATTTGAAAGAAGTAATGTCGATTTTTTTTTCTTAAATTGTTGATTTATTTGATTTTGAATTAAATCTAATATGAATTAGATTTAGATTCAAGATATTTTGAATTTAAAGATGTTTGTGTTAAGTATAATATAAATTAGACTTAGAGATAAAATCTAACATAAGTTAGATTTTAAGATTTTTAGATTTGATGTTTTTTTTTTGAATCTAAAGTCATTTGATTAAATATTTCTAAACTTAAAATCTTAGATTCAATGCTGTTTGAATATAAAGATGTTTAAGTTAAATCTTAGATTCAGTGTCATTTGAATCTAAGATTTTGACTTAGGCATATTGAACCTAAGTAAGATTTGAATTAGGGTTGAACTTAATTTAAGTTTGAATCAAGTTTAATGTAGGTTGAACTTGAGTTAAGTTTGAGTTAGGATCAATGTAGGTTAAACCTAAGTTTGGATTAAGCTAGTTTCCATATAAGTTGAACCTGTTAATTTTGAATTAGGTCCAATGGATTTTAGTTTGACATATGTTCAAGTTGGGTTAAACCTAACTTAGGTTAAAGTTAGGTTCAACATATTTTGAACCTAAAAAGTTTAAGTTTGACTTAGGTTTAAGTTGGATTGAATCTAAGTATAGGTTAAGGTTAGGTTCAATGTATGTTAAACCTAAGAGGTTTGAGTAATATGGCTAATTAAACCTAATTTAGGAAAGGTTTAATTGAAGTCTAATTGGATTATGGTTATTTAAACCTAACTTAAGTAAGGTTTAATTGATTAATTTAACTTAATAGTGGTTAGGTTTAGTTAGGTTAAGGTTAATTAAACCTAATTTGGGTAAGGTTTAATTGATTAGTAAGACTTAATTGTGGTTAAGTCTAATTGGGTTAAGGTTGTTTAAACCTTATTTAGGTAAGGTTTAATTAATTAATTAGACTTAATTAGTGGTTAAGACTAATTAGATTAAGGTAAATTAAAGCTAATTTGGGTAAGGTTTAATTGATTACTTACTTTATTAGTGCTTATGTCTAATTAGGTTAAGGTTAATTAAACCTTATTTAGGTAACGTTAACTTAATTAATTAGACTTAATTAGTGGTCAATTCTAATTAGGTTATGGTTAAATAAATCTTATTTAGGTAAGGTTTAATTGATTAATTAGACTTAATTACTGCTTAAGTCTAATTAGGTTATGGTTAATTAAACCTTCTTTAGGTAAGTTTTAATTGATTACTTAGACTTAATTAGTGGTTAGGTCTAATGAAGTTACGGTTAATTAAACCTTATTTTGGTAAGGTTTAATAGATTAATTAGACTTAATTAGTGGTTAAGTCTAATTGGGTTGTGGTTAATTAAACCTTATTTTAGTAAGGTTTAATAGATTATTTAGACTTAATTAGTGGTTAAGTCTAATTGGGTTAAGATTAATTAGGGTTAATTAGGTTTAATCAAGGGATCTACTTAATTAGGGTTTATGATGTTAAGCCTAATGTGGTTAAGGCTTAACTTGGTTTATTTAGGTCTAAATGGTGTCTTAGACCTAATTAGAGTTTATTAAGTTAAACCAAATATAATTATGGTCTAACTTGGTTTAATTAAGTCTAATTAATGTCTTAGACTTAATTAGGGTTTGTTAAGTTAAACCTAATATAATTAAGGTCAAACTTGGCTTAATTAGGTCTAATTAATGTCTTATACCTAATTAGAGTTTATCAAGTTAAACCTAATGTTATTATAGTCTAACTTGGTTTAATTAGATATAAATGATGTCTTAGACCTAATTAGGGTTTATTAAGTTAAACCGAATATGATTAAGGTCTAACTTGTTTTAATTAAGTTTAATTAATGTCTCAGACTTAACTAGGGTTTGTTAAGTTAATTCTAATATGAATAAGGTCTAACTTGGTTTAATTAGGTCTAAGTGGTGTCTTATACCTAATTATGGTTTATTAAGTTAAACCTAATGTAATTAAGGTCTAGCTTGGTTTAATTAAGTCTAATTAATGTCTTAGACTTAAATAGGGTTTGTTAAGTTAAAATTAATATGATTAAGGTCTAACTTGGTTTAATTAGGTCTAAATGGTGTATTAGAGAAAATTAGGGTTTATTAAGTTAAACCTAATATGGTTAACGTCTAACTTGGTTTAATTAAGTCTAATTAATGTCTTAGACTTAATTAGGGTCTGTTAAGTTAAACCTAATATGATTAAGGTCTAACTGAGTTCAGAGATATTTTTATTATATTTTTATGATTTTTATTTATCAAGATATGAATTTTTGATTAATTTAAGGTTAAACTAGATTTAATTAAATCCTTATTAACCCAAAATTATCAAACGATGCCACGTGTCCTCAGACTAGTCAAAACATGGCTAATCCGCTGCGGGATTTAGAACAGCGGATTGGCTAGGATTAAATCAGAGTCGTCCATTTTGAAGACACGGAAATGGACGACATCCGTTCATCCCCATCCTCTGGTCTAAACCCGCAAGCCGTCCATGGTTTAGGGTCAAAATCTCGCTCGATTCTTGATGGAGTCGAGAGATTTTTGTTCTTATAGCTTCTTCTGAAGATGAAGAATAAATCCATACGGTGATTTATGGATTGTGAATTGATTTCTTTCACAAAGTATCAAAATTGAGCCTAAACTAGGTCGAATGAACCATACCTTGGCATCAGAAGATGAAACTTCAATTGGATTGGTTTTGCAGCTTCATCTTGACCACAGAAAGCTTGTCCCCAACTCAATTTGATGTGAAATTGGGTCTGGGTATGAGTTCAATTAGAGTGGCTCGCGGCTTGGAAAATAAAGATGGAACAGTGTGTTAGAGCCTATTGGAAGGGTCAATTTCGATTGAGCTTGTCTTCGTAGGGCTCTAGGAAGCTTTTAGAGGAGTTAATTTTAAATTTTGAGAAATTTCATTTCAAACCCAAAAATTTTCCTGTTTCGGGTAGAGAAATTAGGGCAAACCAGTGGGTTTCAGAAGTTGAATGCAGGGGGAATCAATTCTTCAGGGTTTGGAGACCAAATTTATTCTTGGGTGGTTCAGGGTATATAGGCTATAGGCTTGTCAATTTTCTCAGTGAGGCTATCGGGTTAGCCTCTATTTATAACCATGAGGAGGCCATGGGTGAACCTTGACTGGCTTGGGTTCACTTAGGGTAGGTTCTATCAGGTTAATAATGGCTATGGATAAGTCTCTAGGCTGAGAATTATCACATTTAAGCATCCCCAAGCATATCCATGTCTAAATTACTCATGGTGGATTTTTAGCTCATGTCTTTGGCTTCTCTCCATTGGACACTCTATGAGGTGTTTTTGGCTTTTCTGATTTGAGCTGAATTTACCTCCCCTAAGTAAATTATCCAGCTCATTCAATGAATTGGCGATAAGGTGACACTTAAGCCTAATGTCCATCATTCCTATGGCTTAGTCATGATGTTCCTTAACCATGGTAATGGGGGTGGTTTAAGTGATGTTTCACTCCCATAGGTGAGTTCGTGAAATGCTTGAAGCGTCCCATAGGTTGCTCGGTCACCTCATTCCATGGAGACAAATGATTCATGCTTTAAATTTAGAGAATAGTGACACCTAGTTTCTTCTTTGTCTCATTTCCTTAATTAGTCATGATGAACTCTCCATTTAATGAAGGGGATTTGGTTCATGTCCATTGGGTGGGGAAGAGTTATATGCTGATTCATTCTGAGAGTCCATGAGGGAATGACACCTCTTTCTTCCCTTAATGATGGCTTCATGATTAACTTTAACCCTAGGGTTACCATGATGGTTAATGGGTTTACCATAAGTTTAGGCATGTCATGATGAGTTTCATGGGTCATGGGTGACCCATGGGTAACCCTACATATGATTAATTTTATTTTGAAAATCATTTATGGGTTTTATATGTCATTTTTGATGTCATTAAATTGATGTGATTATAATTCCACTTTCAATTAATTATGCAATTAATTAAAAATGTGTGAAACTATAATATTGACCCATAAATTGATCAAAGTTATTTTGGGTATTTACCATTTAACCAATTTTAACAATTTGGTCCAAAATTGTGTATTTTGATATAAGTTGACCAAAGTTGACCATGTTTGACCATGGTTGACCAGGGTGGACCATGGTTGACCAGGATGGACCATGGTTGACCATTCTAGGTCTAGGGATGACCAAATGAATTACTTAACCTTGTCATGGTTAATTTAATCATGCAGTCATTAATTTTGGTAATGTGACCTAGTGACCACAAGAAAATGTATTAAGAAATTCATTCCCATTTTATATGAAATTGCACTTTAAAGAAAGATATTTTCTATGTTTTATTGTAGGAATGAAGATTTATAGGTAATGAGAGCAAAAGATAAAAAAAGGAGTTAATTTGGAACAAAAAGGACTAAAATAGATGAAATTTGAACTATCCCGCCGATGGCGAGGAAGAGGCCGCCGACGGCGAGATTTTCCCAAGAGCATTTGAAAATATTTCAAAGGAGCTCGCTGAAGGCGAGATCGAGCCCTCCAACAGCGAGCATGAGCGGTTATCCATTCTTCTAGAAGCCCGCCGACGGCGAGATGGAGCCCGCCGACGGCGAGACAGTTGATTCAAGCCAAATACGTTGAATCTGGACGCTTTTGAAGAGGTGCTTAAGCAACCTTTGGAAATATGACTCCTTCTATATATAGAAATGATTTTTGTGTCATGAGGTGTGTGTCTTTAAGTGTTATATAAGTGTAATCTGAAAGTTAGTAGTGTGTTTAAGAGTGTTTTGGTGAGTATCTGAAGTGTGTTGTACAAAAAAGGAAGAGTAAAAGGAACTTCAAAGAGTCTGCTTGGGAAGAAGGTTCGAGATAAGTATATTTGTTTATTATTTTATAACTTTAAATGAAATCTAAGTTTTTTTTATTCTTCCTATGCATTCTGAGTAGTTTTCTTTGTCTTTCTCCTTGTTGATGAGATTTCGTGAAATGAAGAATTAAAGTAGTTGTGCCTAACAATATTAAATATTGATTGTGATAATCTTTTTACTTAGCTCTTAATTTACTTTCAATTTGGCCAATTGAATTGTTCACATATGTTGAATTATCAACTATAGTAAAGATTACATCCAAGATTCAGGGAAGTCAAAAGCCTTCGAAGGAGGGTGCAAATAAATAGGGAAATATTAATTATCGGGCGTAGAATTGGAAATTTTAGTGTGACAGACTAAAATATTCAATTCTGTCCTATTATTTGGGAGCTGAAATGTAGATGTTAGCCCTCAGGCGAGGGGAACGTGGGAGCTCTGAAGTGGCAGTCGGTATCCTCCCAGCCTAGCCGCAGATTCAGTAACCAAACATAGGATTAGTCAATGTTCTTTGCACCTAGACCAAAGGGTAATGAATAGGAATGCTCCTATTTGGCACAATATAATTCTAAACTCATTTAATTCTTCATTCACTTAATTCTCTTAACAAGGAGAAAGATACTTTTCTAAATTGCAATCTTCTATTTAATCTTTAAGTAATAGTTTTTAGTATAAGTGTTCTTAATTTCCGTATACTAGATTAGTAATTACAATTGCTTGAATTTAGTCCTTAAATCTCTAACTTCCTTGTGGGATCGATATCTAGGACTTCATTAGAGCCCTTTATTACTTGAGCGATACGTATACTTGCGTTGATAAATAGGGGAGGGAGTACAATTACTATTTTATTTGAAAAACATTTATAAAGCTTAACAAACATATATACCCTAAAATTTCCGCCCTGCTCTCCCCCGAGACGGTCAAGTTTTTAGCGATATTGCTAGGGAATTATATCTCTTAGTAATCGTGCTGAATACTTATATTTATAACAATTACTGCTGTGCGATCAAGTTTTTGGCGCCGTTGCCGGGGAAGTAAAAGTAATTATTAAGGTAATCACTAAAATAATTATTAAAGATAATTACTAGAGTAACGGACTATTTTTAAATTTTACTTTAAATTGTATGCGTAAATTTGGAACCGAAGGTTTAATCTCTTACGATTCAGAATTAGAGCGCACTATTAAAAGAATTAGAAAACAGAAAAGAGAAATTATCAATTTAACTCAATGGCAAATAATTCAGCAATTGAAAATACAAACCAACCAAGACCTTTAAGAGATTACGCCAATCCTACATTAGATGAAATTCACTTAACTATCCAAAACCCTGATGTAGCGGCTAATTCATTCGAGCTTAAACCTGCAATTATTTAAATGGTACAAAATAATCAATTTAGTGATTCACCAAACGAAGATCCTAATTTACATCTTGCTAATTTTTTAGAACTATGTGCTACTTTTAGATATGATGGAGTTGTTGACCTCATTTTTGATGAGGTCTTCTCTTCTTCTCTTTAGTACTTAGGATCTAGCCTTAGGCTTTTCCTTTGACTATCTTAGAGGATTAGAATTGGGACCCACCTTTTAGAAATTCAAAACACTTCTAAACTCCCTGCAAACTCCACAAACTTGACTGTAGACCCCTAATCACCTAGAGGGTTGAAATCAAATGTGGAAGTTTAAAGGATGAGTTCCTATAGGACTCTTTGGCCTTAGGATTGACCTGGGTGGCCTGGTCTGGTGAAAGGGCTGACTTACACACACACTACACTTATGCACTACACTTTCACACACCTCCTAAACCACACCTATACCTAACTTGACTTCCGACTCATGTAGGTGATTCACATGGATGGTCCTTAACCCCTAAGCCCTCGCGCAGAGGTTAGGAACAACATAGTGAATACCTCAAATGAGTCTCTTCATGGCTCATATGAGCTTGATGTGGCTTCATGGCTCAACCAAAATGGTTGCATTCCACTTACATCCACCCAATCTTCAATTTTCCAAATTTTCAATTTTTGACCCCAGGACCCTACACCCACTTTAGCGTACCAAATGCCTTTGAAACTACCCAAATTTCTCAAAAATTTCCAAATTACCCAAAATTCTCCAAAATCAATCTCAAACATTTCCACATCACTTAAATTGATCATCCATAACCAAAAATGCCAAAAATTCCAAAATACCCCCCAATACCCTCCAAATACCCAAAATACCCCTCTTGACCCAAAAATCCAAAAATTCAGAAAATTCCCAGAAAATTCCAGAAAATCCCAAATATTCCCAATTTCATTTTGTTCAACTACACCATGGGCCAATTTTGTCAATTTACCCCACCTTTATTAAAATCCCCAATTTGACCCATTTTAACCCAAAATGAACCCGATGTCGAACCAAACCCACCCAATTGACCCAAATTCTGATCCAATTCAATTCTAAACTTCAATTCAACATCCCCAACACCAATCTAGACCAAATCCAAGCCCAATTTGATTGACATTTGGATCCAATTTCACTTTTGACCTTAAAGCCCAATTTAAACCTAACCCAAACTCACCCAATTCAATTCCAATTAAACCCAAATCTTTTCTAAACCTTCCTTGACATCCCCATAAACAAAACACTAACATGATTTGCCCAAAATTTTGATCCAAACCCCACTCAAATTCAACCCAAAGCTAAAAGGCCCATTTTTGACCTAAACCCAAATCTAGCCCGAATGAGCCCGAATCCCAAAATCAAAACCTAACCAAAGCCAAAACCTCTTTGAAACACTCCCATAAACATTTCCCAACATTAATTTTACATCAATTTCAACTCTAGCCCAACTTTGGCCCATGGTAGCCCATTTTGGCCCACCTTAGCCACTTTACCAAAAGGCGCATATCGACCCGATTCGAACCCGAATCACACCAAATTGACTCCAAACCACTCATGACACATCCCTAAACCAAACTCAACAATTATTTGGCCCAACCTCTTCACAAAATTTCTATCCATAAATTCATTTTCAAACCTAAAAGCCCACTTCCTAAACCTTCCTAAAAGCCCATTTCCACCAAATACAAAAGTCCAAAATTGGCCCTAAAGCCCACATGACATTTCCATTTGCCATCCATTTAATCAAAGCCATTCCCTAAGTTATAATTCCATCATCAAACAATTCCACATTAAGCCCCATACAAATTCACATCAAAATACCAAAATTTTTCTTAAATCCATTTCCATGAAATTGACTCGACTTTTCCCAAGCCAAATGGAGCCATGGAGCCATGCACAAGCCATATGCAAGCCATGAGAGCCTCTTTACATGTCACCATGCCATTTTGGGCAAAAGGAGGAGACTCTTTCCTTAATTCCTAAAGGTGATTAACCACTCCCATGATTCCCCTTAACCATGCTTATGCCTAATTGTGCTTGGATGGTGACTTGACCCTACTTGATTATGCTTGAGCCAAATCACTTTTCCCACGACCAAAACCAAGCCTTGGGTGGTGCACCTAGCCCAAGTGGAGGGGTTGACCAATTTGAGCCAAAATAAGCCCTCTCCCATTCCATTCTAATCCAAGCCTTTTACACATGGCATTTGCCAATCGCCTACACCAAACCCCAGCCGACCCACCCGAACAAGATGGTGACCAATGCTCGGCGGCCGGCCACTGGTGCCACGGGAAAACACCATGGCCGAAACCTTGGGAGGAGCCAAACTTTGGAATTCTCTCTTGCTGAGCTGCCCCATGCCTAGTGGTCACCATGGCTGTTCTTCACGTGCCAAGAGCAGCTGATCCCAGCCCTCAACTCCCCCAGGAGAGCCTCGACCACGCTTATTTAAACCCTTCACCTTCTCGGCCATGAGAGGTGCTGAACGAGACCTTACTGAAACTCTGCCAAAATTGTTCCAGACTCCTCCCCACACACATAGCACTTGATCCCCAGTGAGATCCCCCTGCCATTTCTTCTCTGTGAGCTCAATTTCAGAGTTGAAATTTCACCCAAAACCAGGACACTTCTCCACAGTGAGCCAATCCACAAATTGATTGGTCCTACACCTGCACCAGACCAGGGGAAGGTGTCCACCAGCAAAAGCCCCATCTCCAGGTCACCCAGTTGTTCCAAACTCCAAAGGTTGTGATCAGCTTTGGTGGAAATCACACCTAGGCAATTCACCACATCCCCAGGCTTCATCCCTAGCCTCCTGCATCTCCAACGAACGTGCCAAGCATCTCTGATCGAGGCTCCACCTCTCAGAGCTAAGGTATGAGTTAATTCTTCATCCCGAGCTTCTGGAGATTCTCCATTTCAAATGCTTTAATTTCAATGCATGATAACCATATAGATGTGTTCGTCTCTTCGAGACGAATCCATAGAGCATAAGAACATGAAAATCCATCGAGTATCGAGTGAGATATTAAGGATTTAGTGTGGACGGCTCTCGGGTGAGGACACTTGGGGACGATGAACGGATGCCGGGTCCATTTAATACACGCGCGGACGGACGCGCCAGGATCGCGTCGGACGAAGACGGAGCGATACGGACGGTCCCGGAGCGCCGACGCGATGGCGCGCCCGAACGGGAGCGCGCCGCGCGTGCATTCGTGAGTCGCCGAGGCCGAGCGAGCGCCGCGTCACTTAAATAGAAAATTAGGGATTTTCTTAATTTATTTAATTCTGACTTTGAAAATTAAATATCTTTGTGTAGAAAAGTCCTAAAAAATAAAATAAAAATACTCTCTTGCTCGGTGAACGAGGGAGGAGAATAATGTGGAAAATTAATTAATTTTGTCCAGTATTTTATTTTTAATTAATTATTTACTCCCTGCATTATTTCGATTCTCATGCATTCACACAATTCACCATGGCATGGTATAAGAACTTTGAAGCCTACGGGCAAGGACATTCACTAAAGTTTTCCAGTGCGGTAATCTCTGTGAAAAAGTTGTTGATTTTTCAAATGCATGTTGCTATTTTAAGTATTTTAATTTCAAAAATTAACATGTTGTGAAATAAATTTTAGGAAAATTTGGTGATGTTCTACGATGACCAGAGAACCACAGGAAAAATAGGATTTGAGTTAATTCCTTAGATTAACCCTAATTGGCTTAAACACCCAAAATAGGTCTCTAATTAATTAGAGTTAACCATAGATCAAATTGACTTGAAATCAATTCTCCATGAGCCTTTAGGATCGGAGGAACCCATCATAAAAATTTGAGGTCGATTGGACTTGGTTAGCGCATTGGTGGGTTGATTAAGCCGCTTAGTCATTTTAAACTTTAAAAATTCATAACTTTCAAAATATCTTTCAAAAATTCACCCAATTGGTTTTGGAGTCTCTCTGATATCAGGGGAGTTTAGAAAATTAAAATTTTCAATTTTCTAAAAAAGTTGATTTTTAATATTATTTTAATATTTTTAATAATTAAAAAATAATAAAAATCACAAAAATAATAAAATTCACCAAAATGTCTTATTTTGAATTTTAATCACTTAGGAACAAGTCCCATATTTTCCTAGGTCTATTTAGTGAGATATTAATTTTTTAAAGCTCTAGGGTAATTTTAAAATTAAGAAATGTATTTTCTAGCATTTTCACCAAAATAATTATAATAAATCAAGAAAATCAGAAAATTGTAAAGTTTGGTTCTCTAGAATCCTTGATATCAGAGAGAATTTTAAAAATTATAAAGTTTATTTTTCAACATTTATTTTATTTTTAAATTAATTAATGCTCAGAACTTAAAATAATTCTAATAAATAAAATATAATTCAAAAAATTACAAAATTTGGTCTAAGTGGTCCTCTGGTCATTAGGAATGTCCTAATTTTCTTTAAGGACAGAAACTTTCCCTTGGTCATGTTATTGAATTTTTCCTTGGAAATTCCTATTTTCTACTAAAAAATAATTATATAAATAAATTAAATACAGAAAAATCACATTTTCTCCTCTCATGTCTTTATTGACATAAATGAAGTCACATAAAAATTTCAAGTTCATTTGAGTTGATTTAGTGAGTTATGAAATTATTGAGCAAGAAGACGAGAAATGGTAATTAAAATTTTTAACATGGAAGGTAAAAGCTTTAGGTTTAATAAAATTTTTTAACAAGTAAAATATCTGATCCTAATTTGATTTGGATGATTGAAATTTAAATAATTAAAGGGTAGAAACCCGTTAAGCGATTAAAATGATTAAGCTTTAATTAAATAATTAATTGAATTTGGAAGAATAATAAAATTGGAATTATTAAAATAGGGATATTATTAGGAAGAGATTTATTCTTTAATTTAAAAATCCCTAAATTTAATCATCTCATTAATACTCGACTCTTAATTAAAATGATAACTTTCAATTTAAAATGATAAAAGACTTAATCATTAAACTAAAATTAAATCATTAAACTCTTTCAAAAAATTTTCAATTAAATTAAATTAAATTAAATAAACAAATTAAATTAAATTAAATGAATTAAATACATTAAATTAAATAAATAAAATAAAATTAAATTAAATTAAATAAAATTAAATAAATTAATTAAATTAAATTAAATAAATTAAATTAAGTTAAATTAAATTAAATTAAATTAAAATTAAATTAAATTAAATTAAGAAATTAGAATAAATTAAATTAGATTAAATTAAATCAAATCAAACTAAATTAAAGTAGGAATTAAATTAAATTAAATTAAATCGAAATTAAATTAAGTTGAATTAAATAACCTCGCTTAAGACATGAAGAAATAAATAAAATAACTTGAACAACATTTACGAGCTTAAATGTGTTTGAACTTAAATTTGAATCCTGAATCATTAAGAATATCATTTTGCCCGTAGGAGCTTTAGTTATCATAACTCTAAATAGAACATTAAAATGAAATGTGCCAGGCTATAAGGCAACCCCCGATGTGCCAGTTCCTTTGAGCAAGTTATCAAAACTTGAAAGCCTGGTTAAAATGAGTTCATTTACAAGATTAAATTCATTTGGACTTAAAACGATCCTAGAAATATTGAAAGATGTTTGGGATCTCTCTGTACTTCCTCGATAACGATAGGATTATTGATACGCTGGTAGAACTTAGTATTCTTTAAATGAAAATGATCTTAGTAAAGCAACGAAAGAACTTTAGACGTGTGGAAATGATAGTACTGGATTAGGAATTTGGTGAAAACCATAAACCTTTCTAACAGCTTTACCAAGGAACTTGCTTAAATAATGCTGTGTTTTAAGTGCGACTCGAGATAATGGAAGATATCCAGGAGTAGCTTTTATTTTATTGCGGTTTGTTTTGACTGCAATGCCTTTATTTTTCTTGCATGATAAACATGAGTTGCATGAAAACCAGCACCTTTAGGACAGAAACGAAACTGAAACCCAAAACTAAAATAAAAGGAACACTACGAGATAAAATTCACCTCTGACATTTTAGAAATATAGAATAGCTCAAAATTTAATCTGAAACGGAGAACCGCAACTAAATTAAATAATTAAAACGTCTGTTGGATGATCGGGAATACCCTCGAATGATGTAACCTACGTATTTATACTTAAGGATTTCAACGGTCTAAATGAAAAGTGTGGAACTCATTGATTAGTTTAGCAAATTCATACGGGAATTTAGAATCAGATAAAATAATGATGCGGGAAGGATGGGTAGTAGGATCTTAACGGTGTCGTTATAATCGACTTTAAGATTTGTTTGAAATCAAAACACAAAAAACACTTGGAAATTAAGACTTAACACAAGCCGAAGACACTTCTCTCATCTCTTGATTTATGATTTCTAAGCCCAAACCTGCGCGCCAAAGACTCGGAGCATGGTGGGCGGCCCGGCCATCGTCGACAATAAAATATAATATCGTGCTCAATAAAACTTTCCTAGAATTAAATAACGAAAGCCATGGGACTTAGATGGATTTACTGAGTGCAACAATCTCAAACTCTTCGTTAGGCATTGCGATTACAAGTCAACTCTGTAGGTCTTAGGATTAGAGGTAGTCGTCGTCTGAACCACAAAACCTCATATCTTCAGGCAATTTATATGATTATCATATAAATATAAGCCCTAATTAACTAAAATTGGCAAGATTTAAAACATTAAATAACATTAGGACTTTCCTAAATCTAACTAAAATGTAGGATAATGGAAATTACGAAGTGGCAGATAAGTAATTTCTCCTACTTTTCTTCCTTTGAATTCCCAAAATAAAATGCTCCAAACTTGATGAATCTATGATTAAAAAAATTCAATCTTCAAACTTAAACTTTGAAATTATGAAACCGAATTATTGATTATTATCGAGAAGTTTCTTAAATTGACTCCGTCACTTAGATGTAATTAACTATAAGGCTTGCCATATAGAACTTTAAGAACCGAGTAATAAACCATGGTCATTCACATGGAAATTTTGTCGGCTTATAAAATTGGATTTTCTCGGACGAGCGGATATCATAATCTTCTAGTTTATTAATCGAGCCTCACATTAAACGGTGTCATCTATCATAGGGATAAAATGCACGGTTTATATAAATCAGATACATTTATATAAACATATTTGGGATATTGAGATGGTTTGATTATATGTTAAATCTTAATTTAAATTATTTTCGAAATCAAAATATTACTTTCTAAATTATATCTATCTTACAAATTAAAAATTCGCCGACAATTTCTGTAGGCGACCCCCTTCAAATAAAACACAACCTAAAATATCTTAGACAAATTTCTGGCGACTCCGGCGGGGACTAGTTCCTCTCTCCATCTTGACGGAAATAATTCTGTTTCGAAATCGGTAGTGTATCCATATCCCTTGTGGGTCAAACTACCCTTCCTTCCGTTGGGATACTATGTTCATTTCTATCTTGAACAAGTATAACCAACATTCTCACAGTTAGAACCCTTTGTTTAGACACCCATAAACGGAGAGGTTGGATCCTTTACCTGCGTTTAGAAATTGGGGTGGACCCAGAATGGGTGTTAGTTTAGGAGTGATCCTTCGGGTCGAGAAGTCTTGTAAGACTCTCTTTTCCCTTCCAACTCAGGTTCGGATTCCTTGCCTTTCTACACCTTTGAACACTAGTTCTAAATAAACGAAACCCTTTAATAAGTGATTCCTTTTTATAAATACATGAATAAGAATAGGTTTCGGACTCTTTTGATTCCTTTCTTTTCGTCTAAGAAAAGAAGCATAACTAAGGACGACAACCGAATCTGCCTAACGAAATGGAAGCCCCGAGCGGTTTTCTTTCTGATAATTTGGACCTCGGCGTACATGGGATGAGTTGCAGAACGATGGAATCATCGTTGAATGAGATTTAGCTCGAACGTCAAGATGCCAACGTCCCTCTTTGTGATGAACAAGGTATACGGCCGGGGAAGGCATTTGCTTGAGTTCAGCCTTAGGTCAACCCAAGAATTCCCTCCTACAAGGATCCCATTGGGGAATCTTGTGCCCCGCGGGAGAACATTCTTTCTACCCCAGCTGGTCTAGTTGTTTGCACCTGCCCGACTTTTGCCAAAATCAAGGGAAAGTCGGTATGGTGGACTTTTGTTACGTGGAGGAGTACGGAATCATCTGTAAGACCTTCGTTTTCGAGATCGGGTCCGAGTTCGAATTAGTCACTAACGGGCAGGAGAAGAAACGAGAAATAGAAGGATCGCTAAAGAAGCCGAGTGCTTGAAATTGCTTTCCTAGAAATTCAGGCTAGGAATATACACGCTGCTGAATACATACCACTCTTGGGAGGAGCCGGGTTTCATCCCCTCTCCGCATGAGAAGATGAAGAAAATATTCCTTGATTCTTTGCCACGTTACCCGCATTCGCATATTACAACGATAGCCGCAAGAAAAGAACTAGAACTACGCGGGTTGCTCATTGCGAGCTTTGGTAGAAAGTTAGCGAAGGAAAAGCGCATTATCGAAATTCTACGGAGGATAGAGGCGGTGCGCCGTCGAATCCCGTCTTGGGCCCCGAGTGAAACCCGCCATCATGGCGAAAAGCCCGAGTAAAGGATAAGAGCTAGTCACTTTGTTGTCGTCTCGGGATTGCAGTTAGGGAGGATACCACCTTCCGGCATTTGACGACGGACCATCTGGCGACGAAGGATGGTATGGCGTCCACCTCTTGGGCAGTTGAGATTGAAACGACGGCCGAGAAGAAAGTCTCGCCCGGGAGACTTGAATGCGAAGAAAGTGCTACCGCGATGAAGGGGACTCGTGAAGGGGACCCGGCGAGCATACGACAACCACGAAGACACACGAGAAAGCCCGCTAGAAGATGCCATGGAAAAGTTGAGAACCGATATCCGACGGTTGGCAAAGAAAGAGAGGAAAAGTTCGGAGACGAGATTGATTCATCGAATTCATGGACGACGAATACGCCGAAATCAACATGGTTGAGACACGAGCTTCATCGGCTTCGCGAGGTGCTCCGCGACCGCGAAGAGAGGAGCAAGGCCCGTGAGAGAGGCGGCCGGGGAAAAAGACCACACGATCGCTCGAATGGCGAAAAGGATGGAAGAGATGGCGTGGCTACGGCCGCTCTCCGAGTGTCTGACCACAAGGAAACACCCCGAGAGGTCATTCACATTGTAGACGGAGGAAAGGAGATTACGTCAGTCGATGGTGATGATCAATTTGAAAAAGGATCTGACCCACAAAGTATGATTCTGAAAAGGATATCAAGAAGCTTGGTGGAACGACGGAGTGCGAGCGGCCGCCTTGATCGAAGAGCGGGACATCCGTTCGGACGGGTAGACCTTACCCGGAAGAATTCGACGTCGATACCGAAGGCTTCGTACCACCTGCGAATTCCCCGAGACCTTCGACGGGCAGGAACCCCAGACCGCGGCATGTGGCACACTTTCGTGCCGGTTGTTGCAGCTCTTGCCGGCAGGAGCGATGCATTACTCTTAGACGGTTCGTCGGCGGTACGTCGGGAATCGCCTTCGGCGGTATGCGGAATTGCAAACGGTTCGGTTAGACATTCTCGGAGCTAGAGAACCTCTTCATCGAGCGATTCGCCGGAGCTCAACACCACATCACTATAGGTGGTGGTGGTAAGAAGCTGACCGAATGAAACTTTGGTGGATTACATACTCGATGGAGGAACTTAAGTATATGAAGTGTGAACCACGACTACAAGAACGGCATGCGGTCGGCATTTTGCTAAAAAGCATCCATGGCCCGATATCACTTCTCCTCGAGGTTACTATCAAGACTTTCGAGAAGTTGTTAAGCAAGGCCGGAAGCTTGCAAGAGGAGGGGCAAGCAATTAAGTTTCATGAGCAAGATAGATAATAGCTTTGTGAAGACTTTTGAAAAGAAATCCGGGATCGTCGCGACGGTTGACGAGCCAAGCAACCGATGCAAATACCACCGAACGGCCGCAACAACCACAACGAATTACCGGCAACCCGGCCGGCTATCGAGTCATCTCAACGATATGAACGGCCGCCTCGTCGCGAGCGTACATTAAGAGAGCTTTTGAGCGAGAATATCGTTCAAGAATGAAGCCGGTGCCAAAAATGTTCCGTAGTCGATGAAAGACTCCGGATTTCCGAGGTACCCCGAGCCTAAAAGACCGGAAGTCGACGAAGGTGATCCCGGCTTTTGCCCCACTACCACCCGGATCTTTGGACACAAAATAGAAGATTGTATTACCTTGAAAAGTTGGCTCGAAAACGGCCGCGGAAAGGGAATATAACGATCCCGAAGGAGTACATGAAGGAACCCCGGGACCCCCATCGATGTGCTCGACCGATCCCATCATTCAAGTAGATCCTATCACATTGACGATGGATGGTACCGCTTGGACGAGGTCTTCGAAAAAGATTTTAGACGGCATCCGAGCCGCTTCCGATGCAGGCTTCGATTCGGAGTTTGAAACACATTGAAAGCCGGTACTATCACTTGCGATAGAAGAACCCTCAACGGGAGACGATTGAAGAAAAGAAGAAAATTGACGAAGAAGAGGCGAGACACCTAAGGCTAGGCGGGGCGCTTATCCTAGGATAGTTGTTTCGATTCGGGGGAAAAATCCCTCGAACCCGCGGCTACGTATGATTATCTGCTCACTTGGGGTGGGATCATATAATGATAAAGGGTGATGGCGTTGGCTACGTTTTATTTGTTTAACGATTAAGTAACTGCATTCGATCGGATATCGATTTCGATACCCGGCCTTGATTCTCGGAAATCATACACGATCTCGACGAGCAAAATAATGAAGAAGACATCATCGGAGGCTACGAGAGTTCAACGAAGCAACGAATCTATACGTGAGTTTTCGAGGAGCTCCGAGCACGATAGAGTTAGAGCCTTCAGACTCTGAAGCTAATCCGGAAGAGCCTGTCATTCCGATTCAAGAAGAGACACCGGCGAGCTCAACAATAGATTCAGAAGAAATTACAGAAGTCAACTTAAGGAGTGGAAAAGTTCTACCTCCGAGAATGGGTCCAAAAGACAAAGGGAAGCAGGTGGTTGTTCAGGAAGAACCAACCCCGGCAGAAGAAATACCCATTCGAGAAGAAGCGAGACACATGAAAGCAAAGTGGACTACAACGTGCTAGCCCATCTGAGGAAACTGCCAGCCAACCGAGCATCTACGACGCTCTCATCTTATCAAAGGAGATGAGAGAAGCTCTGATCAAGGCCTTACTTGATCCAGAAATTTGCTTAGCTCAAATGGCCGGAGAGTCCTTAGATGAGGTTTGCTCGTTAAAGGAACAGCGAGGTGTTACCTTCACGGACGACGACCTACTACTTGGAACAGCAGATCACAACCGACCGTTGTACATTTCAGTTACAATCGGAAAATTTACACTCTCCAGAGTATTGGTGGATCCGAGAGCATCAATCAATATAATGAATCTTCGAACGCTAGCATACTTGGAAATTGATGCCCGCGAGCTCGAGGCGGACAAAATGTTATTAAGAGGATTCAACCGGAGAAGGAGAAAGAGCCCTCGGCTCGATAACGCTATCGATGAAGACCGGTGACTTAGCAAAGACAACCGCGAAATTTCACATAATCGATTCGGAAACATCGTTCAACGCTCTACTTGGGCCGACCATGGATACATGAAAACGAGGATGGTACCATCATCTCTACATCGATGCATTAAATACTACGATGGAGGAGAACGAGTGCATCAAAGGTGACTTACAACCATTCTCCGTACATGAAATTGGAATCCACGAGGATGCAGCTTATTATGCACCACCGAAGAAAACGATCTTCTCCGGAGATACCATAACAAATGAAGCAAAGAAAGTTCGGGACAACGAAGAACTCGAAGTTCTAGTCCAACAGTCACTCACCACTCCCTTACGGCGAGATGGTGAAGGTTTCTCCACAACTCGCATCCGAGTTCGAGGCCGGGGACGAGGTCGTGGTAGAGACGTTAGGACGATTGGACAGGGGAAACCAACCATCAATGTCGATTGGGAAGATAGTTCTGAAGAAGAAAGAGAAATCAAACAAGAAGCAGCGACAATAAGTCGAAAGAAGCCGCAATTCAAAATCCTCTATCGAAGATGAAAGAAACGAAGAATATAAATCGATGTACGAAAAGATTAACCACTATGTACATACTATGACACCGACCCCGATTCATTCTAATAAGATCGAGGGTATGGAGGTCAAAGAGGTACGTGGCGATGGTGCAAAACCAATCAAATTCTACCGTGGTGCTTCTTCCTCCAAAGCTGAAAATAATGTACAATTTGAAGATGCTACTTCATCGGAATTAATGGAATTGCCTTTTGAGTGGTACTCTCCCTGTGTTCAAAATTTAATTCAACGTGGTTTCTTACCTCGACGAGTGGACAAAAGGTCAATCACAACGTTTTGAAAATTTATGGAATAACTCCGTACGTCCACCCAACTCAAAACATGGTCTCGGATTCTGGCACGATAGGATCGGCTGACGATACTGAATTTTGCTTGGTTGTCACCTGCGAATCTAATGAAAACTGCATGGAAACTACAGAAGAACTCGAAGATTTGCAAATTGGAGACGCTCCACCAGAATTCGAAGAAGAAATCAAATCTACAATAGATGAGTTAATAGAAGTTAACTTAGGTACTAGCGAAGAGCCTCAGACCTACCTTTGTTAGCTCTTTACTCAATAAAGAAGACTCCAAAGAAATAATCAAGTTATTAATGGAATTCAAAGACTGTTTTGCTTGGAGCTACGATGAGATGCCGAGTTTAGCTCCGGAGGTCGCAGTCCATAAACTAGGAGTGGACCCTACTTCGTTCCGATCAGACAAGGTCCCAGAAGAATGCGTCTAGAAATCGAACAACAAGTCATAGCCGAGGTTAAAAAGTTAATAGACGCTAAATTTGTCCGTGAAGAACAATACCCGACTTGGTTAGCCAACGTGGTACCAGTCAGGAAGAAGAATGGTCAGATCAGAATTTGTGTGGATTTCAGAGATTTAAACAAGGCATGTCCAAAAGATGAATTTCCTCTACCGATCCCAGAATTAATGATCGACATCGCTTCAACACACGAAATATTCTCATTCATGGATGGATCTTCAGGATACAACCAAATAAAAATGGCTCCGGAAGATGAAAAACTTACAAAGCATTCGGAACGCCGATCGGAGTATATTGTTACACGGTGATGCCATTCGGATTGAAGAACGCGAGAGCAACCTACCGGAGAGCAATGACAAGAATTTTTGATGATCTCATCCATAATCAAGTCGAATGCTATGTGGACGATGTGGTCATCAAAAGCAAAGTAAAGGACAACCACTTGTATGATTCGAGAATTGTTTTCGAACGATTAAGGCAATTTAACCTTAAGATGAATCCCTTAAAATGCGCCTTCGCCGTCACCTCCGGAAATTCTTAGGATTCGTTGTCCGACATCGTGGAATTGAAATCGACCCGAAGAAGATTAAAGCCATCTTAGAAATGCCGCCTCCCAAAACCTTAAAACAACTACGATCTTTTCAAGGGAAGCTGGCATATCTTCGACGCTTTATCTCAAACTCGTCGGTAGGTGTCGACCTTTCTCGGCACTAGTTAAAAAGGACGCCAAATTTATTTGGGAAGAGAAATGCCGAAGGCCTTCGAGGACATTAAACAATACTTAATGACACCTCCCGTCTTAGCAGCCCCAGTCTCGGGTAGACCGCTAATACTTTATACCGCGGCTTTAGACGACTCTCTCGGAGCCCCGTTAGGCCTGTGTCAATGATGAGGGTAAAGAAAATGCTCTTTATTACTTAAGCCGTCGTTCATCGCCGACGGAAATAAGGTATCCCGCAATTGAAAAGCATTGTTTGGCCCTGATCTTCGCTGCTCAAAAGCTCAGGCATTACGTGCTTTCTCATAAGGTCAACCTAATCTAGAAGTTTAATCCATTGCAATACTTGATGACTCGTCCAACGCTTTCCGGCAGACTTGCCAGATGGTCAATGATATTATTGCAATTTGATATAACTTTCGTGCCTCTTCGTGCCGTAAAGGGACAAGCCCTAACGGACTTCCTCGCAAAGACACCCTTCGCGGCAGAATCTCCTCTCAATGACGATCTGCCAGATGAACAAATAATGAATCTAGAAGACCTTGATGATCGACGTTGGGAATTATATTTCGACGGAGCATCTTCAGCGCACAAAGACGAAGAATCGCAAGTGATAGTGCCGTGAAGGCAGAATCGGGCTAATTTTTATAACACCGGAGCGGGGATGTTAAGATACTCCTACCACTTGACGGAGCCGTGTACAAACAACGAAGCGTAATACGAAGCCCTCATAACGAGACTCGGAATTAACCATTCAAATGGGGATAACGAGACATCAACATCTACGGGGATTCACGATTAATCATTCAACGGATCGCTGGACAATACGGAATTTTAAAACCAAGGCTCGAGCAATACTTCCGGTATGCCATACAAATTGTTGGAACGATTCCGAATGTGACAATCTACAAAATTCCTAGAAGAAAACGTTCTAGCGGATGCGCTAGCTCGTCTCGCAAAAGAATTTGCTCGTTTGCAAGATGAATCGGTGGAAGTGTCGGTTCACGGACGCCGGGTCCTATCACGGCTGACATCGACACGATACACAAATCGAAAAGGAAGAAGAATCAATCGCGGCAGAGTGACGAAAAACACGGAAGATCAGCGACAACCATCGATGGATTACCTACAAACAAAGAAAACTACCAGAGGATAGGTCGTTAGCCCATCAGATCAAGAAAAGAACTCTGTCCTACGCATTAATAAACAACACATTATACAGAAGGTCTTTTGATCAAATGTGGCTAAGGTGCCTAAGCGGGTCCGAAGCCCGTGAAATTGTTAAGGAGGTGCATTCAGGACTCTGTGGCGCTCACCGATCGGGTCCGAAGATGAAAATGAAAATTAAAAGACTAGGGTACTACCGGCCCTCGATGATGACCGATCGCATGAAAATCGCCGAGGGCCGTCATCAATGCCAAGTGCACGGGGTGGTTCTACACCAACCTCCAAATGTGCTACATCCGACAATTGCATCGTGGCCATTCGAATGTTGGGGCACGGATATAGTTGGTCCAATAGAACCACCATCGTCAAAAGGACATCGCTTCATTCTTGCGGCTACGGATTACTTTTCCAAGTGGGCAGAGGCAGCTCCACTAAGAGAAGTGAAAGCACATCACGTACTACAATTTTTCAAGAACCGAGTTGTTTACCGTTTCTGGGTGCCGCGCGGGATCATCTCGGATAATGGGTCGGCATTCGAAGCACACAAATCAACAATTTTGTCGGGAGACACGAAATCGACGGCGATATTCAACAATTTACTACCCAAGAGCAAACGGCCTAGCCGAGGCTTTTAATAAAACTCTCGTTCAAATTTTAAAGAAGACTTTAGACGACAATAAGAGAAATTGGCACGAGAAGTTGTTAGAAGCCTTATGGGCTCACTGGACAACCTTCGAACTCCTACGCAAGCTACACCTTACGCTCTGGTGTATGGGTCCGAGGCAGTGTTACCTTTAGAGGTTCGACTCCCTTCACTCAGAATTGCAGTTGCAAATAAAATCACAACGTAAGAGAACGCCAAATTACGACTCGAAGAATTAGAGAGCCTGGAAGGGAAAAGACTTGCAACGCAACAGAATTTAGAACTATACCAAGCTAAGATGATTCGAGCTCATGATAAATCGGTCCGCCCAAGAACCTTCAAAGTTGGTGACTTAGTTCTCGTTCTCAAGAGACCTATTCTCGCACACCGCAAGATAGGAGGAAAATTCGAACCCACTGGGAAGGACCATTCGTAGTTGAGGCGACCTACTCGGAGGCTCCTACCAGCCTAGTGAATTGCCGGGGAGAACGACATATGCTTCCGATCAATGGGCGATACTTGAAAAGTATTACGCTACCCGATGTTTCGAAGGAATGAACTTTCCATCCCTAGAAGCACGGCGAAGTGATTACTTATGACTGGGTCCGAACCCAAAAATAACAAAAATGTGCCAAAATAAATAAAATCCTGACAATAAAATTTTCCTTGTTTTCTTTTTCAAATCAAAACCTCTTACCTGATCTTATCCCACTTCATTCCCGTTAAGTTTGAAAATATAATAATAATAAAACAAGATGTCTTTAATAAACATTTTCTTGATGTTCTTGTTCTTAGTACAGCCCCTGATCCTTTTCCTTGTCTTTTCGCAGGGAAATGTCGAGCGGGCGGTTGGTCTTGAACTTTAAGAATGGCGTAAGCCTTGCACTTGATGAAAAGAGGGTGAAAGATGGAGCGATAATCGAGATTGACTCGGATTTCGCACCAGCAGAGCCTACGAGTACGAGGAAAGTGACCGGGTCCCGGCTGACCGAGAAGAACTGCCCGGACATACAAGTGATGAAAGTGGGTGGCCCAAGCCACCAATCCAAGCAACAAGAAAAGAAAGACAAATATTGAAGAAGATAAGAAAATGAAGTCCGTAGTCGCTACGACAGAGGGCGTGCTTGTCAGCGCCGCGCCCACGAGAGATTCAAGAAGTTCGGAGAGCTACTCTCACAGCAACGCAACGAAGAAATAAGAATCGCCGTATCCGTAAGATGTTGACAAAACTAGTCGCGGATCAGGCACGACGAGGCGATTGCTAATGTCGGTGCATACACTTCAAGGACACCGGTTCACCGAGAACCGGAAGAAAGGAGGCCGGCTCCTAGGATGACGAGAAAGAACCGGAGAAATCTCACAAAGACCGAAGAAAGAAGGCTACCACGCCACCGGATAGAACCACCAGTGATGCATGACCTTGTTGCAGAAGCAACCCTGGGGGATGTCTCGATAGACATCATCCCTGAGGAGCCGAGGTATGCAGGAGAACGTGAAGGGATTGAACCATACATCCCACAATATGTCACAAGGCCTCGCCATCTGCAGATCATTCCGAATACGAGCTGGAGAGAATGCAAAATGTTGAAAAGAAAACCTTCGAATACTTTGAAAGGATTAGAGGCAGAAGAATCAATATACCTGGAGGGCCTCGAATTACATACGGACGTATTCTCGGAATATGAGCAAGACAGAAATCGTGGATTGCATCCGGATTTGAAAAGACCGGGCCGAGCAGGCCGCCTAAGGGAAAACACATACTCGTAGCCCCGGAGATGGATGCCGGGGAAAGGAAGAATCACAATACAATGTGGATGTCGTTACAACTTTGCCGAGGACGAGAAGGGAAACCCGCCGGGAATACTCCGTCATGGGCAAGTGGACCCGATGCCATTAGTCATCAAGAGAATGGTAAAGAGATTGATAACATGGAGGGTACTGCCAGCAGACTGCATACCCAATAGCTGCATCATTAATATCTACAAACAGGGTGACTGTATACCCCCACACATAGATCACCACGATTTTGTCGACCTTCTCGCACAGCTCTCTTTTCCGAGCGAGTGTAACATCATGTTCGGATCCGACCTCCGGATAGCGGGCCCAGTGAGTTCCGAGGGCCGAGTAAAGATACCACTACCGGTAGGTTCCGTCATGATACCGAAGGGTAACGGAGCGAGATATCGCCAAGCATTGCATACCGGAGTACCAGTGAAGCGGATCTCAGCTACGTTCGGGAGGATGGACGACGTAGAAGATACCTTACCATTTCCAGCCAGACCCGGAGCTAGAGAGCCTCCGGCCTTACGAGCTGTGAGTTACATGAAAAATATCACACCTCCAATGTACATCCATGCGGCATCCTTGCCAAGGATGACTTGGAAGGTGATGTTATTGACCATGCATCTCACTATTCAGACATGGACTTTTGACAGATGCTTCTTTAGATGGATCAACAAAGATCATACACAGTCCGTTTTGAGTCTACATGGATTGTATGAAATATATTCCAGATCAAGTTGTACGATGTATCTTCAGCATGATTGGAAATGAAAGTGACCATGTCACATTTTTTTTGGCCTTCACCTCTTTTGTGCAAATTGATTGGGAAACGCCATTAAAGTTAAATGAACTTCGAACAAAGAACAGAGAAAAAAAAAAAAAAAGATAAAAGAAAACTTCCTAAAAAAAAAAAAAAAAAAATCTAAAAAATGACAAACACCAAATTCACATGAACATTAAACAAACAACAAAATAAAATTTGAATCATTAAAGGATAAACAAAACCAACAAGAATGTTAAATCAAATTCTCAATCAGATCTCAATCAAATTTCAAATTCAATCTTTCCAAATTTCAAATCAAATCTTAAATCAAATTTCAACCGAGTTCAAACTCATCATTTCAAATTTCAAATTTCAAATTCAAATCTTTCCAAATTTCAAATCTCATCTCTACCAAATCTCAAATTTGATCTTCCAGATCTTAAATTAAATCTCAGTCAAATTCCAAACCCCAAATTCGATCTTTCCAGATCTCACATCAAACATCACATCAATTCAAACCTTTGGGTCGAGGATTTTTACATCCAAGACTGCACTGCTTTAGGATTCTCTTCCTATTGCACTGAAATACATCAATTCAAACCTTTGGGTCGAGGATTTTACATCCAAGACCGCACTCGCTTTAGGATTCTCTTCCTACCGCACCGAAATACATCAATTCAAACCTTTGGGTCGAGGATTTTACATCCAAGACCGCACTCGCTTTAGGGTTCTCTTCCTATCGCACCGAAATACATCAATTCAAACCTTTGGGTCGAGGATTTTACATCCAAGACCGCACCGCTTTAGGATTCTCTTCCTACCGCACCGAAATACATCAAATTCAAACCTTTGGGTCGAGGATTTTACATCCAAGACCGCACTGCTTTAGGATTCTCTTCCTACCGCACCGAAATACATCAAATTCAAACCTTTGGGTCGAGGATTTTACATCCAAGACTCGCACCGCTTTAGGATTCTCTTCCTACCGCACCGAAATACATCAAATTCAAACCTTTGGGTCGAGGATTTTACATCCAAGACCGCACCGCTTTAGGATTCTCTTCCTACCGCACCGAAATACATCAAATTCAAACCTTTCGAGTCGAGGATTTTACATCCAAGACCGCACTCGCTTTAGGATTCTCTTCCTATCGCACTCGAAATACATCAAATTCAAACCTTTTGGGTCGAGGATTTTACATCCAAGACCGCACCGCTTTAGGGTTCTCTTCCTACTGCACTGAAATACATCAAATTCAAACTCTTGGGTCGAGGATTTTACATCCAAGACTGCACTGCTTTAGGATTCTCTTCCTACTGCACTGAAATACATCAAATCAAACTCCTGAGGTCGAGGATTTTACATCCGAGACTGCATTGCTTTAGGATTATTTCCCTATCGCAATGAAATACATCAAATCAAACTCTTGAGGTTAAGGATTTTACATCCAATACCGCATTACTCTGCGATCTTTCCTCATTGTAATGATCCAATCCAATCGATTCGATCTTCTTTTGGGGTTGAAGATGTTACATCTAAAACTTCAAAATTCCAATTTTCATTTCAAATCAAATCCCTTCAAATTAATCTTGACAAACTTCAATCTAAATTGAAACTCCAAATTGAAATCTAAAACTCACACATCATGACTTAAACATGAAACAAAATAAAATCTAAATTGGAATTCTCCTAAATCATGTGATTTGGGATTCACCTCTTTTTCCTTTCCCAGCCGAGAGTTCAAGAATCTCCAGTTCCGCAGATATACTCGACACTCCCCAACGGAAATTCTTCTACTTCGTCCTAAGTTTGCTACTTGGACATCCGTGTTGGTTCCGTTGATCGCTTCGGTCAACACCAATACGTGCGGTGTGCTCCGTCGACTCACCACACCTATCGGGGGTCCATTTGTCGACCTCATTTTCGATGAGGTCTTCTCTTCTTCTCTTTAGTACTTAGGATCTAGCCTTAGGCTTTTCCTTTCGACTATCTTAGAGGATTAGAATCTGGGACCCACCTTTTAGAAATTCAAACCACTTCTAAACTCCCCGCAAACTCCACAAACTCGACCGTAGACCCCTAATCACCTAGAGGGTTGAAATCAAATGTGGAAGTTTAAAGGATGAGTTCCTATAGTGACTCTTTCGGCCTTAGGATCGACCCTGGTGGCCCGGTCCGGTGAAAGGGCCGACTTACACACACACTACACTTATGCACTACACTTTCACACACCTCCTAAACCACACCTATACCTAACTTGACTTCCTGACTCATGTAGGTGATTCACATGGATGGTCCTTAACCCCTAAGCCCTTGGCCAAGAGGGTTAGGAACAACATAGTGAATACCTCAAATGAGTCTCTTCATGGCTCATATGAGCTTGATGTGGCTTCATGGCTCAACCAAAATGGTTGCATTCCACTTACATCCACCCAATCTTCAATTTTCCAAATTTTCAATTTTCGACCCCGGGACCCTACACCCCGCCTAACTCTACCAAATGCCTTTCGAAACTACCCAAATTTCTCAAAAATTTCCAAATTACCCAAAATTCTCCAAAATCAATCTCAAACATTTCCACATCACTTAAATTGATCATCCATAACCAAAAATGCCAAAAATTCCAAAATACCCCCCAATACCCTCCAAATACCCAAAATACCCCTCTTGACCCAAAAATCCAAAAATTCAGAAAATTCCCAGAAAATTCCAGAAAATCCCAAATATTCCCAATTTCATTTTGTTCAACTACACCATGGGCCAATTTTGTCAATTTACCCCACTTTTATTAAAATCCCCAATTTGACCCATTTTAACCCAAAATGAACCCAATGTCAAACCAAACCCACCCAATTGACCCAAATTCTGATCCAATTCAATTCTAAACTTCAATTCAACATCCCCAACACCAATCTAGACCAAATCCAAGCCCAATTTGATTGACATTTGGATCCAATTTCACTTTTGACCTTAAAGCCCAATTTAAACCTAACCCAAACTCACCCAATTCAATTCCAATTAAACCCAAATCTTTTCTAAACCTTCCTTGACATCCCCATAAACAAAACACTAACATGATTTGCCCAAAATTTTGATCCAAACCCCACTCAAATTCAACCCAAAGCTAAAAGGCCCATTTTCGACCTAAACCCAAATCTAGCCCAAATGAGCCCAAATCCCAAAATCAAAACCTAACCAAAGCCAAAACCTCTTTGAAACACTCCCATAAACATTTCCCAACATTAATTTTACATCAATTTCAACTCTAGCCCAACTTTGGCCCATGGTAGCCCATTTTGGCCCACCTTAGCCACTTTACCAAAAGGCCCATATCCAACCCAATTCAAACCCAAATCACACCAAATTGACTCCAAACCACTCATGACACATCCCTAAACCAAACTCAACAATTATTTGGCCCAACCTCTTCACAAAATTTCTATCCATAAATTCATTTTCAAACCTAAAAGCCCACTTCCCTAAACCTTCCTAAAAGCCCATTTCCACCAAATACAAAAGTCCAAAATTGGCCCTAAAGCCCACATGACATTTCCATTTGCCATCCATTTAATCAAAGCCATTCCCTAAGTTATAATTCCATCATCAAACAATTCCACATTAAGCCCCATACAAATTCACATCAAAATACCAAAATTTTTCTTAAATCCATTTCCATGAAATTGACTTGACTTTTCCCAAGCCAAATGGAGCCATGGAGCCATGCACAAGCCATATGCAAGCCATGAGAGCCTCTTTACATGTCACCATGCCATTTTGGGCAAAAGGAGGAGACTCTTTCCTTAATTCCTAAAGGTGATTAACCACTCCCATGATTCCCCTTAACCATGCTTATGCCTAATCGTGCTTGGATGGTGACTTGACCCTACCGATTATGCCGAGCCAAATCACTTTTCCCACAGCCAAAACCAAGCCTCGGGTGGTGCACCTAGCCCAAGTGGAGGGGTTGACCAATTTGAGCCAAAATAAGCCCTCTCCCATTCCATTCTAATCCAAGCCTTTTACACATGGCATTTGCCAATCGCCTACACCAAACCCCGCCACCGACCCACCCGAACAAGATGGTGACCAATGCTCGGCCGGCCAGCCACCAGGCCGCCGGAAAACACCATGGCCGAAACCTTGGGAGGAGCCAAACTTTGGAATTCTCTCTTGCTGAGCTGCCCCATGCCTAGTGGTCACCATGGCTGTTCTTCACGTGCCAAGAGCAGCTGATCCCAGCCCTCAACTCCCCCTGGGAGAGCCTCCAGCCCTGCCTATTTAAACCCTTCACCTTCTCGGCCATGAGAGGTGCTGAACGAGACCTTACTGAAACTCTGCCAAAATTGTTCCAGACTCCTCCCCACACACATAGCACTTGATCCCCAGTGAGATCCCCCTGCCATTTCTTCTCTCGCGAGCTCAATTTCGTAGTCGAAATTTCACCCAAAACCAGGACACTTCTCCACAGGTGAGCCAATCCACAAATCGATTGGTCCTACACCCGCACCCGGACCGGGGAAGGTGTCCACCAAGCAAAAGCCCCATCTCCGGGTCACCCGGCTTGTTCCGGACTCCAAAGGTTGTGATCGGCCTTTGGTGGAAATCACACCTGAGCAATTCACCACATCCCTGAGCTTCATCCCTAGCCTCCCGCATCTCCAACGAACGTGCCAAGCATCTCCGATCGAGGCTCCACCTCTCGTAGCTAAGGTATGAGTTAATTCTTCATCCCGAGCTTCGGAGATTCTCCATTTCAAATGCTTTAATTTCAATGCATGATAACCGTATAGATGTGTTCGTCTCTTCGAGACGAATCCATAGAGCATAAGAACATGAAAATCCATCGAGTATCGAGTGAGATATTAAGGATTTAGTGTGGACGGCTCTCGGGCGAGGACACTTGGGGACGATGAACGGATGCCGTCCATTTAATACACGCGCGGACGGACGGCCGGATCGCGTCGGATCGAAGACGGAGCGATACAAGCGGGTCCCGGAGCGCCGACGCGGATGGCGGCGTCGAATCGGAGCGCGCCGCGCGTGCATTCGGAGCCGCCGAGGCCGACGCGGCGCCGCGTCACTTAAATAGAAAATTAGGGATTTTCTTAATTTATTTAATTCCCCGAACTTTGAAAATTCATATCTTTGTGTAGAAAAGTCCTAAAAATAAAATAAAAATACCCTCTTGCTCAGTGAACAGAGGAGAATAATGTGGAAAAGAAATTAATTAATTTTGTCCAAGTATTTTATTTTTAATTAATTATTTACTCCCCGCATTATTTCAATTCTCCATGCATTCACACAATTCACCATGGCATGAGACTATAGGGCTTTTGAAGCCTCCGAACTTAGGGACATTCCCCGAATTTTCCAAGGTCAGAGGCCATCTCTGTGAAAAGTTGTTGATTTTTCAAATGCATGTTGCTATTTTAAGTATTTTAATTTCAAAAATTAACATGTTGTGAAATAAATTTTAGGAAAATTTTGTGATGTTCCTGATGACCAGAGAACCCTAGGAAAAATAGGATTTGAGTTAATTCACTTAGATTAACCCTAATTGGCTTAAACACCCAAAATAGGTCTCTAATTAATTAGAGTTAACCATAGATCAAATTGACTTGAAATCAATTCTCCACTGACCTTTAGGATCAGAGGAACCCATCATAAAAATTTGAGGTCAATTGGACTCTGGTTAGCCCCACTAATCGGGTTGATTAAGCCACTTAGTCATTTTAAACTTTAAAAATTCATAACTTTCAAAATATCTTTCAAAAATTCACCAAATTGGTTTTGGAGTCTCTCTGATATCAGGGAGTTTAAGAAAATTAAAATTTCAATTTTCTAAAAAAGTTGATTTTTAATATTATTTTAATATTTTTAATAATTAAAAAATAATAAAAATCACAAAAATAATAAAATTCACCAAAATGTCATATTTTGAATTTTAATCACTTAGGAACAAGTCCCATATTTTTCCTAGGTCTATTTAGTGAGATATTAATTTTTAAAGCTCTAGGGTAATTTTAAAATTAAGAAATGTATTTTCTAGCATTTTCACCAAAATAATTATAATAAATCAAAGAAAAATCAGAAAATTGTAAAGTTTGGTTCTCTGGAATCCTTGATATCAGAGAGAATTTTAAAAATTATAAAGTTTATTTTTCAACATTTATTTTATTTTTAAATTAATTAATACTCCAGAACTTAAAATAATTCTAATAAATAAAATATAATTCAAAAAATTACAAAATTTGGTCTAAGTGGTCCTCTGGTCATTAGGAATGTCCCCTAATTTTCTTAAGGACAGAAACTTTCCCTTGGTCATGTTATTGAATTTTCCTTGGAAATTCCTATTTTCTACTAAAAAATAATTATATAAATAAATTAAATACAGAAAAATCACATTTTCTCCTCTCATGTCTTTATTGACACATAAATGAAGTCACATAAAAATTTCAAGTTCATTTGAGTTCAATTTAGTGAGTTATGAAATTATTAGGCTTAAAGGGCAAAATGGTAATTAAAATTTTAACCCTTAATTAAAACTTTAGGTTTAATAAAATTTTTTAACAAGTAAAATATCTGATCCTAATTTGATTTGGATGATTGAAATTTAAATAATTAAAGGGTAGAAACCCATTAAGCAATTTAAAATGATTAAACTTTAATTAAATAATTAATCGAATTTGGAAGAATAATAAAATTGGAATTATTAAAATAGGGATATTATTAGGAAGAGATTTATTCTTTAATTTAAAAATCCCTAAATTTAATCATCTCATTAATACTCAACTCTTAATTAAAATGATAACTCAAATTTAAAATATTAAAAGACTTAATCATTAAACTAAAATTAAATCATTAAACTCTTTCAAAAAAATTTTCAATTAAATTAAATTAAATTAAATAAACAAATTAAATTAAATTAAATGAATTAAATACATTAAATTAAATAAATAAAATAAAATTAAATTAAATTAAATAAAATTAAATAAATTAATTAAATTAAATTAAATAAATTAAATTAAGTTAAATTAAATTAAATTAAATTAAAATTAAATTAAATTAAATTAAGAAATTAAATCAAATAAATTAAATTGAATTAAATTAAATCAAATCAAACTAAATTAAACTGAATTAAATTAAATTAAATTAAATCAAATTAAATTAAGTTGAATTAAATAACCTCACTTAAGACATGAAGAAATAAATCTAAAATAACTTGAACACTATTCCAAACTTAAATCATTAATTTGAACTTAAATTTGAATCACAAATCATTAAATATCATTTTGCCCTTAGGAGCTTTAGTTATCATAACTCCTAAATAGTAACATTAAAATGAAATGTTACTTCACTTATAAGACATTCAAATGTCCTAGTTCATTGAGCAAGTTATCAAAACTTGAAAACCTCGGACGATCGATTCATTTACACAATTAAATTCATTTGGACTTAAAACAATCCTAGAAATATTGAAAAGATGTTTGGGATCTCTCCTAAGCACTTCCTCAATATGATAGGATTGTTGATAAGAACAATTGAACTTAATCGTTCTTCGATGAAGAAAATCGTCTTCAAACTAAAAACACAAAGAACCTAGACGTCATAGGAAATGACTAGCTATAGGATTAGGAATTTGGTAGAAAACCATAAACCTTTCCCTTAGCTTTACCTAGGAACTTGCTTAAATATTCTAACCGTGTTTTAAGTGCAGCTCGGAATGACTGGAAGACCCTCCAGTACGCTTTTATTTTATCGTAGCTTTATTTTATTGCAAATGCACTTTATTTTTCTTGCATGATAAACAACGATTGCATGAAAACCGACACCTTTAGGACGAAAACCAAAACCGAAACCCAAAACTAAAATAAAAGACACTACAAGATAAAATTCACCTCCACAACATTTCAAAATATAAGACAACTCAAAATTTAATCACAAACGGAACACAAAACTACAATTACAACTAAATTAAAACGTCCTGTTGGATGATCGGGAATACCTCGAATGATGTAACCTACGTGTTGCTAACGGGATTTCCCACTGGTCTAAATGAAAGTGTGGAACTCATTCAGTTGAGTTTAGCAAATTCATCCGGACTAAGTGAATCCGATAAAAATAATGATGCCTAAGGATGGAACCGCGGGATCTTAACCAGTGTCGTTATAATCAACTTTAAGATTTGTTTAAATTAAAACACAAAAAACACTTGGAAATTAAGACTTCTCTAAACCAAAACACTTCTCTCATCTCTCGATTTATGATTTCTAAAACTAAACCTCTGCAACGACAAGGAGCTCGGAGCATGGTGGCAAGACGGCCATCGTCGCCAGCAAAACTCGTGTCGACATCAACAAAACTTTCCTAGAATTAAATAACAAAGCCATAGGACTTCGAGGTAGTTTCGCCTAGTGCAACATAAATCCTCAACTCTTCGTTAGGCATTTGCGTTGCAAATTAAGCCCTAACCGGTCTTAGGATTCCGAGGTAGTCGTCCGATACGACATAAACCCTCATATCTTCCAGTGCAATTTGTATGATTCTATCATATAAATATAAGCCCTAATTAACTAAAATTGGCAAGATTAAAACATTAAATAAACATTAGGACTTTCCTAAATCCAAGCCAAATAATAGGATAGTCGGAAATTACCGAAGTCCGCTTCGAATCCGTAATTTCTCCTACTTTTCTTCCTTTGAATTCCCAAAATAAAATGCTCCAAACTTGATCCATTCCCTATTGAGATTCAAAAATTCAATCCTTTGAAAACTTAAACTTTGAAATTCTTGAGAGCAGAATTATTGATTATTATCGAGAGTTTTCTTAGGTGATTCCCGTCACTTAAGATGTAATTAACTATAGGGGCTTGCCCTTATAGGGAACTTTAAGAACCTGTGTAATATAAACCCCGCTTAATTCATTCACATTAAGCAGGGGAATTTGTCGGCTTATAAAATTGGTTCGCAGTACCAAACGGATGTCACAAATCTTCTAGTTTATTTAATCGAGCCTCACCGATCGAGCGAGTGTGTCTATCCTTAGGGATAGATACACGGTTATGCGATGCGGTGCTCGTTTATATAAACTATTTGGGATGTGAGATCGGTTTGATTTCATATCTTAAAATCTTCAAATTTAAAATTATTTTCAAAATCAAATATTACTTTCTAAATTATATCTATATTTAAATTAAAAATTCGCCGACAATTTCTGTAGGCGAACCCCTTTTCAAAATAAAACACATAACCTAAAAATATGCCGACAGGAGTATCTAATGACGCTCTTAGACTTAGACTTTTTCCTTTTTCTTTAAGGGATAAGGCTAAAATGTGGTTAAATTTGTTAGCACCTGGATCTATTAAAACTTGGGGAGAATTATCACAAAAATTTCTATCCAAATATTTTCCTCCTTCAAAAACTGCAAAACTTAGAAATGACATAACTTCTTTTAGTCAGTTTGACGGAGAATCAATATACGAAGTTTGGGAGAGATTTAAAGATCTTCTTAAGAAATGCCCACACCATGCGTTACCGCAGTTGGTTAATTATACAAACTTTTTATAATGGATTGATAGGATCTCTTAGATCTATTATAGATGCTGCTGTTGGAGGATCATTAATGTCAAAACTATTTGATGAGACTTATTCATTAATTGAAGAAATGTCTACTAATAATTTTTAATGGCCTTTTGAAAGGTTAAATCCTAAAAAATAGCCAGTATACATGAATCTGATGCAATATCTATGTTAGCTTCTCAAATTGCTGCTATATCCAAGAAATTAGATCATTTTGGAACGAATTATTCTCCTAATACTATAGAAGAAAATTCATCTGGACAATTTATAGACGCTCAACCTTCATACGAAACTTTAAATGCTATTAATAACTGACCCAATAATCCTTATGAAAATTATTATAACCCTGGTTGGAAGAACCCTCCAAATTTTAATTGGAATAACAACTCTGCTAATCAAATATGGATGAACAACTCAGTATACCCAGTCGGAAATCCATCTAACCAAGGAAATTCTAATTATAAACCTTCTTATCCACCTAGATTTACTAATAATTCTCAATTTAAAGATAAGAAGTTATCTATGGAGGAATTAATATTAAATATGGGGCATAATTTGCAAAATTAAAGTAATCAATTACAAATTCAAGGAAATCAATTACAAAATCAAGAAGCTGCAATAAAAAATATTGAAACTCAACTTAGACATATTGCTACTGCACTTAATAATAGAATTCCTGGAACTTTTCCTAGTAATGTAGAAATAAATCCTAAAGATCAAGGAAAAGAACAAATTAAAGCGATACAGCTAAGAGTGGAAAAGAAGTCGAAACAAAAATGCAAAAAGAAATGGAAAGTCAGAACGAGGAAATGGAAATTGAAAAAGAGACCTATGAAAATTTCGGTAGAAAAACCACCACCACCATTTCCTCAATGACTAAAGCAACATAAAAAAGATAAGCAATTTTTTAAGTTTCTTGAAATCCTAAAGAAATTAACGGTAAATATTCCTTTTGTAGAAGCATTAGAACAAATGTCTAATTATGTGAAATTTATGAAAGATATTTTAAATAAAAAAAGAAAGTTCACAGACAATGAAACTGTTGCACTTAGTGAAGAGTGTAGTGCAATTATTCAAAAAAAGCTTCCAAAGAAATTAAAAGATCCTGGTAGTTTCACTATACCTTGCGCTATTGGAGAAAAATTTTATGGAGAAGCTTTATGTAACTTAAGAGCCAGCATAAATCTTATGCCTTTATCAATTTTAAAAGATTATGATTGGGAGAAGTTTCACCTACTTCAGTAACCCTTCAGTTAGCTGATCGTTCAGTGACATATCCTAAAAGAGTTATTGAAGATGTGTTAGTAAAAGTGGATAAATTTACCTTTCCAGTGGATTTTATTCTTTTAGATATGGAAGATGATAAAGAAATACCCATAATTTTAGGAAGACCCTTCTTAGCTACTAGAAAACCTATGATTGATGTTCATAAAGGAGAATTACCTATGAGAGTAAACGATCAAAAAGTAACTTTTAACATTGCAAAATCAATGAAATATCCTACTATAGAAAAAGATGATGAATGTTTTCGAATGGACATTCTTGAACATTTGCAAAATGAACATTTTAAAGAATACTTTGAGGAAAAACTAGAAATAGAAAATATGGAATTAATTGAAGAAACATATGACGAAAAATTAGATTATATACAAGAAAGATTTGAAATATTGGACAATACAGACATTGCTGAAAAGAATATAGTTCCGTCGATTATTAAACCTCCTGAACTTGAATTAAAAATTTTACCTACTCATTTGAAGTATGCTTATTTTGGTAACTCTTCAACCCTACCGGTTATTATATCAGCAGAACTAAACAAATCGCAAGAGTAAAAACTTCTGGATACATTAAAAAAGTATAAGAAAACATTTGGTTGGACCTTAGCAGATATTAAAGGAATTAGTCCTTCAATTTGTATGCACAGAACTATTTTAGATAATGAACATAAACCAAAAGTTGATCCCCAAAGGAGATTAAATCCAATAATGAAAGAAATAGTCAAGAAAGAAATATTGAAATTGTTAGACAATGGTATTATATATCCTATTTCGGACAGTTCTTGGGTAAGCCCAATTCATTGTGTTCCTAAGAAGGATGAGTGACTGTTGAAGCTAATGAAAATAATGATTTAATACCTATAAGACAAGTTACTGTTGGCGTATATGTATTGACTATAGAAAATTAAATTCAGCCACCAGGAAAGATCACTTCCCTTTACCATTTCTAGACCAAATGTTAGATAGACTAGCCGGGCATAAATATTTTTGTTTTTTAGATGGATATACCAGTTATCATCAAATTCTGATTGCTTCTGAGGATCAAGAGAAAACAACATTTACCAGTCCTTATGGAACATTTGCTTTTCGAAGAATGCCTTTTGGAATATGTAATGCACCTGCAACATTCCATAGATGTATGATGTCTATATTTAGTAAATTAATTGATGATGGAATAGAAGTATTTATGGATGATTTCTCTGTATTTGGAACATCATTTGACGCATGCTTGAATCATTTTGAAAAAGTCTTAGAGATATGCGAAAAAACTAACTTAGTTCTAAATTGGGAGAAATGTCAATTTATGGTTGCAGGAGGAATTGTATTAGGGCATAAAATTTCAGAAAATAGCATGGAAGTAGACCTCGCAAAAATTCAAGCAATAGCTAAATTACCACCTCCTACTACGAATGAGAGGGGTAAGAAGTTTTCTTGGACATGCCGGATTTTACAGACGCTATATAAAAGATTTTTCAAAAATTACTAAACCTCTTTCCCAACTTTTAGAAAAGGACAAGAAATTTGAATTTACTGATGAATGTTTAAGAACTTTTGAATTATTGAAAGATAATTTAATCACAACACCTATAATAGTTTCACCTGATTGGGAGAAACCATTTGAACTTATGTGTGATGCTAGTGATTATGTTGTAGGAGCTGTTCTTAGACAAAGATATGATAAAATTTTCAAAGCCATATATTATGCTAGTAAAACTCTCAATCATGCCGAAATTAACTATACAGTTGCTGAAAAAGAATTATTAGCAATTGTATATGCTTTTGATAAATTTAGATCTTATTTAATTCGAACTAAATGTATTGTGCATATTGATCATTCTGCTATTAAATATTTAATGCAAAAGAAGGATACCAAACCACGATTAATCAGATGGATATTATTAATGCAAGAATTTGATTTTGAAATAAGTAATAGAAAAGGAATTGATAATCAAATTGCAGATCATTTATCAAGACTAGAATATTGTGAATTATCTGACACTGATAATGAAATTACAGACAGTTTTCCTTACGAACAATTTTGTAATATAAATGAGTGGAAAATACCATGGTATGCTGATATAGTAATTATATTGTAGGTGATATTTTACCACCCATGCTAACTCTGCAACAACAGAAAAAATTCATTCATGATGCTAAAACATATTTTTGGGATGAACCATATTTATATAAGCAATGTAATGACCTAATAATTAGAAGATATGTGCCTTATGAAGAAACTGAACAGATCATTCAAAAATGTCACGATTCTGAATTTGGAGGACATTTTGGGACAGATAAAACTGCTTTCAAAATTCTACATTCTGGATTTTATTGGCCTACTTTTTTTAGAGATGTTTATAAATATAACAAAACTTGCGATAAATGCCAACGAGTAGGTAATATATCTAGAAGAAATGAAATGCCTCTGAATTTTATATTAGAAGTTAAAATTTTTGTTGTTTGGGGATTAGATTTCATGGGACCATTTAAACCTTCATTTGGAAACTCATATATATATTAGTTGTTGTTGATTATATTTCTAAATGGATTGAAGCACAAGCTTTACCTCGTTGTGATGCTAAAACTATTTCAAAATTTTTAATGAAAAAATATTTTCACAAGATATGGAATGTCGAGAGTGATTATCACTAACGGAGGATCCCATTTTAGGAATAAATATATTCAAAAATTGGCAGAAAAATTTAATATTATTCATAAAATATCAACTGCTTATCATCCACAAACCAGTGGATTAGCTGAAGTTTCTAATCGAGAAATTAAATGTATTTTAGAAAAGACCGTAAACCCTAGTAGATTAGATTGGTCTACAAGACTAGACACTCCATTATGGGCATACAGGACTGCTTATAAAACCCTGATTTGAATGACTCCTTAAGGTTATTTATGGAAAAACTTTTCACTTACCAGTTGAATTAGAACATAAAGCGTAATGGGCAATTAAGGAATTCAATTATAATTTAAAAGATGCTGGTGAGAAGAGATCGTTGCAGATGAATGAATTAGAAGAATTAAGAAATGAATCCTATAATAATAATAGAATTTATAAAGAAAAAATGAAATTATGGCATGATCGAAAGATTAACCAAAAAAATTTTGAACCAAGACAAGAAGTTTTACTTTATAATACAAGATTGAAATTATTTCCTGGGAAACTAAAATCTCGATGGTTAGGACCTTTAACTATAACTCAAATATTCATATACGGAGCTTTAGAAATTGAAGATCAAAAGACTGGACACAGATTTAAAGTAAATGAACACAGACTATAACCATATTTTGAAAGATGACCAAATTTTAAAGAGGTTTTAATGCTCAGTCAACCTGATTAATAACCAGAATAGGTCGGGCTGACGAGGTTAAACCAAGCACTTTATGGGAGGCAACCCATAGTAGACTTTAATTATAATATATTTACGTGAGTTATTAATAATTATAAAATAGAATAAATTCTACTACTCATATTTATCTTTATAATCATCACAAAATTAAGTCTATAGAGAGAAATCAGAAAATATTTGGACCTAAGCAAAACTGGGCAATTTTGCCTTAACTCACTGACAACGAGATCGACGCCGTTGACGGCGAGATCTGCCCGTCTAATTTCAGTTTAAATTATTAACTATCTCGCCGACGGCGAGATCGTTGTCGCCGAGAGCGAGATAGTTGAAGAGCGATTTTAGGGAGTTATTTTGGCGGTTTTTGGCATTTCTAAATGTTTTTCTCTTTAAAGGACGCCTAGAACTCAAAATCTTTACATTTTACTTCCTAGAAACGAATATAAACCCCAAAAAACATAGTATTATAGCATCCAATCCACTTGAAAGCACAAAATCCCGAGTGTTCAATCAACCAAAGTTTTTCAGTTTTGAGGTCCGACGGATATTCAACAAAGTTATGATGAAGAAGAGATTGATTAAAGGAAGAGGGTTCGCCAATAGAGGTGTGGAGAATTCGACAACAACTATTGAGGAGATGATTGTTCGACGACGTTGTGAGGTATTATGCTATACAACTTCTGCAGTAGTCATCCCCGTAGTTAAAGAATTCTACTCCAATCTTCATGGAATCAACAATGGAAGTGTATATGTACGAGGCAGATGGGTAACTTTCACTCCTTCAAGAATTAATGAGTTGTATTCAATTGAGAATACACCTGTTTTTCACTATTCCAATTTCGTTCCTACAAGATATATGACACGCCTAAAATATATAGGCTTTTTGCTATATCATTTTACTTATTTTTGATGATATTACACTTTAAAGGAAGGTATTTTGTATGTTTTTTGGTTTTAGGTACAAGAAATGGTGATTGGAGCAAAAGGAAGCAAAAACGGTGCAATTTGGAGCAAAAACGAGCAAGAAATGAAATTCCGCCCTGACACCTTTCGATAAGTCTTTTGATGCTTAATCTCTTTTACACTTCTTGCATATTTTTGAATGAGATTATACTTTAAAGAAAGGTTATTTTTATGCTTCTTTTGTAGGACTATTTATTACGAACGCAACGCATCTGAAATGGGGCGAAACGGAGTTGAAACGGAGCCAAACAGAGCGAAATGGTGGAGCCGCGCAGCAGCCTGCTCACCGACGGCGAGATTTTCCCGAGACCACCGAAATATGGCCGAAAAGGCCGCCGACAGCGGCCTTGAACCCACCGACAGCGGCCCGGACGACCATGAACCGACATTTGGCGGTTTTGGGCCAATATTCGACGTATTTGGATGCTTTTTCGAAGGGGTGCTTAAGGAGACTCTTGGAAATTCGTCCACACTCTTTAATAATGGTGAATTTATGTTAGACAAAGGAGGAAAACAAAAGAGAAATGGAGAGAAAAACTTAGAGGAATGTTTAGGATTCTTAGATTAAGACTAGAAATGTAGATTTCTACCCTTTTGGAGAGATTGAAGAGGAGATTTTGAGAGAATTTGTAAGGGATTTCGCTAGCATTGCATGGATCGCCGGGAGACTTTATGAGAGAGATCTTCTTCTTTCTTTCAAGGGGAAAAATCTAAGTATTGTTCTTCATTATCTTATAATTTTGTAAACATTTATTTAGTGGATTTGCTTTGGTTACATGAAGTTTCCGTTGTGTTTTCTTCGTGCTTTGTGACGTATCTCTCTTGCTTTTTCTTCTTCTTTGAAAATAGTGGCATGAGAAGATTATGTCATTATTTTCCTTTTACTTTTCTTTTGTAATGAGTAGAAATCATATTTAGGATTTTGTGATGCATGGTAGAAGTAAGTTTAATTATAAATATGATGGTTTTTACTTGCACTTAATTTACATTGCAATAAGGGCCCATTGTAGTGTTAAAATTCGTTGTAATTGCATTGTCCCGAAAGGGCGGTGTAATTCTCAACAAAGTGAAACCACATTCAAATTTCATGGATAGTGAAGTTCATGGAAGTTGAATGCAAATAAATAGGGAAATATAATTATCGGGCGTAGAATTGGAGATTTTAGAGTGACAGGCTAAAATCCTCAATTCGGTCCTATCGTTCGGGTGTCGAAGTGTAGATGTTAGCCCTCGGGAGAGGGGAACGTGGAGCTCCGAAGTGGCAGCTGGTATCCTTCCGACTTAGCCGCGGATTCAGTAACCAAGCATAGGATTAGTCAATGTTCTTTATGCCTGGACCAAAGGGTAAAGAATAGAATTGCTCCTATTTGACACATACAATATTTAATGCATCTCATTCCTATACATTATCTATTTCATTACATAAGAATTGTAGCTTTTAGTATCTCAAAATTCTCCAAACCAACTCATCCAAAAAGGGTTATCTTTAGAATTATTATTTGCATTTAGTTATAGTTACTATTACATTTAACTCTTGTATTTAGGAGTAGTTGCTAGATAAAACACAATTTTAATCGACATTCCAAACTAAGGACTATTAGTAGTAGACTAGAATTTGATTAAAGACTTCTTACTTCACTTCCTCGTGGGATCGATACTGGGGTTTTTAAAGAAAACTCTATATTACTTGAAACGATACGTATACTTGCGTAGTACCCCTAGTGTGTAAAATATTTTCTAATTTTTATATCATTTAAGATTTTGCACACTAGCCGCTATTTATAAATCGAGTCAAGTTTTTCGCCATCTTTTGGAAGTTAATTTATCACAGTAATTATGGGTCGGGCCAAGTTTTTGGCGCCGTTGCCGGGGAAGCTTCGGAAAGAACTTTAGGAGAATTTTAGTTGAAGTAATTAGGCTTAGACTTGGAAAACTTTAGTGTCATAAAATTATTTTTATTTTTGTGTGGAAAATATGATGTTCATGAAAATGTTTTGTTGTGTTGAATATATTTCATTTATTATTTTTTAAATTATTAATGTATTATTTATTGTCTTAGGTATGCGAAACAAAGGATCTGCAGGACTTGTGCCTTATGATCCCGAGTTTGAAAAAAATAAAAAAATAAAAATACAAAAAGGACTCGAAAAACTAGAAATGGAAATGGAAAACTTTCATGATAATAACTTAGAAAATCATCATAAATCATTGAGGGATTACATAAATCCTACGACAGATGAAATTCACTCTAGTATACAAAACCCTGTCGTAGAAGCTGATTCATTTGAATTAAATCCTGAGATTATCCAACTGGTGCAGAACAATCATTTTGGGGGAACTCCTTCAGAAGAACCCTATTTACACTTATCAAAGTTTCTAGAACTTTGTGCTACATTTCGTTATAACGGTATGTCAGACGATGTTGTTAGACTAAGGCTTTTTCCTTTCTCACTAAGGGATAAGGCTAAAATGTGGTTATACTCATTAGCACCTGGTTCTATTAAAAATTGGGAGGAGTTAACACATAAATTCTTAGCTAAGTATTTTCCACCTTCAAGGACTACTAAACTTAGAAACGATATTATCTCATTTTGTCAGTAAGAAGGAGAATCAATATACGAATTCTGGGAAAGATTTAAGGAACTTCTAAGAAAGTGTCCACACCATGCTCTGCCCAATTGGTTAATTATTCAAACTTTTTATAATGGGTTAGTAGGATCCCTTAGGTCTATAATTGATGCTGCCGCTGGTGGATCATTAATGTCAAAACCATTTGATGAAGCGTATGCATTAATTGAAAAAATGGCTACAAATGAATTTGAATGGCCCTCTGCAAGGGTAAATCCTAAAAAGGTAGCTAGTATTCATGATACGGATACGATTTCAATTCTTGCATCTCAGATTGCTGCAATATCAAGTAAGTTGGACCAATTTAGAATGAACCAACCTCAACTTACTCCTGTAAGTGAGGAAAGTTCATTAGGGCATATAATTGATTCTAACTTATCATATAAGACTTTAAATATCATAAACAACCCGTACTCTAACTTTTAGAACCCAGGTTGGGAGAACCATCCTAAATTTAACTGGAATCCTACTACTGATGGTGGAAACCAACAATGAGAAAATAATCATGCAAATCATAATGGAAGTTGGAATAATCAGGAGAACACAAACTATAGACCTTCATATCCACCGGACTCTAACAATGATCAACAATTTGAGGATAAGAAAATGTCTATGGAAGAAGTGGTATTGCAAATGGGAAACCAGTTGCAAAGTCAAAATGCTACGATTAGAAACATAGAGAATCAACTGGGAGAAATTGTTAATTCACTTAGCAATAGACCCCAAGGAACACTTCCTAGCAACAATGAGATCAACCCTAAAGAGAACACTAATGAACAAATAGAAGTTGTCCAATTAAAAAGTGGAAAAGAAATAGAGGATGTGGTTAGAAAAGTGAAAGATGTTGTGAGAGAAACAAAGGAAACTAAAAGACCTGAAGAACATGTTTCTAAGGATCTAGAAAAATTAATATCTCCAACTAAAATCAGTTTGGAAAAACCACCACCTCCATTTCATCAAAGACTTAGACAGCATGAGTTGGATAAAAAATTTTCAAAGTTCATGAAAGTACTTAAGAAGTTAACGATAAATATTCCGTTCACTGAAGCTTTGGAACAAATGCCAAGTTATGCAAAGTTTATAAAGGATATATTAAACAAGAAAAGGAAATTTGGGCATTACGAGACAGTTGCAATAAGTGAGGAGTGCAGCGCTATACTTCAGAAAAAATTTTCTCAGAAACTTAAAGATCCTTGTAGCTTTACAATTCCTTGTGCAATTGGAGAAAAATTATGTGGAAAAGCTTTATGTGATTTAGGAGTGAGCATTAATGTGATGCCTCTATCTATATTTAGAAGGTTAGGTTTAATCGATATTTCTCCCACTTACCGTAACCCTTCGTTAGTCGATCGATCTATCATTTATCCAAAAGGAGTTATAGAAGATGTGCTTATTAAAGTAGATAAATTTATCTTTCCTTTGGACTTTATTGTATTAGATATGGAGGAAGATAAAGAAATTCCAATTATTTTAGGGAGACTTTTCCTTGTTACTGGACAAGCTATGATAGATGTGCAAAAAGGAGAGTTAACTATAAATATTAATGACCATGAAGTTACTTTTGATGTACTAAAGACTATGAAATATCCAGCTGAAAGAAAAGATGATGATTATTTTTGTATGGATGAAATTGATTATCTAAGTAAAGACCATTTCCAAGAAAGTTTTGAGAGTAAGTTAATAGATGAGATTGAAATAGATTTTCATGATGATTCAAAAATATTATTTAAAGAAGACTGTACGTATGTTCAGGAGATGTGTGAAATGATGGACGCTACCAAAAATAGTAAACTTTTAATTCCATCTGTTGAAAAATCTCATGAACTTAAGATGGATGTACCTCATACAATTTTAAAGCCTATCTATTTAGGGAATTCATCTACACAACCAGTCTTTATATCTTTAGATGCGACTCAATCACAAGAAAAACCTGAATTAAATGATGAACAAGATAATATTATTGAACTAGGACTTGGAAGAGAATTTGAGGATAAATTTCAAAAGAACTTTGAGTTGAGAAAAGAGGATAAGGATATTGGAAGACCATTGGAATAAATTCTTAAGGAATTAGAAAAACCTATTTCCTCAACTAAGATAGATCCTCAATCATTTAATAATTATAAAGGGGAAGAATTGGAAGATAACTTGAATCATAAGAGTGACATAGAAGAATTTGATCTCGAATCCGAATTATTTAAAGAGAATCGATCCAAAATTTGGGAGATATGAAGTATCTTATAAAGATCCATTTCTTATAAATTTCAAGGATGATATTAATATGCACATTCAGAAAATCAATAGAAGAATATTGGATCTAGAAAGAAATATGAGGAACAATGATATAAATCCAACTGAAAATGAAGAGCTGAATGAAAAATTAAAATTTGAGGATTTTATAGAAATCCCTGGATCTGGAAATGATTGGGCGATTGATCAAGGATTACTTAATTGGAATTTTGATCCAAGTGGAATCATTTGTCGGGCTAATGACGTTAAACCAAGAACTTTATGGGAGGCAACCCATAGTTATCAGTGTTCTTTGATTTAGTGTGTTTTGATTTAGTGTGCTTGAGAGTCATGATTATTAGTGATATATTGTATTTTCTTTATAGTGGATTGATCAGTTTGATTGTTGTTGGTAGATGTTTGGATTATTAGTAGTTTGATTTGATCTTTGTGTGTCATGAGGGAGGTGATTCCTTAACTTCTTATTATGGCTAGAATTGATCTCTTGTAGTTATTGGATTAATGAGTCCGTTATAACTTGGGTCTTACCCAGACTTAAGTTTTACAAGAGAAATGATGAATTTAAACATTGATAGTTCCATCTTAATTTGTTACTTCTTTTCTCTAACTTTATTTTCATTAGGTAGGAGTCGCGAACCTATTTGATGAATAACATTAGGATGATCTCACACTATCTTTATAACTGTTAGAGGTACTTATTTATAAGGATTAGGCCTGAGATTGGTGCCTAGGAGCCAATTTATTAGGGGTAATCTTATCTTTGGGATTATAATCTATAAAATCTTTTGAAGTGCCTAATTTACTAGTGTAGTGATTCCGTTAGAAATTAGAAGTAAATTAGTGAGATGCGATGAGATAAAGGAAGTATTGACCTCATTTATCATTTGTGATTGTATTTGAATTGTGTGTTTATGTTTGTGTTACAACTTTGTTTAGGTCTTGAAGAACATTTTTATATTCCCTTGCTGAAACATGTTATGCTAGTTAGACTTTGGTTTAGTTAAATTCATTCTGACATGATTAGTTTAAATTTACTTTCTGCTGCATATTGTTCTGTACTAATGAATAATTATAAATGGGTTTTGATAGACATTTGTGGTAGATAAAATTTTTAAACTGTTTTCTTCCTGCTTATATTTTCTGTACTAAATGCTACATATGTTAAAAATTAAATTTGGGGGTAGGAAGAAAAATAAAATTTTAATGTGAAAATACTTCCTTTTAGTGTAATTTTATTACAAGCATGTTTTAGGTTAGCTTTACTTTCTCCTACAATCTTTCTATCTTGATTATGCATGTATATGAATTTGATAGGATATTGTAGTAGTAAGTATATTCAACCTTTACTTTTTTCTTCCTGCTATATTTTATGAAATTAGTTGCAAAATATTTTAAAATTTAAGTTTGGGGGGAAGAAAAATATTAACTCTTATTTGTTCTTAATTGTTATATTTTCAAAAATTACTAGCATAAATTCTGACAATTGAACCTCACTTGAGATAACTAAAACTTTTTATTTTAGATGAATATTATGAAAGGATTGGATGAAATTTTTTATTAATAATGGTTAATTTTATAAGGGTGAGATATTTGGTGTGAAAGAATTTGATTATAGTTAACTATTTGAAGTAAAGAAAACTGTATTTTTGAAATGTTAAGAGACTTAAAGTATTGTGTGTAAAGAAGAGATTGTGACTTATGATGAATAATAAAGCTCATACCTAATTATAAAGTAAGGATGTGTTTCAAGTTTGAACTTTAGAAAGAGGAGAGTGAAGTTCAAAATCATTACAGGCTCTCCAGATATAGTAATCCTCGTTAAAAGAAAAAAAAGAGAAAAAGAAAAGAGAGTGAAAAAAGAAAAAAAAAAGTGGATTGAAAATGATCCCGAAAGAAAAAAAAAACAGGAAAGAAAAATATTTATGAGGAGAAGCTTGAGGAGATACCTAATCAAAAATTGGCTTCACTTAAGTCACTCTAAAGGGCGAACTTGATTTCATTTCTGAATTTATATTTAATGTATTGGCCTACATTCTAATGAAGTTTACATGAACTTCTTTTTCACATAATCTTTCAAGGCATTCTTAATGTAACAAATTATGGTTTATCTTGAAATAAATAGAAGACTAGAACCCTTAGACTTTATTACTGAATGTTCTTATACTTGTAGTGTTAACCCGAGTTACTGAATTTCTTTCTAAAAGTCTAACCAATATATTCTTTTAAATGAAAAATTTTAGTGTCTTACAGGTGAAAAGTACATTGCCCTAAGTTATATTTTTATGTAGTAAAAGTGTTACTTGAGGACAAGTAACAGTTAAGTTTGGGGGATTTTGACACGCCTAAAATACATACGCTTTTTGCTATATCATTTTACTTAATTTTGATGATATTACACTTTAAAGGAAGGTATTTTGTATGTTTTTGGTTTTAAGTACAAGAAATGGTGATTGGAGCAAAGGAAGAAAAAACGGTGCAATTTGGAGCAAAAACGGTACAATTTGGAGCAAAAACGAGCAAGAAATGAAATTCTGCCCTGACACCTTTCGATAAGTCTTTTGAAGCTTAATCTCTTTTACACTTCTTGCATATTTTTGAATGAGATTATACATTAAAGAAAGTTTATTTTTATGCTTATTTTGTAGGGCTATCTGTTACGAACGCAACGCATCTGAAATGGGGCGAAACGGAGTTGAAACGGAGCCAAACAGAGCGAAATGGTGGAGCCGCGCAGCAGCCTGCTCGCCGACGGCGAGATTTTCCCGAGACCACCGAAATAGGGCCGAAAAGGCCACCAACAGCAGTCTCGAACCCGCCGACAGCGGCCCGGACGACCATGAACCGACATTTGGCTGTTTTGGGCCAATATTCGACGTATTTGGATGCTTTTTCGAAGGGGTGCTTGAGGAGACTCTTAGAAATTCGTCCACACTCTTTAAAAATGGTGAATTTATGTTAGAAAAAGGAGGAAAACAATAGAGAAAAGGAGAGAAAAACTTAGAGGAATGTTTAGGATTCTTAGATTAAGAGTAGAAATGTAGATTTCTACCCTTTTGGAGAGATTGGAGAGGAGATTTTGAGAGAATTTGTAAGGGATTTCGCTAGCATTGCATGGATCGCCGGGAGACTTTATGGGAGAGATCTTCGTCCTTCTTTCAAGTGGAAAAATCTAAGTATTGCTCTTCATTATCTTATAATTTTTTAAACATTTATTTAGTGGATTTGTTTTGGTTACATGAAGTTTCCGTTGTGTTTTCTTCGTGCTTTGTGACGTATCTCTCTTAATTTTTCTTCTTCTTTGAAAATAGTGGCATGAGAAGATTATGCCATTATTTTCTTTTTACTTTTCTTTTCTAATGAGTAGAAATCATGTTTAGGATTTTGTGATGCCTGGTAGAAGTAAGTTTAATTATAAATATGATGGTTTTTACTTGCACTTAATTTACATTGCAATAAGGGCCCATTGTAGTGTTAAAATTCGTTGTAATTGCATTGTCCCGAAAGGGCGGTGTAATTCTCTACAAAGTGAAACCACATTCAAATTCCATGGATGGTGAAGTTCATGGAAGTCGAATGCAAATAAATAGGAAATATAATTATCGGGCGTAGAATCGGAGATTTTAGAGTGACGAAGCTAAAATCCTCAATTCGGTCCTATCGTTTGAGTGCCGAAGTGTAGATGTTAGCCCTCAGGAGAGGGGAACGTGGGAGCTCCGAAGTGGTAGCCGGTATCCTCCCAGCCTTAGTCGCAGCATTCGGTAACCAAGCATAGGATTACCAATGTTCTTTATGCCCGGACTAAAGGGTAAAGAATAGGATTGCTCCTATTTGGCACATACAATATTTAATGCATCTCATTCCTATAACATTATCTATTTCATTACATAAGAATTGTAGTTTTTAGTATCTCAAAATTCTCCAAACCAACTCATCCAAAAAAGGTTATCTTTAAAATTATTATTTGCATTTAGTTATAGTTACTATTACATTTAACTCTTGTATTTAGGAGTAGTTGCTAGATAAAACACAATTTTAATCGACATTCCAAACTAAGGACTATTAGTAGTAGACTAGAATTTGATTAAAGACTTCTTACTTCACTTCCTCGTGGGATCGATACTTGGGTTTTTAAAGAAAACTCTATATTACTTGAAACGATACGTATATTTGCGTAGTACCCTTAATGTGTAAAATATTTTCTAATTTTTATATCATTTAAGATTTTGCACACTAGCCGCTATTTATAAATCAGGTCAAGTTTTTTGCCATCTTTTGGAAGTTGATTTACTGCATAATTGCGGGTCGGGTCAATATAATATGAATGAGATCTACCAATATTTGACTGACGAATCTGAAGATTGGGAAATACGAGAAGACGGGTACGTTATTTTTTCTGCATCACTTCTTAACCCCGTCTCTAAGCACTGACACTTCTTTATTTCTTCAAAATTATTACCTACGATGAGGGTAAATAAAGTTTCTAAGGAGTGTGCGATTTTAAATTACTATATTCAAACGGGATTACCCATCGACGTTGGATCTATTATTGTGAAGTCTGTCCTAGGCCTGATTGTGCATGGATCAATTCATGGACTTGGACATCCTTCAACAATATTTGCATTATGCAGTCAATACCAAGTTTCGTATGAAGCCTGAGAAAAGGTGTTTTTGCCTTGGAAACCATTAGATCCTACTGATATGTTTCCTACTTTGGATAACGATAATGATACAGTCATTATTGCGGATCAAGCATCTCAAAGCAATCTTTCAATCAGGCCATTTACTGGTAAAACTAATCTGATCTTTCGAAAACTCAAAGGATTGGAGAAGGATATATAGAACATGATGAATTCTATCAACAATATCTCTGATTTATTTGATCATATTGACTGGAGAATGAAAGAACACTTTCATCATTCCGGACATGTCGAGGCTAGTTTCATACGGCTTTTGAGAAGGAAAGGATGGATTGAAGAAGATTCTACAGAAGAATTTCCTTACAGGCCTTTCTATAATCTGTTCGTACACTTACGTTCTATCGAAGATATTAGAGATGAATTTAGTAACGATCCTGATGAGTGGAAGACATTTATTCGTATTTATCTGTGTGTTATGCTAGTTTGAATTTAGTTTATTATGTTATTTGCACTTTGGATATTTAATCTCAGTATAGATGAGATTACGTATTATTTGTTTAGTCTTGGCGTTTTGAGTATTGTGGTTTGGATTGCGACGCTGAATTGTGTGTATTAAGATTTTAAAAGTACTTTGTTAGGAATGTAGTGTGTGTGAAATTTCTAAACACTTAGATTTCATATATAAAGTTATGATGTTTTGTGTTGTGTGAATTTATTTGTTAAAATAATATCTAATCACGATGAAATGTATTTAATAGATTGATCAGACATTATTGAGGCTTAAAATAAATTAAAAACATTATAAATATTAAAAACCTAAAATTTTCAAAAATCCCGCCGACAGCGAGATCGATCCCGCCGACGGCGAGATTTTCCTAAAACTTTTGACCTCTTTAAATTAATTAGCTCGCCGATGGCGAGAATTTTTTTGCCGACAACGAGATCTCGAAAAACACTATATTTTGACTGGTCAACCTTCACTATTCATCATCTCCTTCCTCAAAACTTTGAAAAACTGACCTAGGGCTTGAAAGATCTTGCATTTGGAGCGATATCAACTCATTTTGACACTGGATTTTACCTTCCCTTGGTAAGAGCTTCCCTCCTATGTAAAATTTTTTTTTATTTTTACCATGGATTTCTTCCACGTTGAGTAATTTTGAAAAATGTGAAAATGTGGAGAAAAGACTTGGAAGAAGTTCATGGAACTTGATTTAGATTGTTTTAAGTCACCTTTGGAAGCCATTTTAGTGTTATTTTAGAATTTAGTTAAGATTTTTTGTAAGTTTGATAGATCGAGAAATGGCTCCGTGACAGAAAAGGCGACTGGATTTTGACGAAACATGATTTGTGAATGCGAGAGCACAATCAAGATACAACCTCAATATCAAAGCAAGAAAGTGCATTCAGGATAGAGTATTTAAAAATCGAGGAGGAGAAGTAAAACAAACGATAAGAGAGAGAAGATGGCAGAATTTCTATTGTACAACGAATAAAGCTGTTGTTGAAGTCGTGAAAGAATTTTAGGCCAACCTGACTGAGATAGAAGATGCACCAATAAAGGTTAGAGGATTTTTAGTTGATTTTAATGCTGCAAGAATCAATGCTTTCTACGAAGTACAAGATCTGCGTACTAGCGAATATGATACTTTTGGAACAATGGAAGGACCGCTGGATGAAGTGATTAACTTTCTCACTGATGGGAAAGGAACATGGAAGATTAAGCAGCGTGAACGGGTAAACTTCCCTCTCTCTATGTTAAATTCAACATCTAAGGCTTGGCATTATTTTATTTGCTCTACTTTGTTACCTACCTATCACCATAGTGAAGTAACAAGAGATAGAGTGATTCCGAACTTCGTATTCATAACCAGAAAAGTATTAATGTGGGAAGTATTATTTACAAGAATATATTAGCCACCGCACGAAGTGAAAGTGGAGGAGGACTAGGACATCGTGGTCTAATTTATGTACTCTGCCAATTGTCTGGAGTAGAGGCTAGAGATGATGAAGAATTGGTAGAACCTATGAAACCCATTACCCAGGCTAATATAAAAACCTATGAGTCCCACGAAGGATGGAGATCTAGGACTAGGAGCTATGCACCTTCAACTAAAAGGGATATTCCATTTATCAGTTATGACCCTTCTACCTATAGTTCTCCTACCCTTTATGATTTGATGAATGAAATGACTCTGCAGTGGAAAAGTTTTGAGAAAATTGAAGAAAAATTGGAGCATATAGATCAGAGGATTGGAAGCTTAGAGTGAAGGCACAATTATGACAGCGATTATCTCCAGAGACATTCTGAGTTTGAAATAGCCTACTATGATGCTGAGAATCATTATCGGAGAGGAGAGCCTGATGTTGTATTTCCTGAGTGCCCTCGCTATACTCATTATCAACCTACTCCACCTACTGATCAAGGAGAGCATGATATGGTTTGAGAATTTAGTGTTGATGATTAGATTTTCTGATTAGATATTTTTGTTGTGTGATTGTTTGTTTGTTTTCTTAGATTCAGTATTGATGTTTAGTTTGTGAACTTGGATTGTTATGTTGTGTAAGACATTTTAATATGTTTGTATAAGTTAAATGTATGTAGTTTTTAAATTTTTAATGTTTTCAGACTGCTGTTGTAATCTTGGATTGGATTAGTAAAATGTATGTGGATGTAGTGTGATGTTTTAGTATAAAATGTGGTAGTGTTATTTTAAACTTCTTTACCTAGCAGTTTCTTTGATATTATTTATGTGTAGAAAGTTATTAACAATACAGGTTAATTAAGTGATGAAAAAAACCTGCAGAACTTCAAAAGGAGAAATACCTAAAGCACGAAGGTATGATTTAAATTACAGTTGTTGACCTCATTTTTGATGAGGTCTTCTCTTCTTCTCTTTAATACTTAGGATCTAGCCTTAGGCTTTTCCTTTGACTATCTTAGAGGACTAGAATTGGGATCCGCCATCTAGAATTTTAAACCACTTCTTAACTCCCTGCAAACTCCACAAACTCGATTGTAGACCCCTAATCACCTGGAGGGTCGAAATCAAGTGTGGAAGTTTAAAGGATGAGTTCCTATGTGACTCTTCGGCCTTACGATCGCCGTAGGTGGCCCGGTCCGATGAAGGGGCTGACTTACACACACACTACACTCATACACTACACTTCCATACACCTCCTAAAACACACCCATACCCGACTTCGACCTCCCGACTCATGTAGATGATTCACATGGATGGTCCTTAACCCCCGAGCCCTCGCTAGAGGGTTAGGAACAACATAGATGAATGCCTCAAATGAGTCCCTTCATGGCTCATGTGGGCTTGATATGGCTTCATGGCTCAACCAAAATGATTTTATTCCACTTACATTCACCTAATCTTCCATTTTCCAAATTTTCAATTTTTGACCCCCGGGACCCTACACCCGCCTAACCTACCCAAAACCCTTGAAACCACCCAAAATTTCCAAATCACCCAAAATTCTCCAAAATCATTCCCAAACATTTCCACATCACTCAAACTGATCATCCATAACCAAAAATACCAAAAATTCCAAAAATACCTCCCAATACCCTCCAAATACCCAAAATACCCCTCTTAGCCAAAAAAATCCAAAAATTCAGAAAATTCCCAGAAAATTCCAGAAAATCCCAAATATTCCCAATTTCATTTTTTTCAACTACACCATGGGCCAATTTTGTCAATTTACACTACTTTTATCAAAATCCCCAATTTGACCCATTTTAACCCAAAGTAAACCCAATGTCAAACCTAACCTACCCAATTGACCTAAATTCTGGTCCAATTCAATTCTAAACTTCAATTCAACATCTCCAACACCAATCTAGACCAAATCCAAGCCCAATTTGATTGGCATTGGGATCCAATTTCACTTTTGGCCTTAAAGCCCAATTTGGACCTATGACCCAAACTTAGCCCAAACTCACCCAATTCAATTCCAATTAACCCCAAATCTTTTCTAAACCTTCCTTAACATCCCCATAAACAAAACACTAACATGATTTGCCCAAAATTTAGACCCAAACCCCACTCAAATTCAACCCAAAATCAAAAAGCCCAATTTCGACCTAAACCTAAACCTAGCCCAAATAAGCCCAAACCCCAAAATCAAAGCCCAACCAAAGTCAAAACCTCTTTAAAACACTCCCATAAACATTTCCCAACATTAATTTTACATCAATTTCAACCCTAGCCCAACTTTGGCCCATGGTAGCCCATTTTGGCCCACCTTAGCCTCTTTACCAAAAGGCCCATATCCAACCCAATTCAAACCCAAATCACCTCAAATTTGTTTCAAACCACTCATGACACATCCCTAAACCAAACTCAACAATTATTTGGCCCAAGCCTTTACCAAAATTTCATCCCAAAATCTATTTTAAAATTCAAAAGCCCACTTTCCTAAACCATTTAAAAGCCCATCTAAAACCATTTCAATGAGCCCAAAATCTACCCTAAAGCCCACATGACATTTCCATTTGCCATCCATTTAATCAAAGCCATTCCCTAAGTTATAATCCCATCATCAAATAATTCCAAATCAAGCCTCATGCCAAATCACCCCTAAATACCAAAATTTTTCTTAAATCCATTTCCATGAAATCGACTCGACTTTTCCCAAGCCAAAGGTGAGCCATGAAGCCATGCATGAGCCACATGGAAGCCATGAGAGCCTCTTTACATGTCACCATGCCATTTTGGGCAAAAGGAGGAGACTCTTTCCTTAATTCCTAAAGGTGATTAACCACTCCCATGATTCCACTAAATCTCGCTTAAGCTTAATCGTACTTGGATGGTGACCATTCCCCACTCGATTAAGCCGACCTAAATCACTTTCTATTCAGCCTAAACAAAGCCTTGGGTGGTGCACCTAGCCCAAATGGAGGGGTTGACCAATTTGAGCCAAAATAAGCCCTCTCCCATTCCATTCTAATCCAAGCCTTTTACACATGGCATTTGCCAATCGCCTACACTAAACCCAAGCCCCGACCCACCCGAACAAGATGGTGACCAATGCTCGGCCGGCCACCACTGTGTCGCCGGAAAACACCATGGCCGAAAGCTCACATGTGAACCAACATCGAAATTCTCCATCGCGACTTGTCTCAACCCGAATCGGATAGCATGGCCGTTCTCGCCATGCCCAGAGCAGGTGATCCAAAGCCCTAACTCTCCCCGGGAGGCCCTCCACCCTCTCCTATTTAAACCCCTCACCCTCACGGCCATGAGAGGAGAGTTGCACAAACCTCTGCCGAAACTCGCCAAAATTGTTCCAAACCCTTCTCCACCCTTAGAGCGACTTGATCCCCGATGTCAATTCGCCCTAATCCCCACCGACAAAATCCAATCTCTCAACCGAAATTCCACCCAAAACCAGTGACACTTCTCCACAGTGGATCAATCCTCAAATCGATTGGTCCTACACCTTCACTGGCACCAAGAGAAGGTGTCCACCAAAGCAAAAGCCCCATCTCCGAGCCACCCGGCTTGTTCCGGACTCCAAAGGTTGTGATCAGCCTCGTGGAAATCACACCTGAGCAATTCACCACATCCCTGATGCTTCATCCCTGCCTCTCCCGCGCCTCCAACGAACGTGCCGAGCATCTCCGATCGAGGCTTCACCTCTCGCAGCTAAGGTATGGATCAATTCTTCATCCCGAGCTTCTAAACATTCTCCATTTCAAATGAGTCAATTTCAATAAACATTAGCCGTATAGATGTGTTCGTCTCTCGAAGACGAATCCATGGAGTATAAGAACATAAAAATCCATGGAGAATCGAGCGAGATCTTGGGCTAGAAGGTGGACGGCTTCTCGGGTTAAGAGGCTTGGGGACGATGAACGGATGTCGTTCATTTAATACACGCGCGGACGGACGGCTCGGATGGCGTCCGACGAGGAGATGATACATGAACCGCGGGCCGCGTGGCGCCGAGGGTCGAAGGCGGCGTCAGACGCGGAGCTCGCCGCGTGTGCATTCGGAGCCGCCGAGGTCGACATGGCGCCGCGTCACTTAAATAGAAAAATAGTGGTATTTTCTGATTTATTTAATTCCCTAAACTTCAAAAATTCATAACTTTGTGTAGGAAAATCGAAAAAATAAAATAAAAATACCCCTCGCTCAAATGAATCGTAGGAGAATAATGTGGAAAAGTAAATCATTTAATTTCATCAAGTATTTTATTTTTATAATTTATTTACTCCCCGCATTGTTTTAATTCTCCATGCATTCATACAATTCACCATGGCATGAGACCATAGGGCTGTTGAAGCCTCGAACTTGGGAACATTCCCCGAATTTTCCAAGGTCGCAGGCCACCTCCGTGAAAAGTTATTTATTTTTCAAATGCATGTCATTGTTTTGAGTATTTTAATTCCAATAAATAAGCATGTTGTGAAATAAATTCTAGGAAAATTTAGTGATGTTCCTTATGACCAGAGAACCCTAGAAAAATAGGTTTTGAAGCTAGTTCATTTTAGACAACCCTAATTGGCTTAAACACTCAAAATAGGTCTTTAATTAATTAGAGCTAACCATACATCAAATTGACTTCAAATCAATTTTCCATTGACCTTTAGGGTTAGAAGAACCCACCATAAAAATTTGAGGTCAATTGGACTTGGTTAGCCCTATTAATTGGGTCGATTACAGTCCATTTAGTCATTTTAAACTTTAAAAATTCATAACTTTCAAAATATCTTTCAAAAATTCACCAAATTGGTTTTGGAACCTCTCTGATATCAGGGGAATTTAAGAAAATTAAAATTTCAATTTTCTAAAAAGGTTGATTTTTAATATTATTTTAATATTTTTAATAATTAAAAAATAATAAAAATCACAAAAAATAATAAAATTCACCAAAATGTCACATTTTGAATTTTAATCACTTAAGAACAAACCCCATATTTTTCTTAGGCCTATTTGGTGAGATATTAATTTTTAAAGCCTTGTGGTAATTTTAAAATTAAAAAATGTATTTTCTAGCATTTTCACTAAAATAATTATAATAAATCATAGAAAAATTAGAAAATTGCAAAATTTGCTTCTCTGATTTCCTTGATATCAGAGAGATTTTTGAAAAACATAAAATTCATTTTTCAAAATTTATTTTATTTTTAAATTAATTAACACTCCAGAACTTAAAATATTTATAATAAAAATAATATAATTCAAAAAATCACCAAAATTGGTCCAAGTGGTCCCCTGGTCATTAGAAATGTCCCCTAATTTTCTTAAGGACAGAAAGTTTCCCTTGGTCATGTTATTAAATTTTCCTTGGAAATCTCTATTTTCTACCAAAAATAATTATATAAATAAATTAAATACAGAAAAAATCACATTTTCTCCTCTCATGTCTTTATTGACATATGAGTGAAGTCACATAAAAATTTCAAGTTCATTTGAGTTCAATTTAGTGAGTTATGAAATTATTAAGCTTAAAGGTAAAGTGGTAATTAATTTTTTTAAAAAAATCCTTAATTAAAACTTTAGGTTTAATAAAAAAATTAACAAGTAAAATATTTGATCCTAATCTGATTTGGATGATTGAAATTTAATAATTGAAGGGTAGAAACCCATTAAGTAATTTAAAATGGTTAAACTTTAATTAAATAATTGATTAAATTTGAAGAATAATAAAATCGAATTATTAAAATAGGGATATTATTAGGAAGAGATTTATTTTTTAATTTAAAAAATCCCTAAATTAATCATTTCATTAGTGTTTAATTCCTAATTAAAATGATAATTCAAATTTAAAATATTAAAAGACTTAATCATTAAACTAAAATTAAACTATTTAACTCTTTTAAAATTTTAATTAAAATTAAATTAAAAATTAAATTAAATTAAATTAAAAATTAAATTAAATCAAATTAAATCAAATTAAAAATTAAATTAAAAATTAAATTAAATTAAAAATTAAATTAAATTAAATTAAATTAAATTAAAAATTAAATTAAATTAAATAAATTAAATTAAAATTAAATTAAATTAAATCAAATTAAATAAAAAAAAATTAATTAAATTAAATCAAATTAATTCAATGTAACATCAAATCAAACTAAATCGAATTAAATTGAACTAAATTAAATTAAATTAAATTAAATTAAATTGAATTAAGTTGAATTAAATAACATCACCTAAGACATAAAGAAATAAGCCTAAAATAACTCGAACACTATTCCAAATTTAAACCCTTCAATCGAAATTAAGCTAAATCCCAAACCATTCTAACACCAATTTACCCTCAAAAGCTTTAGCTTATCATAACTCCTAAACGTAATATTAAATGAAATGTTACTTCACTTATAGGACATTCAAATATCCTAGTTCACCGAGCAAGTTAACAAAACTCAAAACCTCTGGACGATCGATTCATTTACATAATTAAATTCATTCGACTTAAAACAATCCTAGAAATATCGAAAAGATGTTTAAGATTCTTCTTAAGCACTTCCTCAATATGATAGGATATTTATAAGAACAATCGAACTTAATTGTTCTTCGATGAAGAAAATCGTCTTCAAACCAAAAACACAAGGAACCTGGACGTCATAGGAAATGACTAGCTATAGGATTAGTGAATTTGGTAGAAAACCATAACCCTTACCTTAGCTTTACCTAGGAACTCGCTTAAATATTCTAACCGTGTTTTAAGTGCACTTGGGATGACGGGAAGACCCTCCAGTACGCTTTTATTTTATTGCAATTTACTTTACTGTAATTTATTTAATCGCATCGCACTTATTTTTCTTGTACGATAAACAACAAGCTGCATGAAAACCTACACCTTTAGGATCGAAACCAAAACTGAAACCCATAACTAAATTAAAAGACACTACAAGATAAAATTCACCTCCACAACATTTCAAAATATAAGACAACTCAAAATTTAATCACAAACTGTAACACAAAACTACAATTACAACCGAATTAAAACGTCCTCGTCGGATGATCGGGAATACCTCGGATGATGTAACCTACGTGTTGCTAACGGGATTTCCCACGGTCTAAATGAAAGTGTGGAACTCATTCAGTTGAGTTTAGCAAATTCATCCGGACTAAGTGAATCCGATAAAAATAATGATGCCGAAGGATGGAACCGCGGGATCTTAACCGGTGTCGTTATGATCAACTTTAAGATTTGTTTTAATTAAAACACAAAAAACACTTGGAAATTAAGACTTCTCTAAACCAAAACACTTTTCTCGTCCCCCGATTTATGATTTCTAAAACTAAACCTCTCGCAACAACAAGGAGCTCGGAGCATGGTAGGCAGCACGACCATCGTCGTCACAAGAAACTCGAACCTACCTCAAGAAACTTTCCTAGAATTAAACAACAAAGCCATAGGACTTCGAGGTAGTTTGCCTAGTGCAACATAAATCCTCAACTCTTCGTTAGTGCATTTGTATTGCAAATTAAGCCCTAACCGGTCCTAGGATTCCGAGTTAGTCGTCCGATACGACATAAACCCTCATATCTTCCAGTGCTATTTCGTATGATTCTATCATATAAATATAAGCCCTAATTAATTAAAATCGGCAAGATTAAAACATTAAATAAACATTAGGACTTTCCTAAATCCAAGCCAAACAATAGGATAGTCGGAGATTATCGAAGTTCACTTCGAATCCGTAATTTCTCCTACTTTTCTTCCTTTCGAATTCCCAAAATAAAATGTTCCAAACTCGATCCATTCCCTATCGAGATTCAAAAATTCAATTCTTCGAAAACTTAAACTTTCAAATTCTCGAGAGCGAATTATCGATTATTATCGAGAGTTTTCTTAGGTGATTCCCGTCACTTAAGATGTAATTAACTATGTAGGCTTGCCCTTATAGGAATTTTAAAGAACCTGTGTAATATAAACCCCGTTTAATGTTTTCATATTAAGCTAGTGGAATTTGTCGGCTTATAAAATTGGTTCGTGCACTCAAACGGATGTCACAAATCTTCTAGTTTATTTAACCGAGCCCCACCATCAAGTAAGTGTGTTTATCCTTAGTGGATAGATACACGGCTTGTGATGCGGTGCTCGTTTATATAAACTATTCGGGATGTGAGATCGGTTTGATTTCATATCTTAAAATCTTCAAATTTAAAATTATTTTCAAAATCAAATACTACTTTCTAAATTATATCTATATTTAAATTAAATTTAAAATTCGCCGACAACTTCGTAGCGACCCCTTTTAAAAAAATAATAATAATACAACACTCAACCTAAAAATATGCCGACAACTTCTCGGCGACTCACGTCGGGAAAGTTCCTCTCTCCATTCTAATCGACAATTCTCGTTTTCAAAAATCGGTAGTGCATCCATGTCCCTTATGGATCAAACTACCCTTCTTTCCGTCGGATACTATGTTCATTTCTACCTCGAACAAGTATAACCAACATTCCCTCGGATTTAGGAGCCACCGTTGCAGACACCCCTAAACGCAGAGGTTCCGAGATCCTTTTACCTCATTTCTGAGGTGGGGTGGACCCCCAATAGGTGTTAGTTTAGGAGTGATCATTCGAGTCGAGAAGTCTTGCTTAAGACTCTCTTTTCCTTCCCAACTCCGATTCAGATGCCTTACCTTCTCTACACCTTTGAACACTCCGTTCTAAATAAACAAACCCTCTAATAAGTGATTCTTTTAATAAGTGATCCCTTCTTATAAATACATGAACAAGAATGAGTTCGGACTCTTTTCAATTCCTTTCTTTTCGTCCTAAAGAAAAGAAGCATAACTTCGGACCGACAAACTCTAATTTACCCCGCAGAATGGAAGCCCCAAAACCGATTTTCTCTTTTACCAATGGATCGGACCTCGCCGTCTATAAGGATGAGCCGCCCGACAATGGAATCATCCGATTCGGACAAGGATTCGAAAACACGAACGTCAAGATCACCGACGTCTCCTCTTTCGCACCGATGAACAAGGTATCCGAAGATGAGGAGCCGCCGCTCGAGTTCAACCTTAGGTCGACCCAAGAATTCCTCCCTCTCGCAAAGGATCCCGACTAAGAGGAATACCGCCGTCCGCAGAGGACTCGTTTTTACTACCCCCACTCGGTTTAGTCGTTTCTCGCACCTACCCCGACTTTTGCCAAATCAAAGGGGAAAGAAATCCGTAATTATGATGGACTCGTTACCGTGGAGGGTACCGATCTTCCGTAAGACCTTCGTTTTCGAAATCGGGTCCAGCTCAAAGATTCCGTCACCGACAAGGACCCAAAGAAGAAACGAAGTAGAAGGATCGCTAGAGAAGCCGTAGCCGCCGAAATTGCTTTCCTAGAGGAAATTCCGTAACCGCCGAATATACACCGCCGCCCGAATACATACCACTCTCGGGAGGAAGCGAGTTTCATCCCCTCTCCGCCGCAGAAGATGAAGAAAATATTCGCAAGATTGTCGCCACATTACCACAGTACTCGCATATTACAACGATAGCCGCAAGAAAAGAACTAGAACTACGCCGTTTGCTCGACCGCAAACTTTGGTGAAAAGTTAGCAAAGAAGGAAAACCGCCCCGTATCGAAATTCTACGAAGGATAGGCGGTGCCGGCCAAATCCCGTCTCGGCCCCGAGTAGAACCCGCCATCATCGACGTAAAAGCCAAGTAAAAGAATGAAGGCTAGTCCGCCCGTTGTCGTCTCGTGATTACAAATTAAGGAGGATACCACCTTCCAAAGCATTCGTGGCCAACGCACCATCCGGTCCTAGCACCTTCCGCCGTTAGAAGGATGGTATGGCGTCCCACTACCGGGCAATCGAGATCGAAACAAGCAACTCCGAGAAAGAAAGTCTCGCCAGAGACTTGAATCAAGAAAGTGCTACCGCGATGAAGGGGACTCATGAGAAGGGGACCCTACAGCCTATCGCACGACAACCACGAAGACACACGTAAAGCCCCGCTAGAAGATGCCATGGAAAAGCTTCGAGAAACGTATATCCGACGATCGGCAAAAGAAAGAGAAGAAAAGTTCAGAGACGAGATCGATTCATCGGAATTCATGGACGACGAATACGGCAAATCAACATGGTCGAGACACGAGCTTCATCGCCTTCGCAAGGTGCTCCCGCAACTAGCAGAAGAGAGGAGCCGTAACCGATGAGAAGGCAGCCTGTGAAAAAGACGACACGATCGCTCAAATGGCAAAGAGGATGGAAGAGATGGCCGTAGCCCCGGCCACTCTCCGCAGTCAAGCACAACCACATAGAGAGACACCCCGTAAGTCATTCACATCAGAGACGAAGGAAAGGAGATTACGTCCGTCAATCGGGATGATCACTCGAAAAGGATACAACACAGAGTATGATTCCCGAAAAGGATATCAAGAACTTGGTGGAACAAAGAAATGCGAGAAGCCTTAGCACAATCGAAGAGCGGGACATCCATTCGGACGGCAGACCTTACCCGTAAGAATTCGACGCCGTCCAATACCCGAAAGGCTTCGTACCACCTCTCGTTCAAGACCTTCGACGAACCGGGAACCCCGACAACATGTGGCACACTTTCGTGCCGCTTGTTGCAATGCCGGCGGGAGCGATGCATTACTCTTCCGACGAGCTCACGTGCCAGTCCGTCGAGAATCGCCTTCGACCGGGTATGCGATTACTAAATGGTTCTGCGGAAGACGTTCTCGCAGCTAGAGAACCTCTTCATCAAGCGATTCGCCGGGGCTTCGCACCACATCACCATAAGTGATTTAAGCGGTAGAGAAACAAAAGCCGAATGAAACTTTGGTGGATTACATACTTCGATGGAGGAACTTAAGCATGAAGTGTGAACCACAAATGCAAGAACCGCATGCGCCACGCATTTTACTAAAAAGCATCCATGGCCCGATAGCACTTCTCCTCAAGGGATTTACTATTAAGACTTTCGAGAAGTTGTTAAGCAAGGCCGAAGCTTGCAAGAAGAGGCGAAGCAATTAAGTTTCGCCGACAAGACTGGACAAACAAAAGCCCGTAAAGACTTCGAAAAGAAATCCTGGATCGTTGCAATGAGCTGACAAAGGCAAGCAACCGATGCAAATACCACCGTAACGGCCGCAAAGAACCACAACAGACTATTCACGCAACCCCGGCCCAACTATCACTCATCTCTCGCAAGATGAACAACCACCTCGTCCGCAACGTACATTAAGGGAGCTTTTGAGTAGAGAATATCCGTTCAAGAATGAAGCAAGGCCGAAAATGTTCCGCAATCTCGATGAAGACCCCGGATTTCCAACTACCGTAACCTAAGAGACCGAAGAAGTCGACAAGAAAGGTGATCCCAACTTTCGCCCTTACCACCTGGATGCTCTGGGCACAAGATGAAGATTGTATTACCTTCAAAAGTTGGCTCAATGACAACCTCGCTGAAAGGGAATATAACGATCCCGAAGGAGTACATGAAGGAACCTCGTAAAGGAGGTTCCGTCAATGTTGTCTCGATCGATCCCATCATTCCGATGCATCCCTATACGACCGACGATGGATGGACTACCGCCGCACGAGGTCTTCGAAAAGATTTTAGACAAGCATCCAAACCGCTTCGTGCAAGCTTCAATTCGTAGAGCTCGAAACCCGTTAAGCCGGTACTATCACTTGCGATAGAAGAACCACCTCAACGAAGACGATCGAAGAAAAGAAGAAAGTTGACGAAGAAGAGCGACCGAGGCACCTAAGGCTGGACTAGGGCCGCTATCCTAGATAGTTGCTTCCGATTCTGGGAGAAATCCTCGAACCTCCGACTCCGTATGATTATCTCGCTCACTTCGGTGGGATCATATAATGATAAGGGTGATGGCGTTGGCTACGTTTTGACTGTTTCTAACGATTACGTAACTAACGATAATCCGGATATCGATTTCGATACCAACGACAATTCTCAAATCATACACGATCTCGACGAGCAAAATAACGAAGAAGACGTCCATCAAGGAGGCTACGAGAGTTCAACAAGCAACGAATCTATCTCGCGAGTTTCGAGGAGCTCCAACCACGATAGAGTTAGAGCCTTCGTACTCGAAGCTGATCCGAAGAGCCCGTCATTCCGATTCAAGAAGAGACACCGCAAGCTCAACAATAGATTCGCAGGAAATTACGAAGTCAACTTAAGAAGTGGAAAAGTTCTACCTCCGAGAATGGGTCCAAAAGACAAAGGAAAGCAGGTGGTTGTTCAAGAAGAACCAACCCCAACAGAAGAAATACCCATTCGAGAAGAAGCAGAGACACATGAAAACAAAGCGGATTACAACGTGCTAGCCCATCTTAGGAAACTACCAGCCAAACTGAGCATCTACGACGCTCTCATCTTATCAAAAGAGATGAGAGAAGCTCTGATCAAGGCCTTACTTCGATCCGGAAATTTACTTAGTCTCAAATGGCCGGGAGATTCCTTAGATGAGGTTTGCTCGTTAAAGGAACAACGAGGTGTTACCTTCACTGACGATGACCTACTACTTGAACATGCAGATCACAACCGACCGTTGTACATTTCGCTTACAATCGGGAAGTTTACACTCTCCGCAGTATTGGTGGATCCAGGAGCATCAATCAATATAATGAATCTTCGAACGCTAAGCATACTTGGAAATTGATGCTCGCGAGCTCGAGGCGGACAAAATGTTATTAAGAGGATTCAACCGTAAAGGAGAAAGAGCCCTCGCTCAATAACACCGCTAATGAAGACCGGTGACTTAGCAAAGACAACCGCGAAATTTCACATAATCGATTCGAAACGTCGTTTAACGCTCTACCTGGGCCGACCATGGATACATGAAAACAGATGGTACCATCATCTCTACATCAATGCATTAAATACTACGACGGAGGGGAACAAAGGCATCAAAGGTGACTTACAACCATTCTCCGTACATGAAATTGGAATCCACGAGGATGCAGCCTTATTATGCACCACCGAAGAAAACGATCTTCTCCGCAGATACCATAACAAATGAAGCAAAGAAAGTTCGGGACAACGAAGAACTCCGAAGTTCTAGTCCAACAGCTACTCACCACTCCCTTACGGCGAGATGGTGAAGGTTTCTCCACAACTCGCATCCGAGGTCGAGGCCGGGACGAGGTCGTGGTAGAGACGTTAGGACGATCGGACGAGGAAACCGACCATCAATGTCGATCGGGAAGATAGTTCCGAAGAAGAAAAAGAAATCAAACAAGAAGCAAGCGACAATAAGTCGAAAGAAGCCGCAATTCGAATCCCTCTCAAAGATGAGAAGAATGAAGAATACAAATCAATGTACGAGAAGATTAACCACTACGTACATACTATGACCCTAACCCCGATCCATTCTAATAAGATTGAGGGTATGGAGGTCAAAGCGGTACGTAGCGGTGGTGCAAAACCCATCAAATTCTACCGTGGTGCTCCTTCCTCCAAAACCGAAAATAATGTACAACTCAAGATGCTACTTCATCGAATTAATGGAATTGCCTTTCGAGTGGTACTCTCCCCGTGTTCAAAATTTAATTCGCCGTGGTTTCTTACCTCGACAATGGACAAAAGGTCAATCACAACGTTTTGAAAATTTATGGAATAACTCCGTCGTCCACCCAACTCAAAGCATGGTCTCGGATTCGGCACAAGCAGATCAGTCGATGATACCGAATTTTGCTTGGTTGTCACTGCGAATCTAATGAAAACCGCATGGAAACTACGACGAACTCGAAGATTTACAAATTGGAGACGCTCCACCGTAATTCGAAGAAGAGATCAAATCTACGATAGATGAGTTAACGGAAGTTAACTTAGGTACTAACGAAGAGCCTAGACCTACCTTTGTTAGCTCCTTACTCAATAAAGAAGACTCGAAGAAATAATCAAGTTATTAATGGAATTTAAAGACTGCTTTTGCTTGGAGCTACGATGAGATGCCAGTGTTTAGCTCCGCAGGTCGCAATCCATAAGCTAGGGTGGATCCCCGCTTCGTTCCGCCGTACAAGGTCCCGTAAGAATGCGGCTAGAAATCGAACAACAAGTCATACCGAAGTTAAGAAGCTAATAGACGCTAAATTTGTCCGTGAAGAACAATACCCAACTTGGCTAGCCAATGTAGTCCCAAATCAGAAGAAGAATGGTCGATCGAATTTGTGTGGACTTCGCAGATTTAAACAAGGCATGTCCAAAAGATGAGTTCCCTCTACCGATCCCGTAATTAATGATCGACATTGCTTCAACACATGAAATATTCTCGTTCATGGATGGATCTTCGAGATACAACCAAATAAAAATGGCTCCGAAGATGAAAAACTTACGGCATTCGTAACGCCGATCGGAGTATATTGCTACACGTTGATGCCATTCGGATCGAAGAACGCAGAGCAACCTACCAAAGAGCAATGACAAGAATTTTTGATGATCTCATCCATAATCAAGTCGAATGCTACGTGGACGATGTGGTCATCAAAAGCAAAGTAAAGGACAAACCACTTGTATGATTTGAGAATCGTTTTCGAACGATTAAGACAATTTAACCTTAAGATGAATCCCTTAAATGCGCCTTCGGCGTCACCTCCGGAAATTCTTAGGATTCGTTGTCCGACATCGTGGAATCGAAATCGACCTCGAAAAGATTAAAGCCATCTTAGAAAAGCCACCTCCCGTAACCTTAAAACAACTACGATCTTTTCAAGGGAAGCCGGCATATCTTCGACGCTTTATCTCAAACCCGTCAGTAGGTGTCGACCTTTCTCGCACTAGTTAAAAAGGACGCCAAATTTATTTGGGAAGAGAAATGCCGTAGGGCCGTCGAGGACATTAAACAATACTTAATGACACCTCCCGTCCTAGCAGCCCCGCGCCTGTGTAGATCGCTAATACTTTATACCGCGGCTTTAGACGACTCTCTCTGAGCCTCGTTAGCCTGTGTCAATGATGAGGGTAAAGAAAATGCTCTTTATTACCTAAGTCGTCGCTTATCGCCGACGGAAATAAGGTATCCCGCAATCGAAAAGCATTGTTTGGCCCCGATCTTCGCCGCTCAAAAGCTCGAGCACTACATGCTTTCTCATAAGGTCAACCTAATCTCGAAATTTAATCCATCGCAATACTCGATGACTCGTCCAACGCTTTCCGACAGACTTGCCGATGGTCAATGATATTATCGCAATTCGATATAACTTTCGTGCCTCTTCGTGCCGTTAAGGGACAAGTCTTAGCAGACTTCCTGCAGAAGACACCCTTTGCCGTGCAGATCTCCTCTCAACGACGATCCGCCAGATGAACAAATAATGAACCTAGAAGACCTCGATGATCGACGTTGGGAATTATATTTCGACGGAGCATCTTCGACGCACAAAGACGAAGAATCGCAAGTGATAAGTGTCCGTGAAGGCAGAATCGGGCTAATCTTTATAACACCGGAGCGGGGATGTTAAGATACTCCTACCACTCGACGTAACCATGTACAAACAACGAAGCGGAATACGAAGCCCTCATAACGGACCGGAATTAACCATTCAAATGGGGATAACATACATCAACATCTACGGGATTCACGCTAATCATTCAACAGATCACGGACAAGATACGAATTTTAAAGCCAAGACTCGAACAATACTTCCAAGATGCCATACAACTCGTTGAACGCATTCCAAATGTGACAATCTACAAAATTCCTGTAAAAGAAAACGCTTAGCAGATGCGCTAGCTCGTCTCGCAAAAGAATTTGCCCGTTTGCAAGATGAATCAATGGAAGTGTCAGCTCACGTACGTCAGTCCTATCACAGACTCGACATAGATACGATACACAAATCGAAAAGGAAAAAGGATCAATCATGCAAGAAGGATGTAAGACACTGTAAGATCGGCGACAACCATTGATAGACTACCTACAAACAGAAAGCTACCGTGACGATAGGTCGCTAGCCCATCGTATCAAGAAAAGAACTCGTCCTACGCATTAATAAACAACACGTTATACGAAGGTCTTTCGATCAAATGTGGCTAAGGTGCCTAAGCGGGTCCGAGGCCCGTGAAATTGTTAAGGAGGTGCATTCGAGGACTCGTGGCGCTCACCGGCCCGAAAATGAAAATGAAAATTAAAAGACTAGGGTACTACTAGCCCTCGATGATGACCGACCGCATGAAAATCGCCAAGAGCCGTCACCAGTGCCAAGTGCACTGAGTGGTTCTACACCAACCTCCAAATGTGCTACATCCGACAATCGCATCGCGGCCATTCGAATGTCGAGGCACGTATATAATGGGTCCAATAGAACCACCGTCGTCAAAAGGACATCGCTTCATTCTTGCGGCTACGATTACTTTTCCAAGTGGCAGAGGCGCTCCACTCTAGAGAAGTGAAAGCACACCACGTGCTACAATTTTTCAAGAACCAAGTTGTCTACCGTTTCGGGTGCCGCGCGTAATCATCTCTGATAATGGTCAGCATTCGAAGTACGCAAATCAACAATTTTGTCGTGAGACATGGAATCGACCGGCGATATTCAACGATTTACTACCCAAGAGCAAACGGTCTCGTCGAAGCTTTTAATAAAACTCTCGTTCAAATCTTAAAGAAAACCTTGGACGATAATAAGAGAAATTGGCACGAGAAGTTGTTAGAAGCCTTACGTGCCTACCGGACAACCTTCGAACACCTACTCAAGCTACACCTTACACTCCGGTGTATGGGTCCGAGGCAAGATGTTACCCTTAGAAGTCCAGCCTTCCTTCACTCGTAATTGCAGCTGCAAATAAAATCACAACAGAAGAGAACGCCAAATTACGACTCGAAGAATTAGAGAGCCTGGAAGAGAAAAGACTTGCAGCGCAACAAAATTTAGAACTATACCAAGCTAAGATGGTTCAAGCCCATGATAAACTGGTCCGCCCAAGAACCTTTAAGGTTGGTGACTTAGTTCTCGTTCTCAAAAGACCTATTCTTGCACACCGCAAGATAGGAGGAAAATTTGAACCCACTCGGGAAGGACCGTTTGTGGTCGAAGCAAGATACTCGTGGAGGTTCCTACCGCCTAGTGAATTGCCAGTGAGAACGACATATGCTTCCGATCAAAGGACGATACTTGAAAAGTACTACGCTACCTCGATGATTCGAAGGAATGAATTCTTCAATCCCTAAGAAACACGGCGAAGTAATTACTTATGATCGGGTCCGAACCCAAAAAGATAATAAAATGTGCTAAAATAAATAAAATCCCGATAATAAAATTTTCCTTGTTTTCTTTTCCAAATCAAAATCTCTTACCCGATCTTATCCCACTTCATTCCCGTTAAGTTTAAAAATATAAGAATAATAAAAAAAATGTCTTTAATAAACATTTTCTTAATGTTCTTGTTCTTAAGACAGCCCTCGATCCTTTTCCTCGTCTTTTCGCAGGGAAATGTCGAGCGGCGGTCGGTCCCGAACTTTAAGAATGGCGTAAGCCTCGCACTCGATGAAAAGAGGGTGAAAGATGGAGCGATAATCGAGATCGACTCGGATTTCGCACCACGCAGCCTACAAGACGAGGAAAGTGACCGGGTCCCGGCTGACCGAGAAGAACCGCCCTGGACATACAAGTGATGAAAGTGGGTGGCCCAAGCCACCAATCCAAAGAAGAAGAAAAGAAAGACAAGCATCGAAGAAGATAAGAAAATGAAGTCCGTAGTCGCTACAGTGCAAGGCGAGCTTGTCGCCGCCGCGCCCACAGAGATTCAAGAAGTTCGAAGAGCTACTCTCACAAGAACGCAACGAAGAAATAAGAATCGCCGTATCCGTAAGATGTTAACAAAACTAGCTGACGGACCGCGACGAGACAGCTTGCTAATGTCGCTGCATACACTTCAAGGACACCGGTTCACCAGAACCCGAAGAAAGGAGGCCAGCTCCTAGGATGACGAAAAGAACCGTGGAAATCTCTAGAAGATCGAAGAAAGAAGGCTACCACGCCACCGGATAGAACCACCAATGATGCATGACCTTGTTGCGGAAGCAACCCCGGGATGTCCCGACGTGCATCATCCCCGAGGAGCCAAGGTATGCGGAGAACGTGAAGGGATTGAACCGTATATTCCACAATATGTCACTGTGCCTCGCCATCTCGGCATCATTCCGGAATACGAGCCGGAGAGAATGCGGAATGTTGAAAAGAAAACCTTTGAATACTTCGAGAGAATTAAAGGCGTAAGAATCAATATACTAGAGGGCCTCGAGCTACATACGTACGTATTCTCGTAGTATGAACAGCGAAGAAATCGTGGATTGCATCCGGATTTGAAAAGAATGGGCCGAGCGGGCCGCCTAAGGGAAAACACATACTCGGAACCCCGAGATGGATGCCAGTGGAAAGGAAGAATCACAATACAATGTGGATGCTCGTTACAACTTCATGGAGGACAGGAAGGGAAACCCACCGGAATACTCCGTCATGGGCAAGTGGATCCGATGCCATTAGTCATCAAGAGAATGGTAAAGAGATTGATAACATGGAGGGTACCGCCGCAGATTGCATACCCAATAGCCGCATTATTAACATCTACAAACAGGGTGACCGCATACCCCCACACATAGATCACCACGACTTTGTCGACCTTCGCACGCCTCTTTCCCGAACGAGTGTAATATCATGTTCGGATCCGACCTCCGGATAGCGAGCCCGTGTGAGTTTCGAGGGCCAAGAAAGATACCATTACCGTAGGTTCCGTCATGATACCGAAGGGCAACGGAGCGTATATCGCTAAGCATCGCATACCGGGAGTACCGATGAAGCGGATCTCGGCTACTTTCGAAGGATGGACGACAGGAAGACACCTTACCATTTCCAGCCTGCGACTCGGAGCTAGAGAGCCTCCGGCCTTACGAGCTGTGAGTTACATGGAAAATATCACACCTCCAATGTACATCCATACGGCATCCTTGCCAAGGATGGCTTGGAAGGTGATGTTATTGACCATGTACCCCACTATTCATACATGGATTTTTGACAGATGCTTCTTTGGATGGATCGACAAAGATCATACACAGTCCGTTTTGAGTTTACATGGATTGTATGAAATATATTCCAGATCAAGATGTATGATGTATCTTCTACATGATTGGAATGAAAGTGACCATGTCACATTTTTGGCCTTCACCTCTTTTGTGCAAATTGATCGGGAAACGCCGTTAAAGTTAAATGAACTTCGAACAAAGAACAGAAAAGGAATAAAAAAAGAGAATAAAAGAAAACTTTCCTTAAAAAAAAAAAAAATCTAAAAAAAAAAATGACAAACACCAAATTCACATGAACATTAAATAAACGATAAAATAAAATTTGAATCATTAAAAGATAAACAAAATCAACATAAATGTTAAATCAAATTCTCAATCAAATTTCAAAAGTGATCTTACAAATTTCAAATCAAATCTTAAATCAAATTTCAACCGAGTTCAAACTCATCCTTCCAAATTTCAAATTCGATCTTCCAGATCTTAAATCAAATCTCAGTCAAATTTCAAATCTCAAATTCGATCTTCCAGATCTTAAATCAAATCTCAGTCAAATTTCAAATCTCAAATTCGATCTTTCCGGATCTCACATCAAACCTCGACTAAAATTAACTTTTCAAGTCGAGGATTTTACGTCCAAGACTCGCATCGCTTTAGGATTCTTTCCCTATCGCACCGAAATACATCAAATTCAAACTCTGGGTCGAGGATTTTACATCCAAGACCGCACCGCTTTAGGATTCTTTCCCTATCGCACCGAAATACATCAAATTCAAACTTTTTGAGGTCGAGGATTTTACATCCGATACCGCACTCGCTTTAGGATTCTTTCCCTATCTGCACCGAAATACATCAAATTCAAACTTTTGGGTCGAGGATTTTACATCCAAGACCGCACCGCTTTAGGATTCTTTCCTATCGCACTCGAAATACATCAAATTCAAACTTTTGGGTCGAGGATTTTACATCCAAGACCGCACTCGCTTTAGGATTCTTTCCCTATCGCACCGAAATACATCAAATTCAAACTTTTGGGTCGAGGATTTTACATCCAAGACCGCACTCGCTTTAGGATTCTTTCCCTATCGCACCGAAATACATCAAATTCAAACTTTTGGGTCTAGGATTTTGCATCCAAGACCGCACCGCTTTAGGATTCTTTCCTATCGCACCGAAATACATCAAATTCAAACTTTTGGGTCGAGGATTTTACATCCAAGACCGCACCGCTTTAGGATTCTTTCCTATTGCACCGAAATACATCAAATTCAAACTTTTGGGTCGAGGATTTTCGCATCCGAGACCGCATTGCTTTAGGATCATTTCCCTATCGCAATGAAATACATCAAAATCAAACTCTCGAGGTTAAGGATTTTACATCCAATACCGCATTACTCCGAGATCTTTCCTCATTGTAATGATCCAATCCAATCGATTCGATCTTCTTTTGGGGTCGAAGATGTTACATCTAAAACTTCAAAATTCCAATTTTCATTTCAAATCAAATCCCTTCAAATTAATCTCGACGGACTTCAATCTAAATTGAAACTCGAGTTGAAATCTGAATTCACACATCAAAACTTAGATCGAAACAAAGATTTAAATCGAAATTTCCCGGATCTTGTGATTTGGAATTCACCTCCTTTTCCTTTCCCCGACGAGAGTTCAGGAATCTCCAGCCTTAGAGATATACTCGACACTCCCCAGCGGAAACTCTTCTACTTCGTCCTAAGTTTGTTACTTGGACATCCGTGTTGGTTTTGTTGATCGCTTCGGTCAACACCAATACGCGCGGTGTGCTCCGTCGACTCACCACACCTATTGGGGTCCATTTGTTGACCTCATTTTCGATGAGGTCTTCTCTTCTTCTCTTTAATACTTAGGATCTAGCCTTAGGCTTTTCCTTTCGACTATCTTAGAGGACTAGAATCGGGATCCGCCATCTAGAATTTTAAACCACTTCTTAACTCCTCGCAAACTCCACAAACTTGATTGTAGACCCCTAATCACCTGCAGGGTCGAAATCAAGTGTGGAAGTTTAAAGGATGAGTTCCTATAGGACTCTTCGGCCTTAGGATCGCCTCGGCGGCCCAGTCCGATGAAGGGGCTGACTTACACACACACTACACTCATACACTACACTTCCATACACCTCCTAAAACACACCCATACCCGACTTGACCTCCCGACTCATGTAGATGATTCACATGGATGGTCCTTAACCCCTAAGCCCTCGCAAGCAGGTTGGGAACAACATAGCTGAATGCCTCAAATGAGTCCCTTCATGGCTCATGTGGGCTTGATATGGCTTCATGGCTCAACCAAAATGTTTTTATTCCACTTACATTCACCTAATCTTCCATTTTCCAAATTTTCAATTTTTGACCCCCGGGACCCTACACCCGCCTAACCTACCCAAAACCCTTGAAACCACCCAAAATTTCCAAATCACCCAAAATTCTCCAAAATCATTCCCAAACATTTCCACATCACTCAAACTGATCATCCATAACCAAAAATACCAAAAATTCCAAAAATACCTCCCAATACCCTCCAAATACCCAAAATACCCCTCTTAGCCAAAAAAATCCAAAATTTCAAAAAATTCCCAGAAAATTCCAGAAAATCCCAAATATTCCCAATTTCATTTTGTTCAACTATACCATGGGCCAATTTTGTCAATTTACGCTACTTTTATCAAAATCCCCAATTTGACCCATTTTAACCCAAAGTAAACCCAATGTCAAACCTAACCTACCCAATTGACCTAAATTCTGGTCCAATTCAATTCTAAACTTCAATTCAACATCCCCAACACCAATCTAGACCAAATCCAAGCCCAATTTGATTGGCATTGGGATCCAATTTCACTTTTGGCCTTAAAGCCTAATTTGGACCTATGACCCAAACTTAGCCCAAACTCACCCAATTCAATTCCAATTAACCCCAAATCTTTTCTAAACCTTCCTTAACATCCCCATAAACAAAACACTAACATGATTTGCCCAAAATTTAGACCCAAACCCCACTCAAATTCAACCCAAAATCAAAAAGCCCAATTTTGACCTTGACCTAAACCTAGCTCAAATAAGCCCAAACCCCAAAATCAAAGCCCAACCAAAGTCAAAACCTCTTTAAAACACTCCCATAAACATTTCCCAACATTAATTTTACATCAATTTCAACCCTAGCCCAACTTTGGCCCATGGTAGCCCATTTTGGCCCACCTTAGCCTCTTTACCAAAAGGCCCATATCCAACCCAATTCAAACCCAAATCACCTCAAATTTGTTTCAAACCACTCATGACACATCCCTAAACTAAACTCAACAATTATTTGGCCCAAGCCTTTACCAAAATTTCATCCCAAAATCCATTTTAAAATTCAAAAGGCCACTTTCCTAAACCATTTAAAAGCCCATCTAAAACCATTTCAATGAGCCCAAAATCTACCCTAAAGCCCACATGACATTTCCATTTGCCATCCATTTAATCAAAGCCATTCCCTAAGTTATAATCCCATCATCAAATAATTCCAAATCAAGCCTCATGCCAAATCACCCCTAAATACCAAAATTTTTCTTAAATCCATTTCCATGAAATCGACTCGACTTTTCCCAAGCCAAAGGTGAGCCATGAAGCCATGCATGAGCCACATGGAAGCCATGAGAGCCTCTTTACATGTCACCATGCCATTTTGGGCAAAAGGAGGAGACTCTTTCCTTAATTCCTAAAGGTGATTAACCACTCCCATGATTCCACTAAATCTTGCTTAAGCTTAATCGTACTTGGATGGTGACCATTCCCCACCGATTAAGCCGACCTAAATCACTTTCTATTCAGCTCTAAACAAAGCCTCGGGTGGTGCACCTAGCCCAAATGGAGGGGTTGACCAATTTGAGCCAAAATAAGCCCTCTCCCATTCCATTCTAATCCAAGCCTTTTACACATGGCATTTGCCAATCGCCTACACTAAACCCAAGCCCCGACCCACCCGAACAAGATGGTGACCAATGCCTCGGCCGGCCACCACCGTGTCGCCGGAAAACACCATGGCCGAAAGCTCACATGTGAACCAACATTGAAATTCTCCATTGCTGACTTGTCTCAACCCAAATGGATAGCATGGCTGTTCTTGCCATGCCCAGAGCAGGTGATCCAAAGCCCTAACTCTCCCTGGGAGGCCCTCCACCCTCTCCTATTTAAACCCCTCACCCTCACGGCCATGAGAGGAGAGTTGCACAAACCTTGCCGAAACTCTGCCAAAATTGTTCCAAACCCTTCTCCACCCTTAGAGCAGTTGATCCTCAAAGTGTCAATTTGCCCTAATCCCCACTCGACAAAATCCAATTTCTCAACCGAAATTCCACCCAAAACCAGGACACTTCTCCACAATGGATCAATCCTCAAATTGATTGGTCCTACACCTTCACCGGACCAAGAGAAGGTGTCCACCAAGCAAAAGCCCCATCTCCGAGCCACCCAGCTTGTTCCGGACTCCAAAGGTTGTGATCGGCCTTGGTGGAAATCACACCTAGGCAATTCACCACATCCCCGTGCTTCATCCCTAGCCTCCCGCAGCTCCAACGAACGTGCCGAGCATCTCCGATCGAGGCTTCACCTCTCGCAGCTAAGGTATGGATCAATTCTTCATCCCGAGCTTCTAAACATTCTCCATTTCAAATGAGTCAATTTCAATAAACATTAGCCGTATAGATGTGTTCGTCTCTTGAAGACGAATCCATAGAGTATAAGAACATAAAAATCCATGGAGAATCGAGTGAGATCTTAGGGCTAGAAGGTGGACGGTTCTCGGGTTAGGAGGCTTGGGGACGATGAACGGATGTCGTTCATTTAATACACGCGCGGACGGACGGCTCAGATGGCGTCGGACGAGGAGATGATACATGAACCGCGGGCCGCGTGGCGCTGAGTCAGAAGGCGGCGTCAAATGGGAGCGCGCCGCGTGTGCATTCGGAGCTGCCGAGGTTGACATGGCGCCGCGTCACTTAAATAGAAAAATAGGGTATTTTCTGATTTATTTAATTCCCTAAACTTCAAAAATTCATAACTTTGTGTAGGAAAATCAGAAAAATAAAATAAAAATACCCCTTGCTCAGTGAACAGAGGAGAATAATGTGGAAAAGAAATCATTTAATTTCATCAAGTATTTTATTTTTTATAATTTATTTACTCCCTGCATTGTTTTAATTCTCCATGCATTCATACAATTCACCATGGCATGAGACCATAGGGCTTTTGAAGCCTCTGAACTTGGGAACATTCCCTGAATTTTCCAAGGTCAGAGGCCACCTCTGTGAAAAGTTATTTATTTTTCAAATGCATGTTGCTGTTTTGAGTATTTTAATTCCAATAAATAGCATGTTGTGAAATAAATTCTAGGAAAATTTAGTGATGTTCCTTATGACCAGAGAACCCTAGGAAAAATAGGTTTTGAGTTAGTTCATTTTAGACAACCCTAATTGGCTTAAACACTCAAAATAGGTCTTTAATTAATTAGAGCTAACCATACATCAAATTGACTTCAAATCAATTCTCCATTGACCTTTAGGGTCAGAAGAACCCACCATAAAAATTTGAGGTCAATTGGACTTAAGTTAGCCCTATTAATCGGGTTGATTAAGCCATTTAGTCATTTTAAACTTTAAAAATTCATAACTTTCAAAATATTTTCAAAAATTCACCAAATTGGTTTTGGAACCTCTCTGATATCAGGGGAATTTAAGAAAATTAAAATTTCAATTTTCTAAAAAGGTTGATTTTTAATATTATTTTAATATTTTTAATAATTAAAAAATAATAAAAATCACAAAAATAATAAAATTCACCAAAATGTCACATTTTGAATTTTAATCACTTAGGAACAAACCCCATATTTTTCTTAGGCCTATTTGGTGAGATATTAATTTTTAAAGCCCTAGGGTAATTTTAAAATTAAAAAATGTATTTTCTAGCATTTTCACTAAAATAATTATAATAAATCATAGAAAAATCAAAAAATTGCAAAATTTGCTTCTTTGATTTCCTTGATATCAGAGAGATTTTTGAAAAACATAAAATTCATTTTTCAACATTTATTTTATTTTTAAATTAATTAACACTCCAAAACTTAAAATATTTATAATAAAAATAATATAATTCAAAAAATCACCAAAATTGGTCCAAGTGGTCCCCTGGTCATTAAAAATGTCTCCTAATTTTCTTAAGGACAGAAACTTTCCCTTGGTCATGTTATTAAATTTTCCTTGGAAATCTCTATTTTCTACCAAAAATAATTATATAAATAAATTAAATACAGAAAAATCACATTTTCTCCTCTCATGTCTTTATTGACATATGAGTGAAGTCACATAAAAATTTCAAGTTCATTTGAGTTCAATTTAGTGAGTTATGAAATTATTAAGCTTAAAGGGTAAAGTGGTAATTATTTTTTTTTTTTTAAATCCTTAATTAAAACTTTAGGTTTAATAAAAAAATTAACAAGTAAAATATTTGATCCTAATCTGATTTGGATGATTGAAATTTAATAATTGAAGGGTAGAATCCCATTAAGCAATTTAAAATGGTTAAACTTTAATTAAATAATTGATTAAATTTGGAAGAATAATAAAATTGGAATTATTAAAATAGGGATATTATTAGGAAGAGATTTATTTTTTAATTTAAAAAATCCCTAAATTAATCATTTCATTAGTGTTTAATTCCTAATTAAAATGATAATTCAAATTTAAAATATTAAAAGACTTAATCATAAAACTAAAATTAAACTATTGAACTCTTTTAAAATTTTAATTAAAATTAAATTAAAAATTAAATTAAATTAAATTAAATCAAATTAAATCAAATTAAAAATTAAATTAAATTAAATTAAATTAAATTAAAAATTAAATTAAATTAAATAAATTAAATTAAAATTAAATTAAATTAAATCAAATTAAATAAAAAAATTAATTAAATTAAATCAAATTAATTCAATGTAACATCAAATCAAACTAAATTGAATTAAATTGAACTAAATTAAATTAAATTAAATTAAATTAAATTGAATTAAGTTGAATTAAATAACATCACCTAAGACATAAAGAAATAAGCCTAAAATAACTTGAACACTATTCCAAATTTAAACCCTTCAATCGAAATTAAGCTAAATCCCAAACCATTTGAACACCAATTTACCCTCAAAAGCTTTAGTTATCATAACTCCTAAACGAATATTAAATGAAATGTTACTTCACTTATAGGACATTCAAATATCCTAGTTCACCGAGCAAGTTAACAAAACTTGAAAACCTCGGACGATCGATTCATTTACATAATTAAATTCATTTGGACTTAAAACAATCCTAGAAATATTGAAAAGATGTTTAAGATTCTTCTTAAGCACTTCCTCAATATGATAGGATATTTATAAGAACAATTGAACTTAATTGTTCTTTGATGAAGAAAATCGTCTTCAAACCAAAAACACAAGGAACCTAGACGTCATAGGAAATGACTAGCTATAGGATTAGGAATTTGGTAGAAAACCATAACCCTTACCTTAGCTTTACCTAGAAACTTGCTTAAATATTCTAATCGTGTTTTAAGTGCGACTTGGGATGACGGGAAGACCCTCCAGTACGCTTTTATTTTATTGCGATTTACTTTACGGTAATTTATTTAATCGCATCGCACTTATTTTTCTTGCATGATAAACAACGAGTTGCATGAAAACCTACACCTTTAGGACGTAAACCAAAACTGAAACCCATAACTAAATTAAAAGACACTACAAGATAAAATTCACCTCCACAACATTTCAAAATATAAGACAACTCAAAATTTAATCACAAACAGAACACAAAACTACAATTACAACTGAATTAAAAAGTCCTGTTGGATGATCGGGAATACCTCGGATGATGTAACCTACATGTTGCTAACGGGATTTCCCACGGTCTAAATGAAAGTGTGGAACTCATTCAGTTGAGTTTAGCAAATTCATCTGGACTAAGTGAATCCGATAAAAATAATGATGCCGGAAGGATGGAACCGTGGGATCTTAACCGGTGTTGTTATGATCAACTTTAAGATTTGTTTTAATTAAAACACAAAAAACACTTGGAAATTAAGACTTCTCTAAACCAAAACACTTTTCTCATCCCCTGATTTATGATTTCTAAAACTAAACCTCTGCAACAACAAGGAGCTCGGAGCATGGTGGGCAGCACGACCATCGTCGTCAGCAAAACTTGAACCTACCTCAGCAAAACTTTCCTAGAATTAAACAACAAAGCCATAGGACTTCGAGGTAGTTTGCCTAGTGCAACATAAATCCTCAACTCTTCGTTAGGCATTTGCATTGCAAATTAAGCCCTAACCGGTCCTAGGATTCCGAGGTAGTCGTCCGATACGACATAAACCCTCATATCTTCCGAGCTATTTGTATGATTCTATCATATAAATATAAGCCCTAATTAATTAAAATTGGCAAGATTAAAACATTAAATAAGCATTAGGACTTTCCTAAATCCAAGCCAAACAATAGGATAGTCGGGAGATTATCGAAGTTCACTTCGAATCCGTAATTTCTCCTACTTTTCTTCCTTTGAATTCCCAAAATAAAATGTTCCAAACTTGATCCATTCCCTATCGAGATTCAAAAATTCAATTCTTTGAAAACTTAAACTTTGAAATTCTTGAGAGCGGAATTATTGATTATTATCGAGAGTTTTCTTAGGTGATTCCCGTCACTTAAGATGTAATTAACTATAGGGGCTTGCCTCTTATAGAGAATTTTAAAGAACCTGTGTAATATAAACCCTCGTTTAATGTTTTCATATTAAGCGAGGGAATTTGTCGGCTTATAGAATTGGTTCGCGTACCAAACGGATGTCACAAATCTTCTAGTTTATTTAACCGAGCCCCACCATCAAGCGATGTGTTTATCCTTAGGGATAGATACACGGTTTGTGATGCGGTGCTCGTTTATATAAACTATTTGGGATGTGAGATCGGTTTCGATTTCATATCTTAAAATCTTCAAATTTAAAATTATTTTCAAAATCAAATACTACTTTCTAAATTATATCTATATTTAAATTAAATTTAAAATTCGCCGACAACTTCTGTAGGCGACCCCTTTTAAAAAAAAATAATAATAATACAACACTCAACCTAAAAGTATGCCGACAACAGTTTATTTTCTTTTCACCCTATACAGATAGATAGAAAACTTTAAGTTTGGGGGAGGGAAAAACAAACAAATTTAATTATTAAATTGATCTCAAATTACATTTTCAAAAATTATTTATAAAAATGATTTTCTGTAGTAAATTTCATTCAGTAAACTAGAATTAATTTATTTAATTATTATAGAAAGTTAAAAGAAATACTTTTAATGATTTAAATTAAGATATTTAGTATAAGAGAATAAGAATATAGTTAACTATTTAAGTAAAGAAAACTATATTTTAAAATATTAAATTCTTAAGTTTTTAATTGAAAAGGAAAAGATTGAAACTCAATGAAGTAAAAACTTTAAAATACATATAAGGTAAGAAAATATTTCAAGTTTCAAATTTAGGAAGAGGAAAATAAAGTTCAAAATTATTAACGAGCTAACAAAAAATAGTGATCCTCACTTGAAAAAGAAAAGAAAAGAAAAGAAAAAAAAAGGATTTAAAATCAATCCAGAAAGAAAAGAAAAAGATATATATATATATATATATATATATATATATATATATATAAGTGAGGAGAAGCTTGAGGAAATGTCTTATCAAAAATTAGCTTCATTTGAATCAACCTAAATAGTAAACTCTGTTACATTTCTGAACTTATATATATATGGATTAGTATTTTACTAAATAATGTTTTCATGAATTTCCTATCATCTGAATATCTTAAGTAATTTAATATTGCAAAATATAGTCATTTTTGAAATAAATAGAAGACTAGAAATCTTAAACTTGATGACTAAATAGCCTTAAATCTATAGAATTAGTTTAATTGTTTAAAAATATTTTTATTTAACTTTACTATAATATTTATTTAAATTAAATTCATAGTATTTCTAAATTAAAGTTTTATTACAAATAATCATTATTTTTATGTAGTATCAAAATTACTTGAGGACAAGTAATAGTTAAGTTTGGGGGATTTTGACCACAAGAAAATGTATTAAGAAATTCATAACCATTTTATATGAAATTGCACTTTAAAGAAAGGTATTTTCTATGTTTTATTGCAGGAATGAAGATTTATAGGTAATAGGAGCAAAAAGATCAAAAAGGAGCGAATCTGGAACAAAAAGGACTAAAATATATGAAATTTGAACTATCCCGCCGATGGCAAGGAAGAGGCCGCCGACGGTGAGATTTTCCCGAGAGCATTTGAAAATATTTCAAAGGAGCTCACTCACGGCGAGATCGAGCTCACCGGCAGCGAGCATGAGCGGTTATCCATTCTTCTAGAAGCCCGCCGACGGTGAGACAATTGATTCAAGCCAAATACGTTGAATCTGGACGCTTTTTTAAGAGGTGCTTAAGCAACCTTCGGAAATATGACTTATTCTATATATAGAAACGATTTTTGTGTCATGAGGTGTGTGTCGTTAAGTGTTATTTAAGTGTAATCTGAAAGTCAGTAGTGTGTTTAAGAGTATTTTGGTGAGTATCTGAAGTGTGTTGTACAAAAAAGGAAGAGTCGAAAGGAACTTCGAAGTATCGTCAGGAAGAAGATTTGAGATAAGTATATTTGTTTATTGTTTTATAACTTTAAATGAAATCCAAGTTTTGTGTTATTCTTCCTATGCATTCTGAGTAGTTTTCTTTGTCTTTCTCCTTGTTGATGAGATTTCGTGTAATGAAGAATTAAAGTAGTTGTGCCTAACAATATTAAATATAGATTATGATAATCTTTTTACTTAACTCTTAATTTACTTTCAATTTGGCCAATTGAATTGTTAATATATGTTGAATTATCAACTATAGTAAAGATTACATCCAATATTCAAGGAAGTCAAAAGCCTTGGAAGGAGGGTGCAAATAAATAGGAAAATATTAATTATCGGGCGTAGAATTGGATATTTTAATGTGACAGACTAAAATATTTAATTCGGTCCTATTCTTTGGGAGCTGAAGTGTAGATGTTAGCCCTCAGACGAGGGGAACGTGGGAGCTCTAAAATGACAGTCGGTATCCTCCCAGCCTAGCCACAGATTCAGTAACCAAACATAGGATTAGTCAATTCTATTTGCACTGAACCAAAGGGTAAAGAATAGGAATGCTCCTATTTGGCACTATATAATTCTAAACTCATTTAATTCTTCATTCACTTAATTCTCTTAACAAGGAGAAAGATACTTTTCTAAATTGCAATCTTCCATTTAATCTTTAAGTAATAGTTTTTATTATAAGTGTTCTTAATTTATGTATACTAGATTAGTAATTACAATTGCTGAATTTAGTCCTTAAATCTCTAACGTCCTTGTGGGATCGATATCTAGAACTCCATTAGAACCCTTTATCACTTGAGCGATACGTATACTTGCGTTGATAAATAGGGGAGGGAGTACAATTACTATTTTATTTGAAAAACATTTATAAAGCTTAACAAACATATATACCTTAAAATTTCCGCCCTGCTCTCCCCCGAGCCGGTCAAGTTTTTAGCGATATTGCTAGGGAATTTTATCTCTTAGTAATCGTGCTGAATACTTATATTTATAACAATTACTGCCGTGCGATCACCTAGGTTTGACTAAGGTTGACCAAATGATCATGTTTGATCATTTTAATATCTTAAATTGATCAAATAAATCAGGTTTGACCAATTTGGTGTCTAGGTTGACTTGGTGGTCAATAGGGGGGTTGGCATTGGGTTAATGTGGTGGTTATTAAGTCATGAATTGACCACTTTGACCTAATTTGACTATTTGGGTCAAAGGTTGACCAGTTGGGTCAATAGGGTGGTCATTGGGTCAAGGATTGACAATGTTGACCTAGTTTGACCATTTGAGTCAAAGGTTGACCAATTTGGTCAATGGAGTGTTCATTGGGTCAAGGATTGATAATTTTGACCTAGTTTGACCATTTGGGTCAAAGATTGACCAGTTTGGTCAATGAGGTGGCCATTGGGTCAAGGATTGACCATTTTGGCCTAGTTTGACCATTTGAGTCCAAGGTTGACCAATTTGGTCAATGAGGTGATCATTGGGTCAAGAATTGACCTAGTTTGACCATTTGGGTCAAAGGTTGACCAATTTGGTCAATGAGCTGGTCATTGGATCAAGGATTGAGCATTTTGACCTAGCTTGACCATTTGGATCAAAGGTTGACCGGTTTGGTCAATAGCTGATCAGATAAGGGGTTTTCATTGCTGATTTGATCATTTTAGGATGTCATTAATATTTAGGTTAAAAAGGCTTCATTAGGTTTACTCTAGACATTAGGGTTTAGTGGCCATTGGTAAGATTTAGGAGGTCAATATTCGTCTCGTTTGCTTATCGAACGAATCGAAAACGAGCTCTTTAACTATTGAAATACGAACTATTCACGAACAACGAGCTTTTTTGACAACCCTAATTCCAGCAGGATTCAAGCTTTAAAGCAATGACTCTTAGGATGGGATAACTGAACTCTAAATGCACATTGATCATTGTAGAACTATCATGTATATATAATGAACTGCGGGTGTCTCATCTGCCATGTTTTTCTAGCCACCCTCAGAGTTTAGGCACGTTCTTGGTTCTATTCAGTCTCAAAAGGAACTACTCATTGTTTCAATGAACTTGAGAGACTTTATGTGGAGCAACTTATATCAAATCAAAAGATTATAAAAGAATTTTCTCGTCTTTTTTTTTTAATTTGTCAAAATAAAAGAGAGTTGCTTAAAGAATATTTTTAAAGATTATCTATCGAGACTCATCAAATTTCAAGAGTGAATTCAAAGTTATTGTAGTGTTTTTACTTGGAGGATTACGTCTTAGGCCGTTTTATTCATCATTAATGTGAGAGATAGTTCGCATTACAACAACTGTATATCCATCGCAAAGCTGGAATCACTATTGATGAAGCTATTCACACACATCAAAAGTCGTTTGAACAATCTTATGATAAACACAAACACATTTTTGGAGAAGTTGAACAAACCTCTCATAAAATAAAGCAAGAAAATTCAACACTTAAAAAACGCTACCAATCTTAGTCATCCAATCATACTCCAATGAACACAACTAGAAGTAATATTTATTGGAGATTCAAAATTCTAAATACCTTAAGTGGCCAAAACCAATAGCAAATCTCAAAGGTGGAGACCAATCTCAATACTGTCATATTCATTGTACGAAAGGACATTTAAGAGAAATATGCTCTTACTTAGAGAAAGAAATTGAATGTTTGATACGTTATGGTCACTTGGGTCATTACTTACAAGAAAGAAATAAGTGGGATCTGAAAAAGTTTATCAAAATTATCAGAGAGTACAACTACAACCTATCTTATCCTTTAAATAACCAATTGCTTTTATTTTAGTACAGAAGATTTTAGCGATTTTTTTCTTAGAAAAATTCCTTTGTTATATTTTTTGTTAGCGACAAAAAATTATCATTCAAGTAATTTTTTTTAATGAATTATCAGTGAACTTTTCTTTCATACATGCAATTATATTTAATATGATCTCTTGAGGAAAAGCGACAAACATAATATTTATCATACCCCAAGAAGACACACCCATGAGGCAGACTCGATTAGAAGCTAGTAGTAGACACAATCCTCACTAGAAATACCCCTTTGAGGGCAAGTGATAGATATAACATCCACTTATTCCCATAGAAGACATGCCTATGAGTTAGTCTCGATGAAAAGCTTGTAGTGGACATAGTTCTCACTAGAAAGACCCATTGACGGCAAGTGATAGATACAGTCTCCACCTATGCCCCTAGAAGACATGTCCATGGAGCAATATAGATGGGAAGCTAGTATTGGATGTAGTTATTACTAGAAAGACCCTTTGAGGGAAAATGTCTCCACTTATACCTAATAAGGCATGCCTATATGGTAGCCTCGATGGGAAGCTAGTAGTAGATAGGTTCTCACTAGAAAGACTCCATGAGCATAAGTAGTGGACAAGGTATCCACTCAAAAATCTCATAAGTCTATAAGCCACAAAAATATAGGTACACAAATAAATCTCAGAGGGCTATGAAGCAAAAGATATAAGTATGTTAAAAATTTTTAAATGGGTTATAAACTTTTGAAGGTATTGGTAAACTCAAAAATCTCATGAGGTGTATGTTTCTTCTAAAAACCTTAAAAATGCTAAAAGCCTCTAGAGGTACAAGTATGCTAAGAAAATATCAGAGGGTTAAACATAAGGTTTTTCTTAAGACGTTAGGTATTCATTTGAGAATCTCAAAAGGTATATGCCTCATAAGATTTTTGGTATCGCCATGCTCTTGCAAAGGGTAATATCTAAACTAGAATATATTGAATTTCTATCTAGACTAATAATATTTTTGTCTTCTATGAGGGGAAAGTTATAAGAGATTAATATTCTAACAATAATAGCCTAAATGCAACAAGAGTCTCAATGTTTAGAGGCAAAATTATCCCGATGGAGAAAATAGCTAAGAAGTTGGTCAATAATTGCTCAGAATTTGGGCGAAGCTGCCCAAAAGTTTGACAATAGTATCACAGAAGAAAAAGCAACAACATTCTAAAAGGGACTCCGATGTTGAGCAATAATAGAACAATAGATAGCACGACAACATGCTTAAAGGAAAGAAAAAATCAACCAAAATGAGACTTCCATAGTGGGCAGTAACAACTCGAGAGATGGAAAAATAATAGGCCAAGAAAGAGACAATAACATACTAGGAAAGTCACAATAGCAAACTTGATGTTTGGCAAAAAAATCCCAGAAGGAAAGACAGAACAACAAAACAAAAACGACCAAATAAGAGGCTAGGAAAGGCATAACAATAAGATAAGAAAGACACAACAACATGCCAGAATGGAGAGAGAACAATAACCCAAGTGACATTTTAGCCTTTAGAGGTGAAATGACTTTCTTCCATCCCCTTTAAGCCTATTTATATATAGGAAAACAATTGGCTTTTGGGCACCCAAATTCAAATTTTCAAAATTTTGGAGGTTGCGAGCTTCATGGGGGTGCACAAGCATGCATATGTGCTCAGGTGCGCTCATATGAGTGTAAACATGCACAAATTCTTGCAAATGCACACACATACGCACACACGATATCATGTGTATTATCACACTCCCATGCTTCGAGCAAATGCCATTCTACCCAGGCCGACTTGATCTGCAACTAGCTTGCATAACCAACCGCCATTCCACTATCTCCACCCGACCTAATTCGATTAACCTGTGCTCCTCAGCTCGAACCACATCCCATTAACTTGATTCAACCCTAATTGCCTGACCCTGTCCTGGTCCATAGCTTTGCTTGGATCGACGTCTGCATAATTGCGGCTACAATAGTCCTTTCGTTTGGTGTTGCAAGCCAAGCAAAATTTTTTTTTTTTAATATTTTATATTTATTCTTATTTTTATTATTTTCAAATAATATAAAAAATGACCCAAAAATAAAGGGGCAACTGATGTGTCATCAATAAATTTTATCATTTAACGTGAATCTCTAGGCATTTTTTTAGCGAAATCTTTCTAATTCAAATTAAAAATCATCTGGAGTTTTAATTTCAATAAGTTTATAATCAAACTAACTTTCTCAACAAGACGAGCCCAATGATATCATAGTTTGTCCAATTTAAGACCAATCAAGCCCGGATCAATTCACTGAACTTGAAGGATTTGGATAATTAATTGAAGGGTCAAATAAACCACATATTTGACGTAATTGTAGTCAAATTGAGGGTTTCCACGAAAGAAATCCAACGAGCCTATGATCACTGACTCTTATGTCATTAAGGTTCCCAAATCATCAAAAAAAAAGATTGCAATTAAGGTAAATTAATGTGGGTGATTTGATCAGGTTATTATGGAGGTTATTCGTTGAATTTTTGAATGCCCCGTCCTTTGAAGCCTATAAACTGACCCCCACTCTTCACTGAGGGTGGAGGGGTGAGGGAGTCAAATTCCAGTGCTGTTATGGACTGAAGATCCGATGGTAACATCCAACTCTACTAGCCGTGAACACCATCGACCACCATTGGCTCCCATTTGCTATTCATCGTCAACAGACTCTGTTGTGTAACAGCATATCCTTGAATGATTTACAGTGAAGTATTTTGAATAGATTGTTACAAAGTCTTGAATACGGTGTAGAATATAACATCGAATTACTGATCTGACGATTGCTTTCGGTGACGACTACTTACAATCATCGTACTCAACCTACAATGATATTTTCTAGACCCCTGAACTATTCCATACATATGCACGGACATTGTTAAACAGGTGTAGTATTATAACTCTTATTTTCCAATTATGAAATTGTGTATCTTTGTAGGTAGACATTTATAATGTAATACTTTATCTAGACTAAATCCTATGTTTTTATCATTTCCGGATTTTTTCATATAAAACATTCTGGTGTCTTCTCTTGCTACATTTCTATTATTTGCATGTGTGTTGAACTTTCGTACAACACTGAAACGTTAAAATTTTCACTCCACAACCACAAATCATCCAACACAAAAAAATTTAATCTTTTTTTATTTTAAAATTTGAAATATTATAAAAATTGTTTAATATTTTAATTTTTTTGTAGTATTTGTTTAATACTTCATATTTAATGAATTAAAAAAACAGATTTCTTCATAAAATTTTAATATAAAATTTAGAAATATTTGTAAATATTTTTCAGTTAAGTATAGATAGTATATTAACTGAGGAATAATATTAATGATTATATAATATAATAATTGAGCAATTAATATTATAATAAGTAGTAATAAATTTTAATAACAATTAGTAATTTTAAATTCGTTAAGAAGTTAATTCCAAAATTTATTGTAGGCTGAGTTTAAATATATCTATATATTTTTTAGAAAGTTGGGCCCAAAGAGCACTTCAAACTAGGGCTGTCAAAAAAGCTCGTTGTTCGCGAACAGTTCGTGTTCGGTTCGCCAAAAAGTTCGTGTTCGATTCGTTCGATAAGCAAACGAGACGAACACAAATAATTTTTTTCGTTCGGTTTGTTAAACGAACTAAACACGAACAGTGATGTGTTCGTTCGTGTTCGGTTCGTTATTGTTCGAAATATAAAATAATTTAAAATAATATATATAAAAAATATATGATGTTTTAAAATAATTATATATTATAAAAATTTATCATATTTTAAATAATTAAATTTCTAATATATGATAAATTATTAATAACAATAATAATATTATAGTATTAATTATATTAATATAAATATTATAATATTATAATTAATATACTATACTATATATTAAAATAAAACCCTAATCAAAATCCTAAACGCTTTATTCGGTTTGCTTCATTTTGAGGAAGTATGGGTTACTTGATGTGTACGGAATACCTGATCAATTTGCTTCATTTTGAGGAAGTATTCTATCAAAGCTAGGGCTGTCCAAAAAGCTCGTTGTTCGCGAACAGTTCGTGTTCGGTTCGCCAGGAAGTTCGTGTTCGTTCGATAAACAAACGAACCAAACACGAACAGTGATGTGTTCGAACATTTCAAACACGAACACTAGCTCTGTTCGTTCGTGTTCGGTTCGTTTACACTCCTACTTCAAACCCACCTTCCACCACTATAAGTGACGTCAAACATATAATTTGGATAACAATATTTGAAATTGATCGATAATAATCACTTTAATAAATTAGTTTAAAAAATATGACATTAAATTAAAAATATTTGTTAAAGAATTATTACAACATTGTAAGGCCAATATAATGAATTAAACAATTAATTGATTAATTTTTTTTATAGTTTTTATATATATATATATTTTATTTTGGTTGTACAAATTAATTTCTGTAATAAAAAATAATCACATATGAAGTTTCTTAAAATAACGAAATATATATTATAGATATTAAAAATATTTAAATTTTGTTGTAAACAGTTAAATAATTATATTTAATAATTAAGCAGATACTAATTGTGATAGTTATATATTAATTCAATTAATAATTAAATTGTGCTATAGGGCAAATGGTTAATAAATTTTGAGAATGTTCGTATGCGGAAGCTTTTATCGGACCAAATAGAAAATTTATTATTATGATTTATTTTTGCTAATAAATAAGCAAAAATATATAAAATAAAATAAAATACCAGTAAGTGATTTGAATAGTGGTATAAAACATGAAATCTGTGTTTAGCTGATAAAAGAACACATTTTCATCGGATAATAGACCAAATGTTTTGCATGAATCAGATCGGATAATTTTAATGTCAGCATATTAAAGAAAATTTACATATATATCACACAATTGGCATGCATTTATACATTTAACAACTAAATTTTGATATTTGCAATTAAAACAACCACCTTAGTGCCATAAGTCTTGTTGTCTGACAAAAGATTCGTGGCAATAGAGTAACTATTTCACACATACATAATTGAAGTGAGAAGTATAGACATCAAAAGCTTTTATGTGGAAAAATCGAAATGGGAAAAAAAAAATCAAGGGACCTTATCCAAAGAGAACAATCCATTAGAAGTTGATGTGTACACGCCCATACCCTTATCCCACATGTGGAAAAAGAGATGCACAGTTCCTTAAAATATAATTGTCGGAAGTGGTTGCAGCTAGGAGTTGTTGCCGAGACTTTGGTACAACATCTTCAAGGTTTAACATAAAGCATTGCTTCATAGGGTACCTCGTGACTCAACGATTTAGGTATATCGTGACTCCGTGAGGGGCTTCCATGCAATAAGCATGGTGCGACCTACGGTGGTCGACGGTGATTGACGATCACATGAGAGGGAAGCATTAGTCGGGTCTTCACTCCGCTTCACACCAAAAAGATACTAGAATTTAGCTCTTTCTTCGCAAACCATTTCTAGGTCCACCTTTTCTTCCAGTTTAAGGCATAGGTCTACTTTCACAAAGGGGATATGACTCTATTTATAGAGTTTGAGAGTGGCCTAATTTCTGCAAATAAAGAAATAAACTGGATCACTCCATTGAACAACCTAAAGAGATTCCTCTAATGAGATGACATTTTGTGGACCACTAAGGAATTTAGTTTATTACCGACGGTCAATAATTTTGGTAATAACGGATAAACCATAGGTAATATATTTACTAACGGTTTAGTTAGGACAAAGTTGACGTAGCAGAAAGGATTGTCGATAATTCAATTACCAAATGATTTAACGATGTTTTACATCACTGATGGTTAACTCAATAAATCCAAAAACAAGCCATGTTTAACTAGAGATTGACAGTCAGTTTTATAAACAATGAATCTGTCCGTAGAGAAAGGGTTGCAGTTCCGTCTGAAAAGGGTCGCAGTTCTGTCAGTAAACTATCGCTCGGGACTTCAAGCCGTAGATCCTGCCATTATTCTTCCTGCCAACAACTTCCCTCAAAAGGTCGTACTTAGAAAGATCGTGAGATGTGCCCAAATCACAGGCCGACTGCTGAGCTCTTCTTAAGCCTCATGAATGCCTTCTACAAAAAATATGATTAATGGAAGTGAGTAATTAAATATATTTTGATCTTTATTTGAATTTTATACTTTTTATTTTTGTGAATTACCTGGGTCGGCTAGTCTCTGCTGTCCATCCATGACTGATCTGACTGCCGCTTGTGGGTGCGCTTGTGTAACTCTACAATAGTTGGCTCCCGTGCTTTCTCTAGTGTTTGTTAATGTAATGGAATAGTTCGCATACATTCTAACTATTGTATGCCAACAACATTCAAACAAGCTTTGCTTGAAGAACACACTGATTTCAATCAGTAAATTTAAAATATCACTTGACAAGCAGCTAAATAGGGTTGGCAACAAATTTTGAAGAAAAATATGACAATCTTGGCTTTCATTCCAAATATTTTTCCCGTCTCCGAATCAATACAACGAATCAATCTTGAAGTGTATCTACTCAGGAATTTCAATGGCGCAAACCACTCACAAATTGATCCACGTTGTGCCAAAGTAAGAGAATATTTTGCTTTGGTGTTTGAAAGCTTGTCAGTAATAGTTTCTTGAATCTCCAACTCTCATCTTCTACAAATTTTCTTCAAAGCTAGTCTGGCATCTATGTTAATTTTAGTTTTTCTCTTAACATCCATCATAGTGTTGAATATATTATAAAAAAAAATTCTTTCACATTTTATTTTTTTAGTGAAAGCCAATTATTAATCTAAGCATTCTCGTCTCCACAAACCCCATACGCGATTGACTGTGCACCTGAAAATATGTTCTTATAAAAAAATATTTCATATGATATAAGAGTTTTCACTGCATACTCCAATGTGAAGTCTAATTTTCTTTTCAAAAATGGAAGTTCACTTCAAAACCTAAGTTGACAGCTCCAAAGTAGAAATTCACTTAGAAATCTCATGTGTATTCTCAAAATGAGAATTGCAGCAATGGAAAATATATTTTGAAGTGAATTTCTCTTTTAGAACTGGAAAATTACATTTCAAAGAGAATTTTCATTTTGGAAATGGAAGTTAGACTTTGTAAAGAAGGAAACAGTGAATACGGTTTACATCAAATGAAATGCCTTTTTTAAGAAAATATTTCCTAGTGTCTAATCAATCGTGTAAGGGGCTACAGGTAAAAAATGCTTAGTTCTATGATTGGCTTTACACCTAGAAACAAAATACCAAACAAATATGCCCGTGAAAGGGTTGGAGTAGCTACAGTTGGACACAATATTAGAAAGATATGCCTTAATGGATTTAATAATCTTTCACTTACCTAACATCAATATGATATTAAATGATCCAATTTCGATTCAACCGGAGGTCGGTTCGAAAGAAATTTGATCCAAAATTAATTTTCGAGCAATTGTCGTTGTTTGTTAGTAAATCTAGATTTTATATATCAACTTATTAGTTGGCTTTAACGAATTTATCTCAGAAGCTTTAACCTCTATAAATCTCGTAAATCTTGCTTCTTACTTCTTTCGGTAAATTCCAAATTTTAGGCTAAACGGAGCAAAAAAAGGAATTTAAGAACATGTAAGATTTATAGAGGCATTTTCTGAATTTAGCTTAAATCCTAAATATACTTGTACCAAATAACCCCAATTTAGACTATTTCTCTAGGGGTTGTTTGATTGCATCTAGGATATAGTTTGAAAACGATCAAGTCCTGTAAAACCAAATTTATGAAATTCTGAAGGGGTTAAATCCTAAAAACTGTTTGGTATATGAATTAGTAAATCCGGAGAAAGTGTTTGGTGACTTTAATAGAATTTACTAAATCTCACAAATTTCAGCTTCTTTACAACAATAACAACAACAAGCCTTTATCCCACTAAGTGGGGTTGACTATATGAATCCCTTTTCTCATTTGCTTCCTATTGAGAGTCCTATTTTCGTTAAACTCTAAAAAATTAAGATTATTTTTATACAATATGCCCAAGTCTTTGTAGGTGACCTAACTCTGCTTTTCTTAACATAAGTCAAATCTAAAACATTTACCCTCCTAATTGGTTCATGAGATGGTCGATGTTTAATTTGACCAAATCATCTATGACAGTCTCTCCAATTTTGTCTGCCACAAGAGCGCGAATATACATATTCACATTTTGTCTATAAGTGTATAGCCACTCATCTACCTAGGCATTCTTATCTCGACATCAATTAATTTTATTCTTCTCTATTAAAGACCAACATTCTGTGCTATAGAGCATTGTAGGTATGACCATCATTAACAACAAGCCGTTAACCCACTAAGTGGGGTTGGCTGAATGAATCCTTTTTCTCCATTGTATCTTATTTGAGTGTCATATTTTCATTTAATTCTAACAAATTAAGATCATTTTTTATACAATATGCACAAGTCTTTCTAGGTCTACCTCTGTCTTTCTTAATATAAATCAAATCTAAAACATCTACTCTTCTAACTAGTTCAACGGATGGCTGATGTCTATTATGTGCTTATAAACGATGGTGAAATGTGATGATTATAGTAATAACCATCGGGAACTAATTTGTTGTTCATACGCGATGGTATGTCCTATTGCTATGTTGTAGAAAATAACTTAACACATAAGCCATTGTAAAACCGTCAAAAAATAGAACATTTTTACTGACGAAAATTCAAGCCGTCGATTTTGCCATCGATTATAGTGCTTTTTCTTGTTGTAGGCATTTAAGTATCTTAACGATGTCATTACTGAAAGATAGTAGGCTCGTTGGACTCCTCTTGCTGAGTCGCTCGATTTGACTATAAGCTCGTCAAATTTGAAATTCATTTAACCTTCCAATTAGACATAAAAAACTTTCATAAGAAGCTTAACGGCTTGATCCAGGTCTGATTTTAGTTAGATTACATCAATTTTAATGTTATTGGGTCTGTCTCGTCGAGTCAGACAGTTTAACTATAAATTTACTGAAATAGAAGTTTTGGATGATTATTAATTTGAGTTTGAATATTTTTTGCTCAAAAAATGCTCCATGATTCGTACCAATCACCTCGAGATCTATGTAGGATGAAATATTTTCTTGAAATATATCAAACCTATTTATTAAATGTGTATTCCACTTAGATAGTAATTATGATATTTTTGATATGATGTTAAATATTTTAGTATATATGTAAATATGAATGTTTAGATGTTAGATACATAAATATATATGTATGTATTTAAAAGCCCTTTGTATTAACAATGTATACAAAATCATTGAAATCATAGATGCTATTATGAAAGTTACTTAAATTCACTGGAACAACACACCTATATTTTTAAAGCTGCCATCATCTCGCCTGTAAAGTTTGTCCACCACATGTTGGCGTTCCATTATGATGTTGGACATGATGATTATAAGCATTAATGCAAGAGTGGTACCATTTATTTAAACAACTAAAGCAATAAGTTAGACGGAATGCCTCATACAATATTAGATGAACAATCATTAATCGAAAACGTAATTTAACGATATGTTTGTGACGAGGCAACACTATATTGTTTTTATATCTAAGGCTGCCATGATCTCAAAAATCAATAAAATATTAGAGATATTAAATTTATACATTGCCATATGTTATGGATATTAGAACTACTAATTGTCATATACATATTATTGTATATGTAGAATATTTACAGTAACAATTTATAATTGTAATATGTCATCATTATTGTGGAATGTTTTCATCCATCCAGTATTTTATTAATTTTCAATTGTTGATATATAGATACCCATTTATTTATATATTCTTAAATTTGATAATAACCAATGTAAATCTAGCTTCACTACAAAAATAGAGTTTTCTTTGCACTTATCTAGCAGGAGTATCTAAAAGTGATGTCAAAAGAATCTACGACAACAGTATTTAAACGACATACGACAGCAGTATTTAAAGGTGTAGGATATATAGAGTTGTTATTTCGTCTCGCCTCTTCCTCACTCGAATCATATCCCTCTTTTCTCTTGACCGACAATAGATCTGTTCAATTTGATCTCAGAAGCCTTGCCGACTAGTGATGCTGAAAATACTTGGCAATCATGTTGCCAGCGTTGGTATTTTTTGTGAAAAAGTTTCTTAGTTATTCTTTAATGTATAAGGCTTAATGTATTTTTCTAATTTTGTTATAAGTTTAAGGGCTGTATTGCACTGAATGAGCTTTAAGTTGAGTGATTTTAGTAAATCAAGTAAATTCATATTTAGCAAAATCCTAGATCGTTAATAAGTCTCAAAAATTGTATGACATGAGCTTTAGTAAACCGAATTAAATCTTATAAAACAAGTATCAGGACTTAAATTTTTTTAATAAAAATTCAATTAAATTAATGATAAAAAAACAAATATAAAGTGTCTTTAAATTGAATTTATATTAAATTAATAATTTTGTTAATTCATAATTAATTATTTACTAAACAATTTACTTATTATTAAAAAAGTTACTAAACCAAATATTTAACAAGAAATAATTCAACATTTAAAACTTAATAAATAAGTAATTATTAATTATATTAATAAATAGTTACTCATAAATTTATTAAATAAAAAAAATTAACATGCATTATATTTTTATTAATTAACTATCACATAATTATATATATATATATATACATATATATATATATATATATATATATATATATATATATATATATATATATCTGTGTGTGTAATATAATTATAATTAATCTCATAATATATTAATTAATTATTAATCTATTAATTAATTATTAATCTATTAATTAGTACAATTAACTTAAATAAAATTAAATTAATAACCTAATCCTACATTTTCCTTTCCCGCCGAAATCCTCGCCAACTCTCTGCCGGAAACCCTTTGCCTGCCTTCTCTTCCGATTTTGCCCATGACCATTGACTTTGTGATCGACCCTTGCGTACAGTCCCTTTAAGAGCTAATTGGGAAGGCAACGAAAGATCACCTCATACAGAGACCACCTAATAACATCAATTTGGTTTTAAAATCCGTAGTTTTGCTTCATGTTCTTAGTCCTAATATTTCGCGATTAGTTTAATTTAATAATTCTTATTTGTGCATCCGTAAGGTACCTGTTAAGTTGACAGAGCGTAGTCCACATGCGTGTGATTTGATCGTTTTATCTTTCGAATATTTTCTTACTGCTTTAAGCCTAGTAGATGCATGTATGGAAGAATGGGATAATATGTGGTGTCCTATGACGTATATGGTTCTGGGAAGCATTGAGGCATCTATGTTCATTTCTTCCTTCATTGCTTTTATTATTATTGTTATGCTTTCATTGTTTTTGCTGTTTGTAGAATTGAAGAACCTGCAAATCGCTTGTTATATAGCCTTATATGCTAAAAAAATTTTCTATATTGATGTTAAAAAGTATTCGATTAATCTACATAATCTTCATTCACAAAACTGAAACATAATTGTTGAATTGAGAAGTGTCCAGAAAACATACTCAAAGAATGGAACGTTCTAGTAAGAAGTGATGAAAGAGAGAGAGAGAGAGAGAGAGAGAGCGCAACAGGGGACACCAAAACAGAGTGTCTTTAATTTATGGCATGGACCCCTATTTATAAGCATAGGTCACAATTACAAAATTACTTATTAGCCCCCTTATTGTTAACTTTTCAGAAGAACTTTTTGGTAATTATAGAATTATTCGTATATAATAAGACCGGGAAGTGATTTGATCGGTGAGTATTATCGATAGTCTAGTAAACCTTGACTCGATTAAAATCTATTCCGAAGGAGAGCCTCTCGTCGATCGTCTTGAGGACTGATCCTCAGTGTGGAGAATGTCTCATGGCATGTTTCACCAATCATTGGATAAGACACCTCCCTTTCGAACATCCAACTTAAGCAGTCATCAACAGGTATGCTTCATCGTCATTATCATTCTCTGAGCCAGTCATCTGCCTTGAGATTTGTGGTGACATATTTTTATATATACCTAGTTTGTTTCCCTGATTCTCTTGCTCCTTGAAAGCTGCACAGTACATGAGGATAAGAGAATCTCTTAAATATGTACGAAATAATTAAATGATATTTTTACGCAATAAAGGAATTCCCTGAATTTTTGTGCCCAGGCCATTGTAAATAGGTCTTGAGGTAAGGAGAAATTGTGTCGTTTCTTTTTCTTCTTGCTTCTTTAGTCTTCTATCTCTTCTTTTTCGTTGCTACCGCAATGTCTGGTGAGAGTGCACCATCAGTCGATAAAGAGCGCTCTCCTCAAAGCAATGAGTAATATGCGGGCGAAGGCTCACAAACTTAACGTGAAGCGAAAAACAAAAGGCGAGGATTCTGTGTGCGAGAGGAAACGAAGACAAAATTTGGTCTTTGGGTTTTTCTATAGGTCCATCACAAGGGGGAGGAGGAGTTTGGAAGGCATACCGAAGATTGTCCTTCAAGACATCCATTAGAGACAACCACTCCTATCTAAAGGGGAGGAAAGTGCCTTCAGGCTGTCGCAGGTAATATGTCTCCCCATAGGGTCTAGAAGCCACCGGCTAAAGCTAGGACTCAGCCTCAGTCACAAAACGGTGGCTTTTCCTCTGTGGTTGGAGGGAGACTGGTGAGGATTTCCTCTCTTACACCACTTATGAATGGTGTTGACTTTTGGCTTTGTAGTTTGAATCAATATTTTAGTATTTCTTTTGTAGTAGTAGGAGCTCTGAAGATCGCCTATACTTCCTCCAACACTGTCTACGGCCCTGAGGATAATTTGGCCTTTGTGGATCATGGCGGAGAGAGGGGAGCGAATACTGAGGAGTAGGTTGCTTTGGAACAAAGAACCTTGGAGCAATGTACTTACACACCTAAAAATACCTATTTTTTATGTACACATTTTAGTCTAATTCTTAATGATATTGCACTTTAAAGGAATGTATTTTACATACTTTTGGTTTTAGGTACAAGAAATGAGGTTTGGAGAATATGAAGCAGAAATGGTGTAATTTGGAGCCAAAACGAGCAAGGAAGAAAATTGTGATCTGGCACATTTCAATGCCTTTCAATGCTTAATCTCATTTAAATTTATCACATTTTTTTGAATGAAAATACACTTTAAAGTAATGTTGTTTTCATGTTAATCTTGTAGGTATAACAGTTAGGAGCGAAACGCAGTTGAAACGGGGCGAAATGGGGCTGAAACAAGGCAAAACGGTGGAGTTGCGTGCAGTGTGGCGCCTAGGTGCCCAATCTAGCGCTTAGGCGCCAGTCGCAATAGAAATACGGTGCATAGGCACAAAAAACTAGGTCCAAGAAGGTTACTGGATGGATTATTGGCAATTCCAAGCTATTATGGGATGTTCTGGAAGACTCATGGCTGTTATGCACGCTCCAAAAAGTGGCACAATGAATCTAGACATTTGGAATGTGAAGAGGTATGTCTCTTGGCAAAAGGAAGTGCTTGGCTTCTTTTTAAAATGGGGGGCTGGTGTCTTTTTTGAGAGGAGTCTAGGAGGGGTTTTTATTAGAGATTTGGAGAGGAGTTTGGTGTGCCTCTTGCAAACCATGCACTGAAGGGTTTACCTGTTTCAATGTAGTGCTTGAGATTTGATTAGTGGAAGTAGAACTTACCATTCCATACCATGTTGGCTTTATACTTTAAATGTATGCACTAGTTTTGGAATGCAACGTTAGGGTCTGGATTGCATTTAAACTTCATAAGTTTCCTTTTGACAATATCCCGCAAATTTTTCCAATGTCAGGTTAACACCAGTCGCAAGAGAATTTTATGAGGCACACATATTCACCACGAAGAGCGCACTTTTTGCCTTTTAGTGGACCGTGTTGACATAATAGCTCAAATTTTCACCGACATTCTCCTTCTTACAAAACATGTATCGAGTGGTTCACCTGAATCGGATGGATTTGATATAGGTAATAGAATGCATCAATAGTTCGGTATAAGTTGGTTCAGGTGTGACGTGTTCCTATAGTAAAGACAATTAAACGTTAGCCAAATGAATTTAAGTAAAAAACACAACATAATATAATTGAATTATGGTATTATACCTGGCTTAGAAAATCTAATACTTCATATATATTTGCATCGAATTTCATCTGTGGTTCTTGTCTCAATGGCACGTCAATGCAGTAGTTAAAGTTAGAGAAAAATAGTGTTGCACAAAATAATACATTATAGTAATTTAAAAATATATACCTTTAGCTCTCTTGTTTTTTCCCGGTATCCTTTCAACCTAAAATTAGGTATTCCTCTGGCCTCATTTTGCGGGGTCATTCAAATTGAATTATATTTTAAGTGATTTCTTATTTTTTGTTTTTTTTATTTGTTTGAGGCTCTTTCCCAGCTAATAAATCAGCAATACCTATAAATAACGTTTTCAATGTTTCAAGCATAAATTTTTCGGCTTGTTCGTTTCCATATGCTTTATTAACTAGTTGGTAGGCGAACTTTTGAGCGTGTGATTAAAGTAGAAGGCCACTTGCAGTTCCATAGGACATTTAAAAATCCTTCAAATGTTTACATCAAAAACTATTATAGATTACTTTCTTTGCTTTAACGGACCATCGCAATAAGAAATATTTGTCAGGGATCTTTTTTACATTTACCGCATAAAGAACACATATAAAGTGAGCGTAAAAAAACCCCATCATTTCATATTTCACTCACCTGTAAGTGATCTTGCAATTAACCCTGTCAAATTTAACAAACCAGGGTTTGTTCATCTCCAGATTATACAAGTTCTTTATATGGAATTCACGTTCACTGTCACATGAGAATTCAACAGTTACTCCACATATCCCATGCAGTAACTCTTCCTCAAACATGGAGTAGAGCTTGCACATGTAAAATGAGGCAGCTTGTCTTAACATTGGGCTGGATTTAACTACGGGTGTACTAACAGTTTAATAACATTATAAATTTTAATCCTTCTCGTTCCTTCTCCATGATTACATTATATTTTCAAGACCCATAAAGCAATCTATTAGAGAGTTTATGGGCTTAGATACATTGTGGAAAATTTTATTTATCGACTCGGTTCTTTTCATTGATTAGATTCTCATTCCAAATATTTTTTTTATTGAATTAACTACTTGTGTCTTATTCTGTACAATTCATCTAGCCACATGTTGCTGTGTAGGTTTTCTTTCTCGATCATTATAGCCTAGGTCTCTTCAAACTCCTCTCTAAAGTCACACTTGCTCATGCATTTATAAAAAATGTTGTTCAACCTCTTGTAAGACATACCATAATGGTCATTTGAAGGAAATTTCTTATAGATATGCCACTGATATAATCTATGCCTTATGCGTGGAAGGCAATCTTTGATGGCTCTTGACATCGCTTGATCTTGATCTGTAAAAATTGAAATTGGATGCTTGTCATTTATTATTTGAATGAATGATTTGAATAACCATTTGAAAGTCTTAATTTTCTCGTCGGATAAAAAATCAACTCTGAAGAGAAAATTTTGCCAATGGTGGTTAACCCCAACAAAAGAAGCACAACATAAATTATACTTATTCAATCGGTAGCTAGTATCAAAATTTACGACATCCACAAAACAATCATAATCAACCCTGCAGGACCCATCACTCTAGAAAAAGCTTGTCAATCTATCACCTTCTTTGGCTTGCAATTCCCACGCAAACATGTTATCCTCGTTTTGCCTCTCCATGAATAGTTGTAACATATAATTGACATCACCTTGTCCAATTCTACTTCTTCTTTCTCTTTAAATAAATTTATAGGCATCTTGCTTCGTACATTCTACGTCTTCCACTCCCTGACCTCTGAAACAATGATGTTAAATGTGTCTGCTGCTCTGATCCATGATCTTGCAATTGATCTCAACAAATTTGCATTTAACTCGCTATACTTCCTGCTGGAACGCAAATGATGCTTATGACCCGCTTCTGTCAAGGGATGATTATGACTTTCTACAAATTTCTTAATGGTCCAGTTGCCATCAACATCGATAGCATATCAAACCTTAGCTTGACAGCCAGTCCTTGTGTATGCTTTTTTATACTTCACCTTATTGGTTAATTATGACTCTCTCTTAGGACCAGCTTTTCCAAAAATATAATCCTTCGTCTTAATTTGCTTCGTGTTAGGCCAATAACTACTATGGTCCTTTCTAACGGTGAACCCAACACGATGTGCATAGATGTAGTAGTGTTCATAAGCTTCTTTCTCATTGTGGACAATATTCTTAAAAAAAATGTTGGTGATTGTGTCTTTGCAAACATATCCAGGCTCAGATACCTAAAAATTTGCATTATATCATAAAGACGAACAGATATGCACATAACGCCACATCCTGAACACCTAAATATCAAGGGATAGATAACAAATTGCAAACAAGGTAACACCCAATTATAGTTGGGTTATTTTGGGTTTATAGTTGGCATATTCTGCTCTATTTAGGCGGTTGTCAAAGCTTATTTCTAGTTTTCTTTGTGTTATTTTCGAGTTATTTAAGATTTCTTCAACATAACCTGAAAATAAACCCAAAATAAATTGGAAATAACCTGATAGTTGTTTAAGCGTTCTTTTATGTTTTGTTACGGATTTATTATTAGGTTATTCTCAGTTTATACTTGGGATATTCTGCTATATTCAGTTTTTTATGATATTCTGGGATTATTCTCGGGTTATTTGGTGAAAATTCTCAGGTTATTTAGGATTTCTTTCATATAGCCAAAAAAATATAGCAAAATAATTCGGAAATAACCTGATAGTTATTTAAGCATTTTTTTATGTTGAGTTGCGGGTTTATTATTAGGCTATTCTCAGTTTATACTTGATTTATTCAGCTATATTTAGTCGGTGGTCTAAGCCTAATTTTGAGCTTTTAGATTATTCTAGGGTAATTCTGTTGCTATTCTCGAGTTATTTAGGATTTCTTTCAAATAACCCGAAAATAACCCTAAACAAATTTGGAAATAAGCCGATAGTGATTTAGCATTCTTTTATGTTGAGTTACGGGTTCATTATTAGATTATTCTCATTTACACTTGAGTTATTATGCTATATTTAATCGGTAGTCTAAGCCTATTTTAGGTTTTTAAGGTTATTCAGGGTTATTCTGGGGTTATTCTCGGGTTATTTAGTATTTCCTTCAAATAACCCTTCAAATAACCCGAAAATATTGTCAAAAAAAATCTAGAAATATGCCGATAGTTATTTGGCGTTCTTTTATGTTGAGTTACAAGTAATTTATTAAGTTATTCTCGGTTTACAGTTGGGTTATTCTGCAATATTTAGCCGATAGTCTAAGCCTATTTTCGGTTTTAAAGATTATTCTGGGGTTATTCCAGGTTATTCAGGATTTCTTTCAAATAACCCGAAATTAACGTCAAAATAATCCGAAAATACCCTGATAGTTATTTCTTCATTCTTTTATGTTGTGCTATAGGTTTATTATTAGGTTATTCCAGGTGCATGGTAGGGTTATTCTGCTACATTTAGGTAGTATTTTTAGCATATTCTCGTCTTTTTAGGTTATTCGGGAGGAAATAGTGACTTATTCTTGTGTTTTTTAGTATTTCTTCAAAATAAACCGAAAATAACCCCAAAATAACTCGTAATAACGTGAAGATAATTAACTAAGTGACAACACAGCAAACGATAATATTTCTCGTAACCCAAAAAATCCATCCCAAAGATGTTGCCATCATTCTTGTAACCCATGATTGCTATCTCTTCGTTTAGAGAGAAAGTAATCTCCATCGCAGCTCCAAAGCGAACAGTACCCAATATCGCAACGGAAAAAACCTAGCAGAGCAAAGAATTCCACGAAACCCTAGCAGAGCTGTGAGCTGAGGATAGATCCAAAAGGATAAAAACTTTTATTAACTCTGATTCGCGGGAGGTTGACAGTTTAAAGGGCGGGACATCAAAGCCCGTAATCGTCGAACAGGCCGGGTCGGGCCAAACCTATTTACGATTATTTTTTTTAAATGTTAACTCTGTGGGCAACCATTACACGTGGGGAACTCTGATTGGAATTCAGACGTTCCTTTGCGTCTGGAGTCCAGACCAAAAATTTTCTCAAAAATTGGTGTTTTCAACTCTTTCTAAGGTATTACGTTTAACTATATTGCATTTATTTATTCACCAAGTCCTTTTTTTCCAATGAAATTTATCTAGTTTAATTAGCTATTACTAACAAATTCAATTTAGAGTAAATTCAAGGAGACTAAACCTTAATTTACTGTTTATTTTTCTAATTAAATATGGATAAAATATAATTTTGTAATGTTTTTAATTTCAGAAATGGGAAACAGTGAATCACTTAGACATGTAAAAAAGATTGTTTTTAGAGGTTTGGGAAGTAGGGTTGATCAGCTGATTTGTATTCTATACTAATGCATCATGATTCAATGGAGCAAGATTGCAGCGATACGCATGAACTCTCACATCCACCAAAGTGCAGTTTAAGGAAGTAACCTCAACGCACAGATGCTGGGGGTATATGAATTAACTTTATTAATTATTTTTTTTTTCTATTTTCAAATAATCAAGGGGCTCTAGTGCAGCGTCGGGGACACACTACATGTACATATCATTTAAATCTATGTCGGGCATACACGTGCATATAAAAGTAGACGGAAATGGTTTGTCATGCAACATACCATAGTCTAAAATAATGGTATCTTATATGGGTACTATTGGTAAAGATTTTAGTTAGCAACCATAGCAATTTTTGATTTGTACATTAAGGATATGGAGCCTTTTAAGAAAAAGTTGTGAGTGGAGATAGAGGTATTTTGAAGATATTAAATAATTAATACTGTTATTTTATGTTTTATTCATGACTTTAACCCATTATTTGAAGTCTATGTTTGAATTTCATGACCACATACATCATTGGATTTTGTTGTCACTTGTCATTAAATGAGGAAACTATAAAAATTGTCTTAAGTCGGAGCATTGTGATAGTCTCCCCTTACAAAAGATTATGAAGGATGTTTCTGAAGGAATAGACGCGCTACAATGGTAAAAACTTGTGAAGTCACATCTAGAGGATCATGTTATCCTTGTATTTTGTCTAATTTTGAATTGAAACAAAAAATTAATCTTTTTATTACAGATGAGAGCAACAAAATCTATTCGATTTGCAACAAAAAGGCATATCCACACACCATGAGTCGGATTAGTTCTGCCAAGAGTGGTGCATACATAAACTGCTTGACCATATTTTTTTGATTAAATTATATGTAGTAACTTTATCAAATTAATTTTTTATCCTTTTTTTTTTTTGTATTTATGTTAGGCTGCAGTTATGGATACTTAGTAGAATACACGAGGATGAGACATAGTCATCTGAATATGTTAAAGAGAGATTAGTAATAATATTAACTTTGCTTATTTATATTGACTAATAAATAAATCATTTTAACACTAAATATATATTTTTGTAATGTAGACACAAGTTTGTGCGATGTTAGAGATGGAAGGCTTAACTCCTAAAGAGGGTAACATAAAATCACATCAACAGGTGTTTATGATTGTCATGAGTCTTGAATACCTTGGAAGAGTATGAACACGGGGTTTAGGAGTCACTTCAACTTAATTTTTTCTACACGATATGATAATTGTAGGTGAAAGCAGTAGTTCGCAAGGTTTAGAAAACTAGATCAAACTGGTCGGCTCGACTGACTCGACTGTGAACAAGCTGGAGGTCCATTTCTGGTTGGTCCAACAATAGTCGTCGCATTAAATCACAATGAACTGATTGGAACTACGGTCCAGCCATTGAATTGGCTAGAACTGACAGACTAATCATCGAACCAGTTTATTTTCTTTAGTGCTCCTTGGGAGATATTATTTAGATTATAATGCTTGATTGCTAGTCTTCATGCAGTAACAGTGTATCGTACGTTTTATTTTATTATTGTATTAATTTATAAGTATTTTTCTTCATATTAAAGGTCTGTTTGGGATAGTTGCAGTTGTTTAAAAAAGCTACTGTAAAGCTGTTGCAAAAGAAATTGTTACTCATAAAACTGCAGTGGCTATTTAAAATTTATTTTATTTTAAAAAAAATCAAATCGCGCCATTCTGGCAGCCACCACACGTGGATAGCTCAGATTTAAAAAAAACAGCTCCCTACCAAAGATATTTCTAAAAACATCAAGAATGCAGTTCCACAAATAAATCTGTGGTGATAGTCTGAAAAGCAAAGACAAAGGCCAAATTAAAAAAAAAAAAAAAAAACCTATTCCAAACGTACCCTAAATGATGTCTATTATAATTAATTAATTATTATTCATTTATGCGATTGAGTATTCAATCTTATCTTCTTATCTTTTGTTTACTTACAGATCTGTTTTATTTGATGCTAACATTTTCTTATTTTTAATTCTTTTTAGAGAAATAATTGCTCAAAGTAGTGGAATGAAATAGTTTAAGGAATCAACATAGTTACTTATTTCAAAAGAAAATGTTAGTTTTTTAAATGAGTTTTTTAAGTTCACATATGATTTATAATTAATGATATATTTTTTATACTACACATATTACAACAATATTGTGTTATTTAAGTTATAATAAATATTTTTTTATAATTATGAGATCACCCAGTTCAACCCCGGTTCAACCATTGTATCTTGAACCTCTTCCTCTTCCTATTCAATTTTTGGTCTGATTTTTAAAACAACGACAATATGTCTACTTTTATTCTAGTTGAAAAATTAGAAGAAGACATGCACTCCGTATAATGTGAGGTGAGATAATCCATACATCAAATACAACCAAATTATCAACAAACTAAAAGATCACCTTTGTCATGTTGGTTTTTAAGCACTTAAATATTTTATTTCCTTTTAATCATCTTAATACTATCGATTACTTATGTGTTTATTATTACAGGGGTGCAACAAACCTTCATCTGATTGACGAACTAAGGGGAATCTCATTCAATAGCCATATGTCTTTACGCAATTTGTTTTAATATATTTTGATTTCTTTTCTTTTAACTAATTGGGTGTTGAACTCATTAGTTGCTAGATGTTTTGATGTTTAGGGATTATTATTAGCTTCTTTGAACATTTTATGTGTTTTTGTGTCCATTTTGTTCTTCTTCCAAGTTGTTGGAGATTGAAGTAATATATTAATATATGGTTTTTATGTTTAGAAGATATTATTACAATTTTATAAATCTTATGTGCTTTTTTGGTTCATTTGATTTATGGACATGCACATGCATATCAACGAATTCATATGTATTTACATGCTTAACACAAACTTCAATTTTTTTTTGCAGTTGCACTGCATAAATCTCTCATATCTAATATTTGTGGCATTTGCATGCTATGTTGTGTGTGATGCTGAGGTTTAGTTATTAGAAATGTAAATACATAGGAGTTGAGTTGTGTGTGTGCGTGCGCACGCATATATATATATATATATATATATATATATATATATATATATATATATATATATATATTTTACATGCAGGTTTACCCAAACTATGCATAATCACTAAAATCAGTTAGATCTAAAAAAATGTAAGTTAACAGGGTTTAAACTACTTCCATTCTTCTGGTGTTTAAAACCGCTGTCACAGTCATCACAGTTAAAAATATTACTCAACGGTTCTAAAACCGCTGCTAAAAGTCTTTAGGTCTGTTTGGAGTAGCTTATTTGGTGCAGTTGCGTTTTAAAAGCGCACCAAGCCTGTTTGGGTAAACTGTGTTTTGACAGCTTATGCGTTTTCAAAATGTTGAAAAACAACGTTTTCACGCCGTACTTATCTAGGTGCGGTGACAGCTTTCTGACTGCGATCTGATTTTTTCAAAAAAATAAAAATTTGTAATAGCAATCGCACCTAACTTATCAGCAGATTATTCAGTAAGATACAGCTATCCCAAACAGATCTTTTGTAGCACTAAGCAATTAGCAACGATTTAACTTATCATTCTTATAGCGGTTAAAACTGCTATTATAGTATCACAGCTTCAGACCTTCCATGATGGTTCTAAAATCGCTGTTAAAAGCATCCGGAACACTCAATAATTACAACGATTTAGAAATCGTTGCAATAAAAATATTAGAGATTTTTATTGCATTGATAACTTATATAAAGTACAGCAAAATCCTTTTTCCTTAATAGATTTTTACATAAATGATTTAAAACACTGTGGGTTCAACTCAATATATAAACTTTGATAATATTTATTAGAAATGAGGTATATTTATAATCTAAATTAAACTTAACATAATAACATGTCGTGACCATAACTCTATTAATAAGATTACTTTTAGTTAGTACACTAAGAAGAGGTCTTATTTATCATTACTTTTATATTGTCTTACGGATATAGAAAAAATGACATGAAGTAGCCATTTAATGAGCATTAAAAGGTATATATGAAGTACATAGTATTAACTTCCAAACACAACAATGTGGTAGTTTTATGAACAATTCTTGCTTTGTTAACTTAGTCGCCTTTACTCTTTAAACGAAATTATCAAATATTATATTTATACTTTGAAAATTTGCTTGGGTCAAGTTCATATCAACATGAAGAATTAAAGGAAATCGTCACACTGAATCCATTGGAATAAGCTGGAGCTCCATTGACCCCATGATTGTCAAGATGTCCCCAATACTATGAATTCACTAACAAAATTAAGTCACTATCAAAATTGCACAAAATCATCCAAATAAATCGCTTGTGCATATGATACTAGAGGCTAATAAAATTATTTTGTCCAGTTTTTTCAATGCAATAACTCAGAAGAACTTGATCGGAGAAGATAAGATGGCCAGCAACTTCATACGAGTTTGCCCAAAATTTAAAAAGTCTATTCATTTTCAAAAGACATTATATTTTTATTTTATGACAAATATTCTTTAATGTTAAGCTCTAAATGCGTTCTAAAAAAAGAAAATGGTATAAATAAACTTATTCTCAAATTCTTCATGTACACACACATACACACACTTTCAAATTGACTTTATTTTTGTTTAATTATTTGTTAGAAAAACTTAGTTCTCGTTTTCAAGCTTGTCTCAAATGTATATTTTTACAGCACAGTGTAAATATATGCCTTGAGGAAAGCTTTGAAATTGCAATGCAGAGCAAAAGAGAAGTTTTAATAAATGTAGGCATTTTCACTGTAACATTTGGAGCCTAAGTAGCTACTAGAATGGAATTTTCCTTACTTAAATGGTAATTTTCTAATGCATTATGACATCCTTTCTCACATCTAAGACGAAAACATGAAATTTTATTTACTTGAAAGATAAATAATTTATTCATTACAATTAAGGAGGGCTTTAAACTGCTTCACATCTTTAGATTTCGTTTAAAGAGAAGTTTAGGCTCAATTTTATTTTATAGAAAGCAGACAAAATAGAAAATTTTGATTTGGGAATTCAATTTTAAAAATTTTTTCCTATCGCGACGGCATTTCTTTCCGTTTAGAATTGTGAAAAGTGCGCAACAGTCTGAAATGCGACTTCTAAAAGAACTCTCATCGATGAATTGCCGTCAAATGAGATCTTAAACTAATTCACATCTTCCAGTTAAAGTGGGTTTTAAACCGCTGCTTATACTATGAGATACAACGACTAATTTGACCTTACAATGAAAACATTGCTTATAATTGTGTATTCAATATGCATGTTTAGATCATTTATAATTAAATTTTAAAATAAAATTTATATGAGCATATGTACATGTAAGTGGCAAATTTATGTTTTATAATACATTTGCAGTTTATAGGACCTTATATTCATGAATAACATATTTGAGTCCATCAATTAACAAGTCAAATATAAATATAAATCTTTTGCTCTTTTGCTTGTCAAGCCTAGCCGAACAACACTAGCTCTCAAAAATTACTTATGTGCACTCCTACTTATAACCACTCGCTTTATTCAACTCTATTTTGATGAAATCAACAATATTAATGGGCTTTTTCGCCTTTTCCCTAAGCAGGCTAGATTCTTCGGTGCGTCCCAATTAATTAGGAATTATCGGGCCATTAAGGTCTTTCTTAGTATGTCAGCCTGCAGCCCATTGATGTTTGTAGAGAATGTTACCCCTTAACAAGTCAAATATAGATGAAATTGGCGAATTTTTCAACGGTTCACTAGTTGATGCATCTCGATTCAATTTAATAGCATTTTTTGACGAACTTTTGGCTAAAATATCTTCATTTTGTTCAGCACCATCGTCACATCAACTAATATTAAGGCTAGGTCTAATAAAATTTCTGCATGACTATGATTTTTTTCCTTATAATTATCCTACAATTATATATATTACAAAATCCATATCAATATTTAAAATAAACTACTTTTCAATTCTCTTCAAAATTACAATTTTACACTCCATTCTCCAAAGAAGCAAGCATAGGGCCGTCCATATGTTAAACATTATATAGCCTATACTAGAATGTGTTTCCTCAAATTTATATTCCAAGTTTTAAGTATCACATTTCCTTATGATTGCTGCGTGCCTAAAAATTCATGACATTAGACTAATATTTCAATGTTATGGTATTACACGAATATCAAGCACACAAATAAAAAAAAAATAACGGACGAGTTACCAAAATTTTTTGCATTGAAAAAGCCTAGAAATAAAAAACATCACCGAGTTTGACCGGTCAAATTAACTCAATATACATTTGCAAGTGTAGAAGCATGTCTTTCTCCCATGATAGGGAGAACGAGGTTTCAATCTTGTATTGACAACTAAACTTATCTCTATACATGTCAAAATATATAATTGTAAGGAAATTCAACAACGATTGTAGTATTGCATTAACAATTTGCAAACAGTGATCACCAACGACTAGTGGTCAGTGATGGCAGATGGAGACGGTGGGTGGTGTCGATGGTGACTGACTGTTATGGAAGCCATTGGTCGATCATAGTGGATAGCTACAGTAGTCGCTAGTTACTTGTCGGGTCTTCTCACTAGAACATGCTCTAGAGATTGACTTTTCATTGTCTTCTTTGCCCCCCACTAAGTGCAAAGAAGGGCCTATTTAAAGTTTTTTAAGATGGGCATTTTCGTGTTTTAACATATAAATTTCCTAACCACTTAATCAGATTGTTCATGTTAATTCTCTTAAATCATAAGCAATTTTAAGGATTTTGGTGTCTAGAGCCCATGAAATTAAGAGATATTAAGACTTTGTTGGATTCCACTTATCGAGACGCTCAATTCAAATATTATATATATATATATATATATATATATATATATATATATATATATAAATATATATATATATATATGTGTGTGTGTGCGCGCGCGCGCACGCGAAAGCCTTGGCTCATTGGTTGCAGCCTTTGGTGTAAGTCCTCGGGTCGAGGGTTCGACCCCCACCCACTACGGGTGAATTTGAATAAGACACCGAACCTGGAAGGGGAGTCCGCTCCTCGCTCAGTTCCACACATGGGGTTAATCGGTGGTCTCCGACTGTCGATCAATCTTTTTATATATATATATATATATATATATATATATATATATATATATATATATATATATATATATATAATTTAGAGTTCATTTGCATATTCAATTAACAATTCAATGCATCCAATTGTCCCTCAATGGCTTGATCTGGGTTTGATTGCACCCTAATTGAAGCAATTTTAGAGTTGTTGATTGATTTTATCAAGACACTTATTTTGATTATAAGTTCGATGGAAATGAAACTTGAATGGTCATAAATTTATATTTGAAATGCTTCTTATTAAAAATGCATTGAGATTTGTACTTGATCATATAAGTTTAGTCGATCTAACAATGATATTCACAATCAAATGTGTGAAGGCATTAAGGTTAATTTGCTCATATAGTTTTCTAGCATTTGGATAAGATAAACTCATTATCTTGAATATTTTTAGAAGATCGAGTCAAAATATGTTAATCTCACTAACAACTAAGAAGTGCTTACCAAACATATAAGAATGTGTGTTGCATACGCTCGTCATAGCAATTTGAGAACTTTTACGACACTCATCATAAGGTCATATGTGAATGTTAAAATCACTTTCATTTTAGGGTTATTTGATTTAAAGTAAAATAGTTGCATTATAATTTGTTTGGTATGCACTTTTTATTATTCAGCATTTGATTTAGAACTAAAAAGTACAAACAAAATTTTAAGATATTAATCATATCCCAAAATCAAAACCTACTTTTAAATGCATCCACATCTATCTCATTTCTTACTCTCATAATTAGTGTTGAGGCAAACATGATTGGCTACTTTGACAAATTGTCTCATATCAAATCATAATTACCAGCAACAAACTCATGAGATAAAGGAAAACCTCTCGCATATTATTTTACCTTGGCTAGAAAGAACCATCACATTTATAACTTTAAGGTAATTTAATTCACATTGCTGCCTTTTGCCACTTGCATCCCAACTTTTATTTTTATTTCATATTCACTCTGCCACTTGCCATTAACAACAATTGCTTGCATCCTCACCTCATTGTCAATCACCTTCCCATCCTCACCTTCTCCTATCCCATGACGCTACTAGTTACCCTAATTTTCCTTTATTAAATTAATTTAAATCATTATACCAATAGAAAGATATTGAATTAATGTACGTTTTAATTTGCTGATTAAATATAAAATTTATACATCTATTTACAGTCAATCAACATACAAAATACATGTTTTTTACAATTAACTTTGAAGTCAACTTAATAATTTAAAGATGAATCAAACATCACTGTAATTTTTCCTTAAAAACTACAGCTATGCTCAAGTTTTGCTAATTCCATCCCTAAAGTTCTAACTATTTAGTGAATACATTTGCTTAATACATTTGACGGAAGAGGTTATTGAGACCGAGCAACACGAATAAGATTTTGTTGACCCAAGCTAAAAGTACAACATTAACCATTCAGAGTTTCAACCACTACCTTATCTTATATTTTTATAGTTTTAATATACATCATGTGCTTGCATATAATTATTATTTTTTAATTGAACATCTAATTGTTCTTTCTTAGAACAAGAGGGTTGTTCAAGTAAAATAAATTATCTTACCTAATAATTATATTTTGAATAATTCAAATGTAATTTGTATATTTATATTATTTATGATTAAGTCAACAAACATATGTTGGATTAAAAGAGTTTGAAGTTTACACAATAGTGTTCTAAGGAGAAGTCATTAAGCAATTCTACTAACTTCATAAACAAGACCAACATGGATTTATATATTAATCACCCAATGCTTTTGTATTTACATAGAATACTAACAAAATGATATTTAACATATTATTTCTCTAAGTTAATGGTCCGGTCGTGCATCAGTACTATTCATATTATTTTTAAGAACAATTCCCGAAAAGTTCTCAAATTATTACATGTGCTTTAATTATTATTTGTTCTACAGGTTATGTTATAATTAATATCTTAAACTTAATTAGATGGGACATAATTGTACTTTGGATTGGCTGTGTTGGGGAGAAAGTGGAACACAAGTTTAAGGTATGATGAGTTTGCCATGTGCATTTGATTTTCAGTGATTCTTTTTTGGGTATTTTATTAGATTTATTATTACTGATTATTGGGCTCTCTTTCATATACGGCAAGCATATTTATATTCGGCAGCACCATTGTATAAATATTTATAAAATAAGTCAAGAATAAATTATGCTCAGAAGTTTCTAGTTTCAAGTGATGGTTAGGCAAGTGTATATGTAGGCTGAGGAGGGAGCCCAATGATTTTTTTGTACCTGCTTTTTGAATTTTACTTTTTCAAAATAGGGTCATATTTAAAATGATTTATGAATAGTATGCTATATTAGAGATTTTTTTTTTTTTTTGGTAAAGAGTAAATAAGTTATTTTTTAGTTTTTATTAGTATGTATATTCCTCTTTTTATATTTAAAGAGGGATTATAACTGATTTTTTCTGTGTAGAGTTATAACCCTATTTCGTCCGTCTGTATCCTTTATTCCCACCTATTAGCGAAATAATCTCTTCCTGTAGATGTAGGTGAAGTTGCACCTAACCACGTAAAATACATTGGGTTTGATTGTTTATTTATTTCGTGATTTTGTTATCCGCATTAATAATTGACATTGGAATCATAATTATGTGATTTCAGCAATAGACAATTGCAAATCAGGCAATGTTGTAGACAAAAGACAGAGAGATCAAAACAAGTTATATTACAAAATCTGGTGGAGACTTCTATAATAACATGTTGCCAAATATTTCAATATCCACCACGAAAGTGAAAAAGACATTGATTCATCAAATAGTTATGCATCACATAAGATCAATATGATTAAATTTGTCGGCAATGGGAACTCTGACATGTGGCAATGCAAGATGATGTTCTTTGAATTTGGAGGAATTTTTTGATAGCAATGAAGATCCAGAGGAGATGTTAGGAAGAGATTGGTTGAAGATGAACCAGAGTGCATCTGACTTGATCAAAAATTATTTATCTCAGGGGATCAAATATGTGGTGATGATGAAAATTCTGATGGAAAAATGTGAAGGATGCTGAAGATCTAATATCTTCAAATCCATATGAAGCGTTGACTCTACAAGTTTCAGATGAGCGATGGGGTTACTACTGATAAACACATGAATGCTTTTACAAATCATTTGATAGTTATATTAAATTAAGATGAACATGTTGGAGATGAAGACACTGAACTTCTTCCACTGAATTCCCTTCTAGATATATATTCACATTTGTTCCCATAGAGACTGGTTTTGTATGGACAAGAAACTTGATGGTGGTATAATGACTATGGGCAATGATCGAGCTTGTCATACTATTGGTATAGGAAGCCTTTTTTATCATGATGTCTAATGGTATTATAGTGAGTTTCATGGAGTTAGGCATATTACAAACATCAGGAAAAGTTTGTTGTTAGTTGGGACCTTAGAAGCTAAGGACAACAAAGTAATTATTGAGGAGTTATGATTATATAGCATAGAGCATTGAATATTATGAAGGGAGTTCTCAATCGCAACTTTTATTATCTTTAGGGTAGTATAAGGGTTGGAATGACTCTTGTTGCTAGTGATTCTTCTAATACCACTACATTGTGCCATATGTTGCTAGCTCATGTTGGAGAGGCTTCACTTTGGGCTTATGTGATGAAAGGATTGATCAATGAAGTGACCCGATTTTTGTACTTCCAAATACAAGAATTTTTTACCACTGCTAGAAAATTTAATTTCTGGCAAATGTGCAAAACACTTGACCTGGAATAACTTGCTATATAGATGTGTACCAAATAAAATTTTTTAAATATATGTTTATATAGCAAAATATAATTTTAAAAAGAAAATATTTTATATACTTTTTGGGTACTACGCAAGTATACGTATCGTTTCGAAGTAATATAGGGCTTTGAAACAAAGACCCCGATATCGATCCCACGGGGAAAAATTAGTGTAATAAATTTCTAAAAATTATATTTCAAAAATCTTTTTATATTGTAATTTAACTATAAATTACTATTAATTTACTAGATGCAAATAAAGAAAACAATAATAAGACAATGACTTTATGAAAACTATATAAAATAAACAACTTTCTTCCCTTGATTAATCTAAGATTTTTAAGATAATTTAATATTCGTTGGAGAATTTAATTTATGGTATTGTGCCAGAATAGAAGCATTCTATTCTTTACCCTTTGATCCGGACGCAAAGAACATTGGCTAATTTACGGATCGAGTCCGGATGTATTGTTAGTAGAATGGGTTAATGCAGACTCACACTCTTAGATGTCCAAGGGTGGTATGGTCGGCCTACTAGTGACCCTTTCCTAATCTATAAATCAAATTATAAGAATTTAGTACGTCACTCTAAAAACTTATCAATTCTACGCCCTTTAAATCTTATCTTCCTATTTATTTGCACTTCACCTTGAATAGCCCGCACATGGCCTTCGACTACCGAGGATTCATGTGACACTTACAAGTTAAGAGTTTTTCTCCTTCAGGTCTCAAAACTCTTCGACGGGTTTTAACGATTTAAATGACCGATTTAAAAAGTAAAGTAAGATCAGGTATTAATGTCGTCACAATGTTTTGAAAATATTTTGAATTTCGATTCTCCATCGAATCTTTTATTATCTTATTTATCTCTTCATAATTGAAGGAAGAAAGTAAACTAACTACTCGAAACACATTGAATATAAACATCAAAACATAATAAATAAACTTTGAATCGAATATAAAATACTTATCTCGAATATTCCTTCTACGGATCTTCGATTCCTACGACTCCACGGTGTAATGAACTCAGGATGCAACAACTTGAAAATAAACTCACTAAACTAAATAAAAGTGGCCACTAAATTTCTCTCTCTAGTTCTCTCTCTAAGGATGAGAGATCCTAAAGTGGATAAGAGAAAGGGGTTACTGATGGGGGCACGTTTTTACGAAGAAATGGACTCTTATTTATAGGCATCGAGGGTTGCCTTGAGGCACCTCTTCAAAACATGTCCACATTCGATGAATCTTCTAGAAGGTCGGTCGGCGTATGGCGCCGAATCGGCGCTGGCGCCGGACACCGCGTCCGGTTCTTCGCACCTCTTCACTTTGGCTCGCACCTCTTCGCGATTAAAACCGTTTTGGAGCGTCCAAATGCAATGTATCACATGTCCTATTATCGAGGAACAGCTGCGGTCTTCTAGAATGTCCGATAACCGCTCACTCCGTCAAAATAACCGTTCGAACGTTGTCGAAAACTTGCCGGTTTACGTATCGAGTCGACGCTTAGGCGCCGACTTCAGCGCTGGCGCTGGACCATATTTTTTATACTTTTTGTATTTTGCTCCATTTTTGCACTTTTTGCACTTTTGCTCCTTTTTGTTCCTTTTTCCTTTTGGACCTTTTTACATCACTACATCCAAAAACACAAAAAATACCTTTCATTAAAGCATAATATCCTTAGAAATTGATAAGAATTAAGACATAAAGAAATAGGTATTTTTTTATAGATCAAAATCCTCGAAACTTAAATGTTACTTGTCCTCGAAGTAACTCTTTCTACTATATAAAATGTATAACCTTTGAAATAAAAGATAAATATTTAAGATTCCTTATAATTTTTGATTTTATAAAGTTTTTAGTAAATTATTAACCTAATTTCACTAACTAGGTTTAATTTTCAGAATTTAAAGAATATTTAACTACCAAATCATAAGATTTAGAACTTTTCATCCATTTTGAAAATAATAGAAGTCTATTATATTAAGATCTCATAGATTATTTACAAGAAAAAGATCTTCTTGAAAAATCTTTCCTAAATAAATATTCATGTATAAAAATTAAGTAAAATATGTAACTAGTTTTCTTCTTATAAGATAATTCGAGTGAAGCCGATTTTTGATTAGGCATTTCATCGAAACTTCTCCTCTCTCTCTTTATATATATATATATATATATATATATATATATATATATATATATATATATATATATATATATAGAGGATTACTATATATCGGATAGCATGTTAATGGTTTTGAACTTCACTATCCTTAACTTATATTTTCAAAACTTATACATTTTCACTTAATTATTATAACATGAATAAGAATTCAAAAAGATTTCCAATATTTTCTTTTTCAAGTGATAATTTTTTATTACTTAATATTTCTAAAATTCTATTATTTCTATCATGAATAGAAAAATTTCTTAATCTTATTCTTCTTTAAGTTAAATAATTCTATTCTTAAAATCAATCAAAGTTATTAAAATTTTGGTTAATTTCACTAAATTGTTTATAATTTCAAAAATAAAAGTGATCTCGAATAAATTCTTCATTCCTTACGTTATGTTAAAAAGTTTTTATTTTTATGAAAATATTAGCTCTTTAAGGACAAATAAAATTTAAATTTGAATGTATTTTCCTTTCCCCAAACTTAAGTTTTGGTATACTTATGATAATTTGAAAGTATGAGAGAAAGAAAATCATAAGAATTTTTATAAGTATGTAAAAACAATCTTAAAAAGAAAAATTAACTTCTACTCATGCTTTTATGAATAATTAAGATAAAATTGAAGCATGTATAAAAAGTAAGCGAGCTAATTTTTATGATTATACTAAATTTGAAACAAAATTAAAGCGAAGCAAAATTACTAATTACTAAACGATGAGACTAAAACAAACATAAATTAACTCTAACTTCGAGTCTCGATACAATATACTTAAGAATATTTTAACAACGAGAATCTTAACACTAATCGATCCACACGAAATATTTAAACGAAATCGACATACATCGAACACAAAACTAAACAAACAATCCAAATAAAACAAACTAACGAGTAGCTCATCATAAAGATCTATAACTACTAGTCACTAGTTGTAGCCTCATCATCATCATCGTCACCAAAGGAAAATTCTACGTCCTTAGGATCGACAAATGGTGTGAAAGCTAGGAAAAGTAGGAAAGCTAACATCATGTTCACCCTTCGAAACTCGGCTAGGGCTTCATCATACTCGGCATCATAACTACTCTTCCTGCGGGTATAATCGGATAAATGATCGAGTTTCCTATCGATAGTATCGATCTCGCAGTGAGTTTGAAATAACTCCTAGCTCTTTGCTCTAAAAATTGATCATGCATTGATTTCCGGAAACTCGATGGTGGCTCGGCGAAGTAGAGGGTCGAGAAGTAGAAGGTCACACAGGTATGTGCGAAGTAGAAGGAGCGGTCGATCTCTTCCTCGAAGACGATCATAGATACTAACACTCTCTGCCCGATTGGCTTGGTAGACTTTAACTTCTCCTCGAAATATCGGCGGTGACTCCATTACTAACACATAATGAATAAATCGAAGATGGGAATCTCGATCCAACGAAGTGCTTGGATCTCGCGGTAGAATCCACGGAATCATAAATAATACTGCTAACATCGATAGGTTTCCTTTCTCGAATGCGGTAGTTTAAGATCGCTCGATCTCTGAGTCACTTCACTCGGGTGGTTGGAAGGTAACAATCTTGCAGAAATAAAATAGTTTCATGCTTTAGAAATACCATTTAATTTGGAGGATTTGAAGTTTACCCTTTTTCAGTTCTCGATCTTCCAAGATCCGATACCGATCGATCGAATAAGCGATGATCATATCCGAATCTCCCTCGGATGGTGATAATCCGAAATAATGGCATTCGATAGTTGGTGGCGAGGCCATAAAATATATTGATTCTTTCGGGACTAAATCCTGCTCCGATACCTGCGACAAAGACTTTATAATCTTCGGCATCCAGAAAATTTGCATAAAACTCTCGAACGATAGGGATAACGGCAACGACGATGAAATAACGAGAATCGTTGCCGATTGTGTGCAATGATAGTGTTTTCGATCATTTCTCTCGGATGATAGAAACTTCGTTACGAAATGAACTTCTGGACGTCGCAAATTCGTGGAAGCGAAAATGCGCGAGCCATGATAGAAAATTTGTTCGTTATCGAAAGTTATCTCGTGCCTTCCAGCGTTTAGATTTTGGAGTCATCTAAATGTGAAAGAAAACAAGAACAAATTTAGGAATCAAAGATTTAAACTCTTTCTAAGTTTATAAAACTTCAAATAAGTTTAAAAATCCAAAGTAATCACTAAAAATCAAAATTTTTTCAAAATTTCGGTTCTTAGCAAAACTAGGGAAATCTATGGTGAAAATAAATGGTTTAAAGTATAGATCTGACCTTGAGATGAAGAAATCGAGTGGTTTCGCGCTCAAATCCTTGATGTTTTGACCTCAAAATGGATCTAAAAGGTGTATTTTCGCAAAAATGGGGAAGAAGATGAAGCTTAGGCGTCAAAAATAGCTTTTAGGGGTTATTTAAGTAAATTTTTGGGTACAGGCCGAACTGGCGCTTACTCGCCTTTCACAAAAAAAAAAAATTTTTAAATTTAATTTTCCACCAAAATTCATAAATTCATCTTCTAATTACTCATATCAGAGTAGGTCTTCAATTTCTAACTTCCACAACATTTTTCAAAAATTTATAAAAATTAAACATTTAATCCACCGATCAAACATAAGGTTTAAATCAAACTCACTAAATTCCATTTATAATCTTCGATATTGACTCGATACATTCCGGATAAGTATTATACTTGATTCGAGTTCCTAATACACACTCGAACATAACAATTTCTAAGCAAAAACAACACACATTGAACGTGAAAGCAAATACACGAAACAAACACGATCGATTCTCTAAATCGATACAACGACTCAACAAACCATATAATAACTATCTCATTACAAGAATATTCTAATCTTCACAAGGGAAATTGTGTATTCCACTTGGAAAGAACACTAACGCTTTCAGGAAATCCGTAGTCGTCTTTTCGTCAATCCATTTGTTCTTCGCATACATTTCAACTTGAGCATCTTGATAAGCCGCAAAATGATCAAATTGAAGTTTCATTTGCCATTCTAGATGTTCAATTTGATGAAACATCTCATGAAGGCGATCTCCGATGCTTTTAAACTCCGCTTCGAAACTTATCCAAACGACTAGAAATTTTCTCTAAACTTACAACGATGAAACCATTGAAGTAGGGTTGAGGATCCTTTGAGACCTTGTCCCTAGCTTCTTCTCCATGATTTCTTCCTTCCATATTCTTCGAAAATTTCTCGAATCTCTCGAGAATGAAGTGCGAGGACGTAATTTTGATTGCTTGATGGTTAGGGAAGAAGATAGGTTGATTTAAAGGTGAAAATCGTGTGAAAAAGCTGAAAATTTTCGGTTTTTACACGACCCGATAGCCGTGGCGCTTAGGCGCCGAATGCGGCGCCTAGGCGCGGGACTATTGATACATAGTTTGATTTTGGCGCTTAGGCGCCGAGTCCAGCGCTTAGGCGCGGAACTATGTTGAACTCCGTTTTGCCTAATCGTTAAATTTCAAAATTTTGTTCTCCAAGATAGGTAAATTATAATGGTAAGAGTAATTTAGATTCAATAACTCACATTGTAATTAATCATAATGAAGGTTAACTTGATCTCCTTTTTTCTCATATTCAGAATAGAGTGATATAATTTCTAAATCTTACATACTTCAAAATAATTTTCAGCCTAAGTCAACAAAGACTTTTGAGCATCAAATTTTTCTAAAGTGATATAAAATTAATCAAGATCGATGCATAACCTTACATTAAAACACAAAAACACACATAACAAAAGATAATTATGGGTTGCCTCTCACAAAGCGCTTGGTTTAACGTCGTCAGCCCGACTTAAGTAAATCTTTAATTAGGTTGACTCGATTCATAAGCCTCTTTATAAATCTTTTTAATATCTACCAAATAAGGCTTCAATCTTAATCCATTTACTTTAAAAAATTTTCCTGTTTTGGGATCTTTAATATCCACAGCTCCATAATGGTATACTTTCTCAACTATATAGGGTCCAATCCATTTAGATCTTAATTTTCCGAGAAAAAGTTTTAAACGAGAGTTAAACAGTAATACTTCTTGTCCAGGTTCAAAAATTTTTCCTAAAATTTTCTTATCATGCAACATCTTCATTTTCTCTTTATAAATCCTCGCATGTTCATATGCTTCATTTCTTATTTCTTCCATCTCATTTAATTGCAATAATCGCTTTTCTCCTGCTTTATTCACATTAAAATTAAACTCCTTTATCTCCTAATAAGCTTTATGTTCAAGTTCTACAGGTAAGTGACAATGTTTACCATAAATTAACCGGTAAGGTGACATTCGATTGGTGTCTTATAAGGCTGTTACTATAAGCCCATAATGCGGAATCGAGTACTATCGACTCGATCGGTTATTTTAGGATTAACGAGTCTTCTCTAGAATTCTTTTAATTTCTCTGTTTGATACTTCGACCATTCGACTTGTTTGTGGGTGATAAGCGATTGCAATTCTATGTTTGATTCCAAATTTTTGTAGTAATGATTGAATTCTTATATTCACGAAATGACTTCCACCATCGGTGATAATTACCTTAGACATTCCAAATCTTGAAAATATCATTTTCTTTAAAAATTTAGAAACACTTTTGGAATCACAGATTGGTAAAGGAACGACTTGATCCACTTTGAAACATAATCAATTGCTAATAAAAAATAAATTTTTCCAGATGATGGAACAAATGGTCCCATAAAGTCTAAACCCCATATATCAAAAAATTCAACTTCCAATATATAGTTTAAAGGCATTTCATTCTTCCTAGATATATTTCCCATCCTTTAACATCGATCACATGTTTTCACATAATGTCTTACATCTTTAAATACGGTAGGCCAATAAAATCCAGAATGTAAAATTTTAAATGCGGTTTTATACATGCCGAAGTGTCCTCTAAAATCAGAATCATGACATTTTTGAATAATAGCAAAAGTTTCCTCATAAGGTACACATCTTCGAATCATAGAATTTTTACCAATTTTAAATAAATGAGGTTCTTCCCAAATATAAGATTTAGCATCATATTTAAATTTCTTAATAAATTTGTTATCCAAGTCGTAAGGCAAAATATTGCTAACTAAATAATTAACAATATCGGCATACCAAGGTGTTTTGCATCCTTGAATAACATATAAAGATTCATCGGGAAATTTCTCATTTATATTTTCTTCCGAAATAATATCATTTTTAATTCTAGACAAATGATCGGCAATTTGGTTTTCGGTTCTTTTTCTATCTACTATTTGAAAATCAAATTCTTGTAGAAGTAAAACCCATCTTATAAGTCTAGGTTTAGAATCATTCTTAGATAATAGATATTTAATAGCGGAATGATCGGTATGAACTATGCATTTAGTACCAGAAGATAAGGTCTAAATTTATCGAAGACATATACTTATAGCTAGAAGCTCTTTCTCGGTGGTAGTGTAATTGCTTTGTGTTTCGGTGAGAGTTTTACTTAGCATAATATACGACTTTGAAAATTTTCTCATATTTTTGTCCTAATACGGCTCAATTGCAAAATCACTTGCATCACACATTAATTCAAAAGATTTATTCCAATTAGGTGCAACAATGATAGGTGCAGTTATTAATTTTTCTTTTAGAATATTAAAAGCATTAATACATTCTTTATTAAATTCAAATTTTGCATTTTTTCCAATAAATGACAAAGAGGTTTAGCAATTTTAGAAAAATCCTTTATGTATTTTCTATAAAATCCAGCATGACCTAGAAAACTTCTCGCATCGATACTGATAGTAGGTGGTTGCGATTCAGTGATAATTTTCACTTTTACTTGATCTACTTCCATCCTTTTTGTGACACTTAGTGACAAAGTACAATGCCTTACGTGACTATGAATTGACATTTTTCCCAGTTAAGAACTAAATTTGTTTCTTCACATCTTTTCAGAACTTTAGCTATGTTTTCCAAACAAGATTCAAAAGAAGTTCCAAAAACTGAAAAATCGTCCATGAATATTTCAAATCCTTTGTTAATCAAATCACAAAATATTGACATCATACATCTTTAAAAAGTTGCAGGTGCATTACATAAACCAAAAGGCATTCTTCTAAAAGCAAATGTTCCATAAGGACTTGTAAATGTTATCTTTTCTTGGTCCTCAGGAGCAATAAATAATTGATGATAACTAAAATATTCATCCAGAAAATAGAAATATGGGTGTCCGGCAAATTTATCGAGCATTTGATCCAAGAAAGGTAAAGGAAAATGATCATTTCTAGTGGCTTTATTTAATTTTCTATAGTCAATACAAATTCGCCATCCAGTAACTTGTCTTGTAGGAATTAATTCGTTTTCATCATTAACGATGACGATTACACCTCCTTTCTTCGGAACACGATGAATAGGACTTACCGATTGTTATCAGAAATAGGATAAATAATACCGACATCTAACCACTTAATAATTTTTTTTAACAACCTCTTTCATGATAGGATTTAATCTTCTTTGCGATTCTATAGTAGGTTTAAAATTTTCTTCCATTAAGATTCTATGCATGCGAAATGGAAGGGCTTATTCCTCTTATATCGGCAATAGTCAACCAAAAGCTTTCTTATAATTCTTTAATACACCTAGTAGTTTTTCTTCTTGATCTCACTCGGTTCGGAAGAAATAAAAACGAGTAAAGTTAACGAATTTCCAAGAAACACATATTTTAAATGTGAAGGTAACATTTTTAATTCCGGTTCGAGGGCTCTTTTAATTGATGGTAAAAGTATATCATTTTGAGTTATGTCTAAAGTTTCCCGATTATCTTTAATAAAATGAGTCTCTTCTTCTTCTACTACTTCATTTTCATCGGTTAAAATTCAAATTTTTCTTCGAAATGACTTTACATTTTTCTTGATAATGTTTTTCGATTAAATAATAAATTATATCCATTCGATAACATTTCTCTTTATCGGGGTACTTCATTGATTTAAGAACATTGAATTTAATTTCTTGATCATTAACTCTCATGGTTAGTTCTCCTTTTGCACATCGATCATAGCTCGTCCGGTAGCTAGAAAAGGTCTCCCTAAAATAATAGGTAGTCTCTTTATCTTCTTCCATATCAAGTCTTATGAAATCTACGGGGAAGATAAATTTATCCACTTTAACGAGGACATCCTCTATAACTCCTTTAGGATAAGTGATAGATCTGTCAATAGCTGAAGGGTTCATGTGGTGGGAGTAATATCTCTAAATCCGATCTTCGAAAGATAGAAAATGACATGAGATTAATACTTGCTCATAAATCACATAAAGCTTTTCCACGAAAATTTTTCTCGATAGCATAAGGTATAGTGAAACTTCCGGGATCCTTAAGCTTTTCGAGTAATTTCTTTTGAATTATTTCTTTGCATTCTTCACTTAATGCAACGAGTTTCAAAAGCTTAAATTTTCATTTTTTGCTTAAAATATCCTTCATAAATTTTGCGTAAGTTGGCATTTGATCCAAAGCTTCGACAAAAGGTATGTTAATAGTAAGTTTCTTAAAGATTTCGAAGAACTTAGAAAATTGATGATCTAATTTACTGTTGTTTAAGTCTTTGAGGAAAAAGTGGTGGTGGTTTTCAACTTCCACATTAACGAGTATAACGGTTTGATCTTGATTAGGAGAGAGAGTTTCTTTAGGTTTTTCGATCTCTTGACCTCGATCTCTTTTTCGATTTCATTAGCATTCTTTCTTTTAATTCCTTTCCACTCTAAGTTGCACGGCTTTAACTTGTTCATGTTCTTTTCCAGTTTCCTTTGGATTTATTTCAACATTACTTAGGAAGTGTTCCTACGAGTACGTTATTAATTAAAGTAGCAATTTGCCCCATTTGATTTTCAATATTACGAATAGCGGTATTTTGATTTTGTAATTGATTATTCATTTGTAAAATTAATTCTTCATTGATAACTTTTTACGTTGATTATTAAATCCGGGAGGTTCATAATTTGGATTAACTTGATTATTCCGATTTCCGGTGGGATGAGATTGATTATTACCCCATTGTTGTTGTGAATTATTCCGGTTAAAATTAGGATGATTTTTCACTTGAGATTATAATAATTTGAATAAGGATTATTTTTACTTTCGATAGCTTGTAAAGTTTCAATAGTTTGAGAATCTTGAATATTAGCAGAGTTATTATGTGAAATATTAATTGCAAAATTATCTAATTTCTTAGACATTCTTGCTTACTTGTGAAGCTAAGATAGAAAAGGCTTCATTATCGTGAATACTTGCCATCTTTTTAGGATTAATCCTTTCGGAAGGCCATTGAAAATTGTTATTAGCCATTTCTTGATTAAAGTGTAAGCTTCTTCGAATGATTTAGACATTAAAGAACCTCCAGCGATGACATCGATAATTGATTTTAAAGATCCAATTAATCAATTATAAAATGTTTGAATAATTAACCAATCAGGTAAAGCATGATGAGGACATTTTCTTAATAGTTCTTTAAATCTTTCCCAAGTTTCATATATTGTCTCCCCGTCAAATTGACTAAACAAAGTAATATCATTTCTTAATTTAGCAGTTTTAGAAAGAGAAAAATATTTAGCAAGGAATTTTTGTGTCCTTTCATCCCATGTTTTAATAGAACCAGTCGCTAATGAGTTTAACCACATCTTTGCTTTATCTCTTAAAGAAAAAGGAAAGAGTCTAAGTCTAATAGCATCATCAGAAACATTGTTATATTTAAAGGTAGCACAAAGTTCTAAAAAACTAACAAGGTGTAAATTTGGATCCTCATTTGGTGTTCGACCAATTTGATTGTTTTGCACCATTTGAATAATAGAAAGTTTAAGTTCAAAAAAATTAGCATCTACAGTGGGTATTTGAATACTACTATGAAGTTCATCAACTGTAGGGTTAGCATAATCCCTTAATGGTTTATAAATATTTTGATCATTAAGTTCAATTGGATTTTGTAAAGTAGCCATTTCTTGAAATTTTTGAATTTGTTTTCCCTTTTTAATTTTTCTAATTGTTCTTTCTAATTCGGAATCTAAAGGTATTACTTTTTCGAGAACCAAATCTTCGCATAAAACAAGGAATAAAATTTATATATATATATATATATATATATATATATATATATATATATATATATATATATATATATATATATATATATTTATATATATTTATATATATATATTTGGAAATATAATATTTTTAAAAAAATTTATAACTGATACTATTTCTTCCCGGAAACGACGCAAAAAACTTGGCTCGATTTTTGTACTTCCAAATACAAGAATTTGTTACCATTTCTTAAAAATTTAATTTCTGGTGAAGGCGCGAAAAACTTGACCTGGAATAACTTGCTATATAGATGTGTACCAAATAAAAATATTTAAATATATGTTTATATAACAAAATATAATTTTAAAAAGAAAATATTTTATATACTTTTTGGAGTACTACGCAAGTATACGTATCATTTCGAGTAATATAGGGCTTTGAAACAAAGACCAGAGTATCGATCCACGGGGAAAAATTATAGTAATAAATTTCTAAATATTGTATTTCAAAAATCTTTTTATATTTTAATCTAGCTATAAATTACTATTAATTTACTAGATGCGAATAAAGAAAACAATAATAAGACAATGATTTTATGAAAACTATATAAAATAAACAACTTTCTTCCCTTCAATTAATCTAAGATTTTTAAGATAATTAAATATTTGTTGGAGAATTTGATTTATGGTATTGTGCCAAATAGAAGCATTCATATTCTTTACCCTTTAATCCAGGCGCAAAGAACATTGGCTAATCTACAGATCGAGTCCGGATGTATTGTTAGTAGAATGGGTTAATGCTAGACTCGCACTACTTAGATGTCGAGGGTGGTATGGTCGGCCCTACTAGTGACCCTTTCCTAATCATAAATCAAATTATAAGAATTTAATACGTCACTCTAAAAACTTATCAATTCTACTCCCTTTAAATCTTATCTTCATATTTATTTGCACTTCACCTTGAATAGCCCGCACATGGCCTTCGACTACCCGAGGATTCATGTGACACTTACAAGTTAAGAGTTTTTCTCCTTTTAGGTCTCGAAACTCTTGACGGGTTTTAACGATTTAAATGGCGATTTAAAAAGTAAAGTAAGATCAGGTATTAATGTCATCACAATGTTTTGAAAATATTTTGAATTTTAATTCTCCATCGAATCTTTTATTTTCTTATTTATCTCTTCATAATTGAAGGAAGAAAGTAAACTAACTACTCAGAACACATTGAATATAAACAGCAAAACATAATAAATAAACTTTGAATCAAATATAAAATACTTATCTCGAATATTCCTTCTACGGATCTTCGATTCCTGCGACTCCACGGTGTAATGAACTCCAAATGCAACAACTTGAAAATAAACTCACTAAACTAAACAAAAGTGGCCCTAAATTTCTCTCTCTATTTCTCTCTCTAAGGATGAGAGATCCTAAAGTGGATAAGAGAAAGGGGTTAAAATGGGGGCACGTTTTTCTGAAGAAATGGACTCCTATTTATAGGCTTCGAGGGTTGCCTTGAGGCACCTCTTCAAAACATGTCCACATTCGATTAATCTTCTAGAAGGTACGTACGGCGCCTGGCGCGGGACACGCGTCGAGTTCTTCTCACCTCTTCACTTTGGCTCGCACCTCTTCGCGATTAAAACCATTTTGGAGTGTCCAAATGCAATATATCACATGTCACTATTATCGAGGAACAAGCTGCAGGTCTTCAGAATGTCCGATAGCTGCTCACTCCGTCGAAATAACCGTTCAAACGTTGTAAAAAACTTGACAGTTTCTGTATCGAGTCTGGTGCTTAGGCACTAACTTCTGGTGCCTAGGCGCCAAGCCATATTTTTTTATACTTTTTGTATTTTGCTCCTTTTTTGCTCCTTTTTGCTTTTTTTTGCTCCTTTTTGCTCCTTTTTTCTTTTTGGACCTTTTTACATCACCTACATCCAAAAACACAAAAAATACCTTTCATTAAAGCATAATATCCTTAGAAATTGATAAGAATTAAGACATAAGGAAATAGGTATTTTTTTATAGATCATGAAGCGAGCACCTTCAAATGATTTATGTGAAAATTATATATTTCGCAAGGAAACATGAATACAGTTTGGTACTGTCATCTACACTAAGAAAGGATATTGTATAGTATATTTACATAGATGTTCAGAGTCCATGAAGATGACATCATTCGAAAGATGAAGATACTTTGTCTTTTTTATCAATGATTACTTAGGTGTACATTACAAAGCATAAGAATGATGTGTTCTTGGAAGAATTAGAGTAAGACTCAGATTGGTAAAAAGATTTATAACATCAGATCAGATAATGAGGGCAAATACTCATGAGATGCATTCTTACAAGAGTCTCAGGATATTGTTATAGAGCACCACTTCATTATTTGAGAGACATCCCAACAGAGTGAGATGACAATGATGATGAATTAGATTTTGGTGGAGAAATTTCGGTGATTATTATCCAATTCCGGTTAAATATAATATATTGGGGGTAAGACCAATGACTATGCTTATCACTTGATGAGCCATATTTCATCAGTAGTTATTAGGAAGAAGATCCTAATAAACTTGTGGGCAGGGCATTTATAAGAGTTTATGAGCACATAATAATGTTTAGATTTCCATCTTACTATTACGTGTATAATCTAAAATCACGAGCAAAGAAGGCAATCTTCATTAGCTTCTGAAGAGGAGTCAAGAGCCTCAAACTATATGATCAAATAGAGATGAAAATTAACATTACCATGGATATTATATTATATGATGCAAGCTTATTGAAGCCTCATGACAAGCGGAGAATTCTATTGGGACCACATATATGCAACATAATTGAGAGTTTAATGTAAATCCATTTGTTCCACAGATTTTGTACACTACTATTTATTTACCCGATCCAGTTGTATATTAGGAGGTACTGATTGATAATAACCAAGAAAAGGTGTAATAAGATGTTGAGAATGAGGCTACCGCCCAAGAATATATTGCTAGGAGCATGATCAAGCTTTAAAATGTCCCAAGCTGATTTGGTTGAGGGATAATGTTGCAATTACACTTTCAGCCACGGAGATTGAAATTTTTTGTCACGATAAGGAAATTGTGGACAACTCAAATTGTGATCTTTGGAGAGGGAAAATTGTGAAAAGATAGAGCATATTCAAATGAATTCTACCTGGTGGTTTGTGAGGTTTCCTTTAGGAAAGAAAGTCATTGGGTATAGATGAGTGAATGTGAAGGAAGAAGGATCTCACAGAGTTGATGTATAATACAAAGTAAGGTTAGTGAAGAAAGGGTTTTGCACAACAAGAAGGTCTTGACTATGATGAGATGTTCTTCCCAGTGTTCAAGAATCCTTTGATATGTGCTTTCTTAGCACTTGTAGCACAATAAACCCTACTTTTGGAGACGTGACAATTATGTTTATACATAGACAATCACAAGAGGATATTTATAGGTTGCAGTCACATAGATAAGGAGACTTAAAAGACTTGGACTGTAGATTAGACAAGCCTTTATATGAGCTGAAATACTTACCATGACAGTGGTATAAAAAATTTGATTAGTTCATAATGTGACATGACTACATGAGGTGTCAAAACAATCATTGTGTATATTTTAAGAAGTGGGTCAATTGTGAAATCATCTACTTGCTTCTATATGTTGATGGAATATTCATCGCCTCTGTCAATTAGATTAAGGTTTATAGGATGAAGAACCAACTATCCAAATATTTCAAGATGGAGTTAGGAGAAGCTCGCAAAATTCTTGGAATAGAGTCTCTTAGGGACATGATAGCTGAAAAGGTTTGGCTCTCAAAACGAACATATGTTCGAAAGGTGCTAAAAAGTTTGGAGTTGATGCTCGAGCAAAGTGATGAGTCTACCCATTATATCTCACTTTTAGTTGAGTTCATATCAATGCTCTAAAGTTGATTGGAAGAGAAATATTATGTGCTTGGTTCCTTATATATTAGTACAGAGGGCAATCTGATGTATGTCGTGATTTGTATTAGACTAGACATTGGACAAGCGGTTGGTGTTGTGAGCAAGTTCATGCATGATGCACAATATAGTCATTGGAAGCCTATGAAGAGTATTAAGAAATATGAAGAGTACAATTGATGTTCTGTTGGTGCTTAAGAGAATCAACTATTTGTAATTTCAGTGTATGCTACACTGATTAAGACTAAGGAGATGATATGGATAGGTGTAAGTTTACTATTGTAATTTATTCACTATGGAAGAAGGTCCAGTCAATTCGAGATTAGTTTATCAACTTATTATTGCTTTATCTACAAAGGAAGTTGAGTGCATAATGGAGGCAATGAAAGAAGTGATATGGATGCAAAGTCTACTAGATGACTAGTGAGTTGATCAAGAGACTATAGTGGTATATTGTGATAGTTAGACTGTGATATGCTTGACCATGAATCTAGTTCATTATACAGGTACTAAACGCATTGATGTGAAATACCGCTTTTTTTCGAGACTTGATTGATGAAGTTAATATCTTATTGAAAGGGATAGATACGAAGAAGAATTCAATGGATATGCTAATAAATGTATTGTCCGTCTAGAAGTTCACCTACTGTAGTGTTTGGTGAACATCTGAGCTCATGTTTGATTGCACAATTGGGCATTTTGAATAATTACACAAGCCTTGATCTCTTCAAAAAGGGGAGGTATGTAGGTAACTATCTTGGTGCAGTCATTTGGCGTAGAAGCTCATTTTGATCATCTCTCATTTATCTGGATGTGAGAGATTAGATGAAGACTAATATTAAAGACTTATTTGTGAAAGGAGGTAAATGTCATTTTTTGCTTTTTTTTTATTAATATGCCCAAATCCTTCTTATTTATAGGAGGGGCGAGGGCTAATTTTTGTATATGGAGTTCTCAGTCTATTTTGCCTGTTTTTTCTTTTCTTTTTTTTTTTTTTTGCTCCCCACATATTGATAGTGGAATAACCTCTCCCCGTGGATGCAGACATATTTGCACTAAATAATGTAAATTGTACCAGGTTTGACTATCTATTGTTATATAATTTTATTTTTTGCATTGTTTTGCACAACATAGTATATTCGTGTTTGTCTCAAATTAAATTCATTCATTTGTTTCAACTCATGTTTAACTCAAAATTAATTCGAATGATTTAAAAGCTAAAGAAGAATTTAACATTGCTTTTTAAATGCAACGTAAGAATACTAAAAAAATATTATAATAGTATTAATAATTTAATTAATTTTGGCTTAGAAAACCGAATATAATCAAATAAAAGTTTGTTCATGTTAGACTTATTTATAAATTGAGTTGAGTTCAAAAAAAATTTTCGTGTTCAACTAACTTATTATGAAACAAATCAAACATGAACTATTTAGCCAAACACAAACTCTTTATAAATTACAAGCTTTTTTAATTGCCCAACTTCTCACCATTGAAGCTTCACATTACCGAGAAGACAACATAGTAATAAATAATATATTAAAAACTATAGTTTGAGTCTTATACGAGTAAGAGATTGTTAAAATATTTTAGACTACTGAGCTTGGTCCTAATTTACATAATTAGCATTAATTAACAATCATAAAATTTTAAATTAAGAATTTGTTTGATCATTGATATGTCCAACTCAACTTGAATCTCCTCCAATTTTTTGCAAGCACAATAACAAATAATCTTTCTACTCATCTTTAATCCCCAACATTATTTAAAAAAATGATTGGAGGAGCAGTCAGAGAGTGAGTTCTCTAATTTAATTCAAATTCAGGAATTAGTCAAGTGGGTTGTGTAATTGTCTAATGCAACTAGATTCTTCTATATTGAAACTATGAGTTAAACGTACTATAACACATATTCCTACATATTTTAGTCATTTTATAGATGTATTTTCTCTGGTCATCGATTCCCTACAAGTCGACTTCGCTATCAAGTTCATTTAAATATTAATTAGCTTTCTTGGACAGATTAAACTGGACAACATAGCACTTCTGTCACCTATTCAGCAAGTTTTAATGAAGAATGATTTTCATACATGCCACTCAATTGTTATGTATTTACATATATAACACTCAAACATCAATTTATACATTCAGACCATATAACATATGCATGTAAAAGTGTGTGTCACCTTTTAAAAACATGGAAAAGATGATATTTTTTATGTGATATTAAAAGCAAAGTTTAGGTATTAGATATGGAAATATATAGGAATCGAGTGGTATTTATTTATGTGCCGATGAAAATCAAATGGTTGATCATACAATTTTTAAAGATGCCTTTCTCAAGTGATGTATTGTTTTGAGTAGTGATCGTGTCAATTAAGTTAATGCAATCCAAGTTGGCTTAAGTTTGTTCATGATACTCAACTTTAGTCATTATTTGAGCAAGCAATTTTTTTTTTTAATTAATTAGTGACAATTGCATGACTGAACATAGTGGCTATTAGTTTAAGCTATTTTCTTATCGTTCGAGTTCGAGTTCGATCCATATCATCCTTACTCACGGTTGTGGTCAAAATTTTGACTTTGATTTTTAGACTTTGATCTTTAGACTAGCTTTATGATATATATATATATATATATATATATATATATATATATATCATATTTAAAAGAATTTTAAATAAGAAGTTTAAAGATTTTTTTTTAATTTTATATAAGTTTTATTGCCATTGCGCTTTCCATATATATACTCATGTGTATTAAACATTGTAGTGGATTTTAGGTAATCTACTGGGCAATTGTTCGTATTGTTGCAGGGAGAGATATGGTCAAGGTTGAGAGAGTTTTTTAGTCACTATTATGATCATTATCTTAATTATATTTGTTTTGTAAGTCTATTCATTTTAAAATCATAATGATGCATTTATTTTCTTGAGAGTGATTTTGTCGTAATTGTGGTATATATTGTTACTTGTTTTTTTGATTTAGTGACACGAATGAAAATATATTAATACTTTTAGATTTTGCTTTTTTTAATTTTGGAGTCACTAGCTTGTCTATCAGTTATCTTAAGATTTCCATTTTTCGAATAACCCTCTTACTTGAACCGTCAGAACAGTTCAGAGAAGAAGAGGGATCGAAAGAAAGGGAAATAAGACGGAAACTAAGTAGATAAATTTAAAAGGAAACATGGAGAGCTTATGTGTGGTAAACCTCGTGCGATAGGTTAATATTGTATGTCCAAACAAGTTCGGATCAAGACACTTTGAACCGAATATCCACAAAAGAATACCTAAGTAAGTTACCCATAACAAGAGAACCAAATTTGTGCATTTGTTCTGGGTTCAAAAATACTCCTAAAGGGATATATCCTATTTGGTTAATTACATCTTTGTGGATGCTCAAGAATACTCTTGATTAAAGGAATCTTGCTTACATTTAAGTGATGACTAGTAAATGGTGTCACAAATGATGGTTATTTCACATAAAGCTTCTCAACACTTTCAGAGCTCAGCCGACTCATACCGGTAGAGAGTGAGTCTCTCATAATCCCATATAGATAACGGCTCATCGCCAGTCATGGCCTATTAAATAACCAGGTCACCTTATAGGGTCCACACTGTGCTTTCAAGCCTAACTAGGTCATAAAGGTAAAGGGTGAACCACCGTATCCCAAATGACCGACTTTTTATAAGTAATCGTGGTCTAAGAGATGACATCGACGAAACATCAAAAGGAGTAACAGAGCTTAAAAGTGGTAAAATAAGGAAGGTGTAGTAATCATAATCGTGTAAAGCTATTCGAGTCGGGATACCACTAATCTGTTATCCCAAGCTATTAGGACCCTAAGTCTACCTGGTCATGAAGGTAGTGTCAGTCGCCAAATTAAAAGTGTCGGCCGCCGAAATGAGGATCCTGTCGGTTGCTTTAAAATATTATATAATTTATTATATAAATAATTTTTGAAAAGTAATATTTTAATTTTGAAAATTCGAGACCGAACCGATCTCATATAAATAAACGAGCATTACACCCCACAAGTCATACTATCCCGAAGAATAGACACAATGCTTAATAGTGAGGCCCGGTTAAATAAACTAAGAACTTTATGACATCCGTTTGGACTGCGAAATGTTTATATTGACCGACAAGTTTATTTATATAATATAGAAGATTAGATAGTATTTATATTAAACTGGGTTCTTAAAGTTTCCTATAAGGGCAAGTCTCTATAGCTAACTAAATCTTAGGTAACTAAATTCGCCTAAGAAAGCTCTCGATTTAGATAAGAGGTATTGTCTTAATGAGTTTCAACGTTTAGAGCTTTTAAGGGCGGACATGGAAAATTCAAATGGGAAAAGATCAATAATAGGAACAATTATTATGGAATCCAAACGAAGAAATGTAGGTTTAAATCTTTCTTCAAGTGATTTTGCAAGATTTTCTTTACAAGTTCCTTCTTGTAAACTGTCTACAGGGGTGCTTGTAGCATTTGAATTTCATTCAGACGATCTTCGTTTCCATACATTGTCTTTTAGTATGGGACGAGATCCTCTAGGCGGTGTATCATCATATGGATAATCTGCATTTTGTAGCATATAAATCAAATCTGTCATTTTAGTGGATGTATCTTCCACTTCAGACATCAGTTTTTCATATTTAGCCTTGTCTTTTGTAATTGTCACATTTTTCACCCTTGGCCCTAGTTGAAACTTCACATGCACTCGAGTACATTGATCTTCTGTCGAAGATTGATAACCTGTTTCTTCATAAACAAAATCTTCTATTGCTAGAATTCTCCTTTTCATTGTTTTGGAGACTGCACATCTCATTTTGTTCAACAATCGGGAAATTGAACATTTATCTTTTCGTGCTAGTCTTCTAAACACTGAATGTATAGCATGAATTGAGGGAGAAATCTTTGGTTGAAAGAAATTGTCAGTATATTCAATAGGAATCGGGATATACCGATTTTCTTCTGAAAATGAAGGGTTTTCGAAAACACTTTGTTCAAATTCAGGTGTTTCAAAATTATCATTCTCATTCCATCTTTTCTTTCTTTTAAGAGAACGAGCTTTGTTTTTGTGAATGTTTTGGAACATGATCTAACTTCATATGTGGATGGTGGCGGAACATCATCCTCATCATAGATTTGTTTTCCTTTTTCATCAATTTTTCTTTTCATTTCTTCAAGAATATAAGGATCTTCAGGTATATACTCAAGTGGATCCTCTATAAAATTCAGAAAGTCTTGATAAAGTTGTAGGTCAAATTCTTCAAAAGATTGCATATCAGTTTGATATGGATTATCTAATGTAAATTCTGTTTCACTAAACAATCCATAATCATTCGATAAAGGCGAAAGTCTTCCTCGATTGGTATATTGAAGTCTTGAAAATAAGAAAAGGCGAATTCAGAGAATCCATTGCAACTTTTCTGAAATTTCAAGAAAGACGAATATCATTGACTTGTTTATAAACTGGGAGTTTGTTTTTTTTTAAGTTTGTAGTTCTTATTTGTCAAAGAACGAAATGTCAAATGAAAACCAGTGATAACAAAAGATGAGAAGAAAGAATGTCCCCAGCGGAGTCGCCAAACTCTCTTTGATGGCGAGCGCATCGACGTCGCTTGGATGTCGTCGCCGTCAATTCTCATGTCAATGTCATGGAGTCACCACTCTATTTTGATATTGCCCTAATCTTATTTCTATGAATCCTATAAAGGAATCAAGAAATTTATGGCTAATATAAAACAGAGAAGAAGAAGATGTTTTGTGATAATCATTATAAAGAAGATCCTAGAATGTCATATCCTAAAGTTTCTATATAAAGAAGATTGTGGAGTGTCAACCAGAGATTCTGTCATGGGTTCTTTAATTCTCATATGAAACGACTTCATAGTACATTACATCTTAGACGATTTATAATTGTCACGAAAACTTACGATTAATGTTGATCGCTAGTTTTACGAAATTTTTTGTTTTTAGGGAAAGATGTACCCACTATCAATCCTAAATGTCATTGTGTTATGTCATTTTCATGTCATGTTGTTTTGTTTGTCAAAATTTTTAGGTTCTGTGGCTAACCTAAAAGTTTTGGTTTTATCATTGTTGTCGATGTCGTTGTTTTGTTAAAAGTTTTATGTTTTGTGGCTAACCTAAAATTTTTGGTTTTGTCATTGTTGTCGATGTTGTTGTTTTGTTGAAAGTTTTAGGTTTTGTGACTAACCTAAAAGTTTTGGTTTTGTCATTTGTTCTTCCAGAATGTCGTCCTGTAAAACGGAGTTAGCACACCCTATAATATGCAAAGGAAATCTAAACGAAATTTGTCTTCATCCTGCGAAGAAAACATTGTCAGAAACAGTGTCACATTCATTGTCTCAAAATTTTGTAGGATGTTTTGATTTAACATATCTTGAATGTTAGTTAATGTCGTTTGAAATATTTGGATTGATATCGGTGTTTATCAAATTTGCATTTGAAATGCCAATTTTATGTCAAATTTTGTTTGAAATGTCAAATTTGTGTCAATTATGTTGATTTAGGTTTGCAATATCAAATTTATGTCGATTATGTTAAATCTTGTTTGAAATATCAAATTTATGTCGATTATGTTTGAAATGTCATATTTATGTCGATTTTGATTTGAAATGTCGAATTTGATTTTGGTTTGAAATGCCCAATTTATGTCGATTATGTTGATTTTTGGTTTGAAATATCAAATTTATGTCGGTTATGTCGATTTTGGTTTGAAATGTCGAATTTATGTCTTTACTTAAGTTTAAATTTAAATCATGAGTTCATGTATGTCTGCACTTAAGTTGAATTAACTTGAGTTTATATCTGTTTAAGTTAATAGTTGAATTAGATTAACTTGAGTTCATGTCTGTTTGAACTTAAGTTAAAAGTTTAAAGTTAGATTCAATATTGATTGAATTAACTTGGGTTCATGTCTGGTTGAACCTAAGTTAATTTCAATATTGATTGAATCTATTTAACTTGAGTTCATGTCTGTTTGAACTTAAGTTAAAAGGTTTAAAGTTAGATTCAATATTGATTGAATTAACTTGGGATCAAGTCCGGTTGAATCTAATTTGAATTCAATGTTGATTGAATCTAATTAACTTGAGTTCATGTCTGTTTGAACTCAAGTTAAAAGGTTTTGAAGTTAGATTCAATATGGATCGAATTAACTTGGGTTCATGTCTGGTTGAATCCAAGTTGAATTCAATGTTGATTGAATCTAATTAACTTGAGTTCATGTCTGTTTGAACTTAAAGTTAGATTCAATATGGATCGAATTAACTTGGGTTCATGTCTGGTTAAACCTAAGTTGAATTCAATGTTGATTGAATCTAATTAACTTTAGTTCATGTCTGTCTGAACTTAAGTTAAAAGGTTGGAAGTTAGATTCAATATTGATTGAATTAACTTGGATTCATGTCTGGTTGAACCTAATTTGAATTAACTTGATTTAATCTAATTAACTTGAGTTCATGTCTGTTTGAACTTAAGTTAAAGGTTTGATTTAATCAGAATAGACCTAATTAAGTTTTAAGCCTTATTTAAATAGGAATTAAAGGTTAATTAAGTCTAACAAATTAGACTTAATTAGAATTGTATACCATCTAAGTCCTTTTTAGGTAAGGCTTAAGTTTTAATTAAACCTAATTTGATTTAACCGAGATTTGTTTAGATATTAAGTCTTAGTGAATTAGACTTAATCATGGTTTTTGTTTATTTAAGCATTAATTGATTAAGGTTTAATGATTTAATTAAGTCTAATGTGATAGACTTAATTAAGGTTTATGTCGGATTTGGGTTTGAATTGTGTTAGGTTGAACCTAGAATTAAGGTTAACTTAAGTTCAATATGGGTTGAACTCAAGTTAAGATTTGAGTTTGATTTAAGTTAGGTTCAAGTTAGGTTGAACCTAGACTTAAGGTTGACTTAAGTTCAATGTGGGTTGAACTTAAGTTAAAGTTGAACTTGCGTTCATATTGTGTTGAACCTAAGTTGACCTAATTAGGGTTTATGTTTGATTAAACCTTAGTTAGTTATGGTTTAATGGTTTAACTAGGTCTAATAGGTTAGACCTAATTAGGGTTTAGGTTTGATTAAACCTTAGTTAGTTAAGGTTTAATAGTTTAATTAGGTCTAATGGGTTAGACCTAATTAGGGTTTAGGTTTGATTAAACCTTAGTTAGTTAAGGTTTAATGTTTTAATTAGGTCTAGTGGGTTAGACCTAATTAGGGTTTAGGTTTGATTAAACCTTAAGGTTTAATAGTTTAATTAGATGCTAATGGGTTAGACATAATTAGGGTTTATGTTTGTCTTAAACCTTATGTGTAAGGAGGTTAATTAAGTTTAATATGTCCTTAAACTTAATTAAAGGTTTTGTTTTGTATTAAACCTAATTTAGTTAAGGTTTAATGGGTTAATTAAGTTTAATATGTCCTTAAACTTAATTAAAGATTTGATTTTGAATTAATCCCTAAGGTTCAATGTGTTAATTAAGTTTAATATGTCCTTAAACTTAATTAAAGGGTTTGGTTTTGATTAATTAAGTTTAATATGTCCTTAAACTTAATTAAAGGGTTTTAATTTTGATTAATTAAGCCTAATATGTCCTTAAACTTAATTAAAATGTTTGATTTTGGTTAATTAAGTTTAATATGTCCTTAAACTTAATTAAAAGGTTTTGTTTTTGGTTAATTAAGTTTAATATGTCCTTAAACTTAATAAAAAGGTTTGATTTTGATTAATTAAGTTTAATATGTCCTTAAACTTAATTAGAGAGTTTGATTTTGATTAATTAAGTCTAATATGTCCTTAAACTTAAACTTAAATAAATGTTTGATTTTGGTTAATTAAGTTTAATATGTCCTTAAACTTAATTAAAAGGTTTTGATTTTTGATTAATTAAGTTTAATATGTCCTTAAACTTAATTAAAAGATTTGATTTTGATTAATTAAGTTTAATATGTCCTTAAACTTAATTAAAGGGTTTTGATTTTGAATTCATTAAGTCTAATATGTCCTTAGACTTAATTAAAAGTTTTGATTTTGGTTAATTAAGTTTAATATGTCATTAAACTTAATTAAAAGATTTGATTTTAACTAATTAAGTTTAATATGTCCTTAAACTTAATTAAAAGGTTTTGATTTTTATCTTAAACCCTAAGGTTTAATGGTTTAACTAGGTTTAAGTTGTCTTTAAACCTAATTATTGTTATACTTGAGTTCATTTAAGTTTGGATTTATCACTTGCTTAATCCATGATGAGATGGATTAAATATGTGAAGAGGAGGTTTTGAATTATTAATTTTAAAATTAATAAATCTTAACCTTATTTCAAAATGTCTTTTAGATTGATTTGATGACTTGAGAATTGTTGTTTTGGGATTGTTGTCTGTTATCATAAGGTTCTCAATCATTTTGCATTTAAATTTTCCAATTTTTCTAATTTTATAATTATTTTTGAAAATAATTACAAAATATCATGGAAATTAGGAAATCACATCCTAGAGAGTTATCCTAGTCTTAGAAAAATCAGAAGATGTGCCTAAGGACTTAAAGGTCATTCCCTAAAAATTTCATTTTTTCTGACTTGTAAATAATTTTTAATAATTAAAATACCCTAGAGAGTATTTAATTAATTAAAAATTAAATATTGATAATAAAATTATGATTTTAGTCTCATAATTTTCTTCTCTTCAAGAGCTTTTCAGAGGTATTTTTATTTTATTTTTATGACCTCTGGATCAAAAGATATGGAATTTTGAAGTTTTTAAGGTTTTTCTGAAATAATTTAACCGAGAAAAACCAGGACGCGCCACGCGTCCACGTACGCGTCGAACGGGCGGGATGATCCCGTGTTTGGCATGAAACAGCAAACACGGTAGGCTTAGATCAACGCCGTCCGTTCCAAAACACGAGAACGGACGACGGAGATAATTCCCCATTTAATTCGAAAATTTTCGAACCGTTAAACTTCAAAGTTCAATATCTCACTCATTTCTCAACAAAATTGTCTGATTTTTGAACCTATGGAATCATCTGAATGTATAGAATGTATCTATACGGTGATGATACATTTTTGGGCTAGTATTACCCATGATATTTCGAATATATAAAATATTTTGGAGAAAATAAATCCATACGTTAGCCACAAGTATGTCAAGCTTGATCAGGCTTGATGCCAACAACTTTTTTTTTACTATTGGTTGGCTATTGTAGAAATGGATATGTGTGTATATTTGAAGAAAGATAAACTTTTTTCCGAATAGATACTGAAAAATTAATTGATTATTTTAGCATTGTTATAGGTGATTGGCTTCATTGTAGTATATTGCATAGGGTCAGATTGTGAAAATAATATATAGCTATATTCTTATAAAAGTTCATTTTTAATTCATTTTTAAAAAACAACTACATCAATTTCAAATGGCTTCCATAAATTCGATGATGAATAAACGAGTTCCACACTTATCATTTTTTCAAAACGTAAGGCATACATTCACATATATCTTAAGAAATCTCTTACCAATAGAGGGGTTATGCTTTGATAAGTTAAAAGTAAACTTCCTTACACATTAATAAAATTCCAAAGTCTCACCTTGATTACATTATATGTGTTAGGACAATTCATTAGTTCCTTAATTTTTTTGTGATCAATTATTTTTCCTTGCCACCAATTTTGAACTCCAAACAAAAAGATTTTCTTATTTAAATCACATTTTTTAGATTTAGAAGTAAGTGGTTCACTTTCAAGAGTTCTAATACTTGTTTGAGAAGCCTTAGATGTCGCTCTAATGTTTTACTGTAGATGGGATATTATAACTCAACAGTACTGAACTCTTCTATAATCTCATGTCTTGAGACACTTGAATGTATTCAATGTGTCATAAATAGAATGCCATCACCAACCATTCAAACAACCATTATTTGCTCTTAAATGCAAATCATTCATGTCTATCTCAAATAATCTCTTTCATTGACGTCAGATACTTATCTCTTAGGTCGTACAATCTCCTCTTATTGGAGAATGACTAGCCATCTTCCCAATGTAGTGTTATACTTGTAAATGACCAATTATTGACTTCTCCAACTAGCTTAGGAATGACTAAGTTAATAATCTACATGCACTTGAATTATAACATTTTTTTTCAACAATCATTTAACTTCTATAAATTATAGATATTTGACGTCGTTTAACTATTAATGGTGTTTAATGTTTTTTTTTCTTAATCTTTTGGTCGCCCCTTTGATTACAAAAAAATGATCAGGCTAAGCACCCACCATCACCCATTTCTTATATTCCTCATCAATCATCATTTGATGTCTTTTAATGATTGATGGTTGTTGCTTGACATGTTTCAGTCGCTAACATATGATGCCCATATTATTGTTCACTTATTATTCCCTACTATTAGAAAATTAATCAAGTCAATCACTCATTTTTACTGGATGTTCAATGTTCCATATCAAACATTATTTGAAGCTTATTGATCGTTGACCCTTGATGTGTGTTACAGTTTGACATTCACTTCTCATATTTTTGATTTCTTACTCTTATCTATTATTAAGTTGATATGGCAATGTCACCAAGATTTAAATATTTTCTATTGCCCAACTCTTGCCAATGATGATTTCAAAATACTTATAAATAAAGAATGCCTAATACTCATCTTCATGGTGGCACAATCTCTTCTCCATGAAATGAATCAAGCTGAACAACCTCCTCTTACATCACAATCTATGTCGATTCTAGTCACAAAGGTCCAACAATAATCCTCTTGGTTTCTTCTCTTTTCAAAAAACAACTAACTTGACCTTTCTCTATTCTCAAGTTTTTTATATCTTCCACCAATTATTTATTAATACTTTTCTCCTAACGACAGGTATGGTACTTCAAAGCTACTAATTCCACCATAGATGTTTTTTATAGATCATATTCATTAGATTATATTAACGCATTTTCCATTTATAAGTGAAGGTGTTTGGTTGACCATCACACAATCTTTGTCGATTCTAGTCACAAAGGTCCAACACTAATCCTCTTAATTTCTTCATTTTTCAAAAAACAATTAACTTGAATTTTTTCCATTCTCGAATTTTATGTATCTTCCACCAATTATTTATTAATACTTTTTTTCCAATGACAAGTATGGCACCTCAAAGCTACAAATTCCACTATATGTGTTTCTTATAGGTCATATCCATTACATTATATGAGCACATTCTCCCGTTAAAGGTGAAAGTTCTTTTTGTGATAGCTTGCCCACATTAACGGAATTATTTCATTGAGTTAGGCTTTGTGATTTTCCCTCTTATTTGGTTTTGTCCATAAAAAAACTATCATGCCTAAATTCAATTTATTTATATATGCATGTGTGAAAATTACAAGTAATTTAAAGATGTTAACTTATTTTTATTATTATAAATATTTTTTTTCGAACATTTTATTAAACATCAAATAACTATTTTTTAGAAAAAGTACAAAGGAAATTGATTTTCTTATTAAGCTGTCAAGCATTTGAGCATCAAACATTAAAATATGAGAGAAAATGAGCATCATCAAGTCACCATATTGTTGGCAAAAATTGTAACTTCAAATGGGAGTTTCTAAATATTTTTTGTACCTACAAATAACAAGTAAATCTCAAAATGAATGCTTAATTTAGGTCCAAAATGGTTGGCATTTAAGCTATTATCTATAAGGTTATTCGGGACATAATGGCTTATTGTATAATCTTTCATCATGAAGTTACGAGTTTAAATCGTGCATATTACTCTTCATGCTCACATTTTTGGAACAAAAAAAAAGTAATATATGTTGAACACAATGAAATAATTAATTTAGAACAAAACTTACTTAAAATAAATTTAATAAATATAGAACTCAATCTGCCAAGAATCTTGACTCTTGATCCCCAAATTTCCAAAGATTTTATTTTTAAGTTTTCTACCCTAAAAAACTAATGATATAATCATATAAATCCTCCAAAATACAACCTTTAATCATATTTTAATACTTTTATTGTATTTTTCCTCTGTTAAATTCTCCTTTACTGTAGAGTTTATTTTATTTCTAAGATAAACTGATTCGCATATGGAGTTATTGCTATTTACAGGTTTAGCATGTGTGAGCTAATGACTCTGCATTCTTTATTTTATTGAAATGGCGTGGTTTTTTAATTGTTCATTAACCTAACTAATACTTTGAGGTTTAATTTATTAATCAAACATGTGATGTCACCTACAAAGCTCTAATTTTCTATGTTTTAGCCCCCCACACTTGCTGTTTGATCGACAAACAAAATGACTTATTTCATTAAAATTGTGTGCTACGTATGTAAATGCCCCAATTTATTATATAGCAAATAATTAAATATTCTTAAAACATAGTTAGGTTTAAATGTGATCTCACTTTTGTGTCTATACTCTATATTATAAAATAAAGTTTATTTTAGGTCATACGATCTGTCACGTGCTCACCCAGATTCGCCAGCACTTAAAAATACCCAACTTAACTCGAGGCCTTATTTAATTAATTCAATAATCCTTAATTACTTTGCCATTATTTTAATTTGATTGGAATAATGGCAGACCTTACCACCTAAGTGAGCTAGGGCAGTAAACGAGCGGAACACAAGCGATCTCAGGATTTGCTCTTATTCGGCTCATTAAAAATATAACTGTTCGTGTTCCGCTCGTTTATATTTCGAACAAATAAAAAAGTGTTCGTGTTCAGCTCGTTTTCTTAGCGAGCTGAACAGGACTTGTTCACGAACAAAGAAACATTTTGACAATTTTAATCACGGAATCATGGGATATTGAAGATTGAAGGAGATTTAACTCTTATTATTTAGATTCAAATATTATTTAAATATAGTTTAATATTATTTTATTCAAAATTTTAAATTAATTATAGAGCGAGGACCACACCCATAATAATTGAGCGATGCAGTACATAAATATTCGGAACTTTTTTAAGTGTGGGAAAAGCACAGCAAATATATTAAAGGTAGAATATTAAAAAAAAAAGGCATAATTGTTTTTGAAGGTGGAGTGGTATCGAATGCGGACATGTTGGGTACCCGGGAGGCACACGTGTGGGTACAGTCGACACACGTGCCTTCGATACTCTGAGCTGGAAACGACAGCGTGCCAGCTTCACAGCTTCGTTCATCACGAATATTGCATAAAAATTAATTGCACGTGGGTGTCAGCTAATAAAAGTTAAATATATTATTACCCAGATTTTAAATTCTAATTTCTTTAATTAATTTATGATTTTATGAGCATTATTTCCTAATAATATTAAAATTAATATCAATGCCATCACAGCTGTAAATTATTCTGAATGTTTGGCGGCACACACCAATTAGAAGCAAAACATAATTAAAGGAGTTTATTCAAATTTCTGTCTGATGTTTTTTTCGGAAATTACATACATAGCATCCTATTTTAAGACGAGTCAAACGAGTTTAAGATTGTTTAATTCTACCATGACACTCAAATATTCGCAAAACACCATTCCTATTGCTAGAACTTCTCCAAGCTGTATGATGGAGTGGTCTAGATTTTGTTCTTATTTGCAGGGAGACCTCTCCCAGACTATAGAGTCATGCCCAAATCATGAGAGGGGGCCTAAACCTTGGACCAAGAGTTGACTCTGAAGAACTAAGAGAACAAAGACCTAAACCCAATGTCATTTCTACACTAAAGATCCATCAAACGCGTCTTGCTTTTGCAGTCGCCAACCACAATTGACCACCGTTCGCGGACCATTATCAACCATTGTCGGTGGCCTACACTTGTTGCAAAGAAACCCCTTGTAAAATCACGATGTGCGTTGCAGAATTCCGACATTGGGAGTAACGAGGCATCCTAAAGAGTAGCGCATCGTCCCCCGAAGACGGTATAACAATAAACCTTGAATACGGTATAACAATGTGCTCTGCATACGGTGCAACGACACCGCCCGAAGTCAGCATAACAATGCATGCCCTAAAAAATGCTTATAACTGCCATCTTCAGGATATAATGAATTTCTTCGAACTATTGAGGCACTCTCCTTGCATCCCACCCAAATGGCCTGCATGACCAATTATGACTTAGATGGTCTACTGTTAATTCAGCTCCCAAGTTCGGCATCTGTGGTCTACGAAAGTTACCATCATTCAAGTAGCTCCCAAATCTGACCTCTATGGCCAACAAAAGTTATCCCCCCACATGCAACTTGTAACTCCAGCCTCTTTGACTTACGAATATTATCATAACTTCCGTAGCTCCCAACTCCGACATCTATAGTCTATGAATGTTCTAGTAGCTCATGTAGTTATGTTATCATAGCTCATACAATCCCAACTCCGACCTCTACAACATATGAACATTGTCATGGCTTGTACAATTCCCAACTCCAACCTCTATGGCCTATGAATGTTATCATAGCTTATCTAGGCAACGATTTTGTCCTTTACAGCTTACATTATCACAGCTCGTACAACTATCAAATTTGGCTTTAACGGTCTAAAAGAAATCTCACAGCTCCTGTTGCTCTCTAGAACAGCCTCTGCAACCAACCAATGCCCCTTAAGCAACTATTTGTGACCCGCATGTCTAACTACTACCATTTATTTCAACTACAGCACTCATTGCAATATATTACCATCATAACAAATGAGTACGGTCCCTACAACTTGCTATCACCAATAAGAACATTTATTACAACTAGATTACAACTATTATTGATAAACTACTATTATAAATCTATCATGATCAACTTTATAACTCCATCTTCCCTAATTCAAAAAAAGATTAGACATGTGTACTCACCATACATAGTGGATAATTTCAATTAGGCTATTCCACGTGAATTCTTACCTTTTCAAGGGTTTTCCATGTATAGCCGAGGTGTCCCCCATGCTTACTCGTATATTATCTAAGTTTGTGTTAGAATATCATGCAATGAGAAGATCTTAAATAAGAACTCTACCGTCATATATCTTCTAACACATATCAATTTGGTACCGTCTGTGGGAAATGAAGTCACTTTCAAAATAGTCTTCAAGTTTGTGACTTCAATCCTTTGCTTTATTTTCCTATGATACACGTCATCTAACCAGTGAAGAAACATCCCTTGCACCTTTAAAGCATTCATTAATGTGGGGGGAAACCTTCACAAAAGTCTTGAAAAGTATTTCATGACAACATACCGATTATGATTGTAGTGGGATAGTCTTCTCAAATCTTAATTAAAGAAACCTATAAGAAGCATTTCCAGGCTAGGGCAAACATCACTACAGCATCAAAAGGCGTTCATGAAAACATCTAGAGCAGGTCTATGGTGTGGTAACCATCACATGCTTCATTTAGATATCAAGTCTTTGAGTGAAAAATCTTCATCGCAAATAGTTCTTTCTGTATGTCCCCTCATAATGCTAGAGTTCTTCTTCAACCAGATCTGGAAGTTATTCTCTTTAAGGTTTAATATGTGGGCTACTTTACAAGATCATCTAAAAAATGGCCCCACTATGGGACAAAAAATTTAAAAGCACTACTAGCTAGTTGTTAAACATCATTCTTGATTACGACTATAACAATATTTCCCACTAAAGGATGATCTAAGTTGACTTATGCTCTAGTCTCAAGAAATACAAATTTTTTTTAGCACAATCTAGGTTTAATTGGTCTCAAGTGGACTCGATTTGATCTCTTTCATCACAACCTACAATTATCATGCAAAAGCTTTGACTAATAGCCTCGTATTGGTAAAAAATCCTTGGTGGATTTCCATTAACTTTTTCCATTACATGCTATAGTGGTTAACTAGACATGCTTCAACTAATAGCCTAACAGAGGTTATACATTCTTAGTGGCATATAAGTTCTCCTTCCGTACTCCTCAAAGATACGCCTAAGAGGCATGTCTTATCGGGAAGCTATTAGTGAATACGTTATTCACTAGATAAACTCCATGAGAACAAGTGGTTAATGTGGTGTTTACTCAAAAGCCTTAGAAGCCAAAAGCCTCATTAATATCGCAATTAACCTAAAAGGCATCGAAACATAAATATCACTTTTGAATTGCAAAAGAAGATTACTTCAAAAAACATAGAAAAAATAAAATAACACGTGACACAAATAACTCACTAAAGCAAAGACAATTAGGTTTGGAGGTGACAATAACAGAGTTGGTGCTGGAAAGGGGAAGTGGGAAGGGGGAAGGAGGAAGGATGGCTACTAGTTAAAGAAGTAAGAGAGATTGGTGGTGGTATAGTAAGTTTAAAGGCAGCAGGGGGTTGCAGGCGAGGGCTGAGATAGCAGTTTTGGTTGCCACGTGGGATGGTGACAACTTAAATGAGTACAAGAGAGGCCAGTGGTAGCAGGAACAAAAAAAAAGAAACGCGTCAGTATGAGGTGTAGGAACAGATGACAGCTAGTAGGGAGGAGCGGTGGCAAGAAAGAGCTGGAAAATACACACTATCTTAAGTCAGTTACAGCTGAGGCATCTTCTGCCCGCCGAATGTAACCCTAGGAAGGGGGAAACGCCTAAAGGAAAAATATGAAATAGAATACAACAAAGACTCAATCCTAAATAGCAGTAACATATATTTATAATAGGCAAAATTGGGTGAGGTTGAAAGGCAACGGATCCCGCCTATTAGTCTCAACCGGTCGATTAATCAGGGAGGTTGGACCAACACACTTGTTGAACCAGCTAGTTCAACCCAAAAGCTATGCGTCAGTATTCCTGGATTGTGGGAACATTGGATTTATTCATTAAAGCTTCTAATTCCCCTTAGTATGATGTTAATTATGCAACATTGAAGATAGTAGAAATTTTGTAATCCCTCGGCAGATCAATCTTGTAAGTGTTAACGTTCAACTTCTTGAGGATTCAGGAAGGTCTATCTGCTCAGGGTTTGAGCTTCCCAAAATTTTCTATTGGAAACCTTTCTTTCTTCAGTTGAATCCATACCAGGCCTGCTTCTCAAAATTGCACATTTTTCTTTTTCATTTTTTCTTGTGCATGGTACTTGCAATTTTTCTTAACAATCTCTTTTAAAGCTTGTTGTGGAGTTGTTGAGTCACATGCACTCATTCCCTAACATCCTGATGCGGATTTTATATTGCAAGAACCTATGAACTCAAATTTATATATTTATAATGATTTTGTAAAGTCCAAGCATTCAACGCAAGTATATGTATCGTATTAAGTAATATAGGGCTCGAATGGAGTCCTGATTATCGATCCCACAGGGAAGGCGCATTCCTTACAATAAATAACGTATTTCTGAAATCCAATACTCAAATCGTAATTAAAGTTTAAGTTTACTTCTACTAACAAGATGCAGAAAACAGCAACAATTAAGTAAACTACAATTACTTCTAATATCTTTAAAACAAAATTAACCGACACGCACAATAAGCTTGTATTTGAAAGGTTTTGATATATATGAAAAGTATCTTTCCTCTTGCAATCCGTATATGATGTGTGAATGATGTAGAATGATTATTTATTGTATTGTGTCAAATAGGAGCATAAATGTTTCTTTACCCTCAAAAGAGTACCCCTCTTCCAAGCATGAAAAAAACATTGACATATTCTAAGTTCAGTCACTAAATCTAAGGCTAGGCTGGGAGGATACCGGCTGTCACTACGGGGCTCCCACTCACCCTTCACCTGAAAGCTAACCTTCAACTTTAGTTACTAATCTTAGGACCAAATTGGAGATCTCAGCCTGTCACCCTGAAACCTCCAATTTGAAGTCCATAAAAAAACATTTCCATATTTATTTGTACTTAATTCTCATGCACTACGCAATTCATCCTTGGACATTAAATGGATTCTTCATTATTGTTGTAGGACACTAAATCCTTTCAGAGTTAATGTTCAACAACAGATTTTAACAATTCATTTGGCCAGACAAAAAAGTAAATTAAGTTCGAAATGAAAAACCATCACAATTTCTTCAATACTTTAAAAGAACTTCAAATCCACATCATCACATCTCTATGCAAGAAAAAAGACAAAGGAGACTACTCAGAATTCATAGAAAAGACACAATAAAACATTGATTTTATATATAAAATAAAAGTTATACAAACCACAAAAGCAAATACAACTTATCTCTTTCTCTTCCCCAAGCAAATCACTTAAAGTTCCTTTGAATCCTTTCTCTCTTCTTTGCAACACTCAATTCCCTCTTTAAAATGGAAAGAAAGAAGCAATCTCTCACTTTACTCCTCCTTCACTCCTTAGAGAAGAATCCCTCTCAAATTCTAACTTCTACACTCTTCTCTTACAAACTCTAACACTCAACACACTCCCTCTCTAGAACTCTCAACCACTACCCTAGAACCACACCAATATCTTCCAAAAATAGTTACATATATGTTAGAAACAAACTCCCAAGAGTTTCTTTAAGCATCCCTTCAAAAAGTCGCCAAAACTCTTCAAATTTGAATTTCACCGATATTGGGCGCCAGCGAGCTTTGTTTTTGTGAATATTTTTGGAACATGACCCAACTTCATATGTGGATGGTGGCGGAACATCATCCTCATCATAGATTTGTTTTCCTTTGTCATCAATTTTTCTTTTTATTTCTTCATGAATATAAGGCTCTTCAGGTATATACTCAAGTGGATCCTCTGTAAAATTCAGAAAGTCTTGATAAGGTTGCAGTTCAAATTCTTCAAAATATTGCATATCAGTTTGATATGGATTATCTAATGCAAATTCTCTTTCACTAAACAATCCATAATCATTCTGATAAAAGGGAAAGTCTTCCTCCATTGGTATATTGAAGTCTTGAAAATAAGAAAAGACTAAATTCGGAGAATCCATTGCAACTTTTCTGAAATTTCAAGAAAGACGAATATTATTGACTTGTTTATAAACTGGGAGTTTGTTTTTTTTTTTTTAAAGTTTGCAGTTCTTATTTTTCAAAGAACGAAATGTCAAATGAAAACCAGTGATAACAAAAGATGAGAAGAAAGAATGTCCCCAGCGGAGTCGCCAAACTCTCTTTGATGGCGAGCGCATCGACGTCGCTTGGATGTCGTCACCGTCAATTCTCATGTCAATGTCATGGAGTCGCCACTCTTTTTTGATATTGCCCTAATCTTATTTCTATGAATCCTATAAAGGAATCAAGAAATTTAGGGCTAATATAAAACAGAGAAAAGAAGATGTTTTGTGATAATCCTTATAAAGAAGATCCTAGAATGTCATATCCTAGAGTTTCTATATAAAGAAAATCGTGAAGTGTCAATCAGAGATTCTTTCATGGGTTCTTTAATTCTCCTATAGAAGCAAGCTTCTATAGTTAATTACATCTTAGACAATTTATAATTGTCTAAGAAAACTTCTGATTAATGTTGATCACTAGTTTTCTGGAAATTTTTTTGTTTTTGGGGAAAGATGTACCCGCTATCAATCCCAAATGTAGTTGTGTTATGTCATTTTCATGTCGTGTTGTTTTGTTTGTCAAAAGTTTTAGGTTCTGTGGCTAACCTAAAAGTTTTGGTTTTCTCATTGTTGTCGATGTCGTTGTTTTGTTGAAAGTTTTAGGTTTTGTGGTTAACCTAAAAGTTTTGGTTTTGTAATTGTTGTTGATGTCGTTGTTTTGTTGAAAGTTTTAGGTTTTGTGACTAACCTAAAAATTTTGGTTTTGTCATTTGTTCGTCCACAATGTCGTCCTGCTAAATAGAGTTAGCACACTCTATAACATGCAAAGGAAACCTAAACGAAATTTGTCTTCATCCTGCAAAGAAAACATTACAGAAATAGTGTCACATTCATTGTCTCAGAATTTTGTAGGATGTTTTGATTTAACATATCTTGAATGTCAGTTAATATCGGTTGAAATATTTGGATTGATATCGGTGTTTGTCAAATTTGCATTTGAAATGCCAATTTTATGTCAAATTTATGTCAATTATGTCGATTTAGGTTTGCAATATCAAATTTATGTCGATTATGTCAAATCTTGTTTGAATCGTCAAATTTATGTCGATTATGTTTGAAATGTCAGATTTATGTCGATTTTAGTTTGAAATGTCGATTTTAGTTTGAAATGTCGAATTTGATTTTGGTTTGAAATGTTGAATTTATATCGGTTATGTTGATTTTTGGTTTGAAATGTCGAATTTATGTCGGTTATGTCGATTTTGGTTTGAAATGTCGAATTTATGTCTTGACTTAAGTTTAAACTTAATCTTGTGTTCATGTCTATTTGCACTTAAGGTTAATTAACTTGAGTTCATGTCTGTTTAAGTTAATAGTTGGATAAAATTAACTTGAGTTCATGTCTGTTTGAACTTAAGTTAAAAGTTTAAAGTTAGATTCAATATTGATTGAATTAACTTGGGTTCATGTCTTGTTGAACCTAAGTTAATTTTAATATTGATTAACTCTATTTAACTTGAGTTCATGTCTGTTTGAACTTAAGTTAAAAGGTTTAAAGTTAGATTCAATATTGATTGAATTAACTTGGGTTCATGTCTGGTTGAACCTAAGTTGAATTCAATGTTGATTGAATCTAATTAACTTGAGTTCATGTCTGTTTGAACTTAACTTAAAAGGTTTAAAGTTAGATTCAATATGGATCAAACTAACTTGGGTTCATGTCTGGTTGAACCTAAGTTGAATTCAATGTTGATTGAATCTAATTAACTTGAGTTCATGTCTGTTTGAACTTAAGTTAAAAGGTTTAAAGTTAGATTCAATATGGATCGAATTAACTTGGGTTCATGTCTGGTTGAACCTAAGTTGAATTCAATGTTGATTGAATCTAATTAACTTGACTTCATGTCTATCTTAACATAAGTTAAAAGGTTGGAAGTTAGATTAAATATTGATTGAATTAACTTGGGTTCATGTCTGGTTGAACCTAAGTTGAATTAACTTGATTGAATCTAATTAACTTGAGTTCATGTCTTTTTGAACTTAAGTTAAAGGTTTGATTTAATCAGAATAGACCTAATTAAGTTTTAAGCCTGGTTTAAATAGGACTTAAAGGTTAATTAAGTCTAATAAATTAGACTTAATTAGAATTACAAACCATCTAAGTCCTTTTTTAGGTAAGGCTTAAGTTTTAATTAAGTCTAATTTGATTTAACCGAGATTTGTTTAGATATTTAGATATTAAGTCTTAGTGAATTAGACTTAATCATGGTTTGTGCTTATTTAAACCTTAGTTGATTAAGGTTTAATGATTTAATTAAGTATAATGTGATAGACTTAATTAAGGTTTATGTCGGATTCGAGTTTGAATTAAGTTAGGTTGAACCTAGACTTAAGGTTAACTTAAGTTCAATATGGGTTGAACTCAAGTCAAGATTTGAGTTTGATTTAAGTTAGGTTCAAGTTAGGTTGAACCTAGACTTATAGTTGACTTAAGTTCAATGTGGGTTGAACTTAAGTTAAAGTTGAACTTGGGTTCATATTGTGTTGAACCTAAGTTGACCTAATTAAGGTTTATGTTTGATTAAACCTTAGTTATTAAGGTTTAATGGTTTAACTAGGTCTAATGGATTAGACCTAATTAAGGTTTAGGTTTGATTAAACCTTAGTTAGTTAAGGTTTAATAGTTTAATTAGGTCTAATGGGTTAGACCTAATTAGGATTTAGGTTTGATTAAACCTTAGTTAGTTAAGGTTTAATTGTTTAATTAGGTCTATTGGGTTAGACCTAATTAGACCTAATTAGGGTTTAGGTTTGATTAAACCTTAAGGTTTAATGGTTTAATTAGGTCTAATGGGTTAGACCTAGTTAGGGTTTATATTTGTATTAAACCTAATGTGTAAGGAGGTTAATTAAGTTTAATATGTCCTTAAACTTAATTAAAGGTTTTATTTTGTATTAAACATAATTTAGTTAAGGTTTAATGGGTTAATTAAGTTTAATATGTCCTTAAACTTAATTAAAGATTTGATTTTGAATTAAACCCTAAGGTTCAATGAGTTAATTAAGTTTAATATGTCCTTAAACTTAATTAAAAGGTTTAGTTTTGATTAATTAAGTTTAATATGTCCTTAAACTTAATTAAAGGGTTTTGATTTTGATTAATTAAGTCTAATATGTCCTTAAACTTAATTAAAGGGTTTGATTTTGATTAATTAAGTTTAATATGTCAATAAACTTGATTAAAAGGTTTGATTTTGGTTAATTAAGCTTAATATGTCCTTAAACTTAATTAAAAGGTTTTGTTTTTTATTAATTAAGTTTAATATGTCCTTAAACTTAATTAAAGGTTTTGATTTTGGTTAATTAAGTTTAATATGTTCTTAAACTTAATTAAAATGTTTGATTTTGATTAATTAAGTTTAATATGTCCTTAAACTTAATTAAAGGTATGATTTTGATTAATTAAGTCTAATATATCCTTAAACTTAATTAGAGAGTTTGATTTTGGTTAATTAAGTTTAATATGTCCATAAACTTAATTAAAGGGTTTAATTTTGGTTAATTAAGTTTAATATGTCCTTAAACTTAATTAAAAGGTTTGATTTTGATTAATTAAGTCTAATATGTCCTTAAACTTAATTAAAAGGTTTTGATATTTGATTAATTAAGTTTAATATGTTCTTAAACTTAATTAAAAGATTTGATTTTGATTAATTAAGTTTATCATGTCCTTAAACTTAATTAAAGGGTTTTGATTTTGAATTCATTAAGTCTAATATGTCCTTAGACTTAATTAAAAGTTTTGAGTTTGGTTAATTAAGTTTAATATGTCCTTAAACTTAATTAAAAGATTTGATTTTGATTACTTAAGTTTAATAGGTCCTTAAAGTTAATTAAAAGGTTTTGATTTTTGTCTTAAACCCTAAGGTTTAATGGTTTAAATAGGTTTAAGTTGTCTTTAAACCTAATTATTGTTTGATTTGAGTTCATTTAAGTTTGGATTCATCACTTGCTTAATCCATGATGAGATGGATTAAATATGTGAAGAGGAGGTTTTGAATTACTAATTTTAAAATTAATAAATCTTAACCTTGTTTCAAAATGTCTTTTAGATTTATTTGATGACTTGAGAATTGTTGTTTTAGGATTATTGTCTGTTATTCTAAGGTTCTCAATCGTTTTGCATTTAAATTTTCTAATTTTCCTAATTTTATAATTATTTTTTAAAATAATTTCAAAATATCATGGAAATTAGGAAATCACATCCTAGAGAGTTATCCTAGCCTTAGAAAAATCAGAAGATGTGCCTAAGGACTTAAAGGTCATTCCCTAAAAATTTAATATTTTTCTGACTTGTAAATAATTTTTAATAATTAAAATACTCCAGAGAGTATTTAACTAATTAAAAATTGAATACTGAGAATAAAATTATGATTTTGGTCTCATAATTTTCTTCTCTTCAAGAGCTTTCCAGAGGTATTTTTATTTTATTTTTATGACCTCTGGATCAAAAGATATGGAATTTTGAAGTTTATAAGGTTTTTCTAAATTAATTTAACCCAAAAAAACCTGGACACGCCACATGTCCTCGTACGCATTGAATGGGCGGGATGATCCCGTGTATGGAACGGAACAACAAACACGGCGAGCTTAGATCAGCGCCATCCGTTCCAAAACACGGGAACGGACGGCGGAGATAATTCCCCATTTAATTCGAAAATTTTCGAACTGTTAAACTTCAAAGTTCAATATCTCACTCATTTCTCAATGAAATTGAGTGCTTTTTGAACCTATGGAATCATCTGGACGTATAGAATGTATTTATACGGTGATGATGCATTTCTAGGCTAGTATAACCCATGATATTTCAAATATATGAAATATTTTGGAGAAAATAAATCCATACCTTAGGCAAAAGTTTGTCGAGCTTGATCTGGCTTGATGGTCAGCTTCTAGGACTCCCAAAGAAGATCCTTGTCACTTAAATTTGGTTTTGTAGCTAGCCTTGGAGATCAATTTTGACAAAATGGCTATTTTGGGCTAATTTTGGATATTGGCCAAATTGGCTTGATTGGGCTAACCCTATGGCTTGGGTTTGATTGGAATAGGTTGCTGAGGTCCCCAGGAAGATTTTTTGTGTTGGGAGCCAAGGGATTTGGGCAGCCTATAGGTTTCTATGGGATCATTCTCTCCTCTTGCTATTTTCGGCCAAAGGGGGTATTTATAGCCATGAATGGCTATGGATTAAACTTGGTTAGCTTGGATTTGATCATAGTATGGTTAGGGCTGTAGAGTACAACCTCCCCCATGTAAACAAAGCTTCACCTCTTCTTCCTCCATGAGAATTTTGCCACTTAAGCAAGTGCACATTTCATGGCAATTTTGGCTTAAATTTTTTCATGATGGATTTTAACCTATTTGTTTCCATTCCATTGGCTAAGTGGGAGGTTCATGGTGACTCAAATGGTTGACCCGCTCCTTGCAACACCTCATTTATCATTTCATGAGGTGGTGACACATTAGCACCTCTCTTAATATTTTTCATGAAATTTTATGATGAGTTTAACCATGATGTGAAGGATGGTTAAAGCTTTTTCTCCTCACTATTGGGTGGCTAGGGAGGTGGCTAAACTAACCTCACCATGGCAAGACACCTCACACTTTAAATTACCATGGTTTTGCCACCTCATTTCTCATGTCATGATGGCCCTTTACCATGGTTAAATGCGAGTGATTCATGGGTTTTTCTCTCTTTAATGGGTCATATGGGTTGTGTCTAACCCATATGAGGTCATGTGTGATGTCATAAAAGAGTTTTAGAATTTTTAGAAAACCATATGTCATAGGTTTTAAAAATTTCATTTAATGCCCTCTTCATTTTAATTTCCATATTTAATTAATTATGTCATTAATTAAATATTGGAAATTATTTTATTAATCAATAATTAATTGAAAATAATTTCAAATTAATTATTTGATTAATATCCATGTCATTAAAATTGATTTTTGTCTCTTTTCATGACTTTTCAATTTAATTAAACCATGAAAATTAAATTATTGGTCAATTAATTAATTAAAAATAATTTTGGAATTAATTATTAGATTAATTCCATTATTTTTAATCAATTTGTGGATTTTGAGATTTTATGGCTTTTGAATTTAATTTTTCATTTTAATTAATTATGCCATTAATTAAAATTAAAAAATTAATTCATTAGCCAATTAATTAATCAAAATAATTTTGAGATCAATTATTTGATTAATTTTGTCATTTTATGACTTTTAATTTAATTTTCATTTTAATTAATCATGTCATTTGATTAATTAAATATTGAAAATTAAATTATTAGTCAATTTAATTAATAAAAATAATTTTTGAAATTAATTTGATTAATTTTTGTCATTGTGAGGTCTTAAACATGTCATTGGTTATTTGATCAAAAATTGATCATTTTAACCAAAATTGACTTTTTAGGTCATGTGTTAACCCATTGGGTCAATAAGGTTGGTTATTGGATCTGGATTAGCCATTTTGACCAAAATTGACATTTTAGGTCAAAAGATTGTCTTATGGGGTCATCAGGGTTGTTCATAAGATCTGGATTGACCATTGTGACCAAAATTATCATTTTAGGTAAAAAGGTTGACCTGTAGGGTCAACAGGGTTGGTCATTGGGTCTAAATTGACCTTTTTGACCAAAATTGTCATTTTAGGTAAAAAGGTTGACATGTGGAGTCAACAGGGTTAGTCATTGGGTCTGGATTGACCATTTTGACCAAAATTGTCATTTTGGATAAATAGGTTGACATATGGGGTCAACAGGGCTGGTCATAGGGTCCGGATTGACCATTTTGACCAAAATTGTTAGTTTAGGTAAAAAAAGTTGACCTGTGGGGTCAACAGGGTTGTTCATTGGGTCTGGATTGACCATTTTGACCAAAATTGTCATTTTGGGTAAAAAGGTTGACCTATGGGGTCAATAAGGTTGCTCATGGGTCAGGATTGACCATTTTAACCAAAATTATCATTTTGGGTAAAAAGGTTGACCTATGGGGTCAACAGGGTTGGTCATTGGGTCAGGATTGGCCATTTTGACCAAAATTGTCATTTTGGATAAAAAGGTTGACCTATGGGATTAACAGGGTTGGTCATAGGGTATGGATTGCTCATTTTGACCAAAGTTGTCATTTTAGGAAAAGGGTTGACCTGTGGGGTCAACAGAGTTGGTCATTGGGTCTGGATTGACCATTTTGACCAAAATTGTCATTTTAAGTGAAAATATTGACCTATTGTAAAATGAGGTCAACAAAAGGGCCCCAATATGTGTGTAATACTGCATAAATATTTTTCACATATTGGCGTTGACTGAAGCGGTCTGATGAAGTGTTTTATGATAATCAGGAAAAGATTGGGTGCCATACCGCTCTTAGAGAATGTCAAAAGTCTCATATGTCGGTTCTGAGTAGGAATATCTTTTTCGTGTCTGGAAAGGGATTTACTGGGAGAGAAAATGGATGTCATATTCCATTTCTCAAAATGTCAATATCGATATTTAGTTAAAGGAAAACCATGATTTCCGTGTCAGGAAAAGGATTTACATCCAATAACCGGAGAAAAAAATGGATGTCATATTCTATTTTCTGAAATGTCAACGTCAATATTTAATTAAAGGAAAACCGTAATTTCCGTGTCAGGAAAGGGCTTACATCCAATAACAGGAAAGAGAAAATAGATGTCATATTCCATTTTCTCAAAATGTCAATGTCAAGATTTGGTTAGAGGAAAATCATGATTTCCGAGTCAGGAAAGGATTTACATCCAATAACCAGAGAGAAAAATGGATGTCATATTCCATTTCTCAAAATGTCAATGTCAAGATTTTGTTAAAGGAAAGCCATGATTTCCGTGTCAGGAAAGGACTTACATCCAATAACCGGAAAGAGAAAATGGATGTCATTTTCCATTTCTCAAAATGTTAATGTCAAGATTTGGTTAAAGGTGTTAACCTCAATCTTGGTGAGGTCTTTTGCTTCTCTCTTTAGTACTTAGGATCTAGCCTTAGGCTTTTCCTTTGACTAATCTTAGAGGACTAGAAATGGAACCCACCATTTAGAAATTCAAACTACTTCTTGACTCCTACGCAAACTCGACAGGCTTGATTGTAGACCCCTAATCACCTAGAGGGTTGAAATCAAATGTGGAGGTTTAAAGGATGAGTTCCCTATAGGACTTTTTGGCCTTAGGAATATCCTGGATGGCCTTGTCTGGTGAGGGTTAACTTGCACATACACCACACTCTCACACACATCCCAAGTCCTAAAGCCACACTCTCACCCAACTTGACTTCCTGACTCACGTAGGAGATTCATATGGATGATCCTTAACCCCTAAGCCCCTGGCTAAGAGGGTTAGGAACAACATAGTGAATGCCTCAAATGAGTCCTCTCATGGCTCATATGAGCTTAATATGGCTTCATGACTCAACCAAAATGATTCTATTTTACTCAAACTTGATCAATCTTCATTTTTCCAAAATTTCAGTTTTTGACCACGGGGCCCCGGACCCGCCAAACATACTAAATACCCTTGAAATGACCCAAAATTTGAAAAATTACCTAAATCACCCAAGATTCCTCAGAATCAATTCCAAACACTTCCCACCACTCAAATTGACCATCTTTGGCCAAAAATACCAAAATTTCCAAAAAAAACCCTTAAACCCCCCAAAATTACCAAAATACCCTTTTACCCCAAAAAATCCAAAAATTCTAAAAATTCCCAATAAATTCTAGAAAATCCCAAATGTTCTCAATTTAATTTTGTTCAACTAAACCATGGGCCAATTTTTCCAATTTACCCCACTTTTACCAAAACCCTCAATTTAACCCATTTTAAACCCAAGTGAACCCAATGTCAAACCAAACCACCCCAATTGACCTCAATTTTGGTCCAATTCAATTCTAAACTTCAATTCAATATCCCCAATATCAATTTAGACCAAATCCAAGTCCAACTCGATTGACATTTGGACCCAATTCCAATTTGGGGCTTTGGGCCCAATTTTGACCAATGACCCAACCTTAGCCCAAACTAGCCCAATTCAACTCCAATTGGCCCCAAATCTTTTCTAAAACCTTCTTAACATTCCCACAAACAAAACACTAACTTGATTTGCCCAAAATTTGAACCTAAACTCCACCCAAACCTAACCCAAAACCGAAATCCCTTAAATTAACCTAAGCCCAAACCAAACCCAAATGGGCCCAAATCCCAAAATTAGAACCCAACCAAAGTTGAGAACTCTTTGTAACATTCCCATAAACATTTCCCAACATTAATTTTACATCAAATCCAACATTAGCCCAACCTTAGCCCAAGTTAGCCCAATTTGACCCACTTTGTCCCCTTTAACTAAAAAGCCCAAATTCAACCCAATTCTACTCCAAATCACACCAAATTGATTCCAAACCATTCATGAAACATCCCTAAAATAAACCCAACATTTATTTGGCACAATCCTTTACAAAATTTTCATCCCAAATTTATTTTACATCCAAAAGCCCACTTCCTTAAACCGCTTTAAAAGCCCATCCAAAACCATTTCAAAAAGGCCAAAATCAATCCAAAGCCCACATGATAAATTCTTCTCATCATACCTTTAATTGAAATCATCCCTAAGTCCTAAATCAATAATCAAGCCATTCCAAATCAAGCCACATGCCAAATTACCCCCTAAATGCCAAAAATTTCTAAAAACCTTTTTTCATGAAACAAGCCAACCTTTTCCAAGCCAAATGCAAGCCCAATGTGAGCCATTTACAAGCCATATGAAGCCATGAAAGTCTTGACACCTCACCATGTCATTTATGGAAAATGGAGGGGGGCCTTTCTTAAGCCTTCCTTAAGCCTTTTTAACCTCATCCATGATACACACTAAACCATGCTTAGCCACCTCACCATGGATGGAGACTTCACCACTCCAATTCAGCTGAGTCATATGATTCCCTTCAGCCCAAATCAGGCCTTGGTGGGAGCACCAAACCCAAATCCATGCCTTTGACCAAACCAAGTCCAAAATGATCCCTTCCCCCTTCTACTTTGATTCAACTCCTTTACACATGTCCAAAGCCAATTGTTGGCACCAAACTCAAGCACTGACCTCCCTGACCCTGAGGGTGATCCATGCCTGGCCGGCCAGCCACCACACCCGTCGGAAACCACCAGGCCGAGAGGCTTGATTTGAATCAAAAATTAAATTTGAACTTGTTGAGCTGTCCCATGCCCAATGGCCATTGCAGCTATTCTTCCCTTGGCCAAGGCAGTTGATCCATGCCATTAAACCCCCCTGGGAGGCCCTCCAGCCACCTCTATTTAAACCCACTTACCTCTCGGCCAAACAGGGTGATGAACCAGACCTTAAAAAAACTGCGCAAAATTGCTCCGGGACCTTCTCCTAACCCAGAGCAGTTGATCCTCAGTGTTCCTTTGCCCTGAACCCCATTAACAGAGCTCAATTTCTGAGTTAAAAATCCACCCAAAAAATAGGACACCTCTGGAACCTCCACCAAATCCAAATTAAACTCACCCACACCTGCACAGAACCAAGAGAAGGAGTTCCCCAGTGAAAGCCCCCTCTCCAGGCCACCCAGTTGCTCTAGCCTCCAAGCTTTGAAATCGGCTGTGGACACTTTCATACTTAAACAATTCCACAGAGCCAGAGACTTCATCTGGAGCTTTCATGGACTCAATCGAAGGTGACACAACTCTCAGATCGAAGCTTCACCTCTCTGAGCAAAGGTATGAACTCCTTCTTCCTCCCGAGCTTCCAGTAATTCTCCATTTTGTTTGGGTTAATTTCATAGCTTATAAACCATATGGATGTGTTCGTCACTTAAAGACGAATCCATAGAGCATAAGAACTCAAAAATCCATTGAGAATTGAGAGAGCTATAAGGGTTTGAGTGTGGACGGTCATGGGTGCACACCAGTCGTAGACGATGACGAGGAGCCGTTGGATCGCGCGTGTATCGAGCGGACGGTCGAGAGCAAGCCGGACAGCAGAATGTTATGTCAACCGCGGGTCCCTGGAGCGCTGAGTCAGATGGCTGCGCCGAATCACAGAGCGACGCGTGGGCTTTCGATCTGTCGTAGGATGACGCGGCGCCGAGTCGGATAAGTAGGAAATTGGGGTATTTTTGAATTATTTAAATACCATAATTTCAAAAATTCATATCTTTGCATAGAAAAATCATAAAAATAAAATAAAAATACTCTCTTCCTCAGTGAACAGAGGAAAATAATGCGGAAAAGAAATCAAGTTAATTGGATGAGTATTTTAATTTTAATAATTTATTTACTGTTTCCAATGTTTTGATTCTCCATTTGCATAGACAATTCACCATGGCATGAGACCATAGGGCTTTCGAAGCCTCTGTTCTAGGGAACATTCCTTGAATTTTTCAAGGTCAGAGACCATCTCTATGAAGAGTTATTGATTTTTCAAGTTCATGTCACTCTTTTAGGTATTTTAATTCTAGTAATTAGCATGTTGTAAAATAAATTCTAGGAAAATTTGGTGATATTTTTTAGGACTAGGGGACCCTATGAAAAATGTATTTTGAGTTAATTCATTCATAATAACCTTAATTGGCCTAAACCCCTAAAATTGAATTTGAATTAATTAGGGTTAACCACACATCAAATTGACTTGAAAATAATTCTCCATTGCTCTTAGGGTCAGAGGAACCTTACATAAAATTTTGAAATCAATTGGACTTGATTAACCCCACCAAATGGATTGATTAAGCCTCATAAGCAAAATGGAACTTTAAAAATTCATAACTCCAAAAATACTTTTCAAAAATTCACAAAAATGGTTTTGGAGCTTCTCTAATATCAGTGGAGTTCAGGAAAATTAAAATTAGAATTTTCTAAAAAAGTTGATTTTTTACAATATTTTAATATTTTAATAATTAAAAAATAATAAAAATCACAAAAATATTAAAAATCATTAAAATGTCACATTTTGACTCCTCATCATGTAGGAACAAACCAAATATTTTTCCTAAGTCCCTAGGGTAAGATATTGAATTTTAAAGGCTTAATGTAATTTTTAATATTAAAAAAAATGAATTTTCAACCTTCTTCACTAAAATAATTCTAATAAATCAAAGAAAAATAAAAAAAATTATAAAATTTGTTTCTCTAGACTCCTTGAGGTCAGATAAATTTAAGAAAAATATAAAATCTGTTTTTTAAACTTTATTTTATTTTAAAATTAATTAATACTCTAAAATTCAAAATAATTATAATAAATAAAACATAATTAAAAAAATCAAGAAATTTGGTCCAAGTGGTCCTCTGGTCAATAGGAACATCCCATAATTTTCTTAAAGATAGAAACTTTACCTTGGTCATGTTGTTGAATTTTCCTTGAAAACCCCTATTTTCTACTAAAAATAATTACATAAATAAATTAAATTTAGAAAAACTACATTTTCTCCTCTAATGTCTTAATTGACACGTGAGTGAGGTGACATAAACATTTCAAATTCATTTGAGCTCAATTTAGTGAGTTATTAAATAAATAAGCCTAAAAGGGCATAACGGTAATTAAAAATTTTAACCCTTAATTAAAACTTTAGGTTTAATCAAAATGGAGGGTAAAATATTTGATTTTAACTTTCTCTTGGATGATTGAAATTTAGGGAAATTAAAAGGTTTGAAACCCATTAAACACTTAAAAAAATATCAAAGTGAAACTCTAATTAATTAAATAATTTGAATTTTGGAAGGAATATATATATTTAAATTTGATTTATTAAGATATGGATATTATTAAGAGGATATTTATTCTTTAATTTAAAAATCCCTAAATAAGTCACTTTAACAATATTTAGTTCTTAACTAAAAATTAAAATAATAATTAAAATCAAATTTAAAATCTTGGAAATAAATTAAATTAAATTAAATTAAGTCAAGTCAAGGTTTAAATTAAATTAAATTAACACCTTAACTATTAAATTAAATTAAATTTAAAATATTGAAATTAAAATTAAAATTAAAATTAAATTAAATTAAATTTAAAATATTGAAACTAAAATTAAATTAAATTAAAATTAAATTAAATAAAATAAAAAATTAAACTAAATTAAAATCACTTAACAATAAACCTAAATGAAATCATTAAGAGTTAAATAAAAACATATCAATAATTTCAACACCTCTTTCTATCTAAGTAAATTTAAAACATAAATATCAATATGAAATACTAAGATAATTGAAAGTGTAAAGATTTAAATTAAATCTAAAATAACTTGAATACTATTCCAAACTTAAACCTCATAATTAAATTACTTTAAATCATTAACTCAAACTTTAAATCAAAAATGACTAAAATTCTCAACAACCCCACTTGCCCTTAGAAGGCTTTAATTATTATAACTCTTAAATAGAGTATTAAGTGAAATGTCACTTCACACATGAGATATTCAAATGTCCTAAGTTCACTGAGCAAGAAACAAAACAAAATTAAAAAAATCCTTGGATGATTGATTTATCAATATGATAAAATTCACTTGGACTCAAAATAATCCCATAAGTATTCAAAAGATGTTCAGGACTCGTCCTAAGAACTTCCTCAATATGCCGGGATGTTTTAGAAGAACAATTGAATTTAATTGTTCTTTGATGAAGAAAATCATCCTTAAACAAAACATAACAACCTAGACGTCATAGGAGATGACTAGTAATAGGATTAGGAATTTGGTAGACAACCAAAACCTTCCCTTAGCCTTACCTAGGTGCTTGTTGAAATATTTAAATGCCTTAACATGTGTTTTAAGTGCAGCTTAGAATGACGGGAAGACCTTCCAGGTACGCTTTTATTTTATTGCAATTTATTTTATTGCAATTTACTTACATGCACTGTACTTTACTTTTTCTTGCATGTTAAATAAGACTTTTGCATGAAAACCAAAACCTTTAGGATAGTCCCTGAACTGAAACCAAAACTAAATTAAAAGTCACCACAAGATAAAATTCACCGCCACAACATTCCAAAATATAAAACAACTCAAAATTTAATCACAAACGGAACAACAAAACTACGATTGCAACTAAATTAAAACGTCTCGTCGATTGATCAGGAATACCTCGGATGATGTAACCCACGTGTTGCTAACGGGATTTACCACGGTCTAAATGAAATTGTGGAACTCATTCGGTTGAGTTTAGCAAATTCATCTGAACTAAGTGAATTCGATGAAAATAATGGAGCCGGGATGACGGAACCGTAGGATCTTAATCGGTTCTGTTTAAACAACTTTAAAATTTGTTTTAATTAAAATATTAAAAACACTTGAACATTAGACTTTTTATAAACCAGAACACTTCTCTCCCCTCCTGATTTTCACCTTCTAAAACTAAACCTCTGCAACAACAAGGAGCTCGGAGCATGGTGGGCAGCACGGCCATCGTCATTAACAAAACCTGACTCTACATCAGCTAAACATTCCTAGAATTAAACAATCAAACCATAGGATTTCGAGGTAGTTTGCCTAGTGCAACATAAATCCTCAACTCTTCGTTAGGCATTTACATAATAATGTTATGTAAATTAAGCCCTAACCGGTCTTAAGACTCGAGGTAGTCGTTTGGTACGGCATACACCCTCACATCTTTAAGGCTTTTTGTATGATCATGTCATGCAAAATATAAGTCCTAATTAATTAAAATTGGCAGGATGGAAACATTGAATAATTCTCTTAAACTTAAAGCCAAACAATAGGATAGTTTGGGAAGTTGCCAAGATTTTTCTTGGATCCTCAGCTTCTCCTACTTCTCTTCTATTGGATTCCCAAAATAAACTATTCCGAATTTGAGCTAATCCGTATTGAAATTTCCAAAATTCAATCCTTTGAAAACCTTAAAACTTTGAAATTCTTGAGAGAAAAACCACTCGATCATTATCGAGAGTTTTCTTAAATGATTCCCGTCATTTAAGATGTAATTAACTATAGGGGCTTGCCCTTATAGGGAATTTTAAAAACCTGAGTAATATAAACCACTCGCTTAATTTCTTTATATTAAGCGGGGAACTTGTCGGCTTATAAAGTTGGTTCGCGGACCAAACGGATGTCACGAATCTTCTAGTTTATTTAACCGAGCCCCATCATCAAGCAGTGTGTCTATTCTCCGGGATAGATATACAATTTGTGGTGCGGTGCTCGTTTATATAAACTATTCGGGATGTGAGATCAGTTTGATTTCATATCTTAAAATTTCCAAACTTAAAATTATTTTCAAAATCAAATGCTACTTTCCAAATTATATATATATTTAAATTAAATTTAAAATTCGCTGACAATTTCTGTAGGCGACCCCCTTTTCAAAACACCAAACCTAAAATATGCCAACAAAAGGAAAGCAATGATTTCCATGTCAGGAAAGGGCTTACATCCAATAACTAAAGAGAGAAAATGGATGTCATTTTCCATTTCTCAAAATGTCAATGTCGATTTTAGTTAGAGGAAAGCCATGATTTCCGTGTCAGGAAAGGACTTATATCCAATAACAAGAGAGAGAAAATGGATGTCATTTTCCATTTCTCAAAATGTCAATGTCGATTTTAGTTAGAAGAAAGTCATGTTTTCCGTGTCAGGAAAGGACTTACATCCAATAACTAGAGAGAGAAAATGGATGTCATTTTCCATTTCTCAAAATGTCAATGTCGATTTTAGTTAGAGGAAAGCCATGATTCCCGTGTCAGGAAAGGACTTACATCTAATAACTAGAGAGAGAAAATGGATGTCATTTTCCATTTCTCAAAATGCGGATGTCGATATTTGGTTAAAAGAATGTCGTGATTTCCGTGTCAGGAAAGGGCTTACATCTAATAACCAGAGAGAGTGGCGAACTCACTGAGATATTTACTAGGAATATCTGCTGGGGATTTGACCTATATAGGTCGAATGATAATTATCATTTTAGTTATCACAAGTTATTCATCATGTCATTTTAGTTCATTTTGGCATTTTTGGACCTGACGATGCATCAGTTTGGAAATATCTTATAAGATTTCATTCCAATTCCAATAATGTACATAGATGTCAAAAGTTTAGGGTACATGATGTATTACACAATACACACAGACACACTGCAACTACTCTGTCAAAGTTCTCAGATACTGCTAGACCTACCACAAAATTTCTAACACTCCGAGACACTGTTCATAGAATATGTCCTAGGTGTTTAAACCTTCATGGGGTCACGGCATTTCCAAGGGTTGTAGATCCTCCAGTTCTGGTATTGGCCTATTCCCATCGGGACGTTTTTCAGGGCGCATTCTTCTTAGCGTTATCGATATGTGCTGTCGACTCACACTTGGTATGCAGTGTTTTGAGACATTAGCTCCATTGTCTCGTAGGACTAAAACTGATCCCCGTGGTAAGAGAATTTAATAAGATCCACGAAATTCTCCAGGGCCCACAATCTTTATTTCTCTTCCAAACAGAATGGAACATCTGTTTATAAGGGAGAGAGTGCAAAATGGTCTTTCAAAATCTTGACTGTCAATATGAGGTGGTATACAGTCGCCCTCCTCATATATATTCATAATGCAACTGTCCGGAATACAATCAGCAGGCATTATATTCCACTTTATGAGTCGTTTGATAATTTGAATTATGATTTTCGGTAGTGGATCTACTTATTCGTGTCGTAGTATCCCTGGGGGATTGCCATCTTTGTCCACATCATAATTGTAACAGCATCCGTGTTGAATTGTCATGCAACCTTTCCCACGAATCCATCTGTTCGGTTCGGAGGATGTCCTTCTTTTCAGTTGTCCGGCTCGTCCTTGATCACGTGCGTCCATCACATGCTCGATGATAGCACCTTGCACCACTTCGTCAAAAACTTGTGTGAACAATTGAATGCCTTCTAATATATTAATGATTTGACCAATAATATGTTGAAATTGTTCGAATGTCTGTTTTCTGATAGCTCTGACACGTCTTACTTCTTCTCGAGAAGAAATTCGTTTTTCATTTACTATTTAGGTTGTCGAGAAGTCTAATGCTGGCTCATAGGGAATAGAAGTTAATACTGTCCTTTTAATCCTTTCCTCCTCTTCGATCATTTCTTCCCCTAAGACATAATATGTCTCTTTGGAGATGTCCTCAAGTATTGGAAATTTGAATTCGTCATCTTCTTCCATTTGTTTCATTTCTTGTCTTTCTTTTTCTGCCAACTTTTAGAGCCTTTTATTGCGATTTCTTCTTTGGGATCTTGTCATTCCAGAAGTTGATTTCTTCACCCCACTAGTGGATGCCATTCCATCTGGCTTCAGTTTTCCATTGTCGGTAGGATTTTTTGTTTCATTGGCTTGCTGACAAAGCCTAAACTCCAATACGAATGGTTTTCCTTTTGCTTCTTGCTGATTAGCAATGGATAGTAAAGGCCCTGTTGACCTCATTTTTATAATGAGTAAATACCTTTTGACCTAAAAAGTCAAATTTGGTCAAAAAGGTCAAACCAGACCCAATGACCAATCCTGTTGATCCCGTAGGTCACCCTTTTGACCTAAAAGTCAACTTTGGTCAAAATGGTCAAACCAGACCCAATGACCAATCCTGTTGACCCCATAGGTCACTCTTTTGACCTAAAAAGTCAACTTTGGTCAAAATAGTCAAACCAGACCCAATGACCAAACCTGTTGACCACATAGGTCACCCTTTTGACCTAAAAAGTCGACTTTGGCCAAAATGGTCAAGCCGGACCCAATGACCGACCCGTTGACCCCATAGGTCACCCTTTTGACCTAAAAAATCAACTTTGGTCAAAATGGTCAAACCAGACCCAATGACCAACCCTGTTGACCCCCATAGGTCACCCTTTTGACCTAAAAGTCAATTTTGGTCAAAATGACCAAACCAGACCCAATGATCAACCCTGTTGACCCCATAGGTCACCCTTTTGACCTAAAAAGTCAACTTTGGTCATAATGACCAAACCAGACCCAATGATCAACCCTGTTGACCCATAGGTCACCCTTTTGACCTAAAAAGTCAACTTTGGTCAAAATGGTCAAACCAGACCCAATGACCAACCTTGTTGACCCCATAGGTCACCCTTTTGACCTAAAAAGTCAACTTTGGTCAAAATGACCAAACTAGACCACCAAACTCGTTGACCCATAAGTCGACCCTTTGACCCAATGATATGTTTAAAACCCAATGATAAAATCACAAATATTGTGATCAAATCAACCATGGCTAAGTTGAAAAAGGTCACGTTGGACATCTTGAAATTAAATTGATCAATGTAGGCTAACTTGGGTCAACCTAAATCAAAATTGGTCAACACTTATCTATTTTAATCAAAATAGGTAAAAATGAAATAAAAACTTCAAAATTAATCAAATAATTAATTTCAAAATTATTTTGATTAATTAAATTAATTAATGATTTAATTTTCAGTATTTTAATTAAATGACATAATTAATTAAAATGAAAATTAAATTAAAATCATAAAATGACAAAATTAAATAAAAATGATAAAATTAATCGATTAATTAATTTGAAATTATTTTCAATTAATAAATTGATTAATGAAATAATTTCCAACAATTTTTAATAACATAATTAATTAAAATGGAAATGACACATGGCCTTCCCATAATTAATTAAAGTTAAAACTAAATTAAAACCATCATAAGACATAATTAACACATGACAAAACTTATCTTAAATTATGGCTAACCATGGGTTAACTCCCATCATGGTGAATAAAATGAGGTGGCTCTTTCTCCTTCATTCTAAGACATGACTCACCTCTACTCGGCAATGAGGTGGCCGGCCAACACTTAAGGCATATTTTCCACCTCTAAGCTAACTTGATGGGAAGGGAACAAAGCTTAAACTCCACTCCTCACCATGGTTAAATGAAATCATGAGGGAGAAACATTTGTGTCACTGTTTGCCAAAGCTAATGGGTGACTTGTAAGCTCATGAGGAAGAGAAATTACAGCTCATTTCAAAGAGCTAAACCACCTCATGCATGATGCAATGGAAAGGAGCCAAAATAATGAGCTCATGATGGAGAACATTGGAGAGACAACCATAGTTATCCCCTCAGCTGAAAACTCATTAATAGGGAAGATAACAACTCCCCTAGATACGGCTAGCTAAGCCATGGCCTCCCCGTGGCTATAAATAAGGCCATACCCGAGTCTTGCGAGAGAAGAAAAAAAATTTAGAGAGACTTATAGGCTGCTCAAATCTTCTGGCTCCCAATACAAAAACTCTTCCCAAGAGTCTTAGCAATCCATTTTGATCAAACCCAAGCTATAGATTGAGCCCAATCGAGCCAATTTGATCAAATTTCAAAAACAACCCAAACTAGCCACGTTCTTAAAATTCTCCTCTGAGGCCGACTTTTGAACCAAATTGGTGCAGTAACAATCTTCCTCTGGAGTCTTAGAAGACAACTAAAAGGTCTGATCAAGCTTGATTTACTTGTAGCAAAGGTATGAAATTATTTTTCTTAAAATAATTCATATTTTTGAAATATCATGTGTTATACTAGCCCAAAAATGTTGCATCACCGTATGGATACATTCTACATGTTTAGATGATTCCATAGGTTCAAAAATCACTCAATTTCGTTGAGAAATGAGTGAGATATTAAGGTTTGAAGTTTAACGGTTCGGAATTTTTTCAAATTCATAGAGGATTTATCTCCGCCGTCTGTTCCCGTGTTTTGGAACGGACGTCGCTGATCGACTCCCGCCATGTTTCCTGTTCTGCGTCGCACACAGGATCCTCCCGCCTCTTCGACGGATCCGAGGACACGCGGCAGCTCCACAGATTTTCTGGAATTAATAAATTCCAGAAAACCTTAAAAACTTCAAAATTTGATATCTTTTAATCTAGAGGTCACAAAAATAAAATAAAAATACCTCTGGAAAGCTCTTGAAGAGAGGAAAATTATGAAATAAAAGTCATAATTTTATTCCCATTATTTAATTTTTTAAATAATTAAATACTCTCTGGAGTATTTTAATTATTAAAAATTAATTATAAATAAAAAAAATATGAAACTTTGAGGCATTTATCTTTATGCTATTAGGAATGTTTCATGATTTTTCCAATGACAGAAAACATTTCTAGGAAACTTTTTTCTAATTTTTAAGTCATTTTGTAATTACTTCAAATAATAATTACAGAAAAATAAAATAAAAATGATTAGAATTGTTAGGGTAACAAAAAATGACCTTAGGAAAATAATTTCTAAGTCATAAAAATAATTTTAAATGATATTTTAAAATTTTGGATTAAAATTCATTATTAAATAATAAATTTAATCCGAAAAATCACCCTTTTATAAACTTAACCTATTTTCTTTAAGAGTCTAAGTTTGAAATGAATCTAGTCCGTGTTAGACTCATGAAAAACTTTAACAAAGTCTAAAAAAATAACAAAATTAGACTTAATTAGGTTTAAAACATCATTTAAACTTATTAAACCTTAAGCTTAATCAATTAAGTCTAAAGAGACAAAATTAGACTTAATTAGGTTTAAAACATCATTTAAACCTATTAAACCTTAAGCTTAATCAATTAAGTCTAAAATGACAAAATTAGGCTTAATTAGGTTTAAAACATCATTTAAACCTATTAAACCTTAAGCTTAATCAATTAAGTCTAAAGTGACAAAATTAGACTTAAATAGGTTTAAAACATCATTTAAACCTATTAAACCTTAAACATAATCAATTAAGTCTAAAGTGACAAAATTAGACTTAATTAGGTTTAAAACGGCATTTAAACCTATTAAACCTTAAGCTTAATCAGTTAAGTTAAAAATGACAAAATTAGACTTAATTAGGTTTAAAACATCATTTAAGCCTATTAAACCTTAAGCTTAATCAATTAAGTTTAAAATGGCAAAATTAGACTTAATTAGGTTTAAAACATTTATTTTAAACTTATTTAATTAAAGTTAAACCTTTATTACATTAAATTTAATCAAACCTAAACCCTAATTATGTCTAACCCATTAGACCAAATTAAATCAATTAAACCTTACCTAAATTAGGTTTAATTAACCTTAAACAATTAGACTTAATCCATAATAAGTCTAATTAAATCAATTAAACCTTACCTAAATTAGGTTTAATTAGCCTTAAACAATAAGACTTAACCCATAATAAGTCTAATTAAATCAATTAAAGCTTACCTAAATTAGGTTTAATTAACCTTAAACAATTAGACTTAACCCATTATAAGTCTAATTAAATCAATTAAACATTTCCTAAATTAGGTTTAATTAACCTTAAACAATTAGACTTAATCCATAATAATTCTAATTAAATCAATTAAACCTTACCTAAATTAGGTTTAATTAGCCTTAAATAATTAGACTTAACCCATAATAAGTCTAATTAAATCAATTAAACCTTACCTAAATTAGGTTTAATTAACCTTAAACAATTAGACTTAACCCATAATAAGTCTGATTAAATCAATTAAACCTAACCTAAATTAGGTTTAATTAACCTTAAATAATTAGACTTAATCCATAATAAGTCTGATTAAATCAATTAAACCTTACCTAAATTAGGTTTAATTAGCCTTAAACAATTAGACTTAACCCATAATAAGTCTAATTAAATCAATTAAACCTTACCTAAATTAGGATTAATTAACCTTAAACAATTAGACTTAATCCATAATAAGTCTAATTAAATCAATTAAACCTTACCTAAATTAGGTTTAATTAACCTTAAACAATTAGAATTAATCCATAAAAAGTCTAAATAAATCAATTAAACCTTACCTAAATTAGGTTTAATTAACCTTAAACAATTAGACTTAACCTATAATAAGTCTAATTAAATCAATTAAACCTTACCTAAATTAAGTTTAATTAACCTTAAACAATTAGACTTAGCCCATAATAAGTCTAATTAAATCAATTAAACCTTACCTAAATTAGGTTTAATTAACCTTAAACAATTAGACTTAACCTATAATAAGTCTAATTAAATCAATTAAACCTTACCTAAATTAGGTTTAATTAGCCTCAAACAATTAGACTTAACCCATAATAAGTCTAATTACAATTAAACCTTACCTAAATTAGGTTTAATTAACCTTAAACAAATTAGACTTAACCCATATTAGGTCTAACTAAATCAATTAAACCTTACTTAAATTAGGTTTAATTAACCTTAAACAAATTAGACTTAACCCATATTAGGTTTAATTAATCAATTAAACCTTACCTAAATTAGGTTTAATTAACCTTAAACAAATTAGACTTAACCCATATTAAGTCTAATTAAATCAATTAAACCTTACCTAAATTAGGTTTAATTAACCTTAAACAGTTAGACTTAACCCATAATAAGTCTCATTAAACCAATTAAACCTTACCTAAATTAAGTTTAATTAACCTTAATCAATTAGACTTAACCCATATTAAGTCTAATTAATCAATTAAACCTTACCTAAATTAGGTTTAATTAACCTTAAACAATTACACTTAACCCATATTAAGTCTAATTAAATCAATTAAACCTTACATAAATTAGGTTTAATTAACCATAAAAAATTAGACTTAACCCATAATAAGTCTAATTAAATCAATTAAACCTTACCTAAATTAGGTTTAATTAACCTTAAACACCATAATAAGTCTAATTAAATCAATTAAACCTTAACTAAATTAGGTTTAATTAAGCTTAAACAATTAGAATTAACCCACATTAAGTTTAATTAATCAATTAAACCTTGCCTAAATTAGGTTTAATTAACCTTAAACAAGTCTAATTAAGTCATTAAACCTTACCTAAATTAGGTTTAATTAACCTTAAACAATCAAACTTAACCCATATTAAATCTAAAATAACCTGAATACAACCTAACTTGAACTCAAGTTAACCTAAATCTTAGGTTTAACTTACATTGAATTTAACATAACCTAAACCTAATTTAAGTCTAACCTACATTAGACTTAAGTCAAACCAAACTTAGGTTCAGCCCGGCATGAACCTAAGTCAAACCTAAACCTAACTTAAGTGTGACCTACATTAGATTTAAGTCAAACCAAACATAGGTTCAACCCGACATGAACCTAAGTCAAACCTAAACCTAACTTAAGTCTGACCAACATTAGACTTAAGTCAAACCAAACTTAGGTTCAACCCGACATGAATCTAAGTCAAACCTAAACCTAACTTAAGTCTGGCCTACATTAGACTTAAGTCGAAGCCAAACTTAGGTTCGACCGACATGAATCTAAGTCGAACCTAAACCTAACTTAAGTCGACCTACATTAGACTTAAGTCGAACCAAACTTAGGTTCGACGACATGAATCTAAGTCGAGCCTAAACCCGAACCTATGTCTAACCCAAACTTAATCTTAACTCAAGACTCAACCCATATTAAACTCAAACCAACTTTAAGTATAGGTTCAACTTAACTTGAACCAAACTTAAGTCAAACCTTAACTTAAAACCAAATCATTTTGAACTTTTAACTTAACTTAATTCAAACCTAAATTCAACATAAAATTTTAATTAAGTCTAACATATTAGACTTAATTAAATCATCAAACCATTAATTAATTGAGATTTAAATCAACAAACCTTGATTAAGTCTAATTCATTAATATCTCGATAAACTACAGCTAAATAGACTTAATTAAAACTTAAAGTCTTACCTAAAAAGGACTTAGATGGTCAGTAATTCTAATTAAGTCTAATTTATTAGACTTGATTAACCTTTAATTCCTATTTAAACAAGGCTCAAAACATAATTAAGTTTATTCTAAACTAACCTTTTAAGTTAAAGTTCAGACAGACATGAACTCAAGTTAATTAGATTCAATCAACATTGAATTTAACTTAGGTTCAACCACACATGAACCCAAGTTAGTCCAATCAATATTGAATCTAACTTCCAACTTTTTAACTTAAGTTCAGATAGATATGAATTTAAGTAGATTCAATCAACATTGAATTTAATTTAGGTTCAACAAAACATGAACCCAAGTTAGTTCAATCAATATTGAATCTAACTTCCAACCTTTTAACTTAAGTTCAGATAGATATGAACTCAAGTTAGTCTAACCCAACTTTCAATTCGAATTCAAACAGACATGAATTCAAAATTTAAGTTTAAACTTAAATCAAGACATAAATTTAACATTTCAAACCAAAATCGATATAAATTCGATATTTTAAATAAAAATTCAACATAATCAACATAAATTCGATATTTCAAACAAAATTTGACTTAATCGACATTTCAAACATAAATCAACATAATCGACATAAAATTGACATTTCAAATATAAATTTGACAAATATCGATATTAAATGAAATTAATCCGATATTTCGACAAAATTAAACATTAATCAATATAATTTGACGTAAACCGACATCCAGGACATGTTAAATCAAAACATCCTACAAAATTCTAAGGCAATGAACATGATATTATTTTCTGACAATCTTTTCTTTGCAGGGTGAAGACAAAAAGTTTCGTTTAGATTTTCTTTGCATGTTATAGGATGTGCTAACTCTGTTTTGTAGGACGACATTCTGGACAAAAAAAAAGAAAAAAAAACAACAAAAACAAAAACATTTAGGATAGTCACCAAAACAAAACAAAACAACGACATAGAAAACAAAAACAAAACTTCTAAGATAACGACATGAAAAACAAAATCAAAACTTTAAAATAATAAATATGACATGACATTTAGGAGTGATAGTGGGTACATCACTCCTTAAAAATAAAATTTTAGAAAACAAATGATTGACATTAATTAGAAGTTTTCTTGAACAATTAAAAATTGTTTTAGATGTAATTAACTATAGAAGCTTGCTTCTATAGGAGATCCGAAAAGAACCCACGATAGAAATCTACTGGTTTTCCATGATTTTCTTTATATGAAAATTCTAGGATATATTATTCTAGGATATTCTTCTATAAGGATTGTCATAAACATCTTTTTCTACTATTAGCCCTAAATTCCTCAAATCTTTCATTGGATTTATAGGAATAAAATTAGGCTAACATTAGATGGCGACTCCTCAATATCGACATTCCACACTAGTCTCTTCCCGTTGTCACCAAGAGATTTTGTGGCGACTCCGCTGGGGAAAATCTTTCTTCTCATCTTTTATCATCATTTGTTTTCATTTCAAATTTTAAAATAAGTCCCCAGTTTATAAATAAGTCAATAATATTCGTTTTTCTTGAAATTTCAGAAAAATCGCGATGGATTCTCTGAATTCAATCTTTTCTTATTTTCAAGACTTTGACATACCAATTGAGGAAAATCCTTCCTTTTATCAAATTGATTATGGATTATTTAGTGAAACAGAATTCATATTAGATAATCCATATCAAACTGAAACACAATCTTTTCAAGAATTATACTTACAACCTTATGAAGACTTTCTGAATTTTACAGAAAATTCACCTGAATATACACCTGAAGAACCTAATACCCTTGAAGAAATGAAGAGACAAGCTGATAGGAAAGGAAAACAAGTTTACAAGGAAGATGATGCTCTACCATCATCTATTTATGAGATTGGATCATGTTCAAAGAATATTTATCAAACGTCTTCATTCAAAAGAAAGAAAAGGTGGAACGAAAATGATAATTTTGAAACACCTAAATTTCAACAGAATATTTTTGAAAACCCTTCCTTTTTAGAAGAAAATCGATATATTCTGATTCCTGTTGAATACAACGATAATTCCTTTCAACCTCGAAAGCTCTCCTCCGTTTCGTGCTTATATATTCGGTGTTTAAAAGGTTAGCACGAAAAGATAGATGTTCACTATCTAAATTATTAAACAAAATGGGTTGTGCGGTCTCCAACACCATGAAAAGGAGAATTTTAACGATGGAAAATCCCGACTATCAAGAAACTGACTATCAATTTCCAACTGATAAACATTGTGTTCGAGTGCCAGTAAAATTTCGATTGGGCCCTAGAATAAAAGATGTGGTAGTTACAAATGACAAAGCTAAATATGATGAATTGATATCAAGAGCAGAAGATACAACTGCTAAAATGTCGGACTTGGTCCAAATGCTACAAAAAGCAAATTATCCTCGCACAGGATACAATATTTCACCTGAAAATTCTCGTCCTCTACTTAAAAATAATGTATGGAGTCGAAAATCATCTGAAAGAAATTCAGATACCACCAACACTCCTATGAATAGTTCACAAGATGAAATTTGCAAAAAACATTCTGCAAAATCATTTAAGGAAAGATTGAAGAAATTAAAAAACGATATTAAACAGCTTTCAAGGCAAGAAAAGAAAGATACGTCTGATAGTTCCAATGAAAATGTTGCCAGTGTTAACATGGTAGAAACACGATCTACTTCCATAGCACGAGAATCAATTGAAGAGGAGGCAACTAATGAATTGCGAGCGGTGATACGACAACGTGATGAACAAATTAGTCATCTTGAACAAAAAATGGAAGAATTGGTAGCCACTCTGCAAAATCCACCAACGTACCCATCTTCAGCCATTGAAATCATTAGACCAGAGGCTATTCATATCCTTGAAAATAAAGAAGAACCAATAAATATTGAGAAAAGCACTCAAAAGAAGAAGAATTCCCCTCATAATGAAATTCCAGAAAAGGATATTACAAAACTTGTGGAACAAAAAATTAAAGAAATAATGGCTCAAGTGAAAACTGGAGCATTAACTCTAAAGGGTAGACCATACCCAGAGGAATTTGATTTTGTTCAATACCCTAAAGGCTTTGTTCCTCCTGTCTTTAAAATGTTTGATGGAACGGGTAATCACCGACAACATCTAGCACATTTTAGAGCAAGCTGTTGTAATGCTGGGGGAAGTGATGCTCTCCTATTTCGACAATTTGTTAACAGTCTCACAGGAGTTGCCTTCGACTGGTATACAGAACTTCCCATTGGATCTGTCAAAACCTTTGTGGAACTTGAAAGCCTCTTTATTCAACGTTTTACAGGAGCACAACATCACACCACTGTTAGTGATTTGGTGGTAGAAAAACAAAAACCGGGAGAAAGCTTAGTGGATTATATTTTACGCTGGAGAAATCTCAGCATGAAATGTGAACCACAACTACAATAGCAACACGCTGTTGGAATATTGCTTAAAAATATCCATGGTCCTATAGCTTTTATGCTCAAAGGATTCACAATAAAGACATTTGAAAAACTACTTAGTAAAGCTGCTAATCTCTAAGAAGAAGCAAAGCAGATGAGTGTAATAGAGAAAACTGAAAAGACAAAAACTATCAAAACATTTGAAAAGAAACCTGGAAATGTTATAGAAAAAGGTAAACAGGTGATGCATATTCAACCAGAACAAAAGAAACAACAACGACGGAATCCTTCGACATCACGAGACATCACCTCGATTACAACTTCAAGCAACTAATCCCAGTACCAACGAAAAAGAAAACAATGGCTGAAAGAATGAATAAAGAATATTCATTTAAAACAAAAGCCGTTAGTAAAATATTTCGTAGTCTGCTTAAAATGCCCGAATTTAAGCTACCAGAAGCTAAAAGGCCAGCAGAAATTGACATGAAAGTCAATCCTAATAATTGTCCTTATCACAGAATGCTTGGACATAAAATTGAAGACTGTTTTGTCTTCGAAGTCGAGTTAGAGCGTAATTTTAAAGACGGAAACATAATAATCCCGAAAGAATATTTGAAAGAACCTGAAAAAGGATCAGTCAATATGATTTCGATAGAGAAACTCAATCCTGGAAACAAAGACAGTACTTCTGAAGAAATCTTTGCTAGATATCAAATCACAAAATTTCCCAAGAAGGAAAAGAAAAAGAAAATCAAGAAACCGAAAAAGATTAAAGGTCTTCTAGATATAGGGGTTGCAACTCCTTTTGTACTTTCTAGTTCATTTCCCTCTTGTACTAGGATAGTTATATCGGCTGAATGACGAAAAATCCTCAAACTGATAACTTTGTATGACTTCCTTTTTACTACCATGAATAATAACAATCCTAGTTTTTCTTATATTTTGTCTATTTTGGGCGAAGTTTCCGAGAATAATCATTTGAATTCTAACCCTATAGACGATACTCAAATTGTATATGATCAATCTAAAAACAACCAAAATAATGAAAATACAGATGAAAAGTTTGATAACGACAAAGATGAAAATGACATTACTACACTTCAACTACAAGGAGCTCCGATTTCCATAGAATTGGAATTCTCGGATTCAGAAACTAACGAGTCGGATAATTAACTTGAAGAAATAATTGAAATTAATTTGAGAAGTGGAAAAATCTTACCTCCTAGGATGATTCCACAAGAAAAAGAAAAACAAATAATCACACCAGACAAGATCATTCCTCCAATACATCCCCAAACCCCTGAAAGAAATAGGGATAATCTTCATAACAAAGTGGATTATAACGTACTAGCTCATTTGAGAAAATTAACTGCGAAGTTAAGCATATATGATTCTCTCATACTTTCCAAAGAAATGAGAGAATCGTTAATAAAGGCCCTTTCAGATCCAGATATTTGCTTAACTCAACTTGCTAGTATTACCCAAAATGAAGCTTACCCATTAGAGGAATCAATGAAGATTACCTTCTCTGACAATGACTTGTTGCTTGGAACAACTAAACACAATTATCCACTGTATATTACGGTGAACATAAATGATACAATACTTTCAAGAGTTCTTATTGACTCAAGTGCTTCAATCAACATTATGAATTTGAGAACTCTTGCATATTTGGACATTGATGCCTCTCAACTATCAAGGGATACAATGATGTTACGAGGATTCAATCAGCAAGGAGAAGGGCCCTTGGATCAATAACATTACTCTTAAAAATAGCTGACTTGGGAACTACAGCAAAATTTCATATTATTGATTCAGACACCTCTTTTAATGCCTTACTTGGCAGACCATGGCTTCATGAGTATAAAATGGTTCCTTCTTCCCTACATCAATGTATAAAATAGTTACGAAAAGGACAAGAATGTCGTATTATAGGAGATTTGCAACTGTTTTCAATTCATGAAATCGGTATACATGAAGATGCAGCATATTATGCTCCTATAAATAAAACAATGACCTCCAAAGATACAACAGTGGATGTGGAAGAAAAGAATAAAGAAAAGAAAATAAGTGAAAAGAATTCTTCTTCAATTAAGACAAGAGGAACTAATTCCCGTCAAACTCATACTCGAGGACGAGGACCAGGGAAAGAAGATCCGATTGTCACAATGAAGAAACCACTGAAATTCAAAATCCACTTGGACTCGGAAGAAGAAACGAAATCTGTGAATGCGAAGAAACCTCAATTCAAAATATCATTAGAAGAAGAAGATAAAGAAAGATAATTTGAATCTATGTATGATAAAATCAATCATTATATACATTCTATGACTTTGACTCCAATCTCCACTGCTAAGATTGAGAATCTAATAGTCAAAGAAGTATATAATGATGACAAAAAGCCAATTAAGTTTAGACTTGGCTCTACTTCCTCTTGTACTGAAAATGATGTAAAAATAGAAGATGAAAATCTTCCACAATCAATGAAAATTCCTTTTGAGTTGTATTCTCCTTAGGCACAAAAATTTATTCAAAAAGTTTAATACTCTAACAATGGTCTTTAAAACAACCACATTTCATTGAACAAATGTGGCATAATAATAAACGAAATTCTAACTCCAAAGAAGGTATTGGATTTGGAACTCTAGGACCATTAGATGACATAGAATTTTGTCTGACCATCACTGAAGAATACGATTCTGAATCATTATATGATCTTCCAATTGAAGATGCTCCTCCAGAATTGGAAGAAGAAATTAAATCGACAATTGATGAATTAAAAGAAATAAATTTAGGAACTGATGAAAATCCAAAACCAACTTTTATTAGTTCATTCCTTAATGATGAGGAAGCAAAAGACATCACTCAATCGTTGATAGAATATAAAGACTGTTTTGCTTGGACTTACGACGAGATGCCTGGTTTGTCTCCAGAAGTCGCAGTCTATAAACTTGGGATAAATAAAATCACAATCCCAGTTAAACAAGCTCTGAGGAGAATGCATGTTGAAATAGAGCAACAAGTCATTGCAGAAGTCAAGAAATTGATAGAAGCTGACTTCATACGAGAAGAAAATTATGTGACACGGTCAGCCAATGTGGTGCCGGTTAAAAAGAAAAATGGACAGATAATGGTCTGTATAGACTTCAGGGACTTAAACAAAGCATGTTCAAAAGATGAATTTCCTTTACCAATTTCTGAATTAATGGTCGATATAGCATCAAAACAAGCAATATTCTCCTTTATGGATGGATCATCAGGATATAACCAAATAAAGATGTTTTTGGAGGACGAAGCAAATACAACTTTCCGAACACCCATGGGGATATATTGTTATAAGGTTATGCCATTTGGACTAAAAAATGTCGGTGCAACCTATCAAAGAGCCATAACACGGATTTTTGATGAATTAATACATAATCAAGTCGAATGTTATGTCGACGATCTGGTTGTCAATAGTAAACAAAAAGATGATCATATATACAATTTGAGAATTTTCTTTGAATGACTACGACAATACAATCTTAAAATGAATTCCTTAAAGTGCGCCTTCGGTGTCACTTCAGGAATTTTTAGGATTTGTAGTTCGGGATCGTGGGATAGAAATTGATCCTCTCAAAATTGAAGCTATCCTGAATATGCCTCCTCCTAAAAATCTAACCCAATTGAGATCCTTTCAAGGAAAATTAGCGTATATACGATGTTTCATTTCCAATCTATCGGGTAAATGTCAACCTCTCACTGCTCTTACTAGAAAGGATACCAAATTTGTGTGGGATGAAAAATGCCAGCACGCCTTTGAAAACATTAAACAATATCTGACAACCCCTCCTGTCTTAGCAGCCCCTGTATTAGGAAGACCTCTAATCCTTTACACCGCAGCATTGGACAATTCACTTGGAGCTTTATTAGCACAAGTAAATGATGAGGGAAAAGAAAGTGCATTATACTATTTAAGTCGTTGTTTAGTTTCAACGGAAATAAAATACCTGACAATTGAGAAGCATTGTTTAGCCTTGATCTTCGCAGTTCAAAAACTAAGGCATTATATGCTTTCTCATAAGGTAACTCTTATTTCAAAATTTAACCCATTACAATATTTAATAACACGACCAACACTTTCTGGGAGATTAGCAAGATGGGCAATGATCTCACTCCAATTTGATATAACATTTGTACCGTTACGTGCTGTCAAAGGACAAATCCTGACAGATTTCCTAGCAGCACATCCAATTCCAACTAGATCACCCCTTAATGACTATTTATCTTATGAACAAATATCAAAAATAAAAAACTCTAATGTACAATGATGGGAACTCTACTTTGACGGAGCATCATCTGCATGGAAAGACAAAGACAAACAGACAATTATACCAGGAAAAGCTGGAGTAGGATTGATTTTCATTACTCCAGACAAAACGATGATGCCTTTTTCCTATCATTTGACAGAACCATGCACAAATAATGAAGCCGAATATGAAGCGCTCATAACGGGTCTAGAATTAACAATATTGATGGAAATTAAACATATCGACATCTACTGGGATTCCCAGTTGATTATTAATCAAATTGCTGGAAAATACAAAACTTTGAAGTCACGACTTGAATAGTATTCTCGTTACACTCTTAAATTACTTCAACAAATTCCTGATGTAACATTCTTCTTAATCCCGAGACGAGACAATTCTCTAGCAGATGCTCTGGAAAAACTCGCAAACGAATTCACATGTCCAAAAGAAGACAACATACTGATCTCTATAAGAGGACGGCAAGTTCTTTCTCAAATTGAAATGGATAATTTACATAAAATCGGTGAAAATATGACAATGACAATAAATGACGAAAATGATGATTGGCGACAACCAATCATCCAATATTTACAAACTGGAAAATTACACGAAAACACTTCTATTGCCAACCAAATAAAACAAAGAGCATTATCATATGCTCTAATAAATGATATTCTTTACAAACGATCTTTTGATCAAATGTGGTTAAGATGTTTAAACCAAGTTGAAGCTCAAGAGATTGTTAAGAAAGTTCATCAGGTTTATGTGGTGCACATCAATCTGGGCCCAAAATGAAAATGAAAATAAAAAGAATGGGTTATTATTGGCCAACAATGATGGCCGATTGTCTTGACATTACAAAGAAATGCCATCAATGTCAAATACATGGGGTAGTTTTACATCAACCTCCAAATGTTCTACACCTAACTATTGCATCATGGCCATTTGAATGTTGGGGTACCGATATAGTGGGCCCTATAGATCCTCCATCTTCCAAGGGTCATAAATTTATTTTGGCAGCCACTGACAATTTTTCCAAGTGGGCAGAAGCAATACCACTTAGAGAAGTCAAGGCAGAACAAGTCCTTCATTTCTTTAAAACACATATCGTTTATAGATTTGGAATTCCTCGAAGGGTCATATCAGACAACGGAATAACATTCAAAAACACGAAAATGAATAATTTTATCCAAAGACTGTCGGCATATTTTTAGGTTGAGTGTTGTATTTTTTTTTAAAAGGGGTCGCCTACAGAAGTTGTCGGCGAATTTTAAATTTAATTTAAATATAGATATAATTTAGAAAGTAGTAATTGATTTTGAAAATAATTTTAAATTTGAAGATTTTAAGATATGAAATCAAGCCGATCTCACATCCCAAATAGTTTATATAAACGAGCACCGCACCACAAACCGTGTATCTATCCCTAAGGATAAACACATCTGCTTGATGGTGGGGCTCGGTTAAATAAACTAGAAGATTTGTGACATCCGTTTGGTCCGCGAACCAATTTTATAAGCCGACAAATTCCCTAGCTTAATATGAAAACATTAAACGGGGTTTATATTACTCAGGTTCTTTAAAATTCCTATAAGGGCAAGCCCCTATAGTTAATTACATCTTAAGTGACGGGAATCACCTAAGAAAACTCTCGATAATAATCAATAATTCGCTCTCAAGAATTTCAAAGTTTAAGTTTTCGAAAGGATTGAATTTTTGAATCTCGATAGGGAATGGATCGAGTTTGGAACATTTTATTTTGGGAATTCGAAAGGAAGAAAAGTAGGAGAAATTACGGATTCGAAGTGAACTTCGATAATCTCCCGACTATCCTATTGTTTGGCTTGGATTTAGGAAAGTCCTAATGTTTATTTAATGTTTTAATCTTGCCAATTTTAATTAATTAGGGCTTATATTTACATGATAGAATCATACGAAATAGCTTGGAAGATATGAGGGTTTATGTCGTATCGGACGACTACCTCGGAATCCTAAGACCGGTTAGGGCTTAATTTGCAATGCAAATGCCTAACGAAGAGTTGAGGATTTATGTTGCACTAGGCAAACTACCTTGAAGTCCTATGGCTTTGTTGTTTAATTCTAGGAAAGTTTTCTTGAAGTAGGTTCGAAGTTTTGCTGACGACGATGGTCGTGCTGCCCACCATGCTCCGAGCTCCTTGTTGTTGCGAGAGGTTTAGTTTTAGAAATCATAAATCAGGGGATGAGAAAAGTGTTTTGGTTTAGAGAAGTCTTAATTTCCAAGTGTTTTTTGTGTTTTGATTAAAACAAATCTTAAAGTTGATTATAACAACACCGGTTAAGATTCCACGGTTCCATCCTTCCGGCATCATTATTTTTATCGGATTCACTTAGTCCAGGATGAATTTGCTAAACTCAGTTGAATGAGTTCCACACTTTCATTTAGACCGTGGGAAATCCCGTTAGCAACACGTAGGTTACATCATCCGAGGTATTCCCGATCATCCAACAGGACGTTTTAATTCGGTTGTAATTGTAGTTTTGTGTTCCGTTGGTGATTAAATTTTGAGTTGTCTTATATTTTGAAATGTTGTGGAGGTGAATTTTATCTTGTAGTGTCTTTTAATTTAGTTATGGGTTTCAGTTTTGGTTTCAGTCCTAAAGGTGTAGGTTTTCATGCAACTGTTGTTTATCATGCAAGAAAAATAAGTGCGATGCGATTAAATAAATTACCGTAAAGTAAATCACAATAAAATAAAAGCGTACACGGAGGGTCTTCCCGTCATCCCAAGCTGCACTTAAAACACGAGTTAAAATATTTAAGCAAGTTCCTAGGTAAAGCTAAGGTAAGGGTTATGGTTTTCTACCAAATTCTAATCCTATAGCTAGTCATTTCCTATGACGTCTAGGTTCCTTGTGTTTTTGGTTTGAAGACGATTTTCTTCATCAAAGAACAATTAAGTTCAATTGTTCTTATAAATATCCTATCATATTGAGGAAGTGCTTAAGAAGAATCCTAAACATCTTTTCAATATTTCTAGGATTGTTTTAAGTCCGAGAGAATTTAATTATGTAAATGAATCGATCGTCCGAGGTTTTCAAGTTTTATTAACTTGCTCGGTGAACTAGGATATTTGAATGTCCTATAAGTGAAGTAACATTTCATTTAATATTCTGTTTAGGAGTTATGATAACTAAAGCTTTTGAGGGTAAATTGGTGTTGAAATGGTTTGTGATTTAGCTTAATTTCGATTGAAGGGTTTAAATTTGGAATAGTGTTCAAGTTATTTTAGGCTTATTTCTTTATGTCTTAGGTGATGTTATTTAATTCGACTTAATTCAATTTAATTTAATTCAATTTAATTTAATTTAATTCAATTCAATTTAGTTTGATTTGATGTTACATTGAACTAATTTGATTTATTTTAATTTTTTTATTTAATTTGATTTAATTTAATTTAATTTAATTTAATTTATTTAATTTATTTAATTTAATTTAATTTTTAATTTAATTTAATTTTTAATTTAATTTAATTTTTAATTTAATTTTTAATTTGATTTAATTTGATTTAATTTAATTTTTAATTTAATTTAATTTTATTCATTTTAATTTTAATTAAAATTTTAAAAGAGTTCGATAATTTAATTTTAGTTTAATGATTAAGTCTTTTAATATTTTAAATTTGAATTATCATTTTAATTAGGAATTAAACACTAATGAAATGATTAATTTAGGGATTTTTTAAATTAAAGAATAAATCTCTTCCTAATAATATCCCTATTTTAATAATTCCAATTTTATTATTCTTCCAAATTTAATCGATTATTTAATTAAAGTTTAATCATTTTAAATTGCTTAATGGGTTTCTACCCTTCAATTATTAAATTTCAATCATCCAAATCAGATTAGGATCAAATATTTTACTTGTTAATTTTTTATTAAACCTAAAGTTTTAATTAAGGATTAAAAGAAATTTAATTACCACTTTACCCTTTAAGCTTAATAATTTCATAACTCACTAAATTGAACTCAAATGAACTTGAAATTTTTATGTGACTTCACTCCTATGTCAATAAAGACATGAGAGGAGAAAATGTGATTTTTTGTATTTAATTTATTTATATAATTATTTTTGGTAGAAAATAGAGATTTCCAAGGAAAATTTAATAACATGACCAAGGGAAAGTTTCTATCCTTAAGAAAATTAGGGGACATTCCTAATGACCAGGGAACCACTTGGACCAATTTTGGTGATTTTTGGAATTATATTATTTTTATTATAAATATTTTAAGTTCTTTAGTGTTAATTAATTTAAAAATAAAATAAATGTTGAAAAATGAATTTTATGTTTTTCAAAAATCTCTCTGATATCAAGGAAATCAGAGAAGCAAATTTTACAATTTTCTGATTTTTCTATGATTTATTACAATTATTTTAGTGAAAATGCTAGAAAATACATTTTTTAATTTTAAAATTACCCTAGGGCTTTAAAAAATTAATATCTCACTAAATAGGCCTAAGAAAAATATGGGGTTTGTTCCTAAGTGATTAAAATTCAAAATGTGACATTTTGGTAAATTTTATTATTTTTGTGATTTTTATTATTTTTTAATTATTAAAAATATTAAAATAATATTAAAAATCAACTTTTTTAGAAAATTGAAATTTTAATTTTCTTAAATTCCCCTGATATCAGAGAGGTTCCAAAACCAATTTGGTGAATTTTTGAAAGATATTTTGAAAGTTATGAATTTTTAAAGTTTAAAATGACTAAATGGCTTAATCAACCCAATTAATAGGGCTAACCAAGTCCAATTGACCTCAAATTTTTATGGTGGGTTCTTCTGACCCTAAAGGTCAATGGAGAATTGATTTGAAGTCAATTTGATGTATGGTTAGCTCTAATTAATTAGAGACCTATTTTGAGTATTTAAGCCAATTAGGGTTGTCTAAAATGAACTAACTCAAAACCTATTTTTCCAAGGGTTCTCTGATCATAAGGAACATCCCCAAATTTTCCTAGAATTTATTTCACAACATGCTATTTATTGGAATTAAAATACTCAAAACAGTGACATGAATTTGAAAAATCAATAACTCTTCATAGGGATGACCTCTGACTTTGGAAAATTCAGGGAATGTTCCCAAATTTAGAGGCTTCAAAAGCCCTATGGTCTCATGCCATGGTGAATTGTATACATGCATGGAGAATTAAATGTATGCAGAGAGTAAATAAATTATAAAAAATAAAATACTTGATGAAATTAAATGATTTCTTTTCCACATTATTCTCCTCCGTTCACCGAGCAAGAGGGTATTTTTATTTTATTTTTATGATTTTCCTACACAAAGTTATGAATTTTTAAAGTTTCGATATTTAATAAATACATTAAATACCCTATTTATCTACTTATCCACGCGGCGCCGATGAAACATCTGGCAGCTCCGAAGGGATACGTGTCGCGCTGTGATTGGGTGCCGCCATCTGAGTCAGCCGTCCCGGGGCCCGCTGTTCACGTATCATTCCCTGGTCCGGCACAATCTGAACCGTCCGCTCGATACACGCGCGATCCAACGGCCCCTGGTCATCGTCTACGACTGGTGCCATCCCGTGACCGTCAACCTTCTAACCCTAATTTCTCACTCGATTCTCAACGGATTTTCGTGTTCTTATGCTCTATGGATTCGTCTTGAAGAGACGAACACATCCATACGGTAAACATGCATTTAAATTGACTCAAATTAAAATGAGAATCTCTGGAAGCTCGGGAAGAAGAGGGAGTCCATACCTTTGCTCAGAGAAGTGAAGCTTCGATCTGAGAGTTGTGTCACCTTCGATTGGGTCCAAGCAAGCTCCAGATGAAGTCTCTCGGTCGCAGTGAATTGTCTAGGTATGAAAGTGACCACGGCCGATCACAAAGCTTGGAGTCCGGAACAACCGGGTGGCTCGGAGATGGGGCTTTCGGTGGGAAACTTCTTCTCTTGGTCCGGTGAAGGTGTAGGACCAATCGATTTGGGAATTGGCTCACTTGTGAGGAGATGTCCTGGTTTTTGGGTGAAAGTTTGAGCTCAAAATTGAGCTCAGCTGGAGGGAATTGGGGTTGGAATTCAGTGGGGATCAAATGCTCTATGTGTAGAGAGTGATCTGGAATGATTTTTGCAGAGTTTCCTTAAGGTTTGGTTCAGCACCTCTCATGGCCGAGAGAGTGAGGGGTTTAAATAGGCATGGTCGGAGGCTCTCCGGGGGTGTTGAGGGTCGGGATCGACTGCTCCGGCATGTGAAGAACAGCCACAATGGCCACTGGGGATGGGGCAGCTCGGCGAGTGAGAATTCCAAAGTTGGCTCACATGTGAGCTCTCGGCCATGGTGTTTTCCGGCGGCGGGGTGGCCGGCCGGCGAGCGAAGGGTCACCTCTGCAGGTCGAGTGGGTCGGGGTCGGGTGTTTGTGCAAGCGATGGCAATGGCCAAGTGTAAAGGCTTTGATCCAAAGTAGAATGGGGCATGGCTAGTTTTGGGTCTAAATGGGTCAACACACCCATTTGGGCTTGGTGCACCCTTCAAGGTGGCTTTGGGTGCTGTGGGGGATCAAAGGGATCGACTGGTTTGGCATGGAGAAGTCTCCATCCAAATATATTTGGATTAAATTTAGGTTTAGGTGAATCATGATTAAGGCTAATGAGCTTTAGGGATTAAGGAAAGGGTCCCTCCTTCCTACCCAATATGGTATGGTGGAGTGTCCAAGGCTCTCATGGCTCACATGTAGCTCATGCATGGCTTCATGGCTCACCTTTGGCTTGGGGAAAGCTTGGTCAATTTCATGAAAATGGATTATAGGAATTTTTTGGTAATTTGATGGAAATTTGTATGGAACTTGATTTTGAATGATTTGATGATGAATTTAGGACTTAGGTATTGAGTTTAATTGAAAGTATGATGAGGGGAAATGTCATATGGGCTTTGGGACCAATTTTGGGCCTTTGGATGTGGTAAAGGATGGGCTTTTAAAATGGTTTAGGAAAGTGGGCTTTTGAATTTTAAAATGGATTTTGGGATGAAATTTTGGTAAAGGCTTGGGCCAAATAATTGTTGAGTTTGGTTTAGGGATGTGTCATGAGTGGTTTGAAACAAATTTGAGGTGATTTGGGTTTGAATTGGGTTGGATATGGGCCTTTTTGGTAAAGAGGCTAAGGTGGGCCAAAATGGCTACCATGGGCCAAAGTTGGGCTAGAGTTGAAATTGATGTAAAATTAATGTTGGGAAATGTTTATGGGAGTGTTTCAAAGAGGTTTTGGCTTTGGTTAGGTTTTGATTTTGGGATTTGGGCTCATTTGGGCTAGGTTTAGGTTTAGGTCGAAATTGGGCTTTTTGATTTTGGGTTGAATTTGAGTGGGGTTTGGGTCTAAATTTTGGGCAAATCATGTTAGTGTTTTGTTTATGGGGATGTTAAGGAAGATTTAGAAAAGATTTGGGGTTAATTGGAGTTGAATTGGGTGAGTTTGGGTTAGGTTTGGGTCATAGGTCCAAATTGGGCCAAAAGTGAAATTGGATCCCAATGCCAATCAAATTGGGCTTGGATTTGGTCTAGATTGGTGTTGGGGATGTTAAATTGAAGTTTAGAATTGAATTGGACCAGAATTTAGGTCAATTGGGTAGGTTAGGTTTGACATTGGGTTTACTTTGGGTTAAAATGGGTCAAATTGGGGATTTTGATAAAAGAGGGTTAAATTGACAAAATTGGCCCATGGTGTAGTTGAACAAAATGAAATTGGGAATATTTGGGATTTTCTGGAATTTTCTGGGAAGTTTCTGAATTTTTGGATTTTTTGGCTAAGAGGGGTATTTTGGGTATTTGGAGGGTATTGGGAGGTATTTTTGGAATTTTTGGTATTTTTGGTTATGGATTGTCAGTTTGAGTGATGTGGAAATGTTTTGGAATGATTTTGGAGAATTTTGGGTGATTTGGAAATTTTTGGAAAATTTGGGTAGTTTCAAGGGCATTTGGTAGGTTAGGTGGGTGTAGGGTCCCGGGGGTCAAAAATTAAAAATTTGGAAAATTGAAGATTGGGTGAATGTAAGTGGAGTAAAATCATTTTGGTTGAGCCATGAAGCCATATCAAGCCCACATGAGCCATGAAGGAACTCATTTGAGGCATTCACTCATGTTGTTCCTAACCCTCTACGCGAGGGCTTAGGGGTTAAGGACCATCCATGTGAATCATCTACATGAGTCGGGAGGTCGAAGTCGGGTATGGGTGTGTTTTAGGAGGTGTATGGAAGTGTAGTGTATGAGTGTAGTGTGTGTGTAAGTCAGCCCCTTCATCGGACCAGGGCCACCGAGGGCGGTCCTAAGGCCAAAGAGTCCCATAGGAACTCATCCTTTAAACTTCCACACTTGATTTCAACCCTCTAGGTGATTAGGGGTCTACGATCAAGTTTGTGGAGTTTGCGAGGAGTTAAGAAGTGGTTTAAAATTCTAGATGGTGAATCCCAATTCTAGTCCTCTAAGATAGTCAAAGGAAAAGCCTAAGGCTAGATCCTAAGTACTAAAGAGAGGAAGAGAAGACCTCATCAAAAATGAGGTCAACAAAGACACAGGATTGACTGGAGGTACTCCATAATTTATTACCTAAGGCCAATGGATTAGTCGAAGCTTTCAATAAAACATTGGTTTAAATCTTGAAAAAGACGTTGAATAACAGCCCGAGACAGTGGCATGAACGATTAATAGAAGCTTTATGGGCTTGTAGAACTACATACCGAACTCCAACACAGTCTACACCATTTGCTTTGGTATATGGTTCTGAAGCCATTTTACCACTTGAAGTCCAAATTCTTTCTCTCAGAATTGTGATAGCGAACAAAATAACTGAAGAAGAAAATACTAGACTATGACTTGAAGAACTTGAAAGTTTGGAAGGCAAACGTCTACAAGCCCAACAAAATCTTGAACTGTATCAAGCAAAAATGATGTGAGCCTACGACAAATTAGTTCGCCCCAGAACTTTTCGAATCGGTGAATTAGTTTTAGTTCTTTGATGACCTATACTAGCTCATCGAAAGATAGGTAGTAAATTTGAACCAACATGGGAGGGCCCATATGTAATTGAAAAGACATATTCAGGAGGATCCTACCAACTAGTGGATTGTCAAGGAGAAAGAATCTTGCCTCCAATCAATGGACGTTTTCTAAAGAAATACTATGCAACATAAAAATAAAAATGAATAACGACTTATTTATAAACTGGGACAATAAATTCTTCTTTCCAAAATCATCTTTAATTTTTTTATGACATCTGTTTCATTTGCTGAACAAATGTTTAAAAGGCTAATATATCATTTTGTCTTATTATTTTCAGGAAAAATGTCTGAAGACAGACTATTTTTCTCGTTTCAAAATAATATGACCTTCGCCTTTGACCGTCGACACATGGACGAGGTAACCAGAATTCATTTCAACTTTGACCTGTTGCAGGTTGAATCCATATATCACGGATTGTTACTTTATCTGGTGAATCATAATGAAGTTAATCTACAAACACCTTTGATAGAATTCAAACTCTGACAACCCGAAGAGTATGACTTCACAATCAGTGATAGCTCAGATGAGCAAGAATTCATGACTACTTCAGTACAAGGAATATCTACATCGGGTACAAAACATATGGCAACAGGACTTACTAGATCACAGAGACGAAATCATAATAAACGACTGAAGCGTCAAAAACAATTACAAGAAAAACAAATATGGAGGATATTAGCAATCAAAATCACGAACTATTAATACTCTATTTGAAGAAATAAATTCTGCATTAGAAACGACAAATCTAGATCCTACAAAGAAAAATCAAGATGGGAAAGCGATTATCACTTCACCATCAATCACACCTGCTCAGAGTTTGAAGGTGTCAGATAAGAAAGTTGATATAAAGAATCACTCAAGGGAAGAGGTGCGACGAATTCGCGCTATTGAATGGAGAACCTTTGAGCAATATAAGCATGTGAACAAAAGGATAATAAATATTTTGGAGGGTCTTAAACTGTTTACCAGAATATTTGATGAGGATGAACAAGCTGCTATCATTGATCATATTACAAAAGCCCGAAGTCAGGGTAGGGCTGTACACCTTCGAAGGAAGACCTATTCTGAACCCAATAAATGGATTCGTGGCAAGGGCGGACAAACCATCCAATATGGGTGTTGCTACAATTATGCAAGAGACAAAGAAGGAAATCTCCCGGAATTTTGCGACACGAACAAGTAGATCCTTTACCCATCGTGATAATTCAAATTATCGGACGACTTGTCACTTGGGGATCATACCGCAGTTGTGTTCCCGATAGCTGCATCATCAACATGTATGATGAAGGAGATTGTATCCCTCCTCATATTGACAGTCATGACTTCGAAAGATCCTTTTGTACGGTGTATTTAATGAACCGCTACTCTATTGTATTTGGGAGGGAGATACAGATTCTCGGACCTAGAGAATTTGAAGGAACATGCCGTATTCTTCTGACTCGAGGATCAGTCCTTTTATTTCAAGGAAATGGAGCAGACTTTGTAAAACACTGCATACCCAGCGTCGATAGGCCACGCATATCAATCACTTTGCGACGGATGAAGCCTGACAAAAGACCGGTTGGATACCAAGCTATCCAGGAACTTGAAGAATTGAAGCCTTTAGAGTTATCGTAATCTTATAAAAATGTCCGAACACCTGAAACATGTTCGATAAATAATGTTTTGGAGTGTAGGAAGTTTATAGACAGTCTGTTAACATCCAAGGCTATGTTATGATATATATAAGAACTTTTGACATGTGATATATCTGTAGTTGTCGATGTATGATATATCGGTAACTGTTGGTATGTAAAATATCAGTTGTTTGTTGCAGCGCGCTATATGATATGTACACATATATGTACTGTTAGCTTTTGCTTGCAATAATATGTACTAGTGACCTTTTTATGGAAATAAAATGAAATGTTGGAAAAATGTTCCTCATTGTCTATGATATGTCGACAGGTCCTAAAAATAATAAAATAAATTTTAATGATGAAATGAATAACTTGTGATAACTAAACATGAGAATTATCATTCGACCTATATAGAGTCAAAACCCCAGTGGATATTCCCACCAAAAATATTAGTGAGTTCACCACTCTCTCCGGTTATTGGATGTAAGTCCTTTCCTGACACAGAAATCATGGCTTTCCTCTAACCAAATCTTGACATTGACATTTTGAGGAAAATAGAAAATGACATTTTTTTTCTCTCTCCGGTTATTGGATGTAAGTCCTTTCCTGACACGGAAATCATGGCTTTCCTCTAACCAAATCTTGACTTTGACATTTTGAGGAAAATAGAAAATGACATATATTTTCTCTCTCCGGTTATTGGATGTAAGTCCTTTCCTGACACGGAAATCATGGATTTCCTCTAACCAAATCTTGACTTTGACATTTTGAGGAAAATAGAAAATGACATCTATTTTCTCACCCCGGTTATTGGATGTAAGTCCTTTCCTGACACGGAAAGCATGTCTTTCCTCTAACCAAATCTTGACTTTGACATTTTGAGGAAAATAGAAAATGACATCTATTTTCTCTCTCCGATTATTGGATGTAAGTCCTTTCCTAACACAGAAATCATGGTTTTCCTCTAACCAAATCTTGACATTGACATTTTGAGAAAAATAGAAAATGACGTCTATTTTCTCTCTCCAGTTATGGGATATAACTCCTTTCCTGACACGAAAATCGTGACGTTCCTTTAACAAAATAGCAACATTGACATTTTGAGAAATGGAATATGACATCCATTTTCTCTCCCGGTAAATTCCTTTTCAAACACAAGAAGAATATTCCTTTTAAGAACCGACAAAACAAGACATCTGACATCCTCTAGGAGCAGTATGATATCCACTCTTTTCCTGATTGTTATGAGACATCTCTTAGATCACTTCGGTCAACGCCAATATATGCAGAATACTTATATAGTATTCTACACATATTGGGGGACCTTTTGTTGACCTTATTTTTATAATGAGTCAATACCTTTTGACCTAAAAAGTCAACTTTGGTCAAAATGGTCAAACCAGACACAATGACCAATCCTGGTGATCCCATAGGTCACCCTTTTGACCTAAAAAGTCAACTTTGGTCAAAATGGTTAAACCAGACCCAATGACCAATCCTATTGACCCCACAGGTCACCCTTTTGACCTAAAAAGTCAACTTTGGTCAAAATGGTCAAACCAAACCCAATGATCAACCCTGTTGACCCCATAGGTCACCCTTTTGACCTAAAAAGTCAACTTTGGTCAAAATGGTCAAACCAGACCCAATGACCAACCCTGTTGACCCCATAGGTCACCCTTTTGACCTAAAAGTCAACTTTGGTCAAAATGACCAAACCATACCCAATGATCAACCCTGTTGACCCCATAGGTCACCCTTTTGACCTAAAAGTCAACTTTGGTCAAAATGACTAAACCAGACCCAATGATCAACTCTGTTGACCCATAGGTCACCCTTTTGACCTAAAAAGTCAACTTTGGTCAAAATGGTCAAACCAGACCCAATGACCAACCCTGTTGACCCCATAGGTCACCCTTTTGACCTAAAAAGTCAACTTTGATCAAAATGACCAAACTATACCCAATGACCAAACCTGTTGACCCCATAGGTCAACCCTTTCACCCAATGACATGTTTAAAACCCCACAATGATAAAATCACAAATTTTGTGATCAAATCAACCATGACAAAGTTGAAAAAGGCCACGTTGGACATCTTGAAATTAAATTGATCAATTTAGGCTGACTTGGGTCAACATAAATCAAAATTGGTCAACACTTATCTATTTTAATCAAAATAGGTAAAAATGAAATAAAAACAACAAAATTAATCAAATAATTAATTTCAAAATTATTTTGATTAATTAAATTAATTAATGATTTAATTTTCATTATTTTAATTAAATGACATAATTAATTAAAATGAAAATTAAATTAAAATCATAAAATGACAAAATTAAATAAAAATGATAAAATTAATCAATTAATTAATTTGAAATTATTTTCAATTAATAAATTGATTAATGAAATAATTTCCAACAATTTTTAATAACATAATAAATTAAAATGGAAATGACACATGGCCTTCCCATAATTAATTAAAGTTGAAACTAAATTAAACCCATCATAAGACATAATTAACACATGAAAAAACTTAGCTTAAATTATGGCTAACCATGGGTTAACTCCCATCATGGTGAATAAAATGAGGTGGCTCTTTCTCCTTCATTATAAGCCATGACTCACCTCTACTCAACAATGAGGTGGCCGACCAACACTAAGGCATATTTCACACCTCCTAAGCTAACCAATGGGAAGGGAACAAAGCTTAAACTCCACTCCTCACCATGGTTAAATGAAATCATGAGGGGGAAACATATGTGTCACCATTTGCCAAAGCTAATGGGTGACTTGTAAGCTCATGAGGAAGAGAAATTACAGCTCATTTCAAAGAACTAAACCACCTCATGCATGATCCAATGGAAAGGAGCCAAAATAATGAGCTCATGATGGAGAACTTTGGAGAGACAACCATAGTTATACCCTCAGCTGAAAATTCATTAATAGGGAAGATAACAACTCCCCTAGTACAGCCTAAGCCAAGCCATGGCCTCCCCATGGCTATAAATAAGGCCATACCCGAGCCATTACTAAGAGAAGAGAAAAAATTTAGTGAGACCTATAGGCTGCTCAAATCTTCTGGCTCCCAACACAAAAACTCTTCCCAAGAGTCTTATCAATCCATTCTGATCAAACCCAAGCTATAGATTGAGCCCAATCGAGCCAATTTGATCAAAATTCAAAAATAGCCCAAACCAGCCACGTTCTTAAAATTCTCCTCTGAGGCCGACTTTTGAACCAAATTGGTGCAGCAACAATCTTCCTCTAGAGTCTTAGAAGATAACTACAAGGTCTGATCAAGCTTGATTTACTTGTGGCAAAGGTATGAAATTATTTTTCTTAATATAATTCATATTTTTGAAATATCATGTGCTATACTAGCCCAGAAATGTTGCATCACCATATGGATATATTCTACATGTTTAGATAATTCCATAGGTTCAAAAATCACTCAATTTCGTTGAGAAATGAGTGAGATATTAATGTTTGAAGTTTAACGGTTCGTAATTTTTTCAAATTAATAGAGGATTTATCTCCGCCGTCCGTTCCCATGTTTTGGAACGGACTCCCACCGTGTTTCCTATTCTGCATCACACACGAGATCCTCGCGCCTCTTCGACGGATCTGAGGACACGCGTCAGCTCCATAGATTTTCTGGAATTAATAAATTCAAAAAAAAACCTTAAAAACTTCAAAATTTGATATCTTTTAATCTAGAGGTCACAAAAATAAAATAAAAATACCTCTGGAAAGCTCTTAAAGAGAGGAAAATTATGAATTAAAAATCATAATTTTAATCCCCTTATTTAATTTTTAAATAATTAAATACTCTCCGGATTATATTAATTATTAAAAATTAATTATAAATCAAAAAAATATGAAACTTTGAGGCATTTATCTTTATGCTATTAGGAATGTTTCATGATTTTACCAAGGACAGAAAACATGTCTAGGACACTTTTTTCTAATTTTCAAGTTATTTTGTAATTACTTCAAATAATAATTACAGAAAAATGAAAATTAAGAAAAATAAAATAAAAATGATTAGAAATGTTAGGGTAACAGAAAATGACCCTAGGAAAATAATTTCTAAGTCATAAAAATAATTTTAAATGATATTTTAAAATTTTGGATTAAAATTCATTATTAAATAATAAATTTAATCCTCAAAATCACCCTTTTATAAACTTAACCTATTTTCTTTAAGAGTCTAAGTTTGAAATGAATCTAGTCCATGTTAGACTCATGAAAAACTTTAACTAAGTCTAAAAAAATGACAAAATTAGACTTAATTAGGTTTAAAACATCATTTAAACCTATTAAACCTTAAGCTTAATCAATTAAGTCTAAAGTGACAAAATTAGACTTAATTAGGTTTAAAACATCATTTAAACCAATTAAACCTTAAGCTTAATCAATTAAGTCTAAAATGACAAAATTAGACTTAATTAGGTTTAAAACATCATTTAAACCTATTAAACCTTAAGCATAATCAATTAAGTCAAAAGTGACAAAATTAGACTTAATTAGGTTTAAAACATCATTTAAACCTACTAAACCTTAAGCTTAATCAATTAAGTCTAAAATGACAAAATTAGACTTAATTAGGTTTAAAACATCATTTAAACCTATTAAACCTTAAGCTTAATCAATTAAGTTTAAAATGACAAAATTAGACTTAATTAGGTTTAAAATATTTTTTTTAAACTTATATAATTAAAGTTAAACCTTTATTACATTAAATTTAATCAAACCTAAACCCTAAATATGTCTAACCCATTAGACCTAATTAAATCAATTAAACCTTACCTAAATTAGGTTTAATTAACCTTAAACAATTAGACTTATTCCATAATAAGTCTAATTAAATCAATTAAACCTTACCTAATTAGGTTTAATTAGCCTTAAACAAATAGACTTAGACCATAATAAGTCTAATTAAATCAATTAAACCTTACCTAAATTAGGTTTAATTAACCTTAAATAATTAGACTTAACCCATAATAAATCTAATTAAATCAATTAAACCTTACCTAAATTAGGTTTAATTAACCTTAAACAATTAGACTTAATCCATAAAAAGTCTAATTAAATCAATTAAACCTTACCTAAATTAGGTTTAATTAGCCTTAAATAATTAGACTTAACCCATAATAAGTCTAATTAAATCAATTAAACCTTACCTAAATTAGGTTTAATTAACCGTAAACAATTAGACTTAACCCATAATAAGTCTAATTAAAACAATTAAACTTTACCTAAATTAGGTTTAATAAACCTTAAACAATTATACTTAATCCATAATAAGTCTAATTAAATCAATTAAACCTTACCTAAATTAGGTTTAATTAGCCTTAAATAATTAGACTTAACCCATAATAAGTCTAATTAAATCAATTAAACCTTACCTAAATTAGGTTTAATTAACCTTAAACAATTAGACTTAACCCAGATTAAGTCTAATTAATCAATTAAACCTTACGTAAATTAGGTTTAATTAACCTTAAACAATTAGACTTAACCCATAATAAGTCTAATTAAATCTATTAAACCTTACCTAAATTAGGTTTAATAAACCTTAAACAATTAGACTTAACCCATAATAAGTCTAATTAAATCAATTAAACCTTACCTAAATTAGGTTTAATTAACCTTAAACAATTAGACTTAACCCATAATAAGTCTAATTAAATCAATTAAACCTTACCTAAATTAGGTTTAATTAACCTTAATCACAATAATAAGTCTAATTAAATCAATTAAACCTTACCTAAATTAGGTTTAATTAACCTTAAAGAATTAGAATTAACCCACATTAAGTTTAATTAATCAATTAAACCTTGCCTAAATTATGTTTAATTAACCTTAAACAAGTCTAATTAAGTCATTAAACCTTACCTAAATTAGGTTTAATTAACCTTAAACAATCAAACTTAACCCATATTAAATCTAATATAACCTGAATACAACCTAACTTGAACTCAGGTTAACCTAAATCTTAGGTTTAACTTACATTGAATTTAACATAACCTAAACCTAACTTAAGTCTAACCTACATTAGACTTAAGTCAAACCAAACTTAGGTTCAACCCGACATGAACCTAAGTCAAACCTAAACCTAACTTAAGTCTGACCTACATTAGACTTAAGTCAAACTAAACTTAGGTTCAACCTGACATGAACCTAAGTCAAACCTAAACCTAACTTAAGTCTGACCTACATTAAACTTAAGTCAAACCAAACTTAGGTTCAACCCGACATGAACCTAAGTCAAACCTAAACCTAACTTAAGTCTGGCCTAAATTAGACTTAAGTCAAGCCAAACTTAGGTTCAACCTGACATGAATCTAAGTCAAACCTAAACCTAACTTAAGTCTGACCTACATTAGACTTAAGTCAAACCAAACTTAGGTTCAACCTAACATGAATCTAAGTCAAACCTAAACCTGAACCTAAGTCTAACCCAAACTTAATCTTAACTCAAGACTCAACCCATATTAAACTCAAACCAACTTTAAGTATTGGTTCAACTTAACTTGAACCTAACTTAAGTCAAACCTTAACTTAAAACCAAATCATATTGAAATTTTAACTTAACTTAATTCAAACCTAAATTCAACATAAAATTTTAATTAAGTCTAACATATTAGACTTAATTAAATCATCAAACCATTAATTAATTGAGATTTAAATCAACAAACCTTGATTAAGTCTAATTCATTAATATCTCAATAAACTACAGCTAAATAGACTTAATTAAAACTTAAAGTCTTACTTAAAAAGGTCTTAGATGGTCAGTAATTCTAATTAAGTCTAATTTATTAGATTTGATTAACCTTTAAGTCCTATTTAAACAAGGCTTAAAACTTAATTAAGTCCATTCTAAACTAACCTTTTAACTTAAAGTTCAGACAGACATGAACTCAAGTTAATTAGATTCAATCAACATTGAATTAAACTTAGGTTCAACCAGACATGAACCCAAGTTAGTCCAATCAATATTGAATCTAACTTCCAACTTTTTAACTTAAGTTCAGATAGACATGAATTTAAGTAGATTCAATCAACATTGAATTTAATTTAGGCTCAACCAGAAATGAACCCAAGTTAGTTCAATCAATATTGAATCTAACTTCCAACCTTTTAACTTAAGTTAGATAGATATGAACTCAAGTTAGTCTAACCCAACTTTCAATTCGAATTCAAACAGAAATGAATTCAAAATTTAAGTTTAAACTTAAATCAAGACATAAATTTAACATTTCAAAACAAAATCGATATAAATTCGATATTTTAAATAAAAATTCAACATAATCAAAATAAATGTGATATTTGACAAATATCGATATTAAATGAAATTAATTTGATATTTCGACAAAACTAAACATTAATCAATATAATTTGACATAAACCGACATCCAAGACATGTTAAATCAAAACATCCTACAAAATTCTAAGGCAATGAACATGTCATTATTTTCTTACAATCTTTTCTTTGCAGGGTGAAGACAAAAAGTTTCGTTTAGATTTTCTTTGCATGTCATAGGATGTGTTAACTCTGTTTTGCAGGACGACATTCTAGATAAACAAAAAGAAAAAAAACAACAAAAACAAAAACTTTTAGGATAGTCACCAAAACAAAACAAAACAACGACATAGAAAACAAAAATAAAACTTTTAAGATAACGACATGAAAAACAAAATCAAAACTTTAAAATAATAAATATGACATGACATTTAGGAGTGATAGTGGGTACATCTCTCCTTAAAAATAAAATTTTAGAAAACAAATGATTGAAATTAATCAGAAGTTTTCTTGAACAATTAAAAGTTGTTTAAAATGTAATTAACTATAGAAGCTTGCTTCTATAGAAGATCCAAAAGAACCCACAATAGAAATCTCTAGTTTTCCATGATTTTCTTTATATGAAAATTCTAGGATATATTATTCTAGGATATTCTTCTATAAGGATTGTCATAAACAACTTTTTCTACTATTAGCCCTAAATTCCTCAAATTTTTCATGGGATTTATAGGAATAAAATTAGGCTAATATTAGATGGTGACTCCTCAATATCAACATTCCACACCAATCTCTTCCCATTGTCACCGGGCCCTTCAAAGAGTAATTCAACTTGGGAAAGTTCAAAATCAAAGTGAATTCTAGATCCTTTTTCAACACATCGTCAGTCCAAGGCCAGACAAACACCACTTCGGAATGTGAAAAGAAGTCTTTCGTTAGACATTTTTCCTGAAAACAACAGGATAATGTAATATTTCAGACTTTTACATTAAGGAAGGATGCTAATAAACATTGGTTTAATAAGCGAAACAGATGTCACTAGACATAGAAGTTATGATTCATATCACAAAGATGATTTGAAGAAAGGATTTTTTATTATTATCCCAGTTTATAAACAAGTCATTAATTTTAATGTCGCATAATATTTCTTCAGGAAACGGCCATTGATTGGAGGCAAGATTCTTTCTCCTTGACAATCCACCAGTTGGTAGGATCCTCCGGAATATGTCTTTTCAATTACATATGGGCCCTCCCATATTGGTTCAAATCTGCCACCTCTCTTTCGATGAGCTAGTATAGGTCTTCGAAGAACTAAAACTAATTCACCAATTCGAAAGGTTCTGGGACGAACTAATTTGTCATGGTCCCGTATCATTTTTGCTTGATACAGTTTAAGATTTTGTTGAGTTTGTAGACGTTTGCCTTCTAAACTCTCAAGTTCTTCAAGTCGTAGTTTAACATTTTCTTCTTCAGTTATCTTATTTGCTATTGCAACTCTGAGAGAAGGGATTTGAACTTCAAGTGGTAAAATAGCTTCAGAACCATACACCAAAGCAAACGGTGTAGACCGTGTTAGCGTTCGATATGTAGTTCTATAAGCCCATAAAGCTTCTATCAATCGTCCATGCCACTGGCTTGGGCTGTTGATTAATGTCTTTTTCAAGATTTGAACCAAAGTTTTATTGAAAGTTTCAGCTAAACCATTGGCTTTTGGATAATAGATTGTGGAATACCTCTAGTCTATCCCATGTCTTTGGATAAAGTTGTTGATTTTTGTATTTTTAAAGGCCAATCCATTGTTTGATATGACCCTTCGAGGAATTCTAAATCTATATATGACATGTTTCTTAAAGAAATGAAGGACTTGTTCTGCCTTAACTTCTCTAAGTGGTATCGCTTATACCCATTTGTAGAAATAGTCAGTGGCTGCCAAAATAAATCGATGTCCCTTGGAGGATGGAGGATCTATAGTGCCCACTAAGTCGGTGGCCCAACATTCAAACGGCCAAGATGCAATATTTGGGTGTAAAACATTTGGAGACAGGTGTAAAACTACCCCATGTATCAGGCATTGATGACATTTCTTTGTAATGTCAAGACAATCGGTCATCATTGTCGGCCAATAATAACCCATCCTTTTTATTTTCATTTTCATTTTAAGTTCAGATTGATGTGCACCGCATAAACCTGAATGAAGCTCCTTAACAATATCTCGAGCTTCAACTTGGTTTAGGCATCTTAACCACATTTGATCAAAAGATCGTTTATAAAGGACATCATTTATTAGAGCATATGATAATGCTCTCTGTTTAATTTAAGTGGCAATAGAAGTCTTTTCGGATAACCTTCCAGTTTGTAAATATTGAATAATTGGTTGTCGCCAATCATCCTTTTCATCATTTATTGTCATTGTCATATTTTCACCAATTTTATGCAGATTATTCATGTCAATTTGAGAAAGAACTTGTCGTCCTCTTATAGAAATTGATATGTCGTCTTCTTCTGGACAGGCAAACTACTTTGCAAGTTTTGTCAGAGCATCTGCTAAAGAATTGTCTTGTCTAGATTAAGAAGAATGTCACGTCAGAAAATTTTTGAAGCAGTTTCAAAGTGTAACAAGAATACTGTTCGAGTCGATGTTTCAAAGTCTTGTATTTACCAGCGATTTGATTGATAATCAACTGGGAGTCTCAAAAGATGTCAATATATTTAATTTCCATTAGTATTGTCAATTCCAGACCGGTTAGAGAGCTTCATATTCGGCTTCATTATTTGTGCATGGTTCTCTCAAATGATAGGAAAAAGGCATCATTGTTTTGTCTGGAGTGATGAAAATCAATCCCACTCCAGCTTTGCCTGGTACTGTTGACCTCATTTTTTATGAGGTATTTTCTCTTCTCTCTCCTTATTACTTAGGATCTAGCCATAGGGCTTCTCCTTGACTATCTTAGAGGACTAGAAATGGCACCCACCACTTAGAAATTCAAACACTTCTTGGCTCCCTTCAAACCACACAAGTTTGACTATAAACCCCCAAGCCACTTGGAGGGTTAAAATCAAATGTGGAGGTTTAAATGATGAGTTTCCTGTAGGACTCTTTGGCCTTAGGATTACCCTGGGTGGCCTGGTTCTGGTGAGGGTAAGCTTGCACACACCACACTCCCACCCACACATTCCAAACCCTAAAACTACCTTTAACCAATTTGACTCTTTGACTCATGTAGGTAACTCATAAGGATGGACCTCAACCTCTAGGCCCCTGGCTAAGAGGGTTAGGAACAACATATTGAGTGCCTAAGATGAGTCCTCTCATGGCTTTTGTGAGCTTAAAATGGCTTCATGGCTCAACCAAAATGATTTCATTTCACTCACACTTTATCAATCTTCACTTTTCCAAAATTTCAATTTTTGACTTCTGGGACCCTAAACCCACCAAGCCTACCAAATGCCCTTGAAATTGCCCAAAATTTGCAAAATTGCCTAAATTACTCAAAATTCCTCAAAACTAATCCTAAACACTTACCCCCACTCGAATTGATCATCCATAGCCAAATACACCAAAATTTTCCAAAAATACCCCTCGATACCCTCCAAATACCCAAAATACCCTTTTAGCCCAAAAATCCAAAAATTCCCAAAAAATTCCAGAAAATCCCAAATATTTCCAATTTCATTTTGTTCAACTAAACCTTAGGCCAATTTTGCCAATTTAACTCACTTTTACTAAAACCCCCAATTTGATTTATTTTTAACCTAAGTGGACCCAATGTCCCACCAAACCAACCCAATTGACCTCAATTTTGATCCAATTCAATTCTAAACTTCAATTCCATATCCATAATACCAATTTAGACTAAATCCAAGCCCAATTTTGATGAAAATTTGGATCCAATTTCAATTTGAAGCCTAAGGCCCAATTTTGGCCCATGACCTAAACCTAGCCCAAACCAACCCAACTCAACCCCAATTGGCCCAAAATCTTTTCTAAAACCTTCCTAACATCCCCACAAACAAAAAAATAACATTATTTGCCCCAAATTTGAACCTAAACTCCACCCAAACCTAACCCAAAACCAAAATCCCCTAAATTGGCCTAAACCCAAACCTAACCCAAATAGGCCCAAATCCCTAAATCAAAACCCAACCAAAATTGAAAACTCTTTGTAACACTCCCATAAATATTTACCAACATTAATTTTACATTAAAACTAACATTAGCCCAACCGTAGCCCAAGATAGCCCAAGTTATTCCTTTTTAGCCCATTTTGAACCCATTATCAAAAAGACCCAAATTAAATCCAAAACTCAAATGACACCAAACCTTTTCCAAATCACTCATGATACATCCCTAAACTAAACCCAACATTTATTTGGCATGGTCCTTCACAAAGCTTTCATCCAAAAGTCCATTTTAAAATCTAAAAGCCCACTTCCATAAAGCCTTTAAAAGCCCATTTTCACCAAAGTTCAAAAAGCCCAAAATTTATTCTAAAGCTCACATGACATCTTCATTGATCATCCATTCAATCAAGACCACACCCTATGTCCAAAATCCATCACGTTGATCAAACCAAAATGGCATCATGACAAATCCCATCAAAATAATTCAAAATTTTCAAAATTCCAAATAACCCATTTCCATGAAAATGAGCCAAGCCATGAGCAATCCATAGACAAGCCTTGGAGCCATGCTTAAGCCACATGGAAGCCATGAGAATCTTAGGATTGTCAACCCTCCCTAAATGGCAAAAGGAGGAGATCCTTTAAACACTCCCTAAAAGTCATTAGCCATACCCATGTTCCACCTTAACCCAAAATTAATCCAAATATATTTGGATGGGGACTTCTCCACTCCAAACCAGCTGACTCACCTGACCTCCCTCAGCCCAAATCAGTCCCTTGGTGGGTTCACCAAACCCAAATAAATGAATTGACCAAAATCAAGCCAAAATGACCCTTTCCCCATGCCATTTTAATCAAACCTCCTTACACATGGTAATAGCCAATTGACCTTACCAAATTCAACCTCTCACCACACTGAGTCAGATGGTGACCTGACCCTGGCCGGCCAGCCACCAGGCCGCCGGAAAACGCCATGGCCGAAAGGTCTAAATGGATTCAAAAATTCAATTCCCCCTTGCTGACTTGTCCCAACTCAATTGGACACCATAGCTGTTCTTCCCTTGCATAGAGCAGTTGATCCCAAGCCTCAACTCCCCCTGGGAGGCCCTCCAGCTACCTCTATTTAAACACCACCACCTCTCAACCAATCAAGGTGATGAACCAGAGCTTAATAAAACTCTGCCAAAATTGCTCCAAGACCTTCTCCTAACCCAGAGCAATTGATTCCCAGTGTCCCTTTGCCCTAATCCCCATTAACAGAGCTCAATTTCTCGGTAAAAAATCCACCCAAAAACTACGACAACTCTGAAACCTCCACCAAAATCAAATTAAACTCACCCACACCTGCACAAGACCTAGAGAAGGAGTTCCCCAATGAAAGCCCCCTCACCAGGCCAGCCATCCTCTCTATCGACCAAGCTTTGAAATCGGCCTTGGTCACTTTCATACTGATCACAGAAAAATACATTAAGAAATTCTTATCTATTTTTGATGAAATTGCACTTTAAAGAAAGGTATTTTCTTTATTTTACTGCAGGAATGAAGATTTATAAGTGATTAAAGCAAAAAGCATGAAATTGAGCGAATTTGGATCAAAAAGGATGAAATTCATGCAAATTGAACTAAGTCGTCGACGACGAGATTGAGGCCACCGACGGCGAGATCATGAGGAGAATTTCCGAAGGAATTATAACTACCTCGCCGACAGCGAGCCCGAGCCCGCCGACAGCGAGATAGCGCGGTTTGAAGACCTTCTAGAAGCTCCGCTGACGGCGAGGTCGTTTCCGCCGACGGCGAGACAGTTAAAATGCAAATACTTTGAACCTGGACACTTTTTGAAGAGGTGTTTAAGCACCCCTTGGACCTTTGCCTACCTCTATAAATAGAGGCCAAATTCTAGTGTCTAGGTGTGTCTATTTTAGAGAGTCTGAGTCTCTTTTTGATGTTTTAAGTGTGTCTGTTGTTAGTCATTAGTGAGTTTCTTTAGTTTATTTTAGTGTTATTTAGAAGTTTGGTGTACTAGAAGGAAAAGTCAAAGGAACTTCAAGGAGTCTGCTTGGGGAGGAAATTAAGATAAGTATCTTTGTTTATTGTTTTTAACTTTAAATGAAATACATGCTTTGTTTTATTTTCATGCATTCTGAGTAGTTTTCTTAGTCTTTCTCCTTGTTTATGAAAATTATGCGGATTGATGAAATTAAATAGAAGTACCTAATATATTAAAATAAATTGTGATAATTTTTACTTAAAACTTAATTTACTTTCAATCTGGCCAATTGAGTTGTTAAAATATGTTGAATTATCAACTATAGTAAAAATTACATCCAATATTCAGGGAAGTCAAAAATCTTGGAAGGAGGGTGCAAATAGATAGGGAAATATTATATATCGGACGTAGAATTGGACATTTTAGTGTGACAGACTAAAATAGTCAATTTGGTCCTATTTTTTGAGACCTAAAGTGTAGATGTTAGCCCTCAGGTGAGGGGAACGTGGGAGCTCGAAGTGGCAGCCGGTATCCTCACGGCTTTAGCCGCAGATTCGATAATCAAACATAGGATTAGTCAATGTTCTTTGCACTCGGACCAAAGGGTAAAGAATAGGAATGCTCCTATTTGTCACAATACAATTTAAAAATTCTATTTAAATTCATCATTCACTTAATTTTCTAAAAATAAGGAGAAGGATACTTTTTCTGAATTATTTAAATCAACTTATTTCAAGCATTAATTTACTTTAGTTTGTTGTAGATACTTTAAATTTTCGTTTACTATATTAGTAAGTAATTCCTTTAAATTTAGCTGATAATAAATTTGTTAAAAACTTCCCTGTGGGATCGATAACCAGGACTCCACTAGAGCCCTGTATTACTTGATACGATACGTATACTTGCGTAGAATCCACATTATACATTTCATCATTAAATCATATATATATATATATATATATTTAAAGCGGGAACAAGTTTTTGGTGTCGTTGCTATAAACATAAATTGCAAACATATTCAAAGTGGGTCATATACTTAGGACATTCCCCAAAGCTAGAGACTTCATCTGGAGCTTCCTTGGGTGCAATCGAAGGTGCCACAACTCTCTGATTAAAGCTTCACTTCTCAGAGCCAAGGTATGGACCCCTTCTTCCTCCCGAGCTTCCAGCGATTCTCTATTTTGCTTGGCTTAATTTCATAGCATGTAAACCATATGGATGTATTCCTCCTCAAGACGAATCCATAGAGCCTAAGAACACGAAAATCTGTTGAGAAATGAGAGAGATCTTAGGGTTTTAGTGTGGACGGCTCACAGGACACACCAGTCATGGACGATGACCAGGCGCCATCCGATCGCGCGTGTATCGAATGGATGGTCCAGATTGCGCCAGATTGAAGGATGAAGCGAGACCGCGGGCTGCGTGGCATCCGAGCCAGATAGCGGCGTAGAATGGGAGCTCGTCCCGTGGGCTTTCGGATCCGCCGAGGTTGTGTCAGCGCCGCGCTGGATAAGTAGATAAATAGGCTATTTTCTATTTATTTAAATACCTAGAAATTGAAAAATTCATAACTTTGCATAGAAAAATCATAAAAATAAACTAAAAATACTCTCTTGTTCAGTGATGTTGACCTCATTTTTGATGAGGTCTTCTCTTCTTAGTGTTTAGGATCTAGCCTTAGGCTTTTCCTTTGACTATCTTAGAGGACTAGAATTGGGACCCATCCCTTAGAAATTTGAACCACTTCTTGCCTCCCTGCAAGCCCCACAAGCTTGATTGTAGACCCCTAATCACATAGAGGGTTGAAATCAAATGTGAAGGTTAAAAGGATGAGTTCCCTATAGGACTCTTTGGCCTTAGGACCACCCTGGGTGGCTTGGTCTGGTGATGGTTGACTTACACACTCACTACACTCACACTCTACACTCACACCCATACCCAACTTGACTCCTTGACTCATGTAGGTGATTCATATGGATGGACCTTAACCCCTAAGCCCCTGGTTAAGAGGGTTAGGAACAACATAGTGAATGCCTCAAATGAGTCTTCCCATGGCTCATATAGGCTTAACATGGCTTCATGGCTCAATCAAAGTGATTCCATTTCACTCATATTTTATCAATCTTCATTATTCCAAAATTTTAATTCTTGGCCCCGGGGAACCTACACCTACCAAACCTACCAAAAACCCTTAGAATTGCCCAAATCCTCCAAAATTTCCAAATCACCCAAAATTCCACAAAATTAACCTTTAACATTTACTCATCAATCAAATTGATCATCCATAGCCAAAAATACCAAAAAATTCCAAAAATACCCCCCAATACCCTCCAAATACCCAAAATGCCCCTCTTAGCCAAAAAATCCAAAAATTCAGAAAATTCCCATAAAATTCCAAAAAATCCCAAATATTTCCAATTTCATTTTTCCAACTACACCATGGGCCAATTTTGTCAATTTACCCCACTTTTACCAAAACCCCCAATTTAGCCCATTCTTAACCCAAGTGAACCCAATGTCAAACCAAATCTACCCAATTGACCCCAATTTTGGTCCAATTCAATTCTAAAATTCAATTTAACATCCACAATATCAATCTAGACCAAATCTAAGTCCAATTTGATTAACATTTGAATCCAATCTCACTTTTGACCTTAAAGCCCAATTTGGACCCATGACCCAAACTTAGCCCAAACCAAATCAATTCAACTCCAATTGACCCCAAACCTTTTCTAAACCTTCCCTAACATCCCCACAAACAAAAAACTAACATAATTTGCCCAAAAGTTGGACCCAAACCCCACTCAAATTCAACCCAAAACCAAAAAGCCCAATTTTGACCTAAACCCAAACCTAACCCAAATAAGCCCAAGTCCCAAAACCAAAACCCAACCAAAGTTGAAACATCTTTGAAACACTCCCATAAACATTTTCCAACATTAATTTTACATCAATTTCAACCTTAGCCCAACATTGGCCCAAGTTAGCCCAATTTGACCTACATTGGCCCATTTACCAAATGAACCCAAATTCAAGCCAATTCAATTCCAAACCACCTCAAATCTGCTTCAAATCATTCAAGACATATCCTTAAACTAAACCCAACATTTATTTGGCATGGCTCTTTGAAAAATTTTTTATCTAAAAGACCATTGCTAAACATAAAGGCCCACTCCCTTAAACCTTCCTAAAAGCCCATTTCCACCAAATTCAAAAGCCCAAATCAATCTAAAGCCCACATGACACTTTCCCTCATCACACATTCAATTTAAAATCATTCCTAAAGTCCTAATTTATCAATTAAACAATTCCAAATCAAGCCTCATAACAATTCCCATCAAAATGCCAAAATTCACAAAATCCTTTTTATGAAATTGACCAAGCTCTTGCCAAGCCATAGGTGAGCCAAAGACAAGCCATGTACAAGCCATATGAAGCCATGGGATGTTTGACATATGACCATACCCAAAGTAGCAAGAGGAGGGCCCCCTTTCTTAAACCTTCATTAAGCTTTTTAACTCCTTCAATGTTACACACTAAACCATGATTAGCCACATCACTTTAGATGGGGACTTCACCACCCCTTTCTAGCTGATGCAAATGATCTTCCCTCAGCCCAAATCAGCCATGGGGAGGTGAACCTAACCCAAAATCATGGCTTGGACCAAATCAAGCCAAAATGGCCTCTCCCCCATGCCATTTTAATCCAAGAACTTTACACATGGCAAAGCTCAATTGCCTGCACAAACCCCCAGCCGGAAAACACCATGGCCGAGAAAACACCATGGCCGAGACCTTGGGAGGAGCCAAATTTTTGAATTCCACCTTGCTGAGCTACCTCACTCTAAATGGCCATTGCAGCTGTTCTTCTCCTCACCATAGCAGATGATCCCAACCCTTAAACCCCCTGGGAGGCCCTCCATCCTCTCCTATTTAAACACCCCCTCCTCTCGACCAAAAGAGGTGCTGAACCAAACCTTACTGAAACCCTGTCAAAATCATCCCAGACCACTCTCTACAAATAGAGAACTTGATCCCCACTTAAATCCCCTGCCATTTCCTCTCTGTGAGCTCAATTTCAGAGTTGAAATCCAAGCCCAAAACCAGGACACTTCACCACAGTGAGTCAATCTTCAAATTGATTGACTCTACACCTTCACCAGACCAAGAGGAGATGTTTCCCCGAAATAGCCCCCTCACCAGGCTAGCCATTGCTTCCAGCCTCCAAGCTTTGTGATCGGGCTTGGTCGAAATCATACCTAGACAATTCACCAGGCCAAGGGACTTCATCTGGAGCTTGCTTGGACCCAATCGAATGTGACACAACCCTCAGATTGAAGCTTCACTTCTCTGAGCAAAGGTATGGACTCACTCTTCCTCCCGAGCTTACAGAGATTCTCCATTTAGTTTGAGTTAATTTCAATGCATGTTTACCGTATGGATGTGTTCGTCTCTTCATGACAAATCCATAGAGCATAAGAACACATAAGTCCGTTGAGAATCGAGTGAGAAATTAGGGTTAGAAGGTCTACGGTCACGGGTTCGCACCAGTCGTAGACGATGACTGGGAGCCGTTGGATCGCACGTGTATCGTATGGACGGCTCGGATTGCATCGGACCAGAAGATGTTACGTGAAAGGCGGGTCCCGGGAAGGCTGAGTCAGATGGCGGCGCCAAATCAGGAGACGACGCGTGGAGCTTCGGAGCTGCCGAGGTTGACGCGGCGCCACGTGGATAAGTAGGAAAATAGGCTATTTTTCTATTTATTTAATTACCAGAACTTCAAAAATGCATAACTTTGTGTAGAAAAATCCTAAAAATAAAATAAAAATAACCACTTTCTCAGTGAACAGAGGAGAATAATGTGGAAACGAAATCAAGTAATTTCATTAAGTATATTATTTTTAATGATTTATTTACTCTCTGCATTGTTTTAATTATCCATTTGCATAGGCAATTCATCATGGCATGAGACCATAGGGCTTTTGAAGCCTCTGAACTTGGGAACATTCCCTGAATTTTCCAAGGTCATAGGCCATCCCTATGAGAAGTTATTGATTTTTCAAGTTCATGTTACTGTTTTGAGTATTTTAATTCCAATAATTAGCATGTTGAGAAATAAATTTTAGGAAAATGTGGTGATGTTTCTTGTGACTAGAGGGACCTAGGAAAAATAAGTTTTGAGTTAATTCAATTTGAACAACCCTAATTGGCCTAAATACCCAAAATTGAACTTTAATTAATTAGGGTTAACCATTCATCAAATTAACTTAAAAATAATTCTCCACTATCCTCTAGGGATAGGAGAACACCACATAAAAATTTGAAACCAATTGGACTTGATTAACCCCACCAAATGGGTTGATTAAGCCTCTTAAGCAAAAATGGGTAAAATTAAACTTTAAAAATTTATAACTCACAAAATACTTTTCAAAAATTCACAAAAATAGTTTTGGAGCCTCTCTGATATCAGAGGAACTTAGGAAAATTAAAATTGTAATTTTCTAAAAAGTTGATTTTTATCATTATTTTAATATTTTTAATAATTAAAAAATAATAAAAATCATAAAAATATTAAAAATCACCAAAATGTCACATTTTGAATTCTAATCATTTAGGAACAAACCAAATATTTTTCCTAAGTCCCTAGGATAAGATATTGAATTTTAAAGGCTTAATGTAATTTTTAATATTAAAAAGGTATTTTCCAACCTTTTCACTAAAATAATTCTGATAAACCAAAGAAAAATCAGAAAAATATAAAATTTGTTTCTCTGAACTCCTTGAGGTTAGAGAGATTTAAGAAAAATATAAAACTCATTTTTCAACTTTAATTCTATTTTAAAATTAATTAATGCTCCAAAACTCAAAATAATTCTAGTAAATAAAATATAATTCAAAAAGTCACCAAAATTGGTCCAAATGGTCCTCTAGTCATTAGGAATATCGCATAATTTTCTTAAGGACAGAAACATTTCCTTGGTCATGTTATTGAATTTTCCTTGAAAATCCCTATTTTACATTAAAAATAATTACATAAATAAATTAAATGCAGAAAAATCACATTTTCTCCTCTAATGTCTTAATTGACATGTAAGTGAGGTCACATAAAAATTTCAAGTTCATTTGAGCTTAATTTAGTGAGTTATAGAATTATTAAGCTTGAAGGGCAAAATGGTAATTAAAATTTTCAACCTTTAATTAAAATTTTAGGATTAATCAAAAAGGGAGGGTAAAATATTTGATTTAAACTGATTTTGGATGATTGAAACTTAAATGGTTAAGGGTAGGGACCCACCAATCATTTTAAGAATAATTAAAGTAAACCTTAATTAATTAATTAATTAAATTTGGAAGATTAATGGAAAATTAAAATTATTAAAGTAGGGATATTATTTAAGAAGATATTTATTCTTTAATTTAAAAATCCCTAAATAAATCACTTCAATAATAATTAAAAAAGAAAATTAAAAGAATAATCTAAATTAAATTGAATTAAATTAAATTAAATTAAATTAAATTAAAATTGAAATTAAATTAAAAATTAAATTGAAATTAAATTAAATTAAAAAATTAAATTGAAATTAAATTAAATTAAATTAAATTGAAATTAAATTGAAATTAAACTAAATTAAAACTAAATTAAATTAAATTAAATTAAATTAAATTAAATCAAAAATTAAATTAAATTGAGTTAAATTAAATTAAAATCATTTAATAACAAACCTAAATGAAATCATTAAGAATTAAATCTAAAATAACTTGAACACCATTCCAAACTTAAACTAATTTTCTATAATTAAATCAAAATTAAAATTAAATCATTAAGTTTATATCATCAAAGTATTTAATAATTTGATTTGCCCTTTTAAAGCTCTTATTATTATAACTCTTAAATGAGGTATCAAGTGAAGTGTTATCTCACTTATAGGGTATGCAAATGTACTAGATCACTGAGCAAAAGAACAAAACTTAAACTCCCGGATGATTAATTCACTTGTATAATTAAATTCTCTTGGACTTAAAACAATCCTAGAGGTATTGAAAAGATGTTTAAGACTCGTCTTAAGCACTTCCTCAATATGATAGGATGTTTATAAGAACAAGTGAATTTAATTGTTCTTTGATGAAGAAAATCGTCCTTAAACCAAAATACAAGAACCTAGACGTCATAGGAGATGACTAGCTATAGGATTAGGACTTTGATAGACAACCAAAACTTTTCCCTTAGCTTTACCTAGGTACTTGTGAAATATTTAAATGTCTTAATATGTGTTTTAAGTGCAGCTTGGGATGACGGGAAGACTCTCCAGGTACGCTTTTATTTTATTACAATTTACTTTATTGCAAATAAACTTTACTTTTCTTGCATGATAAACAACTGTTGCATGAAAACCAAAACCTTTAAGATAGTCCCTAAACTGAAACCAAAACTAAATTAAAATTCATTACAAGATAAAATTCACCGCCACAACATTTCAAAATATAAAACAACTCAAAATTTAATCACAAACAGAACACAAAACTACAATTGCAATTAAATTAAAACGTCTCGTTGAATGATCGGGAATACCTCGGATGATGTAACCCACGTGTTGCTTAACGGGATTTCCTACGGTCTAAATGAAAGTGTGGAACTCATTCAATTGAGTTTAGCAAATTCATCCGGACTAAGTGAATTCGATGAAAATAATCTGGTGCGGGATGACGGAACCGTGGGATCTTAATCGGTTCGTTTAATCAACTTTAAGATTTGTTTTAATTAAAATATTAAAAACCCTTGGATTTTAAGATTTTCTCTAAACCAAAACACTTCTCTCATCTCCTGGTTTATGACTTCTAAATCTAAACCTCTGCAACAACAAAGAGCTCGGAGCATGGTAGGCATCACGGCCATCGTCATTAACAAAACTCGACTCTACTTCAACTAAACCATTCCTAGAATTTAAACAACAAAGCTATAGGATTTCGAGGTAGTTTGCTTAGTGCAACATAAATCCTCAATTCTTTGTTAGGCATTTGCACGATCATATCATATAAATTAAGCCCTAACCGGTTTTAGAACTCCAAGGTGATCGTTCGGTATGACATAAACCCTCACATCTTCGAGGCTGATCGTATGATTATGTCATACGAATATAAGTCCAAATTAACTAAAATTGGCAAGATTGAAATATCAGATAATATTAGGATTTTCTCAAATCTAAGCCAAACAATAGGATAGTTTGGGAAGTTGCCAAGATTCTTCTTGGATCCTCGCACTTCTCCTACTTCTTTTCCTTTGGATTCTCAAAAATAAAATTGTTCCAAATTTTGAGTCATTCCCTTTTGAATTCCAAAAATCCGATCCGTTGAAAACCTTAAACTTTGAAATTCTTGAGAGCAAAACCACTGATCATTATCGAGAGTTTTCTTAAATGATTCCCGTCATTTAAGATGTAATTAATTATAGGGGCTTGCCCTTATAGGGAACTTTAAGAACCTGAGTAATATAAACCCTGCTTAATTCATTTATATTAAGCAGGGGAACTTGTCGGCTTATAAAATTGGTTCGCAGACTAAATGGATGTCACAAATCTCCTAGTTTATTTAATCGAGCCCCATCATCAAGCAGGTGTCTATTCTTCGGGATAGACACATGGTTTGTGGTGCGGTGCTCGTTTATATAAACTATTTGGGATGCGAGATCGGTTTGATTTCATATCTTAAAACTTTTAAACTTAAAATTACTTTCAAAATCAAATGTTATATTTTAAACTATATATTTAAATTAAATTTAAAATATAAAAAAAATTCACCGATAATTTCTGTAGGCGACCCCCTTTTCAAAATAAAACACATAACCTAAAAATATGCCGACAAGTGAATAGAGGAGAACAATGTGAAAAAAGAATTGAGTTAATTTGATGAGTATTTTATTTTTAATTAATTATTTACTGATTTTAATGTTTTAATTCTTCACTCGCACACACAATTCACCATGGCATGAGACCATAGGGCTTTTGTAGCTTCCATTCTTGGGAACATTCCCTAAATTTTCTAAGGTCAGAGGTCATCTCTATGGCAAGTTATTGATTTTTCAAATTTTTGTGCCTATTTTGATATTTTAATTCCAATAATTAGCATGTTGCTTAGAAAATTCTAAAAAAATTTAGGGAGTTATCTTATGACCAGAGGACCCTAGGAAAAGTGTATTTTGAGTTAATTCATTAAGAATAACCCTAATTGGCCTAAACACTCAAAATAGAATTTTAATTAATTTAGGTTAACCATACATCAAAAACACTTGAAAACAATTCTTCACTAATCTTTAGGGTCAGAGGAGTCCCACATAAAAATTTGAAACCAATTGGAGGTGATTAGCCCCACTAAATGGACTAATTAAGTTATAGGACCAAAATTAAACTTTAAAAATTCAGAACTCCAAAAATACATTTTAAAAATTCACTAAAATAGTTTTAGGGCTTCTCTGATGTTAGAGGAGTCTAAGAAAATTAAAATTAAAATTTTCTAAAAATCTTCATTTTTCATCATATTTTAATATTTTAATAATTAAAAAAAAATAAAAATCACAAAAATATTAAAAAATCATAAAAATGACATATTTTGCCTCCTAATCACTTAGGAACAAACCAATATTTTTCTCAAGTCTCTAGGTTAAGATATTGAATTTTAAAGGTTTAAAACAATTTTTAATATTAAAAAATGAATTTCCTTACATTTTCACTAAATTAATTCTAATAAATGAAAGAAAAATCAGAAAAATATAAAATTTATTTCTCTGAACTCCTTGAGGTCAGAGAGATTTATGAAAAATATAAAATCCATTTTTCAACTTTAATTTTATTTTATGATTAATTAACACTCCAAAACTCAAAATAATTATAATAAATAAAATATAATTCAAAAAATCACCAAAATTGGTCCAAATGGTCCTCTGGTCCGTAGAAACATCCCATAATTTTCTTAAGTACAGAAACTTTACCTTGGACATGTTGTTGAATTTTTATTGAAAACCCATATTTTTTTACAAAATAAATATATAAATTAAGCTAAATTCAGAAAAATTACATTTTATCCTCTAATGTCTTATATGACATGTGAGTAAAGTGACATAAAAATTTTAAGTTCATTTGAGCTTAATTTGATGAGTTATGAAATGAGCATGCTTAAAAGGACATAAAGGCAATTAAAAGATTTTAACCCTAATTAATATTTAGGTTTAATCAAGGGGAGGGTAAAATATCTGATTTTAAAATTTTCATTACATGATTGAAACCTAGGGAATTAAGGGGTAGAAACCTATTAATCATCTTGAAAATATTTAAAGTAAATTTTAATTAATTAAACAATTTGAATTTTGGAAAAATAAGTTAAAATTTGGATTATTAAGATTAGGGATATGATTTAAGAAGATATCAATTCTTTAATTTAAAATCCCTAAATGAATCACTTTAATAAAATTCAACTCTTAATCAAACTCAAAAATGATAATTAAAATTAATAATTAAGTAATTAAAAGAAAAAGATTAACGCTTATTAAATTAAAACTTAAAACATTGAATAATTTAATAATCAAATTGAAATAAATTTAAAACATTAAAATTAATTTGAAATTACTTAAAAAACAAATCTAAAACAAACTTGAAATGTCAAAATCAACCTAAAAAAAATTCATAATTAAAAATCAAACCAATTAAAAATTAACCTAAAATATTACAATTAAATTAAAATTAAATTATTAAAATCTAAATTGAATAATCTAAACACCTCGTCCAACCCAAATTAATCTAATACATTGAGATCATTTAAAATGTAAAGATTTAATTAAATTAAAATAACTTGAACACTATTCCAAACTTAAAATTATTAAAATTTCACAACTAAACTAAACCACTTTAAATCATCAATTCCAATTTTAAATCATTAAAATCTTTAATAAATTGATTTGCTCTTAAAGGCTTTCGTTATCATAACTCTTAAATGGAGCATTAAGTGAAATGTCACTCCACTTATAGGATAATCAAACATCCTAATTCATTGAGCAAGAAGCAAAGTTTAACTAAATTGTTGGATGATTAATTCACCAGTACAATAAAATTCATTTGGACTCAAAATAATCTCAGAAATATTGAAAAGTTGTTCAGGACTCGTCCTAAGCACTTTCTCAATATGATGAGATGTTTTAGAAGAACAATTGAACTTAATCGTTCTTTGATGAAGAAAATCATCCTCAACAAAACACAAAAGAACCTAGACGTCATAGGGATTGACTAGCAATAGGATTAGGACTTTGGTAGACAACCAAAACCCTCTCTTAGCTTTACCTAGGTGTTTTCTTGCAAATATATAAATGCCTTAACATGTATTTTAAGTGTAGTTTGGAATGACAGGAAGACCCTCTAGGTACGCTTTTATTTTATTGCAATTTACTTACCTGCATTGTACTTCACTTTTCTTGCATGTTAAACAAGATTGACACCCTGCATGAAAACTGAAACCTTTAGGATAGCCACAAAACTGAAACCCAAAACTAAATTAAAAGTCACAACAAAATAAAATTCACCGCCACAACATTTCAAAATATAAAACAACTCAAAATTTAATCACAAACAGAACACAAAACTACAACTATAACTAAATTAAAACGTCTTGTTGGATGATTGGGAATACCTCGGATGATGTAACCTACGTGTTGCTAACGGGATTTCCCACGGTCTAAATGAAAGTGTGGAACTCATTCGATTGAGTTTAGCAAATTCATCCGGACTATGTGAATCCGATAAAAATAACGGTGCCGGAATGATGGAACCGTGGGATCTTAACCGGTGTTGTTATAATCAACTTTAAGATTTCCCTAATAAAACATTAAAGACATTTGGACTTTAAGACTTTTCTAAACCAAAACACTTCTCTCATCTCCTGATTTTTACTTTCTAAAACTAAACCTCTGCAACAACAAGGAGCTTGGAGCATAGTGGGCAGCACGGCCATCGTCGTCAGCAAAACTGGAATCTACATCAGCAAAACCTTTCCTAGTTTTAAATAACCAAGCCATAGGATTTTGAGGTAGTTTGCCTAGTGCAACATAAATCCTCAACTTTTCGTTAGGCATTCGCATAATTATATTATGCAAATTAAGCCCTAACCGATCTTAGGATTCCGATGTAGTTGTTTGGTACGACATAAACCCTCACATCTTCGGGGCTATTTATATGATCATGTCATATAAATATAAGCCCTAATTAACTAAAATTGGCAGGATTAAAACAATAAATAAATACTCTTAAGCTGAAGCCAAACAAAAAGAATAGTTTGGGAAGTTGCCAAGATTCTTCTTGGATCCTCAGCTTCTCTTACCTCTCTTCCATTGGACTCTTAAAATAAACTATTTCAAATTTGAGCTATTCCTTATTAAAATTTCCAAAATCTAATTATTTGAAAACCTTAAACTTTGAAATTCTTGAGAGCAAAACCACTGATCATTATCGAGAGCTTTCTTAAGTGATTCCCGTCATTTAAGATGTAATTAACTATAGGGGCTTGCCCTTATAGGGAACTTTAAGAACCCAAGTAATATAAACCCTACTTAATTCCTTTATATTAAGCAGGGGAACTTGTCGGCTTATAAAATTGGTTCGCAGACCAAACGAATGTCACAAATCTTCTAGTTTATTTAATCAAGCCCCATCATCAAGCAGCGTGTCTATTCTTCGGGATAGATACACGATTTGTGGTGTGGTGCTCGTTTATATAGACTATTTGGGATGTGAGATCGGTTTGATTTAACATCTTAAAATTTTCAAACTTAAAATTATTTTCAAAATCAAAAGCTACTTTCCAAATTATATATATATATATATATATATATATATATATTCAAATTAAATTTAAAAAATCTAAAAATTTCGCCGACAACTTCTGTAGGCGACCCTTTTCAAAATACAACACAATCTAAAAATATGCCGACAGGTACAATTGTCCGTTTGTCTTTGTCTTTCCATGCGGATGATGCTCTGTCAAAGTAGAGTTCCCATTGTTACACATTGGAATCTTTTATTTCTAATATTTGTTCATCAGGTAAATCATCATTGAGAGGTGATCCAGTTGGAATTGGGTGTGCTGCTAAGAAATACGCCAAGATTTGTCCTTTGACAACACGCAATGGTACAAATGTTATGTCAAATTGGAGTAAGATCATTGCCCATCTTGTTAATCTCCCAGAAAGTGTCGGTCGTGTCATTAAGTATTGTAGTGAGTTAACTTGTGAAATAAGAGTTACTTTATGAGAAAGCATATAGTGCCTTAGTTTAGTAACTGTGAAAATCAAGGCTAAGCAATGCTTCTCGATTGTCAGGTATTTAAGTTCTGTTTGAACCAGACAACGGCTTAAATAGTATAATGCATTTTCTTTTCCCTCGTCATTTACTTGTGCCAATAATGCTCCAAGGGAATTGTCCAACGTCGCGGTGTAAAGGATTAGAGGTCTTCCTAATACAGTGGCTGTTAAGACAGGAGGTGTTGTCAGGTATTGTTTGATGTTTTCGAAGGCGTGTTGGCATTTTTCGTCCCACACAAATTTGGTATCTTTTCTGGTAAGGGCAGTAAGAGGCTGACACCTACCTGATAGATTGGAAATGAAACGTCGTATAAATGCTAACTTTCCTTGAAATGATCTCAATTGAGTTAGATTTTTAGGAGGCGTCATATTTATGATAGCTTCAATTTTGAGAAGATCAATTTCTATCCCATGATGTCGAACCACAAATCCTGAAAATTTTCCTGAAGTGACATCGAAAGCGCACTTTAAGGGGTTCATTTTAAGATTGTATTGGTGTAGTCTTTCAAAGACAATTCTCAAATCGTATATGTGATCATCTTTTTGTTTACTGTTGACAACCAGATCGTCCACATAACATTCGACTTGATGGTGTATTAATTCATCAAAGATCCGTGTCATGGCTCTTTGATAGGTTGCACCAGCATTTTTTAGTCCAAATGGCATAACCTTATAACAATATATCCCCATGGGTGTTCGGAAAGCTGTATTCGCTTCGTCCTCCGTAAACATTTTTATTTGATTATATCGTGATGATCCATCCATAAAGGAAAATATTACATGTTTCAATGCTATATCAACCATTAATTTAGGAATTAGTAAAGGGAATTCATCTTTTGGACATGCTTTGTTCAAATCTCTGAAGTCTATACAGACACTTATCTGACCATTTTTCTTTTTAACTAACACCACATTGGCTAACCATGTCGAATAATTTTCTTCTCGTATGAAGTCGGCTTCTATCAATTTCTTGACTTCTGCAATGACTTGTTGTACTATTTCAACATGCATCTTTCTTGGAGCTTGTTTAACAGGAATTGTGATTTGATTTATCCCCAGTTTATGGACTGTGATTTCTGGAGATAAGCCAGGCTTCTCGTCACAAGTCCAAGCAAAGCAGTCTTTATATTCTGTCAATAATTGAATTATGTCTTTTGCTTCCTCATCATTGAAGAATGAACTAATGAAAGTTGGTTTCAGATTTTCATCAGTTCCTAAATTTATTTCTCTTAGTTCATCAATTGTCGATTTAATTTCTTCTTCCAATTCTGGAGGAGCATCTTCAAATGGAAAATCAGGTGTCAGTTCCTCAGTGATGACTAGGCAAAATTTTGTATCATCTAGTGGTTCCAGAGTACCAAATCCAACACTTTCTTTGGAGTTAGGATTTCATTTTTTATTATTCCACATTTGTTCAATGAAATGTGGTTATTTCGAAGACCATTGTTTGAGCATTAAACTATTTTGAATAAATTTTTGTGCTCAAGGAGAGTACAACTCAAAAGGAATTTTCATTGATTTTGGAAGATTTTCATCTTCTATTTTTACATCATTTTCAGTACTAGAAGAAGTAGAGCCAAGTCTAAACTTAATTGGCTTTTTGTCTTTATTACATACTTCTTTGACTATTAAATTCTCAATCTTAGTAGTGGAGATTAGTGTCAGAGTCATAGAATGTATAATGATTGATTTTGTCATACATAGATTCAAATTGTCTTTCTTTGTCTTCTTCTTCTAGAAATATTTTGAATTGAGGTTCCTTTAAAACCACAGATGTCGTTTCTCCAGGTGGATTTTAAATTTCCATGGTTTCTTCATTGTGACAATTGGATCTTCTTTCCCTAGTCCTTGTCCTCGTCCTCGTCCTCGGCCTCGGCCTCGAGTTTGAGTCTGACGGGAGTTAGTTCCTTTTGTCTTTGTTGAAGAAGAATGATCTTTTTCATTTATTTTCTTTTCTTTATCTTTTCTGTCATATCCACCATTGTGTCTTTGGAGAATATCGTTTTCTTTATAGGAGTGTAATATGCTGCATCTTCATGTATAATGATTTCATGGATTGAAAACGGTTGCAAATCTCTTACAATACGACATTCTTGTCCTTTTCGTAGATATTTTATGCACTGATGCAATGAAGAAGGAACAATTTTATGTTCATGAAGACATGGTCTGCCGAGTAAGGCATTAAAAGAGGTATCTGAATCAATGATATGGAATTTTGCCGTTGTCGTCCAGTCGGCTATCTTTAAGAGTAATGCTATTGATCCAAGAGCTCGTTCTCCTTGCTGATTGAATCCTCGTAACATCATTGTATCTCTTGATAGTTGAGAGGCATCAATATCCAAATATGCAAGAGTTCTCAAATTCATAATGTTAATTGAGGCGCCTGGGTCAATAAGAACCCTTGAAAGTGTAATGTCATTTATGTTCGCTATGATATACAGTGGACGATTATATTCAGTTGTTCCGAGCAACAAGTCATTGTCAGAGAAGGTAATCTTCATTGATTCTTCTAATGGACAAGCTTCATTTTAAGAAATACTATCAATTTGAGCTAAGCAAATGTCTGGGTCTAGAAGGGCTTTTATCAATGACTCTCCCATTTCTTTGGAGAGCATAAGAGTGTCATAGATGCTCAATTTTGCTGGTAATTTCCTCAAATGGGCTAGTACGTTATAGTTCACTTTGTTGTGAAAATCATCCTTATCTTTTTCAGGGAGTTGTGGATGTGTTGAAGGAATGATCTTTTCAGATGTGACAATTTGTTTTTCGTTTTTCTTGTGGAGTCACTCTGGGAGTTAGAACCTTTCCACTTCTTAAATTGATTTCAACTATTTCTTCAAATTGGTTATCTGACTCTTTTGTCTCCGAGTCTGAAGATTCCAATTCGATGGAAATCGTAGTTCCTCGTAATTGGAGCATAGCAATGTCATTTTCATATTTGTCGTAGTCAGAATTTTCAGCAATGTTTTTGTCATTTCGATTGTCATTAGATTGATCAAAATCATATACGATTTGAGCATTGTCTACGGGATTAGGATTTTAATGATTATTTTCAGAAGCATCACCCAAAATAGACAAAATGTAAGCAGAACTGGAATTATTATTATTCACAGTAGGAGCAAAAAGGAAGTCATACAAAGTCATCGGTTCAAGGATTTTTCATCCATCATCCGATATAACTATCCTAGTAGAAGATGGGGAAACATAAGAATGAGAAGGTACAAGAGGAATTGCAACCCCTATATCTAAAAGACCTCTGGTTCCTTTTGGTTCTTTTTCTTTCTTTTTCTTTTCCTTCTTGGGAGGCTTGGTAACCTGATATTTAGTGAGGATCTCCTCAGAAGATTTACTTCGAACAATGTTGTCTTTATTCTTGTTCATAGATTTGAATTTTTCCACCGAAATCATATTGATTGAACCCTTGTCAGGTTCTTTCGAATATTCTTTCAGAATTACTATATTACCTTATTTAAAGTTGCGCTTTAACCAGTCTTTGAAGACAAAACATTCTTCAATCTTATGTCCAAGCATTTTATGATAAGGACAATAATTGGGATTGTCATTCATGTCGACTTCTGCTGGCCTTTTAGCTTTTGGTAGCTTAAATTAGAGTATTTTAAGCTAGCTACGGAATATTTTGCCGACGGCTTTCGTTTTAAATGAATATTCTTTATTCATTCTTTCAGCCATTGTTCTTTTATCTATCGGTGCTGGGATTGGTTGTTGAAGTTGTAATTGAGGTGATGTTTGTGATGTCGACGGGTTATGGCGTTGTTTCTTTTGATCAGGTTGAACCCGCATCACTTGTTTGCCTTTTTCCACAACATTCCCCGGTCTCTTTTCAAATGTCTTGACAGTCTTTGTTTTTTCAGTCTTTTCTGTTACACTCATCTGCTTAGCTTCTTCCTAAAGATTGGTAGCTTTGTTGAGAAATTTTTCAAAAGTTTTTATTGTAATTCCTTTAAACATAAATGTTATATGACCATGAATATTCTTAAGCATGATTTCAACAGCATGTTGTTCTTGGAGTTGTGGTTCACATTTCATGCTGAGATTTCTTCAGCGTAAAATGTAATCCACTAAGATTTCACCTGTTTTTTTGTTTTTCCACTACAAGATCACCAACTGTAGTGTGATGTTGAGCTCCAGCAAATCTTTGAAGGAAGAGGCTTTCAAGCTCTACAAAAGTTTTAACAGACCCATTAGGAAGTTCTGCATACCATTCAAAGGCAACTCCTGTGAGACTGTTAACAAATTTTCGGAATAGAAGAGCATCACTTCCCCCCGCATTACAGCAGCTCACTCTGAAATGTGCTAAATGTTGTCGGGGATTACCTGTTCCATCAAACATTTTGAAGACAAGAGGAACAAAACCTTTAGGGTATTGGACAGAATCAAATTCCTCTGGATATGGTCTACCCTTTGGAATTAGTGATCCAGCTTTTACCTGAGCCATCGTTTATTTTATCTTTTGTTCTACGAGTTGAGTGATATCTTTTTCTGGAATTCCAATATGAGGGGAATCCTTTTTCTTTTGAGTGCTTTCTTCAACATCTATTGGCTCTCCTTTGTCTTCTAAAATGTGGATAACATCTGGCCTAACAATTTCAATGGTCGGTGATGGATTTGTTGGTGGATTTTGCAAAGCTGCTACTAACTCTTCCATTTTTTGTTCAAGATGACTTATTAGCTCGTCTCGCTATCGTATAGTTGCTCATAATTCATTCGTTGCATCTTCTTAATTTAGTTCCCGTACTAAGGAAGTAGATCGTGTTTCTACCACATTAATACTGGCAACGTTTTCATTTGAGCTATCAGAAGTGTTTTTCTTCCTCGCACAAAGAATTGTTTGATATCATTTTTAAATTTTTTCAATATTTCTTCAAATGATTTAGCAATTTTTTCTTTACAAGTTCCTTCTTGTAAACTGTCTGCAGGGGTGCTTGTAGCATCTGAATTTCGTTCAGACGATCTTCGTTTCCATACATTGTCTTTTAGTATGGGACGAGATCCTCTAGGCGGTGTATCATCATATGGATAATCTACATTTTTTAGCATATAAACCAAATCTATCCTTTTAGTGGATTTATCTTCCACTTCAGACATTGGTTTGTCATATTTGGCCTTGTCTTTTGTAATTGTCACATTTTTCACCCTTGACCCTAGTCGAAACTTCAGAGGCACTCGAGTACATTGATCTTCTGTCGGAGATTGATAACCTGTTTCTTCATAAACAGAATCTTCTATTTCTAGAATTCTCTTTTTCATTGTTTTGGAGACTGCACATCCCATTTTGTTCAACAATCGGGAAATTGAACATTTATCTTTTCGTGCTAGTCTTTTAAACACTGAATGTATATCATGAATTAAGGGAGAACTCTTTGGTTGAAAGAAATTATCAGCATATTCAACAGGAATCGGGATATACCAATTTTCTTCTGAAAAGGAAGGGTTTCCGAAAACACTTTGTTCAAATTCAGGTGTTTTAAAATTATCATTCTCATTCCATCTTTTCTTTCTTTTAAGCGGACGAGCTTTATTTTTGTGAATGTTTTTGGAACATGATCAAACTTCATATGTGGATGGTGGCGGAACATCATCCTCATCATAGATTTGTTTTCTTTTATCATCAATTTTTCTATTCATTTCTTCAATAATATAAGGATCTTCAGGTATGTACTCAAGTGGATTCTCTGTAAAATTCAGAAAGTCTTGATAAGGTTGCAGGTCAAATTCTTCAAAAGATTGCATATCAATTTGATATGGATTATCTAATGTAAATTATGTTTCACTAAACAATTCATAATCATTCTGATAAAAGGGAAAGTCTTCCTCCATTGTCATATTGAAGTCTTGAAAATAAGAAAAGACTGACTTCGGAGAATCCAATGCAACTTTTCTGAAATTTCAAGAAAGACGAATATTATTGACTTGTTTATAAATTGGGAGTTTGTTTTTTTTTTAAGTTTTCTAGTTCTTATTTGTCAAAGAAAGAAATGTCAAATGAAAACCAGTGATAACAAAATATGAGAAGAAAGAATGTCCCCAGCGGAGTCGCCAAACTCTCTTTGATGGCGAGTGCATCGACGTCGCTTAGATGTCGTCGCCATCAATTTTCATGTCAATGTCATGGAGTCGCCACTCTGTTTTGATATTGCCCTAATCTTATTTCTATGAATCCAATAAAGGAATCAAGAAATTTAGGGCTAATATAAAACAGAGAAAAAGAAGTTGTTTTGTGATAATCCTTATAAATAAGATCCTAGAATGCCATATCCTAGAGTTTCTATATAAAGAAGATCATGAAGTGTCCACCAGAGATTCTGTCATGGGTTCTTTAATTCTCCTATAGAAGCAAACTTCTAAAGTTAATTACATCTTAGACAATTTATAATTGTCTAAGAAAACATCTGATTAATGTTGATCACTAGTTTTCTGGAAATTTTTTTGTTTTTAGGGAAAGATGTACCCACTATCAATCCCAAATGTCGTTGTGTTATGTCAATTTCATGTCGTGTTTTTTTGTTTGTCGAAAGTTTTAGGTTTTGTGGCTATAAAAGTTTTGGTTTTGTCATTGTTGTCGATGTCGTTGTTTTTTGAAAGTTTTAGGTTTTTTGGCTAACCTAAAAGTTTTATTTTTGTCATTGTTGTCGATGTCGTTGTTTTGTTAAAAGTTTTAGGTTTTGTGACTAACCTAAAAGTTTTGGTCTTGTCATTTGTTCGTCCAGAATATCGTCCTACAAAACAGAGTCAGCACACCCTATAACATGCAAAGGAAATCTAAACAAAATTTGTCTTCATCCTGCAAAGAAAACATTGTCAGAAATAGTGTCACATTCATTGTATCAGAATTTTGTAGGATGTTTTGATTTAACATATCCTGAATGTCAGTTACTGTCGTCTAAAATATTTGGATTGATATCGGTGTTTGTAAAATTTGCATTTGAAATGCCAATTTTATGTCAAATTTTTTTTGAAATCTCAAATTGATGTCAATTATGTCGATTTAGGTTTGCAATATCAAATTTATGTCGATAATGTCAAATCTTGTTTGAAATGTCAAACTTATGTCGATTATGTTTGAAATGTCAGATTTATGTCGATTTTGGTTTGAAATGTCGATTTTGATTTTGGTTTGAAATGTCGAATTTATGTCGGTTACGTTGACTTTTAGTTTAAAATGTCAAATTTATGTCAGTTATGTCGATTTTGGTTTGAAATGTCAAATTTATGTCTTGACTTAAGTTTAAAATTAAATATTGAGTTCATGTTTTTCTGCACTTAAGTTGAATTAACTTGAGTTCACATCTGTTTAAGTTAATAATTGGATTAGATTAACTTGAGTTCATATCTGTTCGAACTTAAGTTAAAAGTTTAAAATTAGATTCAACATTGATTGAATTAACTTGGGTTCATGTCTAGTTGAACCTAAGTTAATTTTAATATTGGTTGAATCTATTTAACTTGAGTTCATGTCTGTTTGAACTTAAGTTAAAAGGTTTAAAGTTAGATTCAATATTGATTGAATCAACAATTAGGGTTTAGGTTTGATTAAACCTTAGTTAGTTAAGGTTTAATGGTTTAATTAGGTCTAATGGGTTAGACCTAATTAGGGTTTAGGTTTGATTAAACCTTAAGGTTTAATGGTTTAATTAGGTCTAATGGGTTAGACATAATTAGGGTTTATGTTTGTCTTAAACCTTATGTGTAAGGAGGTTAATTAAGTTTAATATGTTCTTAAACTTAATTAAAGGTTTTGTTTTGTATTAAACCTAATTTAGTTAAGGTTTAATGGGTTAATTAAGTTTAATATGTCCTTAAACTTAATTAAAGATTTGGTTTTGAATTAAACCCTAAGGTTCAATGAGTTAATTAAGTTTAATATGTCCTTAAACTTAATTGAAGAGTTTGGTTTTGATTAATTAAGTTTAATATGTCCTTAAACTTAATTAAAGGGTTTTAATTTTGATTAATTAAGCCTAATATGTCCTTAAACTTAATTAAAAGGTTTGATTTTGGTTAATTAAGTTTAATATGTCCATAAACTTAATTAAAAGGTTTTGTTTTTGGTTAATTAAGTTTAATATGTCCTTAAACTTAATTAAAGGTTTTGATTTTGGTTAATTAAGTTTAATATGTCCTTAAACTTAATAAAAAGGTTTGATTTTGATTAATTAAGTTTAATATGTCCTTAAACTAATTAGAGAGTTTGATTTTGATTATTTAAGTCTAATATGTCCTTAAACTTAATTAGAGGGTTTGATTTTGGTTAATTAAGTTTAATATGTCCTTAAACATAATTAAAGGTTTTGATTTTTGATTAATTAAGTTTAATATGTCCTTAAACTTAATTAAAATATTTGATTTTGATTAATTAAGTTTAATATGTCCTTAAACTTAATTAATGGGTTTTGATTTTGAATTCATTAAGTCTAATATGTCCTTAGACTTAATTAAAAGTTTTGATTTTGGTTAATTAAGTTTAATATGTCATTAAACTTAATTAAAAGATTTGATTTTGACTAATTATGTTTACTATGTCCATAAACTTAATTAAAAGGTTTCGATTTTTATCTTAAACCCTAAGGTTTAATGGTTTAACTAGGTTTAAGTTGTCTTTAAACCTAATTATTGTTATATTTGAGTTCATTTAAGTTTGGATTTATCACTTGCTTAATCCATGATGAGATGGATTAAATATGTGAAGAGGAGGTTTTGAATTATTAATTTTAAAATTAATAAATCTTAACCTTATTTTAAAATGTCTTTTAGATTGATTTGATGACTTGAGAATTGTTGTTTTAGGATTGTTGTTTGTTATCTTAAGGTTCTCAATCATTTTGCATTTAAATTTTCCAATTTTCCTAATTTTATAATTATTTTTGAAAATAATTACAAAATATCATGGAAATTAGGAAATCACATCCTAGAGAGTTATCCTAGCCTTAGAAAAATCAGAAGATGTGCCTAAGGACTTAAAGGTCATTCCTAAAAAATTTCATTTTTTCTGACTTGTAAATAATTTTTAATAATTAAAATACTCCATAGAGTATTTAATTAATTAAAAATTAAATATTCATAATAAAATTATGATTTTGGTCCCATAATTTTCTTCTCTTCAAGAGCTTTCCAGAGGTATTTTTATTTTATTTTTATGACCTCTGGATCAAAAGATATGGAATTTTGAAGTTTTTAAGGTTTTTCTAAATTAATTTAACCCAGAAAAACCAGGACGCGCCACGCGTCCTCGTAAGCGTCGAACAGGCGGGATGATCACGTGTATGGCGTGGAACAGCAAACACGACAGGCTTAGATCAGCGCCGTCCGTTCCAAAACACCAGAACGGACGACGGAGATAATTCCCCATTTAATTCGAAAATTTTCAAACCGTTAAACTTCAAAGTTCAACATCTCACTCATTTCTCAACAAAATTGTCTAATTTTTGAACCTATGGAATCATCTGAACGTATAGAATGTATCTATACGGTGATGATACATTTTTGGGCTAGTATAACCCATGATATTTCGAATATATGTAATATTTTGGAGAAAATAAATCCATATGTTAGCCACAAGTCTGTCAAGCTTGATTAGGCTTGATGGTCAGCTTCTAGGACTCCCAAAGAAGATCCTTGTCACTTCAATTTGGTTTTGTAGCTAGCCTTGGAGAGCAATTTTGGAAAAATGGATATTTTGGGCTGATTTTGGATATTGGCCAAATTGGCTTGATTGGGCTAACCCTATGGCTTGGGTTTGATTGGAATAGGTTGCTGAGGTCCCCAGGAAGATTTTTTGTGTTGGGAGCCAAGGGATTTGGGCAGCCTATAGGTTTCTATGGGATCATTCTCTCCTCTTGGTACTTTCGACCAAGGGGGGTATTTATAGCCATGAATGGCTATGGATTAACCTTGGTTAGCTTGGATTTGATCATAGTATGGTTAGGGCTGTAGAGTACAACCTCCCTCATGTAAACCAAGCTTCACCTCTTCTTCCTCCATGAGAATTTTGCCAATTAATCAAGTTCACATTTCATGGCAATTTTGGCTTAAATTTTGTCATGATGGATTTTAACCTCTTTGTTTCCATTACATTGGCTAAGTGGGAGGTTCATGGTGACTCAAATGGTTGAGACCCTCTCCTTGCAACACCTCATTTATCATTTCATGAGGTGGTGACACATTAGGCCCTCTCTTAATATTTTTCATGAAATATTATGATGAGTTTAACCATGGTGTGAAGGATGGTTAAAGCTTTGTCTCCTCTCTATTGGGTGGCTAGGGAGGTGGCTAAGCTAACCTCACCATGGCAAGACACCTCACACTTTAAATTACCATGGTTTTGCCACCTCATTTCTCATGTCATGATGGCCCTTTACTGAGGTTAAATGTGAGTGATTCATGGGTTGTTTTCTCTTTAATGGGTCATATGGGTTGTGTCTAACCCATATGAGGTCATGCGTGATGTCATAAAAGAGTTTTAGAATTTTTAGAAAACCATATGTCATAGGTTTTAAAAATTCCATTTAATGCCCTCTTTATTTTAATTTCTATATTTAATTAATTATTTCATTATTAATTATTGGAAATTATTTTATTAATCAATAATTAATTGGAAATAATTTCAAATTAATTATTTGATTAATATCCATGTCATTAAAATTGATTTTTGTCTCTTTTCATGACTTTTTAATTTAATTTTCACTTTAATTAATCATTAATTAAAACATAAAAATTAAATTATTGGTCAATTAATTAATTAAAAATAATTTTTAATTAATTATTTGATTAATTCCATTATTTTTAATCAATTTGTGGATTTTGAGATTTTATGGCTTTTGAATTTAATTTTTCATTTTAATTAATTATGACATTAATTAAAATTTGAAAATTAATTCATTAGCCAATTAATTAATCAAAATAATTTTAAGATCAATTATTTGATTAATTTTGTCATTTTATGACTTTTAATGTAATTTTCATTTTAATTAATCATGTCATTTGATTAATTAAAATATTAAAAATTAAATTATTAGTCAATTTAATTAATCAAAATATTTTTGAAATTAATTTGATTAATTTTTATCATTGTGATGTCTTAAACATGTCATTGGTTATTTGATCAAAAATTGATCATTTTAACCAAAATTGACTTTTAGGTCATGTGTTGACCCATTGGGTCAATAAGGTTGGTGATTGGATCTGGATTGGCCATTTTGACCAAAATTATCATTTTAGGTCAATCTGTTGACCTATGGGGTCAACAGAGTTGGTCTTAGGGTCTGGATTGACCATTTTGACCAAAATTATCATTTTAGGTAAAAATGTTGACCTGTGGGGTCAACAGGGTTGGTCATTGGGTCTGGATTTACCATTTTGACCAAAATTTTCATTTTGGATAAAAAGGTTGACCTATGGGGTCAACAGGGGTGGTCATAGGGTCTGGATTGACCATTTTGACCAAAATTGTCATTTTATGTAAAAATAAGTTAACCTGTGAGGTCAACAGGGTTGGTCATTGGGTCTGGATTGACCATTTTGATCCAAATTGTCATTTTGGGTAAAAAGATTGACCTATGGGGTCAATAGGGTTGGTCATTGGGTCAAGATTGACCATTTTGACCAAAATTATCATTTTGGGTAAAAGGTTGACCTATGGGGTCAACAGGGTTGGTCATTGGGTCAGGATTGACCATTTTGACCAAAATTGTCATTTTGGATAAAAAGGTTGACCTATGGGGTCAACAGGGTTGGTCATAGGGTCTGGATTGACCATTTTGACCAAAGTTGTCATTTTAGGTAAAAGGGTTGACCTGTGGGGTCAATAGGGTTGGTCATTGGGTCTGGATTGACCATTTTGACCAAAATTGTCATTTTAAGTGAAAATATTAACTTATTGTAAAAATGAGGTCAACAACATCACATCCTCATTAATCTCTAATGTCGGCAAGAGGAGTACAAATGCCAGTTACATGAGTGGGTTGAGCTCGTACAAAGTTTCAATTGTTATGCATCCTATAGTCTGACACTTATCTGTTATAAGTAAACTTAGCCTGAGTGAGAATCATATCTCACTGCTTTATTTCCTACGAAACATCTCTGATGGTTCCTTAGGCTTCTATTGATAGCTAACTTCTGATCATCTGGCTGTAGGTGAGATGTCAAACAGAATTGAAGTTTAGTGCCTAGTTTTCTCTACAAGGTCATCCAAAAGCGACTCAGAAATTTGACATCCCTATTAAAAGTGATGGTTCTATGAATTCCATACAGTCACTTGATCTCCTTAAATTATAATTCAACAACATGAGATTCATCCAACATACAGCGGCACGATACAAAATGCTCCATCATAAAGAATATTTTTACCACAACCATCATGGGTTCCTTATTTCATTATGTCCTCAGAATGCTTATCACAAAGTCCACGGTAACATCTACCTGCATCACCTCTGATATTGGTAATGGCGTGTACAGTCTAACAGTTTGTCCTTTGGTCTTGGCTGATACGTCTGACATTATGTGACGTGCCACTCCACATCTCTCTTCAGTCGGAGCCAAAAGAAGTTCTCTTCACCTGTGTGAGTCTTGTCCCTGCCAAAATATCCTGTCAGTCCTCCACAATGACTCTCCTGAACAATGGCCTCTCTAAGTGAGAATCAAGGAGCACAACTTACCCTAGTAGAACAACTAGTTATCAACTCGATAACATGGCTCTTTAAGCTTCACCAAACAATGCTCTCAAATCTCCTTGAAATATTTTGCCTCATACAAAGGTTTAAATATTTCAAACCCAATGATTCAGGTGTGCATCAATGTGATCAGCGAGTGACGACAGCACAAGGCATCAACTACGCGATTCTGGCTTCCTGCTTTGTGCTTAAGCATGAATTAACATGATGCTAATAACTCCACCCAAGTTCTGTGACATGCCTTCAAATTGTTCTAGATGTTCAAGAATTCAAAAGCCTTGTGATCTGTAAATAAGAAAAATTTGATCATCGGCAGGCGGTGGCTCCAACAATCCAAGGCCCACAAGATAACAAAAACCTCATTGTTGTATGTTAATTATTTCCTTTAAAGATCATTCTTCTTTTCATTAAAGAACATTATGAGATGAACTCCATGGCTCAACAGTTCATATTCTTAAATCAGATGCATCACTGTCTATCTCAAACAATTAGTTAATCTAGTAATGTTACAACTGGCATTAGATTCACCTTCTCCCTCAATATGTCGAAGTTGGTTTGAACGGTAGCTATCCAAGTGAATTTCTTTCCTTTTAAAAGCTCCATCAGAGAGGAGGTGATCGTGCTAACATTTTTTATGATTCATTGGAAGGAGGCAAGTCTCTGAAACTACCTTGATTTTGTGAATGAATGTGTTGCAATCCAACTCACAATTGCCTCATTCATTGTCAAATTCATCTGAAGGCTTACGATAGACACAATGTAATCTAAAAAATATACCTTATCTATCATAAAATGACACTTCTTTGGGTGAGAATAGAGTTTATTAGGTATTCGACCAATAACATCACTTAAATTTGGCTAATTCTCTTCCCATTCAGGTCTAGCTCCCAAGTCTTAGGTCTCATGTCCATTCTTTATGAAGAGAGTAGGCTCTATTTATATATTTCATAATTGTCTCGTTGTAAATAAAAGAAGAATCTGTACCGCTACATCAAACAACCAAACGAGAGTCACTCGATCATATAACATTTTAGTGAATGATATTAGAATTCAGTGATATTGAGCTCATTGTATGTGTTTCATTGAGACGCTCGATATGAGTATAAGCTTGTGAGATTTGAAATCTATTTGACCCTCTTATTAGCAACTCAAAGCTTCCAAAAATTATTTAATGGCTTGATCCTTGCTTCATCACACTTGAATTAGATCAAATTTTGGAGTCATTGTCTTGGTCTAGTCGAGACGAACAGTTTGACTATAACTTTACATAAATTGAAATTTTAGAAGATTTTTAATTTAATTTTAAATATTTGGTGATGAAATAAAATTTTAAGATTGATGCTAAATTCATGTAAAATAATAAAATTTATTTATGACTTATAAATATAAATATAAATTTATATATATTTAAACCCTAATTTAAAATATATTCTACCGTAAAAACCGTTCGCTCCGCCAATTTCTTTCTGCCTTTCGCTAATCATCCCATCACCTACCCCTAAAGATGCGTTCCAGTCTTGCACGACCCGGTCACTTTGTGCGGGCCTGGGGACCACGGCATTGCCTGCGGGTCCCATCTTAGAATGAGGCCATCTCCAATCAAAATCGCACCCCATCATAGGTGGGGTCCGCATCTCACACCGAAACAGCTAGGTCGTCGTCGACGAAACATCCTTCTCCGCCGGTCATTTTACTGCATGTAACACTGACCCCCACCCAAGCGGTCCTCATGAAAGCTACGCGTAGCAAGGACCAAAACCGTGGGGCCCACATCACTGCCCCTTTTTTCCACTGTGGGCCCTCTCTTTCATTTTCCCAAGTAGCTTTCCCAACCTTGCGTTTTACCAATTTGACAAATATGAATTATTTATTTGGGGACATTTACGTATATACCATCTGAACTTTAATGTTTTCACGTCTCCTCCTTATTCAGGTTATAATATCCTTTTATTCTGTTACGTTCCTAAGGTTAGATGATTTCTATGGCAACTATTCTCATGAGATTTTATTTAGAGGTTTTCATTTAAACATTGTTTTTGGAAGAATTTAGATTGAAGGCACTTTCAATATTTTGGTGGTTGACGCCCAACCAAAATATTTGAGATTTCCACTGCATCGCGGAATTCATCATTTTGGACATTTTGTGGTATTGCTTTGGATGGAAATTCTTCATCCATTCTAATTCTATGAGTTCTTTTTGGTAGAGCTATGATGAATTCTATTGCACATACTATACAGTTAACTGGCAATCATTCTGTGGATGGTGTGATGACATCTCAATTTTGGTAGGTTTTATTGTCTCGGCGGCTCTTTTATCGGCCTGTGACTGTTGATAAGAATATTTATTCTACTTCTAAAACTCTCTCTTGATAGAGTTATTTCATATAAATCAGGTATAAGGTCTGAGCTTTGTTAGGTCCTATGTGACTGTTTGTTTCAATTCTCTTTGTTTTCTTTGTAATCAACACTAGAACTTTAAATTTTACATTTATACCATCCTAATTTTTTATATCACATAAGAAAAATCACATTTAATTTTTTTTTTCTAATATTAAAATAATATTTTCATGCATAAATAATGTGGTGTGTGTGTGTGTGTGTGTGTGTTTGTGTGTATGTTAATTTCTCTTTTTATAGTTAAACCTTTTATATGGGGAAGAAAAGTACATATAATAAAAATAGAAGTTAATTATACTCGTCTTTGTAATGCATATCAATATCATTTTTTTCTTTTTTTGCTTTATTTTTATAAATTAAAATTTATTGTCGTGTCTCTAAGATAACAATTTAAAAAATAAATTTTATTTAATTTTTAAAACTTGTCAATTTTCTTATGAATACTGTATTACTTGTTACCTTTAATTCTATAATATAAGTCCTTTAAATACGAAAGATAGACATAACATTTAAATTTATAAAAATATATGATGTCATTTTTTCTTGAAACATAAATAAAATCAACTAAAGGAAAATTATTATTATTATTATTATTATTATTATTATTATTATTATTATTGTGTGCCAAAAAGTTCACATTGGTAGTGATTACTTGACTTCTTAGTGCTGCACGAATATTCAACACACAGACAGATACAAAAAGATAAAATGAAAAATTATAAACATTTTTTTACATGAAAAAATCAAGAGACAAAAAAAAAATCACGGAACCTAGTCCAATTATTGTAATCCACTATAAATGTTTAAGTATAAAGGTACATTCTTTTCGCATGAGTGGGAAACTATGATTACAAGATATAGAATTTTTCTTTATATAGTATACAGAAAAACAAAGGAGCTAGGGACAGTGGTCGAATTTATGCTACGATAATTGTAAGTAGTGGTCACTGATGACCTGAATAAACTGGTGAGGTAGGCGGTTATGGAGAACACAAGTTTTCGTCAGGTTTTCAATATGATGTTATATGTTTTGATTGCATCTAGGATATTACGTTAACAAGCAACAGTCACTGATGCTGGTGATCGATGGTGGTCAGTGACTATGGAAACTGGAGGGTCTTTAATATAGTAATACGTTACGATTGTATTTGGGGTATGATGTTAGCAAGAAGGGATCACCAACGATGGCGAGCAGTGGCAGTCAATAGTGGTCAACGACAGCTGACGAGCAGTGGTAGACGATGTTCGGTGGTTATGGAGGCTGGAAATTATCATCAGATCTCCAATACTGTTTTATACATTACAATCGTATTTGAAATACGTCAATACCAAACAGGACTCACTGACGGTGACAAGTAGAGTAGCCGACTGTGGTCGATAGCAGTCAGCATGTGGTGGTTAACAATGGTCAGTGGCATGGAGGACAAAAATTATCGTCAGGTCACCTTGATGACACTATATGTTACAGCCATATTTGAGATGCAGTGTTAACAAGAAGTGGTCACCAATGAAGGTGTGCAGGCAGGCCGATATCGTCAACTACGATCGAAGGGAAGTTGTTGAAAGTGCTGGAAATTATCACCGGGTCTACAATACAGCATTATACGTTACCACTATATTTGTGATACATTATTAGAAAGCTGGTGAGCAGGGGTGGCCGATAGTGGTTGATGGTTGCTAAACAGTGGTGGTTGAAAGTGGTTGATGGCTACTGATCCCCGATAAATATATGTGCGCCAGAAACTTGACTCCACATCGAATATATGTGTTGATGATTTAGAAATAAAAATTATGATTTTATAATAGGAGATACTACGCAAATATATGTGTCGTTTATCAAGTAATATAGGACTTTCTGATTAAGCCCCGAGATATCGAACCCAAAGGGAAATGCAAAAAACTTTTAAAAGAATTAAGAAAATTATATTTTTAATTTTTTTTATGACTTTTGAAAGTATGTTTTGATTTGAAATGTTTGAAAATTATTTTTGTTATTTTTAATAAAAGTTAAGTAGGAAATTAAAATTATCAGAACTTTAAAATGCTGTATAAAACACTAGGAAATAAAATATCTTTCTCTTCTCTTATAAACCGGTAATAATTACGAAAGTATTGTTGTGGAAGTATTTAAATGTGGTGTGATAAATATGAGCAAATTTATTCTTTACCCTTACTTGGTTCTATAAAAAACATTGATTAATTTGAAATCTTAAAATTTTAAACATGGTTAGATAGGGAAGATACCAGCTCTCACTCTAAAGTTTCCTCGATTTCCTCCACCTGGGGGTTAACTTCTCATAACAAAATTTAAAATATCAAACTAATTTAGGGGGCTTTAGCCTGTCACTCTAAAAACCTCTAATTTTACAGCCCATTAAAGACATATCTCCTGTATATTGCATACAATTATATGGACTACAATTCTCACCCATATAATTGCATGTGATTTATACCATTTTTTGTTTGAGACAATACCGCATTGGATAATCTCACAACAAATTTAACATCTTAACTGGCCAAATTAAGAAGTAAATTAAGTTTATGGAATTAAATTTTCACAACTTATTTCAACTTTAAACACTTATACATTCCACAACAATCCTACATAATTTAATTACTCCTTCATTTAAGAAAGAAAAAGATAAAGAAAACTATTCATAATTCATGGAGAAAACACAAGCAAACATTGATTTGAAAATAGAAATCATAAAGGAAACGCAACAAGAAAAACTAAATATAAAAACAAAAGCAAACACTTATCTGAAAATCCTCTCCACAAGACTCCGGAAGTTCCTTTCAAACTTGACTTTCCACAGAACAACACTACAGAGGTTGGCGCCCAACTCTGTTGACGTTAATCTCTAACTTTAAACTTCAATAAGAACTAGATAAATGAATGAAAGAAAATTGGTGGAAAGAAAGTTTGACACCAACTCTTTCTCTTCTAAAACTAAACTAACTAAACTATAAACAATAAAAGACTGAAAGTAAAACTAGGAAGGACTCTTTGAAACTAGAAGATGACTCTTGAAAACTAGACTCACACACACACACACACACCACTAAAGATTCTCATGACATAATTTTAATAATAACCCAAAAGGTACATTGGTGTCTCTTCAAAATATATCCCGATTCAACGTATCCACTAAAAGATGCATCCATTCATTCAAATTTGTCGCCCATGGGAAGTTAAGGAAGTCACCACCAAAAGTTGCTTCAAACACCCCTTGAAATTGGCGCCAAAAATGAAGAAAATTCGATTTTTCTTTTTTTTTCATTTTTTTGCTCCAAATTTGATCCAATTTTGCTCATTTCATCATAATCACTTATTTTCATTATACCTGCAAGAAAAACACAAAATAACTTCCATTAAAGTGCAATATCATCAAAAATAGGTATAAAAATGTCCATAAAAATAATATATATTTTAGGTGTATCAGCTACGGAGATCGAAGGTTTTTATTGGGTCTTCATTACAACGTTATACGTTAAGATTGTATTTCTAATACAACATTAACAACTAGGGTTTACAGCGATGTCGATTAGGGGTAGTCAACATTAACCGACAAGTGGTGGTTAGCGACTATCAAAGCTAGAAGTTATTATCAGATCTTCAGTTCAGAGTAGGCTCTAGAATTCCTTCTCTTCTCCTCTCCCTTACTTGAAGAACGTATAACTTCCACAACAACTTGATCAAATGGCCCTCATTAATCCCCCTTGATCATAGAGGGTTACTTAATAAGTTGAGAACCTTACTGACATCAAAATTAAGCGAACTTTGGATTGTTGGATTCCCCTCGTTGAGGCGCTCGATTTCGCCTATAAACACGACAAATTGTAATTCATTCGATTATTCAATTAACGATCTGAAGGCTCCTAATACACTTTAATAACTTGATCTGTACTTGATTGGACTCGAATAAAATCAATTTCGATATCATTGGACTCTTCTTTTTAAGACGATCAGTTTGATTATAAACTTGCTGAAATAGAGACCTTGGATTCTCTTGAATTTAAATTTAAAATGTTTTATGTTAAAAATAAAAAGTGCCTCAAAATACGTGTCAAATAGAAAAATTATTTGATGATGCCTCAATATTAATAATATATTTTATAGTGCATAATCAAGAACCTTTCTCTATATAGTGGGGTTATATTTGACATTTCCTAAGAATTTTAGAAAGTTATGATAGGTGTGCTAAATCGGAGAGATCATAGACTTGTTAAATATATTTGATACTAGACCAGAACAATTCGAAGAATCTGCTTAAAGATGATATATAACATAAGTTATTTTAGCAACACGCATCAAAGTCTACCAGGTGCCTTAAATAATATCGGCTATTTACTAATTTTGGGCATCGAAGTATTCCTACATTTTTAATTGCCCGCAACGAGGCGTCGTATTCGATACGCAGTCTCAGGTCAGGCATATCTAACATTTTGATTAATCAAGTATTATCATGTTGTTGATTACTGTTGTAAAAAAGGAGAAGTAATTTATTTAGAGTAGCGAAGATCTCTCACGTTATGAAGATAGTGCAACTTATTAACATTCTTGTGTGCTAAATCAATTTTGTAATACATTTTAATTTTTTAGGAGTACGTTAATATAAAATAATATTGTTGAATCCTAAATTGTCATTTGTGTACACGCCCAAGAGTTTAGGATTGAGTGAAGGAAGGAAGAGTGAAAGAAAGTATAACAAGTTAAGAGTTTCGAGTAGAGAAAGTCGGTAAAGATCCTTTAGCTCGTATTTTTGCCTCTAATTTATAGATGTATATTTTGTAATTACAGCGAGGATGAAGCAGTTATGAAAACCGATCTTAATGCAATTGATCCTCTAATTAATCGCATAGATTCCATACTCTATGGGTATTGCAATTTGAATTTTAATTTGACGGTAACTTGATCAGTCGACTTGCTTGAATTCCGCCGACTGAGGCGACCAGCTTAGTGGCAACCGAGCCATGAGTTGGTCGGTCGAGGCACTCAGTTGAGTGTCTAACTCGTCTTCCACGATAAATGTGGGTTGACCTATTAGCCGCAATCAAGGATTTCTGCCTACGCCCCGATCGGTTGGGATTGTTGATGTGGTCTGCCGTTCAAATCTCTCACTTTAATGTGTCAGTTGATGCTTGACCACGCGGTTGGCTGTAAGGCGGTAGGACATTTAGTTGTCTGGTAGTCATCTAAGCCGTTCGAATGCTTGAACATTCATATTGACAATTGTGGTATATACAAGTATAGAATAAAATATTGACATGAATAAATTTTCTTTAATGAATATTTTTCTTTCCAAAGTTGGGCATCAATTATAGATCGATAATGACACCCACCAATGCCGTATAATTTAATATGCATGAGTCAATTAAGTGGACTAGTCTCCTTTTCTATTATTGATTGATGTCTAACTATGTTTAATGTCTATAATTACTAGCACCCAACAGCTTTGTTATTATTACCCTTAAAAATATATATCTTTAATAATAATTATCTTTTGAACTCTTTTCATACGCTAAACCCAAATAATATATAATCAGTCGCCAACAGTCAAAACTCAAATCTATATATCGAGTACTTTGTTTTAGGTTATAATGTCTCCTTTCTTATGAAAACAACACCTTAGTAAATACACACATATTTATGGCATTAGTCATTTTTGTCCTACTTGATGTCAAGTCTAATATCATGGTGGTAAGACCTACAATGCTTTTATGGTGCAAAATCTTGGCCTATAAAAGAAAAGCATAAAACTAAGTTAAGTATTGCTGAGATGAGAATGTTTAAGTGGATGAGTAGCTTTATACTTAAAGACAAAATGTGAATCGAATATATCCGTGAAAGGTTTGGTATAACTCCAGTGGTAGACAAGATTAGAGAGAGTCATCGTATATGATTTGGTCAAATTAAACATCGACCATCAGATGATACAGTTAGGAGAGTATATGTTTTATATTCTACTTATATTAAGACAGGTAGATGTAGACCTAAAAAGATTAAGAATTAAAAGAAAGCATCTTACTTTATTAGAATTAAATGAAATTATGACATTCAATAGGATATAATGGAGAAAAAAGATTCATTTAGCCAACCCCACATAGTGAGTTAAAGGATTGTTGTTGTTGTTGTTGATATCAAAAGGCCAAATTAACTCAACCCAATGGATTACCAAACAATCCTACCCTAAAAATCATTCTAATGTGAACTTTAAACATTTGCAAAATTCATGATTCCAAAAGTTAATGAAATACTTTATATTAATAGCATAATCTTTTGAAATTTTATAAATATTAATTATTTAATTATCTATATGTGAAAGAATTGAGGTGTATCGTAATTTTAACATGTTAAAATATTTATTTGACCATAAAATATCCGATAAAAATATAATAAATGAATAACCCCTCTAAAATAATTAAAAAAGTTTAATGGCCATTTACATGCATACTACACAATTTCTAATGGATTTACATATCTAACACTTAAATTTTAATTTATATATTTATGACACTCAAATTTTTATGTCACTTAAAAATCAATAGTATTAACTTTTAAAAAGTGAAGCACAAATTTTTATGCTTTTCTTTATTGTTTTTAAACTAATTAAGCTATAAACGTAAAATTGAAGGTTATGTTTTAAATATGTAAATATTTTAAATGACAAAGAAGTTAAAATCACCAATTAATATAGTTCAAATTATGTTGAAATATGTAGGAAACTATTTACTTACTATGAAAATGCTATTTGAAAATGTAATAAAATTGAATTTGTTAATCATTCAAAAAATTTTAAATTCTAGTAAATAAATTACATCCTTTAAAAAAATTAATTTAATTCTAAAAATTAAATCATATAAATTAATAATTTTACTTAATGAATTTCAATGTCCAAACTGAATGATTAAATTCAATAGAGTTTAATTAAAATTTATTCTAATTATTTAAAAAGAATTTATTTTACAAATGATAATTGGTACCGAATAATTTTTAGTTAGAAAATTAGAGATATTTAAGCTCTAAATAATCAAAATTAGAAACAAGTTTAATTTTTATAATTAATGGATATGTTTATTTTATAAAAATTAACAAAATTGAAGAACTCAAAAGGCATTGTAACAAATAGAGGAGCCAATGGCTCCACTAGACTCTATTTAATGCGTTAAGGAAGCCCAAATTAAATCATCATTCCTTAAATTAGCTATGTATTTATTCTAATTAATTAGAAGTTTAGAAAAGTTACTATAAATTATTAGTGGAAGGAGGAAAAGAATAAAATTTTATCTTAGTCCATAAGGATTTAATGTAGGTATTTTTTAAAAAAATTTATTTCATCAAATTTAAATCTATAGTCTTAAATTTAGTATTTTTTTTTATTTTTACTTAGTTAATCTTTAATTACTTTGGTTAATGAATCAGACATGGTAACAAAAATGGGACAAACGTAACAAACAACATGCATCTAATAAAATATGAAGGATTAGGTGATGATTAATAATCATCCTTGTGTGATAAATTGATAGCAGCCATAATCCTCTTGCTTCACTTTTATTCATTCCATTGATAAATTTTGCATGTTTTAAACATTGAAATCAGTTTTCATAGTGGGGCAAAGCAAATGGTGTAAACAAATAGCATGATTGTGATGTGAGTGCACTAATTGTCCAAAGGAATATGTGGGTTAGGTTCTAACTTCATTACTTGATCTATTATAATTTAAGCATGGGATTAATCTACTTTAGGACTTCAGAGTTGAGGTTACTTTGATAGTTGAGTAGAGCAATAGCTGCAACTAGTTTGGCCTTGCTCCATGGTGTAAAGGCTTTGCGCAGTTGTGAAATGGATTTTGAAATTTTTGGGAGTTGAAGGGAATAAAACTAAATATTTGGGCACAAGTAGCAAAAAAAGGGATAAGCCATTTATCCCTTCTCAAATTCAAGATAAATAACACTTGACTATGAATGGAACTTAAGTAAATGGTCTAATAATATGGAGGCATGCTTTTGATAAGTAGTGAAGCAAATACTTTCAACCCTCAATTAGTCAATCCTATTGGAATTCAATTGCTTTTTTTGGTGGTTATGGGTCATCTTACCCTAATCCATTTAAATCAGAAGTATGGTCGACATATTTCTATTTTAGGGTTAATTTTATAAAAGTGAAGTGGCCATATTCATTGGTTGCCATGGGTGTAGCCTAGGTTAGCTTAAATTAAATTTACCCAATCATATTTTGCTTTTAATCAATCATGCCCTTGTGCATATTTTGGTCGAAACCAAAGGGATATTTAAGTTCATTTTGATGGTCGGGTTTTAAAAGTGTTTCAATACTAAATGTTTAATATATTTTGAGAATTTGGACATGGATAGCTTGGGTTACCTTATAATCAAATTAGAGTGAATTTGGTCTAGGATTTTGATTTGACTCAAATGGTATTAAGAAATTCAGTGAGCTATGCTTAAAAATCTATAAGTGGGGGTCGTTTAGGTCTATAGATTATAACCTAGGCTAAGTTTGGGCTAGCTTGGTGTAGCATGAAATAGGTTTAAATTTTCTAGGTATTACTTGAAAAAAATGTTTTCTTAAGAGAAATCTTGGAATTACTTTGCAATCATAAAATAATTTTAAAATATCTAAGACTTAAAGATAATCTAAGATTTATTTGGTGGTCTAGGGGTCATCGTTGGAATAGCTTGACTAATTCCAACTCAAGGTTGACCCGGTGGGCCATACTGACTTACAAAACTTTTAAGTTGCCTATGGTAAGCCCAATATCAACTAATAAAGGTGATAATCATTTTAGGATTTGGCTAGCCTAAACCTGTATTGTGCCTAAGCCTAGCTCAGAGATTAAGTCAATTTCGACTTGATAATTAAGTTAGGACCTCATTAGTGTATTCAATATCAATAAAATCATAATCACATTTAAATTATTCAATCAATTCTTAATTCAGTTCTAATTTAGGCCATGGTGTCTTTCAATGGCTTAGGTGTGTTTGCTACTTAAGTTCATGGTAGTGTATGGGTAAACCAAATGTATTTAATTATGTGAGTATACTAAACCACTCCTTCAGATGACCTAGAGTGGTCCTTTTGATTTGATAATATTTTATGAGTATTTAAGTACCTTAATGAATTTAGAATTAATTTTTCTTAGGCTCATTGGATTTGATTACAAACTTGTCATATTTGCAGATCATTTGCTCTCTAAAATATATCTCAAAGCTTTTTACTATACTTCAAGTACATGATTTAGGGTCATTTGGACTAAGAAAATTTTTTAGGAACATATCAATATTTGGCACTAAAACTATCATTTAGTTCGTCATTCCAAGGCACTTCATTTGAATTGAAGTGTAGATAGTTAAATATTTGGAACTCTCAGTCCTAATATGCTTTAAAATCCATGCTTGATTAAGATAATTTTTATGAACGTATCAATATTTGGCATTAAAATAGTTTTTTTCTTTTTTTTCTTACATTTATATACTACCCAAATTTTTAAAATGACATAAAAAATATCACAAATTTGAAACATACATTTTCATGCATAGTTGGAGTGGCATGCATGTAAAAACTGAATTTTAGGTGTTAAATGTGTAAATACATAACAATTGAGTACAATGTCTCTACTCTTCCAAAGGTTCATTCAACTTGTTTTAAAGTCGAATAATGATATTTTTGTCGTATGCGAGATGAGAGTGGCATAATTGTAAAAAGTAGACTATATATGATAGATATGTAAATACGTAGGAATTTGAAGTTTTGTATGTATCTGCCCCAACAAAATTTCAACAGCCTCAAGTGCTCTATAAACAGAGATGAAACAAGAGGGATAGGAAATGATGCGCAACCGGCACTTCCCCTTTTCGCTTTCAAGCAAGAAAGTAACAGAGAAGGAATCAACCATAAAAAAAAAAGAATCGGCCATTCAAACCATTCGATCTGCATTAATATCCGTGCAAGTATCATACAGCTTTCAGGAATGATTTATGACAACTTGACACGGCGTTATATTTCAAATACCATTTCTTAATAACGGTTTACGGCACGTTTTTCTTTCTTAGCGGTTTTGATGCTCAGCACATGGGTTCGAGGAGTTCGCCCCGGTTCAGCAGCCACCTGTTACAAAGGCCTTTTGTATTTTAATGAAAAGGTACTTTTTTTCTTTTTTAATTGTAGGAATCTGGGACTTAATTTGATGAAATATATTATAAGTAATGATGCCATCTTGGTTTGAATTTAATTTGATCGAATAATTATAGATAGGATTGTTAAGTGATAATAGTTTGATCTGTCCATTTGGATCTTATTCGATTTCATTTCAAGATGAGCTAAGTTTGAGTACTATAGCGTCGGCTGATCAGATCTCTGTCATTTTTTGATCTTGTATTATAAATTCTTCATTTAACAGGCATCTGTCTATTAATTCCAATCTATATAACTATAGGTATATGTATTAATTAAGTACGTGCGAGCAATTGGAATTGTTCCACTAGTTAGTATTTCATATTACAAATAATGGCTTCTTATAATTGCGAGAGATATTGATTTTCATGATAGAAGTTGGCTGAGACTCGAAGAGTTTGAGTTAATCTTCAAGAGGATGTTTGATTATTGTTCAATCGTTCTGATTTAGGAAGAGAGCAATAGAGACAAAATTTCATTATAATTATAATTTTGATGGAAATGCACTAGCTTCATTGCTGACTATACGTATTGATGTTATTGGCAACGACAATGAAAGCAATGATTATTGATATTGTTGTTTACAAATTTTTGTTAAATTTTGTAAGTGATGCCTACATTAAAGAGAATTCATCAAATTTTTAAATACTGGCAAGCATCAAGAGCTTTTGTCAATCTAATAGATCACATTGGAAGATAAAGTCAAAGGGCGGTGGTGTAATCAAATAATAAGAGTAGAGAGATTAGAGTAGAGTGATGATAAGTAAGAGTTCACAGTCAGATGATGATGATTGAGAGCTTATAATCAATTGTAGTTGGGTAAAAATGGTCAATATACTATAGCTCATTGAACTTCAAATTAGAAAATCATATTTGAGAGATCGTAATCGAGGGATTTTGATAAAAGTCTGTATCCAGACGATAATAAAAGCATTGTAGACAGGTTGTCATTTTTTCTTTTTTTTTTTTGTGCTGAAAAAAGTTATTAATTCATCTCGCACAAATTTAATAAGTTTTTAGAATCAATATTCTCTAAGAAATATAGACGTGCGCGCACACACAAACACAATTAAATATATAATTAATTTTTTTATGTGCACATCTATCTGGCCCTTCATTATTTGGTCGAAATCATCATCTACTATCATTCCTCTCCCTATCCCTTCCATCTCTGCCCAAATTCCTCGCCTATTCCCCTCCCCTCTCCCAATTTTGGCCAAAACCTTCTCCTTCTGGACTTGACCTTCGCAATAAAGTCATGACTAGAGCCAGCTTGGAAGACGTTGATGGGATTGAGGCGTACAAAGACACCGCAACTCCGATCTCTTTCCTCCAAAAACAATGAGAAAGGTGAGCCTATTTGCTCCATTCGTCTATTCGCTCTTGCCAGATTTATTAGATCTACCATAAATCAAAATTTAGTAAATTCGGGATTTATAATCAAAATCCAAGAAATCTGTATTTATCAAATTGATGGCTTTATTTTATCCAAACTGACCTTTTGTTCTAAATTCAGGTCAAATCTTGATCTTAGCCCATTGCCAGGCAACACCTCAAAGTTTGTTACATTTACAATAATTTGTTGTTCTGAATATATGTACGAACACATGTATTTCACATTTAAAAATGAAGTAGCGATGACATTTTAGATGTGATGTTAAAGATTTGAGTGATATCCATGTAAATATGAATGTTTAGGGGTTAGCTATGAAAATACATAAGAATTATGTGGCATAAATGTAACCGTTCCCAAATGTTATCAAACCAGCAAGATTTTAATTTTCAAAAATTAACTTTCTATTAAAGTAAATTCACATTTTTAATTACTCTATAGATCGCAGATATTTATTAATTAAAAAATATTGTTTAATTTTAGCCATTTGAAGACGGAACCGGCTTCGGAAAAAAATAATTGCATGACGATAGAATAGAGGTTTCTAGACCATTTTTGTCGTCATTTATATTTATAGAGCATATACATACATGCCGCATAATTTTTATATGTTCACATATTTTACAATATTTTACAATTAATCTTTCATATTTACATGCATAACATCCAAATTTTTAATATCTCATATCATTACTATTTAATTTGACACAAAAGTGTAATAAATAAAAATATAGCAATTTAAGTATTTCATATGCAAATACATAAGGATTGTGTAATGTTTATGCAAATCTCTTTTATAATTATCACTTACGAAAATAAATTTGGCCTTAAATTTTGGATTTTGCCAAAAAAATAGTAAAAATAATCAATTTATTTATGCATAAAAAGCATGTGAACGGAAAATAAGTCTTTATCAGTTTAATTGTGCTTATAATTGGATGTCTTTTCCCTCAACTAAAAGATGTCACTATAATATAAAACTAAATTTAGGAAGAAGACCTCATGTTCATAGTGGAGGAAAGAATTTAATGATGTTGATATCTACTCTTCCTATGAAATAAAAAAGTAATGTATTGACAATAGAAAACGAGAAGTAAGCAAAAGGCAGATCAAAAGAAGACTGTAAGGGTATTTAGAAAGTCATTTAAAATGTTATAAGCTCTCAAAAGTCGAGAATTTTCAATATATTTGATGTATAAAATATAAAAAATTAAGTAGGGTTAGCATCCATTTAAATAGAGTACTCACGTTCTTATGGAAACTTATACTAAGAAAAATTAGTTATTTTTATCAATAATGAACAAATTAATAATCAAACCATGATATTTCAAATAAAAAATTATATAAAATTATTGTATGTCAAATTCATAGGAATTAGTATTTATTTTGAACTATAATCAAAAGCATCATAATCTCTAAATTTGTCATGTGATATGCCTATATGTATCAATTATATATATAAAAAAAAATTCAAGTATATAGAAATATATTTACATGCTTCATTAATTTTGAATTAATTGAATAGACGCAAATGTTAAGATTTAAAATAGTACAATTCAAGACAACCATCTACATTTATCATAGTTATAGATCTTTGAGTTTCCCAAGTAAGGACTCTTCTCTTTTTATCCAACATTATTGTTTCCCTTTAAAGCAAATTATAAGTGATTTTCTTACTTTGTCGGAATTGTTTATATTGTAAATGATTCACTTCTCAAATAATAATCATAGAATTCTCACATTTTTATCTTGAAACTTATACAAATTTTTTCTTTATTTTGTTGGAGTTCTCTTTCCTTTGTACTTATTTTTAAAGCCAAGCTACAATCATTATGGGAAATGCTTTAGTTTTGCTATGAGCTATGTCTTTTCTTATAATCTTTCCATTAAGGCGGTGTTGCACAATATCAATATCAATGGCTTCTGAAGCCAATTAGCTGCACTTCAATTTCTTTATGTTTTTTTTTTTTTTTTTAACTTGCAATATTAAGATTTGTAGTGGTAGTGTTAACCTTCTTTTATTCATTTATTTTGTACTTTTACTTTTAATTTTTCAATAAAAAAAGAATATTATTAATTTATTGTGACATTGAAATGTCTAATCAAGTTATGTTCTCATGTTGAGTATGGAGCTTCTACCTTGGATTTATAATTGTGAAGAACCTAAATCTTTAGTCAGTCAGTGTGGATGAAGGTCCCTTTGTTAGAATTGGACTTGTCATTATCTACGAAGTTAATTTGAGCTCAATCATTTAAAATAAAATGACGCCACTTCTAGTAATCTAAGGCTTGATGTTTTCTTGCTCAAGGACTTGCATCGTTTCTCACTTAACAACCATCTCTACATTTTCTTTCATTATAATGGCATTTGTAGTTGAAATATTTTGGCCCATGATATCATCAATCTGTTCGATTGCCATGGCTAAGCTAAATTTAGTATATCATTGAAATCCTAAACATTTCTTCTAATATTGGCAAGCCATCAGTTATATATTTAATTATAATGTCTACTCGTATTTATTTAAATCAAATTAATTTGTTCATTATGTAAACATAAATCAAACAATGGAATTTCTTAGATTAAAATCTCTCTAAAAAAAGGACTTTCTTACAATATGATTCATACGCCACAAATAAATCTTCATTATCCAGCACGAATCTTGAGGCACAAAGATGATCTCAATATAATATTTTAAGCAAAAGATGTTCAAATCTTGATAAAAAATCATCCAAAATTTTGATTTCAACAAACTTATAGTCAAACTGACCGGCTCGATGAGACGAACCTAATGATATAAAAACTAATTAAATCCGAGTCAAATCAAGCTGAGATCAAGTCATTAAACCATTTTTAGAAGATTTTTGGACACATTTGGAAGGTCAAACAAATGCCGACACTAGCAAGCCTATACTTGAATCGAACATCTCGACAAGATGAATCCAACGAGCCCAAGATCACTCAATTCTGACATCATTAAGGTACTCAAATGTTCATTAAATGATATATGATCGAAGGAAACTCTCTGGACTGTCTGATCAAAATGGTTCATATTCTTGTATTAATTGCACCCAGAATACTATAAATAGAGCCCCACATCTCTCATGACGGAGGGGGCTGGAAGCTTCAGTGAGAACTCGAACCTCTGAGAAGGAGCTGAGGTCTAACACCATCCCGTCGTTGATCACCGCTGGCAGTCGTCGACCACCGACGACCGTCATTGACCACCGTCGATCGCCGTCAACCTCCCCCACACCGTCAGGCACTAGTATCGCCGTCAACCAGCACGGACCATCGTCAACAGTCGCTGACAGTCATTAATCACCACCAATCACCGTCGACCACCACTGACCGGAAATTGTCAGTCGACGTTGTAACTTGGAAGATCTAATAACATTTTTTCGTTTGTGGGACAAAAGCTCATCACTACAGTTCATGTGCCAAAACGCCCTACGTGATCATCAGCTCGTGCTGCTCATGGCTCCGGCCCCCACGGCCTACGGATGTCATTCATACTAGCCACAATGGACTACGTGGTTCACATCTCGTGCAGCTCCCGACTCTGGCCCCCACGACCTACAAACATTATTAATACTCATCAGCTACGACCTAGGTGGTCTACTGCTGCTTACTATGGTTTTTCTGACCAATCAACGCTTTTGGAGCAACCATCTACAACACTCACAACATACTACTATCTCCACAACAATCAAGAATGACTTCGCAACTCCGATGTCACCAAAAACTACAACCAGATTATAGTTACACAACTTTGTAACTCCATCTTTCCTGATTTAGGAGAAGAATGAACATATGTATTCATCATTCATAATAGATTATTTTAACTGACTAGACCCCGTGGCTTCTCTCTCTTCCAAGGGTTTTTCATGTAAAAAATCGAGATGTTTCCTCCTGTTTATTTTTCTTCTTTTTTCTGAGTGTGTGTTGAATTATCGTGCAATGCTAAGACGTTAATCCATTACTCTACCGCTGTAAATTTTCCAACACGCATCAGTGATCAAATTTAGTGAGCTCATTCTATATGTATAATTATTCTAGACTGTTAGCACTCTAGAATTACGCTCGATCATCCTTTAAAAATAACTGGCCAAAAGTTGGCGCACTAATAATAATAATAATAATAGTAATAAATTAACATAAACATTGCGCATTTAAAAAATAGCTTGGACTTTTTCTCTCAATTCCCACACATGCCCTCCCACGGTCAGCTTTTTTACAGCTCTTCGCCCTTATTCACTCTTTATAACCTCCGACTTCCTTTCGATCACCACTACCACCTCTGAATCATAGCCATAGCTTCCGCTCTTCTCTCATTAAAAGCACGAGTAGCCGGCCATGGAGGACATCGAGACGGGCTTTACTGCCTGCTCCGCTACCGCTGCCTCCCCACCCTTCCGTCGACGGCCGACCTATCGATCCCTTTCGCATCCAGCTCCAACCACTTTCTTCTACGAAGACTTCTCAGATGACGAGCCTCGCCACTTTCTCGACTCATGCTTCCTCTGCAAGAGGCCCCTCTCGCACAACCTAGACATCTTCATGTACAGGTCATTAACTACTTCATATCTTCAATTGGCTTATTGTTGTTATTTTGGGGCTGGGAATCGGGATCTGAAAGGGGTTTGGATGAATTGGTTGCAGGGGTGACACGCCGTTCTGTAGCGAGGTGTGCCGGGAGGAGCAGATAGAGATGGATGAGGCGAGGGAGAAGAGCTTGAAGATCTCCATAAAGAAAGAGAAGCAGAAAAATTCTTCAAGCTCGCCTAATTCGCGAACGATTCACGTTCGCGCCGGCGCCGTCGTCGCTGGCTGAGCTCCGTTGAGTCGGCAAAAGAACTAATAGATCTAAGAGATGGAGAACAAAAAGGGCTCTTTCTCGGGATTCAGATCGAATCTTGAGATCTTTTTTTTTTTCTTAAATTTCCGAAGGGAAACGAAGGAGGAGCGCAGCGCTGTGACGGGTTGTGGTGTGTAAATTTTGCGAAGCCAGGAGGTTTATTCTATAATTACATAATTTTATGTGGTTTCTGTGCATCATCGATGGGTGGCATCGTAAAGTTTGGAGGTTGTTTGTGGTAATATCAAAATAATCGGGTTTTATATGTGACAAACAATATGGGGAAAACAGGAAGCTGAGTGGAAGGTATCGAGGCTACGAGCTGTCCTGAGTTCTTATGAGCGAGAGATTAATAGACTACAGAATGCTGCCGCGTGGACCGAACTTCGCGCTCTCTCTTTTTTTTTTTATTTGGGGAAAAGTTTGTTCCCAAAATAATAAATGCAATTCAAATCTAGACATGGAGAAATTAAAAGAAATTAGTTTAATCAGATAAAAATAAATTAATAATTAGATAATAAAAGAAAATAAACCATATGTTTTGTATATCGCTAATGATATATGAATTAACAAAATGAGATTTTTTTTTTAAATTAAAGTATTTAGTTCCTTAAATAATTTCACTAATTAAGCAAAAGATTATTTGGAAATTAAAATAAGTGCTTTTTCTTTTTTTAATGAAATTTAGAACCTTTGCGTCATAAAAAATGATCAGATTATTATGGAATTGCGATATATATATGGCTTGAAAGCAATTCAAATCTTAAATTTTTATGAGAGAGTTTTTTATTTATAAAATATCAAAAGAAAAAAAAAGAGTGAGGACAGGGAAGCAGAGAGAGAGAGAGAGAGAGACGTTATAATGGGGGACGGTATAGAAAATTTAAGGCTGAGACTTCGTATTTAAAATTTCAGAAAACAGGAGTACAAAATCAGGAAGCTGGACATATTTGTGTCCATTATTTATAAAAACAATGTTATTTATTCTCCAGTGTCTGAAGTGATGAAATACGAAAGAAAAATTAAAAGCCGAGAAAGAATAATGAAGAAATATGATACGTAATAAGACGGAGCTGAATAGAATAAAAGAATCTTTATTAAATTTCTCTTTTTTCTTATAAGGAAAATGAATAATATTAGGAAATTTTACAGTCATTCTGAAATGAAGCAGCTCCTAGAATTGATTGGAGAAGTTGCAGACAAAAGAATTAAGAAGAAAGAGGAAGAAGAAGATGTAATCGAAAGAGGAAGAGCAATTAGAGATTTAGAATTATTTCCTTTATTTTAGCTCAGCAGTTCAATACAGAGGTATATATACATATACCAGAGATAGGATTAATTTTATATATCTAGCTAAAAAGAAGATTAAGGACTACTTACTTACAATTAGCTAAACCGAGGTTAAAAAGACCAAGCCAACTAATTATGAGTATTAATCTTTTTCATGCCCGCTCAAACGGACAATATCTATAGTTGATATTGTAAGTTTGTGTCGCAGCTTGTGAAAAATGAGTAGGAAGCGCCTTGGTGAAGATGTCGGCGATTTGCTCTTGAGAGGTGAGATATTGAAGGCTAATTTCGTTGGATTTGTTGTGATTTCTGATGAAATGGTAGTCAATCTCAATATGTTTAGTTTGGGCATAGAAAATAGGAATGTGAACAATCGCTATAGCGGTCATTTTATTACAATAGAGAGGTGTAGGTGTCGAAATGGATATGCGTAAGTCTTAAAGTTGACGACGTAGCCAATTATTTAAGTGGCAGCAGATGATATAGCTCTATAATCTGCTTCAGTTGAAGATATTGCCAGTGTAGGTTGTTTTTTCACATTCCTGGATAGTAGGTTGGGTCCAAGGAAAATACTTGACTAGTAATTGATTTACGATTATTCACATCACTTATCCAACTCGTGTCCGCATAAGCATGAAGATCTAGTGAACCAGCTCCTAATGTAATACCCAAATCTAGTGTTCCTTTAATATAACACAAGAGATATTTGAGAGCATTGTAATGTTTCCGTAAAGATTGATGTAATTGTTTAGATAGATAATTGACAACAAGCATGATATCCGGTCGAGTTAACGTGAAATACTGAAGAGACCCAACTAAATATTTGTACTGTGAAGGATTATGATATATTTCAAGATTTTAAGTGGATACTTTATCAGAGAGAACCTGAAAATTTGGTGCATATTTGCAGTCTTTCTTCCCAGCTCGATTAAAGATATCTTTGGCATAGTGATTTTGATTATGTGATAGCCATAATTTGTATGAGTAATATGGAGACCCATGAAAATATTAACAAAAGCAATAAATTTCATGGAGAATTTCTGTTGTAATTGATTCTGAAAATATCAACTTTGAATTATTGTCCATTAATTATATGCCATCAACATATAGTAAAAGATAAAGACAACCAGAGTTGTAGTGATAAATGTATAGAGAAGGATCAACTGTACTTGCTCGAAAACAGAATTGAAGATGTATTGTAAAGGTATGATTTCATTGTCGTGCAGCCTGCTTTAGTCCATAGATAGATTTCTGCAAAATACACACATGGAGTGGGTGAATGGGATCAATATACCCTGGAGGTTGTTGCATATTGACAGTTTCAGTAAGCTGACCATAGAGAAAAGCGTTTAAAACATCCATTTGACAAAGTTTCTGCTGACATTTAATGGCAATAATGAGAACAATATGCATAGTGGGGGTTTTAGCTACTGGGTTGAATGTATCCTTATAGTTAAGACCATATTCTTGTTGATTTCCCAAAGCTACAAGTCGAGATTTATACCTTTCCACTGAGCCATCGAGATTATTTTTCCTTTAAATAATGTCCACTTGCTTCCACAAACTGGTTGATTGATGGTAGAGGGAACGAGTTTCCACGTATTTTAATTTTTGAAGAGCTTGTAGCTCCTCTTCCATCTCTTTCTTCCAATAATCGTATTGAGCAACTTGTTTATACGTGGTAAGTTCAGCCTTCAGTAGTCTTCTTAGGTAGTGAGCCAGTCTAAGATCTTGTTGCCATAGGATGTTTCATTAGGACGGAAGAGAAAGACAGGGCAGGTACTTTACAAGGTGTAGCAGAACTGCATTGATTTTTGACAGAACCGAGGGAGATGGATGGGGAAACTACAATCATTAAGTTAGTCCCAGTAGGGAGAAAACCAGACTTGAAGGGTTACAAGCAAGAAGATTCATAGCATGTGTGATAAGATGGGAAAGTGAATGGAATGTTTCATCTGTAGTGGTCTCAGTTGGAGATGTTGAAGTGGGAAGAAGAGCGAGGTGTAAGGTGTTAGTAGTAAAGTGGAGAAGAGTCGAGAAGTTGGACTTGTTTACAAGGATAGACATGCTCATTAAACAAAACATGTCGAGAGATGAAAATTTTACCTGTGGTGGTGTCAAGACATTTTTAGCCTTTAACATAGAGGGATAACCAAAAAATATGCAATTTGTAGATATTTGTTGGAGTTTATTACGACGAGTGGAGGGAAACCACAGAAAGCATTGACATTCTTAAGTTTTAAGCAAGTGGTAATCCAGAATATTACCATAGAGTAACTGATAGGGTGATTTATTAGCTGTAATATTGGACGGTAGCCTATTTATCAGATAGGCTGCCGTGAGGACTATTTCTGGCCAAAGTGAGGAAGGAATATTGGAATCAGCCATAACTTGTAGTTTCCAGCATGTGTTGATGTTTCCTTTCGATAATCCCATTTTGTTGAGACGTATAAGGACAACTACTTTGGTTGATAATGTCATACATAGTGAGTAAATTCTTGAACTGTTGACTAGTGTATTACCCTCCATTATCAGTCCATATTACTTTTATTTTGTTTATTAAACTGAAGCTCTACTTCTTATTTGAATTTAATAAAGTGATAAATTACTTCAGATTTACTTCTCATCGGATAAAACCACGTGTACCAAATAAAATCATCAACAAATATTACATAATATCAATATCCTTAATTTGATATAGTTGGAGGTACACCCCAAACATCTGAATGTATTAATACTATTGGAGTACAATGAGTACTAGTAGACTCATTAAAAGGAATATGATGACACTTTGCAGTGGTACAAGAAATGCAAATGAAGAATATTTTGGAGGATGTAATTATGGTTGTTCCTTGTCAATGAGTTGCATAGTCGAAAGACGAGGATGTCCTAAACATCGATGCCATCTATAAGAATTAGTGATGACCTATGTAAGGGATTGAGCACTGGTAGAAACACAATAAAATCCATTACTGTATGGACCCCGAAGAAGAACTTGTTGGGTAATATGATCTTTTATTTGATATCCAACACCATCAAAATAAATCATGCAATTGTTATCATGAGCTAACTGAGAGATGGATATGAAATTGCGAGAAATTTGAGGATTATGAAATAGTTTAGAAAGAATTAGTTTACGATTGTGAAAAAGCATTAACTTACGATTGAGATTTATATTTAGAAGAATTAAATTTAAGCTTTCTAATTTAAATTATTCACAGATAAAATAAACTTATATTCTCATTGAAAAATATTTTATTTTTCATATGAAAGGAATTTTTAGTAAAAGATTTTATCATTTCAACTGAATGTGAGATATAGAATTTTATTTTATATAAGAATAATTTAAATTAGAATAGTGCAAGAATTTTATATTCTTAGGCAAATGTTAGGAATCATATGCTTCGGGGAAGAAACAATATTCATTCAAACACTTATGGCAGGAAATGTAAAAGTCTTACATTGGCTAAGCATTTAAGAGAGCCTACCTGACTTTTGGTTCTTTGTAATGACTCTTAAGCTCAAGTGAGGTTAAAAATAGTTCTTCTGAAAAATATTCAAGTTTTAGTTTTTGAAAATAATTCTTAAAATGTTTAATTTCTTATTGAAAAAAAAATCTTTCTTAGAAGACGATTGAAAAGGTTTTATTCATTATCGATTTTGAAAAGAGTTGAGAGTTGTTTTTAATTTTGAAAAAGAGTTGATTTATTTAGTCTTTAGAAAAGAATTATTAACATTGAAAAAGGTTTAATTTTGAAAAGAGTTAAATTTTTAAAAGAAAATTCTTTTTTTATTTTTAAAAAGATATTTAAAAAGCTTAATTTTGAGAAGGACTTTAGAGTTCAGCATTTCTTAATTTTAAAATTAAAGAATATTAGAACTATTTTAATTAAAGTAGAAAAAGATCTCTTATGTGAAAATTAATGTTTTCAACACCTTTAGTTATTATAGTAAAGATCTTTAATTGAGTTATTAATTTTCTAAAATGATTTAGATTAGAGCACCTTTAATTTATTTATAATTGTAAAAGTATTATTTTCTTAAATGTTAAAGCCTAACAGATCTCTCTTTTTCCACTCAGCACTTAAGAAATTTAATTTTTCTTTCTTATACACCTCGATCATCTCAAGGTTTGGTTAACCTAAGGCTAAACCTAACTATGGCTCATTAAACCACAATTCATATTTTGAAAAGTAAAGGACATAACTCTCAAGCACTATCACACGGATAAAGGCAAGTAAACACGCAATCACACACATTCAAGCAATTCCATCATCCAACATTTCATTATTTTCTTCTTCTCACATATACATTATACATGTACATTTACATTTACCCCAAATGAAACATAACATAAAGCAAAAATTACCTAAAACAATCTAAAAATATATTTGGTGGATTGTTTATAAGGTTTTCACAAATTATATATATATATATATATATATATATATATATATATATATATATATATATATATATATATATATATATAAACATACTTACACATATATATATATATATATATATAAATAATTAAGGCAAACTCTTTGTTTACTTTTTTAAGTTTAATTTAATAAATTTAATTAGTTGAAATTTACTTAATGTTTAATTAAAACAATTAAATTATATAATTAAGGTGTGTTAAATAGTTAACTTATTTAAGTTATTTAAGTTAAATTATTTTATTAAATCATTACATTAATTAAATTGTTTGAAACAAGTTTTTTTTAATAAGTAAATTAAAATTATTAAAGATTCAATTAAAGTATTAATTAATTTATAAATTGATTAATAAGTTAATAAAAATATATTTATTAATTGATTAAAATATTAGTTGGTTAATCGAATAATTAACTGGTTAATTAATTATTGGAGACTTTAGTTAAATTCTTTAATAAATTAACTAGATGTTTAATAAATTAATTAAATTATTAATGATTTAATTAATTTAATTATTAATATAAGGGGTTTCTTAGGTTGATTAAGACAATTAAAAAATGATTAATTATTAAAATTTCTGCCAAGGTTAATTATAAGGCAATTAATAAGATTTGAATAGAATTTAATATTGAATTTATGTAATAAAAATATAATTAAGCCATAAAAGTTTCGGCTAAACGGATCAAACCTTTATCAGCTTTCGGTTTTTGATATTTTAGTGGGTTTAACATGTTATTTTAATTAGACTGAGATGATTGAAATGTTAATCATTCAGTACATACATTAAATTATGAAAAACATATAACAATTAACCTAATATATGCAACATTTAATACAACATGCTTAAACATAAAGAAAATAAACAAAACACCATGTATCATGCACATAAGGTTTCGATTTGTGCTAATTTGATATGTAAATATGTCAATTTGATGTGGCAAAGTTCAATCAATCCCTTATAACATGATTAAAGTCAAAATCCCTTATAATTTGCAAGAGATGTTTCGATTTTGACATAGAAGATTTGTCAACATATTAATTTGGTATGAGAACATCACACAAACATTTAATCATTGCCTCTAATATAAATCCTTATGATTATATGCAAATTTTGGTTCAGTTTGGGGTAATAACATGTGAGCATTGTAATTTGATATAACAATAGTAAATTAAGACATGATAACTAAATTAAAGCCAAATTGTTATGGAATTAGCATGAAATATTTCAGTTTTGACATAATAAAAATGTAAGCAAGCAGTTAATTTGTAATTAATATCAAATAAATTTTATTAGACAATGATAAGATGTATTAATAGCAAAAGCCATATGAAATTTAAGGATTTTTTGCCAAGCCATGTGAACTCTCCAACATGAAAGGCTGAGATGATGACAAGTGAGACACCTAATAACATATAAAATACGTGATCTCATACCTCCTTCACTACTTAAGCTTTATTCTCTTCTCCATCACCCACATACAGACCACCTATCTATCTTTTTCTGTTTTTCACAAAACAAAGAATCGAGTGGTATTTTTGTAAATATACAAATATATAAGAATTTAGTTTTATATATGTAAATCTTTCATGATTTGAGTTGGTCGGATGCAGGCATACAGCCGGCCAAAGGTAAGGGACGGCACAAATGAGGTTTCAATGAGATTGTGAGAGGCGGCCCAGAGACTTTTGCTACTTTGACAACCTTTGGTCTGCACCTGGGAGAAGAACTTTAGACTCGAGTCTCCATCGGCTTATGAGGATTTCTAGAAAGACAGGTTCGGTCGCAGAGGAAAAACAAACCGATCAATGAGGAAGCCATCTATGAGACGGTCTGTGTGTATCTCTGAGCAAAAAGGAACAAAACCAACCAGGAGACTGTTAGTGCGGGTTTTTGTGCAACAGGGAGGCAAAAGCGTAGGAGATCTCTAGACCTGGAAGTGGGGAGCAGATATATGGGAAAGAGATGGAGTTTTTTTAACGTCGCTGGTGGAGAGAAATAAATGGAGTGCATTCACTGATGTGCAAGCTCCTCTTGTTCTATGCCATTGGTGTCTTTATAAAGAGCATTTCCTCTATGTTGCTCATCTTTTTCTTTTTTGACGACATAATCCACACTCACCGCACCTTTCAGAATGTTGAATTCAAATGTGTCTGATAGACAACACCCAAAGGATAGAGCGTTGGGACCGAGAAAAGAAGATTAAGAAAAGGAGAAAAAAAGAGAGAGAAAATGCGAAGAGGAAGACTTGCCCCGACAGGGTGAATGGAGTGTTCTCTGGATCTCCAGCACATCTTATTCCACAACAATAGGATTTACAAATGTGGGAACCAAAAAACTTTCAATACATGTCATTGCCCTCTTATTTATAGAAGATTGGAAGGACAAGATATAAAAATTACATTATTGGCCTAGCTTTTAAACTAGAGGTGCAAAGGGCATTCTATTCCAAGTTTAGGTTATCTTGAGATTTATGTAGACCATTTTTGGTTGCCATCTTAATCACACTTCTACATCCTAAGTTTGGGTTTCAAAAAAGTTCCTAATCCATGAGAAACTAATCTGGTCAAAATCTGGAGATTAGCAGCTTCGCTAACTTCCTTGAGGCAAAGACGATCCTTGTGGTCAGCGGGGCGAGAGGAATTTGATCTTGAAGAATCTGCTTAATTAGTTCTTCCACAGTAGGAGAAAGGTAAGGACCTGCACGAGAGATGTTTTAATGCAACTGCGGGAGGCCAGCTGGGAGACTTTTGCTGCTTTGGCATACTTCTGTTTGCACCTAGGAGAAGAACCTTAGACTTGGGTCTTCAGGTCGATGAGGATTTCTTGAAAGAGAGGGTTGGTTGGCAGAGGGAAAAGCGACTGGTCAATGAGGAAACCAACAATGGGACGGTTAGTGTGTAACTTCATGCAAACAGAAAAGAAACTTGTCAGGAGACTGTCAGTGCAGAGTTTTTTGCACAACTGGGAGGTGAATGCATGAGCGATCTCTAGATCAGGAAGTGAGGAGCAGATCTACAGAGAAAGAGATGGAGTTTTATGAAGATTAGTGGTGGCGAGGAATAAATGGAGTGAATCCATTGATGTGCAACTTCCCCTTGTGCGCTCTTTGTCATGGGTGTCTCTTTGAATAGTTTATCCTCGATGCTACTCATCTTTTTATTAATAACATGATCCATGCTCAGCACACTTTTCATAATGTTGAATTAAAATATGTCTGGTAGACTGCACCCAAGAGATAGAGGTTGGGACCGCAGAAATGAGATTAAGAGAGGAAGAAAAAAAGAAGGAGAAATGTGAAGAGGAAGACTTGCCCCGTCTAGGCGAACAAGGTGTTCTCGAGCTCTCAGACCTAATAGATGTTACAAGCGAGAGAACAAAAAAATACCTTAATACATGCCATAACCCTCATATTTTTAGAAGATATGAAGAACAATATGTAAAAATTACATTATTAGCCTAGCTTTAAAGAGAAGTACAAAATGCATTCTATTTTCCTTATTTCGGCAGTTGGATTATCTCGAGATCTGTGTAGACCATTTTTGGCTGCTGTCTTGATCGCGCTTCTATATCCTAAGTTTGGGTTTTGAAACAAGTTCTTAATCCTTTGCCAAACAAATTTTGTTAAAATCTGGAGATTAGAAGCTTCACTAACTTCCTTGAGGAAAAGATGATTATTGTAGTCAGGGGGGCGAGAGGGATTTGATCTTGAATAAACCGCTCAATTAGTTCTTCCACAATTGGAGAAAGGTAAGGATCGACATGAGAGAGGTTTTAATGCAACTGTGGGAGGCCAGCCTTGCTGCTTTGGCAATCTTCTGTTTGCACCTAGGAGAAGAACCTTAGACTCGGGTCTCAATCGGTCGATAAGGATTTCTAGAAAGAGAGGATTGTTTGGCAGAGGAAAAAGCGACCGATCAGTGAAGAAACCGACAATGAGACTGTTAGTGTGTCACTCTATGCAAACAAAAAAGAAATCGACCGGGGAGACTGTCAGTGAAGAGATTTTTGCACGACAGAGAGGTGAAAACGTAGGCGATCTCTATATCTGGAAGTGGGGAGCAGACCTACAGGAAAAAAAGATGGAGTTTTATGAAGATTGGTGGTGGCGAGGAATAAATGAAGTGAATCCACAGATGTGCAAGTTTCCCTTGTGCGCTCTTTTCCATGGGTGTCTCTTTGAATAGCTTCTCCTCGGTGTTGCTCATCTTTTTGTTAACGGCATGATCCACTCTCAGAGCATCTTTCATGACATTGAATTCAAAAATGTCTAGTAGACCCCGTCCAAGGGATAGAACATTGGGACCGACGAAATGAGATTGGGGGGGGAGAAAAAAAGAAAGAGAAAATGTGAAGAGGAAAACTTGCTCCATCTGGGCAAACATGGTGTTCTCGGGTTCTCAAACCCATCTTATTCCACAAAAAATAGATGTTACAAGTGGGGGAAGTAATAAACCCTTTAATACATATCATAACCATTCTATTTTTGGAAGATAGGAAGAACAAGATATAAAAATTTCATTATTAGCCTGACTTTAAAGAGAGATGCAGAGGGCATTCGAGTCTCCTTATACTGACTGTTGAATTGTCTTGAGTTATGGGCATATTATTTTTGAGTATACAAGTGTTTTTCTTTTTTAATAAAAATATTATTTTTTTGTCATTTTAAGGATTTGAGTGATAAGCACGTAAAGATTGAATTTTGGGTTTTTGATATGTAAATACATAAGAATTGTGTGTTATGAATGTAAGTATTTATCAATTTAGATAATTTTTGAAAATAGAATGGTGGCTTCACATTTTTTTTCTTTATACAAAGTACGAGCACCCGCAGACATAAAAAAGAAAAATATATGGCACCAAAAAAAAAAAAAAAAAAAAAAAATCTCAAACTTTATTTATTATAAATATACTAGAGTAAAGTAATGATAGTTAAATGATAAAAATTATGTGATGATATTCAGAAAATTATAATTAGATGATAGTGATCGAAGAATGGTAATTATTCTATAGTAGAGGATTAATTGTAATCAGTGACGACACAGCGATGAGGATGATTAAACAACATTTATCAAATAACAGTTATTGAATTATGGTGGCAATGAAAATCAGATAATAGAGCAATCTGGTCTTGTTCATCGATATTAAATGTCGGATGTTATCTAGAGTTGTTCGAATTGCCAAAATCTTCCAATTTTCAAGCCTTCATTATTTTTCATGCAGGGATTGTAATTCTATTTATTGTTCTTTTAGAATAACATTTGACCCAAAAAAAAAAATGTAAGCATTTCATTGTTTGAGCTAGATTCATTCCTTTTATCAAGTATATTTATTCAATATTTAAAATCCTAATAAATGTAAAATTCAGTGATTTTAAAAATAGTCCAAATGATTGATTTTTTATTTTTTTTTAATTTTTAAGCTAAATACACCTTCATAAAAAGAAATCATAACATAGAGAATCTTGTAAAACAATTAATCCAACCGATTGAATGGTTCATCAATATTAATGTTTAAAATAATATTGAGCAGTATACAAACAAAAAAGGCGCGCATAATTTTGATGTATTTATATGTCTCACACTTAAACTTTAATATTTATACACATGACGCTCAAATCTTTAATATCACATTAAAAATAGCACTACGAACACATTTTAAAAGAGAAATTCAATTTCTCATGCATATGTGTAAACTACTAAAATACTATCAATGTAAATATAAAAATTTAGAGGTGAGACATGCAAATACAGAAGAATTATGTGCTATATATTTAATTCTCTTTTTTTTTTTTCAATAGAGAAAATATGGAACGGAAATAGATCAGTTCTAAGGCATAAATCTGAAATAATAAATTTTTTAAATTATAGAAAAAAAAAAACCCCACAATCATAATCATAAATCCTAAAACCTAATACTTTAGGCTAATATATTATTAACAAATCTAAAATAATATATTGCAATTGTGGCCCTTGCCCTTGCCTTTGCTTTCGTCTTCTCATGCTCGCAATGGCCCTTTCTCATCCTTTGCCCTAAGAATATATTCTCTGCCCTGATAAAATATTATATGCGTCCTCTAGACATCTCAACGTAAAATTTTCTCCTCTGCTTTTATTTTATCGGTCCCCTTCATGAATAGTCGAACTCCATTTTGTTCGCTATAATATTGAAACAATTTCATTTTTTTTTTCAAAGTAAGCTCACACTTATTATTCCTTGATTAATAATAAATAAGATTGCTGAATCGCTAAATATTCATTGGTTGGTAACTTCATGTATTGTCATCCCTTTCTTATTTTGACGAGATGTTCCTTTGAGAATCACAATTTTCATGGTTATTTTACCTTTACATTATTTAACGCGAGTCATGTTGTTATCAAAATTTTAATAGTAAAAGATTAGTTTGTTTGCTACGAATCCATCCTCATTGCACCTTTAACAGTGGTTTCAAAATCGCTGCAAATTTATGCTGCTAAAAACAATATTTTCTTGTATTGTCTATTTTGTTTGCAATGAATCCATCATTGTTGCAAGTTTTTAAAAATGGTAGTCACATTTTGATGTAACCAATGAATTACCTATTATTTTGATTTTGATTATTTTTTCCACCTCATTGTACATTTCTTCAACAAAGCAATGTTATTTTATAGGCTCAATTATTGGCAGCCCATTATTAATGAATATTCCTAATATTTTATATTTGGGACATTTACATACAGACACTCAATTCTTATGTATTTATATATCTAATGCTAAACTTTAATTTTTACATATTTGACATCTTATTGATGCATAAAAAAAGTATATTGTAAATCTAATGACACTGACAGCAATTCAAACTGAGTCTAAATAAGTCGAAATCAAACATTTTATGTATAATCAAATTTTTTTATGTTTTAATTGGAATTTTAAATAGTCTTCAAATTTGACATTCTTACAGTCAAATAAAGAAGTTAAGACCAGAGAAATCCAATGAGCTCCAGATCATTTATTTGAATGTAGATTTAGTTTTTATGTTAATATATTTAGCAATACCTAGAATATCAAGATAATAAAAAGAACATTATTTTTGGCTCAGCTGACAATACGATTAGAATGAATAATTTAGATTTGAAATCCTCTAAATTTAAGTCATTGTCATAAAAGTTCTCTTAATACTCAACTTTCTTCTAGAAATATTATTTTAAACTTATTCTTCCCTTTTGAAATGTGGAAAGTCTGTTGGACCTGATGATATCCTAATTGAAATGTGGAAATGTTTAGGTGATTTGGGGGTTTCCTGACTTACTAAACTTTTTAATATTATTTTAAAAACTAAAAAGATGCCTGAGGAGTGGAGAAAGAGCATTTCGGTCCCCATTTTTAAGAATAAAGAAGATGCACAAAGAGTGTGCAAATTATAGAGGAATTAAATTGATGTGTCATACTTTAAAATTATTGGAGAGGGTAATTGAACATAGGTTAAGACGTATTACGAAGGTTTCTCATAATCAATTTGGATTTATGTCGGGTAGATCTAACATGGAAGCTATACATTTATTGAGAGGTTTGATGGAGAAGTATAGAGATAATAAGGAGGATCTACATTTGATTTTTATTGATTTAGAAAAAGCTTACGATAAGGTTCCTAGAGATGTTCTTTGGAGAGTCCTTGAGAATAAAGGTGTTGATATGACTTATATTCAAGTCATTAAAGATATGTATGTTAGAGCTGTTACATGTGTTCGAACTGAAGGAGGATTGACCAAATATTTTACTATTTCTGTTGGTTTACATCAAGGATCGGCTTTAAGCCCATATCTTTTTGCTTTATTTATGGATGGTCTTACTGGGCATTTACAAGAGGATGTACCTTGGTGTATGTTTTTTGCTGATGATATCCTCCTTGTGGATAAGACGAGAGAAAAAGTCCAGGAAAAACTTGAATTATGGAGGTCTACATTGGAGTCTAAAGGTCTTCGTTTGAGTAGAACTAAAACTGAATACATGGAATGTAATTTTAGTAATAGTAGGTCTAGTGACGAAGTGTAACTTTGGGTGATCAAATTATTAAAAGGTGTGAACGATTTAGATACCTCGGGTCCATTGTTCAAAGCGATGGTGATATAGATGGGGATGTTAATAGTAGAATTCAGGTTGGTTGGTTGAAGTGGAGGAATGCGTCCGGCTTATTGTGTGATAGAAAAGTACCGCTTAGATTGAAAGGAAAATTTTATAAGATGGTGGTGAAACCTTCAATGCTCTACGGTGCTGAATGTTGGCCTTTAAAAGAGAAGCATAATGTTAAGTGTTGCCGAGATGAGAATGATTAGGTGGATGAGTGGCTTTACACTTAGAGACAAAATGCGTAACGAATATATCCGTAATAGGGTTGGTGTTGCACCAGTGACGGATAAAATAAGAGAGAGTCGCCTTAGATGGTTTGGTCACATTAAACGTCGACCACCTGATGATCCGATTAGGAGAGTAGATGTTTTAAATACAACTTATGTTTAGAAAGGCAGAGGTAGACCTAGGAAAACTTGGACTTATTGCATAAAAAATGATCTTAATTTATTAGAATTAAACGAAAATTTGACACTAAATAGGACACAATGGAGAAAAATGATTCATGTAGCCGACCCTACTTAGTGGGATTAAGGCTTTGTTGTTGTTGTTGTTGTCTTCCCTTATTTAAGGTATAGGCAAATAATTTTTCTAACAAAGAGGTTGCTATGATGAGTCTAGAGGAATCTTGCATCGTTAAATTCTTATATATTTACATTTATCTATCAACTATATTTTAATATTACATTCATAATACCGGAATCATTAACTCCACACAAAATTTCCATTTTACTAGCTTCTTAAAGGTCAAATGTAGCATGTTTTATGCATAGATATTATAAATCTAAATGTGAAATGAATATATCCATGATAGCGTTGGTGTAGCTCCTGTAATGGAGTAAATTAGAGAGAGGCCTCTTAGATGGTTTGGTCGCATTAAACGTCGACCATTAGATGATCTGATTAGAAGAATATATGTTTTGAATTTGACTTATGTTAAGAAATTCATAGGGTAAATATCAAATTTTAGAAGTTGGATATATCATATATAAATCCATGAGAATTGTGTGACCCTCACTAATTTTCCCTTTTAATTAAGATGTTTTATTCAATATAGTTTTTGCATGTTTTTATTTTGTTAAAAAAGGAAACAACTAATTTTTAAACCACTTAAAACAACTGAACTTTTATTCATATTATTTCATCAACTAAAATCTTAGTTTTAATTTTTTAAAAAAGTTGGATTTCTTTTTAAAAAATCAAATATTTTTTTCAAATAAAAAAATGTAAACAAATTGAAAAAAAAAAACACGAACCATAAAAAATTAAACAAAATAACCTAATATAACAGAAGTAACCTCAGTCTTCAAAATGGTGTAAACAACTAAAGACATTTTTTTTTGGAAAATTTAAACTTCAAGCATGCTAAATTTTATTAAGCAAAAGAAGGAACAAATTATGAAATAGCAATAGATTTCATGTGCACCGTGACATGAACTTTAAATTATTATTATTCACTCAATAAAAAAGTCAGATAATTATCACAGCAAATAATACACAACAACACCAAACAAAAGACCTCAAAACAAAGCAAATGGATCCACCAAATCCAACCTTAATATGATCCAATCTTTGTGATAATTTTAGTAGTGAAAGATTAGTTTGTTTGCTACGTATCCATCCTCATTGCACCTTTAACAGTTGTTTCAAAATAACTGTAAATTTATGCCGCTAAAAGCAATATTTTCTTATATTGTTTATTTTGTTTGCTACCAATCCATCCTTATTCCAAGTTTCTCTTAGAGGACCTTAAAATGGTAGTCACATTTTAATGTAAACAATGAATCACCTATTATTTTGATTTTGATAATTTTTTCCACCTTATTGTGCATTTCTTCAACAAAGCAATGTGATGCGGTTCCGACCTTTACTTATGTAAGAATTTATGAATTTATATTTTAAATATTTATAATAATTTTTGTAAAAGTCATAATTTCAAACGCAAGTATACGTATCGTTTCAAGTAATACAGGGCTCTATTGGAGTCCTGGTTATCGATCCCACAGGGAAGATTTTCGAGAAAATTAATTTAAGAAAGATTTTAGATTTTTCAAATTAAAAGAAAATGACCTGTTTAAAAGGTAAATTATGATCGGGTATTATTATCATCACAATTTTTATAAATATTTTAAGTTAAGTTCTCCAACAAAATTTAATTATCTTAATATCTTTTCATAGTTGAAAAGAGAAAGAGAACTAACTACTCAGAACACATTGAATTCACACAATAAAACATATTAATAAAACTTTGAACCAAGTTACAAATACTTATCTGGAATGTTCTTTCAAGTAATCCGCTGACTCCTACTGACTCCAATGCAATGTACAAGACTTCAACAGCAACAATACTTGAATACTCACACTTACTACTCAAAATAAACTCACTAAATACTAAAGAAAGTGGCTCCCTAAAAGTGTAAGAATTCTAGAGGGGGACTAAAGAATGCGTGGGGGCTATATGGTGCTTGAAGGGGCTTTAGGGTGCACTTTTCTCTGTAGAATTGACTCCTATTTATAGAGCTTCGAATTTGACCAGGGGTTGCTTAAGGCAACTCTTCAAAATTCGTTCAAATATAATGTATCTTCTAGAAGGTAACTGTCGTGCCTAGGCGTCGGAATCTGGCACCTAGGCGACGGAGTCCGTGACAAGGTCTTCGCACCTATTCACTTTGGATCGCACCTCTTCGCGATTAAAACCATTTTCCTGTGTCCAGACGCATTATATCACACGTCCTATGTATTAGGACTAACTTTCAGTATTCTAGAAGGTCTAATAACTGCTTAACATCGTCAAAATAACTGCCTAAAGTCGTCAAAAATCTTATCTACTTCAGTATCGAGCTGGCGCTTAGGCGCCGGATTCTGGCGCCTAGGCGCCAGACCTAAAATTTTGGCAACATAGCTTTTTAGCTATATTTTTGCTCTTTTTTGCTCCTTTTTGTTCATTTTTTCTTCTTGAACTCTTTTTTTATCACCTACATCCAAAAACATAAAAATGTCTTTCATTAAAGCATAATATACTTAAAAATTGAATCATTTATAAGGCATAAAAATAAGTATTTTTCAAGTGGATCAAATTCCCCCAAACTTAAATGTTACTTGTCCTCAAGTAACCCTTTTAATTACATAAAATGTATAACATTTGGAATGAAGTTTAAATATTTAAGATTTCTTGTAATTTTTGGTTTTATAAATGCTTTAGCAAATCATTAACCAAATTTCACTAATTAAGTTTAATTTTAAGAATTAAAGAATATTTAACTACCAAATTATAAGACTTCTAATTTTTCATTTATTTCAAGAATAATTGTAATTTATCATATTAAAGTCACATAAAATATTTACAAGAAAAAGACTTTCATGAAACATTTTTATAGTAAAAATATTTGTATATAAAAATTAAGTTGAAAATGTAATTAGTTTTCTTCCTATAAGATAATTCAAGTGAAGCAAATTTTTGATTAGGCATTTCCTCAAGCTTCTCCTCATATTTCTTTGCATTTTTCTTCTTTTTTTCTTTTTTTTAAAGGATATTTTTCAATCCTTCATTTTTTTTATTTTTTTATTTTTTTATTTTTTTTATTTGTGAGGATTACTATTTTTGGATAGCCTGTTAATGATTTTGAACTTCACTATCCTTTACTTATATTTAAAAACTTATACATTTTACTTAATAAATATGATATTTTTAATAAGTATTTTTCAAAAATTATTTCAATCTTTTCTTTTTCAAGTAATAATCTAGATTCCTTAGTATTTCAAAAGTACAATTTTCTTTACTATGAATAGAAAAAAAAATTAATTTTATTATTCTTTAAGTTAAATAATTCTATTCTTAAAATCAATCAAAATTATTGAAATTTTAGTTAAGTCTACTAAATTATTTATAAATTCAAAAAAAATTAATTAATCTTAAATAGATTTTTCATTCCCTATGTTATGTTAATATATATATATATATATATATATATATATATATATATATATATATATATATATATATATATATATATATAAAGAAAATATTAGTTCATTAAGGACAAATACTATTTAAATTTCAAAGAATTTTCCCTTCCCCCAAACTTAAGCTTTAGTATACAAATGAATCATAAAATTTTCTAAAGCATGAGATAAAGAAATAAACAAGAATTTATCTAGGTACAATAATGATGTAGTAAGGAAAAACTTATTTCTACTTATACACATGTTTTTATATGTATGTAACATAAATGATTAAGCATATATAGAAAAGTTTGCAAAACAGGAGTTAATTTCTACAATTTTTTTATTATTATAAATTTTTTTTATATTTAAAACTTGCTAAATTACTAACTATTCATGATTACTAAACAGTAGGCTGAAACAGAAACAAACATTTATCATAAAAAAATAAAAATCCATCCATACTTCAGTATTTAATACATTAAACAATAGATGATCTAAAAACAGTCTAAAGTCCACACAAAGTTAATTAAACAAATCAATGCTAACAAACAACAATACAATCAAACACATCAGTACTAACATGCTAGAAATAAAATACTAAAAACAGAATAAACACATCTCAGAAGGTAAATCAAACTACTAATCACTAGCTATAGCCTCGTCGTCGTCAACGTCATCAAAAGAGAATTCTACATCCTTCGGATCAACAAAAGGTGAAAATCTAGGACAGGTAGGGAACTGAACATCATGATCACCCTTTAGGAATCTAACAAGAGACTCAGAATACTCAGCATCATAATCACTCTTCCTTTGGGTATAGTCAGAAAGATGATCGATCTTCTTATCGATCGTATCTACTCTACAATGAGTTAGAAATAACTCATTCTACTACTCCATAAACTTATCATGCATGGATTCCCAGAAACTAGATAGTGGCTCAGCAGCAGAAGTAGAAGGTCCAGAAGTAAAAGGTTTACCAGTAGCAGGTAATGAACTAAAAGGTGCGGTAGAACTCTTACCGAGAAGTTGATCATAGATACTGACACTTTCTCGTCCAATGGGCTTCGTAGACTTGAGCTTCTTTCTCAGAAAGCTCAGCTATAACTCCAGCATTCTCGCACAGAGAATAAATCAAAGATGGAAATCTCAATCCAACAAAAGTGCTAGAACGAGCAGTGGCCTCTACAGTGTCATAAATGATACTCCCAACATCAATCAGCTTCTCTCTTGTATGCAGTAGTTGAGGATAGCTCTGTCCTTGGTAACTTCACTCGAATGATTGGATGGAAGGAGGCGAGCAGAAATAAAATAATGTCATGCCTTTGAAACACCATTTAGCTTAGAAGATGAAAAATTTACCTGTTTTCCGTTCCGGATCTTCCAAGCTCCAGTACCATCTGTCAGGTAAGCAATAATCATCTCTAAATCTCCCTCAGATGGAGATAATCCAGAGTAATAGCACTCGATGTTCGGGGGCAGGCCGTAGAAAATATTGATTCACTCTTGAGTAAATCCTATTCCAACTCCTCTTACGAAAATCTCGTACTCTTCAGCATACACGAAATTTGCATAAAACTCCTTGACGACAGGGATAATAACAACAACAGTAAAGTAGCAGAATCGTTGCCAATTGAGTTCAACGATCATATCTTCAATCCTTCCTCCAGAATTGTAAAAACTTCATTCCGAGATAAACTTTCTCGTCGTAGCAAAATCGTTGTAACGAAAATGTGCTGCGGCAGTGACAAACTTGCTACGATCAAAATTTTCTCGTTCCTTTCCTCGCTTAGATTTAGGTGCCATCTAAACGTGAAAGAAAAATGCAAAATAAATTTATAGGATTAAAGGAAATGAACTAATTTAAGCTTTTCAAACTTGAAAGAGCTTAAAAATCCATGGATTTAATTCTAAAAATCAAAAAAAATTTTCAAAATTTTGGTTTTCTTCAAAGAGAGGAAAATCCATGGTGAAAATCGAAAATAATTGGTTTAGAATGTATATATGACCTTGGGATAAAGAAATCGAGTTATTTCAAGCTTAAAAACTTGAAAATCCGGCCTCAAATGAGATCTCTAAGGTTGATTTTCACGAAAACAGGAAGAATAGGAAGCTTAGCGTCAAAAATGGCGTGGGGGTGGTGGGGTTTAAGAAGATGAAGTTTCGGTTCAGGCCGAACCGGCGCCTAGGCGCCGAATTCTGGCGCCTAGGCGCCAGACTCGACTTTCCAAAAATTCATTTTAAATTTAATATTTTCCACCAAAACTTATCAAATTTGACATCTAATTACTCATATGAGAGTATTACTCCAATTTATATCATCCAAACATTTCCACAATCAATTAAAAATGATAAATTAGATCCACATTTCAAACTCAAAATATAACCAAACTCTTCAATTCCATTTCATAATTTTCATTCGAGGCTCAATAAATTCCAAAATAAGACTATAACAAAGTTCATCATTCCATAAACAACACAAACAACATAAATTCAAAGCAAATTTTCAATCCAACAACACACATTGAACAATTAAGCAAACACACAAACTCGATATTCGACACACTAGAACTTGACTCAATCACACCTAAAACACATAAAAGATCAGTTCAACACCGAACTTCAATTCCATTGTTTTTGCAATGAAGTTTGCTAGGACCGCAGGGATAGAAAATCAACGCCCTTGGAAATTTCAAATTCGTCTTTTCATCAATCAACTTTTTCTTTGATCACTAGAAAATATATTAAGAATTTCATACCAATTTTATATGAAATTGCACTTTAAAGAAAAGTATTTTCTTTATTTTATTGCAGGAATAAATATTTATAAGTACTGAAAACAAAAAGCACAAAAGAAGCAGATTTAGAGCAAAAAGGACTCAATATGATAAAAAATGAACTGTTCCGCCGACGGCGAGATTTAAGCCGCCGACTGCGATTTTTTCCCGAAAGTTTTGAATATTTTATGAAGAGCCCGCTGACGACGAGATCGAGCCCACCGACAGCAAGATTGGCGCTGTTAGCCCATCTTCTAGAAGCCCGCCGATGGCGAGATCAAGGCACCGATGGCGTGACAGTTGAAAAGAGCCAAAATACATTGAACCTGGATGCTTTTTGAAGAGGTGCTTAAGCAACCTTTGGAGATTTGACTTCTTCTATAAATAGAGACGAATTCTAGTCATTTGTGTGTCATTTGTGTGGAAGTTGAGTGTCATTTGAGTGTCAGTTAAGTGTCAATTCTAGAGTCTTTTAGTTTCTATATAGAGTATTTAAGTGTGTTGTACTGGAAGAAAGAGTCAAAGGAACTTCAAGGAGTTTGCTTGGGGAGAAGAAGTGAGATAAGCATATTTGTTATTGTTTGTTAACTTTAATGAAATCCATGCTTTGTGTTATTTTTCCCATGCTTTCTGAGTAGTTCCTTAGTCTTTTTCCTTTTTGTTGAGATTATGTGAAATGATGAATCGAAAGTAACTGTGCCTAAAATTATTAAATATTGTGATAATCTTTTACTTAAAACTTAATTTACTTTCAATCTGACCAATTCATTTGTTAACATATGTTGAATTATCAACTATAAAAAAGATTACATCCAAGATTCAGGGAAGTCAAAAGCCTTGGAAGGAGGGTGCAAATAAATAGGGAAATATTAACTATCGGGCGTAGAATTGGACATTTTAGTGTGACAGATTAAAATATTCAATTTGGTCCTATTGTTTGAGAGCTAAAGTGTAGATGTTAGCCCTCAGGCGAGGGGAACGTGGGAGCTCTGAAGTGGCAGCCGGTATCCTCCCAGCCTAACTGCAGATTCAGTAATTAAACATAGGACTAGTCAATGTTCTTTGCACCTGGACCAAAGGGTAAAGAATAGGAATGCTCCTATTTGGCACAATACAAACTCTAAACTACTTAAATTCATCATTCACTTAATTCTCTCAACAAGGAAAAAGATGCTTTTCTCAATTAGAATCTTATATTTAAACCTTTTTTAGCAATAGTTTTAGTTTAAGTGTTTTTAATTTCCGTATACTAATTTAGTAAGTAAGTCTACTTTAATTTGTCTTTGAAATTCTCTAACTTCCCTGTGGGATCGATATCTTGGACTCCATTAGAGCCCTTTATTACTTGATAACGATACATATACTTGCATAGTATCCAAAAAAAATCATAAAATCCATAACAGAATCATCAGTATATATATTCAGTGCGGGATCAAGTTTTTGGTGCAGTTGCTAATTTTTATATCATAGTTGTAAGTATAATATCGAAAAGTGGATCAAGTTTTTGGCACCGTTGCCGGGGAAGCAAAAGTAATTATTAAGGTAATTAATAGAATTATTAAAATAATTACTAGAGTAACGGGCTATTTTAAATATTACTTAAAAATTGTATGCGTAAATTTGGAAAATAAAATTTAATACCTTACGATTCAGAATTAGAGCGCATAATTAAAAGAATTAGAAAACAAAAGAGAGAAATTATAAATTTAACACAAATGACAAATAATCCAGAAATTGAAAATATAAACCAACAAAGACTATTAAGAGATTATGCCAACCCTACATTAGATGAAATTCACCAAACTATTCAAAACCCTGATGTAGCTACTAACTCATTCTAACTTAAACCTGCAATTATTCAAATGGTACAGAATAATCTATTTAGTGGTTCACCTAATGAAGATCCTAATTTACATCTTGCGAGTTTTTTGGAACTATGTGCTACTTTTAAATATGAAGGAGTATCTAATGATGCTATTAGACTTAAGCTTTTCCTTTTTCTTTAAGGGATAAGGCTAAGATGTGGTTAAATTCATTTGCACCTGGATCTATTAAAACTTGGGGAGAATTATCACAAAAATTTCTATCCAAATATTTTTCTCTTTCGAAAACTGCAAAACTTAGAAATAATATAACATCTTTTAGTCAGTTTGATGGAGAATCCATATATGAAGCTTGGGAGAGATTTAAAGAACTTCTTAGGAAATGCCCACATCATGCATTACCAGATTGGTTAATTATACAAACTTTTTACAATGGATTAGTAGGATCTCTTAGATCAATCATTGATGCTGCTGCCGGAGGTTCATTAATGTCAAAACCATTTGATGAAGCCTATGCGTTAATCGAAGAAATGACTACTAATAATTTTCAATGGCCTGCTGAAAGAATAAATCCTAAAAAGATAGCTAGTGTTCATGAAACTGATGCAATATCTATGTTAGCTTCTCAAATTGATGCTATATCAAAGAAATTAGATCATTTTGGAATGAATTACTCTCCTACTATATTAGAAGAAAACTCATCTGGACAAATTATAGATTCTCAATCTCCTTATGAAACTATAAATGCTATTAATAATAGACCCAATAATCTTTATGCAAATTATTATAATCCTGGTTGGAAGAATCATCCAAATTTTAATTGGAATAACAATACAGATAATCAACAATGGATGAACAAATCTATAGGAAATCCACCTAATAAAGGAAATATAAATTATAAACCTTCTTATCCGCCTGGATTTAATAACACTCAATTTAAAGATAAGAAGTTATCTATAGAAGAATTAATATTAAGTATGGGTTAGTACTTTCAAAATCAAGGAAATCAATTACAAATTCAAGGAAATCAATTACAAAATCAAGGAACAACAATTTAAAATATTGAAACTCAACTTGGACATATCGCTACCGCGCTTAACAATAGAATTCCTGGAATTTTTCCTAGTAATGTCGAAATAAATCCTAAAGACCAAGGAAAAGAACAAATTAAAGCGATACAATTACGAAGTGGAAAAGAGTTAGAAACTAAAATTCAGAAAGAGGTAGAAAGTAAAAATGAGGAAGTGGAAATCGAAAAAGAAAAGGATCAGCAAGATCAAAACTTAGAATATCCATTAATCCATATGAAAATATCTATAGAAAAACCACCACCACCATTTTCTCATCAACTAAAGCAACATAAAAAAGATAAGCAATTTGCTAAATTCCTTGAAATTTTAAAAAAATTAACGGTAAATATTTCTTTTGTAGAAGCATTAGAACAAATGCCTAATTATGTAAAATTTATGAAAGATATTTTAAATAAAAAAAGAAAATTCATAGATATTGAAACTGTTGCACTTAGCGAAGAGTGTAGTGCAATTATTCAGAAAAAAGCTTCCTGAAAAATTAAAAGATCCTGGTAGTTTCACTATACCTTGCGCTATTGGAGAAAAATTTTATGGAAAAGCTTTGTGTGACTTAGGAGCAAGCATAAATTTAATGCCTCTATCAATTTTTAAAAGATTAGAATTAGGAGAAATTTCACCGACTTCAGTAACTCTTCAGTTAGCTAACCGTTCTGTGACTTATCCTAAGGGAGTTATTGAAGATGTGTTAGTAAAAGTAGATAAATTTATCTTCCCGGTAGATTTTATTGTTCTAGATATGGAAGACGATAAAGAAATTCCCATAATATTAGGAAGACCCTTTTTAGCCACTGGAAAAGCTATGATTGATGTTCAGCAAGGAGAATTGACTATGAGAGTAAACGATCAAAAAGTAACTTCTAACATAGCAAAATCAATGAAATATCCTGCTTTAGAAAAATAAGATAAATGTTTTCGAATGGAAATACTTGAACATTTGCAAAATGAACATGTTAAAGAATATTATGATGAAAAGTTAGAAAGAGAAAATACTGAATTAATTGAAGAAGCAAATAATGAAATACTGGATTATATACAGGAAAAATTTGAAATGTTGGATAATACTGAAAACGCTGAAAAGAATATAGTTCCGTCAATTATTAGATCTCCTGAACTCGAATTAAAAATTTTACCTAATCATTTAAAATATGCTTACTTAGGAAATCATTCAACCCTACCAGTTATTATATCAGCTGAATTGAATGAATCACAAGAACAAAAATTTTTAGACATATTAAAAAAATATAAGAAGACTTTTGGTTGGACTTTAGCAGATATTAAAGGAATTAGTCCTTCAATCTGTATGCACAAAATTATTTTAGAAAATGAACATAAGCCAAGAGTAGATCCTCAAAGGAGATTAAACCCAATAATGAAAGAAGTAGTCAAGAAAGAAATATTAAAATGGTTAGATAATGGTATTATATATCCTATTTCGGACAGTGCATGGGTAAGCTCAATTCACTGTGTTCTTAAGAAAGGAGGAGTGACCGTTAAAGCTAATGAAAATAATGAATTAATACCTATAAGACAAGTTACTGAATGGTGTATTTGTATTGACTATAGAAAATTAAATGCAGCCACCAGGAAAGATCACTTCCCATTACCATTTCTAGACCAAATGTTGGATAGATTAGCCGGACATAAATATTTTTGTTTTTTAGATGGATATACCGGTTATCATCAGATACATATTGCTCCTGATAATCAAGTGAAAACTACATTTACTAGTCCTTATAGAACATTTGCTTTTCGAAGAATGTCTTTTGGATTATGTAATGCACCTGCAACATTCCAAAGATGTATGATGTCTATATTTAGTAAATTAATTGATGATGGAATAGAAGTATTTATGGATGATTTCTCTGTATTTGGAACGTTATTTGACGCATGCTTGAATCATCTTGAAAAAGTATTAGAAGTATGCGAGAAAACTAACTTAGTTCTAAATTGGGAGAAATGTCAATTTATGGTTGCAGGAGGAATCGTATTAGGGCATAAAATTTCGGAAATTTGCATGGAAGTAGACCCTGTAAAAATTTAAGTTATAGCTAAATTACCACCTCCAACTACAGTAAAAGGGGTAAGAAGTTTTCTTGGACATGCTGGATTCTACAAACGCTACATAAAAGATTTTTCAAAAATTACTAAACCTCTATGCCAACTTTTAGAAAAGGACAAGAAATTTGAATTCACAATTGAATTCCTAAATGCTTTTGAATTATTAAAAGATAAATTAATCACGACACCTATAATAGTTTCACCTGATTGGGAGAAACCATTTGAACTTATGTGTGATGCTAGTGATTATGCTATAGGAGCAGTGCTTGGGCAAAGATATGATAAAATTTTCAAAGTTATATACTATGCTAGTAAAAGTCTTAATAATGCTGAAATGAATTATACAGTTACTAAAAAAGAGCTATTAGCAATTGTTTATGCTTTTGATAAATTTAGGCCTTATCTAATTGGAAATAAATGTATTGTGCATACTGATCACTGTGCTATTAAATATCTAATGCAAAAGAAAGATTCCAAACCAAGATTAATTAGATGGATATTACTAATGCAAGAATTTGATTTTGAAATCATAAACAAAAAGGGAACTGATAATCAAATTTCAGATCATTTATCAAGGCTAGAATATAATGAATTACCTGACACTGATAATGAAATTACTGACAGTTTTTCTGATGAACAATTATATAATATAAATGAGTGGAAAATACCATGGTATGCTGACATAGTAAATTATATTGTAAGTAATATTTTACCACCTATGTTAACTTTGCAACAACAGAAAAAATTCATTCATGATGCTAAAACATATTTTTGGGATGAACCATATTTATATAAGCAATGTAAGGATCTTATAATTAGAAGATGCGTGCCTTATGAAGAAACATAACAAATCATTCAGAAATGTCATGATTCTGATTTTGGATATTTTGGAACAGATAAAACTGCTTATAAAATTTTAAAATCTGGATTTTATTGGCCTACTCTTTTTAGAGATGTTTATAGATATATCAAAACTTGCGACAAATGCCAACGAGTAGGTAATATATCTAGAAGAAATGAAATGCCTCTAAATTTTATATTAGAAGTTGAGATTTTTGATGTTTGGGGATTAGATCTTATGAGACCATTTTTTCTTTCATTTGGAAACTTCTATATATTAGTTGCTGTTGATTATGTTTCTAAATGAATTGAAGCACAAGCTTTACCTCGATGTGATGCTAAAAGTGTTTCAAAGTTTCGAATGAAAAATATTTTTACTAGATTCGGAATGCCGAGAGTGATTATCACTAACGGAGGTTCTCATTTTAGAAATAAATATATTCACAAACTAGTAGAAAAATTTAACATTATTCATAAGATATCAACTGCTTATCATCCACAGACCAGTGGATTAGCTGAAGTTTCTAATCGAGAAATTAAACGTATTCTAGAAAAGATCGTAAACCCTAATAGATTGGATTGGTCTATAAGACTAGACACTGCATTATGGGCATACAGGACTGCTTATAAAACTTCGATTGGAATGACTCCTTACAGGCTTATTTATGGAAAGACTTGCTACTTACCAGTTGAATTAGAACATAAAGCTTATTAGGTAATTAAAGAATTTAATTACAATCTGAAAGAAGCTGGTGAGAAAAGATTATTGCAATTAATTGAATTAGATGAATTAAGAAATGAATCTTATCATAATGATAAAATTTATAAAGAAAAAAATGAAATTATGGCATGATCGGAAGATTAACCTGAAGAATTTTGAGCCAGGACAAGAAGTTTTGCTTTATAATACAAGGTTGGAATTATTTCCTGGGAAATTGAAATCTCGATGGTTAGGGCCTTTCACTATAACTCAAATATTTTCATACGAAACTATAAAAGTTGAAGATCCAAAAACTGGGCATAGATTTAAAGTAAACAGACACAGATTAAAACCTTATTTTGAAGGAAGAAGACCAAATTTTAAAGAGGTTTTAATGCTCAGTCAACCTGATTACTAATTAAAATTAGGTCGGGCTGACGATGTTAAACCAAGTGCTTTATGGGAGGCAACCTATAGTAGTTATTAATTATGATCTATTTATTAATGTTATTGAAAATTAAAATATAGAATAAATTCTACTACTCATTTTACTTTTTAAATTCTTCACAAATTTGAATCTATACAAAGAAATCAGAAAATATTCGGACCGGAACGAAAATTGGGCAATTTACCTAATCTCGCCGACGGCAAGATCGATCCCGCCGACAGCGAGATCGGCGCGTCCAATTTCAGTTTAAATAAATTAACTAGCTCGCCGACGGTGAGATTGTTACCGCCGACAACGAGATAGTTAAAAAGTGGTTTTCGTGAGTTATTTTGCGGTTTTGGGCGGTTCTAAGGCCATTTCTCTATATAAAACATTTAAAAATTCATATTTACACTATCTTCTTCCTTAGAAACGATTAGAGCCCCTCTAAAACAATCTATTATGGCCCCCAATTCACTAGAAACCACGAGATCTAGAGTTTTTAACCGACGAAAATTTGCCAGTTCTTGTTGACCTCATTTTTGATGAGGTCTTCTCTTCTTCTTTTTAGTACTTAGGATCTAGCCTTAGGCTTTTCCTTTGACTATCTTAGAGGATTAGAATTGGGACCCACCACCTAGAAATTCAAACCACTTCTTAACTCCCTGCAAACTCCACAAACTTGATTGTAAACCCCTAATCACCTAGAGGGTTGAAATCAAAAGTGGAAGTTTAAAGGATGAGTTCCTATAGGACTCTTTGGCCTTAGGACCGCCTCAGGTGGCCTGGTGCAGTGAAGGGCCGACTTACACACACATTACACCTATACACTACACTTTCACACACCTCCTAAAAAACACCCATACCTAACTTGACCTCCCGACTCATGAAGGTGATTCACATGGATGGTCCTTAACCCCTAAGCCCTTGGCTAAGAGGGTTAGGAACAACATAGTGGATGCCTCAAATGAGTCCCTTCATGGCTCATGTGGGCTTGATATGGCTTCATGGCTCAACCAAAATGATTTCATTCCACTTACAATTACCCAATATTCAATTTTCCAAATTTTAATTTTTGATCCCAGGGACCCTACACCCGCCTAGCCTACCCAAAACCCTTAAAATTACCCAAATCCTCCAAAATTTCCAAATCGCCCAAAATTCCCCAAAACCATTCCTAAACATTTCCTCACCAATCAAATTGATCATCCATAGCCAAAATACCAAAAATTCCAAAAATACCCCCCAATACCCTCCAAATACCCAAAATGCCCCTCTTAGCCAAAAAATCCAAAAATTCAGAAAATTCTCAAAAAATTTCAAAAAATCCCAAATATTCCTAATTTCATTTTGTTCAACTATACCATGAGCCAATTTTGTCAATTTACCCCACTTTTGTCAAAATCCCCAATTTGACCCATTTTAACCCAAAATGAACCCAATGTCAAACCAAACCTACCCAATTGACCTAAATTCTGGTCCAATTCAATTCTAAACTTCAATTCAACATCCCCAACACCAATATAGACCAAATCCAAGTCCAATTTAATTGACATTTGAATCCAATTTCACTTTTGACCTTAAAGCCCAATTTGGACCCATGACCCAAACTTAGCCCAAACCAACCCAATTCAACTCCAATTAACCCCAAACCTTTTCTAAACCTTCCTTAACATCCCCACAAACAAAATACTAACATGATTTGCCCAAAATTTGAACCCAAACCCCACTCAAATTCAACCCAAAGCTAAAAGGCCTAATTTTGACCTAAACCCAAACCTAACCCAAATAAGCCCAAACCCCAAAATCAAAAATACATAACTTTGTGTAGGAAAATCAGAAAAATAAAATAAAAATACCCGCTTGCTCAGTGAATAGAGGAGAATAATGTGGAAAAGAAATCATTTAATTTCATTGAGTATTTGATTTTTAATAATTTATTTACTCTCTGCACATTTTCAATTCTCCATGCATGTATACAATTCACCATGGCATGTGACCATAGGGCTTTTGAAGCCTCTGAATTTGGGAACATTCCCTGAATTTTCCAAAGTCAGAGGCCATCCCTATGAAGAGTTATTGATTTTTCAACTCTAGGTTGCTAGTTTGAGTATTTTAATTCCAATAATTAGTATATTGTGAAATAAATTCTTGGAAAATTTGGTGATGTTTATTATGACCAGAGGACCCTAGGAAAAATAGGTTTTGAGTTAACCCACTTGGAATAACCTTAATTGGCTTAAACACCCAAAATGGAGTTTAAATTAATTAGAGCTAATCATACATCAAATTGACTTGAAATCAATCCTCCACTTACCTTTAGGATCAGAGGAACTCACCATAAAAGTTTGAAGTCAATTGGACTTGGTTAGCCCTATCAAATGGGTTAATTAAGCCATTTAGCCAAAATTAAACTTAAAAAATTCATAACTTTCAAAATACTTTTCAAAAAATCACCAAATTGGTTTTGGAGCCTCTCTGATATCAGGGGAAGTTAAGAAAATTAAAATTTCAATTTTCTAAAAAAGTTGATTTTTTGCATTATTTTAATATTTTAATAATTAAAAAATAATAAAAATCACAAAAATAATAAAATTCATCAAAATGTTATATTTTGAATATTAATCACATAGGAACAAACCCCATATTTTTCTTAGGTCTCTATGATGAGATATTAAATTTTAAAGTCCTAAGGTAATTTTAAAATTAAAAAAATGTATTTTCTAGCATTTCCATTAAAATAATTCTAATAAATCAAAGAAAAATCAAAAAATTATAAAAATTGGTTCTCTGGTTTCCTTGATAACAGAAAGATTTTTGAAAAATATAAAAGTCATTTTTAAACCTTTATTTTATTTTTAAATTAATTAATACTCCAAAACTCAAAATAATTATAATAAAAATAATATAATTCAAAAAATCACCAAAATTGGTCCAAGCGGTCCTCTAGTCATTAGAAATGTCCCATAATTTTCTTAAGGACAGAAACTTTCCCTTGGTCATATTATTAAATTTTCCTTGGAAATCTCTATTTTCCACCAAAAATAATTACATAAATAAATTAAATACAGAAAAATCACATTTTCTCCTCTAATGTCTTTATTGACATATGAGTGAAGTCACATAAAATTTTGAAATTTATTTTAGCTCAATTTAGTGAGTTATGGAATTAGTAAGATTGAAGGGCAAAATGGTAATTAAAACTTTAACCATTAATTAAAACTTTAGGCTTAATAAAATAAAAAAAGTAAAATATTTGATCTTAACCTGATTTGGATGATTGAAATTCAAATAATTAAAGGGTAGAAACCTACTAAACAATTTAAAAATAATTAAAATAAACCTTAATCAAATAATTAATTAAATTTGGAAGAATAATAAAATTGGAATTATTAAAATAGGGATATTATTAGGAAGAGATTTTTTCTTTAATTTAAGAATCCCTAAATTAATCATCTCAATAATATTTAATTCCTAATTAAAATGATAATCCAAATTTTAAAATTTAAAATGCTAAAAGACTTAATCATTAAATTAAATTAAAGTTAAATTATTTAAATCCTTTTAAAATTTCAATTAAATTAATACTTTAACAATTAAATTTAAATCATCTTTAAAACATTAAAAAAAATAAAATATTAAATTAAAATTAAAAAATAAAATTAAATTAAAATTTAAATTAAATTAAATTAAATTAAATTAAATTAAATTAAATTAAATTAAAAACATATTAAATCAAATCAAATTAAATCAAATTAAATTAAATGAAATTAAATTAAATCACATTAAATTAAATTAACATTAAATTAAATTAAATTAAAACATATTAAATTAAATTAAATTAAATTAAAATGTATTAAACTAAATTAAATTAAATAAAATTAAATTGAAAGTAAAACTAAACCAAATTAAATTAAACTAAAATTAAATTAAGTTGAATTAAATATAACATCACCAAAGACATAAAGAATCTAAAACAACTTGAACACTATTCCAAACTTAAATTCATTAACTGAAATTAAATTAAATCATAAATTACTTGAATATCAATTTGCCCTCGAAAGCTTTTGATGTCACAACTCCTAAATGGAGTATTAAGTGAAGTGTTACTTCACTCATAGGATATTCAAATGTCCTAGTTCACTGAGCAAGATAACAAAACCTGAACTCCCGAACGATTAATTCATTTGTATAATTAAATTCTCTTGGACTTAAAACAACCCTGAAAGTATTGAAAAGATGTTTAAGATTCGTCTTAAGCACTTCCTCAGTACGATAGGATGTTTATAAGAACAACTGAACTTAATTGTTCTTTGATGAAGAAAATCGTCCTCAAACCAAAAACACAAGAACCTAGACGTCATAGGAAATGACTAGCTATAGGATTAGGAACTTGGTAGAAAACCATAACCCTTCCCTTAGCTTTACCTAGGAACTTGCTTTAAATGCTTAAATATTCTAAATTGCGTTTTAAGTGCAGCTTGGGATGACGGGAAAACCCTCCAAGTACGCTTTTATTTTATTGCAATTTACCTTATTGCAATTTATTTAATCGTATCGCACTTACCTTTCTTGCATGATAAACAACTATTGCATGAAAACCAAAACTTTTAGGGTAGTCCCTAAAACTGAAACCAAAACAAAATTAAAAATCATTACAAGATAAAATTCATCGCCACAACATTTCAAAATATAAAACAACTCAAAATTTAATCACAAACAGAACAATAAAACTGCAATTATAACTAAATTAAAACGTCTTGTTGGATGATCGGGAATACCTCGGATGATGTAACCTACGTGTTGCTAACGGGATTTCCACGTGCCTAAATGAAAGTGTGGAACTCATTTAGTTGAGTTTAGCAAATTCAACCGGACTAAGTGAATCCGATAAAAATAATGATGTCGGAAGGATGGAACCGTGGGATCTTAACCTAGTGTTGTTATAATCAACTTTAAGATTTGTTTTAATTAAAATATTAAAAACACTTGGACTTTAAGATTTCTAAAACCAAACTTCTCTCTTCTCTTTTGATTACAATCTTCTAAAACTAAACCTCTACAACAACAAGGAACTCGAAGCATGGTGGGCAGCACGGCCATCGTCGTCAGCAAAACTGAAATCTACATCAACAAAACTTTCTTATAATTAAATGACCAAACCATAGGACTTCGAGGTAGTTTGCCTAGTGCAACATAAATCCTCAACCTTTTGTTAGGCATTTGCATTGCAAATTAAGCCCTAACCGGTCTTAGGATTCCGAGGTAGTCGTCCGATACGACATAAACCCTCACATCTTCGAGGCTATTTGTATGATCATGCCATACGAATATAAGTCCTAATTAATTAAAATTGGCAGGATCAAAACATTAAATAAACATTAGGACTTTCCTAAATTCAAGCCAAATAATAGGATAGTCGGGAAATTACCGAAGTTCCCTTCGAATCTGTGATTTCTCCTACCTCTCTTCCTGTGAATTCCTAAAACAAAATGTTCCAAACTTGATCCATTCCCTATTGAAATTCTAAAATTCAATCTCTTGAAAACTTAAGCTTTGAGATTCTTGAGAGCAGAACTACTGATTATTATCGAGAGTTTTCTTAGGTGATTCCCGTCACTTATGATGTAATTAACTATAGGGGCTTGCCCTTATAGGGAACTTTATGAACCCAGGTAATATAAACCCTGTTTAATTCATTTATATTAAGCAGGGGAACTTGTCGGCTTGTAAAATTGGTTCATAGACCAAACGGATGTCACAAATCTTCTAGTTTATTTAACCGAGCCCCATCATCAAGCAGTGTGTCTACTCTCCGGGATAGATATACAGTTTGTGGCACGGTGCTCGTTTATATAAACTATTCGGGATGTGAGATCAGTTTGATTTCATATCTTAAAATCTTCAAATTTAAAATTATTTTCAAAATCAAATACTACTTTTCAAATTATTTATTTAAATTAAATTAAAAATATGCGACAATTTCTGGCGACTCCACTGGGGAATAGTTCCTCTTTCCATTTTAATCAAATAGTTCTGCTTTCAAAAATCGGTAGTGTATCCATGTCCCTAGTGGATCAAACTACCCTTCTTTCCATTGGAATACTATGTTCATTTCTACCTTGAACAAGTACAACCAAAATTCTCTCGGATTTAGGAGCCACTGTTTAGACACCCCTAAACAGAGAGGTTCCGAGATCCTTTTACCTCGTTTACGAGGTGGGGTGGACCCCCAATAGGTTTTAGTTTAGGAGCGATCTTGAGGGTCGAGAATTTTCTACCAAACTTTCTCTTCCTTTTCCAGTTCCTAATCAATTCCTTTTATCCTTCCTACAACTCTCCTTCTTTTAATAATTCTCTGTCCTAACGAACAGATCTTTTTCGAAAAAACAATTTTCTTTTAATACCACAAATACACTAAGGTAAACGGAAATGTGTTCGGACTCTTTCTTTTTCGTCATAAGTTTTACGATAAGAAGAAGCACGATTCGGGGACTAACATTTGGGATCTGCCCTGCAGAAATGGAAGCCCCAAAGCTGATTTTCTCCTTCACCAATGGACTGGACTTCGCTGTTTACAAGGATGAGCTGCCCGACAATGGGATCATCCGGTTTGGACAAGGATTCGAGAACACAAATGTCAAGATCACTGACGTTACCCTTTTCGCGCTGACAAACAAAGTATCTGAAACTGAGAGACCTTTGATCGAGTTCAACCTTAAGTCGACTCGAGAGTTTCCTCCCCGCAAAGGGTTCCAGTCGAGAGGAATACTACCGTCCATAGGAGGACCGTTATCTCTACCCCCACTGGTCTAGTCGTCTCTGCACCTACCCCGGCTTCCGCTAAACTGAAGGGGAAGGAAGTTCAAATTTGTAACGAGCATGTTACCGTGGAGGGTATAGATTTCCGTGCAAGACCTTCTGTTTTTGAAATCGGGTCCAGCTCGAGAATTCCATCACTGACATGAACTCAGAGAAGGAACAGAAGTAGATGGATTGCTAGAGAAGCCAGAGCTGCTGAAGTTGCTTTCCTGGAGGAAATCCCAGAACTGCCCGAGTATACACCGCTGCCTGAATACATACCACTTTTAGGAGGAAGTAGGTTCCATCCCCTCTCCGCCGCAGAGGATGAGGAAAATGTCCGCAAGATCGCCGCTGCATTGCCTCAGCCTGCATATTACAACGATAGCCGTAAGAAAAGGGATAGAGTTACGCCGTTTGCTCGACTGCAAACCCTGATAGAAAAGTTAGCATAAAAAGAAAAATGCCCTGTGTCAGATATTTTAAGAAGGATGGGGCGGGTACCGGCCAAATCCCGTCTTGGGCCGCGAGTAGAACCTGCTATCGCTGCGGAAAAGCCAAGTAAGAGAATGAAAGCTAGTCCACCTGTTGTTATTTCAGGACTACAAATTAGGGAGGATACCACCTTCCAGCATTTGGCTGACGGACCATCCGGTCCTAGACCTTCTGCTGCTAGAAGGATGGTATGACATCCCACTACCGGACAATTAAGATTAAAACAACAACCTGAGAAAGAAAGTCTCGTCAGGAGACTTGAGTCCGAAGAAAGCGCTACCGCAGTAAAGGGGACTCATGAGAAGGAAACCCGACAGTTATCGCAAGACAACTACAAAGATGTACAGAAAAGACCACTAGAAGATGCTACGGAAAAGCTAAGGACCAATATTCGGCGATTAACAAAAGAAAGAGAAGAGAAATTCGGAGATGAAGTTGACTCGTCAGAATTCATGGATGATGAATATGCAGAAATTAACATGGTTGAAACACGAGCTTCGTCAGCTTCACAAGGTGCTCCTGCAGCCGCAGAAAGAGAGGAGCCGGAAGTAATGAGGATGCAGCTTCAAGAGAAAGATGATACGATCGCCCGAATGGCAAAAGGATGGAAGAGATGGTCGTAGCCCTAGCCACTCTCCGGAGTCGGGTTCAACCTCAAAGAGAAACACCCCGTAAGTTATTCACATTGTAGACGGAGGAAAGGAGATTACATCCGTCAACGGGGATGATCAATTAAAAAAGGACGCAACACAAAACATGATTCCGGAAAAGGATATTAAGAGCATGGTGGAACAGCAGGTGCGAGAAGCCTTGGCACAATCAAAGAGCGGGACATCCATTCGGACGGGTAGAAATTACCCCGAAGAATTCGACGCTGTCCAATATCCGAAAGGCTTCGTACCACCTCTGTTCAAGACCTTTGATGGAACCGGAAACCCCCGACAGCATGTTGCACATTTTCGTGCCAGTTGTTGCAATGCCGGCGGAAGTGATGCTTTACTCTTCCGACAATTTGTCAGCAGCCTGTCAGGGACGCCTTTGATTGGTATGCGGAACTACCGAACGGTTCGGTGAAGACATTTTCAGAATTAGAGAACATCTTCATCAAGCGATTTGCCGAAGCTCAGCACCACATCACTATAGGTGACTTAGTGGTAGAGAAGCAGAAGCCGAACGAAACTTTGGTGGACTACATACTTCGATGGAGGAATCTAAGTATGAAGTGTGAACCACAGCTACAAGAACAACATGCGATCGGCATTTTATCGAAGAGAATTCATGGCCCGATAAGCACTTCTCCTCAAGGGATTTACTATTAAGACTTTCGAGAAGTTGTTAAGCAAGGCCGGAAGCTTGCAAGAGGAGGCAAAACAATTAAGTTTCACCGACAAAACAGACAAACAGAAGCCTGTGAAAATTTTTGAAAAGAAGTCCGGGATCGTCGCAGCAGTCGATAAAGGCAAGCAGCCGATACAAATACCGCCAGAACGGTCACAACAAACTCAACGGAATCACCGACGAACCCGGACCCAGCTATCGGTCATCTCAACGGTATGAACAACCGCCTCGTCCACAACGTACGTTAAGGGAGCTTTTGAGCGAGGAGTATCCGTTCGAGAATGAGGCGATGCCGAAAATGTTCCGTGATCCGATGAAGACTCCCGATTTCCAATCGCCGGAACCTAAGAGACCGAAGACGTTGACAAGAAAGGTGATCCCAACTTTTGCCCCTACCACCGGATGCTTGGACACAAGATAGAAGATTGTATTACCTTCAAAAGTTGGCTCAACGACAATCTTCGAAAATGGAATATAACGATCCCGAAGGAATACATGAAGGAACCCCAGAAAGGAGGTTCCGTCAATGTTATCTCGACGGATCTCATTGTTCCGATAGATCCCTATGCGACTGATGATGGATGGACTACCGCTTGGACAAAGTCTTCGAAGAAGATTTTGGATCGCATCCAAACCACTTCGGTGCGAGCTTCAATTCAGAATTCGAAACCTGTCAAGTCGGCACTATCACTTGCGATAGAAGAACCACCTCAACAAGAGACAATTGAAGAAAAGAAGAAAATTGATGAAGAAGAAAAGACCGAGGCTTTTAAGGCTAGACTAGGGGCTACTTATCCTAGGATGGTTGTTTCCGATTCCGGGGAGAAATCCCTCAAACCTCTGACTCTGTATGATTATTTGCTCACTCCGGTGGGATCTTATAATGATAAGGGTTATGGCGTTGGCTACGTTTTGACTGTTTCTAACGATTACGTAACTAGCGACAACCAACCTAATCCGGACGTCGATTCCGATACAAATAACAATTCTCAAATCATACACAATCTCGACGATCACAATGACAAAGAAGACATCCACCAAGGAGGCTACGAGAGTTCAACAAGCAACAAATCTATTTGCGAGTTTCGAGGAGCTCCAGTCACAATAGAGTTAGAGCCTTCAGACTCCGAAGCTAATCCAGAAGAACCTGTCATTCCGATTCAGGAGGTGACACCAGCAAACTCAATACTAGATTCAGAAGAAATTACAGAAGTCAACTTAAGAAGTGGAAGAGTTCTACCTCCGAGAATGGGTCCAAAGGACAAAGGAAAGCAAGTGGTTGTTCAGGAAGAACCAACCCCGGCAGAAGAAATACCCATTCGGGAAGAAATCGAGACACATGAAAATAAAGTGGACTACAACGTGCTAGCCCATCTTAGGAAACTACCAGCCAAACTGAGCATCTACGATGCTCTCATCTTATCAAAGGAAATGAGAGAAGCTCTGATCAACGCCTTACTTGATCCAGAAATTTGCTTAGCTCAAATAACCGGAGATTCCTTAGATGAGGTTTTCTCTTTAAAGGAACAGCGGGGTGTTACCTTCACGGACAATGACCTACTACTTGGGACAGCAGATCACAACCTACCGTTGTACATTTCAGTTACAATTGAGAAGTTTACAATCTCCAGAGTATTGGTGGATCCAGGAGCATCAATCAATATAATGAACCTTTGAACGCTAGCATACTTGGAGATTGATGCTCGCGAGCTCGAAGCGGACAAAATGTTATTAAGAGGATTCAACCAGAAAGGAGAAAGAGCCCTCGGATCAATAACACTGCTAAAGAAGACAGGTGACTTAGCAAAGACAACCGCAAAATTTCACATAATTGATTCAAAAATGTCATTCAACGCTCTACTGGGCCGACCATGGATACATGAAAACCGGATGGTACCATCATCTCTACATCAGTGCATCAAATACTACGATGGAGGGGAACAGTGCATCAAAGGTGACTTACAACCATTCTCCGTACATGAAATTGGAATCCATGAAGATGCAGCTTATTACGCACCCCCGAAGAAAACAATCTTATCCAGAAATACCATAACGAATAAAGCAAAGGAAGTTCGGGACGACGAAGAACCCGAAGTTCTAGTCCAACGATCACTCACCACTCCCTTACGGCGAGATGGTGAAGGTTTCTCCACAACTCGCATCCGAGGTCGAGGCCGGGGACGAGGTCGTGGCAGAGACGTTAGGACAGTTGGACAGAGGAAACTAGCCATCAATGTTGATTGGGAAGACAGTTCTGAAGAAGAAAAAGAAATCAAGCGAGAAACAGCGACAATAAGTCGAAAGAAGCCGCAATTCAGGATCTCTCTCGAAGATGAAAAGAACGAGGAATATAAATCGATGTACGAGAAGATTAACCACTATGTACATACTATGACCCTGACCCCGATCCATTCTAATAAAATCGAGGGTATGGTGGTCAAAGAGGTAGGTAGCGACGGTGCAAAGCCCATCAAATTCTACCGTGGTGCTCCTTCCTCCAAAACTGAAAATAATGTACAATTTGAAGATGCTACTTCATCAGAATTAATGGAATTGCCTTTTGAGTGGTACTCTCCCTGTGTGCAAAATTTAATTCAGCGTGGTTTCTTACCTCGACAATGGACAAAAGGTCAATCACAACATTTGGAAAATTTATGGAATAACTCCGGTCGTCCACCCAATTCAAGGCATGGTCTCGGATTCGGCACAGTAGGATCAGTTGATGATACTGAATTTTGCTTGGTTGTCACTTGCGAGTCTAATGAAAACTGCATGGAAGCTACATAAGAACTCGAAGATTTACAAATTGGAAACACTCCACCAGAATTCGAAGAAGAGATTAAATCTACAATAGATGAGTTAACGGAAGTTAACTTAGGTACTAACGAAGAGCCTAGACCTACCTTTGTTAGCTCCTTACTCAATAAAGAAGACTCCAAAGAAATGATCAAGTTATTAATGGAATTTAAAGACTGTTTTGCTTGAAGCTACGATGAGATGCCAGGATTAGCTCCAGAGGTCGCAGTCCATAAGCTAGGAGTGGATCCTACTTCGTCCCGGTCGGACAAGGTCCCGGAAGAATGCGTCTAGAAATTGAACAACAAGTCATAACCGAAGTTAAAAAGCTAATAGACGCTAAATTTGTCCGTGAAGAACAATACCCGACTTGGTTAGCCAATGTGGTACCGGTCGAGAAGAAGAATGGTCGGATCGGGATTTGTGTGGATTTCGGAGATTTAAACAAGGCATGTCCAAAAGATGAATTCCCTCTACCGATCCTGAATTAACGATTAACATTGCTTCAACACATGAAATATTCTCATTCATGGATGGATCTTCGGGATACAACCGGATAAAAATGGCTCCGGAAGATGAAAAACTTACGAGCATTCGTAACGCCGATCGGAGTATATTGCTACACAGATGATGCCATTCGGACTAAAGAACGCAGGAGCAACCTACCGAGAGCGATGACAAGAATTTTTGATGATCTCATCCACAATCAAGTCGAATGCTACGTGGATGATGTGGTCATCAAAAGCAAAGTAAAGGAAAACCACTCGTATGATTTGAGAATTGTTTTCGAACAATTAAGACAATTTAACCTTAAGATGAATCCCTTAAAATGCGCCTTCGGCGTCACCTCCGGGAAATTCTTAGGATTCCTTGTCCGACATCGTGGAATTGAGATCGACCCGGAAAAGATTAAAGCTATCTTAGAAATGCCACCTCCCAGAACCTTAAAACAACTACGATCTTTTCAAGGGAAGTTGGCATATCTTCAACGCTTTATCTCGAACTTGTCAGGTAGGTGTCAGCCTTTCTCGGCATTAGTTAAAAAGGACGCCAAATTTATTTGGGAAGATAAATGCCAGAGGGCCTTCGAGGACGTTAAACAATATTTAATGACATCTTCTGTCTTAGCAACCCCAGTCTCAGGTAGACCGTTGATACTTTATACCGCGGCTTTAGACGACTCTCTCGGAGCCCTGTTAGCCCAGGTCAATGATGAGGGTAAAGAAAATGCTCTTTACTACCTAAGCCGTCGTTTACTTCCAACGGAAATAAAGTATCCTCCAATTGAAAAGCATTGTTTGGCCCTGATCTTCGCCGCTCAAAAGCTCGAGCACTACATGCTTTCTCATAAGGTCAACCTGATCTCGAAATTTAATCCATTGCAATACTTGATGACTCGTCCAACGCTTTCTGGTCGAATCGCCAGGTGGTCAATGATATTATTGCAATTCGATATAACTTTTGTGCCTCTTCGTGCCGTAAAGGGACAAGTCCTAGCAGACTTCCTCGCAGCACACCCTTTGCCGGCAGAATCTCCACTCAATGACGACTTGCCAGATGAACAAATAATGAGCTTAGAAGACCCCGATGATCGACGTTGGGAATTATATTTCGACGGAGCATCTTCAAGCACATAAAGACAAAGAATCGCAAGTGATAGTGCCTGTAAGGCAGGAATCGGACTAATCTTTATAACACCGGAGCGGGGGATGTTAAGATACTCCTACCACTTAACGAGCCGTGTACGAACAACGAAGCGGAATACGAAGCTCTCATAACGAGATCGGAATTAACTATTCAAATGGGGATAACAAACATCAACATCTACGAGGATTCGCAGTTAATCATTCAACGGATCGCCGGACAATACGGAATTTTAAAGCCAAGACTCGAGCAATACTTCCAGGTATGCCATACGATTGTTGGAACGATTCCGAATGTGACGATCTACAAAATTCCCATGAAAGAAAACGCTTTAGCAGATGCGTTAGCCCGCCTCGCAAAAGAATTTGCCCGCTTGCAAGATGAATCGATGGAAGTGTCGGTTCACGGACGTCGAGTCCTATCACGACTCGACATAGACACAATACACAAATCGAAAAAGAAAAAGAATCGGTTGCAACGGTGACGGAAAACACGGAAGATCGGCGACAACCATTAATAGACTACACCGCAAACAGGAAAACTACCAGACGATAAGTCGCTAGCTCATCAGATCAAGAAAAGAACTCTGTCCTACGCATTAATAAATAACACGTTATATAGAAGGTCTTTCGATCAAATGTGGCTAAGGTGCCTAAGCGGGTCCGAGGCCCGTGAAATTGTTAAAGAGGTGCATTCGGGACTCGTGGCGCTCACCGATCCGAGTCCGAAGATGAAAATGAAAATTAAAAGACTAGGGTACTACCGGCCCTCGATGATGACCGACCGCATGAAAATCGCCAAGAGCCGTCACCAATGCCAAGTGCACGGAGTGGTTCTACACCAACCTCCAATTGTGCTACATCCGACAATTGCGTCGTGGCCATTTGAATGTTGGGGCACAGATATAGTGGGTCCAATAGAACCACCATCTTCAAAAGGACATCTCTTCATTCTTGTGGCTACAGATTACTTTTCCAAGTGGGCAGAGGCAGTTCCACTTAGAGAAGTGAAAGCACACCACGTGCTACAGTTTTTCATGAACCAAGTTGTCTACCATTTCGGAGTGCCGCGCAGGATCATCTCAGATAATGGGTCAGCATTCAGAAGCACACAAATCAACAATTTTGTCAGGAGACACGGAATCGACTGGCGATATTCAACAATTTACTACCCAAGAGCAAACGGCCTGGCTGAGGCTTTTAATAAAACTCTCGTTCAAATTTTAAAGAAAACCTTGGATGATAATAAGAGAAATTGGCACGAGAAGTTATTAGAAGCCTTATGGGCCCACCGGACAACCTTTAGAACTCCTACTCAAGCTACACCTTACGCTCTAGTGTATGGGTCCGAGGCAGTGTTACCCTTAGAGGTCCAGCTTCCTTCACTCAGAATTGCAGTTGCAAACAAGATCACAACATAAGAGAATGCCAAATTATGAGTAGAAGAATTGGAAAGCCTGGAAGGGAAAAGACTTGCAGCGCAGCAGAATTTAGAACTATACCAAGCTAAGATGGTTCAAGCCCATGACAGATTGGTCCGCCCAAGAACCTTCAAAGTTGGTGACTTAGTTCTCGTTCTCAAGAGACCTATCCTTGCACACCGCAAGATAGAAGGAAAATTTGAACCTACTTGGGAAGGGCCGTTTGTGGTTGAGGTAGTCTACTCAGGAGGCTCCTACTAACAAGTGAATTGCCAAGGAGAACGACATATGCTTCCGATCAACGGACGATACTTGAAAAAATATTACGCTACCTGATGTTTCGAAGGAATGATTTCCTCATCCCTAGAAGCACGGGCGAAGTAATTACTTATGACTGGGTCCGAACCCAAAAAAATAAAAAAAATGTGCTAAAATAAATAAAATCGTGATAATAAAGTTTTCCTTGTTCTCTCTTCCAAATCAAAATCTTTTTTCGATCTTCTCCCATTTCATTCCTGTTGAATTTAAAAATATAAAAGGAATAATAAAAAAAAAAAGAAAGAAAGAAAACTTTGTCTCTAATAAACATTTTCTTAATGTTCTTGTTCTTAGTACAGCCCCTGATCCTTTTCCTTGTCTTTTCGCAGGGAAATGTCGAACGGGCGGTTGGTCCTGAACTTTAGAAATGGCGTAAGCCTCGCACTCGACGAAAAGAGGGTGAAAGATGGAGCGATAATAGAGATCGACTCGGACTTCGCACCGACGAGCTCGCAATACGAGGAAGGTGACCGGGTCCCGATCGACCGGGAGGAACTACCCGATCGGACAAGTAATGAAGGTGGGTGGCCCAAGCCACCAATCCAGAGACGAAGAAAAGAAAAACAAACACTGAAGAAGACAAGAGAATCAAGTCTGTAGTCGCTATAGCAGAGGGCAGGCTTGTCAGCGCCGCGCCCACATAAATTCATGAAGTACGAAGAGCTACTCTCACAGCAACTCAGCGGAGAAATAAAAATCGCAGTATCCGCGAGATGTTAACTAAACTAGCAGCGGACCAGCGCGACGAGGCGGTTGCTACTGCCAGTGCATATACTTCAAGGATACCGGTTCGCCAGGAACCTGAAGGAAGGAAGCCAGCTCCGAGGATAACAGAAGAGACCAGGGAAATCTCAAAAGATCAGAAGAAGGAAGGCTACCATGCCACCAGATAAAGCCACCAGTAATGCATGACCTTGTTGCAAAAGCAACTCCGGAGGATGTCCCGACGGACACCATCCCTGAGGAGCCAAGGTATGCAGGAGAACGCGAAGGGATTAAGCCATATATCTCACAGTACGTCACCAGGCCTCGCCATCTGCAGATTATTCCAGAATACGAGCTAGAAAGAATGCAGAATGTCGAGAAGCAAACTTTTGAATACTTCGAGAGAATTAGAGGCAGGAGGATCAATATACTAGAAGGCCTCGAGCTGCATACAAACGTGTTCTCGAATACGAACAACAACAAATCGTGGATCGCATCCGGGATTTGAAAAGAATGGGTCGAGCGAGCCGCCTAAGAGAAAACACTTACTCGGAACCCCGGAGATGGATGCCAGGGAAAAGGAGAATTACAATACAATGTGGATGCTGCTACAACTTCGCAGAAGACAGGAAAGGAAACCCACTGGGAATACTCCGTCATGGCAAGGTAGATCCAATGCCATTAGTCATCAAAAGGATGGTAAAAAGAATGATAATATGGAGGGTACTGCCAGCAGATTGCATACCCAACAGTTGCATCATTAACATTTACAAGCGGGGTGATCTGCTTACCCCCGCACATAGATCACCACGACTTTGTCGGACCTTTCGCACAGTTTCTTTTCCGAACGAGTGTAATATCATGTTTGGATCCGACCTCCGGATAGCGAGCCCGGGTGAGTTTCGAGGGCCGATAGAAGATACCATTACCGGTAGGTTCCGTCATGATACTAAAGGGCAACGGAGCAGATGTCGCTAAACATTGCATACCGGGAGTACCAATGAAGCGGATCTCAGTTACTTTTAGAAGGATGGATGACAGGAAAGCACCTTATCACTTCCAGCCAGAACTGGAGCTAGAGAGCCTCCGGCCTTACGAGCTGTGAGTTACATGGGAAATATCAAACCTCCAACGTACATCCATGCGGCATCCTTGCCAAGGATGACTTGGAAGGTGATGTTATTGACCATGTACCTTACTATTCAGACATGGATTTTTTGACAGATGCCTTTTTGGATGGATCGACAAAGATCATACATAGTCCGTTTTGAGTCTATATGGATTGTATGAGATGTATTCCAGATCGAGTTGTATGATGTATCTTCAACATGATTGGAATAGAAGTGACCATGTCACATTTTTGGCCTTCACCTCTTTTGTGCAAGTTGACTGGGAAACACCATTAAAGTTAAATGAACTTCGAACAAAGAACAGAAAAGAAACAAAAAGAATAAAAGAAAACTTTCCTTAAAAATCTAAAAAAAAATGATGAACTCCAAATTCACATGAACATTAAATGAACGATGAAATAAATTTGAATCGTTAAAGGACAAACAAAACGAACACAAATTTTAAATCAAATTCAAATTCAACCTTCCAAATTTCAAATCTAATCTCAATCAAATTCAAATTTAACATTCCAGAATTCAAATCAAATCTCAATCAAATTCAAATTCAACCTTCCAGATCTCAAATCAAATCTCGATCAAATCCAAACTCAACATTCTAAATCTGAAATCCAATCTGTTCTACTCTCTCTCCTGTCTGGGATGGAAGCGGTCGATTCCATTGACACGGAGCCATAAGGTTTTCAATTCGAATCTGATGGCGAGGAATTGTATCCAATCCAAACCTGCAACTTTCGATCAACTCTTTTGAATGGGATATGTGACATCTACGTATTCCCTCCTAATTTGTTTGTTTTCACAAAAATCTTTTACAACTTCCATGAAATCCTCGAAACACCAAAATTCCACACTTTTCAAATCAACACTACAAATCTTTGCAAAATCAATTACAATACATCAAAATCAAATTCTTGGGGTTGAGGATTTTACATCCGAGACTGCATTGCTTTAGGATTCTTTCCCTATTGCAATGAAATACATCAAAATCAAACTTTTGGGGTTGAGGATTTTACATCCGAGACCGCATTGCTTTAGGATTCTTTCCCTATTGCAATGAAATACATCAAAATCAAACTTTTGGGGTTGAGGATTTTACATCCGAGACTGCATTGCTTTAGGATTCTTTCCCTATTGCAAAGAAATACATCAAAATCAAACTTTTGGGTTTGAGGATTTTACATCCGAGACTGCATTGCTTTAGGATTCTTTCCCTATTGCAATGAAATACATCAAAATCAAATTCTTGAGGTTGAGGATTTTACATCCGAGACAACATTGCTTTAGGATTCTTTCCCTATTGCAATGAAATACATCAAAAATCAAATTCTTGGGGTTGAGGATTTTACATCCGAGACTGCATTGCTTTAGGTTCTTTCCCTATCGCAATGAAATACATCAAAATCAAACTTTTGGGGTTGAGAATTTTACATCCGAGACTGCATTACTTTAGGATTCATTCCCTATTGCAATGAAATACATCAAAATCAAACTTTTGGGGTTGAGGATTTTACATCCGAGACTGCATTGCTTTAGGATTCTTTCCCTATTGCAATGAAATACATCAAAATCAAACTTTTGGGGTTGAGGATTTTACATCCGAGACTGCATTGCTTTAGGATTTTTTCCCTATCGCAATGAAATACATCAAAATCAAACTTTTGAGGTTAAGGATTTTACATCCAATACCGCGTTGCTTTAGGTTCTCTCCCTATTGCAATGAAGCACACCAAATCAAACTCTTGAGGTTAAGGATTTTACATCCAATACCGCATTGCTCTGAGATCTCTCCTCATTGTAATGATTCAATCCAATCAATTCAATTTTCTTTTGAGGTTGAAGATGTTACATCTAAAACCACGAAATTCCGATTTTCATTTCAAGATTCAAATCCCTTCAAGTTAATCTTAACAAAACTTCAATCTAAATTTAAATTCGAACTAAAATCTGAGCTCACACATCAAAACTTAAACTGAAACAAAATGAAATCTAAATTGAAATTCCCCCAGATCATGTGATTTGGGATTCACCTCCTTTTCCTTTCCCCAGCGAGGGCTCAGGAATCTCTAGTCTCAGAGATATACTTGACACTCCCCAGCGGAAATTCTTCTACTTCATCCTAAGTTTGTCACTTGGACATCTGTGTTGGTTTTGTTGATCTTTTCGGTCAACGCCAATACGCGCAGTGTGCTTGGTTAGCACACCACACCTATTGGGGGTCCATTTGTTGACCTCATTTTTTATGAGGTCTTCTCTTCTTCTTTTTAGTACATAGGATCTAGCCTTAGGCTTTTCCTTTGACTATCTTAGAGGATTAGAATTGGGACCCACCAACTAGAAATTCAAACCACTTCTTAACTCCCTGCAAACTCCAAAAACTTGATTGTAAACCCCTAATCACCTAGAGGGTTGAAATCAAATGTGGAAGTTTAAAGGATGAGTTCCTATAGGACTCTTTGGCCTTAGGACCGCCTCAGGTGGCCCTGGTCCAGTGAAGGGCTGACTTACACACACATTACACCTATACACTACACTTTCACACACCTCCTAAAAACACACCCATACCTAACTTGACCTCCTGACTCATGAAGGTGATTCACATGGATGGTCCTTAACCCCTAAGCCCTTGGCTAAGAGGGTTAGGAACAACATAGTGAATGCCTCAAATGAGTCCCTTCATGGCTCATGTGGGCTTAATATGGCTTCATGGCTCAACCAAAATGATTTTATTCCACTTACAATTACCCAATCTTCAATTTTCCAAATTTTAATTTTTGATCCCAGGGACCCTACACCCGCCTAGCCTACCCAAAACCCTTAAAATTACCCAAATCCTCCAAAATTTCCAAATCATCCAAAATTCCCCAAAACCATTCATAAACATTTCCTCACCAATAAAATTGATCATCCATAGCCAAAATACCAAAAATTCCAAAAATACCCCCCAATACCCTCCAAATACCCAAAATGCCCCTCTTAGCCAAAAAATCCAAAAAAAAATTCAGAAAATTCCCAGAAAATTCCAAAAAATCCCAAATATTCCTAATTTCATTTTGTTCAACAACACCATGAGCCAATTTTGTCAATTTACCCCACTTTTGTCAAAATCCCCAATTTGACCCATTTTAACCCAAAATGAACCCAATGTCAAACCAAACCTACCCAATTGACCCAAATTCTGGTCCAATTCAATTCTAAACTTCAATTCAACATCCCCAACACCAATATAGACCAAATCCAAGTCAAATTTAATTGACATTTGAATCCAATTTCACTTTTGACCTTAAAGCCCAATTTGGACCCATGACCCAAACTTAGCCCAAACCAACCCAATTCAACTCCAATTAACCCCAAACCTTTTCTAAACCTTCCTTAACATCCCCACAAACAAAATACTAACATGATTTGCCCAAAATTTGAACCCAAACCCCACTCAAATTCAACCCAAAGCTAAAAGGCCTAATTTTGACCTAGACCCAAACCTAACCCAAATAAGCCCAAACCCCAAAATCAAAACCCAACCAAAGCCAAAACCTCTTTGAAACACTCCCATAAACATTTCCCAACATTTATTTTACATCAATTTCAACCCTAGCCCAACATTGGCCCAAGTTAGCCCAATTTGACCTACATTGGCCCATTTACCAAAGAAGTCCAAATCTAACCCAATTCAAGCCCAAACTACTTCAAATTGATTCCAAATCATTCATGAAACATTCCTAAATTAAATTCAACACTTATTGGATCCAATCCTTTGCAAAATTTTCATCCTAAAATTTGTTTTGAAATCTAAAAGCCCACTCTCTAAACCATCTTGAAAGCCCATTCAAAGTGAAATCCAAAAGCCCAAAGCCCACATGACAATTCCTTCTCATCATCCCTTTAATTGGAATCAATTCCTAAGTCCCAAATCAATCATCAAATCAACCTAAATTAAGCACCATCTAAATTTTTCACTAAATTGCCAAAATCCACAAATTCCTTTTTCATATAAATGGATCCACTTTTCCTAAGCCAAGGATGAGCCAAATGAAGCCACATGCAAGCCATGGACAAGCCACATGAAGCCATGGGGGGTTTGACTTGTCACCAAGCCATTAATGGCAAGAGGAGGGAGTCCTTTCCTAAGCCTTCCTTAAGCCATTTTAACCTCTTTAATGCAACACCATAACCCAAAATTAACTTAAACTATTTTGATGGAGACCACACCATTTTCTCCTAGCCGACCCAAGTGACTCTTTTCAGCCCAAAACCGAGGCCTTGGGTGGTGCACCTAGCCCAAAAGGATGGGTTGACCCAAATCAAGCCAAAATGGCCTCTCCCCCATACCATTTTAATCCAAGTACTTTACACATGTCCAAGCCCAATTGACTTCACCATTGCCAAGCCCTGACCTCCCTGGTCAAGATGGTGACCCTTGCATGTCGGCCAGCCACCTGGGCCGCCGGAAAACACCACACCCGAGAGCATAATGTGAGCCCAAGCTTGGAATTCTCACCTGCTGAGTTGCCCCATGCCCAATGGCCACCATGGCTGTTCTTCTCCTCACCAGAGCAGCTGATCCCAGTCCCTAACTCCCCCTGGAAGGCCCTCCAGACAGCTCTATTTAAACCCCACCTCTCTCGGCCATGAGAGTGGTGCTGAATCAACCTTAAGGAAACTCGCCAAAATCACTCCAGACCCTCCCCACACCTAGAGCATTTGATCCGTACTGTCCTCCTGCCCTAATCCCCACCAATTGAGCTCAATTTTGGAGCTCAATTCTCAGGCCAGAACAGGACACTCCCAAATCCTCCACCAAAGTCAAATTAAACCCATCCACACCTGCACAAGGTCAAGAGGAGAAGTTCCCCAGTGAAAGCCCCCTCTCCAGGTCACCCATCTGTTCTAGACTCCAAGCTTTGTAATCGGTTGTGGTCGAAATCATACCTAGGCAATTCACCAGGCCAGGAGACTTCATCTGGAGCTTGCTTGGACTCAATCGAAGGTGACACAACCCTCAAATCGAAGCCACACTTCTCTGAGCAAAGGTATGGTCTCACTCTTCTTCCCGAGCTTCTGAACATTCTCCATTTTTATTGAGTCCAATTCATGCCACATAAACCGTATGGATGTGTTCGTCTTCTCAAGACGAATCCATAGAGCATAAGAACGTTTAATTTGGTCAAGTATCGAGTGAGATCTTAAGCCTAGAAGATGGACGGTTCTCGGGCTAGGAGGGTTGGGAACGATGAACGGATGCCGTTCATTTAATACACGCGCAGACGAACGGCTCAGATTGGGTCGGATCGGCAGATGATACGCGGAAGGCGAGACCCGGGCTGCTGACTCAAATGGCGGCGTCGAATGGCAGCGCGACACGCGGCATTTCGGAGCTGTCGAGGATGGCGTGGCGTCGCGTGGATAAGTAGGAAATTAAGTTATTTTCCTATTTATTTAATTCCCTAAACTTCAAAAATACATAACCTTGTGTAGGAAAATCAGAAAAATAAAATAAAAATACCCTCTTGCTCAGTGAATAGAGGAGAATAATGTGGAAAAGAAATCATTTAATTTCATTGAGTATTTGATTTTTAATAATTTATTTACTCTCTGCACATTTTCAATTCTCCATGCATGTATACAATTCACCATGGCATGAGACCATAGGGGTTTTGAAGCCTCTGAATTTGGGAACATTCCCTGAATTTTCCAAAGTTAGAGGCCATCCCTATGAAGAGTTATTGATTTTTCAACTCTAGGTTGCTAGTTTGAGTATTTTAATTCCAATAATTAGCATATTGTGAAATAAATTCTTGGAAAATTTGGTGATGTTTATTATGACCAGAGGACCCTAGGAAAAATAGGTTTTGAGTTAACTCACTTGGAATAACCCTAATTGGCTTAAACACCCAAAATGAAGTTTAAATTAATTAGAGCTAATCATACATCAAATTGACTTGAAATCAATCCTCCACTGACCTTTAGGATCAGAGGAACTCACCATAAAAGTTTGAAGTCAATTGGACTTGGTTAGCCCTATCAAATGGGTTGATTAAGCCATTTAGCCAAAATTAAACTTAAAAATTCATAACTTTCAAAATGCTTTTCAAAAATTCACCAAATTGGTTTTGGAGCCTCTCTGATATTAGGGGAATTTATGAAAATTAAAATTACAATTTTCTAAAAAAGTTGATTTTTTGCATTATTTTAATATTTTAATAATTAAAAAATAATAAAAATCACAAAAATAATAAAATTCATCAAAATGTTATATTTTGAATATTAATCACTTAGGAACAAACCCCATATTTTTCTTAGGTCTCTATGATGAGATATTAAATTTTAAAGCCCTATGGTAATTTTAAAATTAAAAAAATGTATTTTCTAGCATTTCCATTAAAATAATTCTAAAAAATCAAAGAAAAATTATAAAATTATAAAAATTGGTTCTCTGGTTTCCTTGATATCAGAAAGATATTTGAAAAATATAAAATTCATTTTTCAACATTTATTTTATTTTTAAATTAATTAATTTTCCAAAATTCAAAATAATTATAATAAAAATAATATAATTCAAAAAATCACCAAAATTGGTCCAAGTGGTCCTCTGGTCATTAGGAATGTCCCATAATTTTCTTAAGGACAGAAACTTTCCCTTGGTCATATTATTAAATTTTCCTTGGAAATCTCTATTTTCCACCAAAAATAATTACATAAATAAATTAAATACAGAAAAATCACATTTTCTCCTCTAATGTCTTTATTGACATATGAGTGAAGTCACATAAAATTTTAAAATTTATTTTAGCTCAATTTAGTGAGTTATGGAATTAGTAAGATTGAAGGGCAAAATGGTAATTAAAACTTTAACCATTAATTAAAACTTTAGGCTTAATAAAATAAAAAAAGTAAAATATTTGATCTTAACCTGATTTGGATGATTGAAATTCAAATAATTAAAGGGTAGAAACCTACTAAACAATTTAAAAATAATTAAAATAAACCTTAATCAAATAATTAATTAAATTTGGAAGAATAATAAAATTGGAATTATTAAAATAGGGATATTATTAGGAAGAGATTTTTTCTTTAATTTAAGAATCCCTAAATTAATCATCTCAATAATATTTAATTCCTAATTAAAATGATAATCCAAATTTTAAAATTTAAAATGCTAAAAGACTTAATCATTAAATTAAATTAAAGTTAAATTATTTAAATCCTTTTAAAATTTCAATTAAATTAATACTTTAACAATTAAATTTAAATCATCTTTAAAACATAAAAAAAATATGTTAAATTAAAATTAAAAAATAAAATTAAATTTAAATTTAAATTAAATTAAATTAAATAAAATAAAATTAAATTAAAAACATATTAAATTAAATCAAATTTAATCAAATTAAATTAAATGAAATTAAATTAAATCACATTAAATTAAATTAACATTAAATTAAATTAAATTAAAACATATTAAATTAAATTAAATTAAATTAAAATGTATTAAACTAAATTAAATTAAATAAAATTAAATTGAAAGTAAAACTAAACCAAATTAAATTAAACTAAAATTAAATTAAGTTGAATTAAATATAACATCACCAAAGACATAAAGAATCTAAAACAACTTGAACATTATTCCAAACTTAAATCCATTAACTGAAATTAAATTAAATCATAAATCACTTGAATATCAATTTGCCCTCGAAAGCTTTTGATGTCACAACTCCTAAATGGAGTATTAAGTGAAATGTTACTTCACTCATAGGATATTCAAATGTCCTAGTTCACTGAGCAAGATAACAAAACCTGAACTCCCGAACGATTAATTCATTTGTATAATTAAATTCTCTTGGACTTAAAACAACCCCGAAAGTATTGAAAAGATGTTTAAGATTCGTCTTAAGCACTTCCTCGATACGATAGGATGTTTATAAGAACAATCGAACTTAATTGTTCTTTGATGAAGAAAATCGTCCTCAAACCAAAAACACAAGAACCTAGACGTCATAGGAAATGACTAGCTATAGGATTAGGAACTTGGTAGAAAACCATAACCCTTCCCTTAGCTTTACCTAGGAACTTGCTTTAAATGCTTAAATATTCTAAATTGCGTTTTAAGTGCAGCTTGGGATGACGGGAAAACCCTCCAGGTACGCTTTTATTTTATTGCAATTTACCTTATTGCAATTTATTTAATCGTATCGCACTTACCTTTCTTGCATGATAAACAACTGTTGCATGAAAACCAAAACTTTTAGGGTAGTCCCTAAAACTGAAACCAAAACTAAATTAAAAATCATTACAAGATAAAATTCATCGCCACAACATTTCAAAATATAAAACAACTCAAAATTTAATCACAAACAGAACAATAAAACTGCAATTATAACTAAATTAAAACGTCTTGTTGGATGATCGGGAATACCTCGGATGATGTAACCTACGTGTTGCTAACGGGATTTCCCACGGTCTAAATGAAAGTGTGGAACTCATTTAGTTGAGTTTAGCAAATTCATCTAGACTAAGTGAATCCGATAAAAATAATGATGCCGGAAGGATGGAACCGTGGGATCTTAACCGGTGTTGTTATAATCAACTTTAAGATTTGTTTTAATTAAAATATTAAAAACACTTGGACTTTAAGATTTCTAAAACCAAACTTCTCTCTTCTCTTTTGATTACAATCTTCTAAAACTAAACCTCTACAACAACAAGGAACACGAAGCATGGTGGGCAGCACGGCCATCGTCGTCAGCAAAACTGAAATCTACATCAACAAAACTTTCTTATAATTAAATGACCAAACCATAGGACTTCGAGGTAGTTTGCCAAGTGCAACATAAATCCTCAACCTTTTGTTAGGCATTTTCATTGCAAATTAAGCCCTAACCGGTCTTAGGATTCCGAGGTAGTCGTCTGATACGACATAAATCCTCACATCTTCGAGGCTATTTGTATGATCATGCCATACAAATATAAGTCCTAATTAATTAAAATTGGCAGGATCAAAACATTAAATAAACATTAGGACTTTCCTAAATTCAAGCCAAATAATAGGATAGTCGGGAAATTACCGAAGTTCACTTCGAATCTGTGATTTCTCCTACCTCTCTTCCTTTGAATTCCTAAAACCAAATGTTCCAAACTTGATCCATTCCCTATTGAAATTCTAAAATTCAATCTCTTGAAAACTTAAGCTTTGAGATTCTTGAGAGCAGAACTACTGATTATTATCGAGAGTTTTCTTAGGTGATTCCCGTCACTTAAAATGTAATTAACTATAGGGGCTTGCCTTTATAGGGAACTTTAAGAACCCAGGTAATATAAACCCTGTTTAATTCATTTATATTAAGCAGGGGAACTTGTCGGCTTATAAAATTGGTTAGTAGACCAAACGGATGTCATAAATCTTCTAGTTTATTTAACCGAGCCCCATCATCAAGCAGTGTGTCTACTCTCCAGGATAGATATACAGTTTGTAGCGCGGTGCTCGTTTATATAAACTATTCGGGATGTGAGATCAGTTTGATTTCATATCTTAAAATCTTCAAATTTAAAATTATTTTCAAAATCAAATACTACTTTTCAAATTATTTATTTAAATTAAATTAAAAATATGCCGACAGTTCCGAGGCTCAGCGACTATTCAATAAGGTTTTGATGAAAAAACGACTTATTAAGGAAAGAGGATTCGTAAACAGAGGAGCGGAGAATTCAACAACAACAATTGAAGAAATGATTGTTCAGCGACGTTGGGAGGTATTCTGCTATACAACGTATGCTGTAGTCATTCCAGTAGTCAAGGAATTCTACTCTAATCTGCATGTGATCCATAATGGAAGTGTTTACGTAAGAGGCAGATGGGTAACTTTCACTCCTTCTCGAATAAATGAATTATACTCGATTGAAAATACCCCTGTTTGTCACTATTCAAATTTTGTTCCTACAAGATACAACATGAATGAGATCTACCGATTTCTGACCGACAAACCCGACGATTGAGAATTACGAGAAGACAGGTACGTTAGTTTTTCTGCGTCACTTCTTAACCCCGTCTCAAAGCATTGGCATTTCTTTATTTCATCAAAATTATTACCCACTATGAGGGTAAACAAAGTCTCGAAGGAATGCACAATTTTAAATTACTGTATTCAATCTGGATTGCCTATCGATGTTGGATCTATCATTGTGAAGTCTGCATTAGGATTAATTGTGCATGGGTCGATTCATGGACTTGGACACCAATCAACTATATTTTCTTTATGTATTCAGTACTAAGTTTCCTACGAAGCTTGGGAAAAAGTGCTATTGCCTTGGAAACCACTAGATCCGACAGATATGTTTCCTACATTGGATAACAATGATGAAACAGTAATTATTTCTGATCAAGCATCACAAAACAATCCTTTAGTTAAGCCCCTGACTGATAGAACAAACCTCATTTTACGGAAACTTAAAGGATTAGAGAAGGAACTACAGAATGTGATGAATTCTATTGATAATATCTCTGATTTATTCAATCACATTGATTGGAGAATGAATGAGCACTTTGACCATACAGGACATCTGGAGGCAAGTTTTATACGACTGTTGAAACAGAAGGGATGGATTGAAGAAGACTCTACTGCAGAATTCCCCTTCAGGCCTTTCTATAATTTGTTTGTGCACCTGCGTTCTATTGGAAACATCAGATAAGAGGTCAGTTCAGATTCCGATGAGTAGCAAAAATTTCTATTCATATTATATGTATGTGTGTTGATTTGAATTTAGTTTTTGATATAATTTGAACTTTACAAAGATAATCTCAGTTTAGTTGAGAATGTATGTTGTTTGTTTAGTCTCAGCATTTAGAGTATCGTGGTGTGGATTGCAATGCTGAGTTAGATGTATTTTGGTTAATTTGATAAGTCAATTGTTAGTTTGTGGTATTTGAAGTTTGTAAGTTCATGGATTTCATTTATAAAAGTTATACTGTTTGTGTTGTGTAAACCTTATATGAATTAGTAGAATATCTAATCTTAAAAAAATATATATATCAAATTAAGTGACCGAACATTAGAACAAGGCTTAATTAAATTGAAACATAATTGAAAATATAAAAAAATTTTAAGAATTTAGAAATCCCGCCGACAGCGAGAGCGATCCCGCTGACGGCGAGATTTTCCCGAAACTTTGGCCTTGGCAATTTAATTAGCTCGCCGACGGCGAGAAATTTCTCGCCGACAGCGAGATCGCGAAATATACTATATTTTGACCGGTCAACCGACACTATTCATCGTCTCCTTCCTCAAAACTTCGAAAAACCGACCTAGGGCTTGATAGATCTAGAATTTGGAGCGATTTCAACACATTTTGATGCCGGATTTCATCTTCCCTTGGTAAGAGCTTCACTCCTATGTAAAAATTTTTTATTTTCACAATGAATTTCTTCTCCATTGAGGAATTTTGGAAAAATTTGAAATGAGAAGAAAAGACTTGGAAGAAATTCATGGAACTTTATTTAGATTGATTTTAGTAATTATCGGAAGCCATTATAGTAATATTTAGAAGTTTAGTTAAGATTTTGTGAATTTCACAGATCGAAAAATGGCTCCACGACAAAAGAGAAGAATGGATTACGACGAAACTAGCTTTGTGAATGCAAGGGCACAATCAAGATATTTTCACAATAATCAAGCCAGAAAATGCATTCAGGATCAAGTTTTCCAAAATCCTGGAGGTGAAGTAGAGCGAATAATAAAAGAAAGAGGATGGGAAAACTTCTGTTATATAACCAACAGAGCCGCTGTGGAGGTAGTCAAAGAATTCTATGCCAACCTGACTGCGATTGAAGATGCACCAATCAAGGTGAGAGGATTTTGGGTAGATTTCAGTGCTGCAAGGATTAATTATTTTTATGAAGTAAGAGACTTATACACCAGTGAGTACGATACCTTTGGAACTATGGAAGGACCACTGGAAGAAGTGATCAACTTTCTCACTGATGGGAAAGGAGTTTGGAAGATTAAGCAGCGAGAAAGGGTAAACTTTCCTCTCTCAATGTTGAATGCATTATCTAAAGCCTGGCAATATTTTATTTGTTCTACCTTGTTATCCACTTATCACCATAGTGAGGTAACAAGAGATAGAGCAGTTTTGAATTTTTGTATTCAGAACCAAAGAAGTATTAATGTGGGAAGTATAATTTATAAGAATATATTAGCCGCTGCAAGAAGTGAAAGTGGAGGAGGACTAGGACACCCTGGTCTAATTTTTGCACTCTGCCAATTATCTGGGGTAGAGGCAAGGGATGATGAAGAATGGGTGGAGCCTATGAAACCCATTACTCCGACTAATATTAAGAAATATAAATCCCACGAAGGATGGAGATCTGGGACTAGGAGCTATGTACCTTCTTCGAGTAGAGATATTCCCTCTACCAGTTATGACCCTCCTCCCTATAGTACTCCTACCCTTCAGGATTTGATGAATGAGATGACTCTACAGCGGAAAAGTTTTGAGAAAATAGAAGAAAAACTGGAGCATATTGATCGAAGAATTGGAGGCTTAGAGAGAAGACATGATTATGACAGCGAGCATCTCCAGAGACATTCAGAGTATGAGATAGCCTATTATGATGCTGAGAATTGTTATAGGAGAGGAGAGCTCGATGTTGTATTTTCTGAGTGCCCCCGATATACTCATTAACAGCCTAATCAACTCACTGATCAAGGAAACGACGATATAGTTTGGGACTTTGATGCAGAAGATTAGATTCTATGTTTATTTGTGGTGTAGATTTTTTTTAAATATGGATGTTAAAGTTATATAGTTTTTAAATTTTTAATGTTTTCAGACTACTATTGTAACCTTGGATTGAATTAGTAAATGTATGTGGATGTAGTATAATATGTTAGTATAAAATGTGATAGTATTGTGTTAAACTTCTTTACCAGCACTTTCTTTAATTTTATGTGTGTAGAAAAATATTAATAGTACACGTTAATTAAGTAATGGAAAAAAACTGCAGAACTTCAAAAAGAAGAAATACCTAAAGCTCGAATGTATGATTTAAATATTACAGTTTTTTTCATTTTCACCCTATATAAATAGATAGAAAAATTTAAGTTTGGGGAGGGAAAAATACAAATTTAATTATTAAAGTGTTCTCAATTTACATTTTCGAAATTATTATAAAAATGAATTTCTGTAGTTATTTTAATTCAGTAACTAGAATTAATTTATCTAATTATTATAAAAGTTGAATAAAGTATTTATAGTAATTAAACTAATTTTATAGATTAAGAAATTTAGTTTAAAAGGATAAGAATATAGTTAACTATTTAAAGTAAGGAAAACTATATTTTCAAATATAAGATTCTTAGATATTTAGTTGAGAAAGAAAAGATTAAAACTCAATAAAGTAAAAACTTTGAAATACATATAAGAGAAGTAAATGTTTCCAATTCAAGTTTAGGAAGAAGAAAATGAAGTTCAAAATTATTAATAGGCTAACTAAAAATAGTGATCCTCACATAAAAAAGTAAAGAAAAAGGGATAGAAAATCAATCCAGAATGAAAAGAAAAAGAATATATATATATATATATATATATATATATATATATATATATATATATATATATATATATATATAAAGTGAGATAAGCTTGAGGAAATGTCTTATAAAAAATTGGCTTCATTTGAATCAACCTAAAATGTAAACTTCAATTACATTTCTGAACTTATATCAATAGATTAGTATTTTACTGAGTAGTGTTTTCATGAACTTCCTATCACCTGAATATTTTAAGTAATTTAATATTTCAAATATAGTCATTCTTGAAATAAATAGAAGACTAAAAATCTTAAACTTGATGACTAAATAGCCTTATATCTATAAAATTAATTTAAATATCTAAAAATATTTCTATTAAACTTTACTATAAAACTTATTTAAATTAATGTCATAGTATTTCTGAATTAAAACTTTACTACAAATAATCATTACTTTTATGTAGTATTAAATTACTTGAGGACAAGTAATAATTAAGTTTGGGGGAATTTGATCACTAGAAAATATATTAAGAATTTCATACCAATTTTATATGAAATTGCACTTTAAAGAAAGGTATTTTCTTTATTTTACTGCAGGAATGAAGATTTATAAGTACTTAAAGCAAAAAGCATAAAAGAAGCGGATTTGGAGCAAAAAGGACTCAATATGATGAAAAATGAACTGTCTCGCCGAAGGCGAGTTTTTCCCGAAAGTTTTGAATATTTTATAAAGAGCCCGCTGATGGCGAGATCGAGCCCGCCGATGGCGAGATCGAGCTCGCCGACAGCGAGATCGGCGCTGTTAGCCCATATTCTAGATGCCCGCCGATGGCGAGATCAAGCCGCCGACTGTGAGACAGTTGAAAAGAGCTAAAATACATTGAACCTGGACGCTTTTTGAAGAGGTGCTTAAGCAACCTTTGGAGATTTGACTACTTCTATAAATAGAGACGAATTCTAGTCATTTGTGTGTCATTTGTGTGTCATTTGTATGGAAGTTAAGTGTCATTTGAGTGTTAGTTAAGTGTCAATTCTAGAGTCTTTTAGTTTCTATATAGAGTATTTAAGTGTGTTGTACTGGAAGGAAGAGTCAAAGGAACTTGAGAGTACGCTTGGGAGAAGAAGTGAGATAAGTATATTTGTTATTGTTTGTTAACTTTAATGAAATCCATGCTTTGTGTTATTTTTCTCATACTTTCTGAGTAGTTCCTTAGTCTTTTTCCTTGTTGTTGAGATTATGTGAAATGATGAATCGAAAGTAACTGTGCCTAAAATTATTAAATATTGTGATAATCTTTTACTTAAAACTTAATTTACTTTCAATCTGGCGAATTGATTTGTTAACATATGTTGAATTATCAACTATAGAAAAGATTACATCCAAGATTCAGGGAAGTCAAAAGCCTTGGAAGGAGGTTGCAAATAAATAGGGAAATATTAACTATCGGGCATAGAATTAGACATTTTAGTGTGACAGACTAAAATATTCAATTCGGTCCTATTGTTTGAGAGTTGAAGTGTAGATGTTAGCCCTCAGGCGAGGGAAACATGGGAGCTCTGAAGTGGCAGCCGGTATCCTCCCAGCCTAACCGCGGATTCAGTAATCAAACATAGGACTAGTCAATGTTCTTTGCACCTGGACCAAAGGGTAAATAATAGGAATGCTCCTATTTGGCACAATACAAACTCTAAACTACTTAAATTCATCATTCACTTAATTCTCTCCACAAGGAAAAATATGCTTTTCTCAATTAGAATCTTATATTTAAACCTTTTTGAGCAATAGTTTTAGTTTAAGTGTTCTTAATTTCCGTATACCAATTTAGTAAGTAAGTCTACTTTAATTTGTCTTTGAAATTCTCTAACTTCCCTGTGGGATCGATATCTTGGACTCCATTAGAGCCCTTTATTACTTGATAACGATACGTATACTTGCGTAGTATCCACAATAAAAATCATAAAATTCATAACAGAATCATCAGTATATATATTCAGTGCGGGATCAAGTTGTTGGTGCCGTTGCTAATTTTCATATTATAGTTGTAAGTATAATATCAAAAAGTGAATCATTCTTCTCATACATTGCTACTTGAGCGTCTTGATAGGCTGCCATATGATCAAATTGAAGTTTCGTTTGCCATTCCAAATGCTCAATTTGATGATACATCTCATGCAAACGATTCCCAATGCTTTGAAGTTCCACTTCAATCTTTTCTAAACAACTAAATAACCTCTCCATACTAACTGCAATAAAACCATTAAAATAAGGTTGAGGATCTTTGGGGAATTTGTCTCTTACCTCATTTCCATGGTTTCCTCTTTCCATTGCTTCCAAACTGCTCTTGTCTCCTCCAAAATAGATTGCTCTGGTCGTAAATATGGTTTCTTAAGGATTGGGGACGAAGATAGGGCAATATATAGGGAGATTTCATGTGAAAAATTGAAGATTTTCGGTTTTTCCATGATTTGTAACTGTGGCGCCTAGGCGCCGGAATCAGGCGCCTAAGCGCCGGACTATCGATATGTTTTGGTTATGCTGGCGTTTAGGCGCTGACTTTTGGCGCCTAGACGCCGGAACCACTTTCGACTCCGTTTTGCCTATCGTCAAATTTTACAAAGTTTTGGTCTTAAAAATAGGTCTATTAAAAGAGTGTGATCAATACACAAACAACAATTAAAATAAATTAAAATCACAAAGAATCACAATGATAATAATATGGGTTGCCTCCCACAAAGCGCTTGGTTTAACGTCGTCAGCCCGACCTAATCAGTTGAATTAATCAGGTTGACTCAGTTCGTAAGCCTCTTCGTAATTTGGTTTTATTGCTCCCATATATGGCTTCAATCTTAATCCTTTAACTTTAAATATTTTTCCAGTCTTGGGATCTTTAATATCCACAACTCCATAAGGGTATACTTTCTCAATAATAAATAGTCCCATCCATTTAGATCTTAATTTTCCAGGAAAAAGTTTTAAACGAGCATTAAATAATAATACTTCTTGTCCACGCTCAAATATTTTCCTTGAAATTTTTTTGTCATGCAATTTCTTCATTCTTTCCTTATAAATCTTTGCATTCATAAGACTCATTTCTTATCTCTTCCATTTCATTCAGTTGTAATAATCGTTTCTCTCCCGCAACATTCAAATCGTATTCAAATCGTAATTGAACCCCTTCATCGCTCAGTAAGCTTTATGTTCCAATTCAACAGGTAAGTGACAATGTTTACCATAAATTAACCGATAAGGTGACATTCCGATAGGTGTTTTATAAGCTGTTCTATAAGCTCATAATGTAGAATAAAGTCTATCAACCTAGTAAGTTCTTTTAGGATTAACAGTCTTTTCTAATATTCTTTTAATTTCTCTGTTTGATAATTCAGCCATTCTACTTGTTTGTGGGTGATAAACAGTTGCAATTCTATGTTTAATTCCGAATTTTTCCAGTAATGATTGAAATCTTATATTTCTGAAATGACTTCCCCCATCTGAGATAATTACCCTGGGCATTCCAAATCTTGTAAAAATTATCTTCTTTAAAAATTTTGAAACACTTTTGGAATCACAGTTAGGTAAAGCGACAGTTTCAATCCACTTTGAAATATAATCAACTGCTAATAAAATATAAATCTTTCCAGATGATGGTACAAAAGGTCCCATAAAGTCTAAACCCCATACATCAAAAATTTCAATTTCTAATATATAGTTTAGAGGCATAGATCAAAGAAAAATATAATGTTAATTTAGTATTGATTTTGTATTAAAATGATTGATATTGCACTTTAAAAAAAGGTATTTCCTTTGTTATGTTGTAGGAATGAAAAATTATCGAAGAAATGCAAAAAGGAACGAATTTGGAGCAAAAAGGGCAAAAAGGGAAGAAATTTGAACTATCCCGCCGACGGCGAGATTTTCCAGAGAATTCAGCCATTATTATATAGAAGCCCGCCGACGGCGAGATCGAGCCCGCCGACGGTGAGCCAGTTAAGAATGCCCTGCTTCTAGAAGCCCGCCGACGGTGAGATCGAGCCCGCCGATGGCGAGACAGTTAATTCTTCACAGATTCATCGAATCAGGACGCATTTCAAAGAGGAGCCGAGGCAACCTTTGGAGAACTTCCTACATCTATAAATAGAGACAAAAAAAGTCGAAGAGAGTCCACTAAGAGTCGAAGGGAGTCCACTAGAAGTCATTAGAGAGTCTATTGAGTGTTATAGTAGAGTTTTATAGTGAGTTTAGAGTTTTTAAGTGTAAAAATTGAGTGTGAATTGTACGAAAAGGAAGAGACAAGAGAACTTCAAAGAGTCTGCTGGGGGACAAACTCGAGATAAGTTGTGTTTTTGTATTATTTTATTTATGAAATTCAAGTGTTATTGTGTTCTTCCCATGCATTCTGAGTAGTTCTATTTTCTTTCTCCTTGTTATGAAATTATGTGAAATGGAAAATTAAAATTAATGTGCCTATAAATATAAATAAATATTGATAATCTTTAACTTAGATCTTAATTTACTATCAATTTGGCCAATTGAAATGTTAAAATCTGTTGTTTGCAACTAAAAGTAAAGATTACATCCGAGATTTGGGGAGGTCAAAGTCCTTGAAAGGAGGGTGCAAATAAATAGGGAAATATTATTTATTAGGCGTAGAATTGGAGATTTTAGAGTGACAGGCTAAAATCCTCAATTTGGTCCTATCATTTGGGTGCTGAAGTGTAGATATTAGCCCTCAAGTGAGGGGAATGTGGGAGCTCCGAAGTGACAGCCGGTATCCTCCCAGCCTAGCCGCAGATTCAGTAAACAAACATGGGATTAGTCATTGTTCTTTATGCCTGGACCAAAGGGTAAAGAATAGGTATGTTCCTATTTGGCACATTACAATTAAATTAATTTGATTTATCCATTCACTTAATTCTCTTAACAAGGGGAAAGATACTTTCTTATATTACATTTTCATAATCGATAGTAGTAGTAGTAGTAGTTGATAAATTTTAGTAAGATTCCATTTAATTTACGTATATTCGATAGAAATTAGTTGGTTCATAATCTCAACTTCCCTGTGGGATCAATAACCACGACTCCACTAGAGCCCTGTATTACTTGCACGATATGTATACTTGCGTTGATAAAGGGTAGCTTAAATTATAATTATTTGCGCATATATTGAAAACTTAATTGCACCTACACTAAAACTTCTTATTAAGCTAACCACTGTCAAGCTTTTGGCGCCGTTGCCGGGGAAGTAGAGTAACTATTGCTAGAGTAACGGACCATTTTTTGTAGTTTCGATTGTGTATGCGTAAATTTGGACCTGAAAATCTAATACCATACGATTCGGAATTAGAACGCACTATAAGAAGGATTAGAAAACAAAAAAAAGGAAATTATAAACATAAATCAAATGGCAAATAATCCAGTAAATGAAAATCAACCTAGACCTTTAAGAGACTACGCTAACCCTACATTAGATGAAATTCACTTAACCATCCAAAATCCTGATGTAGCGGCTAATTCATTTGAGCTTAAACCTACAATTATCCAGATGGTACAAAATAATCAATTTAGTGGTTCACCAAATGAATATCCTAACTTAGATCTTGCCAGTTTTTTAGAACTATGTGCCACATTTAAATATGATGGGGTATCTAACGATGCTGTTAGACTTAGACTTTTTCCTTTTTCGTTAAGGGTTAAGGCTAAGATGTGGTTAAATTCGTTAGCACCTGGATCTATTAAAACTTGGGGAGAACTATCACAAAAATTTCTATCCAAATATTTTCCTCCATCAAAAACTCGCTAAACTTAGAAATGATATAACATCTTTTACTCAGTTTGATGGGGAATCAATATATGAAGCTTGGGAGAGATTTAAAGATCTTCTTAGGAAATGCCCACACCATGCGTTACCAGATTAGTTAATTATTCAAACTTTCTATAAAGGATTAGTAGGATCTCTTAGATCTATTATTAATGCTGCCGCTGGAGGTTCTTTAATGTCTAAACCATTTGATGAGGCTTATTCATCAATTGAAGAAATGGCTACCAACAATTTTCAATGGCCCGCTGAAAGGCTAAGTCCAAAGAAAATAGCTAGTATCCATGATTCTGATGTAATATCTATGTTAGCTTCTCAAATTTCTGCTATATCTAAGAAATTAGATAACTATGGAATGAATTATTCTCCTACGATAGTGGAGGAGAATTCACCTGGGCAATTTGTTGATGTTCAGCCTGCTTATGAAACTTTAAATGCTATTAATAATAGACCCAATAACCCATATTCAAATTATTATAATCCTGGTTGGAAGAATCATCCTAACTTTAATTGGAATAATAATTCTACTAATCAACAATGAGCAAACAATTCAAACCCAATAGGAAATTGACCCACTTTTAATATGTTTACAATTTATGTTTATAGCAACAGCACCAAAAACTTGATCTCGCTTTAAATATATATATATATGATTTAATGATGAAATGTATAATGTGGATTCTACGCAAGTATACGTATCGTATCAAGTAATACAGGGCTCTAATGGAGTCCTGGTTATCGATCCCAGAGGGAAGTTTTTAACAGATTTGTTATCAGCTAAATTTAAAGGAATTACTTACTAATATAGTAAACGGAAATTTAAAGTAACTACAGCAAACTAAAGTAAACTAATGATTGATTTAAATAATTCAGAAAAAGTATCCTTCTCCTTGTTTTTAGAAAATTAAGTGAATGATGAATTTAAATAGAATTCTTAAATTGTATTGTGACAAATAGGAGCATTCCTATTCTTTACCCTTTAGTCCAGGTGCAAAGAACATTGACTAATCCTATGTTTGATTACTGAATCTGCGGCTAGGCTGGGAGGATACTGGCTGCCACTTCAGAGCTCCCACGTTCCCCTCACTTGAGGGCTAACATCTACACTTCATCTCTCAAACAATAGGACCAAATTGAATATTTTAGTCTGTCACACTAAAATGTCCAATTCTACGTCCGATATATAATATTTCCCAATTTATTTGCACCCGCCTTCCAAGGCTTTTGACTTCCCTGAATATTGGATGTAATTTTTACTATAGTTGATAATTCAACATATTTTAACAACTCAATCGGTCGGATTGAAAGTAAATTAAGTTTTAAGTAAAAATTATCACAATTTATTTTAATATATTAGGTACATCTATTTAATTTCATCAATCCGCATAATTTTCATAAACAAGGAGAAAGACTAAGGAAACTACTCAGAATGCATGGAAATAAAACAAAGCATGGATTTCATTTAAAGTTAACAACAACAATAAATAAAATACTTATCTTAATTTCCTCCCCAAGCAGACTCCTTGAAGTTCCTTTGACTTTCCTTCTAGTACAGCAAACTTCTAAATAGCACTCAAATAAACTAAAGAAACTCACTAATGACTAACAAAAGACTCACTTAAAACACCAAAAATAGACTCAGACTCTCTAAAATAGACACACCTAGACACTAGAATTCGGCCTCTATTTATAGAGGTAGCGAAGGTCCAAGGGGTGCTTAAACACCTCTTCAAAAAGTGTCCAGGTTCAAAGTATTTGCATTTTGAACTGTCTCGCCGTCGGCGGGAAACGACCTCGCTGTCAGCGGGGCTTCTAGAAGGTCTTCAAAAATTCTCCTCACGTTCTCGCCGTCGGCGGCCTCGATCTCGCCGTCGGCGACTTAGTTCAATTTGCATGAATTTCTTCCTTTTTGATCCAAATTCGCTCCATTTCATGCTTTTTTACTAAAATCACTTATAAATCTTCATTCCTGCAGTAAAATAAAGAAAATACCTTTATTTAAAGTGCAATTTCATAAAAAATAGATATGAATTTCTTAATGAATTTTTCGGTGATCAAAATCCTCCAAACTTAATTATTACTTGTCCTCAAGTAATTTTAATACTAAATAAAAATAATGATTTCTATAATAGAATTTTTCAATTCAGATAATATGAATTAAATTTAAATAACATTATAATAAAGTAAATATAAATATTTCTGAGTAATTAAATTAATTTTATAGATATAAGATTACTTAGTTATTAGGTCTAAGATTTCTAGTTTTCTATTTATTTTAGGAATAACTATATTTAAAAAGAGTAAATTACTTAAGATATTTAGATGATAGGAAGTTCAAGAAAACACTATTTAGTAAAATACTAATCCATAAATATAAGTTTAGAAATATACTTAAGTTTTACCCTTTAGGTTGATTTTATTGAAGCCAATTTTTGATAAAGCATCTCCTCAAGCTTCTCCTCACTTTATGTTTTTCTTTTCTTTTCTTTTCTTTTCTTTTTGGATTGATTTTCAATCCTTCTTCTTTTTTTTTTCTTTTTTTTAAGTGAGGATTACTGTATCTGGATAGCCTGTTAATAATTTTGAACTTCAATTTCTCTTCCTAAATTTGAAACTTAAAATATTTCCTTGCTTATATATATTTCATAGTCTTTACTTCATTGAGTTTCTATCTTTTCTTTTTCACTTAAATACTTAAGAATTTTCAATTTTTATAATATAGTTTTCCTTACTTTAAATAGTTTACTATATTCTTATTCCTTTTAACCAAATATCTTATTCCATTAATTAATTAAATTACTAGAAACATTTTATTTAACTTTACATAATAATTAAATAAAGTAATTCATGTTTTTTGAATTGAAAAACTACTATAGAAAATCATTTAATAATAATTTTTGAAAATAGAAATTGAGAACAATTTTAATAATTAAATTTGTATTTTTACCTTCCCCCAAACATAAATTTTTCTATCTATACTAAATAGTGAAAAAGGGAAAGTATATAGTAAAATTCATCATACCTTTGAACTTTAGGTATTTCTTTTCTTTGAAATTTTTGCAGGCTTATTCATTACTTACAGAACCTGTACTGTTAGTATTCTTCCACATATAGTATTTAAAAGAAAGAGCAGGGATGAAATTTTAAAATAAGTATCAAACATAACAATTGAAAATTTAATCTATTACTACACATACAATTAACTAATCTATTTTAAAACATATTAAAACAATCTAAACAATGTTAACATTCATAACTTATAAAAACTTAAACTAACATCCTATATATATAAAAAAATTGCAAACTAATTTAACACACATAAGAAGTCTAATATCATAACATAAGCAAATATACCAACATCCATAGTCTCTAGAAAGTACAGAATAATTACATTCAAAATAATAAAGTTTCCCAAAACAACAAATCTAAACAAACCAAACAAACTAAACAAAGGCTCTAATCTTTTGCATCAAAATCCCAAGCTATGTGATCTCCCTGATCTCCAGGCTGAGAAGGCTGAGCAAGTTGGTACTGTGAATAACGGGGGCACTCAGGAAAGACAACATCTAAATCACCACTCCTATATCGACGTTCAGCCTCATAGTATGTAATTTCGTACTCTGAATGTCGCTGGAGATATTCGCTATCATAATCGTGTCTTCTTTCCAAGCCTCTGATCCTTTGATCTATATGCTCAAATCTTCTTTCCATATTTTCTCCAAATAACTCAAAACTCTTTCGACTCAGGGTTAATTCATTCATTAGATCTTGAAGGGTAGGAGTGGTGTACTGAGGGGGTGGATCATAACTAGTAGAGGGTATATCTCTACTTGAAGAAGGTACATAATCCCTTGTCCCAGATCTCCATGCTTCGTGGGATTCATATTTCTTTATATTAGCTCGAGTAAGGGGTTTCATAGGTTCAATCCATTCCTCATCATCTCTTGCCTCTACCATAGATAATTGGCGAGTGCATAGATAAGACCGGGATGTCCTACTCCTCCTCCACTTTCATTTCTAGCGGTGGCTAATATATTTTTATAAATAACATTTCCCACATTAATACTCTTCGGTTCGAATACGAAATTCAGAACTGCTCTATCTCTTGTTACCTCACTATGGTGGTAGGTAGGTAACAAAGTAGAACAAATAAAATAGTGTCAGGCTTTAGATGTTGCATTTAGCATAGAAAGAAGGAAGTTTACCCGTTCTCGCTGCTTTATCTTCCAGACGCCTTTCCCATCAGTGAGAAAGTCGATCACCTCTTCCAGTGGTCCTTCCATAGTTCCAAAAGTTTCATACTCGCTGGTGTAGGTGTCTCGTACTTCATAATAAGCGTTTATTCTAGCGGCGTTGAATTCTACAAAAAACCTCTAACCTTAACCTAGGTGCATCTTCGACTCGTGTTAAATTTGCATAAAATTCCTTTACTACTTCTACGAATGCTTCTGTTGGTCATGAAACGAAATTTTCCCATCCTCGCTCCTTAATGATTCGCTCAACTTCTCCTCCTGGATTCTTGAAAACTCGATCTTGAATGCATTTTCTTGCTTGTATGATTTGAAAATATCGAGTTTATGCTCTTGCATTAATGAATCGGGTTTCGTCATAATCTATCCGTCGCTTTTGTCGTGGAGCCATTTCTCGATCTGTGAAATTTGCAAAAATCTTAACTAAACTTCAAAATATTACTAAGAAGGCTTCTTACAATATCTAAATTTCATTTAAATATATTTTCATGTAATTCTTCCAAGTATTTTCTCCACATTTCGAAATTTTTCAAAATTCTCCAATGTAGAAGAAATCCATGGTGAAAATAAAAAATTTTTGCATAGGAGTGAAGCTCTTACCAAGGGAAGATGAAATCCGGTGTCAAAAAGTGTTGAAATCGCCTAAAATCCAAGATCTCTAAAGCCCTAGGTCAGTTTTTTCGAAAATTTGAGGAAAGGGATGATGAATAGTGTCGGTTGATCGGTTAAATATATGTCTTTTCATGATCTCGCTGTCGGCGAGATTTTTCTCGCCGTCGGCGAGCTAATTAGTTTGATAAGGCAAAAAGTTTCAGGAAAAATCCACCGTCGGCGAGCTCGGTCTCGCAGTCAGCGGGTTTTCTCGCCGTCGGCGAGATCCCAAAAATTTTAAATTTTTTAAATTCGTCAATCATTTTCAACCTCGAATTGCCCTTAATCATTCTTCTGATCACTTAATTTAATAATAGTATGAATATTAGATACTTATACTCACAAAAAGTTCACACAACACAAACAATATAACTTTGTATATGAAATCCATGAAACTTACAAACTTCACACTAACAACTTAACACATACTTAACTTAAATGTTCTAATCCATAATACTCAGCATCGCAATCCACACCACAACACTCTAAATGCTGAGACATAACAATCACATAAAATCTCATCAAATCTGAGATGATCAAATCAAAGTTCGACTCATAATAAAACCTAAATCCAAATCAACACATATATACACAAATATATGACATAAAATAGAAATCTTTCCTACTCTTCAGTGTCTGAACTAATATCTTTTCTGATATTCCCAATGCGACGCAGGTGCACAAATAAATTGTAGAAAGGTCTGAAAGGGAATTCACGATAGATTCTTCATTAATCCATCCTTTCTGTCTTAGTAGATGAATAAAACTGGCCTCGAGATGTCCAGTATGATCAAAGTGCTGCTTCGTTCTCCAATCAATGTGATCAAACATATCAAAGATATTGTCGATAGAATTCATCACATTTTGTAATTCTTTCTCCAATCCTTTAATCTTCTTCAGAATGAAATTGGTTTTATCAGTAAAGAGCCTTGCTAAAGGATTGTTCTGTGATGCTCTGTCAGAAATAATGGTAATCTCATCATTGTTATCCAAAGTTGGAAACATATCAGTAGGATGCAGTGGTTTCCATGGTAAAAGTACTTTTTTCCAAGCCTCATAAGAAACTTGGTACTGATCGCATAAAGCAAATATAGTCGATGGGTGTCCAAGTCCATGCACTGACCCATGCACAATCAATCCCAATGCAGACTTTACTATTATTGATCCTACATCGATAGGTAATCCAATTTGAATACAGTAGTTTAAAATAGCGCATTCCTTCGAAACTTTATTTACCCTCATAGTAGGTAATAATTTTGATGATATAAAGAAATGCCAATGCTTCGAGACGGGGTTAAGAAGTGATGCGGAAAAGCCGACATACCCGTCTTCGCGTAACTCCCAATCATCGGGTTCGTCGGTCGGGTATCTATAGATCTCGTTCATATTGTATCTTGAAGGCACAAAGTTGGAATAATGACGGACGGAGGTATTCTCTATAGAAAACAATTCATTTACCCTTGAAGGAGTAAATGTTACCCATCTTCCTCTGACGTACACATTTCCATTGTTGATCGCATGTAAATTAGAGTAAAACTCTTTAACTACTGGTATAACTACGGCGGATGTCGTATAACAAAATACCTCCCAATGCCGTTGTGCGATCATTTCTTCGATTTTTGTAGTGGAATTCTCTACTCCTCTGTAGACAAATCCTCTTTCTTTAATAAGTCTTTTCTTCATCAAGCCTTTGTTGAAGATTCGTTGCGCCTCCGAACTGACGAATTTTCTTCGGTTCAAAACTTCAGTTTTTTGTGGTTTCTAAGAATTTGGTGGCCATTTCGGATCGAAAGGATTGGTCTCTAGTCGTTCCTAAGGAAGAAAACAGTGTAAAATCGGATTTGGGATAATTTCCTACGAAGAAATGGCTTAGATCCGTCCAAAACCGCACGATAAATCTTTATGAAACCAAATTTTCAACTGCCTCGCCGTCGGCGGGAAGTTTCTCGCCGTCGGCGAGCTAGTTATAAAACTGACTCAAGTCATGGCGCACGATCTCGCTGTCAGCGGGCTCGGGCTCGCTGTCGGCGAGATTCGAAAAAATCACCCAATTTCGCTCTGGTCCGAATATTTTCTGATCTCATCATATAGGTTCAACTTTGTGATGATTCTAATAAAAAATGTTAGTAAGATTTTTTTTAATAATATACACTTACTAATTTGTAGATAATTAAAATAAAAGACTACTATGGGTTGCCTCCCATAAAGCGCTTAGTTTAACGTCGTCAGCCTGACCTAATTTAGTTAGTGATCAGGTTGACTAAGCATTAAAACCTCTTTAAAATTTGGTTTTATACCTTCGAAATATGGTTTTAATCTATGTCCGTTTACCTTAAATCTATGTCCTGTTTTTGGATCTTCAATTTCTATAGTTCCATATGAAAATATTTGAGTTATGGTGAAAGGTCCTAACCATCGAGATTTCAATTTCCCAGGAAATAATTTCAATCTAGTATTATAAAGCAAAACTTCTTGTCCTGGTTCAAAATTTCTCTGATTAATCTTCCGATCATGCCATAATTTCATCCTTTCTTTATAAATCTTATCATTATCATATGATTCGTTTCTTAATTCTTCTAATTCATTTAATTGCAACAATCTCTTCTCACCGACTTCTTTCATATTATAATTAAATTCTTTAATCGCCCAATATGCTTTATGTTCTAATTCAACTGGTAAGTGGCAAATTTTTCCATATATAAGCCTGTAAGGTGTCATTCCAATCGGAGTTTTATAAGAAGTCCTGTATGCCCATAATGCATTATCTAGTCTTATAGACCAGTCTAATCTATTAGGGTTTACAGACTTTTCTAATATACGCTTAATCTCTCGATTAGAAATTTCAGCTAATCCACTAGTTTGTGGATGATAAGCAGTTGATATCTTATGCATAATATTATATTTTTCTACTAGTTTGTGAATATATTTGTTTCTAAAATGAGTTCCTCCGTCAGTGATAATCACTCTCGGCATTCCAAATCTAGTAAAAATATTTTTCATTAAAAATTTTGAAACACTTTTAGCATCACACCTAGGTAAAGCTTGTGCTTTAATCCATTTGGAAACATAATCAACAGCTACGAATATATATGAGTTTCCAAATGAAGGAATAAATGGTCCCATGAAATCTAATCCCCAAACATCAAAAATTTCAACTTCTAATATAAAATTCAGAGGCATTTCATTTTTCCTTGATATATTTCCTACTCTTTGGCATTTATCGCAAGTTTTTATACATCAATATACATCTCTAAATAGAGTAGGCCAGTAGAATCCAGATTGTAGAATTTTATATGCAGTTTTATCTGTCCCAAAATGTCCTCCAAAATCAGAATCATGACATTTTTGAATAATTGGTTCAGTTTCTTCATAAGGCACGCATCTTCTAATGATTAAATCCTTACATTGCTTATATAAGTATGGTTCATCCCAAAAGTATGTTTTAGTATCGTGAATGAATTTTTTCTGTTGTTGCAAAGTTAACATAGGTGATAAAATGTCACTTACAATATAATTTACTATATCAGTATACCAAGGTATTTTCAACTCATTTATATTATAAAGTTGTTCATCAGGAAAACTGTCTAAAATTTCATTATCAGTATCAGATAATTCATGATTTTCTAATCTTGATAAATGATCTGCAATTTGATTATCAGTTCCTTTTTTTAATGATCTCAAAATCAAATTCTTGCATTAATAATATCCATCCGATTAATCTTGGTTTAGAATCTTTCTTTTGCATTAAATATTTTATAGCAGAGTGATCGGTATGTACAATACATTTAGTTCGTATTAGATAATGCCGAAATTTATTAAAAGCATATACAATTGCTAATAATTCTCTTTCGAAATTGTATAATTTATTTCGACATCATTTAGAGTTTTACTAGCATAATATATAACTTTGAAAATCTTATCATATCTTTGCCCAAGAACTGCTCCTATAGCATTATCACTAGCATCACACATAAGCTCAAATGGTTTCTCCCAATTAGGTGAAACAATTATAGGTGTTGTAATTAATTTATCTTTAAATAATTCGAAAGCATTCAGGCATTCGGTTGTAAATTCAAATTTCTTGTCCTTTTCAAGAAGTTGGCATAGAGGTTTAGTAATTTTTGAAAAGTCTTTAATATAACGTCTGTAGAATCCAGCATGTCTAAGAAAACTTCTTACCCCTTTCACCGTAGTTGGAGGTGGTAATTTAGCCATAACTTGAATTTTTGTAGGGTCTACTTCCATGCCTTTTTCCGAAATTTTATGCCCTAATACAATGCCGCCTGTAACCATAAATTGATAATTCTCCCAATTAAGAACTAAATTAGTTTTCTCACATACTTCAAATACTTTTTCAAGATGATTTAAGCACGTGTCAAATGTTGTTCCAAATATAGAGAAATCATCCATAAATACTTCTATTCCGTTATCAATTAATTTACTAAATATAGACATCATACATCTTTGGAATGTTGCAGGTGCATTACATAATCCAAAAGCATTCTTCGAAAAGCGAAAGTTCCATAAGGACTAGTAAATGTAGTTTTATCTTGATCCTCTGGAGCAATTTGTATTTGATGATAACCGGTATATCCATCTAAGAAACAAAAATATTTATATCTGGCTAATCTATCTAACATCTCAGTCTAGAAATGGTAAAGGGAAGTGATCTTTCCTAGTGGCTGTGTTTAATTTCCTATAATCAATACAAATTCGCCATCCAGTGACTTGTCTTATAGGGATAAGATCATTATTTTCATTAGCTTTTACGGTCACTCCTCCTTTCTTAGATACACAGTGAATTGGGCTTACCCAAGCACTGTCAGAAATAGGATAAATAATACCATTATCTAACCATTTTAAAATTTCCTTTTTAACTACTTCTTTCATTATTGGATTTAATCTCCTTTGTGGATCTGCTTTAGTTTTATGTTCATTATCTAAAATAATTCTGTGCATACAAATTGAAGGACTAATTCCTTTAATATCTGCTAAAGTCCAAACAAAAATTTTCTTATATTTTTTTAATTTATCTAAAAGTTTTTGTTCTTGAGATTCATTTAATTCAGATGAAATAATAACTGGTAGAGTTGAAGAATTACCTAAGTAAGCATACTTTAAATGATTAGGTAACATTTTTAACTCAAGTTCAGGAGGTATAATAATTGATGGAATTATATTTTTTTCAGTGTTTTCTGTGTTATCCAAAAATTCAAATTTCTCTTGAATATAATCTAGTTCTTCATTTATCTCAGATTTTTCAATTAATTCAATATTTTCTTTTTCTAATTTTTCTTCATAATATTCCTTAAAATGTTCTTTTTGTAAATGATCGAGTACTTCCATTCGAAAACACTCATCATCTTTTTCTAGCACAAGATACTTCATTGATTTAGCAATATTAAAAGTTACTTTTTGGTCATTTACTCTCATAGTTAATTCTCCTTTCTGAACATCAATCATAGCTTTTGCAGTGGCTAAAAATGGTCTTCCTAAAGTGATAGGAATTTCCTTATCTTCTTCCATATCTAAGACAATAAAATCTACAGGGAAGGTAAATTTGTCCACTTTTACTAATACATCTTCAATAACTCCCTTAGGATATGTAACAGAGCGATCAGCTAATTGAAGAGTTACTGAAGTAGGTGAAATTTCTCCCAATCCTATTCTTTTAAAAATTGATAGAGGCATTAGATTGATGCTTGCTCCTAAGTCACACAAAGCTTTTCCATAGAATTTTTCTCCAATAGCGCAGTGTATAGTGAAACTACCAGGATCTTTTAATTTTTCAGGAAGCTTTTTCTGAATAATAGCACTACACTCTTCCCTAAGTGCGACCATTTCATTATTGGTAAATTTTCTTTTTTATTTAGAATATCTTTCATGAATTTTACATAGTTTGGCATACGTTCTAAAGCTTCTACGAAAGGAATATTTATCGTTAATTTCTTCAAAATTTCAAGGAATTTAGCAAATTTTTTGTCTTTTTTGTGTTGAATTAGTCGTTGAGGAAATGGTGGTGGAGGTTTTTCAACATAAATTTTCATAGCTATTAAAGGATTTTCTAAGTTTGGATCTTGTTGATTCTTTTCCTTTTCAATTTCCACTTCCTCTTTTTGACTTTCAAGTTCTTTCTGAATTCGAGGTTCTAATTCTTTTCCACTTCGTAATTGTATCGCTTTAATTTGTTCATTTCCCTTGTCTTTGGGATTTATTTCCACATTACTAGGAAATGTTCCGAGTATTCTATTATTAAGTGCAGTAGCGATATGTCCTGAGTTTCAATATTTTTGATAGTTGTTCCTTGATTTTGTAATTGGTTTCCTTGTATTTGTAATTGATTTCCTTGATTTTGTAAATGTTGACCCATATTTAATATTAATTCTTCTATAGATAATTTCTTATCTTTAAATTGTGGGTTATTAAATCCAGGTGGATAATTAGATTTATAATTAGGATTTCCTTGATTAGATGGATTTCCTAATGGTTGTGTCATATTATTCATCAATGGTTGATTAGTTGTGTTATTATTCCAATTAAAATTAGGATGATTTTTCCATCCAGGATTATAATAATTTACATAAGGATTATTGGGTCTGTTGTTAATTGCATTAATAGTTTCATATTGAGATTGGGATTTTATAAGTTGTCCAGATGAATTTTCTTCTGATATAGTTGGAGAGTAATTCATTGCAAAATGATCTAATTTTTTAGATGCAGCAGCGATTTGCGAAGCTAACATATATATTGCATCATTTTCATGAATACTAGCTACTTTTTTCGGATTCATTCTATTAGCAAGCCATTGGAAATTATTTGTTGCCATTTCTTCGATCAGTGCATAGGCTTCATCAAATGGTTTTGACATTAATGATCCTCCAGCAGCAGCATCGATGATTGATCTTAAAGATCCTACTAATCCATTATAGAAAGTTTGGATAATTAACTCGATACGGTAACGCATGATGTGGGCATTTCCTAAGAAGTTCTTTAAATCTCTCCCAAGCTTCATATATTGACTCTCCATCAAGTCGACTAAAAGAAGTTATATCATTTCTAAGCTTAGCAGTTTTAGATGGTGGAAAATATTTGGATAGAAATTTTTGTGATAATTCTCCCCAAGTTTTAATAGATCCAGGTGCTAACGAATTTAACCACATTTTAGCCTTATCCCTTAAAGAAAAAGGAAAAAGTCTAAGTCTAATAACATCGTTAGATACTCCTTCATATTTGAAAGTAGCACATAGTTCTAAAAAACTAGCAAGATGTAAATTAGGATCTTCGATAGGTGAACCACTAAATTGATTATTTTGTACCATTTGGTAATTGCGAGTTTAAGTTCGAATGAATTAGCAACTACATCAGGGTTTTGAATAGTTAAATGAATTTCATCTAATGTAGGGTTGGAATAATCTCGTAATGGTCTTGGTTGATTGATATTTTCATTTTCAGGAATATTTGCCATTTGTGTTAAATTTATAATTTCTCTTTTTTTTTCTAATTCTTTTAATTGTATGCTCTAATTCTGAATCGTAATGTATTAAATTTTCGTTCCCAAATTTTTCGCATACAATTTTTATAAAACAAAATAGTCCGTAACTCTAGTAAATAATTTCTTTACTTCCCCGGCAATGGCGTCAAAAACTTGACCCACTTTTCATATGTTTGCAATTTATGTTTATAGCAACGGCACCAAAAACTTGATCACGCTTTAAATATATATATATGATTTAATGATGAAATGTATAATGTGGATTCTACGCAAGTATACGTATCGTATCAAGTAATGCAGGGCTCTAATGGAGTCCTGGTTATCGATCCCACATGGAAGTTTTTAACAGATTGTTATCAGCTAAATTTAAAGGAATTACTTACTAATATAGTAAACGGAAATTTAAAGTAACTACAGCAAACTAAAGTAAACTAAAGTAAACTAATGCTTGATTTAAATAATTCAGAAAAAGTATCCTTCTCCTTGTTTTTAGAAAATTAAGTGAATGATGAATTTAAATAGAATTCTTAAATTGTATTATGACAAATAAGAGCATTCATATTCATTACCCTTTGGTCCAGATACAAAGAACATTGACTAATCCTATGTTTGATTACTGAATCTGCGACTAGGCTGGGAGGATACTGGCTGCCACTTCAGAGCTCCCACATTCCCCTCACCTGAGGGCTAACATCTACACTTCAGCTCTCAAACAATAGGACTAAATTGAATATTTTAGTCTGTCACACTAAAATGTCCAATTCTACGTCCGATATATAATATTTCCCTATTTATTTGCACCCACCTTCCAAGGCTTTTGACTTCCCTGAATATTGGATGTAATTTTTACTATAGTTGATAATTCAACATATTTTAACAACTCAATTGGCCATATTGAAAGTAAATTAAGTTTTAAGTAAAAATTATCACAATTTATTTTAATATATTAGGTACTTCTATTTAATTTCATCAATCCGCATAATTTTCATAAACAAGGAGAAAGACTAAGAAAACTACTCAGAATGCATGGAAATAAAACAAAGCATGGATTTCATTTAAAGTTAACAACAACAATAAATAAAATACTTATCTTAATTTCCTCCCCAAGCAGACTCCTTGAAGTTCCTTTGACTTTTTCTTCTAGTACAACAAACTTTTAAATAGCACTCAAATAAACTAAAGAAATTCACTAATGACTAACAACAGACTCACTTAAAACACCAAAAATAGACTCAGACTCTCTAAAATAGACACACCTAGACACTAGAATTCAGCCTCTATTTATAGAGGTAGGCAAAGGTCCAAGGGGTGCTTAAACACCTCTTCAAAAAGTGTCCAGGTTCAAAGTATTTGCATTTTGAACTGTCTCACCGTCGGCGGGAAATGACCTCGCCGTCAGCGGGGCTTCTAGAAAGTCTTCAAACCGCGCGATCCTCGCTGTCGGCGGGCTCGGGCTCGCTGTCAGTGAGGTAGTTATAATTCCTTCAGAAATTCTCCTGACGATCTCGTCGTCGGCGACTTAGTTCAATTTGCATGAATTTCTTCCTTTTTGATCCAAATTCGCTCCATTTCATGCTTTTTGCTTTAATCACTTATAAATCTTCATTCCTACAGTAATATAAAGAAAATACCTTTCTTTAAAGTGCAATTTCATCAAAAATAGATATGAATTTCTTAATGAATTTTTCGGTGATCAGAAATTCATCTAATCAAGGAAATCCTAATTATAAAACTTCTTATCCACCTGGATTTAATAATAATTCTCAATATAAGGAAAAGAAGTTATCTATGGAAGAAGTAATAATAAATATGGGTCAACAATTACAGAATCAAGGAAATCAATTACAAATTCAAGGAAATCAATTACAAATTCAAGGAACTGCTATTAAAAATATTGAAACTCAACTTGGGCATATAGCTACTGCGCTTAGTAACAAAACTCAAGGAACTTTTCCTAGTAATGTGGAAATTAATCCTAAAGACCAAGGAAAAGAACAGATAAAAGCTATGCAGTTGCGAAGTGGAAAGAAGTTAGAAACAAAAATTCAGAAGGAAACAGAAAGTCAAAATGAGGAAGTGGAAATCGAAAAAGAAAAGATTCAGCGAGATAAAAATTTAGAATATCCATTGATACCTATGAAAATTTCTGTAGAAAAACCACCACCACAATTTCCTCAACGACTGAAATAATATAAAAAAGATAAGCAATTTGCTAAATTTCTTGAAATTTTGAAGAAATTAACAGTAAATATTCCGTTTGTAGAAGCATTAGAACAAATGCCCAATTATGTAAAATTTATGAAAGATATTTTAAATTAAAAAAGAAAATTCACAAATAATGAAACTGTTGCACTTAGTGAGGAGTGTAGTGCAATTATTCAGAAAAAACTTCCTGAAAAACTAAAGGATCCTGGTAGTTTCACTATACCATGCGCTATTGGTAAAGAGTTTTATGGGAAAGCTTTATGTGATTTAGGAGCCAGCATTAATCTTATGCCTCTATCAATTTTTAAAGACTAGAATTAGGAGAAATTTCACCTACTTCAGTAACTCTTCAGTTAGCAGATCGTTCAGTTACTTATCCTAAGGGAGTTATTGAAGATGTTTTAGTAAAAGTGGATAAATTTATCTTCCCGGTAGATTTTATTGTTTTAGATATGGACGAAGATAAAGAAATACCCATAATATTAGGAAGACCCTTTTTAGCTACTGGAAAAGCTATGTTTGATGTTCAGAAAGGAGAACTAACTATGAGAGTAAACGATCAAAAAGTAACTTTTAATATTGCTAAATCAATGAAATATCCTGGTTTAGAAAAAAATGATGAATGTTTTCGAATAGAAATACTTGAACATTTTTTTTTCAAAATGAACATTTTAAAGAATATTTTGAAAAAAAATTAGAAAAAGAAAATATAGAATTAATTGAAGAATCAGATAATGAAGAATTAGAATATATACAAGAAAGATTTGAATTGTTGGATAATAAAGAAAACATTGAAAAGAATATAGTTCTGTCAATTATTAAACCTCCTGAACTTGAATTAAAAATTTTACCTAACCATTTGAAATATGCTTATTTAGGTAACTCTTCAACTTTACCGGTTATTATATCGGCATAATTAAATGAATCACAAGAACAAAAACTTTTGGACACATTAAAAAAATATAAGAAAACTTTTGGTTGGACTTTAGTAGATATTAAAGGAATTAGTCCTTTAATCTGTATGCACAGAATTATTTTAGATAATGAACACAAGCCAAGAGTAGATCCTTAAAGGAGATTAAACCCAATAATGAAAGATGTAGTCAAGAAAGAAATATTAAAATGGTTAGATAATGGTATTATATACCCTATTTCGGACAGTGCTTGGGTAAGCCCAATTCACTGTGTTCCTAAGAAAGGAGGAGTGACTGTAAAGGCTAGTGAAAATAATGATTTAATACCTATAAGATAAGTCACTGGTTGGCGTATATGTATTGACTATAGAAAATTAAATGCAACCACCAAGAAAGATCACTTCCCATTACCATTTCTAGACCAAATGTTAGATAGATTAGCCGGACATAAATATTTTTGTTTTTTAGATGGATATACCGGTTATCATCAAATTCTTATTGCTCCTGAAGATCAAGAGAAAACTACATTCACTAGTCCTTATGGAACTTTTGCTTTTCGCAGAATGTCTTTTGGATTATGTAATGCACCTGCAACATTCCAAAGATGTATGATGTCCATATTCAGTAAATTAATTGATGATGGAATGGAACTATTTATGGATGATTTCTTTGTATTTGGAACATCATTCGATGCATGCTTGAATCATCTTGAAAAAGTATTAGAGGTATGCAAGAAATCTAACTTAATTCTAAATTGGGAGAAATGTCAATTTATGGTTGTAGGAGGAATTGTATTAGAACATAAAATTTCAGAAAATGGCATGGAAGTAGACCCTGCAAAAATTCAAGTTATAGCTAAATTACCACCTCCAACTACAGTGAGAGGGGTAAGAAGTTTTCTTGGACATGTTGGATTTTACAGACGTTACATAAAAGATTTTTAAAAAATTACTAAACCTCTATGCCAACTTTTAGAAAAGGACAAGAAATTTGAATTCACAACAGAATGCTTAAATGCTTTTGAATTAATAAAAGATAAATTAATCACAGCACCTATAATAGTTTCCCCGATTAGGAGAAACCATTTGAACTTATGTGTGATGCTAGTGATTATGCTTATAGGAGCAGTTCTTAGACAAAAATATGATAAAATTTTCAAAGTTATACACTATGCTAGTAAAACTCTTAATAATGCTGAAATCAATTATACAGTTACAGAAAAAGAGCTATTAGCAATTGTATATGCTTTTATAAATTTAGGTCTTATCTAATTGGAACTAAATGTATTGTGCATACTGATCACTCTGCTATTAAATATTTAATGCAAAAGAAAGATTCCAAACTAAGATTAATTAGATGGATATTATTAATTCAAGAATTTGATTTTGAAATCATTAACAAAAAAGGAACTGATAATCAAATTGTAGATCATTTGTCAAGACTAGAATATAATGAATTATCTGACCTTGATAATGAAATTACAGACAGTTTTCCTGACGAACAACTTTATAATAGAAATGAGTAGAAAATACCATGGTATGCTGATATAGTAAATTATATTGTAAGTGATATTTTACCACCTATGTTAACTTTGCAGATGAATGAATTGGATGAATTGAGAAATGAATCTTATAATAATGATAGAATTTATAAAGAGAAAATGAAATTATGGCATGATCGGAAGATTAACCAGAAAAGTTTCGAACCAGGACAAGAAGTTTTATTATATAACACAAGGTTAAAATTATTTCCTGGAAAATTAAAATCCCGATGGTTAGGACCTTTCATTGTGACTCAAGTATATACATATGGAGTTATTGAAATTGAAAATCCAAAGACTGTGAATAGATTTAAAGTAAATGAACACATATTAAAACCATATTATGAGGGTAAGAGACAAAATTATAAAGAGGTTTTAATGCTTAGTCAACCTAATTAACACCTTAAATAGGTCGGGCTGACGACGTTAAATCAAGCGCTTTATGGGAGGCAACCCATAGTTATCATTATTTTTATGTGTTTGCTTGCTTTTGTTAAATTTTTTTTATAACTTCTTTTACTCGTATAATAACCCATAGTCATAACAAATAGAGACCTTGCGAAAAAATTAGAAAACATTCGAACCAGAGCGAAACAAGACAAATTTTGCCTTGGCAGCCGAAGGCGAGATCGAGCCAGCCGACGGTGAGATTACCCGATAAGAATTGGTTTGAGTAGTTATAGAGTCCCGCCGACGGCAAGATCGTTGCCCGCCGACGGCGAGATAGTTCAAAAATGTGATAATGGGGTAGTTTGACAGTTTTTAGCGGTTTTTAAATGTATAACTCCTTTAAAACTCCTATAATCCGAATTCTAAGTGCTATATCTTCCAAAAACGAAAACCCATTCCACTTTAACTGAAAATTATTGCATCCAATAGTCCTGAAATACCAAGATCTCGAGTCTATAATAGAATAAAATTCATCAGTTGCGAGGCTCAGCGAATCTTCAACAAGGTAATGATGAAAAAGTGATTAATCAAAGAGCGAGGATTTGTAAATAGAGGTTTGGAGAATTCTACGATCCGATTGAAGAAATGATTATTCGACGACGTTGGGAAGTATTATGTTACACCACCTCTGCAGTAGTTGGTCAAAGAATTCTACGCTAACTTACATGGAATCAACTAGGGAGTCGTGTATGTGCGAGGAAGATGGGTAATCTTTACTCCTTCTAGGATTAACGAGTTATTTTCAATCGAAAATACACCCGTTTGTCATTATTCCAATTTTTTCCCAACGAGGAATAATATGAATAAAATTTATCGATACTTGACTGATGAGCCAGAAGATTGGGAAATGAGAGAACACGGGTATGTAAACTTTTCTGCATCACTTCTAAATCCCGTTTCTAAGCACTGGCACTTCTTCATTTCTTCAAAGTTGCTACCAACTATGCGAATTAGTAAAGTTACTCTTGAAGGTGCTATTCTGAATTATTGTATTCAAATGGGGCTGCCTATTGATGTTGGTTCGATAATTGTGAAGTCTACTTTAGGTCTGATTGTTAATCAAACAATTCATGGGCTTGAATATCTTCTACAATCTTCGCACTATGCAGTCAATTCCATGTTTCATATGAAGCCTGGGAAAATGTACTTCTCCCCTGGAAACCTTTAGATCCTACTAATATATTTCCTCCATTGGATAATGATAGCAATAATGAAGAAGTTGAGGAGAGATCATCACGAAGTATTTCAACCCTGAGGCCCTGGACTAATAAAACTGACATGATATTATGGAGACTCTCAGGAGTAGATAGAAAGTTGGAGAATGTGATGACATCAATCAATAACATCTCAGATCTGTTTGATCATATTGATTGGAGGATAAAGGAACAATTTGATCACTCTGGACACCTGGAAGCGAGTTTTATACGCCTTATGAGGAAGAAAGGTTGGATTGAAGAAGATTCTACTAAAGAATTTTCTTTCAAGCCATTCTACAATCTCTTTGTTCATTCCCAATCCATGGGTGACATAAGAGAGGAGTTTAGTACTGATACTGACGAGTAAAGGACGTTCACTGTTATGTGTTATGTTTATTTGTTTTGAATTTGTGTTTATGTGTGTTTACTTGTTTTTAGATATTTCGATCTCTGTATAGAGGAGATATTGCACTATGTATTTGTTTTGTTTCAGCGTTTTGTGTGTTGTGGTTTGGATTGCTACGCTGAATTATTGTAGGTTGAGAAAATACCTTATTAGGTTAAATATTGTAATACTTGGATTTTATATATATAAAAATGTGTGTTGTTTGTGTTGAGTAAGTTTATTTGAGTTAATTAACATCTAATTATAGTCAAAATATGCTTAAAAAGATTAATCGGACGTTAATGAGGCTTGAAATTAAGTAAAAAAATTTTGAAAGAAAATTTTTGAGCTAACCCGCCGACGGCACCCTCGATGCCGCCGACGGCGGCTTTTTACAGAACTTTTATGAATTAATTGAACTAGGCCGCCGACGGCGAGGATCTAAAAAAAGTTATATTATGATCAGTTAACCAAACTATTCATCATCCCCAACCTCCCTAAACTTCGAAAAACCGACCTAGGGTTTGCTGGATCTTAGATTTGGAGCGATTTCAACACTTTTTGGCACCGGATCTTAACTTCCCTTGAAAAGAGCTTCACTCCTATGCAAAAAATTTGGATTTTCACCTTGAATTTCTTTCACATTGAGGATTTTTGGGAAAATTTGAAAATGTGAAGAAGATCTATGGAAGAAATTCATGGAATGAGTTTTAGATTACCCTACGTAATATTAGGAAGCCATTAAAGTGTTATTTTAGAATTTTGTTAAGATTTTCGCAATTTAGTTAGATCGAAAAATGGCTCCACGTCAGAAAAGACGCCTCAAATTTGACGAAACTCAGTTCATTAGTGCAATAGCGCAGTCTAGATACAACTCTATCATAAAGGCAAAGACTTGTATTCAAGATCGAGTATTTGAGAATCCGGGAGGAGAAATAGAAAAGATAATTCAAGAGCGACACTGGGAGAATTTCTGTTACCAGACGAACAAAGCTGCAGTGGAGGTAGTCAAAGAATTTTATGCAAATCTGACGCAGGCTGAAGATGCACCGATTAAGGTTAGAAGATTATTTGTGGAATTCGACGCTGCAAGAATAAATACTTATTACGAAGTGCAAGACCCCTATATCAATGAGTATGATACATTTGGCACTATGGAAGGCCCGCTCGAAGAGGTGATCGACTTTCTCACTGACGGGAAAAGAGTTTGGAAAATGAAGCTGCGAGAACGGATAAAACTTCCCTCTTTCTATGATGAATGCAAAATCTAAGGCTTGGCACTATTTTATCTGCTCTACTTTATTACCTACATACCATCATAGTGAAGTCTCTAGGGAAAGAGCTGTTCTGAATTTCTGTATTCAGAACAATAAAAGTATCAATGTGGGTAACATCTATAGAAATATAGTAGCCATAGCAGAAGTGAATCAGGAGGAGGATTAGGACATCCTGGGTTAATTTATGCTCTTTGCCAATTATCTGGGGTAGAAGCAAGAGATGATGAAGAATGGGTTTACCCTATGAAACCCATTACAAAATTAAATATTAAGACTTATGAATCCTATGAGGGGTGGAGATCAGGAACCAGGAGTGCTGCCACTTCCACTAGTAGAGATATACCCTCTACCAGTTATGATCCTCCCGCTTCGATGTCACCTACCCTCACTGATCTGATGAATGAGCTTACTTTATAGAGAAGGAGCTTTGAAGAAAGATTTGATCGTATTGATCAAAGGATTAAAGGTTTGGAGCAAAGACATGATTATGATAGCGAGTATCTGCAGAGGCGCTCTGATTTTGAAGCTTCGTATTATGATGCTGAAAGCCGCTACAGAAGCGGGGAGCTTGAAGTGATATTTCATGAGTACCCTCGATATACTCGTTATCAGCCTAACCCACCACCACCAAACCAGGGAGATGAAGATGTAGTTTGGGATTTTGACATTTGATTAGATTCTCTGTTGTGATGTTTTATATGGATGTTTGTGTTATGTTAGTTGTTTTGATTTAGTATTGTATTTTTATTATGGTTGTTTACTTTTGTGTATTTTGATGTGGATGTTGGTTATTATGGTTAGAATTGTGAGAGCTTTCTTTATTCTTCAGTTGATAAATGTAACTGTGATTAATAAAAATTCTGTGGTTATTGTGTAATGTTTAATCCTATGTTTAGTATAAAAGTAATAGTATTAGTATTGTATGTGTATATCGAAAATTTCTTTACCCAACATATTCTCTAATAATAGATGTGCCTACAGAAATTTAGCAGTACAGGTAAAATGAAGAGAAAAGGCGAAGATCCTGCAAAAATTTCAAAGGAACACTGGAAGTAATAAGGTATGGGATAATTTAAAGTATTTTTCTTTCACCCTACATGAATAGATAGAAAAATTTAAGTTTGGGGGAGGGAAGAAAAACTAACTTAACTATTGCATATTCTCAATTAAATATTTTTCAAAAACTTATTATAAAAACTAACTTAACTAAGTGCTATAGAAAGTTTTAAGAAATATTTTTAGCGATTAATTTATTTGATAGATTAAGATATTTAGTTTAAAAGAATAATACTATAATTAACTATTTATAGTAAAGAAAACTATATTTTTGAGATATTAAAAATCTTAGGAATTTAGTTGAGAAAGAAAGAAGTGGAACTCAATGACGTGAAAACTATGAGGTATATATAGAGCAAAGAAATGTTTTAGAAATTTCAAATTTAAAGCGAGAAAAGTGAAGTTCAAAATCATTAACAGACTATTCAGATATAGTAATCCTCACTTAAGAAAAGAAAAAAAAAAGAAAAAGGATTGAAAAGCAATCCCTGAAAAGAAAGAAAAATATTTAGGATTGAAAATCAATCCAAAAGAAAAGAAAAAGTAAGTGAGGAGAAGCTTGAGGATATGTCTTATCAAAAATTGGCTTCACTTGAATCGATCTAAAGGGTAAAATTTAATTAAATTTCTGAACTTATATATATATGAATTAGTCTTTTGCTAATTGTATTTTCATGAATTTCCTAACATCTAAATATTCCGAGTAATTTAATATTGCAATATGTAGTCATTCTTGAAATAAATAGAAGACTAGAAATCTTACACTTGATAACTAGATTGTCTTAAGTCTATCAAATTAAGTTAATCACTTGAAAATCTTTCTGACAAACTTTACTATAATCCTTATTTAAATAGATTCATAGTATTTTTTTGAATTAAAATTTTACTACATGAAACCATTACTTTTATGTAGTACGAGGATTACTTGAGGACAAGTAATAGTTAAGTTTGGGGGATTTTGATCAAAGAAAAATATAATGATAATTTAGTATTGATTTTGCATTAAAATGATTGATATTGCACTTTAAAGGAAGGTATTTCCTTTGTTATGTTGCAGGAATGAAAAATTATTGAAGAAATGCAAAAAGGAATGAATTTGGAGCAAAAAGGGCAAAAAGGGAAGAAATTTGAACTATCTCGCCGACGGCGAGGAATAGCCCGCCGACGGTGAGATTTTCTAGAGAATTCAGCCAATATTATATAGAAGCCCACCGACGGCGAGATCGAGCCCGCCGACGGCGAGACAGTTAAAAATGCCCTGCTTCTAGAAGCCCGCCGACGGCGAGACAGTTAATTCTTCACATATTCATCGAATCAGGACGCATTTTGAAGAGGAGCCGAGGCAACCTTTGAAGAACTTCCTACATCTATAAATAGAGACGAAAAAAGTCGAAGAGAGTCCACTAAGAGTCGAAGAGAGTCCACTAGAAGTCATTAGAGAGTCTATTGAGTGTTATAGTAGAGTTTTATAGTGAGTTTAGAGTTTTTAAGTGTAAAAATTGAGTGTGAATTGTATGAAAAGGAAGAGACAAGGGAACTTCAAGGAGTTTGCTGGGGGAGAAACTCGAGATAAGTTGTGTTTTTGTATTATTTTATATATGAAATTCAAGTGTTATTGTGTTCTTCCCATGCATTATGAGTAGTTCTATTTTCTTTCTCCTTGTTATGAAATTATGTGAAATGGAAAATTAAAATTAATGTGCCTATAAAATTAAATAAATTGTGATAATCTTTAACTTAGATCTTAATTTACTATCAATTTGGCCAATTGAAATGTTAAAATCTGTTGTTTGCAACTAAAAGTAAAGATTACATCCGAGATTTGGGGAGGTCAAAGTCCTTGAAAGGAGGGTGCAAATAAATAGGGAAATATTATTTATCGGGCATAGAATTGGAGATTTTAGAGTGACAGGCTAAAATCCTCAATTTGGTCCTATCATTTGAGTGCTGAAGTGTAGATGTTAGCCCTCAAGTGAGGGGAACGTGGGAGCTCCGAAGTGACAGCCGGTATCCTCCCAGCCTAGCCACAGATTCAGTAAACAAACATAGGATTAGTCAATGTTCTTTATGCCTGGACCAAAGGGTAAAGAATAGGTATGCTCCTATTTGTCACAATACAATTAAATTAATTTGATTTATCCATTTACTTAATTCTCTTAACAAGGGGAAAGATACTTTCTTATATTACATTTTCATAATCCATAGTAGTAGTAGTAGTAGTTGATAAATTTTAGTAAGATTCCATTTAATTTACGTATATTCGATAGAAATTAGTTGGTTCGTAATCTCAACTTCCCTGTGGGATCGATAACTAGGACTCCACCAGAGCCCTATATTACTTGCACGATACGAATACTTGCGTTGATAAAGGGTAGCTTAAATTATAATTATTTGCGCATATATTGAAAACTTAATTGCACCTACACTAAAAATTCTTATTAAACTAACCACTGTCAGGCATTTCATCTTTTCTGGATATATTTCTCATTCTTTGATATCGATCACAAGTTTTCACATAATGTCCAACATCTTTGAAGAATGTAGGTCAATAAAATCCAGAATTTAAAATTTTAAATGCAGTTTTATCCACTCCAAAGTGTCCTCTAGATTCAGAATCATGACATTTTTGAATTATTGCAAAAGTTTCTTGATAAGGTACACATCTTCGAATCACATAATCCATTCCTATTTTTAATAAATGAGGATCTTCCCAGATATATGATTTAGAATCATTCTTAAATTTCTTAATATATTTGTTATTCAACCCATACGGTAAAATATTGCTAACCAAATAGTTAACTATATCTACATACCAAGGCATTTGTAATCCTTGAATAACATGTAACTGTTCATCAGGGAATTTCTCATTTATATTTTCTTCTTAAATCTTCTCACAATTATTTTTTATTCTTGATAAATGATCAACAATTTGGTTGTCAGCTCCTTTTCTGCCCACTATTTGAATATCAAATTCTTCTAAAAGTAAAACCCATCTGATCAATCTAGGTTTAGCATCCTTTTTAGACATTAAATACTTAATAGCAGAATGATCAGTATGTATGATACATTTCGTTCCAAGAAGATATGGTTTAAATTTATCAAAGGCATATACTATTGCTAAAAGCTCTTTCTCAGCAGTAGTGTAATTTCTTTGAGTTTCATTAAGAGTTTTGCTAGCGTAATATATAACTTTGAAAATTTTCTCATATTTTTGTCCTAATACAGCTCCAATTGCATAATCACTTGCATCACACATTAATTTAAAAGATTTACTCCAATCAGGTGCAACAATAACAAGTGCAGTGATTAATTTTTCTTTTAGAATATTGAACGCATTCAAACAATCTTCACTAAATTCAAACTTAGCTTCTTTTTCTAATAAATGACAAAGAGGTTTAGCAATTTTAGAAAAATCCTTTATATATCTCTTATAAAATCCAGCATGACCCAGAAAACTTCTCACATCAGTAACGGTAGTAGGTAGTTGAAGTTCAGCAATAATTTTCACTTCTGCTTGATCAACTTTCATACCTATTTGTGAAATTTTATGTCCAAGTACAATTCTTTCTGTGACCATAGATTGACATTTTTCCCAGTTTAGAACCAAGTTCTTTTCTTCACATCTTTTCAGAATTTTCGTTATATTTTCCAAGCAAGATTCAAAAGAAGTTCCAAAAACTGAAAAATTGTTCATAAATACTTCAATTCCTTTATCAATTAAATCACAGAATATTGACATCATACATCTTTGAAAAGTTGCAGGTGCATTGCATAAACCGAAAGACATTCTTCTAAAGGCAAATGTTTCATAAGGACTTGTAAATGTTGTTTTCTCTTGGTCCACAGGAGCAACGGGTAATTGATGATAACTAGAATATCCATCCAAAAAATAGAAATATGAGTGTCCAGCTAATTTATCCAGCATTTGATCCAAAAAAGGTAAAGGAAAATGATTCTTTCTAGTGGCGTTGTTTAAATTTCGATAATCAATGCAAATTCTCCATCCAGTAACTTTTCTTGTAGAAATTAATTCATTTTTATCATTGACAATGACAGTTACTCCTCCTTTCTTGGGAACACAATGAATAGGACTTACCCATTGACTATCTGAAATAGGATAAATAATTCTAGCACTAACCATTTCAAAATCTCTTTTTTAACAACCTCTTTTATAATTGGGTTCAATCTTCTTTGAGGTTCAATAGTGGGTTTACAATTTTCTTCCATTAAAATCCTATGCATACAGATTGAAGGGCTTATTCCTTTTATATCTGTAATAGTCTAACCAAAAGCTTTCTTATAGTTCTTCAGAACTCCTACTAATTTTTCTTCTTGATCTTTGCTTAGTTCTGAAGATATAATCACAGGAAAAAATAATGAATTTCCAAGAAATGCATACTTTAAATGTGCAGGTAACATTTTTAATTCCAGATCAGGGACTTTTTCAACTGAAGGTAAAATTATATCATTTTTAGTTGTCTAAAATTTCCCAATTATCATGAATATAATGAGTTTTTTCAGATAAATTTTATTCATTTACTTCTTCAATTCCTTTAGTTAATGACTCATTATATAACACATATTTATCATCTTTTTCTTCAGAAATGACCTTACATTTTTCTTGATAATGCTTTTCAATTATATAATCAAAAATATCCATCTGATAGCATTTTTCTTTGTCAGGATACCTCATTGATTTCAGAACATTAAATGTTATCTCTTGATCATTAATTATCATCGTTAATTCTCATTTTTGCACATCAATCAAAGCACGTCAAGTAGCTAGAAAAGGTCTCCCTAAAATAATAGGTATTTCTTTATCTTCTTCCATATCCAGTATAATGAAATCCACAGGAAAGATAAATTTATCTACCTTAACAAGAACAACCTCTATAACTCCTTTAGGATAAGTGATAGATCGATCAGCTAACTTAAGGGTTACAGTAGTGGGAGAAAATCTCTCCTAAATCTAACATTCGAAAGATAAAAAATGGCATGAGATTAATACTTGCTCCTAAATCACATAAGGCTTTTCCACAAAATTTTTCTCCAATAACACATAGTATAGTGAAACTTCCAGGATCTTTAAGTTTCTAAAGTAGTTTCTTCTGAATTACTGCACTACATTCTTCACTTAATGCAACAGTTTCATAAGCTTCATATTTCCTTTTCTTACTTGAAATATCCTTCATAAATTTTTTATAGCTTGGCATTTTTTCCAAAACTTCAGCGAAAGGAATGTTAATGGTAAGTTTCTTAAAAATCTCAAAGAACTTAGAAAATTGATGGTCAAGCTTCTGTTGTTTTAGCCTTTGAGGAAAGGTGGTGGTGGTCTTTCAACTTCCACTTTAATAGGAATTACAGTTTGATCTTTACTTTGAGAAAGAGCTTCTTTAGCTTTTTCAATCTCTTCAACTTCTCTCTCTTTTTCAATTTCATTCTAAATTTTCTCTTTTAATTCATTTCTACTTCTATGTTGTACAACTTATGCTTGTTCATGATCTTTTCCAGTTCTTTTAGATTAATTTCAATGTTGCTAGGCAGTGTTCCTTGAGGTATGTAATTAATAAAATTAGCAATTTGACCCTTCTGATTCTCAATATTACGAATAGCAGTGTTTTGACTTTGTAGCTGATTACCTAGTTGCAAGATCAATTCTTCTATAGATAACTTTTTCTGCTGATTGTTAAAACCAGGAGGATAAGTTGGTCTATAGTTTGAATTTCCTTGATTGTTTCAATTTCCAGTTGAATTAACTTGATTATTACTCTATTGTTGATGTCCATTATTCCAATTAAAATTAGGGTGATTTTTCCAACCTGGATTATAATAATTAGAATAAAGGTTATTAGTTTTACTAGCAATGCTTGCAAAGTTTCCATTGTTTGAGAATCATCGGGATTTGGAGAGTTATCATTACTTACATGCGACATATTAATAGTAAAATTATCCAATTTCTTATATATCACAACCACTTGTGAAGCTAAAATAGAAAAGGCTTCATTATCTTCAATACTTGCCACTCTTTTAGGATTAATCCTTTCAGAAGGCAATTGAAAATTGTTGTTAGTCATTTCTTCAATTAAAGTATAACCTTCTACAAATGTCTTAGCCATTAAAGCACCACCAGCAACAACATTTATAATATATCTAAGTGATCCAATAAGTCCATTATAAAATGTTTGAATAATTAACCAATCTGATAAAGCATGATGATGACATTTTCTTAATAATTCTTTAAATCTTTCTCATGCTTCATAAATTGTTTCTCCATCAAATTGCATAAATGAAGTAATATCATTTCTTAATTTAGCAGTTTTAGAAGGAGGAAAATATTTAGCAAGGAATTTTTGTGTCATATCTGCCCAAGTTTTAGTAGAACATGTTGCTAATAAATTAAGCCACATCTTTGCTTTATCTTTTAAGGAAAAAGGAAAGATTCTAAGCCTAATAGCATCATTATTATATTTAAAGGTAGCATAAAGTTCTAAGAAGCTAGCAAGGTGTAAATTTGAATCATCATTTGGTGTTCCTCCAAATTGATTATTTTGAACCATTTGAATAATAGAAGGTTTAAGCTCAAAAGAATTAGCATCTACAGCTGGCATTTGGATACTAATATGAAGTTCATCAGCTGTAGGGTTTGCATAATTCCTTAATGTTCTATAAAAATTTTGTTCGTTAATTTCTATTGGATTTTGATTATTGTTATATAAGTTAGTCATTTCCTGATTTTTTTTAATTTGTTTTTCTTTTCTAATTCTTTTAACTGTTCTTTCTAATTCGGAATCAAAAGGTAATAATCCTTCAGATCCAGAACTACGCATAAAAATAAATTAAAATCTTTTTGATATTTTTTGTTTTTTTTTATTTTTTTATTTAAAGAAATAAAAGTGATTAATTTATTTTAATTTAAGAAATGTAAAAATTGTCTTTTTAACTTTCTTCTTTACCTTCTCCGGAAACGGTGCCAAAAACTTGATGCGGTTCTGATCTTTACTTATGTAAGAATTTATGAATTTATATTTTAAATATTTATAATAATTTTTGTAAAAGTCACAATTTCAAATGCAAGTATACGTATCGTTTCAAGCAATACAGAGCTCTATTGGAGTCCTGGTTATCGATCCCACAGGGAAGATTTTTGAGAAAATTAATTTAAGAAAGATTTTAGATTTTTCAAATTAAAAGTAATTATTATTTTTATTTCTTTTCAAAATTCAGATTTTAAATTTAATAAAATTTCTACTAAATTTAAGTAAGCAGTATTAAAGTAAAGATTAATGCAAGTATAAATAAAACAACTTTCTCCTTTTCAGCTAATCGAAGATTTTTTTAGAATAATTATCATTTGTGGAGAACTTAGATTGTGTTATTGTGCCAAATAGAAGCATTCCTATTTTTTACCTTCGCTCGATAGTATAAAGAATATTGGCTAATTTATAGATCGATTCAGAATGTTTTGTTAGAAGAATGGGTTAATCTAGGCTCACACTTCTATATGTCTAAGGGTGGCTATAGTCGGCCCTACCAGTGACCCGTTCCCTTTCTATAAATTAAATTATTAGAATTTAGTCTGTAACTCAAAAAATTAATCAATTCTACGCCCAATAAACAATATCTTTCTATTTATTTGCACTTCACCTTGAATAACCCGCACATAGCCTTCGATTACCCAAGGATTCATGTGATATCTACCAGTTAAGAACTCATCTCCGGATAGGTCTCGGAATTATTCAACAGGTTTTAACAATTTAAATGGCCAGTTTCAAAGGTAAATTAAGATCGGGTATTAATATCATCACAATTTTTATAAATATTTTAAGTTAAGTTCTCCAACAAAATTTAATTATCTTAATATCTTTTCATAGTTGAAAGGAGAAAGAAAACTAACTACTCAGAACACATTGAATTCACACAACAAAACATATTAATAAAACTTTGAACCAAGTTACAAATACTTATCTGGAATGTTCTTTCAAGTGATCCGCTGACTCCTACTGACTCCAATGCAAGGTACAAGATTTCAACAGCAACAATACTTGAAAACTCACACTTACTACTCAAAATAAACTCACTAAACACTAAAGAAAGTGACTCCTTAAAAGTGTAAGAATTCTAGAGGGGGACTAAAGAATGTGTGGGGGATATTTGGTGCTAGAAGGGGCTTTAGGGTGCACTTTTCTCTATAGAATTGACTTATATTTATAGAGCTTCGAATTTGACCAGGGGTTGCTTAAGGCATCTCTTCAAAATTTGTCCAAATACAATGTATCTTCTAGAAGGTAATTGTCACGCCTAGGCGTCAGAATCTGGCGCCTAGGAGCCGGAGTCCGTGACCAGGTCTCCGTACCTCTTCACTTTGGAGCGATTAAAACCGTTTTCCTGTGTTCAGATGCATTATATCACATGTCCTATGTATTAGGACTATCTTCCAGTATTCTAGAAGGTCTAATAACTGCTTAACATCGTCAAAATAACTGCCCAAAGTCGTCAAAATCTTATCTGCTTCACACTTAAACTATTTACACATATAGCGCTCAAATCTTTAATATCACATTAAAAATAACACTACGAACACATTTTAAAAAAGAAATTCAATTTCTCATGCATATGTCTAAATTACTAAAGTGCTATGAATATAAATATAAAAGTTTAGATGTGAGATATGTAAATACACCAGAATTATGCGCTATGTATGTAAATTTCTCTTATAAGCTTGCCGATCGCTAATATTCATTTGTTGGGAACTTCATGTATTGTCATCCCATTCTTATTTTGACGAGATGTTCCTTTGAGAATCACAATTTTCATGGTTGTTTTACCTTTACATTATTTAATGCGAGTCATGTTGTTATCAAAATTTTAGTAGTAAAAGATTAGTTTGTTTGCTACGAATCCATCCTTATTGCACCTTTAAGAGCGGTTTCAAAATCGCTACAAATTTATGCTGCTAAAAGCAATATTTTCTTGTATTGTCTATTTTGTTTGCAACGAATCCATCATTGTTGCAAGTTTTTTAAAATGGTAGTCACATTTTGATGTAACCAATGAATCACCTATTATTTTGATTTTGATTTTTTTTTCTACCTCATTGTACATTTCTTCAACAAAGCAATGTTATTTTATAGGCTCAATTATTGGCAGCCCATCATTAATGAATATTCCTAATATTTTATATTTGGGACATTTACATATGGACACTCAATTCTTATGTATTTATATATCTAACGCTAAACTTTAATTTTTACATATTTGACATCTTATTGATGCATAAAAAAAATATATTGTAAATCTAATTACACTGACAACAATTCAAACTGAATCTAAATAAGCCCAAATCAAACATTTTATGTATAATCAAATTTTTTTATGTTTTAATTGGAATTTCAAATAATCTTCAAATTTGACATTCTTATAGTCAAATAAAGAAGTTAGACCAGAAAAATCCAATGAGTTCAAGATCATTTATTTGAATGTAAATTTAGTTTTTATGTTAATATGTTTAGAAATACGTAAAAAAGCAAGATAATAAAAAAATATTATTTTCGGCTCAGCTGACAATCCGATTAGAATGAACAATTTAGATTTGAAATCCTCTAAATTTAAGTCATTGTCATAAAAGTTCTCTTAATACTCAACTTTCTTCTAGAAATATTATTTTAAACTTATTCTTCCTTTATTCAAGCTATAGGCCAATAATTTTTCTAACAATGAGGTTGCTATGATGAGTCTAGATGAATCTTGCATCATTAAATTCTTATATATTTACATGTATCTATCACCTATATTTTAATATTACATTCATAATACTTGAATCATTAACTTCACACAAAAATTTCATTTTACTAACTTCTTCAATGTCAAACCTAGCTTGTTTTATGCATAGGAATTACAAATGTAAATGTGAAATGAATATATCCGTGATAGCGTTCGTGTAGTTCCAGTTACAGACAAAATTAGATAAGAGTAATCCTAGATGGTTTGGTCACATTAAGTAGCTCCAGTTACGGACAAAATTAGATAAGAGTCATCCTAGATGGTTTGGTCACATTAAACATCGGCCATCAAATGATCCGATTAAGAGAGTAGATATTTTGGATTCGACTTATGTTAAGAAAAGCGGAGGTAGACCGAGGAAAACTTGAGCATATTGTATTAAAAATGATCTTAATTTATTAGAATTAAATGAAAATATGATACTAAATAGGATGCAATGGAGAAAAAGGATTCATGTAGCCTCAATCTTCAAAATGGTGTGTCCTCATATAAAAAGATAAACAAAATAACCTAATATAAGAGTAGTAACCTCAATCTCCAAGATGGTGCAAGCAGCTAAACAAATGTTTTTGAAGAATTTAAACTTCCAGCATGCTAAATTTTACTAAGCAAAAGAAAGAACAAATTATGAAATAGCAATAGATTTCATGTGCACCGTGACATGAACTTTGAATTATTATTATTCATTCAATAAAAATAGTCGGATAACTATCACAGTAAATAATACACAACAACACCAAACAAACAACCTCAACAAAGCAACTGGATCCACCAAATCCAACCGTCGCAGAGCTCACATTCAACATTCAGCTATAGGAAAGGCAGATCCAATCTTGTCGCGGCCTAAATGATAGCATTTAATTTTGACAGAGTAAGGACCCAAACGAACGTGGTTGTCCTCTCTGCCAACAAAGAAGCAAAGAGTGTAGAGAGCGACTTCAAACTCCGGACTGACCCCAACTATAGTGTCGGATACAGACTTTAGGACGCCATTTCACTTGAATTGAATGGTTAGAAACTGAGTTTCTGAGTCTGGCTGCATTTTTCAAAAAAAGTGAAAACTAATTTAGATGAAATCAAACTTTAAATATAAGAAAGCAGAAATATAAGTGGATAAGTTGTTTTGAAGTATATAAATTATAAGGGGGAGAGCTTTTGGAGAGGATTCTTTGGTTTTGGCCCCGTTTGTTTAGGGCTTCGTGGGGCGTCGCAGGGCGTCGCGGGGGCTTCGGCTGATTTTCGTTCGTTTGGATAGAGCGGCGCGGCGGAAGCAGAGACGAAGCAGAGAGGACGCGGGCAGCGACAATAAACCCGCGGCGCAGCTTCCTCACGCGGTATTTCTCATCCCTACCCCGCGCGCCTGCCTTCCTTCTCCCTTCTGCCTGCTGATATCTCCGGCTTATCTGTTGCCTTTTCTTCTTCCCTATCCACTCGAATCGGCCGATCTCAGGTAAAAACCGAGTCATTTTTGCCGATCTACTTGCAGATCTGAGGTATTTTGAGTGTTTCATCGTAATCTCCCTTCTCTATACCTCCCGCTTTCTCGACAGCTTTTCTCTGTTTCTATGCTTACGCTTCGTCTGGATCTGTGAAATGGCATGAGATTTTAGGGAGTGTTGGACTTTATTGTTCTTTACGTTTTTCTGGAATGAAATTCCAGCTGACCCTTGTTCTCCATCTACCTTATGCTTCTTACACTGCACAGTTATTGTTTGCGGTTTTCTGGTTTGTTCTGAAGGCTTGATCTGTTCAAATTAGGTAATATGAAATGGCTAGAATGGTTTGTTCTTAAGGCTTGATCTTCACTAAATATGAAATGGCTACAATGACAAAAAAATCTGGAAGAGTTGGGCATCACCTTAATTATTTTTGAATGGTTTGTTCTTAAGGCTTGATCTTCATTAGTGAAGTTTTACGGTTTTTAAGTTGGGCATCACCTTAATTCACCATGACATAAATATTGTTTGCGGTTTTTATAGCTGTTCCATGCCTTCACTGTTAGTGTTGTTCAATATGTCATGCTCAACTGCATAGAAATCACTTTAATTGTTTGAGATCATGTATGGTTCACTAAGAGAATCAGTTCCACCTGCATAGAAATGACTTCCCAAGCTTGCCAGCAGCAATTACTGTCTTGAAATTTCTTATTAATCATATGAACTGCCTCCTTTGGATCAGTTCTAACAGGTTCAAATCAGGCTGAAATTATTTGTTGAAAATGTTAGTTGTCATGATTTCCATGTGCATCAGAAATATGTTTAATCAACCTCCCGAGAATGATATTATGCTTCCAGTTATGATTGTATTCCCTAAAACAGATTCCTGCTTCCAGTTTTTTTATCATAAGAATTGGGTGGTGTATGTAAATGCCCCCAATTGATTATATATAAATTCATGAGAATTGGGTGGTGTATGATATATAAATTGGGTGGTGTGAGAATTGGGTGGTGTGAGAATTGGGTGGCGCATTCATTTCTGCTTCCAGTTTTTTTATCACTGCATGTACTTTAGTTTAGATGTGATATATATAAATTCATAAGAATTGGGATTAGTTTGATTTTGACTTGAGATTATTGGTTATGAAATGAATGCGCAATGGGATTACCTATATCATTTTTTAATAGTATAACATTTTAAAATAGAATCGGGCTCATAATATAAAATTTTTTCGTTAAACATTTTAAAATATAATTTATTTTTATTACTTTCAATATATAAAACATTAAATTTTAAATAAAAAACTTGTATTTGCAAAACCTGTATATCATATAAATAAATCGAAAATTTCAAACAGTTTTAATAAAAAGGGGCAGACCGTTCATTTTTACAGAAAAAGCTGCCAGTGTTGTTTCCACATATGTGACAAACAGACAATCAACTTCCCATAGTCTGCTTCACAGAGCAACGCAGTATTCTGTACTAAGCGAAACAATGCAGCCGAACCAAACAGGCCCTTTGTCTGCAGTAATGTGGATCTTTTCACTACATCAGAGTGAATATAGATGGTCTAAGAAAATGAGTTCTAGTTTAACGTGCATAGCAGTTTTGAATGCTTGGTAGGAGAAAACCATTAAGATGTTAAGTATAACATCCTCAGTGTCAATGTTGGCGCCAGCCAGTGAAGTTTTTAATGTTGGGTATAAGGAGTTTTGGGATGTTCGTGGTTGTCATGGTAGTGGAGCTGAAGTCATTTATGCGGCTTGTATTTAGAGGCAGAGGGAAAGGAAGTCGACATAGGAGAAAGGCAGGATGATCGAAGAAGAGAAGCTGCTTTTGTGTCGAGTTTATCTGTGATACCTAGAAAGCTTACACACTAAAGCTGAGAGAAGCCGTTAATATAAAAAGTTTCTCAAGAGAACTTGATGCAGTGACTCTAGAAGTTTTTACGAGAAAAACCCGTAAAGGGAAAAACCACGGGACCTGGCCCAGTTGCGAGAATCCACTATTGATTGACGTTTACAGAAATCCCTCGTCCCACAGATGGGAAAAGGTAATTATATGATATAGATTACAACGTCGACTGACGGTATATGGATGATGGTAGTGGTCGACGATCGACGGTGGTCCACGACCTTCAGCGGTGGTCGACGGCTATCAGCGGTGGTCGAAGGCGGTCGGCGAGGATGCAGAACTGCTTCTTCTTCTCAAGCCTTCAGACTCTCTCTTTTGGTCCCCCTCTCTCATGTGAGAGTTGGGATCTATTTATAGGCTTCTGGGTGCAATTAATGCAGGCATTTCGATCGGACGGTTCAGAAAGCTCCCCTCGATCAGACGGTGTTAAAGGGGCATTTGATGGCCTTAATGATGTCGGAATTGAGTGATATTGGGCTTGTTGGATTCGTCTTGCCGAGACGCTCGATTCGAGTATGAGCTTGCTATTGTCGGCATCCATTTGACCTTCCAATGTGTCCGAAAAACTTCTAAAAATGGTTTAATGACTTGATCCGGGCTTGATTTGACTCGGATTGGACTAATCTTGATATCATTGGGTCTGTTTCATCGAGCCGGTCGGTTTGACTATAAGTTTCGTTGAAATCGGAGCTCCGGATGATTTTTTATCAAGATTTGAATGTTTCTTGCTCAAAAGATTGCATCGAGATTTGTGTTATGCTTTGAGATTTGTGCCGGTGATGAAAAATATTTGATGGCGTATCAGTTGCCCCCCTATTTTCGGGCGAGACCATTTTTATCGTCCGAAAATATCAAAATCTTAGCTCAGTGGTAAAGCCTTGATGTCATGTGAAGGGGTGGAGTTCGAATCCTGTGCTTGGTATATGATGAGGTTTATTATTATTATATATTTTTTAGGCTGGGTCTGAAACGGCGGGTAGCGCCCTTCAGTGGGCCCGAATCTGGACGGGCTGCCTAAAATGGAATCCGAAAAAGAGCATCTTAAATTTGAACAATTTTTTTTATATATATTTATAACTGTTTAAGAATTAAAAATTGGAATTGTGTTTAATAGATTGGGAATTTGAATAGCCTTTTATACGTGTGTGTGTGTGTGTGTGTGTGTGTGTAGTTATCCTTTATTATATATATAATTCTTATAAATACAGAATCCGAAAAATGCATTAGGAATCCAAAATTGCATTTGCATTTGGAAGCTGAACCGTGAACTGTTTGTTCTAATTACTTTCATGTATATTACATAATTTGAAAAATTAAAACAGCAAGAATGTGAAAAGTCTTTTTTTTTTTTTTAAGATTTCAATTAATTTTATATTATAAATATGGAATTTGAAAGATCAAGAGAATATGAAATGAAAAGTTTTTCCTTTAATGATCTTCATTGATTCCGTATTATAAATGTGGAATTTCAAAGATCAAATGAATATGAAATGAAAAGTTATCATTATTATTATTTTTAAATGTTTTGTCTCATATTAAGCTTATAAATAGAGGTCATAGATGAGAGGAAAAACCACAAGTGAGGAGAAGGAGAAAGTCATCCTGCGTTGCGGCATAGAGTTGCGACGAAGATTTGCGGCGCAGAGTTGCGGCGAAAATTTGCAGCGCAGAGTTGCGGCGAAGAGTTGCGGTGCAGAGTTGCGGAAAAGTATTGCGGTGCAGAGTTGCGGAAAAGTGTTGCGGTGCAACGTTGCGGTGAAGAGTTGCGGAGAAGTGTCGCGATGAAGCATTGCGGTGCAGTCCCGGCGAAGTGTTGCGGCAAAGAATTGTGGCGAAGTGTTGCGGCAAATCGTTGCGGCAAAAAATTGCGGCAAAGTGTTGCGGCAAACCGTTGCGGCGAAGTGTTGCGGCGAAGTGTTGCGGCGAAGTGTTGCGGCAAACCGGTGCGGCGAAGTGTTGCGGCGAAGTGCTGCGGCAAACTGTTTCGGCGAAGTGTTGTGGCAAACCGTTACTGTGAAGCGTGTCGTGGTGGCGTGACACAATACAACGACGTGTTGCGGGGGCGCGTTGTCGCGTACCGTTGCAGCGACGCGTTGCCGCGGGATGTCGCATTGCAGCGGGACGTCGTGGCGGAGTGTTGCAGAGGCGCGTCGTGGTGGCGGAGCGCTGCAGAATGCGTACTTGATGCTGCGTATTCTGTAGGAGATTTCTGTATCACTCTTGCACGTTATGAAGGTGATGAAAAAATGTTGTATTTTTCCCGCCGCGCTTTTAGGTGAAGATTTCTTGCTTATGTGGTAGTGACGATATACGGTGCTCTCCCAATGATTATCAGAAGTACTAGAGTTTTGGGAGGCGATGTTGACTCTACTCGAAGATGAGCGGATTTGTTGTGGCCCTTGTGCAATTATATGTTGATATTTGTAATATTTTTAATCGTCTGATGTGACATTTGAAGATGATGACAATGTATTTCTTTGCGTCTTCCACGGTTGTTGTGGCTTCTCGAAAGTCTTTTTGTGGTTCATGTTTTTCGAGATTGTATCCTCTCAGACTTATGCCTTAAAGGAGCTTGAACTGGTATCTTCTGAGGCTCGTAGCCTGCTGAGGTCTTTGAGTGTACCTGTGCCTTCTGAGGCTTGTAGCCTTCTGAGGTCTTTGAGTATACTTGTGTCTTTTGAGGCTTGTAGCCTTCTGAGGTCTTTGAGTGGAGACCCTGTCAACCACTTGCTCTCATGGAGTCTTTCTAGTGAGGACCATGTCCACTACTAGCTTCCGATCGAGACTTGCCTCTTGGGCTCGTCTTCCAGGGGCATGGTAGCATCTCATTGAGTCTTGCCTCTTGGGCTTGACTTTTACGAGTACCGTATCTTCCCGTCGAGTCTTGCCTCTTGGGCTCGACTTCTAGGGGTATAGCACCTCTTTTCATCAAGAGGACTTTCTACACAAAATTCTTTCATGAGAAAATTAAAAAAAAAATTAAATGAAATGAAATTTTAAAAACACATGAAGATTTTGTTAAAATTAAGAGTTTATAAGCCAGTTTTTACTCAGATAAGATGAGTTGGAAATATACTTCTCATTCGATAATTCCAACGATTCTGTTCTGGTTTCCCTCACATTGTTGTTGTAAGTAGCGACCCATATGTCCTTGGCGTATCAGACGTTCAATTTCTTCCTTTAATTGAAAACATTTTTATGTTGAATGTCCCTTTGCACGATGGAAATGACAATATTGTGACTGGTCTCCACCATTTGGATTTCTTAATGGCTTTTGGCCACTTGACAGTATCTTCATCCTTGATGGCCATTAAGATGTTAACACGAGACGTGTTGAGTGGCGTGTATTCTTTTTCTGATCGTTGCTCATGATTCCCCTGTGGTTTAAACTTTTTTTGCTGTGAAATTTTGGTATCCTCAACGTTATTCTTACGCTTGCCCCCCAATCGCTCAAATTGTTCCTTGTGAGCAATGATGGCCTCATCTGCAGAGATTTGTGCCTCAACACGGTGCACAAGGTCAACATAAGAATGAATTGTCTCTCGCATAAGTGATGAGTAGAAGGGTCCTGGGCGGAGTCCCCCAAGAAAGACTCCCCTAAGCAACTCTAGATCTACTCCTGGAATTTGACGGGCTTCAGTAGAAAACCTGCGGAAGTAGTCTTTGAGTGATTCTCCTTCACTTTGACGAATTCCTAAGAGATGAGATGAATCCTTGATGATCCTTCGATTTGCTATGAACTGTTCCACAAATAGTTTGGCAAGCTTGTTAAAGGTGTTTACAATGCCCCCCGGCAGAGAGTAAAACCAGGTCCGAGCTTGTCCCTTAAGAGTAGCAGGGAACACTTGACATAAAAACGCGTCAGAGGCACGTTGAATGTGCCTGATGGTTCTATAATGATCAATATGTTCATAGGGATCAGAAATCCCTTCATATGCGTCAATGTTCGGCATCTTGAAGCCAGTTGGAATGGGGTGTTGGAGGACTGCATTCGCTAAGGGAGAAGATTCCTTGATGTTATGATGAGTGTGGAAGCGATCTTTTTTCTCAATGGGGAACTCTTCTCGGACGAGGCGACGTAATTCGTTATGGATGACATTATTTGGAATGGTAGCGAGATGTGGCGGTGCTAGGTGAACTGCATGAGATGGATGGGTGGAACTTGCAGTGTCTAAGAGTTCAGCATCACGACATGGTACGGGAAGTGTTCCTTCTTGGGGAGAGAGGCTGGTACGAATTCTTCCGGACATGTTTCTCATAGGACGCTGATTCAATGGTGGACGATTTTCATTCATCGACGGTTGTTGGGTCCTACGTAAAAATTGTAAGATCTGCAGTTGAGCTTCCTCCATTCTTCGCATGCGTTCTTCCATAGAAGGACCTGAAACCCCCTCGTTGGCAGGAGAGCGTGTTACAGGACGGGAAGATGAAGAAACATATCGCCCTTGACTACGTGACAGATTCCTGGAACGATGGGTGTTGGAGCGAGCTGCTCCGTTGTCTCGAATATTGTTACTGTTTTCCATGTAGGAAAATTGAACAATTACTTCAGTGATGGGAATGAGAGTTTCCTACAGACGGCGCCAAACTGATGCGTGCTAGAAAATTCGCGACGGTAGAGTAACAAATTATCGTCTTAGCTTTGTACGAGATTTCAGCACGCACACAGATGAAAAGGGAACAAGCGAGTGACTCGGAAGTTTTTACGTGGAAAACTCGTAAAGGGAAAAACCACGGGGCTCGGCCGGTTGCGAGAATCCACTATTGATTGACGATTACAGAAATCCCTCGTCCCGCAGACGGGAAAGGGTAATTATATGTTATAGATTACAACGTCGACTGACGGTATATGGATGATGGTAGTGGTCGACGATCGACGGTGGTCCACGACCTTCAGCGGTGGTCGACGGCTATCGGCGGTGGTCGACGGCGGTCGGCGAGGATGCAGAACTGCTTCTTCTTCTCAAGTCTTCAGACTCTCTCTTTTGGTCCCCCTCTCTCATGTGAGAGTTGGGATCATTTATAGAGCTACGGGTGCGATTAATGCGGCCGATTTCGATCGGACGGTTCAGAAAGCTCCCCTCGATCAGACGGTGTTAAAGGGGCATTTGATGGCCTTAATGATGTCGGAATTGAGTGATCTTGGGCTTGTTGGATTCGTCTTGTCGAGACGCTCGATTCGAGTATGAGCTTGTTAGTGTCGGCATCCATTTGACCTTCCAATGTGTCCGAAAAACTTCTTAAAATGGTTTAATGACTTGATCCAGGCTTGATTTGACTCGGATTGGACTAATCTTGATATCATTGGGTCAGTTTCATCGAGCCGGTCAGTTTGACTATAAGTTTGCTGAAATCGGAGCTCCGGATGATTTTTTATCAAGATTTGAATGTTTCTTGCTCAAAAGATTGCATCGAGATTTGTGTTATGCTTTGCGATTTGTGCCGGTGATGAAAAATATTTGATGGCGTATCAGAATTGAACTTAAAATACATAACAGATTAAGTTAGGAGTTTTAGCCAAAGGTAATTCTATCAAATGTGACTATTTATATACAAATAGGTTATAGGAAAGAAATTTATATGAGTTGGTCCTCCGTCGAAATGAAAGCACGAAGTAAACTAGCTTGTTAGAAATAAGTTAGTAGACCCAAACAAACAGATAAAATTCTACAAATCCTGAGAGTTCCAATTGCCAAAATAGAGAAGATACAGAATGGAGAAACCAAAAACCTTCACATAAAAAAAAATAAAAAACAACAACAAAAACATAACATCCGCTCACCAACCCAACTTGGAGTTTAAGTGCCAAACTTCTATTTACCTTCCATTTTTTCCTATAAAGGGATTTTTTATTTCCTTTGAATAACTATTGTTTTTAACACTGTCACTGTCAGGTCTTAAGTCTCGGATGCGAAAAGTGAATGATTGTGTTAGGTAGTCGAAAACCAACTCACTTATATCGGAAGCAGTGCGGTGTATTACCTAAACACGATGAAAAATATGCAAGGGCCGCTACAGCGGCACCCTGGTGTAGTGTTAAATAAGCAAATGATCTCACATTATAGATGAATGAGGACAAAGAGTTAGTTCAGGAAATTAATATTAGGATAAAATCTTAAAATATATGTACTCTCACAAATAAATTAATGGATTTAGTAGATAATTTGTTCATAAAAAAATAAATATTTTATAATTAATAGATTTAAGAGATGGAGAACAAAAAGGGCTCTTTCTCAGGATTCAGAGCGAATCTTGAGATCTTTTTTTTCCTAAATTTCCGAAGGGAAACGAAGGAGTGCAGCGCTGTGACGGTGTGGCGTGTAAATTTTGTGAAGCTAGGAGGTTTATTCTATAATTATATAATTTTATGTGGTTTCTGTGCATCATCGGTGGGTGGCATCGTAAAGTTTTGAGGTTGTTTGTGGTAATATTAAACTAATCGGGTTTTATACGTGACAAACAATATGGGGAAAACAGGAAGCTGAGTGGAAGTTGTCTGAATTCTTATGAGCGAGAGATTAGACTACTGAGTGATGCCGCGTGGACCGAACTTCGCACTCTCTCTCTCTCTTTTTTTTATTTTGGAAAAAGTTTGGTCCAAAAATAATAAATGCGTTTCAAATTTAGGACATGGAGAAATTAAAAGAAATTAGTTCAATCAGATAAAAATAGATTAATAAATATATTTTTTTTAATGAAATCCCGAAGGGAAAAAATTTATTTCAAAAAAAAAAATCAATAAGAATAAAGAACTAGAGTTCAAAAAGAAAAATAAAAGAGAAATAAAGGAAAATGTCCAACATAAATTAAAAGTTTCTATCAAAACGAATAAAAGGTAATTCTAAAAGAACTCATTTGATGAGAAAAGATAGGTCTTGCGGAATCTTCTTAGAACATATGAACTCTTGACTTTTCCGTCCTCTCCGAGTAGCCCAACAGCACATCTATTGCATTCCCAATGCGTAAACGTCCAATGTATCTGTATTTTCTTAAGGGCAACAAATATTTTATTCATGTAAGAAATAAGATACCAAGGATACATCTTTTTTCTGTTGCAAAAGTGTCATAAATCCAAAGAATCCATTTCTATCTCCATAAAATTCCACACACATCTAATACCAATATCTAGAGCTGTAATAACAGTAACAGCTTCGACACAGATAGGAAAATCAGCACAGACTGGTGCCGAGAACCAAAATAAACCAATCCCAGCATGATTACGACAAATCCACCAACACAAGCATAATTACCATTCCAACTACCATCAATATTTATTTTAAGAATACCTTTTAAAGACTTAATCCAATGAATCAACATAGTAGTAGGTTTACAATAATAAGGTATAGGAAAATTATATTGAAGAAATAAACTCCTCAACTTAGGGCCCAAAGGCTTTTTGAAAAAACCAAAATTCATCATTTTAAATATATAATTCTTGATTAATATAAAACAAGAATAAGTAGTGATCAGATTGTCATTATGTTTAGCCTCATTCCTACAAAACCAAATATACCATAAAACAACAATAGGTATAGAGGCAAAGAAAATACCATCAGTACTATAATTCTAAATCTGGAAAAGTTCATTTATAGAGTTTATCTGAACATTCGAATTCTACAAATTACATAAAGCATAAATAAATCTCTAAACAACAGTAGTAAACGAACAATTAATAAAGATATGATTTAAACTTTCCTCGTTCTGCATACAAAGGAAACAACGAAAAGTAATCTTAATCGTTTAAGTTTAATAATATCATAAGTATGGATGATACGATGAAACAGTCTCCAAAGAAAGAAAAATTGAGTAGGTTTAACAAAAGAATTCCAAGCCCAAGATAAATCAATACCATCAGAAATAGGTAAAGATTCAGCCAAAGTCTTAGAAATAGAACTGCAACCATTTCTTTTAAAACAAATTTTATCATTACAATCAATAATAGGGGAACAAGCAATAACCGTAGCATATTTATGCCCAATCAAATTACAAAGTAAATGATAGTTCCACTTATGATCAATCCAACATTCATTTACCGAAAAATTAATATCAAAGGGTCTCAAGTAAAAATTAGCCAAAGGGGCATCTCCAACTCACCAATCATACCAAAAGCTACAATTACCTTTACCAATATCCCAACATAAAAATTTCTCAGTAACAGTAGCCACTTTAAGCATTTCTTTCTAAATAAAAGAATCAGAAGCATTAGAGGAAATAAAAAGGGGATGAGAATTACCACAATACTTACTTTTCATAGGAGAAGACCAAAGAGAACACTTCTCTCTAAAATGAAAACAATGTTTCATGACATTAATAGTCATAGAATCAGAAATACTTCTGAATTCCAAACCACCAGATTGAATCGGCTTGCACATCTTTTTCCAACTCATCCAATGAAGTTTAGAGCTTTTATTATTCCAAAGAAATTTGTTAAACATAATTTCAACTTTTTTAATAAGATTCACGGGCATCTTCATTAAGAGTAAGGAGTATAATGACAAGAAATTGAGTATACTTTTAAGTAAAGTCACTTTACCCCCATAAGAAAGAAGAAGATTGTCCCATGACATAATTTTTTTCATGATTTTTTCCATAAGAGCATAAAAAAGATGAAGCTCCTTTTACCTTTATCTAAATTAAAGCCAAGGTAGGTAAAAGGAAGACAACCTTTCTTACAGCCAGTAAAATCCTGAATCCAGTTCTTTTTCAAACAAGAAACGGCTTTAGAACAATATAATATATAATAAAAGATAAAATAAACCATATGTTTGTAATTCGCTAATGATATATGAATTAACAAAATGAGATTTTTTTTTTTAAGTTAAAGTATTTAGTTCCTTAAATAATTTCACTAAATAAGAAAAATTTATGTTGGAAATTAAAATAATTTTTTTTTTCTTTTTTCTTAATAAAATTTAGAACCTTTGCGTCATAAAAAATGATAAAATTATTATTGAATTGCGATATATATATGGCTTGAAAGCAATTCAAATCTTAAACTTTTATAAGAGAGTTTTTTATTTATAAAATTTCAAAAGAAAAAAAAAGAGTGAGGACGGGGAAACAGAGAGAGAGTGACGTTATAATGGGGGACCGTATAGAAAATTTAAGGCTGGGACTTCGTATTTAAAATTTCAGAAAAGAGGAGTACAAAATCAGGAAGCAGGACATATTTGTGTCCATTATTTATAAGAACAATGTTATTTATTCTCCAGTGTCTGAAGTGATGAAATACGAAAGAAAAATTAAAAGCCGAGAAAGAATAATGAAGAAATATGATGCGTAATAAGACGGAGATGAATAGAATAAAAGAATCTTTATTAAATTTCTCTTTTTTCTTTTAAAGAAAATGAATAATATTAGGTAATTTTACATTCATTCTGAAATGAAGCAGCTCCTAGAATTGATTGGAGAAGTTGCAGACAAAAGAATTAAGAAGAAAGAGGAAGAAGAAGATGTAATTGAGAGAGGAAGAGCAATTAGAGATTTAGAATTAGTTCCCTTATTTTAGCTCCGCAGTTCAATACAGAGGTATTTATAATATATATATATATACAAGAGATAGGATTAATTTTATATATCTAGCTAAAAAAGAGATTAAGGACTACTTACTTATAATTAGCTAAACCGAGGATAAAAAGACCAAGCCAACTAATTATGAGTATTATTCTTTTTCATGCCCGCTCAAACGGACAATATCTATAGTTGATATTGTAACTTTGTTTCGCAACTTGTGAAAATGAGTAGTAGGAAGGGCCTTGGTGAAGATGTCGGCGATTTGTTCTTGAAAGGTGAGAAATTGAAGGCTAATTTCGTTGGATTTGTTGTGATCTCTGATGAAATAGTAGTCAATCTCAATATGTTTAGTTCGGGCATAGAAAATAGGAATCTGATCAATCGCTATAGCGGTCATTTTATCACAATAGAGAGGTGTAGGTGTCGAAATGGGTATGCGAAAGTCTTAAAGTTGACGACGTAGCCAATTATTTCAGTGGCAGCAGATGATATAGCTCTATACTCCGCTTTAGTTGAATATATTGCCACTGTAGATTGTTTTTTCACATTCCTAGATTGTAGGTTGGGTCCAAGTAAAATACATGACTAGTAATTGATTTACGATTATTCACATCACTTGTCCAACTCGCGTTCGCATAAGCATGAAGATCTAGTGAACCATCTCTTAATGGAATACCCAAATCTAGTGTTCCTTTAATATAACACAAGAGATGTTTGAGAGCATTGTAATGAGTCTGTAAAGATTGATGTAATTGTTCAGATAGATAATTGACAGCAAACATGATATCCGGCCGAGTTAACGTGAAATACTGAAGAGACCCAACTAAATGTTTGTACTGCAAATGATTATAATATATTTCAAGATTTTCAGTGGATACTTTATGAGTGAGAACCTAAAAATTTGGTACATATTTGCAGTCTTTCTTCCCGGTTCGAATAAGGATATCTTTGGCATAGTGATTTTGACTGATGTGATAGCCATTATTCGTATGAGTAACATGGAGACCCAAGAAATTATTAACAGAATCAATAAATTTCATGGAGAATTTCTGCTATAATTGTTACTGAACTTGTAATATCAACTTTGAATTATTGTTCTTTAATTATATGCCATCAACATATAATAAGAGATAAAGTTGAAGATGTATAGCAAAGGATCAAACCACGTGATAAATGTATAGAGAAGGACAACTGTACTTGCTCGAAAACAGAATTGAAGATAACTAATAAAGGTTTGATTCCATTGTCGTGGAGCCTGCTTTAGTCCATAGATAGATTTCTGCAAAATACACACATGGAGTCGGTGAATGGGATCGATATACCCTGGAGGTTGACGCATATTGACAGTTTCAATAAGCGACCATGGAGAAAAGCGCTTAAAACATCCATTTGACAAAGTTTCTATTGACATTGAATGACAATAATGAGAACAAGATGCATAGTGGGAATTTTGGCTACTGGATTGCATGTATCCTTATAGATAAGACCATATTCTTGTTGATTTCCCAAAGCTACAAGTCGAGCTTTATTCCTTTCCACTGAGCCATCGAGATTATTTTTCATTTAAATAATGTCCACTTGCTTCCACAAACTGGTTGATTGATGGGAGAGGGAACGAGTTTCCACGTATTTTAATTTTTGAAGAGCTTGTAGTTCCTCTTCCATCTCTTTCCTCCAATAATCGTATTGAGCAGCTTGTTTATAAGTGGTAAGTTCAGCCTTGAGTAGTCTTCATAGGTAGTGAGCTGGTCTAAGATCTTGTTACCATAGGATGTTTCAGTAGGATGGAAGAGAATGATAGAGCAGGTACTTTACAAGGTGTAGCAGGACTGCACTGATTTTTGGCAGAACCGAGAGAGATGGAAGGGGAAACTACAAGCATTAAGTTAGTCCCATTAAGGAGAAAACCGGAGTTGATGGGTTACAAGCAAGAGGATTCATAGCATGTGTGATAAGATGGGAAAGTGAATGGAATGTTTCATCAGTAGTGGTTTGAGTTGGAGATCTTGAAGTGGGAAGAAGAGCGAGGCGAAGGGGTTAGTAGTAAAATGTGGAGAAGAGTCGAGGGCTTGGGCTTGTTTACAAGGATAGACATGCTCATTAAACAAAACATGTCGAGAGATGAAAATTTTACCTGTGGTGGTGTCAAGACATTTTTAGCCTTTAACATGGGAGGGGTAACAAAAAAATACGCAATTTGTAGATATTGGTTGGAGTTTATTACGGTGAGTGGAGGGAAACCACAAAAAACATTGACATTCATAAGTTTTAAGCAAGTGGTAATCCAGAATATTACCATAGAGTAACTGGTAGGGTGATTTATTAGTTGTAACATTAGACGGTAGCCTATTTATCAGATAGGCTGCCTTGAGGACTGTTTCTAGCCAAAGTGAGAGAGGAATATTGGAATCAACCATAACTTATAGTTTCCAAAATATGTAGATGTTTCCTTTCGATAATTCCATTTTGCTGAGACATATAAGGACAACTAGTTTGGTTGATAATGTCATACATAGTGAGTAAATTTTTGAACTTTTGACTAGTGTATTACCCTCCATTATCAGTCTAAATTACTTTTATTTTTTTTATTAAACTGAAGTTCCACTTCTTATTTGAATTTAATAAAGTGATAAATTACTTCAGATTTACTTCTCATCAGATAAAGCCACGTGTACCAAATAAAGTCATCAACAAATATTACATAGTAACAATATTTTTAATTTGATATAGGTGGAGGTAGACTCCAAACATCTGAATGTATTAATGTTATTGGAGTACAATGAGTACTAGTAGACTCAATAAAAGGAATATGATGACACTTTGCAGTGGTACAAGAAATGCAAATGAAAAATATGTTGGAGGATATAATTATGGTTGTTGCATGTCAATGAGTTGAATAGTCGAAAGACAAGGATGTCCTAAACATCGATGCAAATTAGTGATGACCTATGTAAGGGATTGAGCATTGGTAGAAACACGATAAAACCCATTATTGAATAAGAACTTGCTGGGTAATATGATCTTTTATTTGATATCCAACAACATCAAAAATAATCATGCAATTGTTATCATGAGCTAATTGAGAAATTGATATGAGATTGTGAAAAATTTTAGGATTATGAAATAGTTTAGAAAGAATTAGCTTACGATTGTGAAAAAGCATTAACTTACGATTGAGATGTATATTTATAAGAATTAAATTTAAGCTCTCTAATTTAAATTATTGAAAGATTAAATAAATTTATATTCTCATTGAAAAATATTTTCTTTTTCATATGAAAGGAATTTTTAGTAAAATATTTTATCATTTCAAATGAATGTGAGATGTAGAATTTTATTTTATATAAGAATAATTTAAATTCGAATAGTCTAAGAATTTTATATTCTTAGGCAAATGTTAGGAACCATATGTTTCTGGGGAGAAACAATATTCATTCAAACACTTATGGTAGGAAGCGTAAAAGTCTTACATTGGCTAAGCATTTAAGAGAGCCTACCTGACTTTTGGTTATTTGTAATGACTCTTAAGCTCAAGTGAGGTTAAAAATAGTTATTCTGAAAAATATTCAAGTTGTTTTTGAAAATAATTCTTAAAATCTTTAATTTCTTATTTAAAAAAAAAAAAATCTTTCTTAGAAGAGGTTTGAAAAGATTTTATTCATTATTGATTTTGAAAAGAGTTGAGAGTTGTTTTTAATTTTGAAAAAGAGTTGATTTATTTAGTCTTTAGAAAAGAATTATTAAATTTGAAAAGGGTTTAATTTTGAAAAGAGTTAAATTTTTAAAAGAGAATTCTTTTTTATTTTTAAAAAGATATTTGAAAAGCTTAATTTTGAAAATTTTCATAAAAGGCTTCTAGAGAAGGACTTTAGAGTTCAGCGTTTCCTAATTTTAAAATTAAAGAATATTAGAACTATTTTAATTAAAGTAGAAAAAGATCTTTTATGTGAATTTGGATTAAATTTTAGAAAATTAAAGTTTTGAACGCCTTTAGTTATTATAGTAAAGATTTTTATTTGAGTTATTAATTTTTAAAAATGATTTAGATTATAGCACCTTTAATTTATTTATAATCTTAAAAGTATTATTTTCTTAAGTGTTTAAAGCCTAACATGTCTCTCTTTTTTCACTCAGCACTTAAGAAATTTAATTCTTCTTTCTTATACACCTCGACCATCTCAAGTTTTGGTTAACCTAAGGCAGAACCTAACTAAGACTCATTAAACCACAACTTGTATTTTGAAAAGTAAAAGATAGCACTCTCACATACATAAAGACAAGTAATCATGCAATCACACACATTCAAGCAATTAAATCATCCACCATTTCATTATTTTCTCCTTCTCACATATACATTATACATGTACATTTACATTTACCCCAAATGAAACATAACATAAAGCAAAAATTACCTAAAACAATCTAAAAATATATTTGGTGGATTGTTTATAAGGTTTTCACTATATATATATATATAATTTTAACATACTTACACATATATATAAATAATTAACGCAAACTCTTTGTTTACTTTTTTAAGTTTAATTTAATAAATTTAATTAGTTGAATTTTACTTAATGTTTAATTAAAAAAATTAAATTATATAATTAAGGTTGTGTTAAATAGTTAACTTATTTAAGTTATTTAAGTTCAATTATTTTATTAAATCATTACATTAATTAAATTGTTTGAAACAAGTTTTTTTTTAATAGGTAAATTAAAATTATTAAAGATTCAATTAAAGTATTAATTAATTTATAAATTTATTAATTAGTTAATTAAAAGATATTTATTAATTGATTAAAATATTAGTTGGTTAATTGAATAATTAACTGGTTAATTAATTATTTGAGACTTTAGTTAAATTCTTTAATAAATTAAATAGATGTTTAATAGATTAATTAAATTATTAATGATTTAATTAATTTACTTATAAAGTTAAGGGGTTTCTTAGGTTGATTAAGATAATTAAAAAATGATTAATTATTAAACTTTTTGCCAAGGTTAATTATAAGGCAATTAATAAGATTTGAATAGAATTTAATATTGAATTTATGTAATAAAAATATAATTAAGCCGTAAAAGTTTCGGCTAAATGGATCAAACCTTTATCAGCTTTCGGTTTTTGATATTTTAATGGGATTAACATGTTATTTAAATTAGATTGAGATGACTGAATTGTTAATCATTCAATACATACATTAAATTATGAAAAACATATAACAATTCACCTATAATATGCAACATTTAATACAACATTCTTAAACATGAAGAAAATAAACAAAACACCGTGTATCATGCACATAAGGTTTCGGTTTGTGCTAATTTGATATGTAAATATGTCAATTTGATGTGGCAAAGGTCAATCAATGCCTTATAACATGATTAAAGTCAAAATCCCTTATAATATGCAAGAGATGTTTCGATTTTGGCATAGAAGATTTGCCAACATATTAATTTGGTATGAGAACATCACACAAACATTTAATCATTGCCTCTAATATAAATCCTTATGATTATATGCAAATTTTGGTTCAGTTTGGGTTAATAACATGTGAGCATTGTAATTTGCTATAACAATAATAAATGATGACGTGATAACACAATTAAAGCCAAAATGTTAGGGAATTAGCATGAAACATTTCAGTTTTGACATAATAAAAATGTCAGCAAGCAATTAATTTGTAATTAATATCAAATAATTTTATTAGACGGTGATAAGATGTATTAATAGCAAAAGCCATATGTAATTTAAGGATTTTTTGCCTGCCATGTGAATGTGTCCAACATGAAAGGTTGAGATGACAACAAGTCAGACACCTAATAGCAAATAAAATACATGATCTCATACCTCCTTCACTACTTAAGCTTTCTACTCTTCTCCATCACCCACATACAGACCACCTATCTATATTTTTCTGTTTTTCACAAAACAAAGAATCGAGTGGTATTTTTGTAAATATACAAATATATAAGAATTGTGTTTTATATACGTAAATCTTTCATGATTTGAGTTGGTCGGATGCAGGCATACAGCCGGCCAAAGGTAAGGGACGGCACAAATGAGGTTTCAATGAGATTGTGGGAGGCGGCCCAGAGACTTTTGCTACTTTGACAATATTTTGGCTTGCACCTGGGAGAAGAACCTTAGACTCGAGTCTCAATCGGCTGATGAGGATTTCTAGAAAGACAGCTTCGGTCGCAGAGGAAAAAGCAACCAATCAATGAGGAAGCCATCCATGAGACGGAAAGTGTGTATCTCTGAGCAAACACGAACAAAACCAACCAGGAGACTGTTAGTGCAGGGTTTTTGTGCAACAAGGAGGAAAAAGCATAGGTGATCTCTAGACCTGGAAGTGGGGAGCAGATATATGGGAAAGAGATGGAGTTTTTTTAACGTCGCTAGTGGAGAGAAATAAATGGAGTGCATTCACTGATGTGCAAGCTCCCCTTGTCGCTCTATGCCATTAGTGTCTCTAAAGAGCATTTCCTCTATGTTGCTCATCTTTTTTTTTTTGACGATATAATCCACACTCACCGCACCTTTCAGAATGTTGAATTCAAATGTGTCTGATAGACAAAATCCAAAGGATAGAGCGTTGGGACCGAGGAAAGGAGATTAAGAGGAGGAGAAAAAAAGAGAGAGAAAATGCGAAGAGGAAAACTTGCCCCGACGGGATGAATGGAGTGTTCTCAGGATCTCCGGCACATCTTATTCCACAACAATAGATTTTACAAATGTGGGAACCAAAAAACTTTCAATACATGTCATTGCCCTCTTATTTAAAGAAGATTGGAAGGACAAGATATAAAAATTACATTATTGGCCTGGCTTTTAAACGAGAGGTGCAAAGGGCATTCTATTCAAAGTTTAGGTTATCTCGAGATTTATGTGCACCATTTTTTGCTGCCATCTTAATCGCACTTCTATATCCCAAGTTTGGGTTTCAAAATAAGTTCCTAATCCATGAGAAACTAATCTGGTCAAAATCTGGAGAGTAGCAGCTTCGGCAACTTCCTTGAGGCAAAGAAGATCCTTGTGGTCAGGGGGCGAGAGGAATTTGATCTTGAAAAATCTGCTCAATTAGTTCTTCCACAGTAGGAGAAAGGTAAGGACTTGCACGAGAGATATTTTATGCAACTGCGGGAGGCCAGCTGGGAGACTTTTGCTGCTTTGGCAAGATTTTGTTTGCACCTAGGAGAAGAACCTTAGACTTGGGTCTTCATCGGTCGATGAGGATTTATAGAAAGAGAGGGTTGGTTGGCAGAGGGAAAAACGATCGATCAAAGAGGAAATCGACAATGGGACGGTTAGTGTGTAATTTCATGCAAACAGAAAAGAAACTTGCCGGAAGACTGTCAGTGCAGAGTTTTTTGCACAACAGAGAGGTGAATGCATGAGCGATCTCCAGATCTAGAAGTGAGGAGCAGATCTACAAAGAAAGAGATGAAGTTTTATGAAGATCGGTGGCGGCGAGGAATAAATGGAGTGAATCCATTGATGTGAAACTTCCCCTTGTGCGCTCTTTGTCATGGGTGTCTCTTTGAATAGCTTCTCCTCGACGCTGCTCATCTTTTTGTTAATAACATGATCCACGCTCAGCGCACTTTTCATAATGTTGAATTCAAATATGTCCGGTAGACTGCACCCAAGAGATAGAGCGTTGGGACTGCGAAAATGAGATTAAGAGAGGAAGAAAAAAAGAAAGAGAAAATGTGAAGAGGAAGACTTGCCTCGTCTAGGCGAACAGGGCGTTCTCGGCTCTCAGACCCAATAGATGTTACAAGCGAGAGAACAGAAAAACACCTTAATTCATGCCGTAACCCTCATATTTTTAGAAGATATGAAGAACAATATATAAAAATTACATTATTAGCCTAGCTTTAAAGTGAAGTGCAAAATTCATTCTATTTTCCTTATTTCGGCAGTTGGATTATCTCGAGATCTGTGTAGACCATTTTTGGCTGCTATCTTGATCGTGCTTCTATATCCTAAGTTTGGGTTTTGAAACAAGTTCTTAATCCTTTGCGAAACAAATCTGGTTAAAATCCGGAAAGTAGCAGCTTCACTAACTTCCTTGAGGAAAAAATGATTCTTGTAGTCAAGGGGCGAGAGGGATTTGATCTTGAATAAACCGCTAAATTAATTCTTCCACAATAGGATAAAGGTAAGGATCGACATGAGAGAAGTTTTAATGCACTTGTGGGAGGCCAGCCTTGCTGCTTTGGAAATCTTCTGTTTGCACCTAGGAGAAGAACCTTAGACTCGGGGTCTCAATTGGTCGATAAGGATTTCTAGAAAAAGAGAATTGGTTGGCAGAGGGAAAAGCGACCGATTAGTGAGGAAACCGTCAATGAGACTCTTAGTATGTCATTCCATGCAAACAAAAAAGAAACTGACTGGGAGACTATCAGTGAGAGTTTTTTGCACGGCAGGGAGGTGAAAACGTAGGCGATCTCTAGATGTGGAAGTGGGGAGCAGATCTACGGGAAAAAAAGATGGAGTTTTATGAAGATTGGTAGTGGCGAGGAATAAATGAAGTGAATCCACAGATGTGCAAGTTCCCCTTGTGCGCTCTTTTCCATGGGTGTCTCTTTGATTAGCTTCTCCTCGGTGTTGCTCATCTTTTTGTTGACGGCATGATCCACCCTCAGAGCATCTTTCATGACATTGCATTCAAATCTGTCTAGTAGACCGTGCCCAAGGGATAGAACATTGGGACCGAGGAAATGAGATTGAAAGGTGTAAAAAAAAGAAAGAGAAAATTTGAAGAGAAAGACTTGCTCCATCTGGGTGAACAGGGTGTTCTCGGGCGAACAGGGTGTTCTCGGGCGAACAGGCTTATTTTGTTCCACAAAAATAGATGTTACAATTGGGGGAACCAATAAACCCTTTAATGCATGTCATAGCCCTTCTATTTTTGGAAGATAGGAAGATCAAGATATAAAAATTACATTATTAGCCAGACTTTAAGGAGAGGTGCAAAGGGCATTCGAGTCTCTTTATTCTGACCGTTTAATTATATCGAGATATGTGCGGACTATTTTTGAGTATACAAATATTTTTCTTTTTTAATAATAATAATATTTTTTTTGTTATATTAAGGGTTTGAGTGATAAGCATGTAAACATTGAATTTTGGGTTTTTGATATGTAAATACATAAGAATTGTGTGGTATGAATGTAAATATTTATCAATTTAAAATTTTTTTGAATATAGAATGGTGGCTTCACTTTTTTTCTTTATACAAAGTACGAGCACCAGCAGACATAAAAAAGAAAAATATAGTAAACACCCAAATTGTTATGTGGAATACTCTAGAAGGAAAAATATATAAGGCATAATTATAATAAAATAATCATTTATACAAGCATAAATTTAAAGTTCCACTCTTTACCTCTACTCGAGAATATGTGGTTACCAAAAAGAAAAAAAAAATCTCAAATTTTATTTATTATAAATATACTAGAGCTTGAATTTTTGAGAGTTAAATGATAAAAAACATGATGATATTCAAAAAACTATAATTAGATGATAGTGATCGAAGAAGAATGGTAATTATTCTATGGTAGAGGATTAGTTGTGATCAGTGACGACAGTCACGAAGAAGATGATTAAACAACATTTATTAATCATGGTGACAATGAAAATCAGATAATGGATCCATTTGGTCTTGTTCATCGATATTAAATGTCAGATGTTTTCTAGAGTTGTTCAAATTGCCAAAATCTTTCAATTTTCAAGCCTTCATTATTTTGTAATTCTATTTATAGTTCTTTTAGAATAACATTTGCCCCCCAAAAAAAAAGTAAGCATTTTATCGTTTGACCTATATTCATTCCTTTTATCAAGCATATTTCTTCGATATTTAAAATCCTAATAAATGTAAAATTCAGTGATTTGGGGCACACTAAATTTCACTCTTCAAAAACTTAATCTAATTATGAATATGTAAGATTTTAAAATGTTTTTGTCATTTAATTAATATCTTAAAAAATTTTGGTACATTTTAAGTATTTGATTTGAACTTATTTTATCTGAAATCAACCCATTTTTAGTTTGTTGGATTTGGTTTCTCAGGACATCCAGTTTGGCTTTAAATTTGTTAAAATAGGGAGTTTGATGAAGTTCAATTTAATTCTGAAGCTCTTAATTTAAAAATTACATCAAAATTCTATAATGATCATAGAATTCGTAGATGACAGTGCATCAAAATTTCATTTTATTTTGATTGGAAGAAATGAAAGATGCGCATGATAATTTCAGCTGAAAATTCAGTAACCACTAAAACGAAAGCATACACATAATTCCTTAACCGCTATGTGTATAGAATACTTAATCCAACCGATTGAATGGTTGATCAATATTAATGGTTAAAATAATAATGAGCAATATACAAACAAAAAAGGCGCACATAAAGTTGACGTATTTATAAGTCTCGCACTTAAACTTTAGTATTTATAAACATAACCCTCAAATCTTTAATATCACATTAAAAATAGCACTACTAACACATTTTAAAAAAGGAATTCAATTTCTCATGCATATGTTTAAAGTACTAAAGTGCTATGAATGTAAATATAAAAGTTTAGATGTGAGATGTGTAAATACACAAGAATTATGTGATATGTATGTGAATTTCTCTTATTTTTTTCAATAGAGAAAATATGGAACGGAAATAGATCAGTTCAATGGCATAAATCTGAAATGATAAATTTTTTAAATTTTGGAAAAAAAAATAATACCCGCAATCATAATCATAAATCGTAAAACCTAATACCTTAGTGCAAATATATTATTTACAAATCTAAAATAATATATCGCAATTGTGGCCCTTGCCCTTGCCCTTGCTTTCGTCTTCTCATGCTCGCAATGGCCCTTCTCATCCTTTGCCCTGAGTATATATTCTCTACCCTGACAAATATTATTTGCGTCCTTTAGACATCTCAACGTAAAATTTTATCCTTTGATCTTATTTTATCGCTCCCCTTCATGAATAGTTGAACTTCATTTTGTTCGCTATAATATTGAAACAATTTCATTTTTTTTTTCAAAGTAAACTCACACTTATTATTCCTTGATTAATAATAAATAAGATTGCCGAATCGCTAAATATTCATTGGTTGGTAACTTCATGTAATGTCATCCCATTCTTATTTTGATGAGATGTTCTTTAGAGAATCTCAATTTAAGTGGTTATTTTATTTTTACATTATTTAACGCGAGACATGTTATCAAAATTTTAACTGTGAAAGATTAGTTTGTTTGCTACTAATTCATCCTGATTGCAAAATAATATTGCATCAGGACTCCGCATGCATACAGAGGCCAATGGCGGGGCGCCACCTGGCAAGTGGGCCCCGCCACCCCATACACTGGCCAATGACAGTGTATAATAGCGGGCCCACTTGTCAGGTGGCGCCCCGCCATTGACCTCCGCATCTACGGAGTCCTGATGTAATATTTTTTTCTCTCATTGCACTTTTAACAACGGTTTCAAAACCGCTATAAATTTATGCTACTAAAAATAACATTTTCTTTTATTGTCAATTTTGTATGCTAGGAATTCATCATTGTTGCAAGTTTTTTAAAATGGTAGTCACATTTTGATGTAACCAATGAATCACCTATTATTTTGATTTTGATAATTTTTTCCACTCATTGTACATTTCTTCAACAAAGCAATATTATTTTATGGGCTTAATTATTGGCAACCCATTATTAATGAATATTCCTAATATTTTATTTTTGGGACATTTACATATAGACACTCAGTTCTTATATATTTATATATCTAAGGCAAAATTTTAATTTTTACATATTTGGCATCTTATTTATGCATAAAAAAAGTATATTGTAAATCTAATGACACTGACAGCAATACAAACTGAGTCTAAATAAGCCGAAATCAAATATTTTATGTATAATCAAATTTTTTTATGTTTTAATTGGAATTTAAAATAATCTTCAAATTTGACATTCTTATAGTCAAATAAAGAAGTTGGACAGGAGAAGTACAATGAGCTCAAGATCATTTATTTGAATGTAGATTTAGTTTTTATGTTAATATATTTAGAACTACCTAAAATATCAAGATAATAAAAAAATTATTATTTTGGGCTCAGCTGACAATCCGATTAGAATGAATAATTTAGATTTGAAATCCTCTAAATTTAAGTCATTGTCATAAAAGTTCTCTTAATACTCAACTTTCTTTTAGAAATATTATTTTAAACTTATTCTTCCCTTATTTAAGCTATAGGCCAATAATTTTCTAAGAATGAGGTTTGCTATGATGAGTCTAGATGAATCTTGCATCATTAAATTCTTATATATTTACATGTATCTATCACCTATATTTTAATATTACATTCATAATACTTGAATCATTAACTTCACACAAAAATATCATTTCACTAACTTCTTAAAGGTCAAACGTAGCTTGTTTTATGCATAGTTATTATAAATGTAAATGTGAAATGAATATATTCATGATAGCGTTCGTGTAGCACCAATTACAGACAAAATTAAATAGAGTAATCCTAGATGGTTTGGTCACATTAAACATCGGTCATCAGATGATTCGATTAAGAGTAGAGGTAGACCGAGGAAAACTTGCTCATATTGTATTAAAAATGATCTTCATTTATTAAAATTAAATGAAAATATGATACTAAATAGGACGCAATGGAGAAAAAAGACTCATGTAGCCTCAATCTTCAAAATGGTGTAACCTCATATAAAAAAGATAAACAAAATAACCTAATATAAGAGTAGTAACCTCAATCTTCAAAATGGTGTAAACAGCTAAAGAAATTTTTTTTTGAAGAAGTTAAACTTCCAGCATGCTAAATTTTATTAAGCAAAAGAAAGAACAAATTGTGAAATAGCAATAGATTTCATGTGCACAGTGACATGAACTTTGAATTATTATTATTCACTCAATAAAAAAAGTTAGATAATTATCACAACAAATAATACACAACAACACCAAACAAAAAACCTCAACAAAGCAATCAGATCCACCAAATCCAATCGTCGCAGAGCTCACATTCAACATTCAGCTATAGGAAAGGCAGAGCCAATTTTGTCGTGGCCTAAATGATAGCATTTAAAGTTGACAGAGTAAGGACCCAAACGAATGTGGTTATCTTCTCTCCCAACTAAGAAGCAAAGCATGTAGAGAGCGACTTCAAACTCCGGACTAACACCAACTAGAGTGTTGGATACAGACATCAGGATGCCATTCCACTCGAATTGAATGGTTAGCAACAGAGAGATGAACCGAGAGAGATGAACGGGGAAACTGCAGGTTCTATGTTAGGCTCAGTAGGGAGAAAACCGTGAGTTGATGGGTTACAAGCAATAGGACTCATAGCATGTGTGATAAGATGGGAAAGTGAATGGAATGTTTCATAGGTAGTGGTTTGAGTTGGAGATGTTTAAGTGGGAAGAAGAGTGAGGGGTAGGGGGTTAGTAGTAAAATGTGGAGAAGATCGAAGAGTCGGACTTGTTTACAAGGGTAGACATGCTCATTAAAGAAAACCTGTTGAGAGATGAAAATTTTACATGTGGCAGTGTCAAGACATTTGTAGCCTTTAACATGAAAGGGATAACAAAAAAATATGTAATTTGTAGATATTTCTTAGAGTTTATTACGGCGAGTGGAGGGAAACCACAAGCATTAACATCCATAAGTTTTATGCAAGTGATAATCCAGAATATTACCATAGAGTAACTGATAGGATGATTTGTTAGTTGTAACATTGGACAGTAGCCTATTTATCAGATAGACTGCCACGAGGACCGTTTCAAGCCAAAGTGAGGGAGGAATATTGGAATCAAATAAAAGAGCTCTTGTAGTTTCCAGAATGTGTTGATGTTTCCTTTTGATAATCCCATTTTGCTGAGATGTATAAGGGCAACTAGTATGGTTGATAATATCATACATAGTGAGTAAATTCTTGAACTGTTGACTAGTGTATTCCCCTCCATTATCTGTCCAGATTACTTTTATTTCTTGATTAAATTGAAATTCCACTTCTTGTTTGAATTTAATAAAGTAATAAATGACTTCTGACTTATTTCTCATCGGATAAAGCCACGTGTACCAATTAAAGTCATCAACTAATAATACATCGTAACAATATCCTTAATTTGATATAGTTGGAGATGGACCCCAAACATATGAATGTATTAATGCAAATGGAGTAGAATGAGTACTAGTAGACTTTTTAAAAGGAATATGATGACACTTCGTAGTAGTACAAGAAATGCAAATGAAAAAACGTTGGAAGATGTTATGGTTGTTGCTTGTCAATGAGTTGCATAGTCGAAAGAAGAGGATGTCCTAAACATCGATGCCATCTACAAGAATTAGTGATGACCTATGTAAGGGATTGAGCATTGGTAGAAACACAATAAAATCCATTACTGCATGGACCCTGAAGAAGAACTTGCTGGGTAATATGATCTTTTATTTGATATCCAACAGCATCAAAAATAATCATGCAGTTGTTATCATGAGCTAATTGAGAGATGGATATGAGATTGTGAGAAATTTGAGAATTATGAAATAGTGTAGAAAGAATTAGCTTACGATTGTGAAAAAAAATTAGCTTATGATTGAGATATATATTTAGAAGAATTAAAATTTAAGCTTTCTATCTTACATTATTCACAGGTAAAATAAATATATATTCTCATTGAAAATTATTTAATATTTCATATAAAGAAGATTTTTAGTAAAATTTTTTATCATTTCAAACGAATGTGAAAAAGATAATTTTATTTTATATAAGAATAATTTAAATTAGAATAGTCCCAGAATTTCATAGTCTTAGGACAATGCTAGAAATCATATGCTTCTGAGAAGAAACAATATTCATTCAAACACTTATGATAGGAAACGTAAAAGTCTTACATTGGCTAAGCACTTTAGAGAGCCTAGCTTACTCTTGTGGTTCCTTTTAATAACTCTTAAGCTCAAGTGACGTTAAAAATATTTCTTTTTAAAAATAATCAAGTTTTAGTTTTTTAAAATAATTCTTAAAATGTTTTATTTCTTCTTGAAAGAAAAAATCTCTCTTAGAAGAGGTTTAAAAAGATTTTATTCATTATTTATTTTGAAAAGAGTTGAGAGTTGTTTTTAATTTTGAAAAAGAGTTGATTTATTTAGTCTTTAGAAAAGAATTATTAACTTTGAAAAGGGTTTAATTTTGAAAAATTTTTAAAAGAGAATTCTTTTTTTATTTTTAAAAAGATATTTAAAAAAGTTAATTTTGAAAATTTTCATAAAAGACTTCTTGAGAGAGACTTTAGACTTTACCATTTCTTAATTTTAAAATTAGAATATTAGAACTCTTTTAATTAAAGTAGAAAAAGATTTTTTATGTGAATTTGGATTAAATTTTAGAAAATTAAAGTTTTGAACACTTTTAGTTATTACAGTAAAGATTTTTATTTGAGTTATTAATTTTTTAAAATGATTAATATTAGAGCACCTATAATTTATTTATAATCATAAAAGTATTATTTTCTTAAATGTTTAAAGCCAAACAGATCTCTCTTTTTCCACTCAGCACTTAATAAATTTAATTTTTCTTTCTTATACACCTGGACCATCTCAAGGTTTGGTTAACCTAAGGCTAAACCTAACTATGGCTCATTAAACCACAACTTGTATTTTGAGAAGTAAAGGAAATAACTCTCAAGCACTATCACATGCATAAAGGCAAGTAAACATACAATCACACACATTCAAGCAATTCCATCATCCACCATTTCATTATTTTCTTCTTCTCACTTATGCATGTACATTTACATTTACCCCAAATGAAACAAAACATAAAGCAAAAATTACCTAAAATAATCTAAAAATATATTTGGTGGATTGTTCATTAGGTTTTCACTGATTGGCTTATACATTTATGTTACATGCAAACACATACACATATAAATATATACATATGTAAGTTATAAATAATTTTTTAACATTCATGTATATAGTCATATGTAATTGATATAAAACAAGATTTTTTAATAGGTAAATTAAAATTATTAAAGATTCAATTAAAGTATTAATTAATTTATAAATTGATTAATTAGTTAATTAAAAGATATTTATTAATTGATTAAAATATTAGTTGGTTGACTGAATAATTAATTGGTTAATTAATCATTTGAGACTTTAGTTAAATTCTTTAATAAATTAACTAGATGTATAATAGATTAATTAAGTTATTATTGATTTAATTAATTTAACTATTAAGTTAAAGGGGTTTCTTTGGTTGATTAAGATAATTAAAAATGATTAATCATTAAAATTACTGCCAAGGTTAATTATAAGGCAAGTAATAAGATTTAAATAGAATTTAAAATTTAATTTAGGTAATAAAAATTTAATTAAGCCATAAAAACTTTGGCCAAATGGATCAAACCTTTATCAACTTTCGGTTTTTAATATTTTAATGGGATTAACATGTTATTTTAATTAGATTGAGATGACTGAATTGTTAATCATTCAATACATACATTAAATTATGAAAAACATATAACAATTCACCTATAATATGCAACATTTAATACAACATTCTTAAGCATAAAGAAAATAAACAAAATACCATGTATCATGCACATAAGGTTTCGGTTTGTGCTAATTTGATATGTAAATAAGTCAATTTGATGTGGCAAAATTCCATCAATCCCTTATAACATGATTAAAATCAAATTCCTATAGCTACATGCAAGAGATATTTCGATTTTGGCATAGAAGATTTGAAAACATATTAATTTGGTATGAGAACATCACACAAACATTTAATCATTGCCTCTATTATAAATCCTTATGATTATATGCAAATTTTGGTTCACTTTGGGGTAATAACATGTGAGCATTGTAATTTGATATAACAATAGTAAATTAAGACATGATAACACAATTAAAGCCAAAATGTTATGGAATTAGCATGAAACATTTCAGTTTTTGACATAATTAAAATGTAAGCATACAATTTATTTATGAGTTTTATATATGTAAATCTTTCATGATTTGAGATGGTCGGACGGAGCCATACAGCTGGCCAATGGCAGATGACCGACCGGAAGTAGGTGTTCGACCAGAGGTGTTCGAAGCAGCATTCGACCAAAAGGAGGCCTTGCTAGCTAGAAGCATAAAAGAACTGATTGTGGGAGAAGTCTTCCACAGTAGGAGAATAGGTAAGGGACGAAACAAGTGAGGTTTTAAAGCGATAGTGGGAAGCCAGTCGATGGACTTTTGCTACTTTGGCAACCTTTGGCTTGCACCTGGGAGAATAACCTTAGACTTGAGTCTCCATCGACTGATGAGGATTTCTAGAAAGAGAGGTTCGGTCGGCAGAGGAAAAAGCAATCGATCAGTGAGGAAGCCATCCATGAGACGGTCAGTGTGTATCTCTGAGCGAAAAGGAAGGAAACCGACCAAGAGACTATCAGTGCAGGGTTTTTGTGCAACAGGGAGGCAAAAGCGTAGGTGATCTTTAGATCTGGAAGTGGGGAGCAAATCTATTGGAAAGAGATGGAGTTTCTTGAAGATCGCTGGTGGAGAAAAATAAATGGAGTGAATTCATTGATGTGCAAGTTCCCCTTGTGCGTTCATTTCCATTGGTGTCTCTCTGAAGAGCTTTTCCTTTGTGTTGCTCAGCTTTTTATTGATGCTAAAATCCACATTTATTGCACCTTTCAGAATGTTGAATTCGAATATGTATGATAGATAGAACTTAAGGGATAGAGTGCTGGGACCAAGGAAAGGTGATTAAGAGGGGGAGAAAAAGAGAGAGAGAAAATGTGAAAGAGGAAGGCTTGCCCTGATGAGGTGAATGGGGTGTTCTTAGGCTCTCAGGAGCATCTTATTCCACAAAAATAATGTTACAAGTGAGGGACCTAAAAACCTCTCAATACATGTTATTGCCCTCTTATTTATAGAAGATTGGAAGGACAAGAAATAAAAACTGCATTATTAGCTTGACTTTTAGCGAGAGGTGCAAACAACATTCTATTCTCCTTATTCCAATAATTGGATTATCTCGAGATCAATGTAGACCATTTTTGGCTGCCACCTTGATCGCACTTATATATCCAAAGTTTGGGTTTCGAAACAAGTTCCTATTTCTTTGAGAAAGTAATCTAATCAAAATATGGAGTAGCAGCAGCTTCGCCAACTTCCTTGAGGAATAGACGATCTTTGTAGTCAGCGGGCGAGAGGGATTTGATCTTAAAAAATCCGCTCAATTAGTTCTTTCATAGTAGAAGAAAGGAAAGGTCCGGCACGAGAGAGGCTTTAATGCAACTATGGGAGACCAGCCGAGAGACTTTTGCTACTTTGGCAACCTTCTATTTGCACCTAGGAGATGAACCTTAGACTCGAGTCTCCATCGGTCGATAAGGATTTCTAGAAAGAGAGGGTTGGTTGGTAGAGGAAAAAGTGACTGATCAGTGAGGAAAGCGACAATGAGACCGTTAGTGTGTAACTCCATGCAAACAAGAAAGAAACCGGCTGGGAGACTATCAGTGATGAGTTTTTTGCTCAATAGGGAGGCGAAAGCGTAGGCGATCTCTTGATCTGGAAGTTGGGAGCAAATCTACAGAGAAAGAGATGGAGTTTTATGAAGATCGATGGTGGCGAGGAATAAATAGAGTGAATGCACTGATGTGCAAGTTCCCCTTGTGCGCTCGTTGCCATGGGTGTCTCCCTGAATAGCTTCTCCTCGGTGTTGCTCATCTTTTTGTTAACGAAGTGATCCATGCTCAGCGCACCTTTCATGATGTTAAATTCAAATTTCTTTGCTAGACTGCGCATAAGGGATAGATCGTTGGGACCAAGGAAATGAGATTGAGAGGAGACGAAAAAAAGAGAGAAAATGTAAAGAGGAAGACTTGCCCCGTCTGAGCAAATAGGGTATTCTCGAGCTCTCAGACCCATCTTATTCCACAAAAAAAGATGTCACAAGCGGGGGAAAAAAAACCCTTAATACATGTCATAGCCCTCTTATTCTCAGAAGATAAGAAGAACGATATATAAAAATTATATTATTAGCATGGCTTTAAAGAGAGGTGCAAAGGATATTCTATTCTCCTTATTCGGGCAGTTTGATTATCTCGAGATCTGTTTAGACCATTTTTGGCTGCCATCTTGATCGCGCTTCTATATCCCAAGTTTGGGTTTAGAAACAAGATCTTAATCCTTTTAGAAACTAATCTGGTCAAAATCTGGAGAGTAGCAGCTTCGCTAACTTCCTTGAGGAAAAGAAGATCCTTGTAGTCAGGGGGCGAGAGGGATATGATCTTGAAAAATCTACTCAATTAGTTCTTTCCCAGTAGGAGAATGGTAAGGACTGATATGAGAGAGGTTTTACTGCAACTACGTGAGGCCGACCGGGACACTATTGTTGCTCTGACAACCATATGTTTGCACCTAGGAGAAGAACCTTAAACTCGGGTCTCCATCGATCGATGAGGATTTCTTGAAAGAGAGGGTTGGTTGGCAGAGGGAAAAACAATTGAGCAGTGAGGAAACCGACAATGAGACGGTTAGTGTGTAACTCCATGCAAACAGGAAAGAAACTGGCCATGAGACTATCAGCGCAAAGTTTTTTGCACCACAGAGAGGTGAAAGCGTAGGCAATCTCTAGATCTGGAAGTGGGGAGCAGATGTACGTGGAAAAAGATGAAGTTTTAGGAAGATTGGTGGTGGCGAGGAATAAATGGATGTGCAAGTTCCTCTTGTGCGCTCTTTGCCATGGCTGTCACTTTGAATAGCTTCTCCTCGGTGTTGCTCATCTTTTTGTTAAAGGCATGATCCACGCTCAGCGCACCTTTCATGACATTGAATTCAAATCTGTATGGTAGACCGCATCCAAGGGATAGAGTATTGAGACCGATGAAATGAAATTGAGAGGGGGAGGCAAAAAGAAAGAGAAAATGTGAAGAGGAAGACTTGCCTCTTCTGGGCCAATATGGTGTTCTCGGGCTCTCAGATCCATCTTATTTCAAAAAAAATAGATGTTACAAGTAGGGGAACCAAAAAACCCCTTAATGCATGTCATAACCCTTCTATTTTTAGAAAATATGAAGAACAAGATATAAAAATTACATTATTAGCCTGGCTTTAAAGAGAGGTGCAAAGGGCATTCGAGTCTCTTTATTCCGACCGTTAAATTGTCTCGAGATATGTGCAAATCATTTTTGAGTATACAAGTGTTTCCTTTTTATTTTAATAATAATAACATTATTTTTTGTCTTATTGATGATTTGAGTGATAAGTGTGTAAATCTTGAATTTTGGGTTTTAGATATGTAAATAAAAAAGAATTTTGTGGTATGTGTGTAAATGTTTATCAGTTTAGAAAATTCTTGTCAAAAGAAGGGTGGTTTCACATTTTGTTCTCAAGACAAAGTTCTAGCACCCGCAAACATTGAAAAGAGAGATACAGTAAACGCCCAATTGTCATGTGGAAAACACTAGAAGGAAAAAATTATGAGGCAAAATTATAGTAAAATAATTAGTTCTACAAGTATAAATTTAAAGTTCCTCTCTTTACCTCAACTCGGGAATCTGTGGTTACCCAGAAAAAAAGAAAGAAAGCAGAAAGAAAGAAAGAAAGAAAGAAAGAAAGGAACTTAAACGTTATTTATTATAAATATACTCGAGCTTGAAGTTTTTGGCATGCTGATGATGGTGGTGAGACAATATTAGTAAAGTAAGGATGGTTAAATAATGATAAAATTTTGATGATATATGGATAATTATAATAAGATGATACTGATTGAAGAATGGTAAGTATTTTACATTATAAGATTAGTTGTGGTCGGTGACGATAGTTTTGATTGATGGTGATTAAATAATATTTATCAAGTAACAATTATTGGATCATGGTGATAATGGAAATCAGATGATGCAACAATCTGGTTATATTCATTAATATCATATGTCAAATAGGGTTCCAGAGTGTTCAAATTGCCAAAATCTTCCAATTTTTAAGCCTTCATTATTTTTCATGCAAGGATTGTAATTCTATTTATAGTTTTTTTTTTCTAATAACATTTGATCCAAAAAAAAAAAAAAATGCAATCAGTTCATCGTTTGACCTATATTCATTCCTTTTATCAAGCATATTTATTCAATATTTAAATATCCTAATAAATTTAGAATTCAGTGATATGGGGCAAACTAAATTTTACTCTTCAAAAACTTAATCTAATTATGCATATGTAAGATTTTAAAATGTTTTTGTCATTTAATTAATATCTTAAAATTTTTTGGTACATTTTAAGTATTTGATTTGAATTTATTTAATCTCGAATCATGTCATGTTTAGTTTGTTGGCTTTGGCTTGTCAAAGACCTTCAGTTTGGCTTTAAATTTGTTAAAATAGGATGTTAGATGAACTTCAATTTAATTCTGAAGTTCTTAATTTAAAAATTACATCAAAACTCTATATTGATCATATAATCTGTAGATGACATGACATAAAATTTTTCGTTTTATTATAAGCTCAAAATGATTGATTTTTTTTTTTTTTAAACTAAAATACACTTTCCCCAAAAGAAATCATAACATGTAGAACCTTGTAAAACAATTAATCCAACCGATTGAATGGTTGATCAATATTCATGGTTTAAATAATATTGAGCAATATACAAACAAGAAAGGCGCACATAATTCTGATGTGTCTCACACTTAAACTTAATATTTATACGCATAACACTCAAATTTTTAATATCAGATTAAAATAGCACTATTAATACATTTTAAAAAAGAAATTCAATTTCTCATGCATATGTGTAAAATACTAAAGTGCTATGAATGTGAATATAAAAGTATAAATGTGAGATATGTAAATACAGAAGAATTATGTGCTATGTATGCAAATTTCTCTTATTTTTTCAATAGAGAAAATATGAAACGGAAATAGATCAGTTCTGAGGCATAAATCTGAAATAATAAATTTTTAAAATTTTGGGAAAAAAAATAATACCCACAATCATAATCATAAATCCTAAAACCTAATACCTTAGCGCTCATATATTATTAACAAATCTAAAATAATATATTGCAATTGTGGCCCTTGCCCTTGCCCTTGCTTTCGTCTTCTCATGCTCTCAATGGCCCTTTCTCATCCTTTGCCATGTAAATATATTCTCTGCCCTGACAAATATTATGTGTGTCCTTTAAACATCTCAACTTAAAATTTTCTCCTCTGCTCTTATTTTATCGCTCCCCTTCATGATTTGTCGAACTCCATTTTGTTCGCTATAATATTGAAACAATTTCATTTTTTTTTTCAAAGTAAACTCACACTTATTATTTCTTGATTATTAATAAATAAGATTGCTGAATCGCTAAATATTCATTGGTTGGTAACTTCATGTAATGTCATCCCATTCTTACTTTGATGAGATGTTCCTTAGAGAATTTCAATTTAAGTGGTTATTTTATTTTTACATTATTTAACGCGAGGCATGTTGTTTCAGCAGTGAAAGATTAGTTTGTTTGCTACTAATTCATACTCATTGCGAAAAAATATTGCATCAGGACTCCGCATGCATGCGGAGGCCAATGGCGGGGTGCCACCTGGCAAGTGGACCCCGCCACCCCATATACTAGCTAATGGCAGTGTATGGTAGAGGGGCCCACTTGTCAGGTGGCGTCCCGCTATTGACCTCCGCACCTACAGAGTCCTGATACAATATTTTTCCCCTCATTGCACCTTTAACAGCGGTTTCAAAACCGCTATAAATTTATGCTGCTAAAAATAACATTTTCTTGTATTGTCTATTTTGTATGCTACGAATCCATCAATGTTGCAAGTTTTTTAAAATGGTAGTCACATTTTGATGTAAGCAATGAATCACCTATTATTTTGATTTTGGTAATTTTTTCCACCTCGTTGTACATTTCTTCAACAAAGCAATATTATTTTATGCGCTCAATTATTGGCAGCCCATTATTAATGAATATTCCTAATATTTTATTTTTGGGACGTTTACATACAGACACTCAGTTCTTATGTATTTATATATCTAACGCTAAACTTTAATTTTTACATATTTGACATCTTATTTATGTATAAAAAAGTATATTGTAAATCTAATGACATCGACAACAATTCAAACTGAGTCTAAATAAGCCGAAAAATCAAACATTTTATAAATAATAAAAAATTTTTATGTTTTAATTGGAATTTCATATAATCGTCAAATTTGACATTCTTATAATCAAATGAAGAAGTTAGGCTAGAGAAATCTAATGAGCTCAAGATATTTATTTGAATGTAGATTTAATTTTTATGTTAATATATTTAAAAATACCAAAAATATCAAGATAATAAAAAAACATTATTTTTGGCTCAGCTGACAATACGATTAGAATGAATAATATAGATTTGAAATCCTCTAAATTTATGTCATTGTCATAAAAGTTATCTTAATACTCAACTTTCTTCTAGAAATATTATTTTAAACTTATTCTTCCCTTATTCAAGTTATAGGCCAATAATTTTTCTAACAATGAGGTTGCTATGATGAGTCTAGATGAATCTTGCATCATTAAATTCTTATATATTTACATGTATCTATCACCTATATTTTAATATTACATTCATAATACTTAATCATTAACTTCACACAAAAATATCATTTCACTAACTTCTTATAGGTCAAACGTAGCTTGTTTTATGCATAGTTATTATAAATGTAAATGTGAAATGAATATATTCATGATAGCGTCCGTGTAGCACCAATTACAGACAAAATTAAATAGAGTAATCCTAGATGGTTTGGTCACATTAAACATCGGTCATCAGATGATCCGATTAAGAGTAGAGGTAGACCGAGGAAAACTTGCGCATATTATATTAAAAATGATCTTAATTTATTAAAATTAAATGAAAATATGATACTAAATAGGATGCAATGGAGAAAAAGGATTCATGTAGCCTCAATCTTCAAAATGGTGTAACCTCGTATAAAAAAGATAAACAAAATAACCTAATATAAGAGTAGTAACCTCAATCTTCAAAATGGTGTAAACAGCTAAAGAAAATTTCTTTGAAGAATTTAAACTTCCAGCATGCTAAATTTTATTAAGGAAAAAAAAAAGAACAAATTATGAAATAGCAATAGATTTCAAGTACACCGTATCATGAACTTTGAATTATTATTATTCATTCAATAAAAACAGTCAGATAATTATCACAGCAAATAATACACAACAACACCAAACAAAAAGCCTCAACAAAGCAATTGGATCCACCAAATCCAATCATCGCAGAGCTCACATTCAACATTCAGCTATAGGAAAGGCAGAGCCAATCTTGTCGCGGCCTAAATGATAGCATTTAATGTTGACAGAGTAAGGACCCAAACGAACGTGGTTGTCTTCTCTGCCAACAAAGAAGCAAAGAGTGTAGAGAGCCACTTCAAACTCCGGACTGACACCAACTAGAGTGCTGGATACAGACTTCAGAACGCCATTCCACTCGAATTGAATGGTTAGCAACTGAGTTTCTGAATCTGGCTGTATTTTTCCAAAAAAAAAAAAAAAAAAAAAGAAAGAAAAATAATTAGGATGGAAATAAAATTTTAAATATAAGAAAGCAGAAATATAAATCGATAATTTGTTTAAAGTATAAAAATTATAAGAGGGATAGCTTTGCAGAGGATTTTTTGGTTTTGTCTGCAGTACTGTGGATCTCTTCCCTATATCAGAGTGAATATAGATGGTCTAAGAAAATGGGTTCTAGTTTAGCGTGCATAGCAGTTTTGAATGCTTGGTAGGAGAAAATCATTTAATATGTTGAGTATAACATCCTCAGTGTCAATGTTGGAGCCAGCCAGTGATGTTTTTGATGTTGGGTATAAGGAGTTTCGGGATGTTGGTGGTTGTCATGGTACTGAAGCTGAAGTCATTTATGCGGCTTGTATTTAGAGGCAGAGGGAAAGGAAGTCGACACAGGAGTAAGATAGGATGATTGGAGAAGAGAAGCTGCTTTTGTGCCGAGTTTATCTTTGATACCAAGAAAGATTAGAGACTAAAGCTGAGAGAAGCCGTTAATATAAAGATTCTCAGGAGAACTTTACTTGAAATACATAACAGATTAAGTTAGGAGTTTTAGCCAAAGGTAATTCTATCAGATGTGGCTATTTATATACAAATAGGTTATAGGAACGAAATTTATATGAGTTGGTCCGCCGTGGAAATGAAATCATGAAGAAAACTAGGTTGTTAAAAATAAGCTAGTAGACCCGAACAAACAGACAAAATTCTACAAATCCTGAGAGTTCCAATAGCCAAAATAAAGAAAATACAGAACGGAGAAACCAAAAAACTTCACATAAAAAAGAAAAAGAAAAAACAACAATAAAAACATAACATCTGCACACCAACCCATAAGTGCCAAACTTCTATTTACATTCCATTTTTTCCTATAAAGAGATTTTTTATTTCCTTTGAATAGCTACTGTGATTAGTACTATCACCATCCGATCTCAAGTCCCGGATGCGAAAAGTGAAGGATTGTGTTAGGTAGTCGAAAACCAACTCATTTATACTGGAAGCGGTGCGTTGTACGACCTAAATACAATGAATAATATGCAAGGACCACTACACCGGCACCCTGATGTAGTGTTTAATAAGTAAATGTTCTCGTATTATGGACAAATGAGGACAAAGAAGTTAGTTCAGGAAACTAATATCATGATAAAATCTTGAAATATAGGTACTCACAAATAAATTAATGGAATTAGTAGATAATTTGTTCATAGAAAAATAAATATTTTATGCACTCAAGAAACTAAATTGGTTGGAGAAAATGCTAAAGGAGAATGATAGCTTAGGTTTTAAATTTTGGCATTCAGGCAGGAGTTGAACTAAAAAGTGTTAGTGTAATTATAGATAAGTGTTAATTATAGATAAGTGCTTGAAAGATAATATTACAAAAATTAATAGAACTGGAGATAAAATTATAGTCATAAAGATTATTGTTGATACTGAGATTTTTAATATTATAAGTTCTTGTTCTCCTCAAGTAAGTTTAGATATAAGTTTAAGAAAACAAAATTAGAATGGGCTAAAAGAATAAAGAATAAATACAAATAATATCTCCTGAAGAAAACATATTTATTGGAGGAGATTTAAATGAACAAGTTGCTAGAGTGGTAGAAAATTTTAGAAATATTCATGGTGGCTATGATTTTTGAGTGATTGATGAAGAAAGTAGAAATATATTAGATTTTGTTTTAGTTTATGATTTTGTTATTGTTAATACTTTATTTAAGAAAAGAGATAAACATATTATTACTTATAAAAATAGATCTAATAAAGCACAAATTGAATATTTTCTTATGAGAAAAATGAGTTCAACAAGAATATAAATATTATAAGATCATTCCACGTGAAAATTTAAGTACTCAACATCGATATTAGTTCAAACTTTTAAGACGAATTGGAAGAAAAAGAATATAACGAAACATTGTCATAGAATTAGATTGGGGCACCTAAAAGACAGATAAAAGTATTTTTATAAGTAAAAATCAAAATTTCAAGATTTAAAATGCTCATGAAGAAGCTAATTCTATGTGGGATAATGTAACAAACACACTTAAACAAGTGACAAAAGATGGACTTGGAGAATAAAAATATATATATAAATAAAAATAATTAGTGGAATAATAATATGAAAGAAAATATAAAATATAAGAATTTTTTTATAAACATTGATTTTAATGTAAAAGCTTAGAGAATTAGAAAAAATATAAGGTGACCCATAGAGAGTCTACAAGAACAATTTGTCACACAAAGACTTATGTTTTTAGTGATCTTTATATAAAATTAGATACTAAAGAGAGCGAAAAATATATGTATAAACTAAACAAATAAAAAGAAAAGAGAAGTAAAAAATTTAATTCAAGTAAATTGTATCAAAAATAAAAGTATTTTTCTTAAAGAAATATATTCAACATAAGTGAGTGAGTTATTTTGATAAACTTTTCAATGAAGTTTCTGAAAAATACGTTCGACTTTATTGATTTTAATATCGTTAATAATAATAATAATTTTTACTTTTATCTTCGTATTAGTAAAAAGAAAGTTGACGGTGCTTTAAAAAAAACCAAGTGTGAAAATCAATAAGACCAAATGATATTTCAATTGAAGTGTGGAAATATTTATGAGATTTGGGAGTTTCTTGGCTTACTGAAGTTTTTAATATTATTTTAAAAATTCAAAAGATTCCCAAGGAGTGTAGAAAGTGTATTTTGGTTCCCCATTTTAAGAATAAAGTGGATGCATAAAGGTGTGCAAATTATATAGCAATTAAGCTAATGTGTCGTACATTAAAATTATGGGACAGAGTAATTGCGCATAGGTTAAGATGTGATACAAAGATTTCTCATAATCAGTTTGGATTTATGTCGGGCAAGTCTACTATGGAAGCTATACATTTATTGAGAGGTTTGATAGAGACGTATAGAGAGAGTAAAAAGGATCTACATCTGATTTTTATTGATTTACAAAAAGCTTACGATAGGTTGCAAGAGAAGTTTTTGGAGAGTTCTAGAAAAGAAAGGTGTTCATATCACTTATATTTAAGTCACTAAAGATAAGTATACTAAAGTTGTTCTTGTTTTCGAGCAAAAGGAGTATTGACCAACTATTTTCCTATTTCAATTGGACTATATCACTTATCAGAGATCAGCTTTAAGCATATATCGTTTTATTTTAGTTAAGGATGCTCATAATAAACACTTACAAGAGTATGTACCTTAGTGTATGTTTTTTGTTGATGAAATCCTTCTTGTGGATAAAACTAGAAAAAGAGTTTAAGAAAAACTTGAATTATGGAGGTCTAAATTAGAGTCTAAAGGCCTTCGTTTTAGTAGATCTACTACTGAATACATGGAATGTAATTTTAATAATAGTAGATATAGTCACATATTTGTAACTATGGGAGATCAAATCATTAAAACGTGTGATCGTTTTAGGTATCTCGGGTATATTACTCAAAGTGATGGTGGTATGGATGGGGATGTTATTAGTTCAATTCAAGTTGGTTTGTTGAAGTGGAGGAATGCAACGAGCCTATTGTGTGTTAGAAAAACATTATTTAGACTTAAAGGAAAATTTATAAGATGATGGTGAGACATGCAATGTTTTATGGTGCATAATGTTGGCCTTTAAAAGAGAAGCATAAAACTAGTTAGGTATTGCTGAGATGAGAACGCTTAGGTGGATGAGTGGCTTGACACTTGAGACAAAATGCGAAACGAATGTATCCGTGAAAGAATTTGTGCAGTTCCAGTGGTAGACAAGATTAGAGAAAGTCTGGTTAAATGGTTTGGTAACATTAAACTACAACCATCCGATGATCCAGCTAGGAAAGTAGATGATTTAGATTCGACTTATGCTAAGAAAGGCAAATGTAGACCTAAAAAGACTTGGACATATTATATAAAAAATGATCTTAATTTATTAAAATTAAATGACAATATGACACTCAATAGGACACAATGGGAAAAAAAATTCTTGTAGTTGACCCCACTTAGCGGGATAAAGACTTGCTGTCATTGTTTTTGTGAATAACTTATGTTGTATTAATACAGGTAAAAATCCCTCTTCTACCAGCAAAGTGTATGAAAATGAAGCATGTTGTCTAATGAAGAATTTACGACGATAGAGATATATTAGCATCGTAGCATTATACGAAAATTCAATAAAATAGGTAATAAAAAGACGAGTATTTACATGAAAATTTTGGAAGAGAAAAAAATATGGAGCTTAGCCCAGTTGAAATATTTCAACTATTCGAATGTATATTATAAAATTTTGCTTGCCCTTGAACAATAGAAATTAATATTAGTGAGAGAAATCGACTTAGTTTTCCTTAGGGAAGTTATAAAAAATGTTGGGGAACTAACAACGATCCAACTGAGACGATGTAAGACGAATGGCAGGGCAATGTGGTAAAGATTTGAATTCAGCGTCACCAACAGCGATAACAACTAAACAATAATGGTCTCATGGCAGTTGTAGTGATAGCCAAATGACAGTGATCCAAAAGTGTTGTTCAACGAAAAAGGTCAGACGATAAAAATGGCTGATGCTGGATCGACAGCAGTTGCGGCAGCGGCCAAGTAACGGTGGCAGTGACAGTGGCCAAGCAATGATGATGGTAGCACCGGCTTTAGCAACAAGACTATGGTTTGATAACAAACAAGCAATGGTTGTCTAACAACAGCAGAGACAGAAACTACGACTGTGGTGGCTGAGGAAGCACAACACTTGTGGTCCAATGAAAATGACTATGCAGCAGCATTGGCTGGGTGACAGTGGTTTGATGGCGGTTGTGGTCACACCATCATTGCAACAACAGCGTCATTAGCCAGGTGATGGTGCTCTGACAAAAATGATGTATCGCGATTGTGACAATGGTAGCCAAATGACAATAATTTGATGATGTCAGCTAGGCAATAATAGTTTGATGACGTCGATGATTAAGCAATGGTGGCAATAGTAATGTCGTTCGTAAGGAGACGGTGGTTCGACGACGATGATGTACCATGATGGCGGTAGTGATGCCTAAATGACGAGAATCTAATGATGTCAGCTAGACAACAATGTTTTGATGTTGGTGGCCGCCCAACTTTGACCTGTTAATGGTGCTCTGATGGCAACGATGGCCCAATGATAGTGGTTTAGTGCGACAGCAGACAGATGATAAACTGACGACAAAAGCAGTGTACTGCAACACAGGTAGAAAACAATGATAGGGGTCCAACGATGGCTGCGATGGTCCGACAATGTTGACGGTGGTGATCTAACAAAAGTGTTGACGACTCGGCATGGGCAGAGTAATCATGATCAAGCAGCCGCAGCAATGGTCAATGGCTTGACAACGATGGGCTGGCACAACAATGGTGGTCCGCAGTAGTCACCCAACGGTGGTGGTTCAGCATGACGGTGATCCAGTGGTTGTGGAGCTCAAGAATCCACAAGAGCTAGGAAATTCCATTAATTTTCAGATCTTGATATAGCCCCCTTTTCATGAAGAGAATTGAGGTCCACTTGTAAATTTTGAAAGTATAATCCACTGTAAATATAGCTTGAATCTAGGACGCTACATCGGATGACCCCATAATAATTCTCTTGATCGGATAACATTCTCTGTGTATTTGAATATCTTAATAATGTTAGAATTAAACAGTCTGAGCTCATTGGATTCACCTCATCGAGGCACTCTATAAGACTATAAACTTATCAGATTTGAAGATTATTTAGTCCCCACAAAATATCCTAAAGCTTCTTATAATGCTTTAAGTTCATGATCTGACTCACTTGGCATCAAATCAGATTTAATATCATTTGGTACGTCTAACCAAGAATTTATTCGAAGTGAAGTTTAGGTAATTCTTAATTAAATATTTGGAGCTTCTGGCCCCAATGTGCGTTGAGATTCATGTCTGATCAAGATATTTTTTTTTATGTATCAGTTGCCCCCTATTTTAGTTATCGATGCCAAAAAATTTTAAATATATTTCAATTGACTAAAAAAAAAATAAGTGATGTAAAATAGTAATATTAAAGAGATTGTGATATTCAGCGCATAGATTCTCTTGGGGTCATGAACCAAGTAAATATCCTAAATATTCATTTAAAAGTGTTAAATTTGAGATGAGAATGCTGAAAAATGATATCGGAGACCTAAAGATGCCAAAAATGAGTTAAATAGTCTAGCATCTCCAGCGACAACGACGATGCGTGCCTGCTCGCCAATAGCACGAGTAGAAGTGCCTGATGCGCGGACTCACAAGACAGCTCTCGCGCAAACAATAAATGCTTCACATGGGTGCACAAAAGCACAAGAGGAGCACATGCATGCAAATTGCACTAGTAGCTACTGCATGCAAGCATGCGTCCTCATGCAGTGCAGAATTTGAAATCTTTTAGATTTGTATGATTTTTTTAGATTTTCTCCTTTTTTGTGCAACTGAAGTGTCTTCAAAAAATTTTTATCATCTTACGCGAATGTCAATGCATTTTGAGCAAGAAATATACTAAATTCTAATTCAAGATTAGCTAGGAACCAATTTAACAAGTTTATAGTCTAACTGGTGTCTCAAAAAGGAGAACCCAAAATTATTAAAAGTGATCCAATCTGAGCCCTAATGAGCCCAAATCAAACACTTAAAATGCAGTCAAAGGCTTTGGTTTATCAATTGGAAGGCCAAGCAATATCTAAATTTGGTCTGACTATAGTCAAATCGAGCGATTAGATAAGTAAAATCCAGTGAGCTCAAGATCATCTAATTTTGAGGTCGTTAAAACACTTAAATGTTGAAATAATGTGAATTATCTGATGGACCATTTTGAGAGATTGGTCAAATTTATAAAAATGCTCTCTCAAAAGTTATATAAAGACCCTCATTGTTTACTTGAAGATGGGATGAGAAGATGAGAATAAATTAACTGTGAAAGCTTAAATCAATTAGAAGATTAAGTAATATCTAAATTTGGTATGATATATTCAAATCGAACAACTCAATAAGAGGAATCCAACGAGCTCAAGATCATCTAATTTTGATGTCACTAAAATACTTAAATGTTTAAAAAATTGCCTAGGATTGAGGAAATTAATGTGGATCATCTGATGGAGTATTTTGGGAGATTAGTCAAATTTATCAAAATGCTCTCTCAAAAATTATATATGGATCTCCATTCTTCACTTGAGGAGATGAGGAGATGAGAATAAGCTGACTGACAAAGCTTAAATCTTGAAATCCTGGTCCTTGTTATCAGTTACCAAAATCACAACCAACCAATAGAGTTTTTTGCCAATCGCTAAAGACCACCATCGATCATCAGAGATCATCGCCAAACATGAGAGGTTGTCGTCAATAATCAGTCATTGTTGACCACTACCAAAATTTTTGCATTCAACTACAGTTGTTATAGCCACCAAATAAAACTTCTACAACCAACTACAGATGTTATAACCACCATCTATAACTTCTTCAACCAATTATAGCTATTATAGCCCCTAAGTACGCCTTATGCAGACAAATATGCCTATTAGAGCATCTAAATATGTCTTCTGTAGTCAAATGCTTGTTATAGCTTCAAACTATAACTTCTGTAGTCAACTATGATTGTGGTAGCAACCAATTATAGTTCTTGTAGTCCCAACTACCCCTATATATTTGTATTTATAGGGATATTTCAACGTAATCATAATTTCAACATAGTTTTATAATCTCATATGTCTTAATTTATGAGAAGAGTGAACATGTGTACTTTCAATTTTCAGGTAGAATAATTTTACTATATTAGGCCCCGTGATTTTTCCCCAGTTCAAGATTTTTCCACATAAAAAAATCCAGTTGTCTCTTACATCTTGATCTATGTGATGGAAGATTATACTAAGTTAAGGCATAAGATTTCTCTGAGGTTGAGAATTTTCAAGCATGCTATATAATCAATATAAAGCATTTATGACGGAGTATGGGAATATGGAATGCATAACATTACATGTTTAGTACATCAGTTGTATTTAATAGATTAGTTTTACCAACAATGTTATTATTGCAAAGCTTGATTTACACTCTTATTTTCCTATTCATTATAAATAGAACCAAAAATGGATCTCAACGCCGAAATTCAAACTAAAATAAAAGTTCCAAACTATTTATAAAGTTTGTGAAGATCGTTTTAGGTGGGAAACTATAATAATCCTTATATTACAACTAAAGAACAATCATGTATAGGTTTTCTTATTAATATGTAGCATTTATAAAATAAATCCCTTCCCACCAAGTGTTCTTTAGAAGTTATAAGAACGAATACATATAGAAGAACAAGGAAAGTTCTAGAAATTTTCCAAAATTTTACTGAGAATAACATAAGGCAGTTCCCATACATCAAGAGAACAGCAAATGAAGTTTGTGTGGGTTAAGCAATTTCAGTCCTCCCAAAATTCCACGGCTTATTCGGAAAACCACTAACAAGAGGGCATTATATCACCGAGAACAAAACCAAAAATTTTATATTTTTCATTTTGCATTTAAATAATTAAATATTGGAAAAAACAAAGCAGTGACGCTAGGACAAAGCAAGTTGGATCTTCCAAAAACGTACAGGCTGAAGAAACAACAGCCCTTCTATGTCAAATAGCACCATGAGTTACCCAACAAATAGAAAATTCTGTAGCTTACACAAAAAATGTTGGTAACTTTTTAATACTGCATGATATGTTCAGTGTTTTAGACAATTAGTCATGCTTAGATCATATTGGCCGGCTTCATAGATAAATCAAATTTAATTCTAAACGCTTCTTAAATATTCAAATAATGAATGTTACTTTGTCTAGATTGTCATGTAAAAATTAAAAATGCTTACATGCTCTCCATAGCTCCTGGGAAAAATATAACCTTGGTAGTCTACATTTCCTTTCGCTTCTTCCAGATAAAACTGCATAGGTAAGTTCCAAAGAAAATCCATTTAAACTTTGGCAAACATTAAGTAGTTCTAACGATTAACCATAAAATGAATATAAATTTAGAGAAAGAATATGGTTTTCGAAAGTTAGATTGATGGTTTAATAGATAAAAATATTTGCATCAATGTCCACAACTATAAAAGTTTAATTTCTCACAATTTAAGTATGCCCACCTTCACGAAGTAAAGGACATGGATCCTCTCAATAACTATGTTAACTGCACTAAATTCAATAAGACTTTATAGAACAATGTTACCATGAAAATACTACCTGAATCCAGTTGTGAAAACCCGAGACGGCATTTTCTCCCCGACCCTTGATTTCCCCAACAAAAACATGTTCAAAAGCAGAAGAAGAACCATATCCGCCGCCTCTCGAATAAAGATCAAACCATAGATGTGTCAGGATTTCCTTGAACTCTTCAAAACTACCAGATACAACGCCCTTCCCAACAAGATAATTATAGAGATATTTAATTAGTGGCGACCTGCCTATCTCCTGAATAAATGCAGCTTGCTCGTGCCTCTCTTCGGGAGTTACGACTTCTTTATATCCTTCTTGAGGATTGTAGTTATCCAAAAGGGAGCAGAACCGAGCGTAAGTGGGACGACGAAGCACGTCATCACCCAACCACTTAAACAAGCTCCCTGATGCCATATCGCCCTTCTGGTGAGCTCTTTTGCCCTCGCCACAATCGATTTCGTAATCCTTTCCGGGAATCAACCGGTTTAAATCAAGTTCCCACAACTTATTACAGGCTTCAGACAAGTCGGATAGCTCTTCTCTTGATGGTTGAGTGTCAGCGTCATAGTGTACTGCGTTGGTGTAGCTCTGATCACTAGGAGGCAGCTTGAACATTTGCCAATTTTCCTTGGGAACCTGCAAAAGAAGCAGAAATCCATGCAAAAAATAATAGAAAATTCACATTTTAGTAAAAGCAGATATCCAATACTATGAGCATATGAACTTCATAGGAAAATAATTTTTACATAATCTTAGCAGAAAGCACAAGTACTTAAGCTCAGTGTGAAACCTGGTGAGGTTTTATACCAATTTATCTCAGATATTGCAATATAAGTTTTATGTTTTAAATCAATCAAATCCTTCTGATTCTCCATTCTTAATAATGCCAACAGAGCAAGTAAATACATAGCTCTGCTATAAAATGAAATACCAAGAGAAACGCTTCTGCTTAGTTTAGCAAATAAAATAAATGACATGGCTGCAAGGTATCCATTTCCCTAACAACTAATAACATCTAACCAATTACCACTAATATTAGTGACTGTTAATCTTTCATTTTGATCTATATGGAAACAATAAAAAAACATATATCAGAACATCAAGAGAAAGAGAAGATACCTGATGCCGAACTGAAGGGTGTCGCTTCTTGTTGTGAGAGCGCTGACCAACAACTTCCCAATCCCCATCTGTCTTCTTCTCATCCTCATGAATCAGATCCTCATTTTTCTGGCTCATCCAAAGAAAAAAAAAAACAGCATTCAGAATTGAATCATACAACAACAATCTCGGCTTTGGAAATCAAAAGCGAAAACCTTTCTTGAACCCCAAGAAGAAGTACCATGCCCTAGACTGCTTTCCTCTTCAGCTTCCTCATCCTGGTTCATCGAATCAAATATAATATTTATTACAAATAATTAACCAAACCACGCATAGCTATGCACAAGCTTATTCCCATAGATTTCAATAAAAAGGTGAGACCTTTCTTGCACGGAGATGGTTAGAAGGGTGGTCATAGCTACTCCCATGCTCCTGCTCGTGATATTCGTGTTTTCCGGTGGAAACTACCTGGATCCCTCTCAGTGATCAGTTTAACCAGTAAAAAGAAGAAAAATTAGGAGGAAGATGAAAAGACCTCAGCCCAAGTGGATCTAGATCGCTCTTCGCCTTCCTGGTTCGCTTGGCGCTCAGGTATGTCCTCGCGATCTCCTCCAACAAACCCTAGAGCCACTTCCGCCAAGCCCTTGATAAGCCCTTCCATCTCTCTCTCTCTCTCTCTCTCTCTCTCTCTCTCTCTCTCCGTGACCCACTCAAAAAGGTGAAATTTGGACTCTGGATCCGGTGATGAAAGAACAAATAAAACAAACGAGTGGTTGAACTAAAACGGGAAGGTTGAAAGGAGTGAGGCTGTAGTTATTCTGTTGATTTTTCTTCCTGTAAATTGAAAGAGGAGAGAGCAGTCCGCGGGGAAAACAGGTAGAGAACGACCAACTCGAATTTTTGATGCTGGACAACGGCAAGCTAAAAGAACCCATCCGAAGCGCTGCATTCGAAGTTTAGAATCAAGCACACATGTTTCTGTTGAGGGTGCAAATGAGTCCATTCTAACTCAGAATTAGTTTCTAACTTGATCTTCAACATGATTGATTAACTGAGTTCAAATTAGCTCAATTGAATTCAAATTCAAATTTAAGCTCGAGCTTAACCGAGTTTCAAATCGAGTTTAAACCCACTCAAGACCCGATTTGTTTATTATAAAAAGATAAAATAATATTAATTTAAAATAATATTATAATAAAAGGATAAATAGAATGACTAATTAAGAGCACCTAAAAGTTAATTGGGTAGAAGTTTGAGATTAATGTTATATCTAACCACAAAAGAATGAAAACATCATATTTTCAAGTAGAAGGGATAAGACAACATGCACAAACCTCGTGCTTAAACCCATTAACAAACGCTTCATGCATGTATATAGAAAAAGTAGCAGCACTAATCTAGAGGAGATCTAACGTCACATACATAACAATACATTTTAAATCAGGGATCATCAATCGAAGACTCAGAGGCTCATGCGTCAGATTGGAAGCATCAAGACCAAAACTAATCAAGACAACCAAACAGCCTGAATATGAGCAGTTTAACCGATCGCCAAGTACAGAGAAATCCAAGACATCCACGCAATGGAATCAATCCAAGGGGAAAGGCTAACCCCTCAGGTTTTACAATTCCCACAGATTTATTCGGCAGCCTCCCCAAACATCATCAACTGTCAATAAGAAGAATCTCAATCGTCCCCGTAAGATTTCTTCATCCAAGGGAGGCTACCTATTAGATTATAGTGATTCGCCCTTTGTTCGATAGTCTAGTTTTCCCAACCGATAAGAGTTCCTTGTCAAGGATGAGGGGTTGGCATTCATACTTAATCAACTGATCGACACCACTTAGTTGACGGAATCAACCCGGCCGACATTTGCCAGTAAGAGTCTAATCATTTAACAGCATCAAGCCTAGCTAACCGATAGTCTTACCAGACATGCCAACTGATGGGCCTCTTTATCTTAGCCAACCGACATCATTTTCAAAGGGTTTGCTAGTCTAGCTAGCCAAGCCTTAGAGCCGCCAGGTTCTAGGCCCACATACATAAAATACTTATAATAATATATACAACCCCCATTAAAATAGAGGAACAAATGTAATTCAACATATCATACCCTCCTTTCACTATAAATAAGGGGTCATTCTATGAATAAAAGGTTACACACTTATTCTAAATTATTGTTCATTTCTCTCTATTGTGCTCTCTTATCTTATGCACTATTCCTTGGTTGTGATACATGGACAAATCATGACCCAATTTCCTAAAAGGAGCAGTGAATGTGGATCATGCCAGCAATAAGAAGAGAAGCAACATAAGGAGAAGAAAACCAACATAGAGAAACAACTTATATGGATTACACTAGAAAGTTTGTGCAGTAGCAGATACAATAGTTGAAAGACCAGATGATGGGTCCGATGATGGAAGTCATGTGAGAAGCGGTAGGTCAAGGCAGAGAGCAGAATTCTCAAGAAGGTTCATCGCCCAACTGCTGAAGGATAACTCAAGCCCCAGAAAGGCAAGGAGATTCCAATACCAAAATAGAGATGGGTCGACACCGATGGACTGATAACGGTTCTTGCGAACTGAAATACTACGTCAGTCAAAAAATGCATTCTCTTAGCAGATTTCTGAAGCTAAGCCCTCTAAGAGGTTTAAGATTCCAGATCTGGAATTCTACAAGGGTCATAACGTTTCGACCAACCATATAGCATCCTTCGAGTCAATTGTCTGCCTGCTAAAGATAACAGACGTGTTAAAGTGTCAGCAGTTTCTCACCACGATGAGGGAGTAGACTCAGGTGGTTCAACGAACTACCAGTAAGAGTAATCACGTCCTTCACTGATTTTAAAAGGATGATTGTGACATAGTTTACCAACTCCCAAAAGCCGCATTACAGTTCACAAGCCCAGCTACATATTAGGCAATGACAAAGCGAGAGCCTCCACTCATTCGTCACTTGATTCCAAAAGGAAATGCTGAAGGTGTGAGATTTGGAACCAGCAATAGCACTCACCTCTCTAACTCAAGGGCTTAAGGAGGGACCTTTCCATTACGCTTTGGGTCTTAAGCGACCAAAGATCATAGCTAAATTGTTGGAGCTTGCCAACAATCATATATTGGACAAAGAGTACAATTCCACTCCTGCTTCCACCACAACGGAGTCAGCCACCCATCACAAACAGAAGAGAACTCCCAGAGACGACTGATGGAGATCGGTGGAAGACTCACGCCCTTCTGTTTGACCATGATACAAAGACCATAGGCTGCCCAGGGATTACAGAGGGGTCGATAGCAGTTCACACCAAAGGGATCATGCTCGAAACCCTAACTAGCGACCAGGTCATCATAATGAGCGACCAATAAACAATCATGAGACCTCAAAAGGGACTCCATTGAGAGTCTAGATGCTTGAACTAGTGGAGGCCATCCATAACATGGAGTATTTTAAAAAGGCACTGTTGATGAGAGCTGAAGCTTTTCTCTAGGATACCAAGAAGTACTGTGTTTTTCATAGTGATCATCCTGATCATGATACAGAGGAGTGTGGACACCTCTGGAGCCGGGTTAAAAAGTTGATCAGAGATGGTAATTTGAAGGAGTTTGTAGAGTTGAGATTCAATACCCTGCGACAAGTGAAGGCTCCAGTGAAGAAAATTTTGGATTAGTTAGTCTGAGTGAATGTCATTCATATTTTTGGGATAATACAGTCATCTTTGGGGGAGTTGGAAATTCGTCTCGGTGAGCTAGACATAAGAGGCTTCGATCAAGAGAAATTGTGCGTATCTGCTTTAGCTCTGTGTTGTCATCAATTTTTGATATCGCACGTGTAAGGTGCCACCTAAATGATTTGGGATGATATATTATTCATTCGCAGTGTCCTGTAGCTCAAGAAACCCATTTGAGACTTACTGGCACATATGTGGTGCACGAAGCCAGGGTTCCTGATGATTCGGCCTTGCCTGGGAGGATACATCATTGGAAAGGCTTACTCAAGACATGGAAAGTGTTTAAGGCCCATTCTAATGTTTGAAGACCTCACTACACCAATTCAGAGTCTCCCATGGTCAAAGGAGTTCGTTTAGCCTTCTCGTGGGCATTTTCAGGAAGATTAAGGTTTAGAACGTCATACCAACGTGACACTTCAGGGTGCTTGTCGACACTGAAAACCTTTGATTGAGATCTATAGAGATGCTTATTTTTGGAGTTATGAGACAATATTTTAGTCATATTTAGTCTCCCATAGTTTACGGATAAAAAAAAAAATCCCTCGCTGGATGTTTACGGTGAAAACAGGCTATTCGGGCTAACACGATGCTAGGCACCAGCTCGGGCACCCAGGTGCCAAAGCCTGGTGCCTAGGTGCCAATCTGGGCGTCTAGGCCCCCAGACAGCCCCCATAGGGTTTAAAACTGAGCCAGTGGAAAGTAGGCGCTAGCCCTCTTAAAAGTAGGCACCCAGAGCTGCCTGAAATGCATAGTTTTCAAACCGAGGAGCAAGAAGTAGGTGTCAGGCTCAGCGGCTAGGCGCTAGGCCCCCAGTGCCTCGGATCCTAATCCAGATCTAAAGAAACAACAACTCAAAATTGGGCCCTCAGAAACCTGACGCCAACTTGCTGGTGCTTAGGAGACAAACACAGCGCGCAACACCTGGGAGTTAGGCCCATTTTCTACTCTATTTGTTACTCTGGATTCTCACCAAGCACACCTCCTTAAGCAGTTAAAAAGTGCAGATTTCTAGGTTTGTGTAAAGATATGCCTAAAGGGATGAAAAAGCTAATGGATGCAACCCTTTTTGGCATGTTTTGGATGGTTATAGGAGGGTAGAGCATGCCTTCTTTTGGCAAATAAGGAGACAAAGTGTTGTTGGTTGGCTTATCTCCCTTAGAGCTCCTCCAAAATAGATAACTACAACATTTTTTTCCTCCTCAAAGAGCTGAACTCATCTTCTTCCTAAAGAGCTTTAGAGCTTCTTCTTCCTTAGAGCTAGGATTTTCTCTTGAAAGCCGTGAGGTGGAGAGCACTAGAGAAGAGTAAGGATTAATGCTTGCTCACTACAAGTTTTACTTCCTCTCCTCCTTCTTCCTCCATAAGAACCACCTTCTTCCTTCATCTTCTTCCTCTTCCTTCACCACTCCATTCGAGTGTGTGAGGAGATTCTCTCAAGGAGAAGCTTGGCTAGCGAAAAGGGAAAGGTATCTACTCTCCTACGGTGAAGGAAAGCTTCTTCATACTTTGGGGAAGGACTGTCGGAGCTTTGTTGAAACTTTATCGGAGCTCGAAACTTCGTCGAAACCTCGCTGGAATCTTCTTATAGAGGGGAGATTCTTCATCCTTTGGGGAAAGAGTGGAGTGAATCTCATCAGAACTTCGCTGGGGCAACATCAGAGTGAGAACAAGCAAAGAGAATGCATCTTCAACCTTCGTGGTGGTGGGTGATCCACTGAAAATTTGATAACTTTTTACTATACATTTCAAACCTATTTTTGATGATATTGCACTTTAAAAGAAGGTATTTTTCATGATTTCATGCAGGTACAATGATTTTAGGCCTTTAGAGCAAGAGGAAGCGAAAATGAGCAAATTTGGAGCAAAAAGGGACAAAAGTGCATTTTATTGAACTAGCGCTAAACGGCGCTGTCACCAATGCCGGACCGCACTATTTTTCAGAGAGTTGCCACCGTCTTGGCGGAAAAATGCGCCGAACGGTGCCCTTTCCAGCATTAGACCACGCTCTATCCCGATTTTAAACTAGATTCAATGTATTTGGCTGGATCTTGAAGGGTTGCTTGAGGAAACTCTTGGGAATTCAATTTTGGCCAAATTTAAACTCTTTTGGAGCCAAGTTTGAAGAGGAGAAGAAGAAAAGAGAAGACTTTAGAGTTTAGATGCAGCGTCTTCTCATTTAGTTTAGGAAATTTAGGTTTTGTGTTTTCTCTTCTAAGGAGTGTGAGAGAAGAGGGAAAGTGAGAGATTTCTTCTTCCTTACTTATCTAAAGTGAGAATTGTGTTTTGTTGTGAAGAAAGAAGATGAGGCAAAGTAATTCCTTGAGATTCGCTTGGGGAAGAGTTTGAGATAAGTCGTCTTTACTTTACTCTGTTTGTATGACATTGTTTTTATATATAAAATCCATGTTTTGTCATTTTTTTCTCATGAGTCTTAAGTAGATTTCTTTGTCTTTCTCCTTTTCATGTGATGTGTTGATGTTGTGATATGGAAATGATGTGCCGATTTATTATGAAGAATTTGTGATGACATTTTCACTTTGAACTTCATTTACTTTTTTATCTGGCCAATTGAATTGTTAAAACTTGTTGGGAAACATATTTTTCGAAAGGATTATGAGTTCCACAACAAAAGTGAATGTCACATTCAATGTCCATGAATGAGAGATGTAGTTCATGGGGATTGAGTGCAAATAAATAGAGAAATATACTTTGATGGGTGTAGAATTGGAGATTTCAGAGTAATAGACTGAAATCCTCAATTTGGTCCTAATGTTTGGAAACTAAAGCGAGAGTTAACCTTGAGGCAAAGGGAAGTGGGAGCTCTGGAGTGAGAGCCAGTATCCTTCCAGCCTAACCACAGATTTGGGGACTAAACTGAAATATGGGTAAAGAATAGGATTGCTCCTATTTGACACAATACAATTGCATCACTGATCTATGTCACAACAATCATCACATTATGATTGGAAAGGAGGAAGACTCTTTCTTGCAACTGAACTTTGTTATAAATTTAGTCTTGTGTTAGTTTAACTTGTTAGAGTTTAGAACATATTTTGGTAGAAATAGTAACTACAAGTGTTTGTCTTTATTTTAAGAATTAAACTTACTTGCAATTGTACTGTGATTCGATAAGTGATTTCTGTGCTACACCATAAAATTAAAGCCTCCCTGTGGGATCGATATCTAGGATTCCACTAGAGCCCTGTATTACTTGAGCGATACATATACTTGCATTTAATTGTGTGACTCATTATAAAACTAAATCAATATATATATATATATATATATATATATATATATATATATATATATATATATATATATGAGTTCATAAATTTTAGCAAGTAAAAAAAGTCGCACCAAGTTTTTGGCGCCGTGGCCGGGGAGGTACTGTAAAAAAGGTAACTGTTAAAATTTAATTTTGTAGTATTTGAAACCTTATATTTGAATTGCAAGTCATAATTGTGTGTGTCTATTTATTTTTAGTGTGCTTATTGTGTTTGTATCCGTAGTATAGAATCTATAGGTTTAGTGCCTTACGATTCTGAATTAGAACGTGTTATTAGAAAAATTTGAAAACAACAAAAACTATCTGCAAATCCTTACAAGATGGCGAACAATTTAAACAATCAAAAAGAAAATATACCAAGACCTTTAAGAGATTATGCTAATCCCACAACAGATAAAATTCACTTAACTATCCAAAACCCTGATGTTGCTGCTAATTCATTTGAGCCTAAACCTGCTATTATCCAAATGAGACAGAATAATCAAATTAGAGGAACACCTAATGAAGATCCTAACTTACATCTCGCTAGTTTTATAGAACTGTATGCCATATTTTAATGTGATGGAGTGTCAAACGATGTTGTTAGTCTTAGAGTTTTTCCATTTTCACTAAGGGATATGGTTAAGGCGTGGCTAAATTCGTTAGGACCTGGATCTATCAGAACTTGGGGAGAGCTTTTGAACCACCCTGCGCTTTTATCCAATTCGAATGTACTTTAGTAACAATTAAATATTTTAATCTTTTAATCGCAGAGTTACTTTCAAGCGCAAGTATACGTATCGTTCAAGTAATACAGGGCTCTAATGGAGTCATAAATATCGATCCCACAGGGAGAGATATATTAAAGCTTACGGACATAAGATTATAAAGATCAATTCAGAATTACAACTAAATCTAAATACCTATCTGTCACTAATATGCAATCGATAATAATATGAAACTTATATTAAAAACTAGTTTAACTAACAATTCTCTATTTGAACTCACTACTCACTATATTAAACTCACTAATTGACTCTCTTTTACACTATGGACTCACTAATAATCACTTTAGAGACCAAAAGAAGAGCACTTTTTCGTCCTAAACTCGTTCCTTTCAAAGATGTAGAAGAGTCTTTAAGGGTTGTGAAGGCACCCCTTCGAAAATTGTCCACATTTGATGTATTTCTAGAAAGATTCGTCGACCCCGCCGTCGGCGGCCTTCTAGAAACAATGCATTTATACAGTCCCCGCAGCCGGCGGCCTCCCTTATAATTAATTCTGAGCTCTCGAGAAAATCACGCCGTCGGCGGCCTCGACCTCGCAGTCGGCGGTCTAGGTCAAATTTGCATAATTTAGTCCTTTTTTTGCTCCAAATCCGCTCATTTTTGCATATTTGCGTTCCCTTGTCCTTAATTCTTCATACCTGCAGAAAATACCAAAAATACCTTTCTTTAAAGTGCAATATCATCAAAATCAGTGTAAAATAAGCATGAAAATCTTGACATTTTTTTCTTTGGTCAAAATCCCCCAAACTTAAATATTACTTGCCCTCAAGTAATCATAAATACTACATAAAAATTATGATTTATTATGGTAAAGTTTTAATTTAGAAATACTATAATTTTGATTTAGATAAATATTATAATAAGAATTCTCAGAAAGATTTTCAAATAATTAGATTAATTTTGCAGGTATAAGGTTATCTAGTCATCAAGTTTAAGAGTTCTAGTTTTCTATTCATTTCAAGAATGACTATATGTTGCAATCTTAATTCACTTAGAGTATTCAGAAGATAGAAAATTCATGAAGAAACTATAAGTAAGAAACTAACCATAAATATAAGTTCAGAAATGTTTTCTGTTTTCCTTTTAGGTTAATCCAAGTGAAGCCAATTTTTGATAAGGTATATCCTCAAGCTTCTCCTCACTTATTTTCTTCTTCTTTTTTTCTTTTCTTTTTCAGGGATTGTTTTTCAATCCTTTTTTCTTTTTCTTTTTCTTTTCTTTTTCAAGTGAGGATTACTATTTTTGGATAGCCTGTTAATAACTTTGAACTTCAATCTTCTTTTCCTAAATTTGAAACTTTCAACATTCTTTACTTTATATATACTTCATAGTTTTTACTTTATTGAATCTCAGTATTTTCTTTCTCAACTAAATTCTTAAAATTTTTAATATTTCAAGCTTTAGTTTTCTTTACTTTTTAACTATAGTCTTATCCTCTTATACTAAATATCTTAATTTACAAAATAAATTTTTATTATAAAAAATATTTCTTTGAATCTTTTACAATATTTAGATAAAATCTAAACATAGTATTTAGAATTAAATTTTATCACAAAAATCATAGTAATAATTTTTGAAAATATATTATTTGATAACATATAATAGTTAAGATTTTTCTTCCTTTCCCCAAACTTAAATTTTTCTATAAATAGAAATAGTACATGGGTGAAAAGAAAAATTCTAAATATAAAATTCATACCTTTGCACTGTAGGCATTTTCTTTTTCTCTGAAATTTTTGCAGGTTCTTTTTAAAATTTTAACTTCAAGTGACCCGTAATATTAAAAGCCTTTCTACACACATAACAGTTTAGAAAATTTTTGCTGGGGTAATGAAATTTTAAAACAAGTATTAAAACTAAACATTAAACAAAAACAACTAACTACACAGGACATATGCATTTCTCAACACAAAATAAACAGTTTACTATTTTAAACTCAACAAGTTACAATTATAATTACAATCACAGATATCACAAACATCTAGAAATGAAAATATAAACTACCTCACTAAACACATATCACAGAAAATGAAGCATTGTCCACAATACAATCCATAAAAATAGAAGTTCAACAACTTAAACAAAAACAAACATAAACACAAACTATACATCACTATCAAATGATCAAGCATCAAAATCCCACACAATTTCGTCATCACCATGGTCAGCAGAAGGATTGGGGTGATACTAAGTATATCTGGGGCATTCTGGAAAAGTCACATTTGGCTCTCATCTGTAATATCTAGCCTGAGCGTCGTAATAAGTCATCTCAAAATCTGAATGCTTCGAAAGATACTCACTATCATGATCATGTCTTCTTTCTAGCCCTTCAATCCCGTGATCAATCCTTTCTAATTTTTCATCTAATTTTTCAAAACTTTTCCTCTCGTAGGTCATGGCATTCATCGGATCATACAAGGTAGTGGAACCGGAGTGCAGGAGGGTCATAACTAGTAGAAGGGATATCTCTACTAGTAGATGGTTCTTTGCTCCTACTCCCTGATCTACATTCCTTATGGGATGTATAAGTCTTTATATTTCCTTTAGTAATGGGTCTCATAGGATAAACCCATTCCTCATCATCTCTTGCTTCAACTCCAGACAGTTGACAAAGTGCATAAATGAGGCCCGGATGCCCTAAATAATTTCTCACTCCTCGTAGTAGCCATAATATTCTTATAGATTATCTTCCCCACATTAATTCTTCTGTTGTTCTGAATACAAAAATTCAGAACAGCTCTCTCCCTCGAGACTTCACTATGATGGTATGTAGGTAGCAGAGTTGAACAGATGAAATAATGCCATGCCTTAGCATTGGCATTCAACATGGATAGTGGAAAGTTAATCCGTTCACGATTTTTAATTTTCCAAATTCCTTTCCTATCAGTGAGAAAGTCGATAATATCATCCAACGGACCTTCCATTGTTCCAAAAGTTTCAAACTCACTAGTATAATAGTATTGAAGCTCGTAAAAAGAGTTAATTCTATTAGCATTAAATTCGATAGAGAAAGCCCTTACTTGGACAGGCTCATCCTCAATTTGAGTTAGATTTGAGTAAAATTCTCTAACAACTTCAACAGCAGCTTTGTTTGTTGTAGCAAAAATTGTCCCATCCTCTCTCCTTGATAATTCGTTCCACCTCTCCTCCAAGATTCTCAAAAACTCTATCTTGAAGACACTTATTACTTTGGAAAAGTGAAGTGTACCTCGATTGGGCTTTCACATTAACGAATCTAGTTTCGTCAAATTCAAGTCTTCTCTTTTGTCTTGGAGCCATCGTTCGATCTATCAAATCACAAAAAACTTCAACTAATCTCTAAAATAATAACACAATGGCTTCTAAATGGGGTTTAAACCAATCTAAATTAATTTCGATGAATTCCTTCCAAGTATTTTCTCCACATTTTCAAATTTTCCAAACTTTCTCAATGTGGAAGAAATTCATGGTGAAAATAAAAAATTTTTACATATGAGTGAAACTCTTACCAAGGGAAGATGAAATCCGGTGTTAGAATTGGTTGAAATCACTCCAAATCCAAGATCTCTCAAGCCCTAGGTCGGTTTTTTTAGGTAAAAAGGGGAAGAAGATGATGAATAGTGGCATTTAACCGGTCAAAATCACGGTAAATAGGTATTTTTCACGACCGCACCGTCGGCGGGCTCTATGGAGTTAATTACCTGTTCTTTTTGGGGAAATTGCACCGTCGGCGACCTCGAGGGGGCTGTCGGTGAGATTCTCTAAAATTGAACATTTTGCGATTTTTCTCAATTTAAAGCCTTGCGTCATCTGTTCAATCCTTTTTATTATATATTTTACTTAATTTACTGATGTATTAACACAAATAAACGTACACACAACAAACTTCACTTTTATATATATTAAATCCAAGTTTTTTTGCAACACACAATACAAAACACACATAAGTAGGTATCTTTCAACCTAAATCCATCAATCAGCGTCGCAATCTAAGCCACAACACTCAAAATGCTGAAAACAAACATTTCGAACTTAATTTCATCTATACTAAGATTAAAAGCAAACTAATCAAACACACAAACAAACATTGTTTAAATCAAACACAATAAACTGAAATAAACTAATTAAGTCTACTACTCTTCTAAACTAGTACTAGTCTCTCCTTTGATATCTCTCATCGTTTGAACATGAACAAACAAGTTGTAAAAAGGTCGGAATGAGAATTCTTCAGTAGAATCTTCATCGATCCATCCCATCTTTATCATTAATCGCACTAAACTTCCTTCAAATTGCTCAGTATGATCAAAATGTTCTTTCATTCTCCAATCGATGTGGTCGAAGAAATCAAACATATTGTTAACTATGCTCATTAAGTTCTGTACCTGATTCTTCAGACTTTTGATTCTATGCATGAGTATTGATGTCTTGTCTGCTAGTAAAGGTTGAACTGGAACAGAATTATGCGAAGCTTGATCAAGGATCAAACCTACATCACTCTCTCCAACAATGGTTGGGAACATCTGAGTTGGATCTAAGGGTTTCCAAGGTAGCAATATCTTCTCCCAAACCTCATACGAAACTTGAAACAAACTGCAAATTGAGAAAATTGTGGAAGGATGTCTAAGCCCTTGGGATGATCCTTGAACGATCAGGTCATAAACAGATTTCACAATAATCGATCAAATATTAATGTGCCATCTCCTCTGAATGTAGTAGTTTAAGATTTCACTTTCTTTCGTAACCTTGCCAATTTTCATCATCGGCAATAATTTCGCAGAGATGAAAAAGTGCTAGTGTTTCGAAACAGGATTTAAGAGAGTAGCAGAGAAACTAACATACCCATTCTCTCTAACTTCCCATTCATCGGTTTCATTCGTCAAAAATTAATATATCTCATTCATCTTTTCTTTCATCAGCATGAAGTTTGAAAAGTAACAGATTGGAACATTTTCAAGCATATATAATTCATTAATTCTCCCGGAATTAAATGTAATCCACCTACCTCGCACATAAACACTTCCTTGGTTAATTCTATGTAAATTTGCGTAGAATTCTTTAACCATTGGAACAACTACTACGACAGTAGTGTAGCAGAACACTTCCCATCTTCTTCGCACAATCATTTCTTCGATTGGTGACAAAGAATTACTTTGTCCTCTATTGACAAATCCTCTTTCTTTAATCAATCTTTTCTTTGAGATTACCTTGTTGAATAGTCGCTGCGCCTCCGCACTGACAAACTTTTTCCTGTTGTAAACTCAAAATCTTGGGTTGTCAATCGATTTCGAAGACATTTAAGAAGAATTGAAGAGAGAATTCATTCGTTTTTGGGAGTTTGGAATGTTTAGGAACCGTCCATAGGAGTTTATAAAGGACAAATTCGCTAAAAACCGCCAAAAACCGTTATTTTGAACACGAAAAACTACTCACTCCCCGATCCCGCCATTGGCGGCCTTGAAGGTTCCGTCGGCAAGCCTTATGAAATTAAATACCAGAGCTTTCGGGAAAAACCCGCCGTCGGCGGTGTCGAGCACGTCGTCGGCGCCCTAGGCAAAAATTTGTATAAAGACGTCGTGGTCCAACATGTTCCAAATTTTCTCTATGGATTCAAATTCTATGATAATCAAAAGGTAAATATAAGTAGTAGGACTTAGTATTACTACAAACTAACAATAATTTCAAACAAACACACAACTATTAAAGATAACTATGGGTTGCCTCCCATAAAGAGCTTGGTTTAACGTCGTCGACTCGACCTATTTAAGGGTTATTCAGGTTGACTGAGCATTAAAACCTCTTTAAAATTTGGTCTTTTACCCTCGAAATATGGTTTTAATCTATGTCCATTTACTTTAAATCTATTCCTAGTCTTCGGAACTTTAATTTCAACAACTCCATAAGTATAAACTTTAATTACAGTAAAGGGTCCTAACCAACGAGACTTCAATTTCCCAGGAAATAATTTTAGCCTTGTATTGTAAAGCAAAACTTCTTGTCCTGGTTCGATGTTATTTCGGTTAATCTTCCGATCATGTCTTAATTTTAGTTTTTCCTTTTAAATTCTATTGTTATTGTAAGATTCATTTCTTAGTTCTTCTAATTCATTCAATTACAACTTCCTCTTCTCACCAACATTTTTCAAATTATAATTGAATTCTTTAATTACCCAAAAAGCTTTATGCTCCAATTCTACTGGTAAGTGACAACTTTTTCCATATATAAGCATGTAAGAAGTCATACCAATAAGAGATTTATAAGCAGTCCTGTATGCCCATAATGCAGTATCCAGTCTTGTAGACCAATCTACTCTATTAAGATTTACAGTCTTTTCTAAAATTTGTTTAATCTCTCTATTAGAAACTTCAGCTAAACCACTAATTTGAGGATGATAAGCAGTAGAGAATTTATGAACAATATTAAAATTTTCTGCCAATCTTTGAATGTATTTATTCCTAAAATGGGATCTTCCGTCAGTGATAATCACTCTGGGCATACCGTATCTTGTGAAAATATTTTTCATTAAAAATCTTGAAACACTTTTTGCATCACATCAAGGTAAAACTTGTGCTTCTATCCACTTGGATACATAATCAACAACAATTAAAATATATAAGTTCCCAAATGAAGGAATAAATGGTCCCATGAAATCTAATCCCCAAACATCAAAAATCTCAACTTCTAATATGAAATTTAGAGGCATTTCATTTTTTCTACATATATTACCTACTCGTTGGCATCTATCACAGGTTTTGATATATCTGTAAACATCTCTAATAACAGTAGGCCAATAAAATCTAGCTTGTAAAATTTTATATGCAGTTTTATCAATTCCAAAATGTCCTCCAAAATCAGAATCATGACATTTCTGAATGATCTGTTCAGTTTTTTCATAAGGCACACATCTCCTAATAATAAGATTATTACATTGCTTATATAAATATGGTTCATCCCAAAAATATTATTTTGAATCATGAACAAATTTTTTCTGTTGCTGCAATGTTAGCATAGGTGGCATAATATCGCTTAATAAATAATTTACTATATCTGCATACCAAGGTATTTTTCACTCATTAATAATATAAAGTTTTTCATCAGGAAAACTGTTTATTATTTATTTTTCGGTGTCAGATAATTCATTATATTCTAGTCTCGATAAATGATCAGCAATTTGATTTTCAGTTCATTTTCTATCAATCACCACAAAATCGAATTCTTGCATTAAAAGTACCCATCTAATTAATCTTGGTTTATTATCCTTCTTTTGCATTAGATATTTAATAGCAGAATGATCAGTATGCACAATACATTTTGTTCCAATTAAATATGATCTAAATTTATCAAAAGCATATACAATAGCTAGTAACTCTTTTTCAGTAACTGAATAGTTAGTTTGAGCATCATTAAGAGTTCTACTAGCGTAGTATATAACCTTAAAGATTTTGTCATATCTTTCGACCAAGAATGACTCCAATAAGCATAATCACTAGCATCACACATTAGTTCGAACAGTTTTTCCTAGTCAGGTGAAACTATTACAGGTGTTGTGATTAGTTTTTCCTTTAATAATTCAAAGACATTCAAGCAGTCTTCAGAAAATTCAAATTTCTTGTCTTTTTCTAAAAGTTGGCATAGAGGCTTTGTCATTTTTGAGAAATCTTTAATATAACGCCTGTAGAAACCAGCATGTCCAAGAAAACTTCTTACCCCTCTTACTGTAATAGGAGGTGGTAATTTAGCTATTACTTGAATTTTTGCAGGGTCTACTTTCGTGTCATTTTCTGAAATTTTATGCCCTAATACAATTCCTCCCGCAACCATAAATTGACATTTCTCCCAATTTAGAACTAAGTTAGTTTTTTCGCATAGCTCCAAAACTTTTTTAAGATGATTTAAGCATGCGTCAAATGATGTTCCAAACACAGAGAAATCATCCATAAATACTGCAATTCCATTGTCTATTAATTTACTAAAAATTGACATCATACATCTTTGGAATGTTGCAGGTGCATTACATAGTCCAAAAGACATCCTTCTGAAAGCAAAAGTTCCATACGGACTAGTAAAAGTTGTTTTCTCCTGATCCTCAGGAGCAATAGGTATCTGATGGTAACTAGTATATCAATCCAGAAAGCAATATTACTTATGTTCAGCAAGTCTATCCAACATTTGGTCTAAGAAAGGAAGAGGAAAATGATCCTTTCGGGTGACTGCATTTAATTTTCGATAATCTATACAAATACGCCATCCTGAAATTTGTCTGATAGGAATTAATTCTTTATTTTCATTTTCTTCAACAGTTATTCCTCCTTTCTTGGTAACACAATGAATTGGACTTACCCAAGTACTATCCGAAATAGGATATATAATTCCAACATCTAACCATTTTAGAATTTCTTTTTTAACTACTTCTTTCATTATAGGGTTTAATCTCCTTTGAGAGTCAATTCTTGGTTTATGTTCTTCATTTAATAAAATTCTGTGCATACAAATCGAATGACTAATTTATTTAATATCAGCTAAAGTCTAACCAAAAGCTCTTTTGTATTTTTTTAATGTATCCAATAATTTTTGTTATTGTATCTCATTTAAGTCTGAGGATACAATTACTGGCAATATTGAAAACTCTCCTAAAAATATATACTTCAAATGATTTTTAAGATTCTTTAATTCAAGTTCAAGGGGTTTTACAACAGATGGAATTAATATTTGATTTTCTGGTGATGTTGAATTAAGCTTTTCATATTTTTCCTGAATATAATCAACTTCTTCAGTTTCTATTTCTTCATAATTATCTTTTTCTATATCTTCTTTTTCTTCATAATTTTCTAGGAAATATTCTCTTTTCAAATAATCACAAACATCCATTCTGAAACATTCATCATCTTTTTCTATTGATGGATATTTCATTGACTTTGAGATGTTAAAGGTTACTTCTTGGTCATTTACTCTCATAGTCAATTCTCCTTTTTGAACGTTTATCATTGCTCTTCCTGTAGCTAAGAATGGACTTCCTAAAATGATTGGAAATTTTTTATCTTCTTCCATATCTAGAATGATAAAGTCCACTGGAAAAATAAACTTATCAACCATGAATAAAACACCTTCTACAATTCCCTTAGGATGTGTAATAGATCGATCAACTAAATGTAAAGTTACAGAAGTTGGTGCAATATCTCCAATTTCTAACCTTTTAAAAGTTAATAGAGACATCAAATTTATGCTAGCTCCCAAATCACATAATGCTCGCCCATAAAATTTTTCACCAATAGCAGACAGAATAGTGAAACTACCAGGATCTTTAAGTTTTTTCAGGAAGTTTTCTTTGAATTATAGTACTACACTCTTCACTGAGTGCAACAGTCTCATGATCTAATAACTTCCTCTTTTTGTTGAGTATATCCTTCATAAATTTAACATAATCAGGCATTTGTTCCAAAGCTTCAACAAAAGAAATATTTATTGACATTTTTTTTTAAATGTCTAAGAATTAGCAAATCTTTTTCCTTTATCTTGTTGCTTTAGTCTTTGAGAAAATGGTGGAGGTGGTTTTTCAATAGTAATTTTCATAGGTTTCAGAGGAAAATCAGGATATAAACTTTCGTTTTCTCCTTCAGTTTCTTCTTTTTCCTTTTCAATTACAGTTTTTTTTGAACTCTTGTTTCCAACTCTTTTCCACTTCTTAATTGAATATCTTTGATTTGTTCTTTTCCTTGATTAGGATTTACTTCAACATTGCTAGGTAAAGTTCCAACAGGTCTATTGCTTAATGCAGAAGCAATTTGCCCTAATTGGTGGATTAGAAGGTCTATAATTGCAATTACCAGGATTATTTATATTTCCTAATGGGTTTACAGGATTGTTCCCCCATTGAGGATTATTATTATTACTTTGGTTATTCCAATTAAAATTTGGATGATTCTTCCGACCTGGATTATAATAATTTGAATAAGGATTATTTTGTCTATTATTTATTGCATTTATTGTTTCATATGAAGATTGAGCATCTATGATTTGTCCTAATGAATTTTCTTCTAACACTTGAGGTGTTTAAGAGCGATTCATTCCATATTGATCTATTTTCTTTGAAAGAGCAGCAATTTGAGAAACTATCATGGTTAAAGCATCAGGATCATGAATACTAGCTACTTTCTTAAGATTTATCCTTTCAGCAGGCCATTGAAAATTATTGGTAGTCATTTCTTCTATTAACACATAGGCTTCTTCAAAAGGTTTAGACATTAGTGATCCACCAAGTAAAGAGTGTCTATTATAGATCTAAGAGATCCTACTAATCAATTATAAAATGTTTGAATAATTAACCAATCTGGTAAAGCATGATGTGGACATTTCTTAAGAAGTTCTTTAAATCTTTCCTAAGATTCATATATCGATTCTCCCTCATACTGACTAAAAGATATGATATCGTTTCTAAGCTTAGCAGTCTTAGATGGTGGAAAATATTTCGATAAGAATTTTTGTGAAAGTTCTCCCCAAGTTCTTATAGATCCAGGTGCTAACAAATTTAACCAAGCATTAGCCTTATCCCTTAATGAAAAAGGAAAAAGTCTAAGTCTGACAGAATTATCAGACACTCTGTCATACTTAAAAGTAGCACAAAGTTCTAAGAAACTTGCAAGATGTAAATTAGGATCTTCATTTGAAGTTTCACCAAATTGATTGTTTTGTACCATTTGGATAATAGCAGGTTTAAACTCATATGAATTAGCAGCTACATCAGGATTTTGAATAGTTAAGTAAATTTCATCTAATCTAGGGTTAGCATAATCTCTTAATGGTCTAGATTGTTGTTCATTTTCTATTCTTTGGTTGTTTATGTTTATTTTCATTATTTCAGAATTTATAGGTTCTTTCCTAAGTTTTCTAATTCTCCTAACAGTGCATTATAATTCCGAATCGTAAGGTATAAGATTTTCAGAACCAAATTTGCACATACACTCAAAATCAGTACACTGCAAAAACAATGAACTAAATAAGTTGCAATTCTAAAAAGGTTTTCTAACTGTCCTAAATTGTTGTCTGTTACTCTAATTATGTTATATTTTTATAACATATAAAATCTATCCTCAGCAACGGCGCAAAAAACTTGAACCACCTTGCGCTTTTATCCAATTCGAATGTACTTTAGTAACAATTAAATATTTTAATCTTTTAATTATAGAGTTACTTTCAAACACAAGTATACATATCGTTCAAGTAATACAGGGCTCTAATAGAGTCCTGGATATCGATCCTACAGGGAGAGATATATTAAAGCTTACGGACTTAGGATTATAAAAATCAATTCAGAATTACAACTAAATCGAAATGCCTATCTGTCACTAATATGTAATCGATAATAATATGAAACTAAAATTAAAAACTAGTTTAACTAACAATTTACTAATACTACTACTAAAGTTAAGTTCAAATATAGATAATAGCAAGAATCTTTCTCCTTAGTTAAGATATTTAAGTGAAATGATAATTATAATTAGTTTTAATGTGTTGTGCCAACAGAGCATACATATTCTTTACCCTTTAGTCCAGGAGTAAAGAACATTGACTAATCCTATGCTTGGTTACTGATTCTGAGGCTAGGCTGGGAGGATACCAGCTCTCACTTTGGAGCTCCCATGTTCCCTTCACCTGAAGGCTAACAATCTACACATCAGCACCTAAACGATAGGACCGAATTGAGGATTTTAGCCTGTCACTCTAAAATCTCCAATTCTACGCCCGATTATTATTATTTCCCTATTTATTTGCATTTCTCCCTTCAAGGATTTATCCGTCTACCTTGCAAAGAGAAATGTTATACATACAAGTTAAGAATCCTCAGCCCACGGTCAGGTCTTAAGAATTCTTCACGGATTTTAACAATACAAATGACCAATTCGTATAGTAAAGTATGTTTAGGTATAGTACCATCACAACTTCTTTTATAATTTATTTAATAGACTAATTATATAATCATTTCACAAAAACATCAAAACCATGAGAAAGATAGAACAACTACTCAGAATTCATGAAGATGAAGTAATAAAACTTAGATTTCATATAATAAAGTAAAGTTCTACACACTAAAAATAAATAAACACTACTTATCTTAAATTCCTCCCCAAGCAAACTCCTTGATGTTCCTCTGGATCTTTTCCTTGGAATTCTCCTTTGAAATGTAAATATGGAAGAATTCTCTCACTCCCCTTCCACCCTAAACCCTAAACCCTAAATTCAAACCTTTTATAATGGTTCAATCACAATTCACATGAAACTCACTAACACTTCTTTACACTCATAATTCACTAATAATCACTTAAGAGACCAAGAAGAGCCATTTTCTGTTCACAAAATTCATTCCATTTAAATTCGTAGAAGAGTCTCTAAGGGTTGTGAAGGCCCCTTCAAAATTGTTCACATTTCCGATGTACTTCCGGAAAGATCCGTTGATCCGCCGTACGCGGCCTCGAGGGGCGCCGTCGGTGGCCATCTAGAAACGATGCATTTAACAAACCGCCATCACGTCTCCTTGAAATTAATTCCAAAACTCTCGAGAAAATCATGTCGTCGGTGGCCCGTGTCAAATTTGCATAATTTAGTCTTTTTTGCTCCAAACATGCTCCTTCTTATATATTTTCGTTCTTTATCTTAAATCTCATACCGCAGAAAACACCAAAAGTACCTTTTAAAGTACAATATCATCAAAATAAGCAGGGGCCATAATGGCACCTGACCTTTTTCTTTTGGTCAATCGACATTTCGAGGAAATGAATATATATCCATCTCTTCTCTCCGCTATCGGATGTAGGTCCTTTACCGACACGGAAATCATGCAGATTCCTCTACCAATTAATGATATCGACATTTCAAAAAATAGAATATGAGCTCTCCGGTTATTGGATGGAAAGTCCTTTCCTGACACGGAAATCATAGCTTGCCTAACTGAATTTCTACATCGACATTTCAAGAAATGGAACATAACATCCATTTTCTCTCTTCAAATATTTGGATGTAAGTCCTTTCCCGACATAGAAATCATGTCATTCCTCTAACTAATTATTGACATTGACATTTTGAGAAATGGAATATGACATCCATTTTCTCTCCGGTTATTGGATGTAAGTCCTTTCCTGGACATGGAAATCATGTCCTTCCTCTAACTAATTATCGACATCGACATTTCGCGGGAGAAATGGTCAATACGACTTCCATTTTCCTCTCGGCTACCGGATGCAAGTCCTTTCCCATTACGTAAATCATGGCTTTCCTCTAACTAAATATCGACATCGACATTTCAAGAAATGGAAGATGACATCCATTTTCTCTCTATCTAAGCAGCTGGATGTAAGTCTTCCACACCCGAAACCAGGCATTCCTCTAACTAATTATCGACATCGACATTGAGAAACGGAATACGACATTCATTTTCTCTCCGGTTATTGGATGTAAGTCCTTTACCGACACGTAAATCATGGCATTCCTCTAACTAATTATCGATATTGACATTTTGAGAAATGGAATATGACATCCATTTTCTCTTCGCCATTTGGATGTAAGTCTTTCCCATACGTAAATCACATATTCCTCTAACTAATTATCAAAATCGACATTTTCGAGAAATGGAATATGACATCCATTTTCCTCTTCGATTATTGGATGTAAGTACTTTCCTGACACGGATATCATGGCTTTCCTCTCGACAAAATATCGACATCGACATTTTCGAGAAATAGAATATGACATCCATTTTCTCTCTCCGGTTATCGGATGTAAGTCCTTTCCCGACACGAACATCATGGCTTTCCTTAACTAAATATCGACATTGACATTTCGAGAAATGTATATGACACCTACCTCTTTCCTAATTATTATGAGACATTTCTTCGTGACCACTTTGGCCAACGCCAATATGCGCATCATACTTACGCATTCCACAAATATCGGGGGCCTTTTCATTGACCTCATTTTTACGATAAGGTCAACCTCCGTGACCTAAAAGTCAGTCTGGTCAAAATGGTCAATTCTGACCTAATGACTAACCCCATTGACCCAACAGTCAACCTTTTGACCTAAAAAGTCAACTTTTATCAAAATGATCAATTCTCGACCCAACGACCAACCCCGACATCCAATAGCCAACCTACGACCTAAAAAGTCAACTTCTGACAAAATGGTCAATCCTGACCCAATGACCAAACTTGTTGACCTAATAGGTCAACCTTTTGACCTAAAAGTCAACTTTGGTCAAAATATACCAATCTACCTAATGACCAACCCTCGACACCCAATAAAGTCAACCCATGACCTAAAAAGTCAACTTGGTCAAAATGGTCAATCCTGGCCCAATAACCAACCCTATTGACCCAATAGGTCAACCCCTTTATCTAAAAAGTCAACTTTACCAAAATAATTAATTTTTTACCAAATAACCAATTATTAACCCAATGACATGTTCAAGACCTCAAAATAACAAAATTAATCTTATCATTAATTTCAAAATTATTTTGATTAATTAAATTAAATTGACTAATAATTTATTTTTAATATTTTAATTAATTAAATGACATAATTAATTAAAATGAAAATAAAATTGAAAGTCATAAAATGACAAATGCACCAAAATAAAATAAAAATGATAAAATTAATTAAATAATTAATTTTAAAAATTATTTTCATTAATTAAATTAAATTAACTAATAATTTAATTTTTAAATATTTTAATTAATTGAAGGACATAATTAATTAAAATGAAAATTAAATTAAAAAGTCATAACATGATAAAATGTACAAATTAATTAAAAATAATGGAATTAATCAAATAATTAATTCCAAAATTATTTTTAATTAATCGACCACCACTTGATTTTCATATTTAATTCACAATTGCTCAAATGAAAATTAAATTAAAAAGACATTAAACGAGACAAAATTCAATTTTAAATAAAAATGACATGAAAATTAATTTGGAATTATTTCCAATTAATAATCGATTAATGAAATATTTCAAAAATTCTTAATTAATGACATAATTAATTAAAATGGAAATTAAGTTAAAAGGGTTATTAAATGGAATTTTAAACTCATGACATTATGGTTTTTAAAAATTCCAAATCTCTCCTTTATGACATCATACATGACCTTATATGGGTTAGACACAACCCATATAACCTGTATTAAAAATGAAATAATCATACTTGACTTGTATCACGAATCATGCTTAACCTTGGTAAATGATGCCCCAAAAATATATACTCTTTTAGCTATACGTTTTTACCTATTTTTAGTGATATTTCACTTTAAAGGAAGGTAATTTTCATGATTTGTTGCAGGTATGATGTTACAGGTGATTTGAGAGAAAAGATGCAAAAGAAATGAATTTAGAGCAAATGGCAATTGCAGAAAACAGCCCGGTGCCGCCGGCGCTAAAATGGGCGCTGCTATTCCAGAGAACTCCAAAATTAATCGCACGATAGGGCCGTCGGCGGCATTCATAGGGTGCCACAACGGCACCTCATGTCCGTTCACTTTGAATTCAAAAGTTTTGCGATTTCAAGAGGTTCTCAAGAAACTCTTGTGGAATTTGTCTTAACATTAAATTATGTCCAAGACAAAAATAAAGAGGAGAAGAGGAGAGAATTACAGAGAGGAGGAAAAGTGTGAGAGAAACTTAGTGTTTGTGATTTTAAGAGAGATTCCTTCTCCAAGGAGGGGAGAAGAGGGAGTAAAGTGAGAGATTTCTTTATTCATCTTTTGTTCCAAAGGAGAAAACCAAGTGTTGCAAGGAAGAGAAAAGGAACCAAGGGAATTTTGAAGGAATTTACTGGGGAGAGAAAGAGAGGTTGTATTTACTATTGGTAGTTTCTATGAATCTTCTTTCATATAGAAAATCCATGTTTTTATATCTTCTCCATGCTTAGTGAGTAGTCTCCCTTGCCTTTCTTCTTGCACGGGCAATTAAGGGGATGTGGTGATGTGGAAATGATGTGCCCTTTTTAAGTGTTATAAAGTTGTGATGTTTCTTTAATTTGGAACTTAATTTTACTTTTCAATCTGCCAATCGAATTGTTAAACATGTTTGCAAACATTAATTCCAAAATGAATCGAATTTCTACAACAAAATGAAGAAAACCATTTAATGTCCGTGAATGAATTGCGTAGTTCATGGGGATTATGCAAATAAATAGGGAAATGAGTTTTGATGGACTTCAAATTGGAGGTTATTTATGGTGACAGATTGGGATCCCCCAATTTGGTCTTAAGATTGGTAATCAAAGTTATGGTTACCTCTTCTGTGAAGGGTGAGTGAGTTCTCAAGGAGAGCCTGTATCCTCTGTGCCTAGCCTTAGATTTAGCAGAATCAAACTTAAGATATGGCAATGTTCTTTACCTGCTTAAAAGAGGAGGTACTTAAAGGTAAAGAAGCAAATATATCCTATTTGGCACAACACAAATAATTACCATTTTTCATCATCCACACATAATAATCTTTATGCTGGAAGAAAGACACTTTTCATATAGAAGTATCTTATAAATCACATAAGTCACAGGTGTTTTTTTAGTTAATATAGTTCTAATTAGAAGTAATCGTAGTAACTTTATTATACTTCGTATTAACTAAAGGGTAGTACACTTAAGTCATCGTTACATCGGGTATTGGATTTAGTGCTATATTATCTCGATTTAAAGAACGTTCACCTCCCCGTGGGATCGATAACCAGACTCCGCAGCCCCGTATTACTTGATACGATACGTATACTCGCGTTGAACTTGTGACTTTACTAAATCATTCTAAATATATAATTTCGACTTCATAAATTCCCGTTTAATATATAAAGTCACTTCGTCAAATTTCGCGCTGTCAAAGGAGGACAACCCGTACTTAGTAATAGATATCAGAAAGAATCAAAACCTTTACTTTCGTAGTGTGATTTTATATGTCTAGTAGTGGATCTCGTAGGCTTGATACCTTATGATTCGCAGTTAGAGCGTACTATTAGAAAAATTAAAAAAAAACAAAATAAAACTAAAATTACTGTGAAATGGCAAATAATCAAGAGAATCCTAATATTAATGTTGGAAATTTGCCATGACCTTTAAGAGATTATGCTAACTCAACAAAGAAGATGAAATTCATATAACTATTCAAAATCCCCGATGCTTCGCTAATTCGTTCAAACTTAAACCTCGTTATATTTAAATGGTACAAAATAATCAATTCGAGGAACACCTAATGAAGACCCAAATTTACATCTCATCGGTTTTTTAGAACCGTGTGCTACTTTTAAGTATGATCGAGTGTCGACTGAAGCTGTCGTACTTAGACTTTTTCCTTTTTCCTTAAGGGATAAGGCTAAGGCATGTTTAAAATTGGCAAGACCAAGATCTATTCGAACTTGTGGAGAACTTTCTCAAAAATTTCTATTGAAATATTTCCTCCTGGATCGAAAACCGCAAATTAAGAAATGATATCACATCTTTGCCGGCTTGAAGGAGAGTCAATATATGAAGCTTGGGAGAGGTTTAAAGATCTTCTTGGGAAGTGTCCACCAAAATGTTGCTTAATAATTCAAACTTTTTTTTTATAACGATTAGTGGGATCATTAAGATTAATTATCGATGTTGCCGGTGGATCGTTAATGTCAAAACCTTTTGATGAAGCATATTCATTAATTGAAGAGATGGCTACTAATAATTTTCAATGGCCCTCCGAACGGGTAAATCCTAAAGAGTATCTAGTGCTCATGATTCCGACATGATGAATATGATAGTTTCTCAAATAGCAAGACTTTCAAAGAAAATAGAACAATATGGAATGAATTATTCTCAACCACCCTCAAAGTTGTTAGAGGAAAATTCATTTGGGCAGATAACCCACTTCAAACACCTTATGAAACTTTAAAAGTGATTAATAAACCTAATAACCCTTATTCCGAATTATTATAACCTGGGTCGGGAAGAATCACTCAAATTTCAATCGAATAATAATAATGCTAATGTGAACCGCCAATGGGGACACAATTCTATAAACCCAGATGGAAACTCAACCAACCAAGGAAATACTAACTTTAGACAATCTTATCCTCCCGGATTTAATAATAACCCGCGCTTTAAGGATAAGTAGTTGTCTATAACATGAAATGATTTCAATACGCGATAACCAATTACAAGTTCAAGGTGTTGCGATCAAAAATATTGAAAGTCAATTGGGACATATTTTCACTACGTTTAATAATAGACCTTCCGGAACGCTTCCTAGTAATGTGGAGATCAATCCAAAAGACCAAAACAAGGACCAATTTAAGGCTATTCAATTAAGGAGTTGAAAAGAATTAGAAACTGTAACGCAGAAAGAAGTTGAAGAAGAGAAGGAGAAGGTGAATATTGAAAAAGGTTCAAATAAGATTTATCCAAACTTGAATATCCTTGAACCAATGAAGATTAACAAGCAAAACCACCTCCTCCTCCTCAAAGATCAAGGTATGAATATGGATAATATATTCAAAATTTTTTGGAAATCCTTAAGAAGTTAACAATAAATATACCTTTTTTTGAAGCATTGAACAAATGACTGATTATGTGAAATTTATGAAGGATATTCTTAAAAGAAGAGAAAGGTCACGTATCATGAGACCGTTGCACTTAGCGAAGAGGTAGTGCAATAATTCAAAAAAAGCTTCCTTGAGAAACTTAAAGATCCTGGTAGTTTCACTATCCCGTGTGCTATAGGTGAAAAGTTTTTTGGAAGAGCTTCTATGTGATCTAGGAGCTAGTATTAATCTTATGCCTTTATAAACTTTCAAAAGATTAGGAATTGGAGAAATTTCTCCTAAGCATCTGTAACTCTTCAATTAGCTAATCGTTCTATTACTTATCCTAAGGGAGTGGTAGAAGATGTATAGTAAAAGTGGATAAATTTATTTTTCTCCCGTGGATTTTATCGTGCTTGATATGGAGGAAGATAAAGATATTCCAATTATTTTAGGAAGACCATTCCTAGCTATTGGAAGAGCTGTAGTTGATGTTCAAAAAGGGGAATTAGCTATGAGAGTTAATGATCAAGAGGTGACCTTTAATATTTTGAAGTTCATGAAGTATCCCCGCCTGAAAAGGAATGTTTTAGGATGGAAGTATGTGAATATTCGAGAAATAATTATTTTAAAGAGATGTTTGAAAAGAAAGAGGAGTATGAAACTTTAAGGGACCAAATGATCTACAAATCGGGAAATTTTATATTCAAATCGACATCTCGACGAGACGAATCTAACGAGCCCAATATCACTTAATTATGACATGATTAAGGTATTCAAATTCTAGTAAGACTGCATATGATCAAGAAATTATTCTGGATCGTCTGATTGAGTGGTCCAAATTCATGCAATATTTATGGATGATGACACTCAAAGAATCTATAGATAGCTTCACACACTTCTCATGAAGGGGGGGTATGGATTTTGAGAATATGGTTAAAGGAGCTCCAAGCTCTTAAAGGTTGCTGAACTCCACTACAGTTGGACCATCTTTGCCTATCCACCACCATTTATAGACAGCTTCACACTCCTCTCATGAAGGTATTCCATTTTCCTTCCCCAGCAGAAGTTCCCGAGACTTGAAAGGTTTCAACCGAATAATCCCCAGCGGAAACTTCTTCTCTAAATTATGTGTTTTCTTGAGATTTGTCTCAGACAGTTGTGTTGGTTTTGTTGATCACGTCAGTCAACACAATTACGTGCAGTGTGATTGCCCAGCACACCACACCTATTGGGGGTCCATTTGTTGACCTCATTTTTGGTTGAGGTCTAGTCTGTCTTTAGAATAGCCTAGGGTCTAGCCATAGGACTCTCCTGGTAACTTTCTTAGAAGACTAGTCATGGAACCATTTCCCTTAGAAATTCAAACTTTTCTCACTTCACTGGGAGCTTTTATATGCTTAAGGCCTAACCTCCAGTTTTTTGGAGGAAGAGACCATGCATAAGGAAGCCCAGTGGAAGTCTCCTATATGTGGTCAGACCTTAGGATCTACCCTGGGAGGTCTGAAGCTTACACCACACTTACACTACACACTCACAACCCTAAACAAAGCACATCTCCTTTAATCCCCTAACTCTTTAGAAACTCATGTAAGTGATTTTCCCAAGCCCTTAGCCCCAGGCTAGGGTTTGGCTAGTACCAACACATAGAGGACCAAATGGGGTGACCCTTAATCCATGGCTCAAACTAAAAAATTTCATATTACTCACTTTCAACCAGTCCAAATTTTTACAAAAAATTCAATTTCTAACCCCTTGCCCATAAATCTACCCAAAATACCCACAAAACCCTAAAATCCCCCAAAATTTCCAAAATCACCCAAATTACCCATAATTCTTAAAAAATCATTCCAAAATACTTCCTACCACTCAAATTAACCAAAATTACCCAAAATTGCCAAATTTCCCAAAAAAATCCCAAAATGACCAAAATGTCCCTCTTACCCCAAAATTCCAAAATTTCCAAAAATTTCCATAAATTCCCAAAACCTCCCAAATATTCCTAATTTCATTTCCCTCAACTACCACATGACCCAATTTGACCAATTTAGCCCAATTTAACCAAAAGCCCCAATTTGACCCGTTTAACCCAAAAGTGCCCAAACTAAACCCAATGTCCAACTAATTGACCCCAATTTTGCCAAGTTCAATTCTAAACCTTAATTCAACATCTCTAGCCTCAATCTAAAACAAATCCAAACTCAATTTGACTCAAATTTGAGTTTAATTTCAACATAAAAATCCAAAATTCTCAATTTTGCCTAGGTGACCCAAATCCCCCAAATTGACCTAATGCCAATCAATTTCCCCTCAATATGAATTCTAAACTTCTCTTGACACTCCCCTAAATTGAATTGAACCATCAATTACCCCCCAATTTGGATCCAAGCTTCACTCAAACCCAATTGAACAAAAAATACCCAATTTTAGCCCAAATTGAACACATCTCCAAAATTCCCCAAATTGAGTGCCTTAACCCTAAAACATCCACCCAATTCATGTTGGGAACTCTTTATCACATCCCCCTAGACCATTTGGAACCTTCAATTGGCCTTGGACCAAACTCTACCCTAACCTAAACCCAAGTTAACCCAACTTGCCCCAAATTGACCAAAATCCCAAATAAAGCCAAATTAATCCCCAAACCAATCCAAAACCACTCCAATCGTTCTCTAGACCATTTATGGCAATCATATACACAATATTTCTCAATATATTGGGCTCAATTCAAGCTCAAATCCAAGTTAGCCCAATTTGAACCCAAAGTGACCCAAATGAACCCATGACACAAATTCACCAAATTGAACCAAATGTGATCAATTCAAGCCTCTTACAGCCACTAAATTGATCTAGGAACCACCCTAGATGCTCTTAGCCCAAGCTAGTGAGCCATGGACCAAAGGATCCTCAATTTGGGGGGTCCCCTCCATATTTTCTTAAACCATATGGATCCTTACCAAAATTGCTCACCAAACTTAATTGCTCCCACTTGATGGCCTGACTCACTGATGTACCAAAAATATATACTCTTTTAGCTTTATATTCTTACCTATTTTTGGTGATATTGCACTTTAAAGGAATGTATTTTTCATGATTTGTTGCAGGTATGATGATTATAGGTGATTGGAGTGAAAAGATGAAAAAAGAACGAATTTGGAGCAAAATGGAGCAATTTGGAGGAAAATAGTTCTGGTGCCGCCGGCGCCAGAATAGGCGCAGCCGGCGCCCTATTCCAGAGAGTTCAAATTTGTTGGTTCACTTTGAATTTAAAAGTTTTGGCGGATTTTTGAAGAGGTGCTTGAAGAAACTCTTAGGGAATTCATTACTAACATTAAATTAAGTGTCCAAGACGAAAATAGAGAGGAGGAAGAGAAGAGAATTGCTGTAGAGAGTGTGAGGAAAGTGTAAGAGAGAGTTAGGGTTTGTGATTTTAAGAGAGATTTTTCTCTAAGGAGGGGAGAAGAGGGAGTAAAGTGAGAGATTGCTTCTTCATCTTTGTTCCAAAGGGAGAAATCGAAGTGTTGCAAGGAAGAGAAAAGAAATCGAGGGACTTTGAAGAATTTGCTTGGGGAAGAGAAAGAGATAAATTGTATTTACTTTTATGGTTTGTATGACTCTTCTTTTATATATAAAATCCATGTGTTTTTATATCTTCTCCATGAATTGTGAGTAGTTTCCCTTGCCTTTCTTCTTGCATGAAGTAGTGATGATGTGATGATGTGGAAGATGTGCCCTTAAAGTATTATAAAGTTGTGATGTTTCTTTCATTTAGAACTTAATTTACTTTTCAATCCGGCCAATTGAACTGTTAAAACATGTTGAGGAATATTAATTCCAAAAGAATTGAATATTCTACAACAAGAATGAAGAAATCATTTGATGTACGTGAATGAATTGCGTAGTTCATGGGGATTAAGTGCATATAAATAAGGAAATGAGCTTTGATGGACTTCAAATTGGAGGTTTCATGGTGACAGAATGGGATCCCCAATTTGGTCTTAAGATTGGTAACTAAAGCCTATGGTTAGCCTTCAGGTGAAGGGTGAGTGGGAGCTCCGTAGTGAGAGCCGGTATCCTCCTAGCCTAGCATTAAACTTAGTGACTAAACTTAAGATATATCAATGTTCTTTACATGCTTAGAAGAGGGGGTACTCTTTTAAGGGTAAAGAAGCAAATATGCTCCTATTTGGCACAATACAGATAATTAACATTCTTCATCATCCACACATCATGATCTTTATGCAGGAAGAAAGACACTTTTTCATATAGAAGTATCTTATAAATCACATAAGTTAGTGCTTGTGTTAGTTAAGAGTTTAGTACGTAGAAGTAATCGTAGTAATTTTATTATTGAACTTTGCATTAACTAGTTGTAGTACACTTAAGCAATTGTTACATTTGGTATTGGATTTTAGTGTTATATTATTTGATTTAAAGAACGTTCACTCCAGTGGGATCGATAACTAAGACTCCATTAGAGCCCTGTATTACTTGATACGATACGTATACTTGCATTGAAAGTGTGACTTTATTAAACCATTATAAATATATAAATATAAATTCATAAAGTCTTGCATTTTTAAGTATATAAAGTCACCGCATCAAGTTTTTGGCGCCGTTGCCGGGGAGGTATATAAACTGTACTTATTTATAGATATTGTAGTAACTGAAAACCTTTACTTTGTAGTATATTTGTGTGCTTATTTACTTAGTAGTGTGATTTTATATGCATAGTAGTGGATCTGTAGGTTTGATACCTTACGATTCAGAGTTAGAGCGTACTATTAGAAAAATTAGAAAACAACAAAAACAAACTGAAAATTACAGTGAAATGGCGAATAATCAAGAGAATCAAAATATTAATATTGGAAATTTGTCAAGACCTTTACGAGATTATGCTAACCCAACAGCAGATGAAATTCATGTAACTATTCAAAATCCTGATGTTGCTGCTAATTCGTTTCAACTTAAACCTGCTATTATCCAAATGGTACAAAATAATCAATTCAGAGGAACACCTAATGAATACCCAAATTTACATCTCGCTAGTTTTTTAGAACTGTGTGCTACTTTTAAGTATGAGGGAGTGTCGATTGATGTTGTCAGACTTCGACTTTTTCCTTTTTCCTTAAGGGATAAAGCTAAGGCATGGCTAGACTCGTTAGCACCTGGATCTATTCGAACTTGGGGAGAACTTTCTCAAAAGTTTCTATCAAAATATTTCCCTCCATAAAAAACTGCTAAATTAAGAAATGATATCACAACTTTTGGTCAGTTTGAAGGAGAGTCAATATATGAAGCTTGGGAGAGGTTTAAAGATCTTCTTAGGAAGTGTCCACATCATGCTTTGCCAGATTGGTTAATAATTCAAACTTTTTATAACGGATTAGTGGGATCATTAAGATCGATTATTGATGTTGCTGCTAGTGGATCGTTAATGTCAAAACCTTTTGATGAAGCATATTCATTAATTGAAGAGATGGCTACTAATAATTTTCAATGACCCTCTGAACGGGTAAATCCTAAGAGAGTAGCTAGTATTCATGATTCTGATATGATGACTATGATAGTTTCTCAAATAGCAGCACTTTCTAAGAAAATAGATCAATATGGAATGAATTATTCTCAACCACCCCCACTGTTAAAGGAAAATTCATTTGGGCAAATAACTGAATCTCAAACACGTTATGAAACTTTAAACGCAATTAATAGACCTAATAACCCTTATTCGAATTATTATAACTCTGGTTGGAAGAATCTCCCAAATTTCAATTAGAATAATAGTAATGCTAATGTGAATCCACAATGGGGACACAATTCTATGAACCCAGTAGGAAATTCAAACAACCAAGGAAATACTAACTTTAGACCATCTTATCCGCTTAGATTTAATAATAACCCACAGTTTAAGGATAAGAAGTTGTCTACAGATGAAATGATTTTGAAAATGGGTAATCAATTACAAATTCAAGGTGTTGCGATCAAAAATATTGAAAATCAATTGGGACATATTTTCACTTCGGAGATCAATCCAAAAGATCAAAACAAGGAGCAACTTAAGGATATTCAATTAAGAAGTGGAAAAGAATTAGAAACTAGAGTGCAGAAAAAAGTTGAAGAAGAGAAGGAGAAGGTGAATATTGAAAAAGGTTCAAATAAAATTTATCCAGATCTGGAATATCCTCTTGAACCTATGAAGATTACTGTTGAAAAACCACCTCCTCCATTTCCTCAAAGATTGAAGCAGAAAAATAGGGATAATAGATTTGGAAAATTTTTGGAAATCCTTAAGAAGTTAACAATAAATATACCTTTTGTTGAAGCATTAGAACAGATGCCTGATTATGCGAAATTTATGAAGGATATTTTTAAAAAGAAGAGAAAGTTCACGGATTATGAGACTGTTGCACTTAGCGGAGAGTGTAGTGCAATAATTCAGAAAAAGCTTCCTGAAAAACTTAAAGATCCTGGTAGTTTCACTATCCCGTGTGCTATAGGTGAAAAGTTTTTTGTAAGAGCCTTATGTGATCTGGGAGCTAATATTAACCTTATGCCTTTATCAACTTTCAAAAGATTAGGAATTAAAGAAATTTCTCCTACATCTGTAACTCTTCAATTAGCTGATCGTTCTATTACTTATCCTAAGGGAGTGGGAGAAGATGTGTTAGTGAAAGTGGATAAATTTATCTTTCCTGTGGATTTTATTGTGCTTGATATGGAGTAAGATGAAGATATTCCAATTATTTTAGGAAGACCATTCCTAGCTACTGGAAGAGCGGTAATTGATGTTCAAAAAGGGGAATTAACTATGAGAGTTAATGATCAAGAGGTGACCTTTAATATTTTGAAATCTATAAAGTATCCCTCAGTTGCAAAAGATAATGAATGTTTTAGGATGTAAGTCCGCGAATATTTGAGAAATGATTATTTTAAAGAGATGTTTGAAAAGAATATAGAGTATGAAGATATAATTGAAGATGAAACTGAAAATGAAACAGATTCAGATAATGAGAAGAATAAGGAATTGGAGTATATTCAGGAGAAATTTGAAGTGTTAGATACCATGGAAGGTGGAGATAAAAGTCTAATTTCATCTATTGATAAACCTCCTGAACTTGAGATGAAAATTCTCCCTAAGCATGTAAAGTATAAGTTCTTAGGAGAATCATCTACCCTACCAGTTATTGTATCTTCGGAGTTAACTGAATATCAAGAACAAAAATTATTGGAAATCTTAAAAAGATACAAAAAAGCTTTTGGATGGACTTTGGTAGATATCAAAGGAATCAGTCCTTCGATCTGTATGCATAAAATTTTATTAAATGAAGAACATAAACCTAAAATTGATCCACAAAGAAGATTAAATCCTATAATGAAAGAAGTAGTTAAGAAGGAAATTTTAAAATGACTAGATGTTGGAATTATTTATCCTATTTCGGATAGTTCTTGGGTAAGTCCAATTCATTGTGTACCGAAGAAAGGTGGAGTGACTGTGGAAGTGGATGAAAAGAATGAAATTTTACCTACTAGACAAGTAAATAGATGGCGAATTTGTATTGATTATAGAAAACTTAATGCTGCCACCCGAAAAGACCACTTTCCTCTTCCTTTTCTCGATCAAATGTTGGATAGACTTGCTGGACACAAGTACTATTGCTTTTTGGATGGATATACTGGTTATCATCAAATACCTATTGCTCCTGAGGATCAAGAAAAGACAACGTTTACTAGCCCCTATGGAACATTTGCTTTTCAAAAAATGCCTTTTGGATTGTGTAACGCACCTGCAACTTTTCAATGATGTATGATGTCTATCTTCAGTAGTATGATAGATAATGGAATAGAAGTTTTCATGGATTATTTTTCTGTGTTTGGAACTTCATTTGATATTTTTTTTGGAAACTTGGCAAAAGTTTTGCAACTCTACGAAAAAAAAATTTAGTTCTGAATTGGGAAAAATGTCAATTTATGGTTGCAGGAGGAATAGTGCTTGGGCATAAAATTTCTGAATTTGGTATGGAGGTTGGTCCTGCTAAAATTCGAGTAATTGAGAGATTACCACCACCCTCTAATGTGAGAGAGGTGCGGAGTTTCTTAGGACATGCTGGATTTTACAGGTGTTATATTAAAGATTTTTCTAAAATTACTAAACCCTTGTGCCAACTTCTAGAAAATGATAGGACGTTTGATTTTAATGAAGAATGTTTGTGTGCATTTAAATTACTTAAAGAAAAATTAATCACTGCTCCGATAATTGTTTCACCTGATTGGGAGAAACCCTTTAAATTGATGTGTGATGCTAGTGATTATGCTATTGGAGTTGCATTGGGGCAAAGTTATGATAAAACTTTCAAAGTTATTTACTATGCTAGTAGAACTCTTAATGATGCTCAAATTAATTATACCATTACTGAAAGGGAATTATTAGCTATAGTGTTTGCTTTTAATAAGTTTAGACCTTATTTAATTGGGACTAAAAGTATAGTGCATACTGATCACTCAGTTATCAAGTATCTAATGCAAAAGAAGGATGCTAAACCTAGATTGATTAGATGGATACTCCTTTTGCAAGAATTTGATTTTGAAATAGTTGATAGGAAAGGATCTGATAATCAAATTGCTGATCATTTGTCAAGAATAGAATATGATAAATTGTCTGAATTTGAGAAGGAAGTTACAGAAACTTTTCCTGATGAACAATTGTATATTCTTATGGAAAAGAATTTGCCTTGGTATGCTGATATTATGAATTATATTGTTAGCGACATTATACCATCGGATGAGCCCTATTTAAATATGATGCTAAATTTTATTTTTGGGATGAGCCCTATTTATATAAACAGTGTAAGGTTATGATTATTAGAAGATTTGTACCACATGAAGAAATTAATCCAATCATTCTGAGATGTCATGATTCTAAATTTGGAGGTCATTTTGGTGTTGATAAAACGGCTTATAAGATTTTACAGTCTGGATTTTATTGGCCAACTCTTTTTCGTGATGATTATAAATATGTTAAATTTTGTGATCGATGTCAAAGAGTAGGTAATATTTCTAGAAAAAATGAAATGCCTCTGAATTATAATTTGGAAGTTGAAATCTTTGATATATGGGGATTAGATCTTTCGGGACCATTTACACCTTCATTTGGAAATTTATATATATTGGTCGCTGTAGATTATGTTTCGAAATGGATTGAAGTTGTTGCTTTACCAAGATGTGATGCTCAGAGTGTTTCTAAATTTTTAAAGAAAAATATATTTACAAGATATGGAATGCCGAGAGTAATTATAACTGATGGTGGATCCCATTTCAGAAATAATCAAATTAATAGATTAATTGAAAAGTATAACATTATTCATAGGATCTCTACTGCTTATCATCCCCTGATTAGTGGTTTAGCGGAAGTATCTAATAGAGAAATTAAAAGAATTTTGGAGAAAACAGTGGATATTCATAAATTAGATTGGTCTGCTAGATAAGATACCGCATTATGGGCTTATAGGACAGCTCTTAAGACCCCTATTGGATTGTCTCCTTATAGATTAGTATTTGGCAAAACTTGTCATTTGTCAGTTGAATTGGAGCATAAAACATATTGGGCAATTAAGGAGTTGAATTTTAATTTGAAAAATGCTGGAGAGAAAAGATTTATGCAATTGTATGAGTTGGAAGAAATCAGAAATGAATCATATCATAATGATAGAATTTATAAAGAGAAAATGAAATTGTGGCATGATCAGAAGATATTGAAAAAAAGATTTGAACCTGGACAAAGAGTTTTATTATATAACACGAGATTAAAATTATTTCCTGGGAAACTTAGATCCAGATGGATAGAACCTTTTACTGTAGTGAAAGTTCATTCTTTCGGAGCTGTTGATATCGAGGATCCTAAAACTGGAAATATTTTCAAGGTTAATGGGCATCGTTTAAAACCGTACTTTGAAGGGTTTTCCCCTAATTTCAAATAGGTTTTATTGATAAGTCATTCTGATTAACTGAATGGTTTGTCGGGCTGACGACGTTAAACCAAGCGCTTTATGGGAGGCAACCCATATGTTTGTTTGTGTGTTATATTTGCTTGCTTATTGTTGTTTGTGCTTTTAGTTTGATATTTAAGAATCCTAATTATCCATAAATAAGTTAAAAATTAAAAATATATTGGATCTTATTGAGAAAACGAAGTATTTCGAGCCAAACAAAGTTCGGTGAAAATTTTTGTCACTGGCGCCGCCGGTGCCAGAATGGGCGCCGCCGACGCCCTATTCTTTTATACCAGCCGAATTTCTAGTTTGAGCGCCGTCGACGCCCTATCGAGCGCCGCCGGCGCCCAAATTCTGCGTGATGGTTTTTAAATTTTAAAATGCGGATTTTGGCGGTTTTGAGCGAGATCTTCTTCCTTAAAACACCCCAAAACTCCAGTTTAAAGTCATAACCACCAGAAGAACGAAAAATACCTTTCCCAATTCGCATCCCATGGATTCCCACTCCATTGAACTCCCTAGATCTCGCATCTACAACCGACGAAAGTTCATTAGTTTCGAGGCGCAACGTCTATTCCATAAAATGATGATGAAAAGAAGGATTATAAAGGAAAGAGGCTTTGTGAATCGAGGTTTGGAGATTCTGACGATAAGATTTGAAGAGATAGTGAAGCAAAGATGTTGGTAAGTGCTATGCTACACTACCGCCGCAGTGGTTGTTCCGGTTGTGAAGGAATTTTATGCAAATCTGCATGGGATCAACCAAGGTTGTGTTTTTGTGCGAGGAAGGTATGTACCATTCACTCCTGCAAGGATTAATGATCTCTTCATGATACAAATTTTATCTCTTCATGATAAAATTTTTCATTACACAAATTTTAATGCTACGAGCAACGATATGAATGAAATCTATCGTTATTTGACGGATGAGAATGAAGAATGGGAAGTAAGGGATAATGGATATGTCAGTTTCTCTTCTTCATCCTTGAATCCAGTATCAAAGCAGTGGCATTACTTTATTTCGGCAAAATTAATTCCTACTATGAAGATAAGTAAGGTGACGAAGGAAAGTGCTATTCTGAATTTCTGTATACAAACTGGAAGGCCAGTGGATATTGGATCAATCATTATCAAATATGTTCTGGGATTGATTGTGCATGGATCTAAATATGGGCTTGGACACCCATCCACCATATTTCTGTTATGTAGTCAATCACAGGTGCCATATAAAATTTGGGAGAAAGTTCTTCTACCCTGGAGACCTATTGATCCCAATGATCTTTATGACTACAGAATAGTTGGTGTTGAAGGAGACACGGATTTGCTTGCTGATCAGCCCACTGAGAGTTCACAACCTATTCAGCCTTACTATTCTGAAAGTTCGAGGATGATATTGAAGAAGTCAAAGAAGTTGGAAAATTAGTTACAAAATGTTATGAATGTTATTAATAATATTTCTGATTTATTTGATCACATTGATTAGAGGATGAAAGAGCAATTTGATCATACTGGTCGAATTGAGTTGGGTCTGATTAATCTGTTGAAGAAGAATGATGTAGTGGCTGAAGATTCATCTGAGGAATTCCCATATCGTCCATTCTACAATCTGTTCATTCATCATCAATCAATGGGAGACATTAGAGAGGATGAGACTTCTGAGACTGATGAGGAGTAATTAGTGGATTTTGTATTCTGCTTTATTATGTTTAAGTGTTTGCTTTGATTGCTATGCTGTTTGTTTTGCTTTGCTTTAGTAGGTGTGCTTAGACTTTGCTTTGATTTCTTGTGTGTACTTAGGACTTAGTGTTTGCTTATCGTAGTGTACTTGCAACACTAAGGATCTAAGAAATGTTGCTTTTAGTTTGATGAACTTATGTGCGTAATCGTTGTATCGTGGATTTTATATATAAAAGTGATGTGATGTGATGCTTTTTAATGTATTATGAGATGAAATAGATGCTTATTGATGTTCTAAATAGGAATGCGGAGGTTGAAACGATTGAATTTGCAACGAAAATTTTTGAACCCAATAGAATTTTGGACTGGCGCCGCCGGCGCCCAAATCCATAGAGCCTGGCTAATATTTTGAATAGAGCGCCGCCGGCGCCCAAATACCGAAAAAGGCCTGGAACCCTTAGAAATTCGCGAAAACCGCCTAGGACCCATTTTTTCCGCCATTTCTTTCGTCTCCTACCTCTATATTCGCGGTTTTAAGCTTTAGGGCTTGTTAAATCTCAAAATAGAAAGGATTTCAAGGATTTCTGAAGCGGATCTGTACTTCTCTTGGTAAGAGCATTACTTTAAACTAAAATTTTTGTATTTTCACCTTGTGAAACTCTCACATTGATTGGATGATATTTTTGAAGATTTTTGAGAAAAAGTGAGATTTCATATGGTAGAAATTGTTCTTACTTGTTTAGATTAATGTTTGGAGATAATACATTGTGGATTTGAGATTTATTGGTATATTTTTGCAATATTTAGAAATCCACATGGCTCCTAGATTGAGTAAGGGGAAGCGAAAATTTGATTGGGACAATGAAAGATTTGTTAATATTAAAGCTCAGTTTCGCTTCAACTCTCAATTACAAAACAAGAAGTGTATTCAGGATCGAGCGTTTGAGAATCCAGGGGGATCTGTGGAACAATTGATTTCTGAGCGGAATTGGGAGCGTTTCTGTTACTTTTCTACTAATGCTGTTTTGGGAGTAGTACGAGAATTTTATGCTAACGTGCTCTGGTCTGAGACCGAATATGTGCTAGTCCAAGGAAAACTGGTTGAGTTCACCCCACAACGTATCAATGCATTTTATCAAATTCGGGAACCTTTTGTTTGCGAATTTGAAAATTTTGATACTAGTGAGGGGAATTTGATGAATGTAATCACGTATCTGACCGATGGAAGAGGGGAGTGGAAGATGAATCAGAGACAGATGATTAACTTCCCTGCTTCTAATTTGAATGTTGCTTCTAAAGTGTGGCATTATTTCATTTCTACAAGACTATTACCTTCTTATCATCATAGTGAAGTTACTAGGGAATGTGCTATGTTGAATTATTGTATCCAGAATATGAAGAAGATTAATATTGGAGACATTATTTTTATAGCATTCACTCTATTGCCAAAGGAGAAACCACTGGTGGATTAAGACATCCTGCCCTGATTCATGCACTTTGTGTTCAGTCTGGAGTGGAGTATAGTAGTTCTAAAGAAGTGGCAATACCTTTGAGGCCGATAACTAAGACCATTATCCGTACTTATGAAGCTCATGTGGGTTCAAGAGAGGAGAGTAGGAGTATTGATATTCCTACTACGAGCTATGATGTTCCATCTACTTCTGAGCCCCCGACACTATCTGATATAATGCAGCAGTTGAGATTGCAGAGTGATAGTATGGATAAGAGGCATCATAGGATGGATGTATTTGAGGCCCGGAGTGATGTGAATGAAGACTATTTACAGAGAAGAGTTGAGTTTGATATGGCTTATTATGATGCTCAGGTCAGATTTATGAGAGGGGAGTTCGATGTGACATTTCCTACTTGTCATAATTATACACCGTACAGGCCTGGACCTTCTGACCCTGCTGATGACCTTGCTGCTGATCCTGGTGATGGAGACTGGTAGATAGTTTGTTTGTTTTATTTCTGTTGTTTATTCTGTTGTGATGTACTGATGTGATTTAGTGGATACTTACTTTTTATGTAATGTGTAATCCTGTGTTGTACTGTGTGATGTAGTGTCATTTACTTTTCATGTTGAACTGTTAGTTGTAATGTTATGTAGTGTGATAGTTTGTTTCATGTTATAGTGTTCTGTTGGATATTTAGTTGTTTAATGTTAATTTCTCTTTACCCATGCAAATATTTAAATTATTATATCACTGCTACTAATTGTTTTGTGCTTGCTAACTGTAAATTTTGATTAATACCAGATAGATTATGAAGATTTCAAGATCCCAGCACAGAAAGGTTAGTTTTCTTTTACTCTCAACCATTTCAAATTTATTGAAAAATGTAAGTTTGGGGAGGGTAGAGAAATGCTAAACTTTTATTTGTTCTCAATTATTATATTTTCAAAAATTATTAGCATAACTTTTGGCAGTTGAACTTCATTATAAGATAACTAAAACTTTTCATTTCAGTTGAATATTATGGAAGGAAAGGATGAAAATTTTTTTAGTGATAAAGGTTAATTTTATAGAAGTAAGATATTTGATATGAAAGGATTTGATTATAGTCAACTATTTAAAGTAAAGAAAACTGTATTTTTGAAATGTTAAGGGATTTAAAGTATTGTGTGTTAAGAAGAGATTGTAACTTTATGATGAATAATAAAGCTTGTATTTAACTATAAAGTAAAGAGGTGACTTAAGTTTGAACTTTATAAAGAGGAGAGTGAAGTTCAAAATCATTAAAGGCTATCCAGATATAGTAATCCTCAGAAGAGAAAAAAAAAGAAAAGAAAAGAAAAATATTTATGAGGAGAAGCTTGAGGAGATGCCTAATTAAAAATTGGCTTCACTTGAATCACTTTAAAGGGAGAGCTTGATTTCATTTCTGAATTTATATTTAAAGTACTAGCCTACATTCTAATAAAGTTTACATGAACTCCTTTTTCACATAGTCTTTTAAAGTACTCTTAATGTAACAAATTATAGTTCATCTTGAAATAAATAGAAGATTAGAATTCTTAGACTTAAATTTTGAATATTCTTATACCTGTAATGTTGACCTGAGTTGCTAAATTTTTTCTGAAAATCTAACCACTATATTCTTTTGGATGAAAATTTTAGTCTCTTACAATTGAAAAATACATTGCCTAGAGTTATATTTTATGTAGTAAAAGGATTACTTGAGGACAAGTAATAGTTAAATTTGGGGGATTTTGATGCACCAAAAATATATACTCTTTTAGCTATATGTTTTTACCTATTTTTGGTGATATTGCACTTTAAAGGAATGTATTTTTCATGATTTGTTGTAGGTATGATGATTATAGGTGATTGGAGCGAAAAGATACAAAAAGAAACTAATTTGGAGCAAAATGGAGCAATTTGGAGGAAAACAGTTCTAGCACCGCCGGTGTCCTATTCCAGAGAGTTTAAATTTATTGGCACGATAGGGCGCCGCCGGCGCCCTATGTCGATTCACTTCGAATTCAAAAACTTTGGCGGATTTTTGAAAATGTGCTTGAAGAAACTCTTGGGGAATTCGTTCCTAACATTAAATTAAGTGTCTAAGACGAAAATAAAGTGGAGGAAGAGAAGAGAATTGTTGTAGAGAGTGTGAGGAAAGTGTAAGAGAGAGTTTGGGTTTGTGATTTTAAGAGAGATTTTTTTCTAAGGAGGGGAGAAGAGGGAGTAAAGTGAGAGATTTCTTCTTCATCGTTGTTCCAAAGGGAGAAATCAAGTGTTGCAAGGAAGAGAAAAGGAATCAAGGGGACTTTGAAGAATTTGCTTGGGGAAGAGAAAGAGATAAGTTGTATTTACTTTTGTGGTTTGTATGAATCTTCTTTTATATATAAAATCCATGTGTTTTTATATCTTCTCCATGAATTGTGAGTAGTTTCCCTTGCCTTTCTTCTTGCATGAAGTAGTGATGATGTGATGATGTGGAATTGATGTGCCCTTAAAGTATTATAAAGTTGTGATGTTTCTTTCATTTAGAACTTAATTTACTTTTCAATCCGGCCAATTGAATTGTTAAAACATGTTGAGGCATATTAATTCCAAAAGAATTGAATATTCTACAACAAGAATGAAGAAATCATTTAATGTCCGTGAATGAATTGCGTAGTTCATGGGGATTAAGAGCAAATAAATAGGAAAATGAGTTTTGATAGACTTCAAATTGGAGGTTTCATGGTGACAGAATGGGATCCCCAATTTGATCTTAAGATTGGTAACTAAAGCCTATGGTTAGCCTTCGGGTGAAAGGTGAGTGGAAGCTCCGTAGTGAGAGCCAGTATCCTCCCAGCCTAGCCTTAGACTTAGTGACTAAACTTAAGATATGGCAATGTTCTCTACATGCTTAGAAGAGGGGGGTACTCTTTTAAGGGTAAAGAAGCAAATATGCTCCTATTTGGAACAATACAGATAATTAACATTCTTCATCATCCACACATCATGATTTTATGCAGGAAGAAAGACACTTTTTCATATAGAAGTATCTTATAAATCACATAAGTTAGTGCGTGTGTTAGTTAAGAGTTTAGTACGTAGAAGTAATTGTAGTAATTTTATTATTGAACTTTGCATTAACTAGTTGTAGTACACTTAAGCAATTGTTACATTTAGTATTGGATTTTAGTGCTATATTATCTGATTTAAAGAACGTTCACCTCCCTGTGGGATCGATAACTAGGACTCCATTAGAGTCCTGTATTACTTGATACGATACGTATACTTGCATTGAAAGTGTGACTTTATTAAACTATTATAAATATATAAATCTAAATTCATAAAGTCCTACATTTTTAATTATATAAAGTCGCCGCATCACTCACCTGACCCATGGCCAGCTCCCCTGTCCTTGCAAGCTGGCCTAGTCACCGGAGGAGAAAAAAACGAGAGCCACATCCAAGCCAAGCAAACCCAAACTCCACCCTATGGACAACTCAGCCCAAAATTGCCATTGGAGCTCTTCTGCACTCCACCTAGGCAGCTCTTTGCACTTGAATTATAGCCCTGGCGGCCACCCCAGCCATGGCTATTTAAGCTCACCTCCTCCATGGCCAAAAGAGAGCTCAACCAAAATCCTGCCCAAACCTTGCCAAAATTCTCCCAGACCTAATTCAAACACAGAGAAGCTAATCCCCACCATTTTCCACCCCTCAAATCCTTTGTTTGAGCTCAATTTCAGAGCTTAAAATTGAGCCCAAAATAAAACACCTCTCAAAACTCCATCAAACTCAAATTAATTGTGCACACACCATCCCCACATTAAGAGAAGAAGTTTCCCACTGAAAGCCCCATCACCAGGCCACTCCAGCAGGGACTTCCACTAAAGCTCCAAATCGGGTCTGGTCACTTTCATACCTAGGCAATTCACCAAGGCAAGAGGCTTCATCTCTGAGCTGCTGGGACTCCAACGAAGGTGTAGAGCATCTTTGATTGAAGCCTCACTTCTCAGAGCCAAGGTATTGACGTCTCCTTCTTTCTGAGCTTCTCTGAATTCTTCATGTAATTAGTGTTAATATAAACCATGCTTAGCCGTATGGATAAGTTCTTCATGCTTAGACGAGTCCATAGGATCAAACCCCTAGTGGTTTAGTTGAGTCTAGGCCAAGAAATTAGGGTTTTAGTGTGGACGGTCACGGGATCACACCAAACGGGAACGAAGACGGGCAGTCGTTCGATCGCGCATGTAATGAATGGAGAGCTCTGATGGAGTTGGATGGACAAATGGTTTGTGAACGCACCACCAAACCAGACAGTGCCAACCAATCCTGCAGCGCCGCGTGACCATTTCGACGCCGCCGTAGGTTGACGAAGAAAATATGAATTTTCTGAATTACTTAAATCACCTAAACTTTAAAAATGCATAACTTGGTGTAGAAAAATCATAAAAATAAACTAAAAATATCTTCTTGCTCAGTGAACAGAGGAGAATAATATGGAAATAATTTGAGATTTATTTGATGCATGTATGATTTTTAATTGATTAAATACCCTCTGTAATCTTTTAATTCTCCATGCATTAGGACATTTCACCATGGCTTGCCATTTTAGAATTTTGTAGCCTCTGTCATGGGAGATCTTTACTGATTTTTCTAGGGTTAGAGGAGACATCTATGAAGAGATCTATATTTTTCAAGTTTTTGCATCTATTTTGTTAAATTAATTTCAATAATTAGCATGTTGATTAGGAAAATCCCTACGACCATAGGACCCTAGGAAAAATAGAAATTTGATTGAAGACATTAAAAATAACTTTAATGGTAATTAAGACCTAAATATCAAATAAAAATAAATTGGACCATATATAAATGTAAATTGCTCAAAAACATTTCTCCGCTAAACTTAAAGATCAGAAAACTCCCCATAAAAAAATTATGGTATTTGGAGTTCATTTAGCCACCTAAATGAATTTTCTAAGTGAAATGATAATTTTTAATATTGAACTAATTTTAATAATTAAAATACAACTAAAAAAATTGTCAAATTGATTTTGGGTGTTCTCTGTGATCAGAGGAATTTTCTAAAATTAAAATTTGAATTTTAATAAAATTTTCTTTTTTAACTATTTTTAATATTTAAATAATTAAAAAGTAATAAAAATCAAAAAAATATTAAAAATCTCCAATTATCACATTTGGTCTCTTAATCACTTAGGAACCATCCACATAATTTTTATAAGCTTCTAAATCGAGATATTAATTTTTAAAGGCTTAAATTAATTTTTAAAAGGCCAAAAATGAATTTCCTTATTTTTTCACTAAAATAATTCTATTAATTGAAATAAAAATCATAAAAAAAAATAATTTGTTTCTCTGGGCTCCATGAGCTCAAAGGGACTTAAGAAAAATATAAAATTGAATTTTCAACCTTTAAAATATTTTATAATCAATTAAAACTTTAGAACTTTAAATAATTTAAATAATTAAATTTAAAACTCAAAAAATCATGAAATTTGGACCAAGTGGTCCTCTTGTCTAGGTCTACCTCCAATTAAAATTTCAAATTTAGAGGTCTAGTTTTGAACAATTTATTGAATTTTCATTGAAAACCCCTATTTTTGCATTAAAATAAATATATAAATTAAATTTAAATTTGAAGAATCACATTTTCTCCTCAAATGTTTTAATTAACCCATAAGTGGGGTCACATAAAAATTTCAAAGTCATTTGAGTTACATTTAGTGAATTATGAAGGGATAAAGCCCTAGGGACAAAAATTATAATTTTAAGGATTTTAGCCTTAATCATTATCTAGGCTTAATTAAAATGGGAAAAGGGCAATAAATGACCCTAATCATTCTTGGATGATTGAAAAATCATGGGATAAATGGTAGAAACCCATTGTAATTTTGTTATACCAAAACTAAATATTTAAATTTTTTTTAATTATTTTGATTTGGAAGATAATTAAGCCAAATGATCCTAAAGGTTAGGGGTTGACCTTGGAGGTTAATAATCTACTGATTTTCACCCCTACTTGATGTTTAAAAACTAACCCATCATTTTGATGAAAATTAGACTCAAACGATTTAACTTTTTAAAAGAAATTGCAAATTTACCTGTTAAATCTTAAGGGCTTAGTAGCGGACTAGTTCAAATCAAATTTTGTTAAAAGAAGTTTATAAAAGAAAATATAATCAAATTTCAATCACTTGAAAGCATTAAAAGCCCAATTATGAAATTAATCGACTAAACTTCCTTAAATAGATTAACTTTGCCCCAAAGAATTTTCACCCACATAATTCCCAAATGGAATGACAAATAATATTCACCCCGTCCTTTGGGCAAATCAAAACATTAATTCATTGAGTACAAGGGTATAAAAAAAAGAATGGATGAATCATTTAATAATTATGATAAGTTCAAATGAACTCAAGGAAGGTCAAAAGGATTGTGAAATGTCCAGGTACCCCCTAAATCCGTTTCACAAATCTTTTGCACACTTTGTAGGACAACTAGACCTATCATATCTATTAAATGAAAAATATCCCTCAAATGAACAAATAGGACCCACCAGGTTTTGACTTAGGACTTTGTAAACTTATGACGAACATATCCATAGGTTTTACTTTCCTGTAAATTATAAATGTTTATTGCAAGAATACTTAAGTTTTAGGTGGAGATGACGGGAAGACCTACTAGGTATGCTTTTATTTTATCGGAATTACTTACCTGCACTCTACTACACTTTCTTTCCTTGCAAGTTTGCATGCTAAACAACTATGTCACCCTGCATGAAAACTGAAACCTTTAGGATAGCCACAAAACTGAGACCAAAACTCAAAATTAAAAAAATCAAGACAAGATAAAATTCACCGCCGCAACATTCAAAAATATAAAACAACTCAAAATTTAATCACAAACAAAAAAAAAATCATACATGCAATTAAATTAAAACGTCTCGAGTTAACCAATGTGTTGCTAATGGGGTTTCCGACAGTTTAAATGAAAGAATGGAACTCATTAAGTTAAGTTTAGTAAATTCATTTGGACTAAGTGAATTCGATGAAAATAGTGGTGCCGGGATGATGGAACCGTGGGATCTTAACCGGTATCGCTATAATCAACTTTAATGTTTCCTTAATAAAATATTAAGACACCTCAATTTAATTATTTCCAAAACGTGACACTTCTTTTCTCTCTTATAATTGAAACTTCTTTAAACTAAACCTGTTACAACGAGGAGCTCGGAGCATGCATGGGGGGCAGTACGGCCATCTTCAACAGCAAAACTCCTTAGAAATTAAAACAACAAGCCATAGGACTTCGAGGTAGCCTGCTTAGTGTAGCTTAAATCCTCACCTTTTTTTAGGCCCTTGCTTAATCATGTTGTGCAACATAAGACCTAACTCATTTTAGGTTTCTGAGGTTGTCATCGGATATGATATGAATCCTCATATCTTCCAGGCCATTCACATGATCAGTATCAAGTGAATGTAAGTCCTAAATAATAAAATTGATAGAATGAAACACCAAATAAATTTCCTGAATTAAAGCCAAACCACAGGATAGTTTTGGAAGACATCAAGATTTTCCTTGAATCTATGTCCTTCTCCTAGTCTTCTCTTATTTGGATTCTGATAAAATAAAATGTTTTAAAACTTGAGCCATTCGCCTATTGAATTTCCAAGTAGCACATTTTATTTGAAAACCTTACCTTTGGAAGGTATGAATATAAATATTTCCTGATCTATATCAAGAGTTTTCTTAGGTGATTTCGGTTATCTAAGATGTATTAACTATAGGGGGTTGCCCTTATAGGAAACTTAAAGACCCCATATTAATATAAACCCTATCTAATTCCTTCATGTTACATAAGGGAAATTGTCGGTCAACAATGGTTCGCAGACCAAACGGATGTCATGAATTCCTTAATTTATTTGATCAAGCCTCACCCCAAGCCATGTATCTATTATTCGGGATAAATACATGTCTTGTGAAGAAATGCTTAATTATCTAAAATAATGTTTATATGAGATCAGTTTGAATTTGTATTCTTCAAAACTAAAATAATATTCTCAAAAATCCATACATATTAAACTAAATCAAAATTCTATTTTATAAAACTATGTTTTAAACATTTTAAAAAAGAAAATCTCTTCGACACCAAAGCTAACGACCGACACGCACGTGTGGAAAGCTCATCCAACCAGAGGACACCATGTGGAGCTTCAGAGTAGATGAGGTTAACGTGGCTGCCACATGGTTAAGTAGATAATTAAGATTTTTTGAATTATTTAAATTCAGAAAATTAAATAAAACTTTTAAAATTCATAACTTAATGTTAAAAAATCATAAAATTAAAATAAAAATACCTCTACAATCAGTGAATAGAGGTAAAATAAAAAAAATAAAATTAGAAATAATTAAATTATATTTAATTGCTAATTAAAATACTCTAGAGAGTATTTTAATTATTAAAAATTAAATATAAACCCAAAAAATATGAAAATTTTAGGGATTATTCCCTCCATCCTTGGGAACATTTCCTGATTTTTCCAAGGTCAGGGATCTTCCCTGACAATGAAATTACCAATTTGCTACCAAATTTATAATTATTTTGTGAAATAATTATAAAAAAATCAGAAAAAGGAAAATTTAAAAATGGAAATTAACAGGGAATTCAGGGTAATAAAATTAAACCCTAAAATAATAAATTCCACCCTTAAAATTTCTAAAATGAAAATTAGAAATCTAAAGTTAAAAATATAAAAAATTAAAACTTTTCCTTTTAGCCTAAATTGTCCCCAAAACTCCATTTAAATCATTAAACCAACCCTAGGGACCTAACCTAATAGGGGTCTTAAGGGAATAACATCATGGTTACTCCCCTAATGGCCTAGGGTTACCCCAATTGAGCTTGGTCTTGGGTTAGGTCTAGCTCAATTTATAACTAAACCTAAGTGGACTCACCATAGGATCCAATCCAATTAAGGTTATGTCTGAGCCCCAGTCATATTTGACCTTGCTCATGTTCAACCTGTGATTGATTTAGGTCTAGGACAAATTAGACGTAATCATAATCCAAACCCTAGGTCTGACATAAATTAGACATACTCCAACCTTTTAGGTCTGACCCACATTAGACCTAACTTAAACCCTAGGTCTAACCTAACTTAAACATAATCTCACCTTAGTTCTAACCCACATTAGACCTAAACATTTATCACTTTAGGTCTAACCTACATTAAACCTAACCTAAACCCTAGGCTTAACTTAACTTGGAACTAGCTTGAGTCAGCTTAGGTCTAACCCACATTAGACCTAAATATGAACCATAGGTCTAAACTAGCTTGGAGCTAGCTTGAGAAACTTTAGGTTTAATCCACATTAGACCTAAATATTAGCCCTTTAGGTCTAACCTACATTAGACCTTACCATAAACTTTAAGTATAACCTAACGTAGACCTAGTCCAACCTTTTTGGTCTAACAAAAATTGGCCCTAATCACAATCCAAACCCTAGGTTTAACCAAAATTAGACCTAGTCCAACCTTTTAGACTTAACCCACATTGGACCTAACTTAAACACTAGGTCTAACTAACTTAGACCTAGTCTCACCTTAGTTCTAACCCAACTTAAACTAAACATGAACTAATTTAGGTCTAACCTACATTAGACCTAACCTAAACCCTAGGTCCAGGACATAGCTTGAATCACCTTAGCTCTAAACCACATTAGGCCTAAACATGAACCTGCTTGAATCACCTTAGCTCTAAACCACATTAGGCCTAAACATGAACCCTAGGTCTAACCTAGCTTAGACATAGCTTGAGAAACTTTAGGTTTAACCCAAATTAGACCTAAATATGAACCCCTCAGGTCTAACCTACATTAGACCTAACCTAAACCCTAGGTCTAACCTAACTTCGACCTAGTCCAATATTTCAGGTCTAACCCAAATTAGACCTAATCGCAATCCAAACTCTAGGTCTAACCTAACTTAGACCTAGTCCAACCTTTTAGGTCTAACCCACATTACACCTAACATAAACCTCAGGTCTAACCTAAATTAGGCCTAGTTCAATCCCTTAGGTCTAACCTACATTAGACCTAACCTAAATCCTTGGTCTAACCTACCTTAGACCTAGCCCAAGCCCTTTAGGTCTAACTCAAATTAGACCTAACATCAACTACAATCCTTAGGTCTAACTTAACTTAGACCTTATTAAAACTTGAACTTCCTCAAGGTCTAGCCTAACCTTGATCTAGCCAAACTCTAACACAACTAAGGCTTAGTTCAACTTATTTCTAAATCAATCAAGACCTAAAAAACAACACAAATCTCTAACTCAATTCACTAGGTCAACCTGACCAAACTCATGTTACCCTAATTCAACTGACCTAACTTGGGTTAACCCAATTTAACTGAAGAACAGGGTAAACCGTACCAAACTCATGTTAACCCAACTTAACTAAATCACAAGGTCAACCCAACCTAACTCAGGTTAACCTAATTCAACTGAATCACTGAGCACTGGGTCAATTTGACCTAACTCGAGTTAACCTAATTCAAATGAACTTCTGGGGCAATCTGTCCTAACTCAGCTAATGATTCCCCGGGTTAATCAGACTTGAACTCGGATCAACCAGACTTGAGACTTGACTTCAAGCTTAACTTAAGTTCCAAACCAAGTCTAATTCAGGATTTCTTTAAGCATAACCCAACTCATACTTAAGAGACACTCAAGTCTAAATTTACTTAGACTTCACCCAAGTATAATTTAACTTAAACTTGATTCGACCTAGGGGGTTTAACTTAGATCATCTCAGCTAAACCTGATTTGGTCCTAAGTTAACCTGACTTGATTTAACTTGGCTTACCTCGAGCCAAACTAAACAAAGTAAGACTACCTAATCCTAATCGAACTAAGTCAATCTTGGCCAATCTTGTTAAACTTTGGTTACTTAAAGAGGCTTGAAGATAATCCGAGAGAAAAACAACCCAAGTTAGGTTAATTTTAATTAGCTAGACTCATCTCAAATTCGTTCAACCTAACTTTAACTAATTTAAATTCAACTTAGACCAAGGTGACTGTAGTTTAAGGAGTGATTGACTTCTCATACAAGAACAAAAGCACACATAGGGTCTGTTTCGGGCAACTACAACTTATTAAAAAGCAGTTGTGAAGCTATTGAAAAATAATCTGATGTTCAAAAATTTACGGTGGATATTACGATTTGTTTTTGAAAAAGTCAGATTGCTACTATAAAGCTGCCACCATAGCTAGTCGGGACCAGTGGGAAAATGCAAATTTCAGTGGCAACTTTTTGAAAAGCTGTTAAAATGCACTTTACTTAAATGGATAAAGCTGTGATACGGTGCCGCGCCACCACCGCACCACCTCTACAAACTAACTCTTAGCCTTTGTCGGGGACAATTTGGGCTAAAGTAAAAACCAACCTAAGTGAAACGACATAAAGTTCACCCTAAAAGCCACTAAACTTAAACTAAACCTAAAAATGTAATCTGGTTTGAGATGATATTTTGGAGGAGGTAGCCCATGGTTGCTAATAAAATATCTTTTAGTCACCTGTGACTAATCGAAACAAAAACCCCAATGACAAAGGATGAGGGAACCATGGGTTATTGATCGGGTCATTCCAAACAACAAAAATAAAACACAAAAAAATAAAAAAATCTAATCGGCTAAGACTTCTTATGCAAATTAAAATTTTTAACCCCTAAAATTCGAGAAAGACGTTAAAACTTAAATGAAACCCTAATGAACGAAGATCACCGAACGCAATTTAAAGCCCCACTGCCTAGTTCTACAATGATCTCTTGGATGACGCAACCCATAGTTGCTAACAAGAATCTTCTGGTCATAGTAGGTTTGACTACCTCTCAAACTAAGTGGATCAGGGAACCTGACAACCCTGGGATGATAGAAAGCCATGAGTATCTTAACTTGGTTGTCTAAAATAAAAATAAAAACTGACTAATTTAATCTAAACAAATTGTATACTAACTCTGTTTTGCAGGGCTGTTGAAGATAAAAAGAAGACGTCACCCTAGATTTACTTTGGATGTTATTATGGTGAGCTAACTCTGTTTTGCAGGGATGGGCATTCAAAACCCGGAGCAAAAAGATAAACTCCAACTAAACTACCGACAAACAAAATAAAAATCTAGGATAGTTTGAAATCTTTAGGAATCCACAACCCTTATAATAGAACTTTGAAATTCCTTTCCTTGACAATGACATTTAAACTTTCTAAGGATGAGTAGTAACTTTAATAGGGAGTTTTCTAAAGCAGTCTCTAGACTGCTTAAGATGTAATTAACTATAGTAGTTTTGCTCTTAGAAGAAGAAGTAAACCCTAAAACAGGTATAATAATCTAAATCTCTGGCTGTGGGTTTGCTTTCGTTAGGTCTTCTTCATGAGTATGCCTCCGAGGTGTCTTGAATCAATACACTTCAGAGTTATCTATGTGAAGTCCACTTCATGAAAGCTTCCCTATGACAGCGGGATGCGTAACTTTATAAGTGTTAACAAGTGTAAAAATAAATATTCAATAATAGCAAAGTTGCCCCTTATCAACGCAAGTATACGTATCGTTCAAGTAATACAGGGCTCTAATGGAGTCCTGGATATCGATCCCACAGGGAAGTTTAGAGATTACAAACTAATTACAACAGTTGAAATAATTATCTAGTAAACATAAATAAAGAACAATTATACTAAATTCTACTACAATGTTGAATGGAAAGTTGCAATATAGAAAAGTATCCTCCCCCTTGTTAAGAGAATTAAGTGAACAGATAATTAAATTAGTTAGAATTATATTGTGTCAAATAGGAGCATTCCTATTCTTTACCCTTTGGTCCAGGCATAAAGAACATTGACTAATCCTATGCTTGGTTACTGAATCTGCGGCTAGGCTGGGAGGATACCGGCTCTCACTTCAGAGCTCCCACGTTCCCCTCTCCTGAGGGCTAACATCTACACTTCAACACCCAAACGTTAGGACCGAATTGAGAATTTTAGACTGTCACTCTAAAATCTTTAATTCTACGCCCAATAAATAATATTTCCCTATTTATTTGCATCCTCCTTTCAAGGACTTTGACCTCCCCAAATCTTGGATGTAATCTTTACTTTAGGTGTGAAATCAATGTATTTTAACAAATCAATTGGCCAGATTGAAACAAAATTAAGATTTAAGTAAAAAGATTATCACAATTTTTATTGAATATTTTAGGCACAACTAATTCAATTTTCCATTTCACAAAATCCCAAAACAAGGAAAAAGACAGAGAAGACTACTCAAAATGAATAGGAAGAATAACACAAAACATGGATTTCATATATAAATCAAAGTTACAAAATAGTAAACACAAGTTATCTCAAATTTCTCCCCAAGCAAACTCCTTGAAGTTCCTCTGACTCTTCCTTCCTGTACAACACACTCAACTAAACTTACTTACTCACTATTAGACTCTCCAAAGACTCCGTACTAACTCTTTTTGAACTCTTCAGGACACACACAGACTCTCCTTAGACTCCCTTTTCAGCCTAAATTCGTCTCTTCTTAAAGAGTTAGAAAAATTTCCAAAGGTTGCTTAAGCAACTCTTCTAAAGGTGTCCACATTCGATGAATCTTTCCCTGAACTGACCTTCTCGCCTTCGGCAGGCTCGTTGGCACCGTCGGCGGGCTTCTAGAACATGGGCCAACTGCTAAGGCTCGCTGTCGATGGGCTCGATCTCACCGTCGGCATGCTCCCTTATAATATTGTCTGTATTCTCTGGAAAAATGCGTTGTCGGCGGCCTATTCTTCGCCGTTGGCGGCCAAGATCAACTTATGTCTCTTTTGGTCCTTTTTTATCCAGATTCACTCCTTTTTGCATTTTTTTGCTCCATTGTCTATTAATCTTCATTCCTGCAATGAAACATAGAAAGTACTTTTCTTTAAATTTCAATATCATCAAAATCAATGTAAAATCGGAATGAAATTTTCAATATATTTTTCTTTGGTCAAAATCCCCCAAACTTAACTATTACTTGTCCTCAAGTAATCTCGATACTACATAAAAGTTTGATTATTTGTAGTAAAGCTTTAATTCAGAAACAATATGAATTTGATTTAAATAAATATTATAGTAAAGCTTATTAGAAAGATTTTTAGATAATTAATGTAACTCTATAGATGTAAGGATATCTAGTCATCAAGTTTAGGAGTTCTAGTCTTCTATTCATTTCAAGAATGACTATATGTTGCAATATTAGATTATTTAGGATATTCAGATGATAGGAAATTTATGAAAACACTACTTAGTAAAAATGCTAATCCATATATATAAGTTCAGAAATGTAATTGAGTCTACCCTTTAGGTTGATTCAAATGAAGCCAATTTTTGATAAGGCATCTCCTCAAGCTTCTCCTCACTTACTTTTTCTTTTTATTTGGATTGCATTTCAATCCTATTTTTTTTCTTTTCTTTTCAGGGATTGTTTTTCAATCCTTCTTTTTCTTTTTTAAGTGAGGATTACTGTATCTGGATAGCCTGTTAATAATTTTGAACTTCACTTTTCCCTTCCTAAATTTGAAACTTGAAACATTTCCTTATCTTATATGTATTTCATAGTTTTTACCTTATTGAGTTCCAATATTTTATTTCTCAACTAAAGTCCTAAGATATTTTATATTTCAAAATATAGTTTTCCTTACTTTAAATAGTTGAGTATAATCTTATCCTCTTATCCCAAATATCTTAATCCATAAAATGAATTCAATCACCAAAAATATTTCTTTTAACCTTCTATAATATTTAAATAAATTAATTCTAGTTGACTGAATTAAATTCACTACAGAAAATCATTTTTATAATTTTTTATAATTTTTAAAAATATTTAATTGAGAACATATAATAGTTAATCTTATTCTTTCCTCCCCCAAACTTAAATTTTTCTATCTAATCATATAGGTGGAAAAAAAAAGATACTGTAAATTTAAATCATACCTTCGTGCTTTAGGTATTTCGTTTTTTTTTTGAAGTTTTTGCAGGTTCTTTTCACATCTCATCACTTAATTAACCTGTACTGTTAAGAACTTTCTACACACATATAACATTAGAGAATTTGCTGGGTAAGAAAATTTTGAAATAAGTACACAATACATATCATAATTAATTACTCCATAGATTAAAGTACTAGCACATTTCACAAAAACAACCACAAACACTTTACAAATTTCACTTTTAGAGTTACAATCACAGTCTGAAATAATAAAAACTAAGAAGCTGTAACTAATTTAAATAACATCGACAACATAATAATTAAAAATACAAATACAGAACAGAAATACTAAATCAAATAAAACAAACATACACACATAACAAAAACATCTAATCACATAATCTAAGGTCAAATATCAAAATCCCATCCAATATCCTCATCTCTCTGGTCAGCAGGTGGATTAGGCTGGTAGTGTGTATAACGAGGGCACTCTGGAAATGTCACATCAAGCTCTCCTCTCCTATAGCGATTCTCAGCATCATAGTAAGCTATTTGAAACTCAGAATGCCTCTGGAGATATTCACTATCATAATCGTGTCTCCGCTCTAATCCTCCAATCCTCTGATCTATATGCTCCAACCTTTCATCAAACTTCTCAAAACTTTTTTGCTGCAGAGTCAGTTCATTCATCAAGTCATGGAGTGTAGGAGAACTATAAGCAGGAAGGTCATAACTAGTAGAGGGAATATCCCTACTAGTTGAAGATGCAGAGCTCCTTGTCCCAGATCTCCTTCTTCATGGGATTCATAAGTCTTTATATTAGCCTTTGTAATGGGTTTCATAGGATGAACCCATTCCTCATTATCTCTAGCCTATACTCCAAACAACTGACAGAGTGCATATATCAGACCAGGATGTCCCAGTCCTCCTCATGTTTCACTATTTGCAATGGCTAATATGTTTCTATAAATAATATTTCTCACATTTATACTTCTGTTTTCTGAATATAAAAATTCAGAACTGTTCTATCCCTCGATACTTCACTATGATGATAAGTAGGTAATAAAGTATAGCAAATAAAACAGTGCCAAGCCTTAGAGGTGACATTCATCCTAGAAAGAGGGAAGTTTACTCGTTCACGCTGCTTCATTTTTCAAGTTCCTTTCCCATCAGTGAGAAAGTCAATCACATTCTCCAGAGGACCTTCCATTGTTCAAAATGTCTCATAATCACTGGTATAAGGATCTTGCACCGCGTAGAAAGAATTTATCCGAGCAACATTAAAATCAACTAAAAATCCTCTGACCTTTACAAGCACGTCCTCTATCGGGGTCAGGTTGGCGAAAAACTCCTTTACAACTTCTACTGCAGCTTTGTTCATCGAATAACAAAAATTTTCCCAATTTCGCTCCTTAATAGTCTGTTCCATTTCTCCTCCCGGGTTCTCGAAAACTCTGTCCTGAATGCATTTTTTCGCTTTGATGATAGAGTTGTACCTTGACTGAGCCTTAGCATTTACAAATCGAGTCTCTTCAAAGTCGAGTCGCCTCTTTTGTCGTGGATTCATTTCTCGATCTATCAAATTTACAAAAATCTCAACTAAATTCCAAAACAACACTAGAATGGCTTCCAAAGGCGACTTAAAGTAATCTAAAATGAATTCCATGAATTTCTTCCAACTATTTTCTCAACATTTTCGATTTTTCCAAAATTCCTAATGCGGAAGAAATACACGGTGAAAATCAAAAATTTTTGCATGGGAGTGAAGCTCTTACCAAGGGAAGATGAAATCCGGCATCAAAATGGGTTGAAAACGCTCCAAATCCAAGATCTCTCAAGCCCTAGGTCAGTTTTTTTTCAGAGTTTAGAGGTAGGAGATGATGAATATTGGTGGTTGACCGGTCAAATAAAGTTGTTTTTCGGGTCCTCGCAGTCGGTGGGCTAATTAATTCAAGTAGGCTCAAATTTCTGGAAAAAGCCGCCGTCAGTGGCGTCAAAAAAAAAATTATCTTTTCAAATTTTGTATTTTTAATTCATTTTAAGCCTCGTTAACGTCCGATCAATCGATTTAAACATATTTTACTGTGATTAGATATTATTTTAACTCAAATAGATTTACACAACACAAACATCACAATTTATATATAAAATTCAAGTGTTTACTATATTCGTACACAATATACTATAACAAGGTATTTTATCAACCTTTATACATCAAATTCAGCGTCGCAATCCAAACTACAACACTCAAAACGCTGAAAACAAACAATCTATGCATAATCTCATCTATACTGAGATCAAATACCAAAATCTAAAATAACACAAGTGCAAATCACACAAATTTAAATCCAAACTAATTCAACACATAAGCAGTTACGAACGTCTTCTACTCGTCAGAATCAGTGCTGAAATCATCTCTGATATCACCCATTGAACGTAAATGAACGAAAAGATTGTAGAAGGGTTTGTAAGGAAACTCTTCAGTAGAATCTTCTTCTATCCATCCTTTCTTTCTCATAAGCCGTATGAAACTAGCTTCAAGATGTCCAGAATGATCGAAATGTTCTTTCATCCTCCAGTCAATATGATCAAATAAGTCAGAGATGTTATTAATTGAAGTCACACATTTTGTACCTCTTTTTCCAGTCCTTTGATTTTTCATAAGATCATATCAATTTTATCAGTCAAAGGACGAATTGAAAAAGAACTCTGAGATGTTTGATCCATAATAATAGCCGCATCATTATCATCATCAAGTGTAGGAAACATATCAGTTGGATCTAAAGGTTTCCAAGGCAGAAGTACCTTCTCCCAGGCTTCATATGAAACTTGGTACTGACTGCAGAGTGCAAAAATTGTAGAAGGTTGTCCAAGCCCATAAATTGATCCATGAACAATCAGGCCTAAAGTAGACTTCACAATTATCGAACCAACATCAATTGGTAGTCCCCTTTGAATACAATAGTTCAGAATCGCACACTCCTTAGAAACTTTGCTGACTCTCATAGTAGGTAACATTTTTGAAGAAATGAAGAAGTGCCAGTGTTTAGAAACAGGATTTACAAGTGATGCAGAAAAACTAACATACCCGTTTTCTCTCGTTTCTCACTCTTCCACTTCATCAGTCAAGTAACGATAGATTTCATCCATATCATTCCTTGTAGGGACAAAGTTGGAGTAGTGACAAACAGGTGTATTCTCGATCAAATATAACTCATTAATCCTAGAAGGAGTAAAAGTTACCCATCTGCCTCACACATAGACGACTCCGTGGTTGATTCTGTGTAAATTGGCATAGAATTCTTTTACAATAGGAATGACTACTGCAGAGGTGGTATAACACAACACTTCCCAACGTCGTCGCACAATCATTTCTTCGATAGGCGTCGTCGAATTCTCCAATCCTCTATTCTCGAATCCCCGTCCCTTGATCAATCTCTTTTTCATCATTACCTTATTGAATATTTACTGAGCCTCGCAACTGATAAATTTTCTTCTATTGAACATTCGAGATCTAGGGATTTTAGAGTGATTGAATTCCATAGGGATGAGTTTTGGTGGAGTTACAATTCATTTTTAGGAGATAGATAGTCTAGAAATCGAATTCTATGAGTTTTAAAGGAGTTAAAACCACTTAAAACTGCCAAAAATCGTTAAAATAACTCCATTAACCATCCACTCGCCGAACTCGTCGTCAGCGGTGTCAATCTCGTCGTCGGCGGGATTCTTTAATAACATAAACTGTACTTGGCAGGAAAAACTCATCGTCGGCGGACAAAATCTCGCCGTCGGCGGCCAAGGCAAAAATTGCCCAATATCACTCTAGTCCGAATGTGTTCCAAATTTTTCTATGGATCCAATTATCGTGATGATCATAAGGGTAAATACGAGTAGTAGAATTCATTCATACCACAAACTAACAATAAATCAAACAAATACACAATCATCGCATATAAATAAAGATAACTATGGGTTGCTTCCCATAAAGCGCTTGGTTTAACGATGTCAGCCCGACCTATTCAGGATGTTAATCAGGTTGACTGAGCATTAAAACCTCTTTAAAATTTGGTCTTTTACCCTCAAAATATGGTTTTAATCTGTGTCTATTTACTTTGAATCTGTTTCCAGTCTTCGGATCTTCAATTTCAACAGCTCCGTATGTAAACACTTGAGTTATAGTGAAAGGTCCCAACCATCGAAATTTCAATTTTCCAGGAAATAATTTCAGCCTTGTATTGTACAACAATACTTCTTGTCCTAGTTCACACTTTTTTTGGTTAATCTTCCGATCATTCCATAACTTCATTTTCTCTTTATAGATTCTATCTTTATTATAAGATTCATTCCTTAATTCATCTAACTCATTCATCTGCAACAATCTCTTCTCACTAGCATCTTTCAAATTATAATTAAATTCTTTAATCGCCTAATATGCTTTATGCTCTAATTCAACTGGTAAGTGGCAATTCTTTCCAAAAATAAGTCTGTAAGGAGTCATTCCAATTGGAGTTTTATAAGCAGTCTGTTGACCTCAATTTTGGTGAGGTCTTTTGCTTCTCTCTTTAGTACTTAGGATATAGCCTTAGGCTTTTCCTTTGACTAATCTTAGAGGACTAGAAATGGAACCCACCATTTAGAAATTCAAACACCTCTTAACTCCCTGCAAACCCCACAAGCTTGATTGTAGACCCCTAATCACCTAGAGGGTTGAAATCAAATGTGAAGGTTTAAAGGATGAGTTCCCTATAGGACTTTTTGGCCTTAGGAATACCCTGGATGGCCTGGTCTGGTGAGGGTTGATTTGCACATACATTATACTCTCACACACATTCCAAGTCCTAAAACCACACTCTCACCCAACTTGACTTCCTGACTCATGTAGGTAATTCATATGGATGGTCCTTAACCCCTAAGCCCCTAGCTAAGAGGGTTAGGAACAACATAGTGAATGCCTCAAATGAGTCCTCTCATGGCTCATATGGGCTTAAGATGGTTTCATGGCTCAACCAAAGTGATCCCATTTCATTCACATTTAATCAATCTTCCTTTTTTCAAAATTTCAATTTTTGACCCCCGGGGCTCCGGACCTACCAAACCTACCAATTACCCTTGAAATGACCCAAAATTTGCAAAATTGCCTAAATTACCCAAGATCCCTCAAAATCAATCCTAAACACTTCCCACCATTCAAATTGACCATCTTTAGCAAAAAATACCAAATTTTTCAAAAATGCCCCTAAATCCCCCCAAAATTACCAAAATACCCTTTTACCCAAAAAATCCAAAAAATTCCAAAACTTCTCAGAAAATTTCAGGAAATCCCAAATATTCCCAATTTCATTTTGTTCAACTACACCATGGGCCAATTTTGTCAATTTACCCCACTTTTACCAAAACCCCCAATTTGACCCATTTTTAACCCAAGTGAACCCAATGTCAAACCAAACCACCCCAATTGACCTCAGTTCTGGTCCAATTCAATTCTAAACTTCAATTCAATATCCCAAATAACAATTTAGACCAAATCCAAGTCCAATTTAATTGACATTTGAGCCCAATTTCAATTTGAAGCCCAAGGCCCAATTTTGGCCCATGACCTAAAACAAGCCCAAACCTAGCTCAATTCAACTCCAATTGGCCCCAAATCTTTTCTAAAGCCTTCCTAACACCCCCATAAACAAAACACTAACTTGATTTGCCAAAAATTTGAACATAAACTCCACCCCAACCTAACCCAAAACCAAAATCCCTTAAATTGACCTATGCCCAAACCTAACCCAAATGGGCCCAAATCCCAAAATCAAAGCCCAAACAAAGTGGAAAACTCTTTGTGACACTCCCATAAACATTTCTCAACATTAATTTTACATCAAATCCAACCTTAGCCCAACCTTAAACCATGTTAGCCCAATTTGGCCCACCTTGGCCCCTTTACCAAAAAGGCCCAAATTCAACCCAATTATACTCCAAATCACACCAATTGATTCCAAACCATTCATGAAACATCCCTAAACTAAACCCAACATTTATTTGGCATGGTCCTTCACAAAACTTTCATCTGAAAGCCCGTTTTAAAATCTAAAAAACCCACTTCCATAAAGCCTTTAAAAAGCCCATCCAAATCCATTTCAAAAGCCCAATATCTATCCTAAAGCCCACATGACACTTTCATTTGTCATCCTTTTAACCAAAATCAACCCCTAAGTTTTAAATCCATGATCAAATGATTCCAAATCAAGCCTCATGCCAAATCACCCCTAAATGCCAAAAATCCCTAAAACCCATTTTCATGAAACTTGGCTAAGCCATTCCCAAGCCACATGGAGCCATGAAGCCATCCTTAAGCCCCATATAAGGCCATGAGAAGTTTGACATGTGACCATCCCATAAATGGAAAATCGAGGAGCCCCTTTCTTAAGCCTTCCTTAAGCCTTTTTAACCCCATCCATGATACACACTAAACCAAGTTAGCCACCTAATCCTTGATGGAGACTATACCATTTCCTCTTGGCTGACCCAAATGAACCTTTTCAGCCTAAATCCTGGCCTTGGGTGGTGCACCAAGCCCAAAACCATGGGTTGACTTGAACCCAAAATAACCTTCTCCCCCTTCCACTTTGCTCCAACTCCTTTACGAATGGCCAATACCCATTGCTTGCACCAACTTCCAGCCCTGACCCCACTGAGTCAGATGGTGACCCATGCTCGGCCGGCCGACCACCACGAAGCAGTCGGAAAACACCGAGCCGAGAGCCTTATTTGGCTTCAAAAAATCCAAACCCACTGGCAGAGCTATCCCAACCCAAATGGACACCATGGCTGTTCTTCTCCTCCCTTGAACAGCTGATCCCAGCCTCCAATTGCCCCTGGGAAGCCCTCCAGCCACCTCTATTTAAACACCACCACCTCTCGGCCAAAGGGGGTGTTGAACCAAACTTTACCAAATCTCTGCCAAAATCATTCCAGATCCCTCTCCAGACATAGAGAACTTGATCCCCACTGAAATCCAGCTCTAAAACCCTCTCTGTGAGCTCAATTTCCGAGTTGAAAATCCACCCAAAAACAGGACACTTCACCACGGTGAGCCAATCTTCAAATTGATTGACCCTACACCTTCACTCAGACCAAGAGGAGAAGTTCCCCAGCAAAAGCCCCCTCACCAGGCCAGCCATTGCTTCCAGCCTCCAAGCTTTGTGATCGGCCTTGGTCACTTTCATACCTAGACAATTCCCCAGAGCCAGAGACTTCATCTGAGCTTGCCTGGACTCAATCGAAGGTGACACAACTCTCAGATCGAAGCTTCACTTCTCTGAGCAAAGGTATAAACTTATTCTTCCTCCCGAGCTTCCAGCATTCTCCATTTTGTTTGGGTTGATTTCATAGCCTATAAACCGTATGGATGTGTTCGTCTCTTCAAGACGAATCGATAGAGTATAAGAACTCAAAAATCTATTGAGAATCAAGAGAGATATTAGGGTTTGAGTGTGGATGGTCACGGGTGCACACCAGTCGTAGACGATGACCAGGAGCCGTTGGATCGTGCGTGTATCGAGCGGACGGTCGAGATCAAGCCGGACAGTGCAATGATACGTGAACTGCGGGACCCTAGAGAGCTGAGTCAGATGGCGGCGCCGAATCACTGTGCGACGCGTGCGCTTTCGGAGCTGTCGAGGTTGACGCGGCGCCGCGTGGATAAGTAGGAAATTAGGATATTTTTTGAATTATTTAAATGCCCTGAACTTCAAAAATTCATATCTTTGCATATAAAAATCACAAAAATAAAATAAAAATATCCTCTTGCTTAGTGAACAGAGGAGAATAATGTGGAAAAAAAATCAAATTAATTGGATGAGTACTTGATTTTTAATAATTTATTTACTGTTTTCAATGTTCTTATTCTCCATTTGCATAGATAATTCACTATGGCATGAGACCATAGGGCTTTTGAAGCCTCTGATCTTGAGAACATTCCTTGAATTTTTCAAGGTCAGAGGTCATCTCTGTGAAAAGTTATTGATTTTTCAAGTTCATGTCACTGTTTTAGGTATTTTAATTTCAATAATTAGCATGTTGTAAAATAAATTCTAGGAAAATTTGGTGATGTTTCTTAGGACCAGGGGACCCTATGAAAAATATATTTTGAGTTAATTCATTCATAATAACCTTAATTGGCCTAAACCCCTTAAATTGAATTTGAATTAATTAGGGTTAACCACACATTAAATTGACTTGAAAACAATTCTCCATTACTCTTTAGGGTCAAAGGAACCTTACATAAAATTTTGAAATCAATTGGACTTGATTAACCCCACCAAATGGATTGATTAAGCCTCATAAGCAAAATGAAAATTTAAAAATTCATAACTCCAAAAATACTTTTAAAAAATTCTCCAAATTGATTTTGGGACTTCCCTGATATCAAAGCAGTCTAAGAAAAATAAAATTGGAATTTTCTAAAAATTTTCATTTTTAAGCATATTTTGATATTTTTAATAATTAAAAAATAATAAAAATTATAAAAATATTAAAAATAATAAAAATGTCATATTTTAACTCCTAATCATTTAGGAACAAACCAAATATTTTTCCTAAGTCTCTAGGGTAAGATATTGAATTTTAAAGGCTTAATGTAATTTTTAATATTAAAAAATGAATTTTCAACCTTTTTCACTAAAATAATTCTAATAAATCAAAGAAAATTCAAAAAATTATAATTTTTTTTTCTATGGACTCCTTGAGGTCAGAAAAATTTAAGAAAAATATAAAATCTATTTTTCAACTTTTATTTTATTTTAAAATTAATTAACACTCTAAAACTCAAAATAATTATAATAAATAAAATATAATTCAAAAAATCACAAAATTTGGTCCAAATGGTCCTCTGGTCATTAGGAAATCCCATAATTTTCTTAAGGACAGAAACCTTTCCTTGGTCATGTTGTTGAATTTTCCTTGAAAACCCTTATTTTCTACTAAAAATAATTATATAAATAAATTAAATTCAGAAAAATCATGTTTTCTCCTCTAATATCTTAATTGACATGTGAGTGAGGTGACATAAAAATTTTAAATTCATTTGAGCTCAATTTAGTGAGTTATGAAATAAATAAGCTTAAAAGGGCATAAAGGTAATTAAAAATTTTTAACCCTTAATTAAAACTTTATGTTTAATTAAAATGGGGGGGGTAAAATATTTGATTTTAACTTTCTCTTGGATGATTGAAACTTAGGGAAATTAAGGGGTAGAACCCATTAAACACTTTGAAAATATCAAAATGAAACTTTAATTAATTAAATGATTTAAATTTTGGAAAGAATATATTTAAAATTTGGATTATTAAAATAGGGATATTATTAAGAGGATATTTATTTTTTAATTTAAAAATCCCTAAATAAGTCACTTTAACAATATTTAATTCTTAATTAAAAATTAAAATAATAATCTAAATTAACAATTAAAACTAAAATTAAATTAAATTTAAAATATTGAAACTAAAATTAAAATTAAAATTAAAATTAAATTAAATTAAATTAAATTAAAATTAAATTTAAATTAAATTAATTTGAAATTAAATTAAATTAAATTAAAATAAAATAAAATTAAATTAAATTAAATTAAATTAAATTAAATCAAATTAAATTAAATTAAATTAAATTAAAATCACTTAACAACAAACCTAAATGAAATCATTAAGAGTTAAATGAAAACATACCAATAATTTCAATACCTCTTTCTATCTAAGTAAATTTAAAACATGAACACCAATTTGAAATACTAAGATAATTGAAAATGTAATGATTTAAATTAAATTTAAAATAATTTGAACACTATTTCAAACTTAAAATTATTAATTAAACCCTCATAATTAAATTAAAATACTTTAAACCATTAACTCAAACTTTTAATTAAGAATGATTAAAATTCTCGATAAACCAACTTACCCTTAAAGCTTTTAATTATTATAACTCTTAAATAGAGCATTAAATGAGATGTCACTTCATTCATCAGGTAATCAAATATCCAAGTTCACTGAGCAAGAGACAAAGTTTAACTAAACTCCTGGATGATTAATTCACCTGTGCAATTAAATTTACTTGGACTCAAAATAATCCCAGAAGTATTGAAAAGATGTTTAGGACTCGTCTTAAACACTTCCTCAATATGACGGGATGTTTTAGAAGAACAATTAAATCTAATGGTTCTTTGATGAAGAAATCATCCTTAAACCAAACCAAGAACCTAGACGTCATAGGAAATTACTAGTTATAGGATTAGGAATTTGGTAGACAACCAAAACCATTTCCCTTAGCTTTACCTAGGTATCTGTTGAAATATTTAAATGCTTTAACATGTGTTTTAGGTGCAGCGTGGAATGACGGGAAGACCCACCAGGTACGATTTTATTTTATTGCAATTTACTTACATGCATTGCGCTTTACCTTTTCTTGCATGTTAAATAAAACTGTTACATGGAAACCAAAACCTTTAGGATAGTCCCTGAACTGAAACCAAAACTAAATTAAAAGTCATTGCAATATAAAATTCACCGCCACAACATTCCAAAATGTAAAACAACTCAAAATTTAATCACAAACAGAACAACAAAACTACAACTTTAACTAAATTAAAACGTCTCGTTGAATGATCGGGAATACCTCGATGATGTAACCCACGTGTTGCTAACGGGATTTCCCACGGTCTAAATGAAAGTGTGGAACTCATTCAGTTGAGTTTAGTAAATTCATCTGGACTAAGTGAATTCGATGAAAATATCGGTGCCGGGATGACGGAACCGTAGGATCTTAATCGGTTCTGTTTAAATAACTTTAAGATTTGTTTTAATTAAGATACTAAAGATACTTGGATTTTAAGTTTTTCACTAAACCAAAACACTTCTCTCATCCTTTGATTTATGACTTCTAAAAATAAACCTCTGCAACAATAAGGAGCTTGGAGCATAGTGGGCAGCACGGTCATCTTCTTCAGCAAAACTTGAATCTACTTCAACAAAACCTTTCCTAGTTTTAAACAACAAAGCCATAGCATTTCGAGGTAGTTTGCTTAGTGCAACATAAATCCTCAACTTTTCGTTAGGCATTTGTATAATCATTTTATGCAAATTAAGTCCTAACCAGTCTTAGGATTCCGAGGTAGTTGTTTGGTATGACATAAACCCTCACATCTTCCAGGCTATTTGTATGATCATGTCATACGAATATAAGTCCTAATTAACTAAAATTGACAGAATTACAACATTAAGTAAATTCCTAAATTGAAGCCAAACAATAGGATAGTTTGGGAAGTTGCCAAGATTCTTCTTGGATCCTCAGCTTCTCCTACTTCTCTTCCTCTGGATTCTTGAAATAAACTGTTCCAAATTTGATCCATTCCCTATTGAAATCTCCAAAATTCAATCCTTTGAAAACCTTAAACTTTGAAATTCTTGAGAGCAAAACCACTAATCATTATCGAGAGTTTTCTTAAATGATTCCCGTCATTTAAGACGTAATTAACTATAGGGGCTTGCCCTTATAAGGAACTTTAAGAACCCAGGTAATATAAACCCTGCTTAATTCATTTATATTAACCAGGGGAACTTGTCAGCTTATAAAATTGGTTCCCAGACCAAACGGATGTCACAAATCTTCTAGTTTATTTAATCGAGCCCTATCATCAAGCAGTGTGTCTATTCTTCGGGATAGATACACGGTTTGTGATGCGGAGCTCGTTTATATAAACTATTTGGGATGTGAGATCGGTTTGATTTTTCATATCTTAAAAATTTCAAACATAAAATTATTTTCAAAAATCAAATACTACTTTTCAAATTATTTATTTAAATTAAATTTAAAATTCGCCGACAATTTCTGTAAGTGACCCATTTTCAAAATACAACACTCAACCTAAAAATATGCCGACAACTTCTGGCTACTCCGCTGGGGACTGGTTCCTCTCTCCATTTTGATTAGATGGTTTTGCTTTCATAAATCGATAGTGAGTCCATATCCCTAGTGGATGATCTATAAAAAAATACATATTTCTTTATTTCTTAATTCTTATTAATTTCTAAGGATATTATGCTTTAATGAAAGGTATTTTTTTTTGTTTTTGGATGTAGGTAATGTAAAAAGTTCTAAGAAGGAAAAAGGAGCAAAAAGGAGAAAAAAATGGAGCAAAATACCAAAAGTATAAAAAAATTATGGCCTGGCGCCTAGGCGCCAGAAACTGGCGCCTAAGCGCCAGACTCGATACGAAAACTGTCAAGTTTTTGAGAACGTTTGATCAATTATTTTGACGGAGTGAGCGGTTCTTGGACATTCTAGAAGGCTGGCATTTGTTCCTTGATAATAGGACATGTGATACATTGCATTTGGAAGCTCCAAAACGGTTTTAATCGCGAAGAGGTGCGAGCCAAAGTGAAGAGGTGCGAAGAACTGGACGCGGTGTCCGGCACCTAGGCGCCAGATTCCGGCGCCTAGGCGCCAGACCGACCTTCTAGAAGATTCATTGAATGTAGACATGTTTTGAAAAGGTGCCTCAAGGTAACCCTTGAAGCCTATAAATAGAGGTCCATTTCTACAGAAAACGGGCCCCTCCCATTGTACCCCTTTCTCTTATCTACTTTAGGATCTCTCATCCTTAGAGAGAGAATTAGAGAGAGAAATTTAGGGCCACTTTTGTTTAGTTTAGTGAGTTTATTTTCAAGTTATTGCATCTGGAGTTCATTACACTATGGAGTCGTAGGAATCGGAAGATCCGTAGAAGAAATATTTGAGATAAGTATATTTTTACATTCGATTCAAAGTTTAATTATCATGTTTTGCTATTTATTTTCAATGTGTTCGAGTAGTTAGTTTACTTTCTTCCTTCAATTATGAAGAGATAGATAAGATAATATAAAGATTCGATGGAGAATTAAAATTTAAAATATTTTCAAAACATTGTGATGACATTAATACTCGATCTTACTTTACTTTTTAAATTGGCCGTTTGAATTGTTAAAACCTCGTTGAAGAGTTTTGAGACCTCGAAGGAGAAGAACTCTTAACTTGTAAATGTCACATGAATCCTTGGGTAGTCGAAGGCCATGAGCGGGCTATTCAAGGTGAAGTGCAAATAAATAGGAAGATAAGATTTAAAGGGCGTAGAATTGATAAGCTTTTAGAGTGACAGACTAAATTCTTATAATTTGATTTATAGATTAGGAAAGGGTCACTAGTAGGGCCGACCATAGCCTCCCTCGGACATCTGAAGTGTGAGCCTAGATTAACCCATTCTACTAACAATACATCCGGACCTTTTCAGTAAATTAGTCAATGTTCTTTGCGCTCGGATCAAAGGATAAAGAATAGGAATGCTTCTATTCGGCACAATACCATAAATAAAATTCTCCAACGAATATTAAATTATCTTAAAAATCTTAGATTAATTGAAGGAAAAAAAGTTGTTTATTTATTATAGAATTCATAAAATCATTTTTATTGTTGTCTTTATTTGCATCTAGTAAATTAATAGTAATTTATCTAAAAGTTAAAATAAAATATTTTTACTATTTTATTCTTCTCTATGAATCTTCCTTGTGGGATCGATACTGGGGTCTTTGTTTAAAAACCCTATATTACTTGAAACGATACGTATACTTGCGTAGTACCCCTAGTGTGTAAAAAAATATTTTCTAAATTATATAATATTAATTTTATACACTAGCCGCTATTTATAAATTGAGTCAAAGCTTTTGGCTATCTTTTGGAAGCAAACATTATTGCGTTATTTGCGGTCGGGTCAAGTTTTTGGCGCCGTTGCCGGGGAAGGAAGTAAGAAATAGAATAGTTTAAATTTTATATTATATTCCTTGTTTTATGCGAAGATTTGGTTCTGAAGGATTAATACCTTTAGATTCTGAATTGGAAAGAACAATTAGAAAAATTAAAAAGGGAAAAAAATTCAAAAATTTCAAGAAATGGCTACTTTACAAAATCCAATTGAACTTAATAATCAAAATGTTTATAAACCATTAAGGGATTATGCTAACTCTACAGTTGATGAACTTCATAGTAGTATTCAAATACCCACTGTAGATGTTAATTCTTTTGAACTTAAACCGTCTATTATTCAAATGGTGCAAAACAATCAATTTGGTGGATCACCAAATGAGGATCCAAATTTACATCTTGTTAGTTTTTTAGAACTTTGTGCTACCTTTAAATATAACAATGTTTCTGATGATACTATTAGACTTAGACTCTTTCCTTTTTCTTTAAGAGATAAAGCAAATATGTGGTTAAACTCATTAGCGACCGGTTCTATTAAAACATGGAGTCGAAATGACACAAAAATTCCTTGCTAAATATTTTCCTCCTTCTAAAACTCGCTAAATTAAGAAATGATATTACTTCATTTAGTCAATTTGATGAGGAGACAATATATGAAACTTGGGAAAGATTTAAAGAGCTATTAAGAAAATGTCCTCATCATGCTTTACCCGATTGGTTGATTATTCAAACATTTTATAATGGATTAATTGGATCTTTAAAATCAATTATTGATGTCATCACTTGGAGGTTCTTTAATGTCTAAATCATTTGAAGAAGCTTACACTTTAATTGAAGAAATGGCTAATAATAATTTTTAATGGCCTTCCGAAAGGATTAATCCTAAAAAGATGGCCAGTATTCAAGATAATGAAGCCTTTTCTATCTTAGCTTCACAAGTTGCAGCAATGTCTAAGAAATTAGATAATTTTGCAATTAATATTTCGCATAATAACTCTGCTAATATTGAAGATTCTCAAACTATTGAAACTTTACAAGCTATTGCAAGTAAAAATAATCCTTATTCAAATTATTATAATCCTGGGTGGAAAAATCATCCTAATTTTAATTGGAATAATTCACAACAACAATGGGGTAATAATCAATCTCATTTCACTGGAAATTGAAATAATCAAGTTAATTCAAATTATAAACCTCCTGGATTTAATAATCAACAAAAAAAATATCAATAGAAGAATTGATTATGCAAATGAATAATCAATTACAAAATCAAAATACTGCTATTCGTAATATTGAAAATCAAATGGGGCAAATTGCTACTTTAATTAATAACGTACTCGTAGGAACACTTCCTAGTAATGTTGAAATCAATCCAAAAGAAATTGGAAAAGAACTCGACAAGTTAAAGTCGTGCAACTTAGAAGTGGAAAGGAATTAAAAGAAAGATTGCAGAATGAAATTGAAAAAGAGATTGAGGTTGAAGAGATTGAAAAACCTAAAGAAACTCTCTCCTAGTCAAGATCAGACTGTTATACCTATTAATGTGGAAGTTGAAAAACCACTACCACCTTTTCCTCAAAGACTTAAACAACAGAAACTTGATCATCAATTTTCTAAGTTCTTTTAAATTTTTAAGAAACTTACTATTAACGTACCTTTTGCTGAAGCTTTGGAACAAATGCCAACTTACGCAAAATTTATGAAGGATATTTTAAGCAAAAAATGAAAATTTGAAGCTTTTGAAACTGTTGCATTAAGTGAAGAATGCAAGTGCAATAATTCAAAAGAAATTACTCGAAAAGCTTAAGGATCCCGGAAGTTTCACTATACTCGTGCTATTGGAGAAAAATTTTGCGGAAAAGCTTTATGTGATTTAGGAGCAAGTATTAATCTCATGTCATTTTCTATCTTTTGAAGATTGGATTTAGGAGATATTACTCCCACCACCGTAACTCTTCGAGTTAGTCGATAGATCTATCACTTATCCTGAAAGAGTTATGGAGGATGTCCTTGTTAAAGTGGATAAATTTATCTTCCCTGTAGATTTCATAGTACTTGATATGGAAGAAGATAAAGATATACCTATTATTTTAGGAAGACCTTTTATAGCTACCGGACGAGCTATGATTGATGTGCAAAAAGGAGAATTAACCTTGAGAGTCAATGATCAAGAAATTAAATTCAATGTTCTTAAATCAATGAAGTACCCTGATAAAGAGAAATGTTATTGAATGGATATAATTGATTATTTAATTGAAAAACATTATCAAGAAAAATGTAAAGTTATTTCGAAGAAAAATTTGAATTTTTAACCGATGAAGATGAAGTAATAGAAGAAGAAGAGACTCATTTTATTAAAGATAATTGGGAAACTTTAGACATAACTCAAAATGATATACTTTTACCCTCAATTAAAAAAGCACCTGAACTGGAATTAAAAATGTTACCTTCCCATTTAAAATATACGTTTCTTGGAAATTCGTTAACTTTACCTGTTATTATTTCTTCTGAATTGAGTAAAGATCAAGAAGAAAAATTACTAGGTGTTTTAAAGAATTATAAGAAAGCTTTTGTTTGGACTATTGCTAATATAAGAGGAATAAGCCCTTCCATTTGCATGCATAGAATTTTAATGGAAGAAAATTTTAAACCTACTATAGAATCGCAAAGAAGATTAAATCCTATTATGAAAGAGGTTGTTAAAAAGAAATTATTAAGTGGTTAGATGCTGGTATTATTTATCCTATTTTGGATAGTCAATGGGTAAGTCTTATTCATTATGTTCCGAAGAAAGGAAGTGTAACTGTCATTGTTAATGATAAAAATGAACTTATTCCTACAAGATAAGTTACTGGATGGCGAATTTATATTGACTATAGGAAACTAAATAAAGCCACTAGAAAGGATCATTTCCCTTTACCTTTCTTGGATCAAATGCTCGATAAATTAGCTAGACACCCATATTTATGTTTTCTGGATGGATATTCTGGTTATCATCAATTACTTATTGCTCCTGAGGACCAAGAAAAGACAACTTTCACAAGTCCTTATGGAACATTTGCTTTTAGAAGAATGTCTTTTGGTTTATGTAATGCACCTGCAACCTTTCAAAGATGTATGATGTCAATATTTTGTGATTTGATTGACAAAGGAATTGAAATATTCATGGACGATTTTTCAGCCTTTGGAACTTCTTTTGAATCTTGTTTGGAAAACATAGCCAAAGTTCTGAAAAGATGTGAAGAAACAAATTTAGTTCTTAACTGGGAAAAATGTCAATTCATGGTCACAGAAGGCATTGTACTTGGTCACAAAGTATCACAAAAAGGGATGGAAGTAGATAAAGCAAAAGTGAAAATTATTGTTGAATTGCAATCACCTACTACTGTTACTGATGTGAGAAGTTTTCTAGGTCATGCTGGATTTTATAGAAGATATATAAAGGATTTTTCTAAAATTGCTAAACCTCTTTGTCATTTATTAAAAAAAGATGCACAATTTGAATTTAAAAAAGAATGTATTAATGCTTGTAATATTCTAAAAGAAAAAATAATAACTGCACCTATCATTGTCACACCTGACTGGAATAAATCTTTTGAATTAATATGTGATGCAAGTGATTTTGCAATTGGAGCTGTATTAGGACAAAAATATGAGAAACTTTTCAAAGTTGTATATTATGCTTGTAAAACTCTCACCGAAACACAAAGAAATTACACTACCACCGAGAAAGAGCTTCTAGCTATAGTATATGCCTTTGATAAATTTAGACCTTATCTTCTTGGTACTAAATGCATAGTTCACACTGATCTTTCTGCTATTAAATATCTAATATCTAAGAAGGATTCTAAACCTAGACTTATAAGATGTGTTTTACTTCTACAAGAATTTGATTTTCAAATAGTAGATAGAAAAGGAACTGAAAACTAAATTGCTGATCATTTGTCTAGAATTAAAAATGATATTATTTCGAAAGAAAATATAAATGAAAAATTCTCTGATGAATCTTTATATGTTATTCAAAGATACAAAACACCGTGGTATGCTGATATTGTTAATTATTTAGTTAGCAATATTTTGCCTTATGACTTGGATAACAAATTTATTAAGAAATTTAAATATGATGCTAAATCTTATATTTGGGAAGAACCTCATTTATTTAAAATTGGTAAAGATTCTGTGATTCGAAGATGTGTACCTTATGAGGAAACTTTTGCTATTATTCAAAAATGTCATGATTCTGATTTTGTAGGACACTTTGGCATAGATAAAACTGCATTTAAAATTTTAAATTCTGGATTTTATTGGCCTACCTTATTTAAAGATGTGAGACAATATGTGAAAACATGTGATCGATGTCAAAGAATGAGAAATATATCTAGGAAAGATGAAATGCCTTTAAACTATATATTGGAAGTTGAAATTTTTGATATATGGGGATTAGACTTTATGGGACCATTTGTTCCATCATCTGGAAAACTTTATATTTTATTAGCAATTGATTATGTTTCAAAGTGGATTGAAGTTGTTGCTTTACCCAACTGTGATTCCAAAAGTGTTTCAAAATTTTTAAAGAAAATGATATTCTCAAGATTTAGAATGCCAAAGGTAATTATCACTGATGGTGGAAGTCATTTCAGGAAAATAAAAATTCAATCATTACTACAAAAATTTGGAATCAAACATAGAATTGCAACTGCTTATCACCCTCAAACTAGTGGAATGGTCGAAGTATCAAACCGAGAAATTAAAAGAATTTTAGAAAAGACTCGTTAATCCTAAAAGAACCGATTGGGTTGATAGACTTGATTCTACATTATGGGCGTATAGAACGACTTATAAGACACCTATCTGAATGTCACCTTACCGGTTAATTTATGGTAAACATTGTCACTAACTCCGTAGAACTTGAACATAAAGCTTATTGGGCGATAAAGGAGTTTAATTTTAATTTGAATAAAGCAGGAGAAAAACGATTATTGCAACTAAATGAGATGGAAGAAATTAGAAACGAATCGTATGAAAATGCGAGAATTTATAAAGAGAAAATGAAGATGTTGCATGATAAGACAATTTCAGGAAAAATTTTTGAGCATGGACAAAAAGTATTACTGTTTAATTCTCATTTAAGACTTTTTCCTGGAAAATTAAGATATAAATGGGTTGGACCTTATTTAGTTGAGAAAGTATACCATTATGGAGCTGTGGATATTAAAGATCCCAAAACAGGAAAATTTTTTAAAGTAAATGGATTAAGTTTGAAGCCTTATCTGGGAGATATTAAGAAGATTTATAAAGAGGCTTATGAATTGAGTCAACCTGATTAAAGATTTACTTAAGTCGGGCTGACGACGTCAAACCAAGCGCTTTGTGGGAGGCAACCCATAATTATCTTGTGTTTTTGTGTTTTAATGTAAGGTTATGCCTCGATCTTGATTAATTTTTTATTACTTTAGAAAAATTTGATGCTTATAAGTCTTATTTGACTTAAGTCGAAAATTATTTTGAAGTATGTAAGATTTAAAAATAGGATCACTCTATTTTGAATATGAGTAAAAAGGAGATCAAGTTAACCTTCATTATGATAGTTTACAAAGTGAGTTATCAAGTCTAAATTACTCTTACCAGTATAATTTACCTATCTTGGAGAACGAAATTTTGAAAATTTGACGATTAGGCGAAACGGAGTTGAACATAGTTCCGTGCCTAGGCGCCGGATCCGGCGCCTAAGCGCCGTAATCAACTATGTATCAATAGGTCCGGCGCCTAGCGCCGCGATTTGGCACCTAAGCGCCACGGTTACTGGGTCGTGCAAAAACCGAAAATTTTCTGTTTTTTACACGATTTCCACCTTTAAATCAACCCATCTTCTTCCCTAACCATCAATCAATCAAAATTACATCCCTTACACTTCATTCTTGAGAGATTTGAGAAATTTTTGAAGAAATGGAAAGAAGAAATCATGGAGAAGAGGCTAGGGACAAGGTATCAAGGGATCCACAATCCTACTTCAATGTTTTCATCGCTGTAAGTTTAGAGAAAATTTCTAGTCATTTGGATAAGTTTGAAGAAGATTTTAAAAGGATTGGAGATCGCCTTCATGAGATGTTTCATCAAGTTGAACATCTAGAATGGCAAATGAAACTTCAATTTGATCATTTTGCGGCATATCAAGATGCTCAAGTTGAAATGTATGTGAAGAACAAATGGACTGACGAAAAGACGGCAACGGATTTCCCGAGAGCGTTAGTATTCTTTCCAAGTGGAATACACAATTTCCCTTGTGAAGATTAGAATATTCTGGTAATGAGATTGTTATTATGGTTTGTTGAGTCGTTGTATCGATTTAGAGAATCGATTGTGTTTGTTTGTGTATTTGCTTTCATGTTCAATGTGTGTTGTTTTGCTTTGAAATTGTTATGTTTGAGTGTGTATTAGGAACTTGAATCAAATGTAGTACTTATCTGGAATGTATTGAGTCAATATTGAAGATTTTAAATGGAAATTAGTGAGTTTGATTGAAACCTTATGTTTGATTGGTGGATTTAATATTTAATTTTTTTAAATTTTTGAAAAATGTTGTAGAAGTTAGAAACTGAAGCTTTACTCTGATATGAGTAATTGGAAGTTGAATTTATGAATTTTGGTGGAAAAATAAATTTTTAAAAAAAAATTTGTGAAAGGCAAGTCTGGCGCCTAGGCACCAGAATTTGGCGCCTAAGCGCCAGTTCGGCCTGTACCCGAAAAATTTACATAAATAACCCCCAAAAGTCATTTTTGACGCCTAAGCTTCATCTTCTTCCCCATTTTCATGAAAATACATCCTCTAGATCCATTTTGAGGTCAAAACATCAAGGATTTAAGCGCGAAACCACTCGATTTCTTCATCTCAAGGTCAGATCTACACTTTAAACCATTTATTTTCGATTTTCACCATAGATTTTCCTAAGTTTTGCTAAGAACCGAAAATTTTGAAAAAAATATTCGATTTTTAGTGATTTCTTTGGTTTTCTAAACTTATTTTAAGTTTTATAAACTTAAAAAGAGTTTAAATCTTTGATTCCTAAATTTGTTCTTGTTTTCTTTCACGTTTAGATGGCTCCAAAATCTAAACGCGAGAAGACACGAGATAACTTTGATAGCAGACAAATTCTCATCGCGTGTCGCGCATTTTCGCTTCCATGAATTTGCGACGTCCAGAAAGTTCATTTCTAATTGAAGTTTCTACCATCCTGGAGAAATGATCGGAAACACTATTGTTGCGCACAACTGGCAACGATTCTGTTATTTTACTGCTGTTGCTGTTATCCCAATTGTTCGTGAATTTTATGCAAATTTTCTGGATGCCGAGGATTATGAAGTCTTTGTCGGAGGAATCGGAGTAGGATTTAGTCCGTAAAGAATCAACATATTTTATGGCCTGCCACCGACTATTGAGTGTTATTATTCTGGATTATCACTATCTGAGGGAGATTTGGATATGATTATTACTTATCTGACTGACAGTACTAGATCTTGGAAGATCAGGAACGGAAAAAGGGTAAACTTCAAATCCTCTGAATTAAATGGTGTATCTAAAGCATGACATTATTTTATTTCTGCAAGATTGTTACCTTCCAACCACCTGAGTGAAGTGACTAGAGATCGAGCGATCTTAAATTACTGCATTTATGAGAGGAAGCCTATTGATGTCGGGAGCATTATTTATGATTATGTGGAGTCTACTGCGAGGTCTAGCACTTCTGTTGGATTGGGATTTCCATCTCTGATCTACTCACTATGTGTTAGTAATGGAGTCACCGTCGATATTTCTGAGGAGAAGCTGAAGTCTACTAAGCCAATTGGGCAGGAGTGTTAGTATCTATGATCGTCTTCGAGGGAAGAGATCAATTGCTCCTTCTACTTCTGCACAAACTTCAGGTAGACCTTCTACTTCTAGACCCTCTACTTCGCCGAGCCACCATCAGATTTCTGGGAATCAATGCATGATCAGTTTTTATAGCAGCAACAGGAGTTATTTCAAACTCACTGCAGGATTGATACTATTGATAGAAAACTAGATCATTTATCTTATTATACCCAGAGGAAGAGTAATTATGATGCTGAGTATGATGAAGCCCTAGTCAGATTTCTGAAGGGTGAACGTGATGTTAGTTTTCCTACTTTTCCTAGTTTCACACCATTTGTTGATCCTAAGGACATAGAATTTTCCTTTGTTGATGAAGATGATGATGAGGCTACAGCTAGTGATTAGTAGTTATAGAACTCTATGATGTGTTACTCTGTTAGTTTGTTTTATTTGGATTGTTTGTTAGTTTTATATTGGATGTATGTCGATCGATTAGTGTTAGGATTTTGTTATGTTGAGACTGAAGTTAGAATTAATTTATATGTTGTTTTAGTTTAATGTTTAGTAATTAATTATTTTGCTCTGTTTTAATTATGTTTCAAATTTAATATCATCATAAAATTAGCCTGCTTACTTTTTATATACATGCTTCAATTTTATCTTAATTATTCATAAAAGCATGATTAGAAGTTAATTTTTCTTTTTAAAATTGTTTTTACATACTTATTAAAAATTCTTATGATTTTCTTTCTCTCATACTTTCAAATTATCATAGTATACCAAAACTTAAGTTTGGGGGAAGGGAAAATCCATTCAAAATAAAATTTTATTTGTCCTTAAAGAGCTAATATTTTTTTAAAAATAAAAACTTTTTAACATAACTTAAGGAATGAAGAATTTATTTGAGATCACTTTTATTTTTGAAATTATAAACAATTTAGTGAAATTAACCAAAATTTTACTAACTTTGATTGATTTTAAGAATGGAATTATTTAACTTAAAGAAGAATGAGATAAAGAATTTTTCTATTCATGGTAGAAATAATAGAATTTTAGAATTATTAAGTAATAAAAAATTATCACTTGAAAAAGAAAAGATTGGAATTCTTTTTGAATTTTTATTTATGTTATAATAATTAAGTAGAAATGTATAAGTTTTGAAAATATAAGTTAAGGATAGTGAAGTTCAAACCCATTAACAGAGTTATCCAGGATATAGTAATCCTCTCTATAAATTAAAAAAAAAAGAGATGAGAGGAGAAGCTTGAGGAAATGCCTAATAAAAAATTGGCTTCACTTGAATTATCTTATAGGAAAAAAACTAATTACATACTTTACTTAATTTTTATACATAAATATTTATTTAAAAAAGATTTTTCAAGAAGATCTTTTTCTTGTAAATAATCTATGAAAGCTTAATATAATAGACTTCTATTATTTTCAAAATGAATGAAAAGTTTGAAATAGTTAAATATTCTTTAAATTCTTAAAATTAAACCTAGTTAGTGAAATTGGGTTAATAATTTACTAAAGACTTTATAAAATAAAAAATTATAAGGAATCTTAAATATTTATCTTTATTTCCAAAGGTTATATTTTTTTATATATAGTAGAAAGAGTTATTTGAGGACAAGTAACATTTAAGTTTGGGGGATTTTGATCTATAGAAAAATACATATTTCTTTATATCTTAATTTTTATTAATTTCTAAAGATATTATGCTTTAATGAAAGGTATTTTTTTGTGTTTTTGGATGTAGGTAATGTAAAAAGGTCTAAGAAGGAAAAAGGAGCAAAAAGGAGAAAAAATAGAGCAAAATACCAAAAGTATAAAAAAATTATGGCCTAGCGCCTAGGCGCCAGACTCGATACGAAAACTATCAAGTTTTTTACAACGTTTGATCAGTTATTTTGACGGAGTGAGCGGTTATTGGACATTCTAGAAGGCTGGCAGTTGTTCCTTGATAATAGGACATGTGATACATTGCATTTGGACGCTCCAAAACGGTTTTAATCGCGAAGAGGTGCGAGCCAAAGTGAAGAGGTGCGAAGAACTGGACGCGGTGTCCGGCGCCTAGGCGCCAGATTCCGGCACCTAGGCGCCAGACCGACCTTCTAGAAGATTCATTGAATGTGGACATGTTTTGAAGAGGTGCCTCAAGGTTACCCTTGAAGCCTATAAATAGAGATCCATTTCTACAGAAAACGGGCCCCTCCCATTGTACCCCTTTCTCTTATCTACTTTAGGATCTCTCATCCTTAGAGAGAGAATTAGAGAGAGAAATTTAGGGCCACTTTTGTTTAGTTTAGTGAGTTTATTTTCGAGTTATTACATTTGGAGTTCATTACACTGTGGAGTCAGTAGGAATCAAAAGATCTGTAGAAGAAATATTTGAGATAAGTATATTTTTACATTTGATTCAAAGTTTAATTATCATGTTTTGCTATTTATTTTCAATGTGTTCTGAGTAGTTAGTTTACTTTCTTCCTTCAATTATGAAGAGATAGATAAGATAATATAAAGATTCGATGGAGAATTAAAATTCAAAATATTTTTAAAACATTGTGATGACATTAATACCTGATCTTACTTTACTTTTTAAATTGCCCGTTTGAATTGTTAAAACCTGTTGAAGAGTTTTAAGACCTCGAAGGAGAAGAACTCTTAACTTGTAAATGTCACATGAATCCTTGGGTAGTCGAAGGCCATGAGCGGGCTATTCAAGGTGAAGTGCAAATAAATAGGAAGATAAGATTTAAAGTGTGTAGAATTGATAAGTTTTTAGAGTGACAGACTAAATTCTTATAATTTGATTTATAGACTAGGAAAGGGTCACCAGTAGGGCCGACCATAGCCACCCTTGGACATCTAGAAGTGTGAGCCTAGATTAACCCATTCTACTAACAATACATCGGACCTTTTCTGTAAATTAGTCAATGTTCTTTGCGCCTGGATCAAAGGGTAAAGAATAGGAATGCTTCTATTTGACACAATACCATAAATCAAATTCTCCAACGAATATTAAATTATCTTAAAAATCTTCGATTAATTGAAGGAAAGAAAGTTGTTTATTTATTATTGAATTCATAAAATAATTTTTATTGTTGTCTTTATTTGCATCTAGTAAATTAATAGTAATTTATCTAAAAGATAAAATAAAATATTTTTACTATTTTATTCTTCTCTATAAATCTTCCTTGTGGGATCGATACTGGGTCTTTGTTTAAAAACCCTATATTACTTGAAACGATACGTATACTTGCGTAGTACCCCTAGTGTGTAAAAAAATATTTTCTAAATTATATAATATTAATTTTATACACTAGCCGCTATTTATAAATTGAGTCAAAGCTTTTGGCTATCTTTTGGAAGCAAACATTACTGCGTTATTTGTGGTCGGGTCAGTGGACCAAAACTACCATTCTCCCGTTGGAATACCCCGTTCATTTCTGTCTTGAACGAGTATAGCCAACTCCTCTTGGATTTATGAGCCACTATTTAGACACCCCTAAACGGAGAGGTTCTGAGATCCTTTTACCTCTTTTCTGAGGTGGGGTGGACCCCCAATAGGTGTTAGTTTAGGAGCGGTCCTTCGAGTCGAAAAGTCTTGCATAAGACTTTCTCTTCCTTTCCAATTCTAAATCGGGCCCTTTACCTTTTCTATAACCTTTTTCCCTTAATCGTTTTGTTTCTAACAAACGAACCTCATAATAAAAAATCTCTGTTAAAAATCACAAATACACTAAGATAAACGAAAATGTGTTCGGACACTTTCTTTTTCGTCCTAAACTTTACGACGAAAAGAAGCATAATTTGGAACTAACATTCAGAATCTGCCCTGCAGAAAATGACAGCCCCAAATTTAATCTTCTCCTTCACCAATGGAATGGACTTCGCCGTTTACAAGAATGAGCTGCTCGACAATGGGATCATCCGTTTCGGAAAAGGATTCGGCAACACAGATGTCAAGTTCGCTAATGTCACTCTCTTCACACTAATGGACAAAGTGTCAGAAACTGAGAAACCTATGATTGAGTTCAACCTGAAATTGACTCAAGAATTCCCTCCCCTACAAAGGATTCCAGCTGAAAGGAGTACTACTGTTCATAGGAGGACTGTTGTCTCTACCCCCACCAGTCTAGTCATCTCTGCACCTACCCCGACTTCTGCCAAACTGAAGGGGAAGGAAATCTAAGTCTGTGATGAGCCTGTCGTCGTGGAGGGTATAGATTTTGCTACAGTACCAGCTGTTTTTGAGATTAGGTCCAGTTCAAGAGTTGCACCCCTAACTCAGACTCAAAGGAGAAATAAAAGCAGAAAGATTGCCAAGATCGAGAAAGCCAGAGCTGCTGAAGTTGCTTTTCTAGAAGAAATTCCTGAGGAAAGAGAAGAACTGCCTGAGTATATACCTCTGTTGGAAGGGAGCAGGTTTCACCCTCTCTCTGCCGCATCAAATGAAGAGGATATCCATAGGATCGCCGCTGCATTACCCCGACCTGCATACTATAACAATTACAAGAGGAAAAGGGATAAGACTACGCCATTGGCTCGACTGCAAGCTGTTATAGAAAGATTGGCCAAGAAAGAAAGATGCCCTGTATCAGAAATCTTAAGAAGGATAGGACAGATGCCGCCTAAATTCCGCCTCGGACCGCGAATAGAGCCTGTTGCTGCCACAGAGAAACCAAAGAAGAAGATAAAAGCCAGTTCACCCGTTGTTGTATCAGGTCTACAAATTAGAGAGGATACCACCTTCCAGCATATAGCCGACAAATCATCCGGTCCTAGGCTTCCGACTGCAAGAAGGATGGTATGGCGACCTACTACTGGCGAGCTAAGACCAAAACAATGTCCTGAGAAGAAAAGTCTCGTTAGGAGACTTGAATCAGAAGAGAGTGCTACTACAATAAAGGGGACTCCCGGAAAGGAAGTTCAACAACCGTCACGAGACAACTGCGAGACCGTGCGGAAAAGGCCACTAGAGGATGCCATAGACAAGTTATAGACCGACATCCGACGGTTAGCAAAAGTAAGAGAAGAAAAACTAGAAAATGAAGTTGATTCATCAGAGTTTATGGATGAGGAGTATGCCGAGATCAACATGGTTGAGACACGAGCATCGTCAGCTTCGCAAGGTGCTCCGGCAGCTGCGGAAAGAGATGAACCGGAAGTGATGAGAGCACAGCTTCGGGAAAGAGATGACACAATTTCCCAGATGGCAAAGAGGATGGAAGAGATGGCTGCTGCCTTAGCTACTCTCTAGAGTCAGGTGCAACCTCAGAAAGAAACACCCCCAGAGATCATCTATATTGCAGATGGAGGAAAAGAGATCACATCCGTCAACGGAGACGAGCCACCAAAGAAGGATTCTGCACAGAGCATAATTCCCGAAAAGGACATTAAAAACATGGTAGAACAGCAGGTGTGAGAAGCCCTAGCACAATCTAAGAGTGGAGCATCTATTCAGACGGGTAGACCTTACCCCGAAGAGTTCGATGCAATCCAATACCCGAAAGGCTTCGTACCACCTCTGTTTAAGACTTTTGATGGAACGGGAAACCCCCGGCAGTATGTAGCACATTTTCGTGCTAGTTGCTGCAATGCCGGTGGGAGTGACGCTTACTCTTCCATCGGTTCGTCAGCAGTTTGTCAGGGATCGCCTTCGACTGGTACGCAGAATTACCAAATGGTTTGGTTAAAACCTTTGCAGAGTTAGAAAACCTTTTCGTTAAGCGGTTTGCCGGGGCTCGGCACCATATCATCATCGGTGATCTAGTGGTGGAACACCAGAAACCGAACAAGAATTTAGTGGATTACATACTTCGATGGAGGAACTTAAACATGAAGTGTGAACCACAGCTTCAAGAACAACATGCAGTCGGCATCCTACTTAAAAGTATCCATGGCCCGATAGCACTTCTCCTTAAAGGATTTACAATCAAGACTTTCGAGAAGTTGCTTAGCAAGGCCGGGAGCTTGCAAGAAGAGGCAAAGCAGTTAAGTTTCATGGACAAGAACGATAAGCAGAAGCCCGTGAAAACATTCGAAAAGAAATCTGGAATCGTCGCGGCAGTAGATAAGGGCAAGCAGCCGGTTCAGATACAGTCAGAGAGGCCACAGTCTAGTTATCAACCACCGCAACGGACTTATCATCAACCTCAGCAGGGCTATTAGCAACCTCAGCAGGGCTATCAGCAACCTCAGCAGGGCTATCAGCAGCCTCGTCCGAGCTATCAGTCGCCTCAGCATTATGAACAACAGCCTCATTCATCGCGTACCTTAAGAGAACTTCTAAATAGAGAATATCCATTCAAAACTGAAGCAGTAGCGAAGATGTTCCGTAGCTTAATGAAGACACCGGATTTTCAACTGCTAGAGCCCAAGAAGCTAGAAGAAGTCAATAAGAAAGATCATCCGAACTATTGCCCTTACCACCAGATGCTCGGACACAAGATAGAGGATTGCATCACTTTCAAGATTTGGCTTGATGACAATCTCCGGAGAGGGAACATAACGATCCCAAAGGAATACATGAAGGAACCCCAGAAAGGAGGTTTCGTCAATGTTATTTCAACGGATCTCATTGTTCTGATAAACCCGTACACAACTGATGATGGATGGAGTACTGCCTGGACAAGATCATCAAAAAAAATTTTGGATCACATCCAGACCGCTTCGGTACGTGCTTCAACTCAGAGTTTGAAACTTGTCGAGCCAGCACTATCACTTGAGATTGAAGAACCGCCCCAGAAGGAAGAGAAGATCGTGGAAGAAAAGAAGACCGAGGCTCCGAAGGGTAGACTAGGGGCTGCTTATCCTAGGATGGTTGTTTCCGATTCGGGGGAGAAATCCCTCGAACTCCCAACTCTGTATGATTATCTGCTCGCTCCGACGGGATCTTATAATGATAAGGGTTATGGCATTGGCTACGTTTTGACTGTTTCTAACGATTACGTAACTAGCGATAACCAGCTTAATTTGGATCTCGATTTCAATACAAATAACGATTCTCAAATCATACACAACCTCGACGACCACGACAAAGAAGATGTTCACAAAGGAGGCTACGAAAGCTCGACAAGCAACGAGTCCATTCATGAATTTCGAGGAGCTCCAATCGCGATAGAATTGGAGTTATCAGACACCGAAGCAACGCCAGAAGAGCCGGACATTCCAATTCAAGAGGATACACCGGCAGATTATACACCAAATTCAGAAGAAATAACTGAAGTAAATTTAAGAAGTGGAAAAGTTCTACCCCCGAGAATGGGTCCAAAGGATAAAGGAAAGCGGTGGTTGCTCGGGAAGAGCCAACCCCAGCAGAAGAATTGCCCATACGGTAAGAAGCCGAGGAACATGGTAATAAAGTGGACTACAACGTGCTAGCCCATCTTAGGAAGCTACCAGCCAAACTAAGCATATACGACGCTCTGATCCTGTCAAAGGAGATGAGGGAGGCTCTGATCAAGGCTCTACTTGATCCAGAAATTTGTTTAGCTCAAATGGCCGGTAATTCCTTCTATGAGGTTTGCTCGTTAAAAGAACAGCGAGGTGTTACTTTCACGGACAATGATCTATTACTAGGAACAGTTGATCACAACCGACCGTTATACATTTCAGTCACTATTAGAAAGTTTACGCTCTCCAGAGTGTTAGTTGATCTGGGAGCATCAATCAACATAATGAATCTTCGGACGCTAGCATATTTGGAAATTGATGCTCGCGAGCTTGAAGCAGACAAGATGCTATTAAGAGGCTTCAATAAAAAAGGAGAAAGAGCTCTTGGATCGATAACACTACTAATGAAGACCAGCGATTTAGCAAAGACAACCGCAAAATTCCACATAATTGATTCTGAGACATCATTCAACGCTCTACTGGGTCGACCGTGGATCCATGAAAACCGGATGGTACCGTCGTCTCTGCACCAGTGCATAAAGTATTACGAAGGAGGGGAACAGTGCATCAAAGGTGATTTGCAACCATTCTCCGTGCATGAAATTGGAATTCATGAAGATGCGACCTACTACGCGCCTCCGAAGAAAACAATCTTTTCCAGAAATACCATACCAAATGAAGCAAAAGAAATTCGAGACGATGAAGAACGTGAAGTTGTAGTCCAACAGTTACTCACCACTCCCTTACGGCGAGATGGTGAAGATTTCTCCAGAACTCGCACCCGAGGTCGAGGCCGGGGACAAGGACGTGGAAGAAATGTTGGAACAGTTGGACAGAAGAAACCGGTCATCGATGTTGATTGGGAGAACAGTTCCAAAGGAGAAGAAGAAATTGAGAAAGAAGCAATGACAATAAATCAGAAGAAACCCCAGTTCAAGATCTCTCTCGAAGATGAAAAGAATGAAGAATATAAATCAATGTACGAGAAGATTAACCATCATGTACATACTATGACCCTGACCACGATCCATTCTAATAAGATCGAGGGTATGGTGGTCAAGGAAGTGCATGGTGGTGGAACCAAACCAATCAAGTTTTACCGTGGTGCTTCTTCTTCCAATACTGAAAAAGATGTACAATTTGAAGATGTTACTTCATCTGAATTAATGGAATTATCTTTTGAGTGGTACTCTCCCTGTGTTCAAAATTTAATTCAACGTGGTGTCTTACCTCGACAATGGACAAAAGGCTGATCACAACACTTTGAAAAATTATGGAATAATGTCGGTCGGCTTCCCAATTCAAAACATGCTCTCGGATTCGGCACAGTAGGATCAGTTGATGATACGGGATTTTTCTTGGTTGTCACTTGCGAACCTAATAAAGAGTTCTTGGAAGCCTCAGATGACCTTGAGGATCTACCAATCGGCGACGCTCCACCAGAATTCAAGGAAGAAATCAAATCTACTATAGACGAGTTAATGGAAGTTAACTTAGGTACTACCGAAGAGCCTAAGCCTACCTTTGTTAGCTCCTTACTCAATAAAGAAGACTCCGAGGAAATAATCAAGCTACTTATGAAATTAAAGGACTGTTTTGCTTGAAGTTACGACAAAATGCCATGATTAGCTCCAGAAGTCGCAGTTCACAAGTTAGGAGTAGATCCTACTTCTGTTCCAGTCAGACAAGCTCCCAGAAGAATGCGTCTAGAAATTGAGCAACAAGTAATAGTCGAAGTTAAGAAGCTAATAGACGCTAAATTTGTCCGTGAAGAACAATACCCTACTTGGTTAGCCAACGTGGTACCAGTCAGAAAGAAGAATGGTCAGATCAGAATCTGCGTGGATTTGAGAGATTTGAATAAAGCATGTCCAAAGGATAAATTTCCACTACCAATCCCAGAACTGATGATCGACAATTCTTCAACGCATGAAATCTTCTCTTTCATGGATGGATCGTCGGGATACAACCAGATAAAGATGGCACCAGAAGACGAAAAGCTCACGACATTCAGAACGCCGATCGGAGTGTATTGCTACACAGTAATGCCATTCGGACTAAAGAACGCAGGAGCAACATACCAAAGAGCGATGACGAAGATTTTTGATGATCTCATTCACAACTAACTCGAGTGTTATGTGGATGATGTGGTCATCAAAAGCAAACTAAAGGAAGATCACCTGTATGATTTGAGAATTATTTTCGAGCGACTAAGACAATTTAACCTTAAGATGAATCCCTTAAAATGCGCATTCGGCGTCACCTCCAGGAAATTATTAGGATTTTTTGTCTGACATCGCGGGATTGAAATCGATCCAGAGAAGATTAAAGCTATTTTAGAAATGCCTCCTCCCAAAACTTTGAAACAACTACGATCCTTTCAAGGGAAGTTGGCATATCTTCGACGCTTTATCTCGAACTTGTCAGGTAGGTGTCAGCCCTTCTCGGCATTAGTTAAAAAGGACACCAAATTCATTTGGGATGAGAAGTGCCAGCAAGCTTTCAAGGACGTTAAGCAATATTTAATGACACCTCCTGTCTTAGCAGCCCCAGTCTCAGGTAGACCGTTGATACTTTATACCGCGGCTTTAGACGACTCTCTTGGAGCCCTACTAGCCCAGGTCAATGATGAGGGAAAAGAGAATGCTCTCTACTACCTAAGCCGTCGTCTAATCCCGATGGAAGTAAAGTATCCTCCGATTGAGAAAAATTGTTTGGCCCTGATCTTTGCCGCTCAAAAGCTCAGGCATTACATGCTTACTCATAAGGTCAACCATGTTTCGAGAGTTAATCCGTTGCAATACTTGATGACCCGACCGACGCTTTCTGGCAGACTTGCCAGGTGGTCGATGATACTATTGCAATTCGACATAACTTTCGTTCCTCTTCGCACCGTAAAGGGACAAGTCCTAGAAGACTTCCTTGTAGCACACCCTTTACCGGTAGATTCGCCTCTCGACGACGATTTGCCTGACGAGCAGATAATGAGCCTAGAAGACCCTGATGATCGACGTTGGGAACTATACTTCGACGGTGCGTCCTTAGCACAGAAGAACAACAATTACAAACGATAGTGCCCGGTAAGGCAGAAATCGAACTAATCTTTATAACGCCGGAGCGGGGAATGTTAAGATACTCCTACCACTTAACAAAACCGTGCACAAACAATGAGGCAGAATACGAAGCCCTTATAACCGGATTGGAATTAACCATTCAGATGGGAATAACAGACATCAACATCTACAGAGATTCTCAGTTGATCATTCAACAGGTCGCCGGACAGTACATAATTTTAAAGCTAAGACTCGAGCAGTACTTTCAGTATACCATGAAATTGTTGAAACAATTCCAAACGTAACAATCTACAAGATTCCCAAAAAAGAAAATGCTCTCGCCGATGCGCTAGCCCGCCTTGCAAAGGAATTTGCCTGCTTGTAGGATGAGTCGGTTGAAGTGTCAGTTCAGGGACGACGAGTCCTATCACAGCTCGACATGGATACAATACACAAATCAGAAAAAGTAGAAGAAACAATTGCGACGAATGACAGAAAATACAGAAGATTGGCGGCAGCCATTAATAGACTACTTGCAGACAGGAAACCTACCGGACGATAAGTTGATAGCCCATCAAATCAAGAAAAGAACTCTGTCTTACGCATTAATAAACAACACGTTATACAGAAGGTCTTTCAATCGGATGTGGCTAAGATGCCTGAGCGGTTCCGAGGCTCGTGAAATCGTTAAAGAAGTACATTCAAGACTTTGTGGTGCTCATCAGTCGGGTCCGAAAATGAAAATGAAGATTAAAAGACTAGGGTACTACTGGCCCTCAATGATTACTGACTGTATGAAAGTTGTGAAAATTTGTCACCAGTGCCAAGTGCACGAAGTGGTTCTACACCAACCTCCAAATGTGCTACATCCAACAATCGCATCGTGGCCATTTGAGTGTTGGGGCACAGATATAGTGGGTTCGATAGAACCGCCTTCTTCAAGAGGACATCGCTTCATTCTTGCAGCTACAGGCTACTTTTCTAAATGGGCAGAAGCTATACCACTCGGAGAAGTAAAGGCACACCACGTGCTACAATTTTTCAAGAACCAAGTCGTCTACCGTTTTGGGGTACCGCGCAGGATCATTTCAAATAATGGGTCTGCATTCAAAAGTACAAAGATAAACAATTTTGTCAGAAGACATGGGATTGATTGGTGATACTCAACGATCTACTACCCAAGAGCAAACGGCTTGGTCGAGGCTTTTAATAAAACTCTCGTTCAAATTTTAAAGAAAACTTTGGACGACAACAAGAGAAATTGGCACGAGAAGTTGTTAGAAGCCTTATGGGCCTACGGGATGACTTTTAGGACTCCTACTCAGTCTACGCCTTACGCTTTAGTGTACGGGTCCGAGGTCGTCTTGCCCCTGGAAGTTCAGCTTCTGTCACTCCGAATTGCAGTTGCAGAAAAGATCACTATAGAAGAAAATGCCAGACTACGACTGGAGGAATTGGAAATCTTGGAAGGGAAAAGACTTTCCGCACAGCAGAATTTGGAACTGTGTCAAGCCAAGATGATCCAGGCCCATGATAAATTAGTCCGTCTCAGGACTTTCAAAGTCGGTGACTTGGTTTTGGTTCTCAGAAGACCTATTCTTGCACATCACAAGATAGGTGGTAAATTTGAACCAACATGGGAAGGGTCGTTCGTGGTCGAGACAGTCTACTCAGGAGGTTCCTACCAGCTTGTGAATTGCCGTGGAGAACGACCCATGCTTCCAATCAATGGACGGTATTTAAAGAAGTATTACGCGACCTGATGTTTCGAAGGGTTGCTTCTAAATTAGAATCTTATCCCTAGAAACAAGGGTGAAGTAATCACTTTGTGACTGGGTCCGAACCCAAAACAAAATAAAATGGATGATAAAAAAAATCTCATCAATGAAAATGTTAAAGAAAACATGGGAAATCGTAATAATAAAATGTCAATCTTTCCTTTTAAATCCATTCATTCCTGATATTTTCTCATCTCTTCCTACTTCCTTTAAATTTAAAAGAAGTGAATAAGAATTTTTAAGTGTTTTTCTTATTGTTCTTGTTCTTAGTACATCCCCTGATCCTTTCCTTATTTTTTCACAGGGAAATGTCAAACAGGCGGTTGATTCTAAACTTTAGAAATGACGTGAGTCTAGCACTTGATGAAAAGAGGGTGAGGGATGGAGCAGTGATAGAGATTGACTCAGACTTCACACCAGCCGGCTTACAATACGAAGAAAATGATTGGATTCCAGTTGATCGAGAAGAACTTCACAGCCAGACAGTGATGAAAATGGGTGGCCCGAGCCACCAATCCAGCAATAAGAAAAGAAAAGCAAACGCCGCGCATACAACCGGAGAAGATAAGAAAATTAAGTCCATGGTCGCCACAACAGAAGGTAGGCTTGTCAGTGCTGCGCCCGCAGAAATTCAAGGGGTAAGGAGAGCTACTCTCACTGCTACCCAGCGAAGAAATAAGAATCTTCGCATTCGCAAAATGTTGACCAAGTTAGCAGAAGATCAACCTAAACAGACAGTGGATACCGTTAGTGCAAATCCTCCAAGGAGACCGGTTCATCAGGAACCAGAAAGAAGAAAGTCAACTCCAAGAAGGTCGGAATAGATAAAAGAAATACCAAGAAAAGCATAAATAGAGTCGGTACCTCGACGCCGAGCATATGCACCGGATTCGAAGAGTCTTGTTGCGAAAGCAACCCCGGAGGATGTCCCTACGGAGACTATCCCCGAGGAGCCAAGACATGCAGAAGAACGTGCTGGGGTTGAGCCTTACATCCCGCAGTATGTTACTAGACACCGAGGACTTCAGATAATCCCGGAATACGAGTCGGAGAAAATGCAACTAGTTGAGAAGAAAACCTTTGAATACTTTGAAAGAATTGGAAACAAGAGGGTCAACATCTTGGAAGGCCTCGAGCTGCATACAGATGTTTTCTCAGATTATGAGCAACAAAAAATTGTAGATTTCATCCTTGAATTGTAGTAAATGGGTTCAGCTGGCTGCCTGAGAGAAAAGACATACTCAGAACCCCGAAGATGGATGCCAGGAAAGGGAAGAGTTACAATCCAATGCGGATGTTGCTACAATTTTGCCACAGACAGAAAAGGAAATCCACCAGGGATACTCCGTCGCAGTGAGGTGGATCCGATGCCAAGAATCATAAAGAGAATGGTGAAAAGGATGATAACATGGAGGGTATTGCCTGCAGATTGCATACCCAACAGCACGCACTATTAACATCTACAAGGAAGGCGACTGCATATCGCCGCATATAGACCATCATGACTTTGTTAGACCCTTCTGCATAGTGTCATTCGTCAACCAGTGCAACATCATGTTCGGATCTAACCTTCGGATTTCAGGCCTCGGTGAGTTCCGAGGGCCGATGGAGATACCGCTACAGGTAGGTTCCGTCCTGGTGTTAAAAGGAAACAGAGCAGACGTTGCGAAGCATTGCATTCCAGGAGTGCCTGTGGAGCGGATCTCAGTTACTTTTAGAAGAATGGACGAAAGAAGAATGCCTTACCACTTTCAGCCAGATCCAAAATTGGAGTCTCCGACCCTACGAGCTGTGAGTTACATGGGAAATAGCACACCTCCAATGCACATCCATGCGGCATTCCTGCCAAGGATGGCTTGGAAGGTGATGTTATGGCCCATGTTTCTTACTATTCAGACATGGATTTTTTACAGACACTTTTGGATGGATCAACAAGAATCTTACACAATCCGTTTTGGATTTACATGGATTGTATGAGACATTAAATTTCTAAGGAAAATGTCATCATTAGTAGATCAAGTTGTATGATGTACTTTCAGCAAGTTGAAATGAAAACGACTACGTCATATTTTGCCTTCACCTCTTTTTGTGCAAATTGACTGGGAAACGCCATTAGAGTTAAATGAACTTTGAACGAAAAACAGAAAAGAAAAGAAAATAAATGAGAATTTTTCCTAAAAATCCGAATATTAAAATGAACTTCAAATTTACATGAACACTAAATAAACAACACAAAAATAAAAAATGGGATCGTTAAAGGACAAACAAAACGAATCTAAATCTTAAATTGAATTCCGATCTGAATCCTCTGATTCAAACCTTTCAGTTCTTTCCTCAATTGAAATCTATTTGAAACTCTTTTGAAATTTGAATATTCTCTTCAACTTGTCGTTAAGTCAACTCTTTTTAGCTTGGTACCTTTGCCAGCTCCTTTCAATTATCTTGTTGCTGTGTCTTAGAGGATCGACTAGTTCTATCGACACGGAGCCACTAACTTTGTTCGATTTGGTTCTGATGGCATTGGATTGGGTCCCTCTTCATACAGATAAATCTTCGAGATTGGAACCAGTTTCCATTGCTCATTAAATTTCCAAGACTGGTACCAAAATTCCAGTTCTCTCCTTTCAAGATCGATACTTAAATTTCGATTCTCTTTCGAGGTTGATACCTAAATTTCAATCCTCTAAATTCCGAGACTGGTACCTAAATTTCAGTTCTCTTCCTTCGAGGTCGGTACCTAAATTCCGACTCTCATTCGAGATCGATACCTAAATTTCGATTCTCTTTCGAATTGATACCTAAAATTCAATTCTAAATTTCCGAGACTAGTACCTAAATTCCAGTTCTCTTTCTTCGAGGTCGGTACCTAAATTCCGACTCTCATTTGAGAACGATACCTAAATTTCGATTCTCTTTCGAATTGATACCTAAATTTCAATTATAAATTTCCGAGACTGGTACCTAAATTCCAGTTCTCTTCCTTCGAGGTCGGTACCTAAATTCCGACTCTCATTCGAGATCGATACATAAATTTCGATTCTCTTTTGAATTGATACCTAAATTTCAATTCTAAATTTCCGAGACTTGTACCTAAATTCCAGTTCTCTTCCTTCGAGGTCGGTACCTAAATTCCGACTCTCATTCGAGATCGATACTTAAATTTCGATTCTCTTTCGAGGTTGATACCTAAATTTCAATCCTCTAAATTCCGAGACTGGTACCTAAATTCCAGTTCTCTTCCTTCAAGATCGGTACCTAAATTCCGACTCTCATTCGAGATCGATACCTAAATTTCGATTCTCTTTCGAGGTTGATACCTAAATTTCAACTCTAAATTCCGAGACTGGTACCTAAATTCCAGTTCTCTTCCTTCGAGGTCGGTACCTAAATTCTGACTCTCATTCGAGATCGATATCTAAATTTCGATTCTCTTTCGAATTGATACCTAAATTTCAATTATAAATTTCCGAGACTGGTACCTAAATTACAGTTCTCTCCTTTCGAGATCGATACTTAAATTTTGATTCTCTTTCGAGGTTGATACCTAAATTTCAATCCTCTAAATTTCGAGACTGGTACCTAAATTCCAGTTCTCTTCCTTCGAGGTCGGTACCTAAATTCTGACTCTCATTCGAGATCGATACCTAAATTTCGATTCTCTTTCAAATTGATACCTAAATTTCGATTCTCTTTCGAATTGATACCTAAATTTCAATTCTAAATTTCTGAGACTGGTACCTAAATTCCAGTTCTCTCCTTTCGAGATCGATACTTATATTTCGATTCTCTTTTGAGGTTGATACCAAAATTTCAATCCTCTAAATTTCGAGACTGTTACCTAAATTCCAGTTCTCTTTCTTCGAGGTCGGTACCTAAATTCCGACTCTCATTCTAGATCGATACCTAAATTTCGATTCTCTTTCAAATTGATACCTAAATTTCAATTCTAAATTTCCGAGACTGGTACCTAAATTCCAGTTCTCTTCCTTCGAGGTCGGTACCTAAATTCTGACTCTCATCCGAGATTGATACCTAAATATTGATTCTCTTTCAACTTTGATACTTAAATTTTAAATCTCACTCTCTCGAGATCAGTACCTAAATTCTGATTCTCATCCTTTTTTCCATCGATACTTAAACTCTGATTCTCACTCTGAGGCTGGTACGTAATTTCTAGTTCTCTTCGCAATCCTGAGGTTGAAACCCAGGTTTCAATTCTCATTTCAAATCCAAATTTCAAATTCAAAATTTCCTTAAATCGAATTTAAATTAAACTTCAATCGAAATTGAAACTCAGAACAAATCGAAATCCAAACTCACACATTGACACTTGAAATTTAAAAGTAAAATGAAATCTAAATCAAATTCACCAGATCTTGTGATTTGGAGCTCACCTCCTTTTCCATTCCCCAGCGAGAGTTCAGGAATCTCCAATCTTGGAAATATACCTGATACTCCCCAGCGGAAATTCTTCTACTTCATCCTAAGTTCGTCACTTGGACATCTGTGTTGGTTTAGTTGATCTCTTCGGTCAACGCCAATACGCGCGGTGTGCTTGGTTAGCACACCACACCTATTGGGGGTCTATTTGTTGACCTCAATTTTGGTAAGGTCTTTTGCTTCTCTCTTTAGTACTTAGGATCTAGCTTTAGGCTTTTCCTTTGACTAATCTTAGAGGACTAGAAATGGAACCCACCATTTAGAAATTCAAACACCTCTTAACACCCTGCAAACCCCACAAGCTTGATTGTAGACCCCTAATCACCTAGAGGGTTGAAATCAAATGTGAAGGTTTAAAGAATCAGTTCCCTATAGGACTTTTTGGCCTTAGGAATACCCTGGATGGCCTGTTCTGGTGAGGGTTGACTTGCACACACACTACACTCTCACACACATTCCAAGTCCTAAAACCACACTCTCACCCAACTTGACTTCCTGACTCATGTAGGTAATTCATATGGATGGTCCTTAACCCCTAAGCCCCTGGTTAAGAGGGTTAGGAACAACATAGTGAATGCCTCAAATGAGTCCTCTCATGGCTCATATGGGTTTAAGATGGCTTCATGGCTCAACCAAAGTGATCCCATTTCATTCACATTTGATCAATCTTCCTTTTTTCAAAATTTCAATTTTTGACCCCCGGGGCCCTGGACCCACCAAACCTACCAAATACCATTGAAATGACACAAAATTTGCAAAATTGCCTAAATTACCCAAGATCCCTCAAAATCAATCCTAAACACTTCCCATTATTCAAATTGACCATCTTTGGCCAAAAATACCAAAATTTCCAAAAATGCCCCTAAACACCCCCAAAATTACCAAAATACCCTTTTACCCCAAAAATCCAAAAAATTCTAAAAATTCTCAGAACATTCCATAAAATCCCAAATATTCCCAATTTCATTTTGTTCAACTACACCATGGGGCAATTTTGCCAATTTATCCCACTTTTACTAAAACCCCCAATTTGACCCATTTTTAACCCAAGTGAACCCAATGTCAATCCAAACCACCCCAATTGACCTCAATTCTGGTCCAATTCAATTCTAAACTTCAATTACATATCCCCAATAACAATTTAGACTAAATCCAAGTCCAATTTAATTGCCATTTGAGCCCAATTTCAAATTGAAGCCTAAGGCCCAATTTTGGCCCATGACCTAAAACTAGCCTAAACCTAGCCCAATTCAAGTCCAATTGGCCCCAAATCTTTTCTAAAGCCTTCCTAACACCCCCATAAACAAAACACTAACTTGATTTGCCCAAAATTTGAACCTAAACTCCACCCAAACCTAACCCAAAACCAAAATCCCTTAAATTGACCTAAGCCCAAACCTAACCCAAATTGGCCCAAATCCCAAAATCAAAGCCCAACCAAAGTGGAAAACTCTTTGTGACACTCCCATAAACATTTCTCAACATTAATTTTACATCAAATCCAACTTAAGCCCAACCTTAAACCAAGTTAGCCCAATTTGACCCACTTTGGCCCCTTTACCAAAAAGGCCCAAATTCAACCCAATTCTACTCCAAATCACACCAAATTGATTCCAAACCATTCATGAAACATCCCTAAACTAAACCCAACATTTATTTGGCATGGTACTTCACAAAAAATTCATCCAAAAGCCCATTTTAAAATCTAAAAGCCTTTAAAAAGCCCATCCAAAACAATTTCAAAAGCCCAATATCTATCCTAAAGCCCACATGACACTTTCATTTGTCATCCTTTTAACCAAAATCAACCCCTAAGTTTTAAATCCATGATCAAATGATTCCAAATCAAGCCTCATGCCAAATCACCCCTAAATACCAAAAATCCCTAAAACCCATTTTCATGAAACTTGGCTAAGCCATTCCCAAGCCACATGAAGCCATGAAGCCATCCATAAGCCCCATGTAAAGCCATGAGAAGTTTGACATGTGACCATCCCATAAATGGCAAATGCAGGAGCCCCTTTCTTAAGCCTTCCTTAAGCCTTTTTAACCCCATCCATGATACATACTAAACCAAGTTAGCCACCTAATCCTTGATGGAGATTATACCATTTCCTCTTGGCTGACCTAAATGAACCTTTTCAGCCTAAATCCAGGCCTTGGGTGGTGCACCAAGTCCAAAACCATGGGTTGACCCATTTGAACCCAAAATAACCTTCTCTCCCTTCCACTTTGATCCAACTCCTTTACACATGGCCAATACCCATTGCTTGCACCAACTTCCAGCCCTGACCCCACTGAGTCAGATGGTGACCCATGCTCGGCCGGCCACCACCACAAGACATGGAGAACACCGAGCCGAGAGCCTTATTTGGCTTCAAAAATTCAAACCCACCGGCCGAGTTGTCCCAACCCAAATGGACACCATGGCTGTTCTTCTCCTCCCCTAGCAATCGATCCCGACCTCCAATCGCCCTCGGGAAGCCCTCTAGCCACCTCTATTTAAACACCACCACCTCTCGCCAAAGGGGGTGTTGAACCAAACCTTACCAAAACTGCGCCAAAATCATTGCGGATCCCTCTCCGTACATAGAGAACTTGATCCCCACCGAAATCCAACTCTAAAACCCTCTCTCGCGAGCTCAATTTCCGAGTTGAAAATCCACCCAAAAACGAACACTTCACCACAGATGAGCCAATCTTCAAATTGATTGACCCTACACCTTCACTCGTACCAAGAGGAGAAGTTCCCCAAGCAAAAGCCCCCTCACCGGAGCCAGCCATCGCTTCCGGCCTCCAAGCTTTGTGATCGGCCTTGGTCACTTTCATACCTAGAAAATTCCCCAGAGCCAGAGACTTCATCGGAGCTTGCCTGGACTCAATCGAAGGTGACACAACTCTCAGATCGAAGATTCACTTCTCTGAGCAAAGGTATGAACTCATTCGTCCTCCCGAGCTTCCAGCAATTCTCCATTTTGTTTGGGTTGATTTCATAGCCTATAAACCGTATGGATGTGTTCGTCTCTTCAAGAAGAATCGATAGAGTATAAGAACTCGAAAATCCATTGAGAATCGAGAGAGATATTAGGGTGGTTTGAGTGTGGACGGTCACGGGTGCACACCAGTCGTAGACGATGACTAGGAGCCATTGGATCGCGCGTGAATCGAGCGGACAGTCGAGATCAAGCCGGACAGCCCAATGGTACGTGAACCGCGGGGCCCCTGGAGAGCTGAGTCAAATGGCGACGCCGAATCATAGCGCAACGCGTGGGCTTTCGGAGCTGCCGAGGTTGACGCGGCGCCGCGTGGATAAGTAGGAAATTAGGGTATTTTTTGAATTATTTAAATGTCCTGAACTTCAAAAATTCATATCTTTGCATAATAAAATCACAAAAATAAAATAAAAATACCCTCCTGCTCAGTGAACAGAGGAGAATAATGTGAAAAAGAAATCAAATTAATTGGATGAGTATTTTATTTTTAATAATTTATTTACTATTTTTAATGTTTTGATTCTCCATTTTCATAGACAATTCACCATGGCATGAGATCATAGGGCTTTTGAAGCCTCTGATCTTGGGAACATTCTCTGAATTTTTCAAGGTCAGAGGCCATCTCTGTGAAAAGTTATTGATTTTTCAAGTTCATGTCACTGTTTTAGGTATTTTAATTCCAATAATTAGCATGTTGTAAAATAAATTCTAGGAAAATTTGGTGATATTTCTTAGGACCAGGGGACCCTATGAAAAATATATTTTGAGTTAATTCATTCATAATAACCTTAATTGGCCTAAACCCCTAAAATTGAGTTTGAATTAATTAGGGTTAACCACATATTAAATTGACTTGAAAACAATTCTCTATTACTCTTTAGGGTCAGGGGAACCTTACATAAATTTTTGAAATCAATTGGACTTGATTTACCCCACCAAATGGATTGATTAAGCCTCATAAGCAAAATGGAACTTTAAAAACTCATAACTCCAAAAATACTTTTAAAAAATTCACCAAATTGATTTTGAGACTTTCCTGATATCAGAGGAGTCTAAGAAAAATAAAATTGGAATTTTCTAAAAATTTTTATTTTTAAGCATATTTTGATATTTTTAATAATTAACAAATAATAAAAATCATAAAAATATTAAAAATAAAAAAAATGTCATATTTTGACTCCTAATCATTTAGGAACAAACCAAATATTTTCCGAAGTCCCTAGGGTAAGATATTGAATTTTAAAGGCTTAATGTAATTTTTATTATTAAAAAATGAATTTTCAACCTTTTTCAATAAAATAATTCTAATAAATCAAAGAAAAATAAAAAAATCATAAAATTTATTTCTCTGGACTCCTTGAGGTTAGAGAAATTGAAGAAAAATATAAAATCTATTTTTCAACTTTTATTTTATTTTAAAATTAATTAACACTCTAAAATTCAAAATAATTATAATAAATAAAATATAACTCAAAAAATCACAAAATTTGGACCAAGTGGTCCTCTCATCATTAGGAACATCCCATAATTTTCTTAAGGACAGAAACCTTTTCTTGGTCATGTTGTTGAATTTTCCTTAAAAACCCTTATTTTCTACTAAAAATAATTATATAAATAAATTAAATTCAGAAAAATCACATTTTTTCCTCTAATGTCTTAATTGACATGTGAGTGAGGTGACATAAAAATTTCAAACTCATTTGAGCTCAATTTAGTAAGTTATGAAATAAATAAGCTTAAAAGGGCATAAAGGTAATTAAAAATTTTTAACCCTTAATTAAAACTTTAGGTTTAATTAAAATGGGGGGTAAAATATTTGATTTTAACTTTCTCTTGGATGATTGAAACATAGGGAAATTAAGGGGTAGAAACCCATTAAACACTTTGAAAATATCAAAATGAAACTTTAATTAATTTAATGATTTAAATTTTGGAAAGAATATATTTAAAATTTGGATTATTAAAATAGGGATATTATTAAGAGGATATTTATTCTTTAATTTAAAAATCCCTAAATAAGTCACTTTAACAATATTTAATTCTTAATTAAAAATTAAAATAATAATCTAAATTAACAATTAAAACTAAAATTAAATTAAATTTAAAATATTGAATCTAAAATTAAAATTAAATTAAATTAAATTAAAATTAAATTAAAATTAAATTAAATTAAATTAAATTAAATTAAATTAAATTAAAGTTAAATTAAATTAAAATTAAATTAAATTAAATTAAATTAAAATCACTTAACAACAAACCTAAATGAAATCATTAAGAGTTAAATCAAAACATATCAATAATTTCAATACCTCTTTCTATCTAAGTAAATTTAAAACATGAACATCAACTTGAAATACTAAGATAATTAAAAATGTAAAGATTTAAATTAAACTTAAAATAATTTGAACACTATTTCAAACTTAAAATTATTAATTAAACCCTCATAATTAAATTAAAATAGTTTAAACCATTAACTCAAACTTTTAATTAAGAATGATTAAAATTCTCGATAAACCAACTTGCCCTTAAAGGTTTTAATTATTATAACTCTTAAATAGAGCATTAAATGAGATGTCACTTCATTCATCAGGTAATCAAATATCCAAGTTCACTGAGCAAGAGACAAAGTTTAACTAAACTCCTGGATGATTAATTCACTTGTGCAATTAAATTTACTTGGACTCAAAATAATCCCAGAAGTATTGAAAAGATGTTTAGGACTCGTCTTAAACACTTCCTCAATATGACGTGATGTTTTAGAAGAACAATTGAATCTAATGGTTCTTTGATGAAGAAAATCATCCTTAAACCAAACCAAGAACCTAGACGTCATAGGAAATTACTAGTTATAGGATTAGGAATTTGGTAGACAACCAAAACCCTTTCCCTTAGCTTTACCGAGGTATCTGTTGAAATATTTAAATTCTTTAACATGTGTTTTAAGTGCAGCTTGGAATGACGGGAAGACCCTCCAGGTACGCTTTTATTTTATTGCAATTTACTTACATGCATTGCGCTTTACCTTTTCTTGCATGTTAAATAAAACTGTTGCATGGAAACCAAAACCTTTAGGATAGTCCCTGAACTGAAACCAAAACTAAATTAAAAGTCATTGCAAGATAAAATTCACCGCCACAACATTCCAAAATATAAAACAACTCAAAATTTAATCACAAATAGAACAACAAATCTACAACTTTAACTAAATTAAAACGTCTCGTTGAATGATCGGGAATACCTCGGATGATGTAACCCACGTGTTACTAACGGGATTTCCCACGGTCTAAATGAAAGTGTGGAACTCATTCAGTTGAGTTTAGCAAATTCATCTGGACTAAGTGAATTCGATGAAAATAACGGTGTCGGGATGACAGAACCGTGGGATCTTAATCTGTTTTGTTTAAATAACTTTAAGATTTGTTTTAATTAAGACACAAAAGACACTTGAATTTTAAGTTTTTCTCTAAACCAAAACACTTCTCTCATCCTTTGATTTATGACTTCTAAAAATAAACCTCTGCAACAACAAGGAGCTTGGAGCATAGTGGGCAGCACGGCCATCTTCGTCAAGAAACTTGAATCTACTTCAACAAAACCTTTCCTAGTTTTAAACAACAAAGCCATAGGATTTCGAGGTAGTTTTCTTAGTGCAACATAGATCCTCAACTTTTCGTTAAACATTTGTATAATCATTTTATGCAAATTAAGTCCTAACCAGTCTTAGGATTCCGAGGTAGTTGTTTGGTACGACATAAACCCTCACATCTTCCAGGCTATTTGTATGATCATGTCATACGAATATAAGTCCTAATTAACTAAAATTGACAGAATTACAACATTAAGTAAATTCCTAAATTGAAGCCAAACAATAGGATAGTTTGGGAAGTTGCCAAGATTCTTCTTGGATCCTCAGCTTCTCCTACTTCTCTTCCTTTGGATTCATGAAATAAACTGTTCCAAATTTGATCCATTCCCTATTGAAATCTCCAAAATTCAATCCTTTCGAAAACCTTAAACTTTGAAATTCTCGAGAGCAAAACCACTAATCATTATCGAGAGTTTTCTTAAATGATTCCCATCATTTAAGACGTAATTAACTATAGGGGCTTGCCCTTATAGGGAACTTTAAGAACCCGAGTAATATAAACCCTCGCTTAATTCATTTATATTAAGCAGGGGAACTTGTCGGCTTATAAAATTGGTTCGCAGACCAAACGGATGTCACAAATCTTCTAGTTTATTTAATCGAGCCCTATCATCAAGCAGTGTGTCTATTTTTCGGGATAGCTACACGATTTGTGATGCGGTGCTCGTTTATATAAACTATTTGGGATGTGAGATCGGTTTGATTTTTCATATCTTAAAATTTTCAAACTTAAAATTATTTTCAAAAATCAAATACTACTTTTCAAATTATTTATTTAAATTAAATTAAAAATTTGTCGATAATTTCTGTAGGCGACCCCTTTTCAAAATACAACACTCAACCTAAAAATATGCCGACACAGTCCTGTATGCCCATAATGCAGTGTCTAGTTTTGTAGACCAATCTAATCTACTAGGGTTTACAATCTTTTCTAAAATTCGTTTAATTTCTCGATTAGAAGCTTCAGCTAATCCACTGGTCTGTGGATGATAAGCAGTAGATATTTTATGAGTAATATTAAATTTTTATGCCAATCTTTAAATATCTTTATTCCTAAAATGGGATCCTCCGTCAGTGATAATCACTCTCGGCATTCCGTATCTTGTGAAAATGTTTTTCATTAAAAATTTTGAAACACTCTTAGCATCACAACGAGATAAGGCCTGTGCTTCAATCCATTTAGAAATATAATCAACAGCAACCAATATATATGAGTTTCCAAATGAAGGAATAAATGGTCCGATGAAATCTAATCCCTAAACATCAAAAATCTCAACTTACAATATGAAATTAAGAGGCATTTCATTTCTTCTAGATATTTTACCTTCTCGTTGGCATTTATCACAAGTTTAGATATATCTGTAAACATCTCTAAAAAGATTAGGCCAACAAAATCCAGCTTGTAAAATTTCATGTGCAGTTTTGTCAATCCCAAAATGTCATCCAAATTCAGAATCATGACATTTTTGAATAATCAGTTCAGTTTCTTCATAAGGCACACATCTCCTAATAATAAGATCCTTACATTGCTTATATAAATATGGTTCATCCAAAAAATACGCTTTAGCATCATGAATGAATTTTTTCTGTTGTTGCAGAGTTAACATGGGTGATAAAATATCACTTGCAATATAATTAACTATATCAGCATACCAAGGTATTTTTCCACTCATTTATATTATAAAGTTGTTCATCAGGGAAACAGTCTGTAATTTCATTGTTAGTGTCAGATAATTCGTGATATTCTAATCATGATAAATGATCAGCAATTTGATTATCAGTTCCCTTCCTATCTATTACTACAAAATCAAATTCGTGCATCAGTAATATCCATCTAGTTAATCTTGGTTTGGTATCCTTCTTTTGCTTTAAATATTTAATAGCAGAGTGATCAGTATGCAAAATACATTTAGTTCCAATTATATAAGATCTAAATTTATCAAAATCATATACAATTGCTAATAATTCTTTTTCCGTAACTGTATAGTTAATTTGAACATTATTAAGAGTTTTACTAGCATAGTATATAACTTTAAAAATTTTATCATATCTTTGTCCAAGAACTACTCCAATAGCATAATCACTAGTATCGCACATAAGTTTAAATGGTTTCTCCCAATCAGGTGAAACTATTATAGGTGGTGTGATTATCCTTTAATAATTCAAAAGCATTTAAACATTCTTTAGTAAATTCAAATTTCTTGTCCTTTTCTAAAAGTTGGCATAGAGGTTTGGTAATTTTTGAAAAATCTTTTATATAACATCTGTAAAAACCAGCATGTCCAAGAAAACTTCTTACCCCTTTCATTATAGTAGGAGGTGGTAATTTAGCTATAACTTGAATTTTTGCAGGGTCTACTTCCATGCCGTTTTTCGAAATTTTATGCCCTAATACAATTCCTCCTGCAACCATAAATTGACATTTCTCCTAATTTAGAACTAAATTAGTTTTTTCGTATAACTCCAAAACTTTTTCAAGATGATCTAAGCATGCGTCAAATGATGTTCCAAATACAGAGAAATCATCCATAAACACTTCTATTCCATCATCAATTAATTTACTTAATATAGATATCATACATCTCTGGAATGTTACAGGTGCATTACATAATCCAAAAGGCATCCTTCGAAAAGCAAAAGTTTCATAAGGACTAGTAAATGTAGTTTTCTCTTGATCCTCAGGAGCAATAGGAATTTGATGGTAGCTAGTATATCCGTCTAAAAAATAAATGTATTTGTGCCCAAAGAAGTCTATCCAACATTTGGTCTAGGAATGGTAAAGGGAAGTGATCTTTCCTGGTGACCACATTTAATTTCCTATAGTCAATACATATATGCCATCCAGTAACTTGTCTGATAGGTATCAAATCAATATTTTCATTAGCTTCAACAGTCACCCCTCCTTTCTTAGGAACACAATGAATTCGGCTTACCCAAGCTAATCGTCCGAAATAGGATATATAATACCATTGTCTAACCATTTTAAAATTTCTTTCTTGACTACTTCTTCCATCATTGGGTTTAATCTCCTTTGGGGATCAACTCTTGGTTTATTTTCATTATCTATATTAATTCTGTGCATACATATTGAAGGACTAATTCCTTTAATATCTGCCAAGGTCCAACCAAAAGCTTTCTTATACTTCTTTAATGTGTCTAAAAGTTTTTGCTCTTGTAATTCATTTAATTCTGCGATATAATAACCGGTAAAGTTAAAGAATTTCCCAAAAATACATACTTCAAATGAGTAGGTAAAATTTTTAACTCAAGTTCAGGAGGTTTTATAATCGACGGAACTATATTCTTTTCAGCATTTTCCGTAACATCCAGCATCTCAAATCTTTCTTGTATATAATCTAATTCTTCATTTTCTGCTTTCTCAAATAATTCTGCATTTTCTATTTCTTGTTTATTTTCAAAATATTCTTTAAAATGTTCATTTCACAGATGTTCAAGAATTTCCATTCGAAAACATTCATCATCTTTTTCAATAGCAGGGTATTTCATTTATTTTGCAATGTTAAAAGTTACTTCTTGATCATTTACTCTCATAGTTAATTCTCCTTTTTGAACTGCAATCATGGCTCTTCCAGTAGCTAAGAAGGGTCTCCCTAAAATTATAGGTATTTCTTTATCTTCCTCCATATCTAAAATAATAAAATCCGCAGGAAAGATAAATTTATCCACTTTTACTAACACATCATCGATAACTCCTTTAGGATAAGTCACTGAACGATAAGCTAACGGAAGAGTTACAGAAGTAGGTGAGACTTCTCCTAATCCTAATCTTTTAAGAATTGATAGAGGCAAAAGATTAATATTGGCTCCCAAGTCACATAAAGCTTTTCCATAAAAATTTTTTCCAATAACACAAGGTATAGTGAAACTACCAGGATCTTTTAATTTCTCAAGAAGCTTTTTCTTAATAATTGCACTACACTCTTCGCTAATTGCAACAGTTTCATTGTCTGTGAACTTTCTCTTCTTGTTTAAAATATCTTTCATAAATTTCACATAATTGGGCATTTATTCTAATGCTTCTATAAAGGGAATATTCACCGTTAATTTCTTTAGGATTTTAATGAATTTAGAAAATTGTTTATCCTTTTTATGTTGTTTTAATTGCTGAGGAAATGGTGGTGGTGGTTTTTCTATAATAATTTTCATTGGTATTAGTTAATATTCTAAATCTTGATCTTTCTGATCCTTTTCTTTTTCAGTTTCCACTTTCTCTTTTTCAATTTCCGTTTCTTTTTGTACTCTTGTTTCTAATTCTTTTCCACTTCGTAACTGTATCACTTTTATTTGTTCTTTTCCTTGGTCTTTAGGATTAATTTCCACATTACTAGGAAAATTTCCAGGAATTCTATTATTAAGTGCAGTAGCAATATACCTAAGTTGAGTTTCAATATTTTTAATAGCAGTTCCTTGATTTTGTAATTGGTTTCCTTGAATTTGTAACTGTTTTCCTTGATTCTGCAAATGTTGACCCATATTTAATATCAATTCTTCCATAGATAACTTCTTTTCCTTAAATTGAGAGTTATTATTAAATCCAGGTGGATAAGAAGGTTTATAATTAGGATTTCCTTGATTAGATGAATTTCCTAATGGGTTTACTGGGTTGTTTGCCCATTGTTGATTAGTAGAATTGTTATTCCAATTAAAATTAGAATGATTCTTCCAACTAGGGTTGTAATAATTTGAATAAGGATAATTGGGTCTGTTATTAATAGCATTTAAAGTTTCATAAGAAGGTTGAACATCCACAAATTGCCCAGATGAATTTTCTTCCATTATAGTAGGAGAATAATTCATTCCATAATGATCTAATTTCTTAGATATAGCAGCAATCTGAGAAGCTAACATAGATATTGCATCAGAATCATGGATACTAGCTATTTTTTTAGGATTTAGCCTTTCAGAAGGCCATTGAAAATTGTTGGTAGCCATTTCTTCAATTAACGAATAAGCCTCATCAAATGGTTTTGACATTAATGAACCACAAGCGGCAGCATCAATAATAGATCTAAGAGATCCTGCTAATTCATTATAAAAAGTTTGAATAATTAACCAATCTGGTAACGCATCATGTGGGCATTTCCTAAGAAGATCTTTAAATCTCTCCCAAGCTTCATATATCGATTCTCCGTTAAACTGATTAAAAGAGGTTTTATCATTTCTAAGCTTAACAGTTTTTGAAGGAGGAAAGTATTTGGATAGAAACTTTTGTGATAATTCTCCCCAAGTTCTAATAGATCCAGGTGCTAAAAAATTTAACCACATCTTAGCCTTATCCCTTAAAGAAAAAGGAAAAAGCCTAAGTCTAACAGTATCATTAGATACTCCGTCATATTTAAAAGTAGCACAAAGTTCTAAAAACTAGCGAGATGTAAATTAGGATCTTCGTTTGGTGAACCATTAAATTGATTATTCTGTACCATTTTGATAATTGCAGGTTTAAGCTCAAATGAATTAGCCTCTACATCAGGGTTTTGGATAGTTAAGTGAATTTCATCTAATGTAGGGTTAGCGTAATCTCTTAAAGGTCTCGGATGATTTTCATTTTCAATTAGTGGATTATTTTCCATTTGATTTAAATTTATAATTTCTCTTTTCTGTTTTCTAATTTTTGAAATAGTGCATTCTAATTTTGAATCGTAAGGTATTAAATTTTTAGATCCAAATTTGCGCATACACAATCTAAATTAAAACTTATGTAATTTAAAATAGTCCGTTACTCTAGTAATTACCTTAATAATTATCGCACTAATTACTTTAATAATTACTCTACTTCCCCTGAAATGGCGCCAAAAACTTGATAGCGGGATGCGTAACTTTATAATTGTTAACAAGTGTAAAAATAAATATTCAATAATAGCAAAGTTGCCCCTTATCAATGCAAGTATATGTATCGTTCAAGTAATACAGAGCTCTAATGAAGTCCAAGATATCGATCCCACAGGGAAGTTTAGAGATTACGAACTAATTACAACAGTTGAAATAATTATCTAGTAAACGTAAATAAAGAACAATTATACTAAATTCTACTACTAATGTTGAATGGAAAGTTGCAATATAGAAAAGTATCCTCCCCTTGTTAAGAGAATTAAGTGAATGAATAATTAAATTAGTTAGAATTATATTGTGCTAAATAGGAGCATTCCTATTCTTTACCCTTTGGTCCAGGCATAAAGAACATTGACTAATCCTATACTTGGTTACTGAATCTACGGCTAGGCTAGGAGGATACTGGCTCTCACTTCGGAGCTCCCACGTTCCCCTCGCCTGAGGGATAACATCTACACTTCAGCACCCAAACGATAGGATCAAATTGAGGATTTTAGTCTGTCACTCTAAAAACTTTAATTCTACGCCCAATAAATAATATTTCCCTATTTATTTGCACCCTCCTTTTAAGGACTTTGACCTCCCCAAATCTTAGATGTAATCTTTACTTTAGTTGTGAAATCAACGTATTTTAATAGATTAATTGTCGTATTGAAAGTAAATTAAGATTTAAGTAAAAAGATTATCACAATTTTTATTGAATATTTTAGGCACAACTAATTCAATTTTCCATTTCACAAAATCTCAAAACAAGGAGAAAGACAAAGAAGACTACTCAGAATGCATAGGAAGAATAACACAAAACTTGGATTTCAAATATAAATCAAAGTTACAAAATAGTAAACACAACTTATCTCAAATTTCTCCCCAAGCAAACTGCTTGAAGTTCCTCTGACTCTTCCTTCCTGTACAATACACTCAACTAAACTTACTTACTCACTATTAGACTCTCCAAAGACTCTATACTAACTCTTTTTGAACTCTCTAGGACACACACAGACTCTCCATGGACTCCCTTTTCAGCCTAAATTCGTCTCTTTTTAAAGAGGTAGAAAAATTTTCAAAGGTTGCTTAAGCACCTCTTCAAAAGGCATCCACATTCGATGAATCTTTGCCTGAACCGACCTTCTCGCCGTCGGCGAGCTCATTGGCGCCGTCGTCGGGCTTCTAGAACATGGGCCAACTGCTAAGGCTCGCTATCAGTGGGCTCGATCTCACCGTCGGCGGGCTCCCTTATAATATTATCTGTATTTTCTGGAAAAATGCCGGCGGCCTATTCTTTGCCATCGGTGGCCAAGATCAACTTATGTCACTTTTGGTCCTTTTTTATCTAGATTCGCTCGTTTTTGCATTTTTTTTACTCCATTGTCTATTAATCTTCATTCCTGCAACAAAACATAGAAAATACCTTTCTTTAAAGTGCAATATCATCAAAATCAATGTAAAATCGGTATGAAATTCTTAATATATTTTTCTTTGGTCACCCTACATGTTTCTTTTGTTTATCCCCGTCATTGTATGCCTTAGCCCTCAGTCTCTTCTCTCTTCAGATTACCTACAAGATCAAAGAGAGAACTCTTTGGAGAGAAAGGGCTATATAACGATTGAAAAACTGGCGAGTCCACGACATTGACACGACAGAATGACAACAGGACGATGGGTGACGATTAATTAATTCTCTTAGAGGAACTGCAAGACCAAGTGTCTTATGTAAAGAAGAAGACAAGAGAAATATGGCCTAGTATTACAACTTGAAAGTAAAATAATGATGATTCTGATAAGGAGATCTGGTCCAAAGAAAGGTGGAAGCCTGAACTTGTGATTAGGCCCTTAAAAAGTTTGAAACATTAAGGACTGGCCCATATGTGATAAAGGAACAAGTAGTGCTAGGAGCTTATAAACTAATCGCCTGCTCAAGTAAAGAAGTCCCCATAACATGAAGTGGAGATGACTTTTAAGATCTTCTTCCTGTGAGGTGAGACACCTAAAAAAATAACTGCAGTCCCAAGATAAATATCACACACATTGAACTTACGAACAAGAAATTTTTTCTGAAAGAATCCTAAAAGAATAAGGACATCGCGATTGATAACATCCTAAAACACTTATCAAATACTATAAAATTTGGATGATATCAAAAGGACAAGGACTAATCTTCTGAGGAATTGAAATACCCTTGGGAAGCATTGTAGTGGTAGCTAAAAGTTCCCAATGATGTAGGACTAACAGAAGAGCTAAAGACTCCTCGAAGTGAAGGACATACCAAACTAGCTGAGTACACCATCTTAAATTAATAATATTTGTTGAGTTGTGACGAGGGAATCCATTTACCTCTCTTACCTTACTATCTTCTCAAATAAGGTTACGCATGCATCATCTTTCTCATGACGTCCTAACCATTTAGGGATACGGGACAATACAAACATTCTCAGGCAAGACAAAGAAAAACGTAAGAGAAACATAAAAAGAAAATAAGTGCAAGTTCAATAATCAAATGATGACAGTAGAGCATTATTAAAAAATCATCATAAGGTGCATCATTCATTTTATACATCATCATCTTGAATAAAAAGATGAGAGGTTATCAAGTAGACATTTTTGAAACACTTACAAACATGAAAGGTTGAAGCTCTCCAGCTGGTTTATGGCTGGGCACACACCAACCATTGGTACCACAGAGACCTGACTGCGGGCTGCTGCTACTAAGGAATAAATTTTTAAAAGTAATTTCAGTTCAGTCACAAAATATAATCAGTTTAATAAGATAGCAGTTAATCTATAAACAAGTATACATATTGTTCAAGTAATATAGGGCTCTAGCGGAATCTTGGTTATTAATCCCATAGGGAGGAAGCAAACCTTAAAGCGTAGCACAGAAATCCAATATTTAAATTTGTAAAGCACCAGAAGTATTACCAAGATGCTAAAGTAATATGCTAGAGATTTTAAGATCACGAAATTACTTTCTATACTTCAGATTAAAGTTAACTACTACTACAATAAATTTTGTAATGCAAGGTTCAAGTTTAGAGAAAGTGTCCTCCCCTTCACAATGATATTATGGTGAGTGAATGATATAGATTAGTTTGATTATTGTATTGTGCCAAATAGGAGAATACATATTCTTTACCCTCTTTTGAGTGCTATAAAGAATATTGGCTAACCCTAGGTTTAGTCCCTAAATCTGTGGTTAGACTGAGAGGATACTGGCTCTCACTCCAGTGCTCCTATTTCTATTTTCTTGAAGGCTAACTCTCGCTTTAGTTTCCAAACACTAGGATCAAATTGGAGATTTTATTCTGTCACCCTAAAATCTCCAATTCTACGCCCAACAAACCATAATTACCTATTTATTTGCACCCAACCCCCATAAACTACATCACTTATTCATGGGAATTGAATGTAGTCTCCACTTTTATTGTAGAAAGCATAGCTCTTTCAAATCGTATGTTTCACAACATATTTTAAAAATTCAAGTGGCCAGATCAAAAAGTAAATGAAGAACGAAGAGAAAAATCATCACAATTTCTAATCATTTATATGACACATCTAATCCAAACCATCACATCACCATTTATCATTGCAAGGAGAAAGACAAAGAAATCTCATGAGGAAGATACCACAAAACAAAGATTTTATATATGAAGCAAAACCATACAAACAATAAGAAGTAAATACAACTTATCTTAATTTCTTCCCCAAGTAAATCCCTTAAATTTTATTTAAATCTCCTTCTATCTTCACAATAACACACAATTCTCTCTTAGAATAGTAAGGAAGAAGCAATCTCTCACTTTCCCTCTCCTCCTACAACTCTTTTGAAAAGAATCCCTCACAAAACAACACTAAACACCAAACCCTAAACTCTAAACTCTCTCTCCAAACTTCCTCTCAACTCACACATACTTTACTTCACTTACATCAACACACACCACACACCCCTAATTCAGGCGCCCAAAATAAGTTAAAATAGCCTAGGAATAAATTCTCAAGGGTTGACTCAAGAATCCCTCCAAAAGTCGTCTAAATACATTGAATTGGCCTCCACCAACATTGGGTGCCATTAGCGTCACCCTATTGCATGATTTAATTCTGGACTCTCTGGAAAAATGCGTCGTTGGCGCCTATTCTAGCGTCGTCGGTGCCAGAACTTCAAATTCTTGGTTGTTGCCTTTTTTTACTCCAATTTCTTTCCTTTTTGCTTCTGTTTTCTCCATTTGCCTAAATTCATCATACTTGCAGCAAAATATGAAAAATACCTTCTTTTAAAGTGCAATATCACAAAAAATGAGTACAAAATATGTATGAAAAATCAAAAATATTTTTGGTGCATCAAAATCCCCCAAACTTAACTATTAGTTGTCCTCAAGTAATCCTTTTAGTACATAAAAATATGGCTTTTAGTAGTAAACTTTACTTAAAGAATACTATGATTTTTTATTTAAATCATTATAATATCAAGACTTTTAGAAAGATTTTTAATAACCTAAGTCAAAACTATAGGTGTAAGAACTTTTAGTAGTCAAGTTTAAGAGTTCTAGTTTCCTATTCATTTCAAGAATAACCAATAATTCGTCACATTAAGTGTGCTTTAAAGGATCATATGAAAAAATAGTTCATGAAAACTCTATTAGTAAGGATGCTAATACTTTAAATATAAATTCAAAAATGTAACTAAGCTCTTCCCTTAAGTTGATTCAAGTGAAGCCAATTTTTGATTAGACATCTCCTCAAGCTTCTCCTCACATATATTTTCTTTTTCTTTCTTTTCTTTTTTTTCTTTTTGGGATTGCTTTTCAATCCTTTCTTTTTTTTTCTTTCTTTTTCTTTTTCTCTTTTGATGTGAGGATTACTGTATCTGGATAGCCTTTAATAATTTTGAACTTCACTCTCGTCTCCCTCAAGTTGGAACTTGAAATACCTCTTTACTTTATATATAAATATTAGCCTTTAATTGATTCATCATAGAGTCACAATCTTTTCTCCTCACATAAACCTCTAAATCTCTTAACATTTCAAAAATACAGTTTTTCTTACTTTAAATAGTCAATTATAATCTAATCCTCTTATACTAAATATCTTAACCCCAATAAAGTTAACCTTCATTATTTAAAACTTTCTTTCAAATCTACTATGATATTTAAATGAAATAAAAAATTTAGTTATCTAAAATTAAGCTCAACTATTTTAAGTCATTTTAAAGTAATTTTGAAAATATATTTTATTTGAGAACAAATAAAAGTTAATTTTTCCTCCCCAAACTTAAGTTTTTCAGTGCATATTGTTGACCTCACTTTTGTTGAGGTATAGTCTCTCTTTAGAATAGCCTAGGGTCTAGCCATAGAACTTTCATGGTGACAATCTTAGAAGACTAGCAATGGGACCCTTACCCCATAGAAATTTAAAACACTTCTTTGCTTCACTTGATGTTTTCAAATGCTTAAAGTCTAACCTCTAAATGCTTAGGAGGATGAGACCAAGCATTAGGAAGCTCAAGAAGACTTCCGTAAAGGATGGTCAAGCCTTAGGACTTACCCTGGGTTGTCTAGGTGAGGCTCACAAACACATTTGCACATTACATTCTCACACACTACCTCACAACCCTAAACCAAACTTCTTTATACTTGATCCCCTACTCTTTTGGAAACTCGTGTGGGTGGTTTGCCCAAGCTTCTAACCCCAGGATAGGGTTTGGCTAGTACAAGCACATGGAGGATCCAAATGGGGAATTTCCTGGGTCCATGGCTCAATTGGATTATTAATCCCTTTCAATCCCAATTTTATCAAAAATCCAAACTTTTGACTCCTTATCCCTAAACTCCACCAAATTGCAAATTGCCCTTAAAACCTAATTTTGACCCAAAATCCCAAAATAAACAAAAATTAACAAAATCCCTCAAAAATCACCCCAAAACATTCCTCACCACTTAAAATACCCAAAGCACCTCAAATTCACCAAAATCCTCAAAATAGCCCTAAAATCCCCAAAATTACCAAATTGCCCCTCCTAACCCAAAAATTCTAAAAATTCCTAAAACCCTCCAAATATTCCCAATATCAATTTTGAACCACCACATTGACCCAATTTGACAAAATTACCCCAATTTGATCACACGCCCCAAATTGCCCCTTAAGGCCCAAAATGCCCAAATCACCCCCAATGTCTACCAAATTGACTTCAATTCTCCACAATTCCAGTTCCAAAATTTAATCAAACATCCTCAATCCCAATTGAAACCAAATTCAAGCCCAATTTAACCCACATTTGAACCTAATTTGAACCCAATCCAAAAAGCCCCAATTTTGATCATATGACCAAATTTGCCTATATTAAACCTAATGTCAATCAATTTCTCACAATTTTGAATTCTAAACTCTTCATGACATCCCCTACACAAAATTAAACCATCAATTGGCCCCAATTTGAGCCCAAACCTCACCCAAGTCCAACCAAATCCAAAATTTCTAATTTTATCCCAAATTAATCACATGTCTAAAATCTATCAAATTGAATGCCCTAACCCTAAATTTATCACTCAATTAATGTCAAGAACTCTGTATAACATCCCTATAGACTATTTTGAACCTTCAATTGGCCTTGGGTCCAACCCTAGCCTAACCTAAAGCTAAGTTAGCCCAAGTGTCCCCAAATTGACCAAATACCCAAATCAAGCCAAATTAACACCCTAAACCCATTCAAACCCCCTCCAATCCTCTCCCAAACACTTTATGACAATCATACACACCATATTGAACAATAAATTGAACCTAACCCAAGATTGAACCCAACCTAGCACAATTTGAACCCAAGTGACCCAAATTGGTCCTATGACCTAATGTGACTAAATCAAGCCAAATATGACCAACCTAAGTCCATCACAACCATCAAGTGAACCCTAAGAACCACCATAGGTCCACCTAGACCACTCTACTTGAGCCATGGACCAAGGGTTCCATGATTTATGGGATTTCCTTCCTAGACTGCTTAAATCATATGGATCTTTACCAAAATTGATCACCAACTTAATTACTCACCATGATGGTCTGACCACCTGACCTCTGGCCATCCTCCCCTACCCTGGCTAGCTGGCCTATTCTCCAGAGGAGACAAAACCGAGAGCCACCTCACATGGGAAAAACCCAAATTCACTCACATGACCTGTCCAGCTCTGATTGGCCATTACAGCTCTTCAGCACTCCACCTAAGCAGTTCATTCCACCCATTGTCAAGCTCTGAGCTCAGCCCAATGGCCATGGCTATAAAAGCCATCCTTCAAGGACAAATAGGGGACCTAAATTTTCCTAAGGATATTGTGACAAATTGCTTCCAAAGCTTCCCCAAGACCCCCTGAGTGCAAGCCCACCATGCTTAACCATTGAATCCCACTGTCCAGACCTAATTTCATAGCTCAATTCTCAGCTAAAACCAGAACACTCCCCACCATAGCTCCACAGTGCACCAAATCCAAAGTAATTGCACCCACACCATCCTCACACTGAAAGGAGAAGTTCCCCCATTAAAGCCCCATCACAGAGAGCCTCCATACCAGACTTTGATCAACACCTAAAATTGGGCCTGGTCGAACTTGGGCCTAGAAATTTCACCACAGTAAGAGGCTACATCTGGAGGTTCGTTCGGTCCAATCAAATCTGCTACAACCATCTGATTGAGGCCTCTCCTCTCAGACAAAGGTATTGAACTTCACCTTCCTGCCGAGCATGTTTGGGTTCTCCATGCATGTTGGGTTGATTTCAGGCTAGGTTAGCCGTATGGATAGGTTTGTCTAGGTTAGATGAGTCCATAGAAACAAACCTCATGCGATTGGGTTGAGTCTAGCTCTAGTTCTTAAGGCTAGAAGGTGGACGACTCTCGGGATGAACCAGTCGAAGACGATGAAGGAGCGTCGTTGGATCAAGCTTGTATTGGATGGACAACTCTGATTGAGCTAGACGGGACCACGGTATATAAAGTACAGGAAGTGTGGCTACTGAGTCAGAATGCAGCATCAAATGGCAAAGCGGGCCATAGGAGTTCAGAGCTGTCTAGGATGACACGGCGCAGCGCACGATAAGAAGGAAAATGGGATTAAATGATTTATTTAAATCATTTAACCTTTAAAAATCCATAACTTGGTGTAGAAAAATCATAAAATTAAAAGAAAAATACCCTCTTACTCAGTGAACAGAGGAGAACAATGTGGAAATGGTTTCAAGTTCATTTGATATATATTTTATTTTTCATTAATTAAATACAAAATTCAATCTTTTAATTCTACACTCACTTAGACATTTCTCTATGACTTGAAATTTAGGGATTTTGTTTGCTCTGTCATGGGGGATCTTACCTAATTTCTCCAAAGTCAGGGGGAATCCCTATGAAGAGATCCCTAATTTTTAAGGTAATCACCCCTATTTTGGTATAAAAATTATAATAATTAAAATATTAATCAGAAAAATGCAAAGTAAATTTTGGTAAGTCCTAATGACTAGAGGACCAGAGAAAAAATGTAAGATTAATTTAATTCACTAAAACTCACTCTAACATTAATTAAATCATCAAAATGAAATAAAATTAAATTGGACAAAACATAAAAGTAAATAACATAAAAATCACTCTCCATTGTAATTTAAGGTTAGAGCAACTCTCCATAAAAACTTTAATTCATTTGGAGTTGATTTGACCACTCAATTAGATTTTTTTAAATCAAATGACTTTTTTGGTATTAAAATAATTGTAATAAATAAAATACAAGTTGAAAAATTATTAAATTGGTTTTGGGAGTTCATTATAATCAGAGCAACATAAGAAAAATAAAAATGGAATTAAAATAAAATTTTCATTTTTAAAGCCACTTTAAATATTTAAATAATTAAAAATTCATAAAAATCATAAAAATAATTAAGTTTGTGGAAATGTTCTAAATTGTCTTTTAATAACTTAAGAATAATTGAATAATTTTCTTAATTTTATAAGTAAAGATATTAAAGTTTAAAGAGGTTAAAAATAAATTTTAAGACTAAAAATGGATTTTTGTTTAATTTCTCACTCAATTAATTCTAATAATTAAAATATAAATCAAAAAAATATGAAATTTATTTCTTAGGGTCTCCTTACCTTAGAGAGATTTAATAAAAATTTAAACTTTAATTTTCAAATTAAATAATATTGTATATTTAATTAATACTCCAAAAATTGAAATAATTATAATAATTAAATTAAACCTTTAAAAACTATGAAGTTTTGTCTAAGTGATCCCCTAGTCTATGTGAACCTCCAATAATTTTGTTAAGAGTAAAGGATTTGTTTTGATCAAGTTATAAAATTATCCTTGAAAATTCCTATTTTTGCATGAAAATAATTATATAAATTAAATAAGATTTGGAAAAATCACATTTTATCCTCTGATATTTTAATTGACCCATGGGAAGGGTACCATAAAAATTTCAAAGTCATTTGAGTTAAATTTGATTAATTATGAAGTAATGAGGCCTTAGAGGCAAAGTTGTAATTTTGAAGAATTCAGCCTTAATCAATATTTAGGCTTAATTAAAGTGGGAAATGGGCAATGAATGATCTTAATTAACATTATTGAATGATTGAAACAATATAGGATAAATGGTATAAACCAATCTCACTTTTGTCATATTAAAGGATAAACTTGTAATTTCTTTAATTATATTAATTTGAAAGATGATCAAAATTAAATGATCCTAAGTTAGGGGTTTCATCTTTGGGAGATGATATTTAATGATCTAAACCCCCTCCAATCAGCGGTTTAATGATAATTCAATATTTTGATAAGAATCATAATCATAAAAGTTAACATAACTTCTTTTTCTAAAATATAAATATACTCTAAAGTCTTAAGGGCTTAATAGTGAACTAGGCTTAATTAAAATTTGACTAATGAGGTTTAGAAAAGAAATATTAACTAATATCTAACACTTTTTGAAGCACTACAAGCCTAAATTTAAAATTAAATTGACAAAAAAAAATTTAATAAATCAATTTGCCCCTAGAGGCCTTTACTCGCATAATTCATAAATAAAATATCATGTGATAGTTACCCCACTTTTGGGATGATTAAAACATCAATTTCATTGAGCATAAGGGTATAAAATGGATGAATCATTTAATGAGTATGATTAGTTCAAATTAACTTAAGAAAGTTCAAAAGAATTGTGAAATATCTAGGTATTCTCTGGATCTTTTCTCAAGTCTTCTGGATATCTTGTAGGACAATTGAACTTATTATACTTATTAAAGGAAAGCATCTCTTAAGTGAATAAATAGAACCCACCAAATTATGACATAAGACTTAGTAGGCCCATGACAAATATATCAATAGGCTTTACTTTCCTGCAAATTATAAATGTTTATTGCAAAAGATATTAAAGTTTCAGGTGGAGGAACGAGAAGACTTGATATGTACGCTTTTATAAGTTTATAGCACCTTCTTCTCTGTATTTTATTTACTGCACTTTTCCTGCTGACAAGCTACATGTTAAATAACAATGTCACTCTGCATGAAAATCAAAACTTTTAGGATAGTCGTAAAACAAAAATCAAAATTAAAATCAAAATAAATCAAGATAAAATTCACCATCACAACAATTAAAATATAAGACGGCTCAAAATTTAATCACAAACAAAACAAGAATCATAAGTGAAATTAAATTAAAACATCTCTATCGAATGATTGGGAATACCTCAGAGGAGGCAACCTATGGCTACTAACGAGCTTTCACACGGTCTATATGAAAGTACGGAACTCATTAAGTTGAGTTTAGTAAATTCATCTAGACTAAGTGAATTCGAAGAAAATTGTGGTACCGCAATGAGGGAACCGTGAGATCCTAACCGGTTTCATCATAATCAACTTAAATATTCCCTTAATAAGACATTAACACGCTCCGATTTAAATATTTTTAAAATATGCTACTTCTCCCAATCTCTTCAATTTGACACTTAAAAAATTAAACCTGCTATGACGAGGAGCTTGAAGCATGCATAGTGGGCATCACGACCATCTTCAAGAGAAACTCCTTAAAAATAAACAACAAGCCATAGGACTTTGAGGTAGCTTGCCTAGTGCAACATAAATCCTCACTTTATCTATTTAGGCCTTTGCACCCTGTGCAATATAAGCCCTAACACGCCATAGATTCCGAGGTAGTCATCAGAATGATATAAATCCTCATATCTTCTAGGTTTTTCACATGATCGGTGGAAAGTGAATGTAAGCCCTAATTAAATAAAATTGGCAGGATGAAACACTAAATAATTATCTCAATTTGAAGCTAAACCATAGGATAGTGTGGGAGAACACCAAGATTATTCTTAGATCTATGTATTTTCCCTAGTCTTCTTTTTCTTTGGACTCCTACAATTATTGTTCTGAAACTTGAGCCACTCATCTATTGGATGTCATATTACCACATTTTCTTGAAGATCCTACCTTTTGGAAGTCATGAATATAATATTTTTTATCTATATTAAGAGTTTTCTTAGGTGACTTTGGCTGTCTATGATGTAATTAACTATAGGGGCTTGCCCTTATAGGAAACCTAAAGACCCCAGATTAATATAAACCCTATCTATTTCTTTTATATTAGGTAGGGGAAGTTGTTGGTCAACATAAATGGTTCGCAGACCAAATGAATTTCATGGATTCTTTAGTTTATTTGATCAAGCCTCACCACCAAGAAATATATCCATTCTTCGGGATAGGTACATGGCTTGCGATGAAGTGCTTGATTATTTAAACTATTGCATATATGAGATCGGTTTCATTTCATATTTTTTAAAATTAAAAATGATATTTCTTTGAAATTATATATGCATATAAATTAAATCTATTTTAAAACCCTTTTGCACCGACACATATCAAATTAATAAAAGAGAGAGAACAATAGAAAACAAACTAAGCTTTTTGTCCCGGGCTTTTGATTCTTCTGAAGCACGTAGGTATTAATTAATAATTTAACTACAGGCATAAAATAGTTAGAAACATTGTTCACATATAGAGATTTGCAGGGTAAAAAAATTTAAAATACCACTTTAAACACTTAATACAACATCCATTACACTTTTTCTACAACAGTGACAAACTAACATAAGCTTCATTACAACTTAACTAAAATAAGAAAAAAATACAATTACTACACAACTACTATACAAAAGCAAATAGCAAACACAAAGGTTTGCACATAACAAACCAAAAAAAATACTACACTACCAATCATCCTCTCTTTCTTCTTCTGCTCATTCTTCTTCCTCGGGCTGGTTTGGAATATACAGAGGCAAGTAGGAAATATCTCACTAGCTTATCCCCTCATGAATCTTGTCTGAGCATCATGATAAGCAATATCATATTCCACTCTTCTTCTCTGATAATCATCATTGATGCTATTTCTTACTTCCAAACCATCAATCTTGCTAGGAAGCCTTGTAATATCACCTTGTTGTATCATCAGCAGCTCCATAACATCAAAAATAGTAGGAGTCTTGAAGGTAGAAGGTATGTCATGACTAGCAGAGGGAATCTCACTACTCTTACCTCCAGATCTCCATCCTACATGAGATTCATAAGTGTGAATGTTGGCCTAACTAATAGGCTTCAAAGGGTGGACCAACGCTTCGCTACTATTAACCTCAAGTCCTGATTGTATACATAATGTATATATCAGGGCATGATGTCTCAATCCTTCAGTTGTTTCTCCCTTAGCTATAGTCAGAATGCTATTATGAATAACTCTACCAATGTTAATTATTCTCATGTTTTGGAATTCAAAATAGCTCTGTCTCTAGAAACTTCACTATGATGATAAGTAGATAGTAGTCTTGAAGAAATAAAGTAATGTCAAGCTTTAGATGCAACATTAAGAGTGGAAGCAAGAAAGTTTATCTTTTTTCTTTGCTTAGTTTTCGACTCCCCTTTTTTATTAGTAAGAAAAGTAATTACCTCAATCAAAGCAACATCCACAGTACCAAAAGATTTGTACTCACAGAACGGATTATCTCTCGATTGGTAGAAAGCATTGATCCAAGAAGAGTGAATTCTACCATTTGTCCTCGAACCAGCACATATTCTTCTTTAGTATACCATAAGTTAGCATAAAACTCATGGACTACATCAACAACAACATCGATAGAAAAATAATAGAAAGTTTTCCAATTCCGATCAGCAATCACCTACTCCACAATTTTGCCCGGATTTTCAAATCCTCGATCTTGTATACACTTTTTGCTTTGGAGTGTAGATTTGAAATGGTATTGCGCTTTAACATTCACAAATTTCCTTTTATCAAAATCAAACTTTCTCTTTCCCTTAAACATTTTTGGAGCCATATCAAAATTTTAATAAAATTTACAAATAAGTCCCAATAAATTTCCAAAATCACATTGCAATAGACTTCAAATCAAATCTAACAAGTAAGAGCATTTCACCAAGAATTATCTCAAAATTTTCTTCAAAAAGACTAAATTTTTGGAACTCTCTAATGTAGGAGATTTCCATGGTGAAAATAAAAAAAAATTAGCTTAAAGTAAAGCTCTTACCAAGGGAAGATGAGATCTAACCTCAAAAAGCTTCGAAATCTCCTTAAATCCAAATGTAAGCAAGCCCTAGGGGTGTTTTTCGGCCTTAGCTGGAAGTTGAAAATTATACATGGGGTAGTTACTTTTCAAAATTAAAATTTTTAAGGGAAACTGAAACTTTCGGGTTTTGGGTACTGAATCGGGTGTCGTCGGCGCTAGACCAAATTTCTGGTTCCATAATTATCTTGTAATTTTGATCATTTTAAAGTTTCAACGACAATTAGCCTTTTTAAGCATCTATATTCAATATTAAGTAATGAACTAATACCAATTATTATACAAACAACACAAAACATCACTTTTATATATATAATACAAAGTTACAAACTTACACACATCAATCATTCTACTACATTAATAATTCAGCGTCGCGATCAAACCACAACACTCTAACGTTGAAAACAAAACATAAATTCAAATCTTAGGCATAATAAGTCTAATATCACACCATAAACAAGCCAAATACAAATCAAACTCAAGCAAATAAAGTCCAAGTACCTAATAAAGTAGATAAAATAAAGAATCACTACTTCTCCTCAATGTTAGTGTTATCTTCTCTAATATCTCCCATGTATTAGTGGTGTAGAATCAAATTGAAGAAGGGTCAATACGGGAATTCATCAGTCAAATCGTCTTCAATCCAAACTTTTTTCTTCATCAATCGTATCAATCCTTCTTTCATACGCCTAGTATGATCAAATTGTTCCTTCATCCTCCAATTTAGGTGATCAAATAATTCAGATATATTATTACTCGCTTCCATGAGATTTCGTACCTCTTTCTCCAATTTCTTGATCTTTCTTAGAATTAGTTGCACACTTTCAGGAAAATGAGTTTGAATAGGAAATAAACTCTAAGATGGTTAATCCGCAGTTATGCTCAGATTAGTTTCATTCTCAATTGATGGACAGTCATAACATTTGTTGGGCCCATGGGCTTCCAAGGGAGAAGCACTTTTTCCTAACCCTCATAAGGTACTTGTGACTGGCTGCAAAGAAGAAATATAGTGGAAGGATGTCCCAAGCCATAATTTGATCCATGCACAATCAAACCCAAAAAAGATTTCACAATTATGGTGCCAATTTTAACAGGCCTTCCAGTTTGAATACAATAGTTCAATATTGCACTTTTCTTCATCACATTACAAATTTTCATGGTCAGTAGTAATTTCAAAGATATAAAGAAATGTCATTGCTTTAATACAGGATTCAATAAGGTAGTAGAGAAATTGACATACACGTAGTTTATTATCTCCTAATCTTCGCCTTCATCCGTCAGATATTGATAGATTTCATTCATATTGTCTCCCGTAGGGACAAAATTGGTGTAATGACAGATTGGCACTTTATCTATCATGTAATATTAATTTATCTGAGAAGGAGTGAATGATATCCACCTACCTCGCACATAGACGACTCCTTAGTTGATTTCATGAATATTTGCATAAAATTCCTTCACCACAGGAATGACTACTCGGCAGTAGTGTAACAAAACACTTCCCAAAGTCTCTGCAAAATTATTTCTTCTACACAAACACTAAGAACATTCATACCTCGATTGACAAAGCCTCATTCCTTGACAAGCCTCCTCTTTATAAGAACTTTGTCACAAAGTCGTTGTGCCTCAAAACTAACAGACTTTCTCCTATTGAAAACTCTAAATCTTGGAGATTCTAAGAAGTTGGAAGACATGGAATGTAGATTTTGGAACTACTTCTCATTTTTCTGGAGTTTATGAGTTCTAAAATGAGTCTGGGGAGTTATAGGACTGAAACTCTTGCTTAAAACCGTAAAATTCTGCCATTTGAAACTTCAAAAATCGCTACTTAGCCGTCAGCGCCATCGCCGCTGGATAGGGTGTCTTCAGCACCCATGCTCCAAATAATACAAATGCTTTCTAGAAAATCTCTTCGTAGGCAACCATTTGGGCACCGTCGACGCTAGAGCACAATTTTTCTCCAACATCATTTTCATCCATATGAACTCCAAATCTTCGATTCAATCCAATAATTAACATCATTTAGGATATTTATGAGTGAGTAGGACTCAAATATAAAACAAATCTAATAATAATATCAACTTTAATCACATCAAATCGAACATACTAACCAATAAAGATAACTATGGGTTGCCTCCCATAAGCGCTTGGTTTAACGTCGTTAGCCCAACAAAAATTAGTTTCATTCAGGATGACTTAACATTAAAACCTTTTTAAAATTAGGTTGTGAACCCTCAAAATATGGTTTTAATCGATGCCCACTAACTTTAAATGTTCTTCCATTTTTAGGATCCCCAATATCAACAGCTCCAAACTGGTAAACTTTTATAACAATGAAAGGTCCTATCCACCTAGACTCAAGTTTTTCAGAAAATAATTTTAACCTTGTATTATATAACAAAATTTCTTGTCGAGGTTTAAATATCTTTCTTATAATCTTCTGATCGTGCCATATCTTCATTTTCTCCTTATAAATTATTTCATTATCATAAGCTTCATTTCTCATTTCTTCCAATTCATTAAGTTGTAATAATATTTTCTCACCAGCATCCTTTAAATTGAAATTAAACTATTTAATCTACCAATATGCTTTATATTCCAATTCAACTGGTAAATGATAAGTTTTTCCAAAAATCAGTCTATAAGGAGACATTTTTATAAGAGTTTTATAAGCAGTCCTATATGCCCATAATGCAGTATCTAATCTCGTAGACCAATCTAATTTATGAGGATTTACAGATTTCTCCAAAATTCATTTAATTCGCAATTAGATACTTTAGTTAAACCACTTGTCTAGGGATGATAAGCAGTTAATATTCTATACATAATATTATGTTTCCAGTCAATATCTGAATCAGATTATTTCTAAAATGGGATCCACCATCAGTAATGATAACTCTCAACATTCCATATCTTGTAAAAATATTTTTCATTAAAAATTTTGAAACACTTCGAGCATCACATTTGGGTAAAGTTATTGCTTTAATCCATTTTGATACATAATCTACTACAATTAATATATATATATATGTATATATATATATATATATATATATATATATATATATATATATATATATATATATATATATATATATATATATATATATATATATTCTCAAATGAAGGAATAAATGGTCCCATAAATTCTAGTCCCCAAACATCAAAGATTTCAACATCTAATGAAAATTTAAGGGCATTTCATTTCTTCTAGAAAAATTACCTACTCGCTGACATCGATCACATGTTTTAATATATCTATCAACATCCCTAAAAAGAATAGGCCAATAGAATCCAGATTATAAAATCATATGTGTAGTTTTGTCTGTTCCAAAATGTCCCCCAAATTTAGAATCATGACATATCTGAATAATTGGTTCAATTTCTTCATAAGGCACGCATCTCTTAATAACTAGATCCTTGCATTGTTTATATAAATATGGGTCATCCTAAAAAAAAAATTTGGCATCATATAAAAATTTTTACTTTTGTTTCTTTGGTAATTCAGGTAGTAAAATATCACTTACATTATAGTTTACAATATCAGCATACCACAGTAAATTTCATTCCTTAATATTATAAATTTGTTCATCAGGAAAAGTTTTTGTGATTTCATCTTTAAAATTAGAAAATTCATGTTGTTCTAGCCTAGATAAATGATCAACTATTTGGTTGTCAGATCCTTTTCTATCCACTATGATGAAGTCAAATTCTTGCATTAGAAGTACCCATCTGATAATCTTGGTTTAGCATCCTTCTTTTGCATTAAGTATTTGATAGCAGAATAGTCTATATGCACTATACACTTAGTCCTAATTAAGCACGACCTAAATTTTTGAAAAGCATATACAATGCTTATAACTCTCTTTCAGTAGTGGTATAATTAATTTGAGCATCATTAAGAGTTTTACAAGCATAGTATATAGCTTTAAAAATTTTATCATACATTTATCCTAGAACAGCTCCAATTGCATAATCACTGGCATCACACATAAGTTTAAATGGTTTCTCCCAATCAGGTGAAACTATTATAGAGGCAGTGATTAATTTTTCTTTCAATAATTCAAAGGCATTTAAACATTATTCATTAAAATCAAATTTCTTATCTTTTTCTAAAAGTTCACACAACGGTTTAGTAAGTTTTAAAAAATCTTTAATATAACGCCTGTAAACGTGGTTGGAGGTAGTAGGCTCGCGATGATTTGAATCTTTGCAGGGTCTACTTCGATGCCATATTCAAAAATTTTATGCCCAAGCACAATTTCTCCTGCAACCATAAATTGACATTTCTCCCAATTTAGAACTAAATTTATTTTTTCACATAACTCCAAAATTTTTTCTAAATTATTTAAACAAGCATCAAATGAAGTTCCAAATACGGAAAAATCATCCATAATAACTTCTATTCTATTATCAATTAGATTACTGAAAATTGACATCATACATCTTTGAAATGTTGCATATATGTTACATAATCCAAAGGGCATTCATCGAAAAGCAAATGTTCCATAAGGACTAGTAAAGGTGGAAATTTATTGATCCTCAGGAGCAATTGATATTTGATGATAGTCAGTATATCCGTATTTGTGCCCAGGAAGCCTATCCAACATTTAGTCAAGAAAATATAAAGGAAAGTGATCTTTCCTAGTGGTGTCATTTAATTTTATATAATCAATGTAGATTTATCAACCAGTGACTTGTCTCATGGTTATAAATTCATTTCTTTCGTTAGTCTCAACTGTCACTCCTCCTTTCTTAGGAATACAATGGATCGAACTTACCGACGCATTATCTGAAATAAGATATATAATTTCAGCATCCAACCATTTCAAAATTTCCTTTTTTACTACTTCCTTTATCAATGGATTTAATTTTCTTTACGGATCAGCTTTAGGTTTATGTAGTTCATCCAATAGAATTCTATGCATACTGATCGAATGACTGAATCCTTTAATATCAGTTAATGTCTAACCAAAAGCTTTTTTATATCCTTCAATGTTTCTAGTAATTTCTGCTCTTGTAAATCATTCAAATTTGAGGATACAATAACTGGTAATGTAGATAATTCTCCTAATAATACATGCTTTAAATGGTTAGAAAGTAATTTCATCTTAAGTTCAGGAGGTTTTATGATTGAAACAGTTAAACTTTTATTATCATTTTCTGTAATATCCAACATCTCAAATATTTCCTGAACATAATCTAGTTCTTCATTATCAATCTCAACATATTTTTCTTCCATTTCATCTTCATCCTCACATTTTAAATTTCCTTGCTCACGTTTCTCTTCTTATTTTTCCTTAAAATGCCCATCTTTTAAGTAGTCACAAATTTCCATTCGAAAGCATTTATTATCTTCTTATGTTGCTGGATACTTCAGAGCTTTTGATATATTGAATGTCACCTCTTGATCATTAACTCTAATAGTTAAGTCTCCTTTTTGAACATCTATCATGGCTCTTCCAGTAGCAAGGAATGGTCTTCCCAAAATTATAAGAATTTCCTTATCTTCCTCCATATCTAAAAACAAAATCTACATGGAAGATAAATTTATCAACCTTCACTAAAACGTCATCACAAATCCTTTAGAATAAGTAATAGAACGATCAGCTAATTAAAGAGTTACTAAAGTAGGGAAAATTTATGCTATTCCCAACCTTTTACAAGTTGATAGATGCATGAGATTAATTATGTCTCCTAGATCACATAAGGCTCTTTCAAAAAACTTTTCTCCAATAGCACAAAGAATAGTGAAGCTACCAGGATCTTTAAGTTTTTCAGGAAGCTTTTTATGAATAATTGAGCTACACTCTTCACTGAGTGCAACGGTCTCATTATCTGTAAAATTTCTTTTCTTATTTAATATATCCTTCCTAAACTTCACATAATTGGGCATTTGTTCTAAGGCATCAACAAAAGGGATATTTACAGTTTTTTTTAAGGATTTTTAGGAATTTTTAGAATAGTTTATCTCTCTTTTGTTGCTTTTATCTTTGAGGAAACAGAGGTGGTGGTCCTTCAACAGTAATTTTCATCTTTTTAAGCGGATATTCTAAATAGAGATATATTATCATTACCTTTTTCAGTTTCCACCTTTTGTTTTTCACTTCAACATCTTTTTGCACTCTTAATTCCAATGTTTTTCCACTTCTTAACTGTATAGCCTTAAGTTGTTCTTTATTTTGATCCTTTAGGTTAATCTCGACATTGCTAGGAAAAATTCTTGAAGGTCTATTACTAAGTGCAGTAGCAATGTCATAATTGATTTTCAATATTTTTAAAAGCAGCTCCCTGACTTTGTAATTAGTTCCCTTGACTTTGTAATTGATTACCCATATTTAATATCAATTCTTCCATAGACAACTTCTTTTCCTTAAAGTTTGTATTACTATTGAAACCTGAAGGATAATAAGGTCCATAATTAGTGTTTCCCTGGTTGTTCAAATTTCCCAATGGGTTACTGCAGATTAACAGTAGCAGTGTTATTATTCTAGTTTAAGTTTGGTGGTTTTTTCCAACCGAGATTATAATAATTAGAATAAGGATTGTTGGGTCTATTATTTATAGCATTCAAAGTCTCATAAGATGATTGAGAATCTACTATTTGTCCCAATGAATTTTCCTCCAACACCTGAGGCATTTGAGAATAGTTCAAACTAAATTGATCTATTTTCTTCGAAATTGCAGCAATTTGAGAAGCCAACATAGATGTTGCATCAAAATCATGAATACTAGCTACTCTTTTTGGATTTAGCTGCTCAGTAGGCCACTAAAAATTATTAGTAGCAATCTCTTCAATTAAAGAATATGCCTCATCAAAGGGTTTTGACATTAACAATCCACCAGCAGCAGCTTCAATGATCGATCTAAGAGATCCCACTAATCTATTATAAAATGTTTGAATTATTAACCAATCTAGTAAAGCATGATGTCGAAACATTCTAAGGAGATCTTTAAATCTTTCTCAAGCTTCATATATTGATTCCCCTTCAAACTAATAGAAAGATGTAATATCGTTTTGAAGCTTAGCAGTTTTTGATGGATGGAAATATTTTGATAAAAAATTGTGTGATAGTTCTCCCCAAGTTCTGATAGATCCTGGTGCTAACGAATCTAATAGCACATTAGCTTCATCCCTTAGTGAAGAAGGAAAAAGTCTAAACCTTACAGCGTCATTCGACACTCTGTCACATTTAAATGCATCACACAATTTTATAAAACTAACAAGATGTAAGTTAAGATCTTCATTCGGTGTTCCACCAAATTGATTATTTTGTTCCATTTGGATAATAACAGGTTTAAGCTCAAATGAATTAGCAGCTACATCAGGATTTTGAATACTTAAATGAATTTCATCTGTTGTAGGGTTAGCATAATCTCTTAAAGGTCTATGTTGATGTTCATTTTCATTTCTTTGGTTATCTAAATTGTTCACCATTTTGCTTAAATTTTTAGTTTCATTTTTTGTTTTTGAATTTTTCTAATAGTGCATTCTACCTCAGAATCGTAATGTACAAAACCTTCAGATCCAAAACTGCGCATCCACAAATACAAATTATAAAATAAGGGTTTCTAGTACTACTAAATTTAATATTGCCTCCCCAGCAACAACGCCAAAAAACATGACTGCGAGCTGCTGCTACTAAGGAATAAATTTTTAAAAGTAATTTCAGTTCAATCATAAAATATAATTAGTTTAATAAGATAGCAGCCAATCTATACGCAAGTATACGTATCGTTCAAGTAATGTAGGGCTCTAGCGGAGTCCTGATTTTTTATCCCACAGGGAGGAAGTAAACCTTAAAGCGTAGCACAGAAATTCAAGATTCAAATTTGAAAAGCACCAAAAGTATTACCAAGATGCTAAGTTTAAATATGCTAGAGATTTTAAAATCACGAAATTACTTTCTAGACTTCAGATTAAAGTTGACTACTACTACAATAAGTTTTGTAATGCAAGATTCAAGTTTAGAGAAAGTGTCCTCCCCCTCACAATGATATTATGGTAAGTGAATGATATAGATTAGTTTGATTATTGTATTGTTCCAAATAGGAGCATACCTATTATTTACCCTCTTCCGAGTGTTATCACGAACATTGGCTAATTTTAGGTTTAGTCCCTAAATTCGTGGTTAGGCTGGGAGGATACTGGCTCTCACTCCAGAGCTCCTACTTCCCTTCGCCTGAAGGCTAACTCTTACTTTAGCTTCCAAATACTAGGACCGATTTAAGGATTTTAATCTGTTACCATAAAATCTCCAATTCTATGTCCAACAAACCATATTTCCCTATTTATTTACACCCAACCCCCATGAACTATATCACTAATTCATGGACAATAAATGTAATCTCCACTTTTGTTGTAGAAAGCATAGCCCTTTCGGATCGTATGTTTCACAACATATTTTAACAATTCAATTGGCCAGATCGAAAATCAAATAAGGAACTAAGTGAAAAATCATCACCATTTATAAGCATTTATATGGCACATATAATCCAAACCATCACATCACCATTTATCGTTGCAATGAGAAAGACAAAAAAATCTACTCATAATTCATGAGGAAGATACGGAAAAACAAAGATATTATATATGAAAGCAAAGTCATACAAATAATAAGAAGTCAATACAACTTATCTTAATTTCTTCCCAAGCAAATCCCTTGAAGTTCCTTTGAATCTTCTTCTCTCTTCACAACAACACCCAATTTTCTCTTGGAATAGTAAGGAAGAAACAATCTCTCACTTTCCCTCTCCTTCTACAACTCTTTTAAGAAGAATCCCTCACAAAATAACACTAAAAACCAAACCCTAAACTCTAAACTCTCTCTAAAAATTTTCTCTCAATTCACACACACTTTACTTCACTTACATCAACACAGACCATACACCACCTAATTCTGAAGCCCAAAACAAGTTAAAATAGTTTAGGAATCAATAATCCCTCCAAAATTCGTCCAAATACATTGAATTTAGCCTCCACAGAAATTTCGTGTAATTTAATTCTGGACTCTCTAGAAAAAGCTCCGTCGGCGCCCATTCTGGCGTCGTCGGCACCAGAACTTCAAGTTCTTGGTCGTAGCCTTTTTTCACTCCAAATTCATTCCTTTTCTCTTTTTAGATGATTTTGAGAAAGAGAAGCGAAAAGGAACGAATTTGGAGTGAGAAAAGCAAAAAAACTAGACTTTTGAAGTTCTGGCGCCTACGGAGCCCAAACTGGTGCCGACGGCGGCTTTTTCTATAGAGCCAGAAATTAAAAGGCATGATAGACCACCGACGGCGCCCTATCTAGCGCTGACAGGGCCCAATGTCAATGGAGGCCAGATTCAATGTATTTGAATGACTTTTGGAGGGATTCTTTTGGCAACTCTTGGAAATTCGTTCCTAGACTATTTTAACTAGTTTTGGACGCTAGAATTGAAATGTTTTGGAGGTTTTAGGATTTTTAGAGACTTTTGGAGAGTATTAGAGAGAGTGTGTGTGTGTCATTGTAAATGTGTGTGAGTGAAAAGGAAGTCTTTAGAGAGAGTCTAGAGTTTAGTGTTTGGTGTTTAGTGTTTTTTTGTGAGGGATTCTTCTCAAAAGAGTTGTAGGAGGAGAGAGAAAGTGAGAGATTGCTTCTTTCCTACTATTCCAAGACAGAATTGTGTGTTGTTGTAAAGAGAGAAGGAGATTCAAAGGAACTTCAAGGGATTTGCTTGTGGAAGAAATCAAGATAAGTTGTATTTACTTTTCATAGTTTGTTTGACTTTACTTTTATATATAAAATATTTGTTTTGTTGCATCTTCCTCATGAATTCTGAGTAGATTTTTTTTTCTTTCTCGTTGCAATGATAAATTGTGAAGTGATAGTTTAGATTGGATGTGCCATATAAATGCTTAGAAATTGTGATGATTTTTCACTTCGTTCTTCATTTACTTTTCGACCTAGCTAATTGAATTGTTAAAATATTTCATGAAACATACGATCCGAAAGAGCTATGCTTTCTACAATAAAAGTGAAGATTACATTCAAACTCCATGAATGATGAAGTTTATGGGGGTTGGGTGCGAATAAATAGGGAAATATATTTGTTGGGTGTAGAATTGGAGATTTTAGGGTGACAGACTAAAATTTTCAATTTGGTCCTAGTGTTTGAAAACTAAAGGAAGTGAAAGCTTTGAAGTGAGAGCCAGTATCCTCCCATCCTAACCACAAATTTAAGGACTAAACCTAGGATTAGCCAATTTTCTTTATAACACTCGAAAAAGGGTAAATAATAGGTACGCTCCTATTTAGCACAATACAAATATTAAACTAATCTATATTATTCACTCACCAAAATATCATTGTAAAGGGGAGGACACTTTCTCTATATGAACCTTACAATACAAAACTTAGTGTAGTATTAGTTATTTAATCTGAAGTTTAGAAAGTTCTGTAGCAATTTTAAATTCCCTTGCATCTTTAAATGTTAGTGATTGTAGTATTTATTTTTAGTGATTTGCAAATTTGAATATTGGATTTTTATGCTACGCTATAAGGTTTGCTCCCTCCCTGTGGGATCGATAACTAGGACTCCACTAGAGCCCTGTATTACTTGAGCAATACATATACTTACTTAAAGGTTGGCTGCTTTGATATTAAACTGATTATTTTTTATAACTGAATTGAATACACTTTAGAATTTTAATTTACATTAGCAAGCCACGCACCAACCATCGCCTTACCTGCCTTGAAAAGATGCAAGGGAGATCGACATACTCCAAGTTTGAGGAAGTAAAAAACCCATCAGACTAATGAATTTTTGCAAGGACTCATATCATGGTGGAGGAGCTCCCTTAACAAAGAAAGAGAGTCCCTATCCAACTGCTACGAGGAAAATTCCCACTCGTCCCAATTCTTTGAGTAAGAAGTTCACTATTTCAAAATTCAATGAACAAAAAAAGTTGATCAAAATAGCCCGATCCAGTGAATCCCCTCTTTCATATATTTCATCTCTTCTCAATTGGCAACAATAGTTTCCTTCACCATCTTGAGGAGCTTTCTAACAATTTGACCCAAGAATGAGCCCTTGCATAAATTTGGTACATCAATTTTTAAACATAAGTGATTCGTACCTGTGGTATGTTCTCTCCACATACCACAAGAAGACACCTCCTAGGTTCAATCTGATCTTTACGTTCAAATTTAGTGAGTGAGGAGTCCCAGCTATTAGATATCAGTCAGCAAGAAACTCGACAGCATTGTGTTGGAATGTTATTCTGACTAGCACTTTTCTTCGCAAGCATCCCTTGCAAAATTTTGACAGCTCCTCAACCCTTTTTCAGAAATGATTTTGACCCATCATCAATAAATTTTAAAGGTGAACAACAAGGAATCAAACCTTCTTATACTCTTTAAATAATGAGATTTCCAAACGTAACTGGCAACAATCTATTACTATTTTATCAAAAATGGAAAGTATCTCCAGAATCACGAGCCCCCTCTAAAGTCATTTCACTCATGTATAGAGAAATTTTGACACCTATTCGACTGTCCTTTATGAAATGACTGCTTGCGCTCAGTGCTTTAAAAGCTGATGGCATGTTCATTCCACGACCACTAAATGTTATTCCTACTTATCCACAAATACTAGAAAGTAGCCTTTTTAGGGCAGGCAAAGCATAAAAATGGCCACCTCAATGCTCGAGCAATAAAAGTCCTTGGGAGATAAAGGCATGTCTTGGCATTGATCTCAGCTCAAGCTGATAGGCTCCCTCCTATGCACAAAAATGTAGTGAGTAGCATGCAAGTCCTCTCTATAGGGTGTCTAAGTGGGCTCCTTACAATGATAGTGATAATATCTGCTTAATACATCTTTTGCAAGGCCTGAGTTGCCTAAGGCAATGACATAACAACCATATTTGCAGTATGACCCAAGTTAAAGGTTCAGTAAGGCCACATTTTTCATATCCACATGAGAAAGAAAACTGCCATTTCTGGCTTCAGATACTGAGAGGATTGAAAAGATATTACACCAAAATTACATTTATGAATAATAGTTACAACATTCATATATTCTACATGAAGATATATCTCTTCTTTAGAGAGAACAAAATATAAGGAAAATGGTCATTTTCTTTCATCTACACATTGCAAGGATCTTCATCTTTTTTCACGTCTAACTGAGGAACAAACTTCTTAAGTTTATAATAAGTGTCTACGGATGGGTCTAAGTATCACTTTCTTATCACGATATGTAGAATAAATTAATAAATTTCTTCAAAAGAATCAACCATCATCTCTCAATATTTAGGAACAGCTTCCAGCTCGCCCAAAAATTCTTTGACGGTCTCCTTCTCTACTAAGAACTTCTCCAAGTCAGCTATTCGACACTCCCGCTCATGAATTATCAAGTTATCAGCTCGGGTCTTCTCTTCAGCCTTCAAAGACTATGCCTTTAAGGCTTCTGATAAAGCAGTGACATTAGCCTTCAATCCCCCGATCTTGACATTGTGAGCGCTCATCTCAAAAGTTGCCTTCAAGTGCTCCTAAAATAATTTCACCTTATCCAACTCTAGTCCTGTGAGTTTAAAACAAAAATTGATACTTTCGACTTCCAATTTCATCCTCTTTAAATCTGACAACATTAGCTTCGTAACGAGCCGCTGACAACATTCGAAGCCCATTTTACAATTAGTGATGTGATAGGCACACTAAGTACATCCATGGCCATGCGTTCCCCATATTCTTCATCACCAAGATGTGAATCATCCCTCGATGGGCTTCTACCTGAGCCATTAAAGTAGAGGTCATGATTAACAACCCCATCAAAAAATTCTTATCAAAAAATGGCTGATTATACATCCAATCTTCGGATAACTTTATAATCAACTGTGTTCTTACCTTATTTCTCTGAATGGATCGTCCTTTGAAATCAATATCCTCCCAGTTGGAAGTTTTAGACAGGGATGTCAGATGTGTAAGAGTAGATGACCACCCCGCTTGTCCCTTTCTACGCTTCTTTGATAAAAGATCCTCAGCCTGTGGTTCAATGAGGGAAACCTCATGAGCAATTTCCTTGTCCTTATTTCTTGAAATTGTTCTTGAGCTTGAACTTGGGGAACTAGAGGATCAATAGTCATCTCTACAGTAAGAACTTCCTCCTTAACTTACTTGACAATAATAGGGCATACTGACCTCAGTCTCCTTGTCATTGTCACAAAGATCTATCACATTGTCTTTACCACCAGCTTGACCGAAGCCCATCACCCCCTCCTAACAAAAAGGTTCAAACTGAAGCCTCGCGTCCTCTGTCATCTTTATAACTAGCTTCATACTCTTATCTAAAAAAACTTGAGATACTTCATAATCTTCAAGTGCAACTATGAAGAGTACAAACAATGATAATAGGAAATAAGTATCGTGAAGAGTGTATTTCAAAGTCCCAAACAATATGTAGTTCTTCACATCTAGCTGCCTCCTTTGTAAACTTAAATAACTGAGTTTCTCAAGTTCAGAGAGGCTCTCCTCACGTATAGTGGTTTGGGACATCAAATACTCAGTAGTAAGGTGCACTTTCCATTCTTTCTCGCTCCCCACAAAATAGAATGTTTTCCTCTGTGAGTGATTCTTATGTTCGAGACCATCAAATAACACCATCGAAGAGGTGAAAATTCATGTTTCATCTTAAACTTTATCAAGATCAAAATAATTCCATCAAACAATTAACATGTGACCGTGAAAATATAGGATGAATGACATTAACACATATATGAATTTAGGGAAAATTTGTGCCATGAGTAACCCGTAAAAGAGTAACACCTTTCCAACTCTTTACATAAGGGAAACCAAATACTTATTATTGGTCATAATAATAGTAAACTTCATTTTCTATATGTGAGTTAGGCTCTTCATCTGTTTCCATTATCCTAGTAGTGACCAATTGATCAAAAAGGAATTTATCAAGAATAGTAGCCATAATAGCAGGCTTTGGTATTGAGCCAAATTTGAAGTTATATTAAAGGAATAGGTTCTTGTTATCCTTCATCTCAACAAAATTATCAAGCTCAAGCAAAACGAAACATAGGGAATTAGAAATTAGAAAGTCGGGCAGAACTAAACAAAGCATGCTCTCTAGATGGAGTATATAGAGGGGCAACAACCATACCAACAAGCGTAGGCATGTTTGTATGAAACCCACCTTATGGTGTTTCCCACTCAAAATTTAAAAAATTACCTTGGGGGCCTAGTACTTGAAGACAACTAGAGACTTTTCAGGAAAAATGTGCTCTTTTATAAAAATATTTCTTTTATCAAATAAATATGAAGCAAGAATGCAAAAAGAAAGGCTGAATATGTGAGACAAAAAATTTTATATAGAAAAATGATGATCGACAAGTAAGGAGGCACCTACTTAGCTGTATGGCCCTGGATAACTGAAAGGATCGCCCTTCTAATATCTTTTATAAATTGTTAATAGAAGCTCAAAGAAGTGGTTGATACTTCTCCATTTCGGGGGGAAGGAATCCTACGTGTACAAGGGCATATATAATAGATTTCATTGCCTCTTTACCAATATTTGTCATAACCTCCCCAAAAGTAGGAGAGACGACATATTGAGACATGATTTTCTCTTCAATCTTCATACTCGCTATTTTTCTATCCATCACTCAAATGCAAAGATTCTCCAACTCCGTTCGGGCGTCCTTTAACCATTTCATCTCTCAATCAAGCTTCAGCTTGAATATCTCGAGATCATCCCTCACCTATAAATCTAGCCGTGAGTCTTCATGATGACCTCATTAAAGAATGTCTGATCAATTTTGGTGTCAAAGAGCTCTATTTTGAACTCCCTTTCGATCAATTTTGAAGCCACTCCTGATCCAAGAACAACACTTGAACTTTTCACTTTATGAAGGTCTTCTTGTTAGCATATTTAGATAAAATATAAGAGATTGAGGACTTCTTCTTCAAGCTCTCCTATTTTTGTCTGAACTTCCTCAAAGACAATCAATTCATAAGCAATCCTAGTCTCTAATTCAATATGAGTGATATTAAACTTCTCTTTCTCCCTCATAAGGGTATGATGAGATGCATCAACAGTGTATGACCACTGCCAAGCAATCAAGAAACTCTCCATTAGAGTAATATGATGATCCACCCGGTCTATAACACTGATTGTTGATGTGGTGCTTTTGTATTGAAATATATTTTCTTTTAGACACCAGAATACAAACAAATGTATAAGCATCACACAAGTAATTAGGGCTCTAATGGAGTCCTGGTTATCGATCCCACGAGGAAGGTATTACTTTTGACAATAGTACTAAATTACAATGTTTAAAATTTATAAAAGTTACAGGTTAAAAGCACAAGTTGATAATATTTTATTATGCTTAAGGAACTAAATTAACAAACTACTATTTAAATTTCAAAGTAAATTTACTAATTTTAAATAAAGTTTAACTATTTTAGTAACGAAAGATTCAAATTTTGAGAAAGCATTCTCCCCCTTGCAATGGGTTTATGGTTAGTGAAAGATTTAGATTATTGAAAATTGTATTGTGTCAAATAGGAGCATTCATATTCTTTACCCACTGTCGAGTGCATAAAGAACATTTGCTAATCTTATGTTTGGTCCCTAAATCAGTGGTTAGGCTGAGAGGATACTGGCTCCCACTTCCTCCTCCCTTGAGGGCTAACTCTCCTTTTAGTTTACAAACACTAATACCGAATTAGTCTATCACCCTTAAATCTCCAATTATACACCCAATAAAGTATATTTCCTTATTTATTTGCACTCAACCCTATGAACTACATTCTCGTCCATATAATTGAATCTGATCTCCACTTTATTGTAGAACTCATAGTCCTTTCGGATCTTATTTTTCACAACAAATTTTAACATTTAAATTGGCCAGATTGAAAAGTAAATGAAGAACGAAGTGTAAAATCATTACAAGTATTTAACATTTAAAAAGCATATTCAATCTATCTCATATCCTATTGCAAGAAGAAAGACTAAGAAATCTACTCAGAATTGATAAGAAATATACGAGAAAGCATAGATTTTATATATAAAAGAAAGTTCATACAAAACACAACTTATGTGTAACTCTTCTCCAAAGCAAATCCCTTGAAGTTTCTTTGATTCTCTTTCTCTTCTTACAACAACACTCAAAACTCACTCCAAACAAGACTCCATAGACTCCCTACAGCGACTCTTCACTTTTCTCCACTCACACCCACGCCTAACACACAAAAACCTATGACTCCTTTTCTTTTATGGCAGTTTTTACATTCTAATATAGTGTAGAGACAAGTTTACCAAGAGATGCCTCAAGCAACCCTCCAAAAAAGAGTCCAAATACATCAAATCTACAATGAAATTGCGAGTAACCAACCTGGGCTCCATCGGCACCTGATTAGGGCAGCGTCGGTGCCCAGTTACGATTTTAATTCTGAATTATCAGTCAAATGGTGTCGTTTGCACCCAGCCTGGCGCTGTCGGCGCCCAAAGCCTGATTCCCAAAAATCACCACATTTGACTTCAAATTTTATCCTTTTTTGCTTTCCTTTGCTCTAAAAGCCCAACATCAACATACCTACAATAAAACGTAAAAAATACTCTTCTTTAAAGTACAATATCACCAAAAATGAGTATAAAATATAAGTGAAAAATCTAACATTTTTTGGTGCATCAAAATCCTCTAAACTTAATTATTACTTGTCCTTAAGTAACTCATTTACTACATAAAAATTATGACTCATGGTATTTTATTTAACCTTATAATTATTACAATTTTTTATTCATAAATATAATAGCAAGATCTTTAAATCAGTTTTAATAATTTGAGTCAAATTATAGGTAAGATATTTAATAATTAAGTTTAAGAGTTCTAGTCATCTATTTATTCTATGAATAACTGTAATTTGTTATATTAAGAACACTTAGAAAAACCATATGAAAAAGAACCTTCATGAAGACATTACTAATAAAGCCACTAACACATCAATATAAATCCACAATTGTGGTTAAGTTCTTTTCTTTAGGTTCCAACTTTTTATTAGGTGATCACAGAAAACTATGTTAAGAAATTCATACCTATTTTTTATGAAATTGCACTTTAAAGAAAGGTATTTTCTTTATTTTATTGCAGGAATGAAGATTTATAAGTGATAGAAGCAAAAAACATGAAATGGAGCAAATTTGGATAAAAAAAGGAAGAAATTCATGCAAAATGAACTAAGCCGCCGACAGCGAGATCGAGCCCGCCGACGGCGAGATCATGAGGAGAATTTTTGAAGGATTTATAACTACCTCGCCGACAGCGAGATCGAGCCCGCTGACGGCGAGATCGCGCGGTTTGGAGACCTTCTAGAAGCCCCGCCGAGGGCGAGGTCGTTTCTCGCCGACGGTGAGATTGGTCAAAATGCCAGATACATTGAACCTGGACGCTTTTTGAAGAGGTGCTTAAGTACCCCTTGGACCTTTGTCTACCTCTATAAATAGAGGACGAATTTTAGTCTTATGTGTGTCTATTTGGTGTCTTTTAAGTGTCTACTTTGTTTCTTCTGTGAATCTATTTTAGAGAGTCTTAGTGTTACTTAGTTTTAGTAAGGGTAATTAGTGAGTTAGAAGTGTGCTGTACTAGAAGGAAAAGTCAAAGGAACTTCAAGGAGTACGCATGGGAGGAAATTGAGATAAGTATTTTTGTTTATTGTTGTTAACTTTAAATGAAATCCATGCTTTGTTTAATTCCCATGCATTCTGAGTAGTTTTCTTAGTCTTTCTCCTTGTTTATGAAATTATGTGAATTGATGAAATTAAATAGAAATGTCTAAAATATTAAAATAAATTGTGATAATTTTTACTTAAAACTTAATTTACTTTTCAATCCGCCCATTGATTTGTTAAAATATGTTGAATTATCAACTATAGTAAATATTACATCCAATATTCAGGGAAGTCAAAAGCCTTGGATAGAGGGTACAAATAAATAGGGAAATATTATTTATTGGACGTAGAATTGGACATTTTAGTGTGACAGACTAAAATATTCAATTTGGTCCTATAGTTTGAGAGCTGAAGTGTAGATGTTAGCCCTCAGGTGAGGGGAACGTGGGAGCTCTAAAGTGGCGACCGATATCCTCCCAGGTCTAGCCGTGATTCGCAATCAAACATAGGATTAGTCGATGTTCTTTGCACCTAGACCAAAGGGTAAAGAATAGGAATGCTCCTATTTGTCACAATACAATAAAAAAAATCTATTTAAATTCATTATTCACTTAATTTTCTAAAAACAAGGAGAAGAATACCTTTTTATGAAATCTTTAAATCAACTTTATTTAAAGCATTAGTTTACTTTAGTTTGATTTAGTTAAGTATTCTAAATTTCCGTATACTATATTAGTAAGTAATACTTCTAAATTTAGCTGTTACAAAATTTAGTAAAACTTCCCCGTGGGATCGATAACCAGGACTCCACTAGAACCCTGTATTACTTGATACGATACGTATACTTGCGTAGAATCCACATTATACATTCCATCATAAAATCAAATATATATATATTAAAGCGGGATCAAGTTTTTGGTACCGTTACTACTAACATAAATTGCAAACATAAAAAGTGGGCCAAGTTTTTGGCGCTGTTGCCGGGGAAGTAAAGAAATTATTTACTAGAGTAACGGTCTATTTTAATTTATTTTGCTAAATTGTATGCGTAAATTTGGAAACAAAAATTTAATACCTTATGATTCAGAATTAGAGCGTACAGTTAAAAGAATTAGAAAGCAAAAAAGAGAAATTATAAATTTAACACAAATGGCGAATATTCCTGAAAATGAAAATATCAACCAACAGAGACCATTAAGAGATTATGCCAACCCTACATTAGATGAAATTCATTTAACTATTCAAAACTCTGATGTAGCTGCTAACTCATTTGAACTGAAACCTGCAATTATCCAAATGGTACAAAACAATCAATTTAGTGGTTCACCTACTGAAGATCCTAATTTACATCTTGCTAGTTTTTTAGAACTATGTGCTACTTTTAAATATGAAGGAGTATCTAACGATGCTATTAGACTTAGACTTTTTCCTTTTTCTTTAAGGGATAAGGCTAAAATGTGGTTAAATTCGTTAGCACTTGGATCTATTAAAACTTGGGGAGAATTATCACAAAAATTTCTATCCAAATATTTTCCACCATCTAAAGCTAGCTAAGCTTAGAAATGATATAACTTCTTTTAGTCGAGTTTGATGGAGAATCAATATATGAAGCTTGGGAGAGATTTAAAGAACTTCTTAGGAAATGCCCACATCATGCATTACCAGATTGGTTATTTATTCAAACTTTCTATAATGGATTAGTAGGATCTCTTAGATCAATCATCGATGCTGCTGCTGGAGGATCATTAATGTCAAAACCATTTGATGAAGCCTATGCACTAATCGAAGAAATGATTACCAATAATTTTCAATGGCCTGCTGATAGAATGAATGCAAAAAAGATAGCTAGTATTCATGAAAATGATGCAATATCTATGTTAGCTTCGCAAATCGCTGATATATCTAAAAAATTAGATCATTTTGGAATGAATTACTCTCCAACTATATTAGAAGAAACTCATCTGGACAACTAATAGAATCCCAATCTCATTATGAAACTATAAATGCTACTAATAACAGACCCAATAATCTGTATGTGAATTATTATAATCCTGGATGGAAAAATCATCCTAATTTTAATTGGAAGAACAATACAACTAATCAACCATGGATAAACAACATAACACAACCATTAGGAAATCCCTCTAACCAAGGAAATTCTAACTATAAACCTAGTTATCCACCTGGATTTAATAATAATAACCCTCAATTTAAAGATAAGAAATTATCTATAGAAGAATTAATATTAAATATGGGTCAACATTTACAAAATCAAGGAAATCAATTACAAAATCAAGGAAATCAATTACAAATACAAGGAAACCAATTACAAAATCAAGGAACAGCTATTAAAAATATTGAAACTCAACTTGGACATATCGCTACCGCGCTTAATAATAGAATACCTAGAACATTTCCTAGTAATGTGGAAATAAATCCCAAAGACAAAGGAAATGAATAAATTAAAGCGATACAATTACGAAGTGGAAAAGAACTAGAACCTCGAATTCAGAAAGAACTGGAAAGTCAAAAAGAGGAAGTGGAAATCGAAAAGGAAAAGAATCAACAAGATCCAAATTTAGAAAATATTTTAATACCAATGAAAATTTCTGTTGAAAACCTCCACCACATTTCCTCAACGACTAAATCAACATAGAAAAGATAAACAGTTTGCTAAATTCCTTGAAATTCTGAAAAAATTAACAATAAATATTCCTTTCGTAGAAGCTTTAGAACAGATGTCAAACTATGTAAAATTCATGAAAAATATTCTAAATAAAAAAAGAAAGTTTACCAATAATGAAATGGTCGCACTTAGTGAAGAGTGTAGTGTTATTATTCAGAAAAAGCTTCCTGAAAAATTAAAAGATCCTGGTAGTTTCACTATACCCTGCGCTATTGGAGAAAAATTTTATGGAAAAGCTTTGTGTGACTTAGGAGCAAGCATCAATCTAATGCCTCTATCAATTTTTAAGAGATTAGGATTGGGAGAAATTTCACCTACTTCAGTAACTCTTCGATTAGGCGATCGTTCATTACATATCCTAAGGGAGTTATTGAAGATGTTTTAGTAAAAGTGGATAAATTTATCTTCCCTGTAGATTTTGTTGTTTTAGATATGGAAGAAAATAAAGAAATTCCTATCATCTTAGGAAGATCATTTTTAGCCACTGGGAAAGCTATGATTGATGTTCAGAAAGAAGAATTAACTATGAGAGTAAATGACCAAAAAGTTACTTTTAATATTGCTAAATCAATGAAATATCCTGTGCTAGAAAAAGATGATGAGTGTTTTCGGATGGAAGTACTTGATCATTTACAAAAAGAACATTTTAAGGAATACTATAAAGAAAAATTAGAAAAAGAAAATACTGAATTAATTGAAAAAGCCGATATAAATGAAGAACTAGATTATATTCAAGAGAAATTTGAATTTTTGGATAATACAGAAAATACTAAAAAAATATAGTTCCATCAATTATTAAACCTCTTGAACTTGAGTTAAAAATGTTATCTAATCATTTGAAATATGCTTACTTAGGTAATTCTTCAACTCTACCAGTTATTATTTCATCTGAATTAAATGAATCTCAAAAACAAAAACTTTTAGCTACCTTAAAAAAATATAAGAAAATTTTTTGTTGGACTTTAGCAGATATTAAAGAAATTAGTCATTCAATCTGTATGCACAGAATTATTTTAGATAATGAACATAAGCCTAAAGTAGATCCCCAAAGGAGATTAAACCCGATAATGAAAGAAGTAGTTAAGAAAGAAATTTTAAAATGGTTAGATAATGGTATTATATATCCTATTTCTGACAGTGCTTGGGTAAGCCCAATTCACTGTGTGCCTAAGAAAGGAGGAGTGACCATAAAAGCTAATGAAAATAATGATCTTAACCCTATAAGAAAAATTACTGGATGGCAAATATGAATTGATTATAGAATATTAAACGCATCCACCAGGAAAGATCACTTCCCTTTACCATTTCTAGACCAGATGTTAGATAGATTAGTCGGACATAAGTATTTTTGTTTCTTAGATGGATACACCGGTTATCATCAAATACAAATTGCTCCTGAGGATCAAGAGAAAACTACATTTACTAGTCCTTATGGAACTTTCACTTTTCGAAGGATGCCTTTTGGATTATGTAATGCACCTACAACATTCCAGAGATGTATGATGTCTATATTTAGTAAATTAATTGATAATGGAATAGAAGTATTTATGGATGATTTCTCTCGTATTTGGAACATCATTTGACACATGCTTAAATCATCTTGAAAAAGTATTTGAAGTATGTGAGAAAACTAATTTAGTTCTTAATTGGGAGAAATGTCAATTTATGATTGCAGGCGGCATTGTATTAGGGCATAAAATTTCGGAAGAGGGCATGGAAGTAGACCCTGTAAAAATTCAAGTTATAGCTAAATTACCACCTCTAACTACGATAAAAGGGGTAAGAAGTTTTCTTAGACATGCTGGATTCTACAGACGTTATATAAAAGATTTTTCAAAAATTACTAAACCTCTATGCCAACTTCTTGAAAAGGACAAAAAATTTGAATTTACAACTGAATGCCTGAATGCTTTCGAATTATTAAAATATAAATTAATTACAACACCTATAATAGTTTCACCTAATTGGGAGAAACCATTTGAGCTTATGTGTGATGCTAGTGATTATGCTATAGGAGCAGTTCTTGGGCAAAGATATGATAAGATTTTCAAAGTTATATATTATGCGAGTAAAACTCTAAATGATGCTGAAATAAATTATACAATTCTCGAAAGAGAATTATTAGCAGTTGTATATGCTTTTAATAAATTTCGGTATTATCTAATAGGAACTAAATGTATTGTGTATACTGATCACTCTACTATAAAATATTTAATACAAAAGAAAGATTCTAAACCAAGATTAATTAGATGGATATTATTAATGCAAGAATTTGATTTGGAGATCGTTAACAAAAAGGGAACTGATAATCAAATTGTTGATCATTTATCAAGATTAGAATATCATGAAGATACTGATAATGAAATTATAGACAGTTTTCCTGATGAACAACTTTATAATATAAATGAGTAGAAAATACCTTAGTATGCTGATATAGTAAATTATATTGTAAGTGACATTTTACCACCTATGTTAACTTTGCAACAACAGAAAAAATTCATTCATGATACTAAAACATACTTTTGGGATGAACCATACTTATATAAGCAATGTAAGGATTTAATTATTAGAAGATGCGTGCCTTATGAAGAAAGCTGAACCAATTATTCAAAAATGTCATGATTCTGATTTTGGAGGACATTTTGGGACTGATAAAACTGCGTATAAAATTCTACAATATGGATTCTACTGGCCTACTCTATTTAGAGATGTATACAGATATATAAAAACCTGCGATAAATGCCAAAGAGTAGGAAATATATCAAGGAAAAATGAAATGCCTCTGAATTTTATATTAGAAGTTGAAATTTTTGATGTTTGGGGATTAGATTTCATGGGACCTTTTATTCCTTCATTTGGAAACTCATATATATTAGTAGTTGTTGATTATGTTTCCAAATGGATTGAAGCGCAAGCTTTACCTAGGTGTGATGCTAAAAGTGTTTCAAAATTTTTAATGAAAAATATTTTTACTAGATTTGTAATGCCGAGAGTGATTATCACTGACGGAGGAACTCTTTGTAGAAACAAATATATTCACAAACTAGTAGAAAAATATAATATTATTCATAAGATATCAACTGCTTATCATCCACAAACTAGTGGATTAGCTGAAATTTCTAATCGAGAGATAAAGCGTATTTTAGAAAAGTCTGTAAACCCTAATAGATTGGACTGGTCTATAAGACTAGACACTGCATTATGGGCATACAGGACTGCTTATAAAACTCCGATTGGAATGACTCCTTACAGGCTTATATATGGAAAAACTTGTCACTTACCAGTTGAACTAGAACATAAAGCATATTGGGTAATTAAAGAACTTAATTATAATATGAAAGAAGCTGGTGAGAAGAGATTATTGTAATTAAATGAATTAGAAGAATTAAGGAATGAATCATATGATAATGATAGGATTTATAAAGAAAGGATGAAATTATGGCATGATCGGAAGATTAATCAGAGAAATTTTGAACCATGACAAGAAGTTTTGCTATATAATACTAGATTGAAATTATTTCCTGAGAAATTGAAATCTCGATGGTTAGGACCTTTCACCATAACTCAAATATTTTCATATGGAACTATAGAAATTGAAAATCCAAAAACAGGACATAGATTTAAGGTAAACGGACATAGATTAAAACCATATTTCGAAAGTAGAAGACCAAATTTTAAAGAGATTTTAAAGGTTAGTCGACCTGATTACTAACTGAAAGTAGGTCGGGCTGACGACGTTAAACCAAGCACTTTATGGGAGGCAACCCATAGTAGTCTTTTATTTTAATTATATACAAATTAGTGAGTCTATATTATTAAAATAAATCTTACTACTCAAATTTTTAATTAGAATCATCACAAATTTGAACCTATATGATGAGATCAGAAAATATTCGGACCAGAGCGAAATTGGGCAATTTTATGAAATCTCGCCGACGGCGAGGTCGATTCTCGCCGACAGCGAGAACAGTGCATAATTACATTTCAGTTCACTAACGAGCTCGCCGACGGTGAGAAACTGCCCGCCGACAGTGAGATTGCGTGCCACATTTTAAATTAGTTTTATAACCAGCTCGCCGACGGCGAGAAACTTCCCGCCGACGGCGAGGCAGTTGAAAAATGGTTCTTTAAAGTTTTAGGTGTGGTTTTGGACGATTCTAAAGCCATTTCTTTGTAGAAAACCATCCCACATTCATTTTTACACTGCTTTCTTCCTAAGAAACGACTAGAGACCATTCCTTTCAATCTGAAATGGCCACCAAACTCTTAGAAACCACAAAAACTGGAGTTTTCAACCGAAGAAAATTCGTTAGTTCGGAGGCGCAGCGTATTTTCAACAAAGTTTTGATGAAGAAACGGCTTATTAAAGAAAGGGGATTTGTCAACAGAGGAGTAGAAAATTCCACCACAAAAATTGAAGAAATGATCGCACAGCGGCATTGGGAGGTATTTTGCGATACGACATCCGCTGTAGTTATTCATGTAGTTAAAGAGTTTTACTCTAATCTACATGCGATTAACAATGGAAGTGTCTACGTCAGAGGAAGATGGGTAACATTTACTCCTTCAAGGGTAAATGAATTATTTTCTATTGAGAATACCCCTGTCTGTCATTATTCAAACTTTGTTCCTTCAAGATACAATATGAACGAGATTTATAGATACCTGACCGACAAACCTGATGATTGGGAGTTGTGTGAAGACGGGTATGTCAGTTTTTCTGCATCACTTCTTAACCCTGTCTCGAAGCATTGGCATTTCTTTATCTCATTAAAATTATTACCCACTATGAGGGTAAATAAGGTTTCAAAGGAATGCGCTATATTAAATTATTGTATTCAAATTGGACTACCTATCGATGTTGGATCAATTATAGTAAAATCTGCATTAGGATTATTTGTGCATGGGTCAGTTCATGGACCTGGACACCGATCGACTATATTTGCTTTATGCAGTCAGTACCAAGTTTCTTATGAGGCTTGGGAAAAGGTACTTTTACCATGGAAACCACTCGATTTTACGGATATATTTCTAACTCTGGATAACAATGATGAGATTACCATTATTTCTGATAGAGCATCACAGAACAATCCTTTAGCAAGGCCCCTTACAGATAAAACAAATTTCATTCTGAAAAAGATTAAAGGATTAGAGAAAGAATTGCATAACGTGATGAATTTCATCGATAATATCTCTGATATGTTTGATCACATTGACTGGAGGATGAAGGAGCACTTTGATCATACTGGACATATGGAGGCCAGTTTTATTCATTTACTGAGACAGAAAGAGTGGATCAACGAAGAATCTACTGCAAAATTCCCCTTTATGCCTTTTTACAATCTATTTGTGCACCTGCGTCACATCGGGAATATCAGAGAGGATGATAGTTCAGACACTGAGGAGTAGTAAAGATTCTATCTTATGTTATATTTGTGTGTGTTGAATTGGATTTAGGTTTTATTATGATTTGAATTTTAATTTGCATCTCAGATTTGATGAATTATATGTATTTGTTATGTCTCAGCATTTAGTGTATAGTGGTTTGGATTGCGATGCTGAGTATTATGGATTTGGACATTTAAGTTAAATGTGTTGTTAGTTGTTAGTGTGAAGTTTGTAAATCTCATGGATTTCATATATAAAGTTATGTTGTTTGTGTTGTGTGAACTTTTTGTGAGTATAAGTATCTAATCTTCATACTAATTATTAAATTAAGTGATCGGAAGATTGATTGAGGGCAAATCGAGGTTGAAAATGATTGACGAATTTCAAAAATTTAAAATTTTGGGATCTCGCCGACGGCGAGAATGATCCCGCCGACGGCGAGAATGATCCCGCCGACAACGAGGGAAATCCCGCTGACAGTGAGAACGATCTCGCTGATGGTGGATTTTTCCCAAAACTTTTGCCTTTGTCAAATTAATTAGCTCGCCGACGGCGAGAAAAATCTCGCTGACAGCGAGATCGTGAAAAGTCTTATATTTGACCAGTCAACCGACACTATTCATCATCCCCTTCCTCAAAACTTCGAAAAAACCGACCTAAGGCTTGTGAGATCTTGGATTTGAGGCGATTTCAACACTTTTTGACATCGGATTTCATCTTCCCTTGATCGAAAATGGCTCCACGACAAAAGCGACGGTTGGATTATGACAAAACCCGATTTGTGATTGCAAAAGCACATTCAAGATATTTCCACAACATTCAATCAAGAAAATGCATTCAAGATCGAGTTTTTAAGAATCTAGGAGGAGAGATGGAGCGAGTAATAAAGGAACGAGGATGGGAGAATTTTTGCTATATTTCATACAGAGCAGCTGTGGAGATAGTTAAGGAGTTCTATGCTAATTTAACTTCAGCTGAAGATGCACCAGTAAAAGTTAGAGGATTTTTTGTGGAATTCAGCGCTGCAAAGATAAATGCTTATTACGAGGTATGAGACACCTACACCAGTGAGTACGAGACTTTTGGGACAATGGAAGGACCACTGGAAGAGGTGATCGACTTTCTCACTGATGGGAAAGGCGTCTGGAAGATCAAGCAGCGGGAAAGGGTAAATTTTTCTATTTCTATGTTAAATGCAACTTCAAAAGCCTGACACTATTTTATTTGTTCTACTTTGTTACCTACTTACCACCATAGTGAGGTAACAAGAGATAGAGCAGTTCTGAATTTCTGTATTCAGAACCAAAAAAGTATTAATGTGGGAAATGTAATTTATAAGAATATATTAGCCACCTCAAGAAGTGAAAGTGGAGGAGGACTAGGACATCCTGGTCTTATCTATGCACTCTGTCAATTATCTGTGGTAGAGGCAAGAGATGATGAGGAATGGGTTGAGCCTATGAAATCCATTACTCTGGCTAATATTAAGAAATATGAATCCCACGAAAGATGGAGATCTGGGACAAGGGACTATGTACCTTCTTCAAGTAGAGATATACCCTCTACTAGCTATGAACACCCTCAGTACACCACTCCTACCCTTCAAGATCTGATGAATGAGCTGACCCTTAGTAGAAAGAGTTTTGAACAATTTGGAGAAAATATGGAAAGAAAATTTGAGCATATGGATCACAGGATTGATGGCTTGGAAAGAAGACATGATTATGATAGTGAATATCTCCAGCGGCATTCAGAGTACGAAATAACATATTATGAGGCTGAACGTCGATATAGGAGTGGTAATTTAGATGTTGTCTTTCCCGAGTGCCCCCGTTACACACAGTACCAGCCTGCTCAGCCTTCTCAGCCTGGAGATCAGGGAGATGATATAGCCTGGGATTTTGATGCGGAAGATTAGAAACTTTGTTTAGTTTGTTTAGATTAATTGTTATTTTGAAAACTTTATTGTTCTGTGTGTATTATTTTGTACTTTCTGTGGACTGTGGATTTGGTGTGTTTGTGTGTTTGCTTATGATGTAATGTTAGATTTTTTTATGTGTTAAGTTAGTTTGCAATTTTTTTAGAAAGGATGATTAGTTTTTCTTTAATGTGTTGTTTAAGTTTTTATAATTTATGAACTTTTAATATGTTTAGATTGTTTTAATTTGTTCAAAGAAGGTTAGTTGATTGTATGTGTAGTAATAGAATAAGTTTTCATTTGTTGTGTTTTATACTTATTAAAAACTTTCTTATCTCAGCACATTCTTTTAAATATTATATATGTGGAAGAATACTAACAGTACAGGTTCTTTAAATAAATGAAAAAGCCTGCAAAATTTCAAGAAAAAGAAATACCTAAGGCTCAAATGTATGATTCATTGTATATTTTCCTTTTCACCATTTAGAAATAGATAGAAAAATTTAAGTTTGGGTGAGGAAAAATACAAATTTAATTATTTAATTGTTCTCCATTTCTATTTTCAAAAATTATTACCAAATGATTTTTTTATAGTAATTTTTCAATTCAATAAACATGAATTACTTTAATTAATTATTATAGAAAGTTAAATAAAATGTTTCTAGTAATTCAATTAATTAATGGAATAAGATATTTGGTTAAAAGGAATAAGAATATAGTAAACTATTTAAAGTAAGGGAAACTATATTTTAAAATTGAAATTTTTAAGTATTTAAGTGAAAAAGAAAGGATTGAAAACCAATGAAGTAAAAGGCTATGAAATATATATAAGCAAGGAAATATTTTAAGTTTCAAATTTAGGAAGAAAAAGTTGAAGTTCAAAATTATTAACAGGCTATCCAGATACAGTAACCCTCACTTGAAAAAGAAAAAGAGAAGGATTGAAAATCAATTCAAAAAGAAAAAAAAAGAAAAGAAAAAAAGAAAAATATAAGTGAGGAGAAGCTTGAGGAGATGCCTTATCAAAAATTGGCTTCAATGGATTCAACCTAAAGGGTAAAACTCAAATATATTTCTAAACTTATATATAAGGATTAGTATTTTGCTAAATAACGTTTTCATGAACTTCCTATCATCTAAATATCTTAAGTAATTTACTCTTTTAAATATAATCATTCCTGAAATAAATAGAAAGCTAGAAATCTTAGACCTGATAACTAAATAATCTTATATCTATAAAGTTAATTTAATTACTAAAAAATATTTTCTATTTAACTTTACTATAGTATTATTTGAATTTAATTCATAGTTTATTTGAATTGAAAAATTCTATTACAAAAATCATTGTTGTTATTTAGTATAAAAATTACTTGAGAACAAGTAATAATTAAGTTTGGGGGATTTTGATCACAGAAAAATATGTTAAGAAATTCATACCTATTTTTTATGAAATTGCACTTTAAAGAAAGGTATTTTCTTTATTTTATTGCAGGAATGAAGATTTATAAGTGATAGAAGCAAAAAAGCATGAAATGAAGCAAATTTGGATAAAAAGGAAGAAATTCATGCAAAATGAACTAAGCCGCCGACAGCGAGATCGAGCCCGCCGACGGCGAGATCATGAGGAGAATTTTTGAAGGATTTATAACTACCTCGCCGACAGAGAGATCGAGCCCGCTGACAGCGAGATCGCGCGGTTTGGAGACCTTCTAGAAGCCCCGCCGAGGGCGAGGTCGTTTCTCGCCGACGGCGAGATTGGTCAAAATGCCAGATACATTGAACCTGGACGCTTTTTGAAGAGGTGCTTAAGTACCCTGGTGGCGATGAAAAATGTCGTTGGATGGGGTCATGTCATCGCCATCCATTTCTGTATCAAGTCAATGTCAAGGAGTCGCCATCTAATATTAGCCTAGTTTTATTCATATAAATCCTATGAAGGATTTAGAGAATTTTTAGGACTAATAGTAAAAAAGGATGTTTATGATAATTCTTATATGAGGATATTCCAGAATAACATATTCTGGAATTTTCATATTAAGAAAATCATGGTAAACCAGAGATTTCTATTTCGGGTTCTTTTTAGATCTCCTATAGAGGTAAGCCTCTATAGTTAATTACATCTTAAACAATTTTCAATTGTTTAAGAAAACTTCTCATTAATGTTAATTATTTGTTTTCTAAGAATTCATTTTAAGGAGAGATGTACCCACTATCACTCCCGAATGTCGTTATATCATGTTATTGAATACTTTAGGTATTATGTCTAACCTAAAGGTTCTGATTTTGTTGTCAATGTTGTTGATTTGTTGAAAAATTTCAGGTTATATGTCTAACCTAAAAGTTTTGGTTTTGTTTTTGTTGTTAAAAGTTTCAGGTTATTTGTCTAACCTAAAAGTTTTAGTTTCGTTTTTGTTGTCAAAAGTTTCAGGTTATTGTCGGCATATTTTTAGGTTGAGTGTTGTATTTTGAAAAGGGGGTCGCCTATAGAATTTGTCGGTGAATTTTAATTTAATTTAAATAAATAATTTGAAAAGTAGTATTTGATTTTGAAAATAATTTTTAAATTTGAAGATTTTAAGATATGAAATCAAACCGATCTCACATCCCAAATAGTTTATATAAACGAGCACCGCACCACAAACCGTGTATCTATCCCGAAGAATAGACACACTGCTTGATGATGGGGCTCGATTAAATAAACTAGGAGATTTGTGACATCCGTTTGGTCTGTGAACCAATTTTATAAGCCGACAAGTTCCCCTGCTTAATATGAAAACATTAAACAGGGTTTATATTACTCGGGTTCTTTAAAATTCCCTATAAGGGCAAGCCCTATAGTTAATTACATCTTAAGTGACGGGAGTCACCTAAGAAAACTCTCGATAATAATCAGTAGTTCTGCTCTCAAGAATTTCAAAGTTTAAGTTTTCAAGGGATTGAATTTTGGAATTTCAATAGGGAATGGATCAAATTTGGAACACTTTATTTTGGGAATTCAAAGGAAGAAAGGTAGGAGAACTTACAGATTCGAAGCGAACTTCGGTAATTTCCCGACTATCCTATTGTTTGGCTTGAATTTAGGAAAGTCCTAATGTTTATTTAATGTTTTGATCTTGCCAATTTTAATTAATTAGGACTTATATCCTTGAAGATGTGAGGGTTTATGTCGTATCGGACGACTACCTCGGAATCCTAAGACCGGTTAGGGCTTAATTTACAATGCAAATGCCTAACGAAGAGTTGAGGATTTATGTTGCACTAGGCAAACTACCTCGAAATCCTATGGCTTGGTTATTTAATTCTAAGAAAGTTTTGCTGAAGCAGACTCAGGTTTTGCTGATGACGATGGCCGTGCTGCCCACCATGCTCCGAGCTCCTTGTTGTTGCAGAGGTTTAGTTTTAGAAGTCATAAATTAGGAGATGAGAGAAGTGTTTTGGTTTAGATAAGGTTTTAATTTCCAAGTGTTTTTTATGTTTTAATTAAAACAAATCTTAAAATTAATTATAACAACACCGGTTAAGATCCCACGATTCCATCCTTCTGGCATCGTTAATTTTATCAGATTCACTTAGTCCAGATGAATTTGCTAAACTCAACTAAATGAGTTCCACACTTTCATTTAGACCTTGGGAAATCCCGTTAGCAACACGTAGGTTACATCATCCGAGGTATTCCCGATCATCCAACAAGACGTATTAATTTAGTTGTAGTTGTAGTTTTGTTGTTCTGTTTGTGATTAAATTTTAATTTGTTTTATCTTTTGAAATGTTGTGGCGGTGAATTTTATCATGTAATGACTTTTAATTTAGTTTTGGTTTCAGTTTTAGGGACTATCCTAAAGGTGTGGGTTTTCATGCAACAGTTGTTTATCATGCAAGAAAAGTAAGTGCGATGCGATTAAGTAAATTGCAATAAGTAAATTGCAATAAAATAAAAGCGTACCTGGAGGATCTTCCCATCATCCCAAGCTGCACTTAAACACAATTTAAAATATTTAAGCATTTAAAGCAAGTTCCTAGGTAAAGCTAAGGGAAGGGTTATGGTTTCCTACCAAGTTCCTAATCCTATAGCTAGTCATCTCCTATGACGTCTAGGTTCTTGTGTTTTGGTTTAAGGATGATCTTCTTCATCAAAGAACAATTAAATTCAATTGTTCTAATAAATATCCTATCATATTGAGGAAGTGCTTAAGACGAGTCTTAAACATCTTTTCAATACCTCTAGGATTGTTTTAAGTCCAAGAGAATTTAATTATACAAATGAATTAATCATCCAGGAGTTCAAGTTTTGTTGTTATCTTGCTCAGTGAACTAGGACATTTGAATATCATATGAGTGAAGTAACACTTCACTTAACACTCCGTTTAGGAGTTATGACAACAAGAGCTTTTGAGGGCAAATCGATGTTCAAGTGATTTATGATTTAATTTAATTTCAATCAATGGGTTTAAGTTTGGAATAGTGTTCAAGTTGTTTTAGATTTATTTTTGAATTCTTTATGTCTTAGGTAATGTTATTTTTAATTCAATTTAATTTAATTTAATTTTAGTTTAATTTAATTTGGTTTAGTTTTAATTTTAATTTAATTTTATTTAATTTAAATTAATTGTTTTAATTTAATTTAATTTAATTTAATTTAATGTGATTTAATTTAATTTAATTTAATTTAATTTAAATTTCAATTTAATTTAATTTAATTTAAACTTTAACTTAATTAAATTTTAATTTAATTTTATTTTAGATTTTAATTTAATTTAAGTTTTAATTTAATTTTATTTTTAATTTTAATTTAATTATTTTTTTATTATTTTTTTTATGTTTTAAAGATGATTTAATTTTAATTGTTAAAGTATTAATTTTAATTGAAATTTTAAAAGGATTTAATTTAAATAATTTAATTTTAATTTAATGATTAAGTCTTTTAGCATTTTAAATCTTAAATTTGGACTATCATTTTAATCAGGAATTAAATTTTATTGGGATGATTAATTTTGGGATTCTTAAATTAAAGAACAAATCTCTTCCTAATAATATCCCTATTTTATTAATTCCAATTTTCATTATTCTTCCAAATTTAATTAATTATTTAATTAAGGTTTATTTTAATTATTTTCAAGTTATTTGGTAGCTTTCTACCCTTTAATTGCCTAAGTTTCAAACATCCAAAATCAACTTAGTATCAAATATTTTACCCACCCTTTTAATTAAACCTAAAATTTTTTAATTATAGGTTAAAATTTTAATTACCATTTTGCCCTTTAAACTTACTAATTCCATAACTCACTAAATTGAGCTTAAATGAATTTGAAATTTTTATGTGACTTCACTCATATATTAATCAAGACATTAGCGGAGAAAATGTGATTTTTCTGTATTTAATTTATTTATGTAATTATTTTTGGTGGAAAATAGGGATTTTCAAGGAAAATTCAATAACATGACCAAGGGAAAGTTTATGTCCAGAAGAAAATTATGGACATTCCTAATGACCAGAAGACCACTTGGACCAATTTTGGTGATTCTTTGAGTTATATTTTCTTTATTATAATTATTTTGAGTTATGGAGTATTAATTAATTTAAAAATAAAATAAAGGTTGAAAAATGAATTTTATATTTTTCAAAAATCTCTCTGATATCAAGGAAACCAGAGAACCAATTTTTACAACTTTCTGATTTTTCTTTGATTTATTAGAATTATTATAGTGGAAATGCTAGAAAATACATTTTTTTAATTTTAAAATTACCTTAGGGCTTTAAAATTTAATATCTCATCATAGAGACTCAAGAAAAATATGGGGTTTGTTTCTAAGTGATTAAAATTCAAAATGTGACATTTTGGTGAATTTTATTATTTTTGTGATTTTTTTTATTTTTAATTATTAAAAATATTAAAATAATGCAAAAAATCAACTTTTTTAGAAAATTGTAATTTTAATTTTCTTAAATTCCCCTGATACCAGAGAGGCTCCAAAACCAATTTGGTGAATTTTTGAAAAGTATTTTGAAAGTTATGAATTTTTTAAGTTTGATTTTGGCTAAATGGCTTAATCAACCCATTTGATAGGGCTAACCAAGTCCAATTGACTTCAAACTTTTATGGTGGTTTCCCCTGATCCTAAAGGTTAGTGGAGAATTGACTTCAAGTCAATTTGATGTATGATTAGCTCTAATTAATTAAAGCTCCATTTTGGGTATTTAAGCCAATTAGGGTTATTGCAAGTGAGTTAACTCCAAAACCTATTTTTCCTAGGGTCCTCTGATCATAAGAAACATCACCAAATTTTCCTAGAATTTATTTCACAACATGCTAATTATTGGAATTAAAATACTTAGAATAGTGACCTAGAATTGAAAAATCAATAACTCTTCATAGGGATGGCCTCTGACTTTGGAAAATTCAGGGAATGTTCCCAAATTCGGAGGCTTCAAAAGCCCTATGGTCTCATGCCATGGTGAATTGTATACATGCTTGGAGAATTGAAATAGTGCAGAGAGTAAATAAATAATTAAAATTAAAATACTTGATGAAATTACATGATTTCTTTTCCACATTATTCTCCTCTGTTCACTGAGCAAGAGAGTATTTTTATTTTATTTTTAGGATTTTCCTACACAAAGTTATGAATTTTCCAAGTTCTGGTAATTAAAAAAATAAGAAAAATCCTATTTTTCTACTTAAGTGACGCGGCGCCAGCTCAACCTCGGCAGCTCCGAACGCACACGCGTCGTCTCCTGATTCGGCGCCGCCTTCCAACTCAGCGCCACGCGGCCCGCGGTTCACGTATCATCTCCTCGTCCGACGCCATCTGAGCCGTCCGTCCGCGCGTGTATTAAATGAACGGCATCCGTTCATCGTCCCCAAGCCTCCTAGCCTGAGAACCGTCCCTCTTCTAGGCTTAAGATCTCACTCGATACTTGATCAAATTAAACGTTCTTATGCTCTATGGATTCATCTCGAGAAGACGAACACATCCATACGGTTTATGTGGCATGAAATTGACTCAATAAAAATGGAGAATGTTCAGAAGCTCGGGAAGAAGAGTGAGACCATACCTTTGCTCAGAGAAGTGTGGCTTCGATCTGAGGGTTGTGTCACCTTCGATTGGGTCTAAGCAAGCTCCAGATGAAGTCTCCTGGCCTGGTGAATTGTCCAGGTATGATTTTGACCAAGCCCGATTTCAACCTTTGGAGTCTGGAACAGATTGGTGGCCTGGAGAGGGGGCTTTCACTGGGGAACTCCTTCTCTTGGTCTTGTGCAGGTGTAGGTCCAATCAATTTGGGGATTGGCTCACTGTGGAGAAGTGTCCTGGTTTTGGGCTTGGATTTCAACTCTGAAATTGAGCTCACATAGAGGAAATGGCAGGGGGATTTCAGTGGGGATCAAGCTCTCTATGTGTGGGGAGTAGTCTGGAACAATTTTGGCAAAGTTTCCTTAAGGTTTGTTTCAGCACCTCTCATGGCCGAGAGGAGGTGGTGTTTAAATAGGAGAGGGTGGAGGGCCTCCCAGAGGGTTTAAGGCTTGGGATCAGCTGCTTAGGTCAAGGGAAGAACAGCCATGGTGGCCATTGGGCATGGGGCAGCTCAGCAAGGGAGAATTGAAGTTTTTGGCTCCTCCCAAGGTCTCGGCCATGGTGTTTTCCAGCGGCCTGGTGGCTGGCCGGCCAGGCACTGGTCACCATCTTGACTAGTGGGGTCAGGGGTTGGCAATGGTGCAGTCAATTGGAGTTTGACATGTGTAAAGGGGCTGGATTGAAATGGAATGGGGAGAGGCTCATTTTGGGTTCAATTTGGTCAACCCTTGTATTTGGGCTTGGTTCACTTTCCCATGGTCTGATTTTGGGCCAGGGGAATCAGTTGGGTCAGCTGCCATGGAGTGGTGAAGTCTCCATCCATGGTGAGGTGGCTAAGCATGGTTTAGTGTGTGACATGCTTATGGTTAAAAAGGCTTAATGAAGGATTAGGAAAGGGGGCCCTCCTTTTGCCATTAATGGCTTGGTCAAATGTTAAACCTTCCATGGCTTCATATGGCTTGTAAATGGCTAGCTCATGGCTCCATGTGGCTTGGGACAAAGCTTGGTCATTTACATGAAAGAAGGTTTTGAATTTTTGGGACTTATGGGTGATTTTGGCATGAGGCCTAATTTAGGATTATTTGATGATTGATTTAGGACTTAAGGGATGATATCAATTAATGGGGCGATGAAAAGAATGTCATATGGGCTTTAGCATGAAGTTTGGGCCTTTGAAATTTAGTGAAGATGGGCTTTTAAAATGGTTTAGGGAAGTGGGCTTTTGGATTTTAAAACAAGGATTCTAGGATGAAAGTTTGGTAAAGGCTTGGGCCAAATAATTGTTGGGTTTGGTTTAGGGATATGTCATGAGTGATTTGAAATGAGTTTGGAGTGATTTGGGTTTGAATGGGGTTGGGTTTGGGCCTCTTTGGTAAATGGGCCAATGTAGGTCAAATTGGGCTAACTTGGGCCAATGTTGGGCTAGGGTTGAAATTTTTGTAAAATTAATGTTGTGAAATGTTTATGGGAGTGTTTCAAAGAGGTTTTGACTTTGGTTGGGTTTTGATTTTGGGGTTTGGGCTCATTTGGGTTAGGTTTGGGTTTAGGTCAAAATTGGGCCTTTTAGCTTTGGGTTGAATTTGAGTGGGATTTGGGTCTAAATGTTGGGCAAATCATGTTAGTGTTTTGTTTGTGGGGATGTCAGGGAAGGTTTAGAAAAGATTTGGGGTTAATTGGAGTTGAATTGGGTTAGTTTGGGCTAAGTTTGGGTCATGGGTCCAAATTGGGCTTTAAGGTCAAAAGTGAAATTGGATTCAAATGTCAATCAAATTGGACTTGGATTTGGTCTAGATTGGTGTTAGGGATGTTGAATTGGAGTTTAGAATTGAATTGGACCAGAATTTAGGTCAATTGGGTAGGTTTGGTTTGACATTCACTTTGGGTTAAAATGGGTCAAATTGGGGATTTTGACAAAAGTGGGGTAAATTGACAAAATTGGCCCATGGTGTAGTTGGACAAAATGAAATTGGGAATATTTGGGATTTTTTGAAATTTTCTGGGAATTTTCTGAATTTTTGGATTTTTTGGCTAAGAGGGGCATTTTGGGTATTTGGAGGGTATTGAGAGGTATTTTTGGAATTTTTGGTATATTTGGCTATGGATTATCAGTTTGAGTGATGTGGGAATGTTTGGGATTAGTTTTGAGGAATTTTGGGTATTTGAAGATTTTTTTTTGAAAAATTTGGGTAATTTCAATGGTTTTTTTGGGTAGACTAGGCCGGGGGGTCAAAAATTGAAATTTTGGAAAATTGAAGATTGGGTAAATGTAAGTGGAATGAAATCATTTTGGTTGAGCCATGAATCCATATCAAGCCTAGATGAGCCATGAAGGGGCTCATTTGAGGCATTCACTATGTTGTTCCTAACCCTCTTGCCCAAGGGCATAGGGGTTAAGGACCATCCATGTGAATCACCTTCATGAGTCAGGAGGTCAAGTTGGGTATAGGTGTGGTTTTAGGAGGTGTGTGAAAGTGTAGAGTATAAGTGTAGTGTGTGTGTAAGTCAGCCCTCACCAGACCAGGCCACCCAGGGCAGTCCTAAGGCCAAAGAGACCTATAGGAACTCATCCTTTAAACTTCCACATTTGATTTCAACCCTCTAGGTGATTAGGGGTCTACAATCAAGTTTGTGGAGTTTACAGGGAGTTTAAGAAGTGGTTTGAATTTCTAGGTGGTGGGTCCCAATTCTAATCCTCTAGGATAGTCAAAGGAAAAGCCTAAGGCTAGATCCTAGGTACTAAAAAGAAGAAGAGAAGACCTCATCAAAAATGAGGTCAACAAATGGACCCCCAATAGGTGTGGTGTGCTAACAAAGCACACCGCGCGTATTGGCGTTGACCGAAAAGATCAACAAAACCAACACAGATGTCCATGTGACAAAGTAGAAGAATTTCCGCTGGGGAGTGTCAAGTATATCTCTGAGACTGGAGATTCCTAAACTCTCGTTGGGGAAAGGAAAAGGAGGTGAATCCCAAATCACATGATCTGGGGGAATTCCGATTTAGATTTCGTTTTGTTTCAGTTTAAGTTTTGATGTGTGAGCTTAGATTTTAGTTTGAGTTTTGATTTAGATTGAAGTTTTGTTAAAATTAATTTGAAGGGATTTGAACTTGAAATGAAAATTGGAATTTTGTGGTTTTAGATGTAACATCTTCAACCTCAAAAGATGAATTGATTGGATTGAACCATTACAATGAGGAAAGAACTCAGAGTAATGTGGCATTGGATGTAAAATCCTTAACCTCAACAGTTTGATTTGGTGTGCTTCATTGCAATAGGGAGAGAACCTAAAGCAATGCGGTATCGGATGTAAAATCCTCAACCCCAAAAGTTTGATTTTGATGTATTTCATTGCGATAGGGGAAGAACCTAAAGCAATGCAGTATCGGATGTAAAATCCTCAACCCCAAGAATTTGATTTTTTTATGTATTTCATTGCGATAGGGAAAGAACCTAAAGCAATGCGAGTCTCGGATGTAAAATCCTCAACCCCAAAAGTTTGATTTTGATGTATTTCATTGCGATAGGGAAAGAACCTAAAGCAATGCAGTCTCGAATGTAAAATCCTCGACCCCAAAAGTTTGATTTTGATGTATTTCATTGCGATAGGGAAAGAACCTAAAGAAATGCGAGTCTCGGATGTAAAATCCTCAACCCCAAGAATTTGATTTTGATGTATTTCATTGCGATAGGGAAAGAACCTAAAGCAATGCGGTCTCGGATGTAAAATCCTCGACCCCAAGAATTTGTTTTTGATGTATTTCATTGCGATAGGGAAAGAACCTAAAGCAATGCAGTATCGGATGTAAAATCCTCAACCCCAAAAGTTTGATTTTGATGTATTTCATTGCGATATGAAAAGAACCTAAAGCAATGCAGTCTCGGATGTAAAATCCTCAACCCCAAAAATTTGATTTTGATGTATTTCATTGCGATAGGGAAAGAACCTAAAGCAATGCGGTCTCGGATGTAAAATCTTCAACCCCAAAAGTTTGAATTTGATGTATTTCATTGCGATAGGGAAAGAATCCTAAAGCAATGGAGTCTCGGATGTAAAATCCTCAACCCCAAGAATTTGATTTTGATGGTAATTGATTTTGCAAAGATTTGTAGTGTTGATTTGAAAAGTGTGGAATTTTGGTGTTTCGAGAATTTCATGGAAGTTGTAAAAGATTTTGTGGAAAGAAACAGATTAGGAGGGAATATGTAGATGCTACATATCCCATTCAAAAGAGTTGATCGAAAGTTGCTGGTTTGGATTGGATACAATCCCTCACCACTAGATCCGAATCGAAAACCTCGTGGCTCCGCGTCAATGGAATCGACCGCTTCCATCCTAGACAAAGGAGAGAGTAGAGCGGATTGGATTTCAGATTTGGAGGGTTGAGTTTGAATTTGATTGAGATTTGATTTGAGATTTGGAAGGTTGAATTTGAATTTGATTGAGATTTGATTTGAAATTTGGAAAGTTGGATTTGAATTTGATTGAGATTTGATTTGAAATTTGGAAAGTTGAATTTGAATTTGATTGAGATTTCATTTGAAATTTGGAAATTTGAATTTGAATTTGATTGAGATTTGATTTGAAATTTGGAAAGTTGGATATGAATTTGATTGAGATTTGATTTGAAATTTGGAAAGTTGAGTTTGAATTTGATTGAGATTTGATTTGAAATTTGGAAAGTTGAATTTGAATTTGATTGAGATTTGATTTGAAATCCGTGTTTATTTTGTTTGTCCTTTAACGATTCAAATTTGTTTTATCATTCATTTAATTTTCATGTGAATTTGGAGTTCATCATTTTTTTTTTTAGATTTTTAAGGAAAGTTTTCTTTTATTCTTTTTGTTTCTTTTCTGTTCTTTGTTCGAAGTTCATTTAACTTTAATGGCGTTTCCCAGTAAACTTGCACAAAAGAGGTGAAGGCCAAAAATGTGACATGGTCACTTTCATTCCAATCATGTTGAAGATACATCATACAACTCGATCTGGAATACATCTCATACAATCCATGTAGACTCAAAACGGACTATGTATGATCTTTGTCGATCAATCCAAAAAGGTATCTGTCAAAAATCCATGTATGAATAGTGAGGTACACGGTCAATAACATCACCTTCCAAGCCATCCTTGGCAAGGATGTCGTATGGATCTACGTTGGAGGTGTGATATTTTCCATTTAACTCACAGCTCGTAAGGCCGGAGGCTCTCTAGCTCCGGGTCTGGCTGGAAGTGGTAAGGTGCTTTCCTGTCGTCCATTCTTCTGAAAGTAACTGACATCCGCTTCATTGGTACTCCCGGTATGCAATGTTTAGCGACATCTACTCCGTTGCCCTTTAGTATCATGACAGAACCTACCGGTAATGGTATCTTTACTGTCCCTCGGAACTCACCTGGGCCTGCTATCCGGAGGTCAGATCCGAACATGATATTACACTCATTCGGAAAAGAAAGCTGTGCGAAAGGTCCGACAAAGTCGTGGTGATCTATGTGCGGGGGTATGCGATCACCCTTCTTGTAAATGTTAATGATGCAAGCCGTTGGGTATGCAATCTACGCGCGGTATCCTCCATGTTATCATTCTCTTTACCATTCTTTTGATGACTAATGGCATTGGATCCACTCTGGCCATGACGGAGTATCCCCGGTGGGTTTCCCTTCCTGTCTTCTCGCGAAGTTGTAGCGGCATCCACATTGTATTGTAATTCTTCCTTTCCACTGGCATCCATCTCCGGGGTTCCGAGTAAGTGTTTTCTCTTAGGCGGCTCGCTCGACCCATTCTTTTCAAATCCCGGATGCGGTCCACGATTTGTTGTTGTTCGTATTCGAAAACACGTCCGTATGTAGCTCGAGGCCTTCAAGTATATTGATCCTCCCGCCTCGATTCTCTCGAAGTATTCAAAAGTTTGCTTCTCGACATTCTGCATTCTTTCTAGCTCGTATTCTGGAATAATCTGCAAATGGCGAGGCCTGGTGACGTACTGTGGGATATATGGCTCAATCCCTTCGCGTTCTCCTGCATACCTCGGCTCCTCAGGGATGGTCTCCGTCGGGACATCCTCCGGGGTTGCTTCTGCAATGAGGTTATGCATTACTGGTGGCTTTATCTGGTGGCGTGGTAGCCTTCCTTCTTCTGATCTTCTTGAGATTTCCCTGGTTTCTTCTGTTATCCTTGGAGCTGGCCTCCTTTCTTCAGGTTCCTGGCGAACCGGTATTCTTGAAGTATATGCACTGGTAGTAGCGATTACCTCGTCGCGCTGGTCCGCTGCTAGTTTAGTTAACATCTTGCGGATACGGCGATTTTTATTTCTTCGTTGAGTTGCTGTGAGAGTAGCTCTTTGTACTTCCTGAATTTCTGTGGGTGCGGCGCTGACAAGCCTGCCCTCTGCTGTAGCGACTACGGATTTGATTTTCTTGTCCTCCTCGGTGTTTGTTTTCCTTTTTCTTTGCGGGATTGGTGGCTTAGGCCACCCACTTTCATTACTTGTCTGCTGGGCGAGTTCCTCTCGGTCAGCGGGACCCGATCACCTTCCTCGTATTGCGGAGCCTGCTGGTGCGAAGTCCGAGTCAATCTCTATTATTGCTCCATCTTTCACCCTCTTTTCGTCGAGTGCAAGGCTTACGCCATTTCTAAAGTTCAGGACCAACAGCCCGTTCGACATTTCCCTGCGAAAAGACAAGGAAAAGGATCAGGGGTTGTACTAAGAACAAGAAAATTAAGAAAATGTTTATTAAAGACAGAGTTTTCTTTTTTTTTTTAAATTTTTTTTTATTATTACTTTTGTATTTTTAAATTCAACAGGAATGAAGTGGGAAAAGATCAAGAAAAAGATTTTGATATGGAAGAGAAAACAAGGAAAACTTTATTATCATGATTTTACTTATTTTAGCACATTTTTTTTTATTTTTTGGGTTCGGACCCCGGTCATAAGTAATTACTTCACCCCTGCTTCAAGGGATGAAAAATTCATTCCTTCGAAACATCAGGTAGCGTAATACTTTTTCAAGTATCGTCCGTTGATCGGAAGCATATGTCGTTCTCCTTGGCAATTCACTAGGCGGTAGGAGCCTCCGAGTAGACGGCCTCGACCACAAACGGCCCTTCCCAAGTGGGTTCAAATTTTCCTCCTATCTTGCGGTGTGCAAGGATATGTCTCTTGAGAACGAGAACTAAGTCACCAACTTTGAAGGTTCTTGGGCGGACCAGTCTGTCATGGGCTTGAACCATCTTGGCTTGATATAGTTCTAAATTCTGCTGCGCTGCAAGTCTTTTCCCTTCCAGGCTTTCCAATTCTTCTAGTCATAATTTGGCATTCTCTTCTGTCGTGATTTTATTTGCAACTGCAATTCTGAGTGAAAGAAGCTGGACCTCTAAGGGTAACACCTGCCTCGGACCCATACACCGGAGCGTAAGGTGTAGCTTGAGTAGGAGTTCTGAAGGTTGTCCGGTAGGCCCATAAGGCTTCTAATAACTTCTCGTGCCAATTTCTCTTATTATCGTCCAAAGTATTCTTTAAAATTTGAACGAGGGTTTTATTGAAAGCCTCAGTCAGGCCGTTTGCTCTTGGGTAGTAAATTGTTGAATATCGCCAGTCGATTCTGTGTCTCCTGACAAAATTGTTGATTTGCGTGCTTCTGAATGCTGACTCATTATCTGAGATGATCCTGCGCGGCACTCCGAAACGGTAGACAACTTGGTTCTTGAAAAATTGTAGCACGTGGTGTGCTTTCACTTCTCTAAGTGGAACTGCCTCTGCCCACTTGGAAAAGTAATTTGTAGCCGCAAGAATGAAGCGATGTCCTTTTGAAGATGGTGGTTCTATTGGACCCACTATATCTGTGCCCCAACATTCAAATGGCCATGACGCAATTGTCGGATGTAGCACATTTGGAGGTTGGTGTAGAACCACTCCGTGCACTTGGCATTGGTGACAGCTCTTGGCGATTTTCATGCGGTCGGTCATCATCGAGGGCCGATAATACCCTAGTCTTTTAATTTTCATTTTCATCTTCGGACCCGATGGTGAGCGCCACGGAGTCCTGAATGCACCTCTTTAACAATTTCACGGGCCTCGGACCCGCTTAGGCACCTTAGCCACATTTGATCGAAAGACCTTGTGTATAATGTGTTGTTTATTAATGCGTAGGACGAGTTCTTTTCTTGATCCGATGGGCTAACGGCCTATCGTCCGGTAGTTTTCCTGTTTGCGGGTAGTACTATTAATGGTCGTCGCCAATCTTTTGTTTTTTTGTCACCTTGTTGCAGCGGATTCTGCTTCTTTTTCGATTTGTGTATTGTGTCTATGTCGAGTCGTGATAGGACCCGACGTCCGTGAGCGACACTTCCACCGATTCATCTTGTAAGCAGGCAAATTCTTTTGCAAGGCGGGCTAACGCATCTGCTAAAGCGTTTTCTTTTCTAGGAATTTTGTAGATTGTCACATTCGGAATCTATTCCAACAACTGTATGGCATACTGGAAGTATTGCTCGAGTCTTGGCTTTAAAATTATGTACTGTCCGGCGATCTGTTGAATGATTAACTGCGAATCCCCGTAGATGTTGATGTTTGTTATCCCCATTTGAATAGTTAATTCTAGTCCTGTTATGAGAGCTTCGTATTCTGCTTCGTTGTTTGTACACGGCTCTGTTAAGTGGTAGGAGTATCTTAACATCCCCCGCTCCGGTGTTATAAAGATTAGTCCGATTCCTGCCTTACCGGGCACTATCACTTGTGATTCTTCGTCTTTGTGTCTTGAAGATGCTCCGTCGAAATATAATTCCCGACGTCGATCATCGGGGTCTTCTAAGTTCATTATTTGTTCATCCGGCAAGTCGTCATTTAGAGGAGATTCCGCACGCAAAGGGTGTCTTGCGAGGAAGTACGCTAGGACTTGTCCCTTTACGGCACGAAGAGGCACGAAAGTTATATCGAATTGCAATAATATCATTGACCACTCAGCAAGTCCGCCGGAAAGAGTTGGACGGGTCATCAAGTATTGCAATGGATTAAATTTCGAGATCAGGTTGACCTTATGAGAAAGCATGTAGTGCCTGAGCTTTTGAGCGGCAAAGATCAGGGCCAAACAGTGCTTTTCAATTGGAGGATACTTTATTTCCGTCGGAAGTAAACGATGGCTTAGGTAGTAAAGAGCATTTTCTTTACCCTCATCATTGACACAGGCTAACGGGGCTCGAGAGAGTCGTCTAAAGCCGCGGTATAAAGTATCGACGGTCTACTCGAGGCCAGGGCTGCTAAGACGGGAGGTGTCATTAAATATTGTTTAATGTCCTCGAAGGCCCTCTGGCATTTCTCTTCCCAAATAAATTTGGCGTCCTTTTTAACTAATGCCGAGAAAAGCTGACACCTACCTGACAAGTTCGAGATAAAGCGTCGAAGATATGCCAACTTCCCTTGAAAAGATCGTAGTTTCTTTAAGGTTACGGGAGGCGGCATTTCTAAGATAGCTTTAATCTTTTCCGGGTCGATTTCAATTCCACGATGTCGGACAACGAATCCTAAGAATTTCCCGGAGGTGACGCCGAAGGCGCATTTTAAGGGGTTCATCTTAAGGTTAAATTGTCTTAATCGTTCGGAAATAGTTCTCAAATCATACAGGTGGTTTTCCTTTACTTTGCTTTTGATGACCACATCATCCACGTAGCATTCGACTTGATTGTGGATGAGATCATCAAAAATTCTTGTCATCGCTCTCTGGTAGGTTGCTCCTGCGTTCTTTAGTCCGAATGGCATCACTGTGTAGCAATATACCCCGATCGGCGTTCTGAATGCTGTAAGTTTTTCTTCTACTGGAGCCATTTTTATCTGGTTGTATCCTGAAGATCCATCCATGAATGAGAATATTTCATGTGTTGAAGCAATGTCGATCATTAATTCCGGGATCGGTAGAGGGAATTCATCTTTTGGACATGCCTTGTTTAAATCTCTGAAATCCACACAAATTATGATCTGACCATTCTTCTTCCTGACTGGTAACACATTGGCTAACCAAGTCGGGCATTGTTCTTCACGGAAAAATTTAGCGTTTATTAGCTTTTTAACTTCAGCTATGACTTGCTGTTCGATTTCTAGATGCATTCTTCTGGAACCTTGTCTGACTAGAGTAGAAGTAGGATCCACTCCTACCTTATGGACAGCAACCTCTGGAGCTAATCCTGGCATCTCATCGTAGCTCCAAGCAAAACAATCTTTAAATTCCATTAATAACTTGATTATTTCTTCAGAGTCTTCTTTATTGAGTAAGGAGCTAACAAAGGTACGTCTAGGTTCTTCGCTAGTACCTAAGTTAACTTCCGTTAACTCATCTATTGTAGACTTGATGTCTTCTTCGAACTCTGGTGGAGCATTTCCAATTTGTAAATCTTCAAGTTCTTCTGTAGCTTCCATGCAGTTTTCATTAGACTCGCAAGTGACAACCATGCAAAATTCGAGTATCGTCAGTCGATCCTACTGTGTCGAATCCGAGACCATGCTTTGAATTGGGTGGACGACCGGAGTTATTCCATAAATTTTCAAAATGTTGTGATTGACCTTTTGTCCATTGTCGAGATAAGAAACCACGCTGAATTAAATTTTGAACACAGGGAGAGTACCACTCAAAAGGCAATTCCATTAATTCTGATGAAGTAGCATCTTCAAATTGTACATTATTTTCAGTTTTGGATGAAGGAGCACCACGGTAGAATTTGATGGGCTTTGCATCGCCGCTACGTACCTCTTTGACCACCATACCCTCGATCTTATTAGAATGGATCGGGGTCAGGGTCATAGTATGTACATAGTGGTTAATCTTCTCGTACATCGATTTATATTCCTCGTTCTTTTCATCTTCGAGAGATCCTGAATTGCAGCTTCTTCCGACTTATTGTCGCTGCTTCTTGCTTGATTTCTTTTTCTTCTTCAGAACTGTCTTCCCAATCAACATTGATGGCTGGTTTTCTCCGTCCAACTGTCCTAACGTCTCTGCCACGACCTCATCCCCGGCCTCGACCTCGGATGCGAGTTGTGGAGAAACCTTCACCATCTCGCTGTAAGGGAGCGGTGAGTGACTGTTGGACTAGAATTTCAAGTTCTTCGTCGTCCCGAACCTCCTTTGCTTCATTCGTTATGGTATCTCTGGAGAAGATTGTTTTCTTCGGGGGTGCGTAATAAGTCGCATCTTCATGGATTCCAATTTCATGTACGGAGAATGGTTGTAAGTCACCTTTGATGCATTGTTCCCCTCCATCGTAGTATTTGATGCACTGATGTAGAGATGGTGGTACCATCCGGTTTTCATGTATCCATGGTCGGCCCAGTAGAGCGTTGAATGACGTTTCTGAATCAATTATGTGAAATTTCGCGGTTGTCTTTGCTAAGTCACCGGTCTTCATTAGCAGTGTTATTGATCCGAGGGCTCTTTCTCCTTTCTGGTTGAATCCTCTTAATAACATTTTTTCCGCTTCGAGCTCGCGAGCATCAATTTCCAAGTATACTAGCGTTCGAAGATTCATTATATTGATTGATGCTCCTGGATCCACCAACACTCTGGAGAGCGTAAACTTCCCAATTGTAACTGAAATGTACAACGGTCGGTTGTGGTCTGATCGTCCCAAGTAGTAGGTCATTGTCCGTGAAGGTAACACCTCGCTGTTCTTTTAACGAGCAAACCTCATCTAAGGAATCTCCGGTCATTTGAGCTAAGCAAATTTCTGGATCAAGTAAGGCCTTGATCAGAGCTTCTCTCGTCTCTTTTGATAAGATGAGAGCGTCGTAGATGCTCAGTTTGGTCGGTAGTTTCCTAAGATGGGCTAGCACGTTGTAGTCCACTTTATTTTCATGTGTCTCGTTTTCTTCCCGAATGGGTATTTCTTCGTCGGGGTTGGTTCTTCCTGAACAACCACCCGCTTTCCTTTGTCCTTTGGACCCATTCTCGGAGGTAGAACTCTTCCACTTCTTAAGTTGACTTCGTGATTTCTTCCGAATCTAGTATTGAGTTTGCTGGTGTCTCCTTCTGAATCGGAATGACAAGTTCTTCTGGATTAGCTTCGGAGTCTGAAAGCTCTAACTTTATTGTGACTGGAGCTCCTCGAAACTCGCAAGTAGATTCGTTGTTTGTTGAGCTCTCGTAGCCTCCTTGGTGGATGTCTTCTTTGTCATTGTGATTGTCGAGATTGTGTATGATTTGAGAATTGTTATTTGTATCGGAATCGACGTCCGGATTAGGTTGGTTGTCTCTAGTTACGTAGTCGTTAGAGACAGTCAAAACGTAGCCAACGCCATAACCCTTATCATTATAAGATCCCACCGGAGTGAGCAAATAATCATACAGAGTCAGAGGTTCGAGGGATTTCTCCCCCGAATCCGAAACAACTATCCTAGGATAAGCAGCCCCTAGTCTAGCCTTAAGAGCCTCGGTCTTCTCTTCTTCATCAATTTTCTTCTTTTCTTCAATTGTCTCTTGTTGAGGTGGCTCTTCTATCGCAAGTGATAGTGCCGACTTGACAGATTTCGAACTCTGAATTGAGGCTCGCACCGAAGTGGTTTGGATGCGATCCGAAATCTTCTTCGAAGACTTTGTCCAAGCGGTAGTCCATCCATCATCAGTCGCATAGGGATCTATTGGAACAATGAAATCCGTCGAGATAACATTGACGGAACCTCCTTTCTGGGGTTCCTTCATGTATTCCTTCGGGATTGTTATGTTCCCTTTTCGAAGATTGTCGTTGAGCCAACTTTTGAAGGTAATACAATCTTCTATCTTGTGCCCAAGCATCCGGTGGTAAGGGCAAAAGTTGGGATCACCTTTCTTGTCGACTTCTTCTGGTCTCTTAGGCTCTGGCAGTTGGAAATCTGGAGTCTTCATCAGACTGCGGAACATTTTCGGCACTGCCTCATTCTTGAATGGATACTCCCTGCTCAGAAGCTCCCTTAACGTACGTTGTGGACGAGGCGGTTGTTCATACTGTTGAGATGACTGATAGCTGGGTCGGGGTTGCTGGTAATTCTGTTGAGTTTGTTGCGGCCATTCTGACGGTATTTGTATCGGCTGCTTGCCTTTATCGACTGCTGCGACAATCTCGGACTTCTTTTCAAAAGTTTTCACGGGCTTCTGTTTGTCTGTTTTGTCGGTGAAACTTAATTGCTTCGCCTCCTCTTGCAAGCTTCCGGCCTTGCTTAACAACTTCTCAAAAGTCTTAATAGTAAATCCCTTGAGGAGAAGTGCTATCGAGCAATGAATGCTCTTAAGTAAAATGCTGACTGCATGCTGTTCTTGTAGCTGTGGCTCACACTTCATACTTAGATTCCTCCATCGAAGTATATAATCCACCAAAGTTTCGTTCGGCTTCTGCTTCTCTACCACTAAATCACCTATAGTGATGTGGTGTTGAGCTCCGGCAAATCGCTTGATGAAGAGGTTCTCTAATTCTGAAAAATGTCTTTACCGAACCATTCGGTAATTCCGCATACCAATCAAAGGCGATGCCTGACAGGCTGCTGACAAATTGTCGGAAGAGTAAAGCATCACTTCCGGCGGCATTGCAACAACTGGCACGAAAATGTGCAACATGCTGCCGAGGGTTTCCGGTTCCATCAAAGGTCTTGAACAGAGGTGGTACAAAGCCTTTCGGATATTGGACAGCGTCGAATTCTTCGAGGTAAGGTCTACCCGTCCGAATGGATGTCCCGCTCTTTGATTGTGCCAAGGCTTCTCGCACCTGCTGTTCCACCATGCTCTTGATATCCTTTTCTGGAATCATATTCTGGGTAGAATCTTTCTTTGGTCGATAGTCTCCGTTAACGGATGTAATCTCTTTTCCTCCGTCCGTAATATGAATAACTTACGGAGGCGTTTCTCTTGGGGGTTGAGCCCGACTGCGAAGAGTGGCTAGGACTGCAGCCATCTCTTCCATCCTTTTTGCCGATTGAGAGATTGTATCGTCTTTTCTTGAATTTGTGCTCTTAATGCTTCCGGTTCATCTCTTTCCACAGTACTGCGGAGCACCTTGCGAAGCTGACGATGCTCGTGTCTCGACCATGTTAATTTCTGCATATTCATCATCCATGAATTCTGACGAGTCGACTTCATCTCCTAATTTTTCTTCTCTTTCTCTTACTAATCGCTGAATATCAGTTCTTAGCTTTTCCATAGCATCTTCCAATGGTCTTTTTCGTGCGGTTTTGCAGTTATCATGTGATGGCTGTCGGGTTTCCTTTTTGGGAGTCCCCTTCATTGCAGTGGCGCTCTCTTCGGACTCGAGTCTCCTGGCGAGACTTTCCTTTTCTGGTTGTTGTTTCGGTCTTAATTGGCCGGTAGTAGGACGCCATACCATCCTTCTAGCAGCAGAAGGCCTAGGACCGGATGGTCTGTCGGCTGAATGCTGGAAGGTGGTATCCTCCCCGATCCGTAAACTCGAAACAACAACGGGTGGACTAGCCTTCATCTTCTTATTCGGCTTTTCACGGCGATAGCAGGTCCTACTCGTGGCCCAAGATGGGACTTGGCTGGCACCCGTCCTATTCTTCTTAAAATCTTTGATACAGGACACTTCTCTTTCTTTGCTAACTTCTCTATCACAGTCTGTAGTCGGGCAAATGGTGTAATCCTAGCCCTTTTCTTTCGGTTGTCTCTATAGTATGCGGGTCGAGGTAATGTAGAAGCAATCCTGCGGACATTTTCCTCGTCAGTTGCGGCGGAAAGGGGATGGAATCTACTTCCTTCCAAAAGCGGTGTATACTCAGGCAATGGTATGTACTCAGGTAGTGGTGTGTACTCAGGGATTTCTTCTAAGAAAGCGACTTCAGCAGCTTTGGCCTTTCTGGCAATCTTCCTACCTCTTTTTCTTCTCTGAGTCCGTGTTAGGGTTGGAACCCTTGAGCTGGACCCAATTTCAAAAACAGAAGGTCTTGCACGGAAATCTGTACCCTCCACGGTAACTTGCTCGTTACAAATTTGAACTTCCTTCCCCTTTAGTTTGGCGGAAGCCGGGGTAGGTGCAGAGACGACTAGACCAGTGGGGGTAGAGATAACGGTCCTCCTATGGACAGTAGTATTCCTCTCGACTGGAACCCTTTGCGGGGGAGGGAACTCTTGAGTTGACTTAAGGTTGAACTCGATCAAAGGTCTTTCAGTTTCAGATACTTTGTCTGTCAATGCGAAAAGGGTAACGTCAGTGATCTTGACATTTGTGTTCTCGAATCCTTGTCCCAACCGGATGATCACATTGTCGGGCAGCTCATCCTTGTAAACAGCGAAGTCCAGTCCATTGGTGAAGGAGAAAATCAGCTTTGGGGCTTCCATTTCTGCAAAGTAGATTTTGATTGTCGATCCTAAGTTATGCTTCTTCTCATCGGGACGAAAAGAAAGGAATCGAAAAGAGTCCGAACACATTTTTGTTCATGTATTTATAAAAAGGAGTTATTTGTTAAAAGAGTCATTCATCAGAGGATTTGTTTATTGGGAACAGAATGTTCAAAGGTGTAGAGAAGGTAAGGAATCCGATTCAGAGTTGAAAAGGAAAAGAAAGTCTTATGCAAGACTTCTCGACTCGAAGGACCGCTCCTAAACTAACACCTATTGGGGGTCCACCCCACCTCAGAAAAGAGGCAAAAGGATCTCAGAACCTCTCTGTTTAGGGGTGTCTAAACAGTGGCTCCTAAATCCGAAAGAATGTTGGCTATACTCGTTCAAGGTAGAAATGAACATAGTATTCCAATGGAAAGAATGGTAGTTTGATCCACTAGGGACATGGACACACTACCGATTTTTGAAAGCAGAACTATCTGATTAAAAATGGAGAGAGGAATTATTCCCCAGCGGAGTCGCCAGAAGTTGTCGGCATATTTTTAGGTTGAGTGTTGTATTTTGAAAAGGGGGTCGCCTATAGAATTTGTCGGCGAATTTTAATTTAATTTAAATAAATAATTTGAAAAGTAGTATTTGATTTTGAAAATATTTTCTAAATTTGAAGATTTTAAGATATGAAATCAAACTGATCTCACATCCTGAATAGTTTATATAAACGAGCACCGCACCACAAACCGTGTATCTATCCCGAAGAATAGACACACTCGCTTGATGATGGGGCTCGATTAAATAAACTAGGAGATTTGTGACATCCGTTTGGTCCGCGAACCAATTTTATAAGCCGACAAGTTCCCCTGCTTAATATGAAAACATTAAACGGGGTTTATATTACTCGGGTTCTTTAAAATTCCCTATAAGGGGAAGCCCCTATAGTTAATTTCATCTTAAGTGACGGGAGTCACCTAAGAAAACTCTCGATAATAATCAGTAGTTCTCCTCTCAAGAATTTCAAAGTTTAAGTTTTCAAGGGATTGAATTTTGGAATTTCAATAGGGAATGGATCAAATTTGGAACACTTTATTTTGGGAATTCAAAGGAAGAAAGGTAGGAGAACTTACAGATTCGAAGCGAACTTCGGTAATTTCCCGACTATCCTATTGTTTGGCTTGAATTTAGGAAAGTCCTAATGTTTATTTAATGTTTTGATCTTGCCAATTTTAATTAATTAGGACTTATATCCTTGAAGATGTGAGGGTTTGTGTCGTATCGGATGACTACCTCGGAATCCGAAGACCGGTTAGGGCTTAATTTACAATGCAAATGCCTAACGAAGAGTTGAGGATTTATGTTGCACAAGGCAAACTACCTCGAAATCCTATGGCTTGGTTATTTAATTCTAAGAAAGTTTCTGTCGAAGCGAGACTCGAGTTTCTTGCGATGACGATGGCCGTGCTTGCCCACCATGCTCCGAGCTCCTTGTTGTTGCAGAGGTTTAGTTTTAGAAGTCATAAATCAGGATATGAGAGAAGTGTTTTGGTTTAGAGAAGGTCTTAATTTCCAAGTGTTTTTTATGTTTTAATTAAAACAAAACTTAAAATTGATTATAACAACACCGGTTAAGATCCCACGGTTCCATCCTTCCGGCATCGTTATTTTTATCGGATTCACTTAGTCCAGATGAATTTGCTAAACTCAACTAAATGAGTTCCACACTTTCATTTAGACCTTGGGAAGTCCCGTTAGCAACACGTAGGTTACATCATCCGAGGTATTCCCGATCATCCAACAAGACGTTTTAATTTAGTTGTAGTTGTAGTTTTGTTGTTCTGTTTGTGATTAAATTTTAAGTTGTTTTATATTTTGAAATGTTGTGGCGGTGAATTTTATCTTGTAATGACTTTTAATTTAGTTTTGGTTTCAGTTTTAGAGACTATCCTAAAGGTGTGGGTTTTCATGCAACAGTTGTTTATCATGCAAGAAAAGTAAGTGTGATGCGATTAAGTAAATTGCAATAAGTAAAATGCAATAAAATAAAAGTGTACCTGGAGGATCTTCCCGTCATCCCAAGCTGCACTTAAACACAATTTAGAATATTTAAGCATTTAAAGCAAGTTCCTAGGTAAAGCTAAGGGAAGGGTTATGGTTTTCTACCAAGTTCCTAATCCTATAGCTTAGTCATCTCCTATGACGTCTAGGTTCTTGTGTTTTGGTTTAAGGACGATCTTCTTCATCAAAGAACAATTAAGTTCAATTGTTCTTATAAATATCCTATCATATTGAGGAAGTGCTTAAGACGAGTCTTAAACATCTTTTCAATACCTCTAGGATTGTTTTAAGTCCAAGAGAATTTAATTATACAAATGAATTAATCATCCAGGAGTTCAAGTTTTGTTGTTATCTTGCTCAGTGAACTAGGACATTTGAATATCATATGAGTGAAGTAACACTTCACTTAACACTCCGTTTAGGAGTTATGACAACAAGAGCTTTTGAGAGCAAATCGATGTTCAAGTGATTTATGATTTAATTTAATTTCAATCAACGGGTTTAAGTTTGGAATAGTGTTCAAGTTGTTTTAGATTTATTTTTGAATTCTTTATGTCTTAGGTAATGTTATTTTTAATTCAATTTAATTTAATTTAATTTTAGTTAAATTTAATTTGGTTTAGTTTTAATTTTAATTTAATTTTATTTAATTTAAATTAATTGTTTTAATTTAATTAAATTTAATTTAATTTAATGTGATTTAATTTAATTTAATTTAACTTAATTTAAATTTCAATTTAATTTAATTTAATTTAAACTTTAATTTAATTAAATTTTAATTTAATTTTATTTTAGATTTTAATTTAATTTAAGTTTTAATTTAATTTTATTTTTAATTTTAATATAATATTTTTTATTTTATTTATTTTTTTATGTTTTAAAGATGATTTAATTTTAATTGTTAAAGTATTAATTTTAATTGAAATTTTAAAAGGATTTAATTTAAATAATTTAATTTTAATTTAATGATTAAGTCTTTTAGCATTTTAAATCTTAAATTTGGACTATCATTTTAATCAGGAATTAAATTTTGTTGGGATGATTAATTTAGGGATTCTTAAATTAAAGAACAAATCTCTTCATAATAATATCCCTATTTTAATAATTCCAATTTTCATTATTCTTCCAAATTTAATTAATTATTTAATTAAGGTTTATTTTAATTATTTTCAAATTATTTGGTAGGTTTCCACCCTTTAATTGCCTAAGTTTCAAACATCCAAAATCAACTTAGTATCAAATATTTTACCCACCCTTTTAATTAAACCTAAAATTTTTAAATTATAGGTTAAAATTTTAATTACCATTTTGCCCTTTAAACTTACTAATTACATAACTCACTAAATTGAGCTTAAATGAATTTGAAATTTTTATGTGACTTCACTCATATATCAATCAAGACATTAGAGGAGAAAATGTGATTTTTTTGTATTTAATTTATTTATGTAATTATTTTTGGTGGAAAATAGGGATTTTCAAGGAAAATTCAATAACATGACCAAGGGAAAGTTTCTGTCCTTAAGAAAATTATGGGACATTCCTAATGACCAGAGGACCACTTGGACCAATTTTGGTGATTTTTTGAATTATATTTTCTTTATTATAATTATTTTGAGTTTTGGAGTATTAATTAATTTAAAAATAAAATAAAGGTTGAAAAATGAATTTTATATTTTTACAAAAATCTCTCTGATATCAAGGAAACCAGAGAACCAATTTTTACAACTTTCTGATCTTTTTTTGATTTATTAGAATTATTTTAGTGGAAATGCTAGAAAATACATTTTTTTAATTTTAAAATTACCTTAGGGCTTTAAAATTTAATATCTCATCATAGAGACTCAAGAAAAATATGGGGTATGTTCCTATGTGATTAAAATTCAAAATGTGACATTTTGGTGAATTTTATTATTTTTTTTATTTTTATTATTTTTTAATTATTAAAAATATTAAAATAATGCAAAAAATCAACTTTTTTTTAGAAAATTGCAATTTTAATTTTCTTAAATTCCCCTGATATCAGAGAGGCTCCAAAACCAATTTGGTGATATTTTTAAAAGTATTTTGAAAGTTATGAATTTTTTAAGTTTAATTTTGGCTAAATGGCTTAATCAACCCATTTGATAGGGCTAACCAAGTCCAATTGACTTCAAACTTTTATAGTGGGTTCCTCTGATCCTAAAGGTCAGTGGAGAATTGATTTCAAGTCAATTTGATGTATGATTAGCTCTAATTAATTAAAGCTCCATTTTGGGTATTTAAGCCAATTAGGGTTATTACAAGTGAGTTAACTCCAAAAACTATTTTTCCTAGGGCCCTCTGATCATAAGAAACATCACCAAATTTTCCTAGAATTTATTTCACAACATGCTAATTATTGGAATTAAAATACTCGAATAGTGACTCAGAATTGAAAAATCAATAACTCTTCATAGGGATGGCCTCGACTTTGGAAAATTCGGGGAATGTTCCCAAATTCGGAGGCTTCAAAAGCCCTATGGTCTCATGCCATGGTGAATTGTATACATGCATGGAGAATTGAAATAGTGCAGAGAGTAAATAAATAATTAAAAGTAAAATACTTGATGAAATTACATGTTTTCTTTTCCACATTATTCTCCTCTGTTCACTGAGCAAGAGGGTATTTTTATTTTACTTTTAGGATTTTCCTACACAAAGTTATGAATTTTCCAACTTCTCGTAATTAAATAAATAAGAAAAATCCTATTTTTCTACTTAAGTGATGCGGCGCCAGCTCAACCTCGGCAGCTCCGAACGCACACGCGTCGTCTCCTGATTCGGCGCCGCCTTCCGACTCAGTACCACGCGGCCCGCGGTTCACGTATCATCTCCTCGTCCGACGCAATCTGAGCCCTCCGTCCGCGCGTGTATTAAATGAACGGCATCCGTTCATCGTCCCCAAGCCTCCTAGCCCGAGAACCGTCCCTCTTCTAGGCTTATGATCTCACTCGATACTTGATCAAATTAAACTTTCTTATGCTCTATGGATTCGTCTCGAGAAGACGAACACATCCATACGGTTTATGTGGCATGAAATTGACTCAATAAAAATGGAGAATGTTCAGAAGCTCGGGAAGAAGAGTGAGACCATACCTTTGCTCAGAGAAGTGTGGCTTCGATCTGAGGGTTGTGTCACCTTTGATTGGGTCCAAGCAAGCTCCAGATGAAGTCTCCTGGCCTGGTGAATTGTCCAGGTATGATTTTGACCAAGCCCGATTTCAACCTTTGGAGTCTGGAACAGATGGGTGGCCTGGAGAGGGGGCTTTCACTGGGGAACTCCTTCTCTTGGTCTTGTGCAGGTGTAGGACCAATCAATTTGGGAATTGGCTCACTGTGGAGAAGTGTTCTGGTTTTGGGCTTGGATTTCAACTCTGAAATTGAGCTCACAGAGAGGAAATGACAGGGGGATTTCAGTGGGGATCAAGCTCTCTATGTGTGGTGAGTAGTCTGGAACAATTTTGGCAGAGTTTCCTTAAGGTTTGTTTCAGCACCTCTCATGGCCGAGAGGAGGTGGTGTTTAAATAGGAGAGGGTGGAGGGCCTCCCAGGGGGTTTAAGGCTTGGGATCAGCTGCTTTGGTCAAGGGAAGAACAGCCATGGTGGCCATTGGGCATGGGGCAGCTCGAGCAGGGAGAATTGAATTTTTGGCTCCTCCCGAGGTCTCGGCCATGGTGTTTTCCGCGGCCTTGTGGCCGGCCGGCCGTGCACTGGTCACCATCTTGACCGGTGGGGTCGTGGGTTGGCAATGGTGCGATCAGTCGGAGTTTGACATGTGTAAAGGGGCTGGATTAAAATGGAATGGCGAGAGGCTCATTTTGGGTTCAATGTGGTCAACCCATGTATTTGGGCTTGGTTCACCTTCCCATGGTCTGATTTTTGGCCAGGGGAATCAGTTGGGTCAGCTGCCATGGAGTGGTGAAGTCTCCATCCATGTGTCGGCATATTTTTAGGTTGAGTGTTGTATTTTTGAAAAGGGAGTCGCCTACAGAAATTGTCGGCGAATTTTAATTTAATTTAAATAAATAATTTGAAAAGTAGTATTTGATTTTGAAAATAATTTTAAATTTGAAAATTTTAAGATATGAAATCAAACTGATCTCACATCCCGAATAGTTTATATAAACGAGCGCCGCACCACAAACCGTGTATCTATCCCGAAGAATAGACACACTGCTTGATAATAGGGCTCGATTAAATAAACTAGAAAGGTTTGTGACATCCGTTTGGTCTGCGAACCAATTTTATAAGCCGACAAATTCCCCTGCTTAATATGAAAACATTAAGCAGGGTTTATATTACTCAGGTTCTTAAAGTTCCCTATAAGGGCAAGCCCCTATAGTTAATTACATCTTAAGTGACGGGAATCACCTAAGAAAACTCTCGATAATAATCAATAATTCTGCTCTCAAGAATTTCAAAGTTTAAGTTTTCAAAAGGATTGAATTTTGGAAATTTCAATAGGGAATGGATCAAATTTAGAACATTTTTATTTTGGGAATTCAAAGGAAGAAAAGTAGAAGAGATCACGGATTCGAAGCGGACTTCGGTAATCTCCCGACTATCCTATTGTTTGGCTTGGATTTAGGAAAGTCCTAATGTTTATTTAATGTTTTAATCTTGCCAATTTTAGTTAATTAGGGCTTATATTTATATGATAGAATCATACAAATAAACTTTAGAAGATATGAGGGTTTATGTCGTATCGGACGACTACCTCGGAATCCTAAGACCGGTTAGGGCTTAATTTGCAATGCAAATGCCTAACGAAGAGTTGAGGATTTATGTTGCACTAGAGCAGTACTACCTCGAAGTCCTATGGCTTTGTTATTTAATTCTAGGAAAGTTTTGTTGATGTAGGTTCAAGTTTTGCCGACGACGATGGCCGTGCTTGCCCACCATGCTCCGAGCTCCTTGTTGTTGCAGAGGTTTAGTTTTAGAAATCATAAATCAAGAGATGGGAGAAGTGTTCGGTTTAGAGAAGTTTTAATTTCCAAGTGTTTTTTGTGTTTTAATTAAAACAAATCTTAAAGTTGATTATAACGACACCGGTTAAGATCCCACGGTTCCATCCTTCCGGCATCATTATTTTTATCGGATTCACTTAGTCCAAATGAATTTGCTAAACTCAATCGAATGAGTTCCACACTTTCATTTAGACCGTGGGAAATCCCGTTAGCAACACGTAGGTTACATCATCCGAGGTATTCCCGATCATCCAACAGGACGTTTTAATTTAGTTGTAATTGTAGTTTTGTGTTCTCGTTTGTGATTAAATTTTGAGTTGTTTTATATTTTGAAATGTTGTGGAGGTGAATTTTATCTTGTAGTGTCTTTTATTTTAATTTTGGGTTTCAGTTTTGGTTTCTGTCCTAAAGGTGTAGGTTTTCATGCAACTGTTGTTTATCATGCAAGAAAAGTAAGTGCGATGCGATTAAATAAATTTCAGTAAAATAAATTGCAATAAAATAAAAGCGTACCTGGAGGGTCTTCCCGTCATCCCAAGCTGCGCTTAAAATACAATTAGAATATTTAAGCAAGTTCTTAGGTAGAGCTAAGGTAAGGGTTATGGTTTTCTACCAAATTCCTAATCCTATAGCTAGTCATTTCCTATGACGTCTAGGTTCTTTGTGTTTTTAGTTTGAAGACGATTTTCTTCATCAAAGAACAATTAAGTTCAATTGTTCTTATCAACATCCTATCATATTGAGGAAGTGCTTAGGAGAGATCCCAAACATCTTTTCAATATTTCTAGGATTGTTTTAAGTCCAAATGAATTTAATTGTGTAAATGAATCGATCGTTCGAGGTTTTCAAGTTTTGTTAACTTACTCAGTGAACTAGGACATTTGAATATCCTATAAGTGAAGTAACATTTCATTTTATATCCTGTTTAGGAGTTATGATAACTAAAGCTCCTAAGGGCAAAATGATATTTAATGATTTGTGATTCAAATTCAAGTTCAAATTAATGATTTAAGTTTGGAATAGTGTTCAAGTTATTTTAGATTTATTTCTTCATGTCTTAAGTGAGGTTATTTAATTCAATTTAATTTAATTTAATTTATTTTAATTTAATTTAATTCAGTTTAATTTAGTTTGATTTGATTTAATTTAATTCAATTTAATTTATTTGATTTAATTTCCTAATTTAATTTAATTTAATTTTAACTTAATTTAATTTATTTAATTTAGTTTAATTTATTTATTTAATTTTAATTTATTTATTTAATTTTATTTAATTTAATTTAATTTAATTTATTTAATTTAATGTATTTAATTCATTTAATTTAATTTAATTTGTTTATTTAATTTAATTTAATTTTAATTTAATTTAATTTAATTAAAAAATTTTTTTTGAAAGAGTTTAATGATTTAATTTTAGTTTAATGATTAAGTCTTTTAATATTTTAAATTTGAGTTATCATTTTAATTAAGAGTTGAATATTAATGAGATGATTAATTTAGGGATTTTTAAATTAAAGAATAAACCTCTTCCTAATAATATCCCTATTTTAATAATTCCAATTTTATTATTCTTCCAAATTCAATTAATTATTTAATTAAAGTTTAATCATTTTAAAATGCTTAATGGGTTTCTACCCTTTGATTATTAAATTTCAATCATCCAAATCAGATTAGGATCAAATATTTTACTTGTTAATTTTTTATTAAACCTAAAGTTTTAATTAAAGGGTTAAAATTTTAATTACCATTTTGCCCTTTAAGCCTAATAATTTCATAACTCACTAAATTGAACTCAAATGAACTTGAAATTTTTATGTGACTTCACTCATATGTCAATAAAGACATGAGAGGAGAAAATGTGATTTTCCTATATTTAATTTATTTATATAATTATTTTTTGTAGAAAATAGAAATTTCCAAGGAAAATTCAATAATATGACCAAGGGAAAGTTTCTATCCTTAAGAAAATTAGGGGACATTCCTAATGACCAGAGGACCACTTGGAAAAAATTTTGTAATTTTTTGAATTATATTTTATTTATTAGAATTATTCTAAGTTCTGGAGTATTAATTAATTTAAAAATAAAATAAATGTTGAAAAATAAATTTTATAATTTTTAAAATTCTCTCTGATATCAAGGATTCCAGAGAACCAAACCTTACAATTTTCTGATTTTTCTTTGATTTATTATAATTATTTTGGTGAAAATGCTAGAAAATACATTTTTTAATTTTAAAATTACCCTAGAGCTTTAAAAAATTAGTATCTCACTAAATAGACCTAGGAAAAATATGGGACTTGTTCCTAAGTGATTGAAATTCAAAATATGACATTTTGGTGAATTTTATTATTTTTGTGATTTTTATTATTTTTTAATTATTAAAAATATTAAAATAATATTAAAAATCAACTTTTTTAGAAAATTGAAATTTTAATTTTCTTAAACTCCCCTGATATCAGAGAGACTCCAAAACCAATTTGGTGAATTTTTGAAAGATATTTTGAAAGTTATGAATTTTTAAAATTTAAAATGACTAAGTGGCTTAATTAACCCAATTAGTGGGGCTAACCAAGTCCAATTGACCTCAAATTTTTATGATGGGTTCCTCTGATCCTAAAGGTTAGTGGAGAATTGATTTCAAGTCAATTTGATCTATGGTTAACTCTAATTAATTAGAAATCTATTTTGGGTATTTAAGCCAATTAGGGTTAATCTGAGTGAATTTACCCAAATCCTATTTTTCCTAGGGTTCTCTGGTCATAAGGAACATCACCAAATTTTCCTAGAATTTATTACACAACATGCTATTTATTGGAATTAAAATACTCAAAACAGTGACATGAATTTGAAAAATCAATAACTCTTCATAGGGATGGCCTCTACTTTGGAAAATTCGGGGAATGTTCCCAAATTCGGAGGCTTCAAAAGCCCTATGGTCTCATGCCATGGTGAATTGTATGAATGCATGGAGAATTAAATGTATGCAGAGAGTAAATAAATTACTAAAAATAAAATACTTGATGAAATTAAATGATTTCTTTTCCACATTATTCTCCTCTCGTTCACCGAGCAAGAGGGTATTTTTCTTTTATTTTTCTGATTTTTCTACACAAAGTTATGAATTTTCCAAGTTTAGGGAATTAAATAAATAGAAAATACCCCTAATTTTCTACTTATCCACGCGGCGCCAGCGCATCCTTAGCCTCTCCGAAGCGGTACGTGTCGCGCTGTGATTGGGCGCCGCCATCTGAGTCAGCCGTCCCGGGACCCGCAGTTCACGTAACGTTCTCTGGTCCGGCGCGATCCGATCCGTCCGCTCGATACACGCGCGATCCAACGGCTCCCGGTCATCGTCTACGGCCGGTGTGCACCGTGACCGTCAACCTTCTAACCCTAATTTCTCACTCGATTCTCGATGGATTTTCGTGTTCTTATGCTCTGTGGATTCGTCTTGAAGAGACGAACACATCCATACGGTAAACATGCATTGAAATTTACTCAAATGAAATGGAGAATCTCTGTAAGCTCGGGAAGAAGAATGAGTTCATACCTTTGCTCAGAGAAGTGAAGCTTCGATCTGAGAGTTGTTGCACCTTCGACCGGATCCTGAGCAAGCTCCGGATGAAGTCTCCCGGTCCGGTGAATTGTCTAGGTTGGACTTCGACCACAGCTCGATCACAAAGCTTGGAGTCCGGAGCAACCGGGTGGCCTGGAGATGGGGCTTTACTCGGTGGACACCTTCCCTCGGTCCAGTGAAGGTGTAGAGACAATCGATTTGGGGATTGGCTCACTCGTGGAGGAGTGTCCCGGTTTTGGGCTTGGATTTCAACTCGAAATTGAGCTCGCGAGAGAAGAAATGGCAGGGAGATCTCACTTGGGGATCAAGTGCTCTGTGTATGAGGAGGGGTCCGGAACAATTTTGGCGAGTTTTGGCAAGGTTTTTGCAACTCTCCTCTCATGGCCGTGAGGGGGTGGTGTTTAAATAGGCATGGCTGGAGGCTCTCCCAGGGGGGTTTAATGGTTGGGATCAGCTGCTTAGGTCAAGGGAAGAACAGCCATGCTATCCATTTGGAGTGGGGCAGCTCAGCAGGATGGAATTTCAAAGCTTGGCTTCTCCCAAGGTTTCGGGCATGGTGTTTTCCAAGCAGTCGGGTGGCCGGCCGGCCGAGCATGGGTCACCCTCAAGGTCAGGTGGGTCGGGTGCGGACTTGGTGCAATCAATTGGCAAATGCCATGTGTAAAAGGCTTGGATTAGAATGGAATGGGAGAGGGCTTATTTTGGCTCAAATTGGTCAACCCCTCCACTTGGGCTAGGTGCACCACCCAAGGCTTGGTTTTGGCTGAGGGAAAAGTGATTTGGCTCGGCATAATCGAGTAGGGTCAAGTCACCATCCAAGCACAATTAGGCATAATCATGGTTAAGGGGAATCATGGGAGTGGTTAATCACCTTTAGGAATTAAGGAAAGAGCCTCCTCCTTTTGCCCAAAATGGCATGGTGACATGTAAAGAGGATCTCATGGCTTGCATATGGCTTGTGCATGGCTCCATGGCTCCATTTGGCTTGGGAAAAGGTTGGGTCAATTTCATAAAAATGGGTTTTAAGAATTTTGGATATTTTGGTGTGAATTTGTATGGGGCTTGATTTGGAATTGTTTGATGATGGAATTATAACTTAGGGAATGATTTTCATCAAATGGATGACAAATGAAAATGTCATATGGGCTTTAGAATCAATTTTGGGCTCATTGAAATGGTTTTAGATGGGCTTTTAAATGGTTTAGGAAAGTGGGCTTTTGAATTTTAAAATGGATTTTTGGGATGAAATTTTGGTAAAGGCTTGGGCCAAATAATTGTTGAGTTTGGTTTAGGGATGCTTCATGAGTGGTTTGAAACAAATTTGAGGTGATTTGGGTTTGAATTGGGTTGGATATGGGCTTTTTGGTAAAGAGGCTAAAGTAGGCCAAAATGGGCTACCATGGGCCAAAGTTGGGCTAGAGTTGAAGTTGATGTAAAATTAATGTTGGGAAATGTTTTTGGGAGTGTTTCAAAGAGGTTTTGGCTTTGGTTGGGTTTTGATTTTGGGGTTTGGGCTCATTTGGGCTAGGTTTAGGTTTAGGTCAAAATTGGGCTTTTTGATTTTGGGTTGAATTTGAGTGGGGTTTGGGTCTAAATTTTGGGCAAATCATGCTAGTGTTTTGTTTATTGGGATGTCAAGGAAGGTTTAGAAAAGATTTGGGGTTAATTGGAGTTGAATTGGGTGAGTTTGGGTTAGGTTTGGGTCATAGGTCCAAATTGGGCTTTAAGGCCAAAAGTGAAATTGGATCCCAATGCCAATCAAATTGGGCTTGGCTTTGGTCTAGATTGGTGTTGGGGATGTTGAATTGAAGTTTAGAATTGAATTGGACCAGAATTTGGGTCAATTGGGTAGGTTTGGTTTGACATTGGGTTTACTTTGGGTTAAAATGGGTCAAATGGGGGTTTTGACAAAAGTGGGGTAAATTGACAAAATTGGCCCATGGTGTAGTTGAACAAAATGAAATTGGGAATATTTGGGATTTTCTGGAATTTTCTGAGAATTTTCTGAATTTTTGGATTTTTGGGTCAAAAGGGGTATTTTGGGTATTTGGAAGGTATTGGGGGGTATTTTGGAATTTTTGGCATTTTTGGTTATGGATGATCAATTTAAGTGATGTGGAAATGTTTGAGATTGATTTTGGAGAAATTTGGGTGATTTGGAAATTTTGGAGGATTTTGGGTAGTTTCAAGGGCATTTGGTAGGGTTGGTGGGTGTAGGGTCCCTGGGGTCAAAAATTGAAAATTTGGAAAATGGAAGATTAGGTGAATGTAAGTGGAATAAAATCATTTTGGTTGAGCCATGAAGCCACATCAAGCCCACATGAGCCATGAAGGGTCTCATTTGAGGCATTCACCATGTTGTTCCTAACCCTCTTAGCCAAGGGCTTAGGGGTTAAGGACCATCCATGTGAATCACCTTTATGAGTCAGGAGGTCAAGTCGGGTATGGGTGTGTTTTTAGGAAGTGTGTGAAAGTGTAGTGCACAGGTGTAGTGTGTGTGCAAGTCAACCCTTCACCAGACCAGGCCACCCAGGGCAGTCCTAAGGCCAAAGAGTCCTATAGGAACTCATCCTTTAAACTTCCACATTTGATTTCAACCCTCTAGGTGATTAGGGGTCTACAGTCAAATTTGTGGAGTTTGCAGGGGAGTTAAGAAGTGGTTTGAATTTCTAAAAGGTGGGTCCCAATTCTAGTCCTCTAAGATAGTCAAAGGAAAAGCCTAAGGCTAGATCCTAAGTACTAAAGAGAAGAAGAGAAGACCTCATCAAAAATGAGGTCAACACCATGGTGAGGTGGCTAAGCATGGTTTAGTGTGTGACATTCTTATGGTTAAAAAGGCTTAATGAAGGATTAGGAAAGGGGTCCCTCCTTTTGCCATTAATGGCTTGGTCACATGTCAAACCTTCCATGGCTTCATATGGCTTGTAAATGGCTTGCTCATGGCTCCATGTGGCTTGGGACAAAGCTTGGTCATTTACATGAAAGAAGGTTTTAAATTTTTGGGACTTATGGGTGATTTTGGCATGAGGCCTAATTTAGGATTATTTGATGATTGATTTATGACTTAAGGGATGATATCAATTAATGGAGTGATCAAAAGAATGTCATATGGGCTTTAGCATGAAGTTTGGGCCTTTGAAATTTAGTGAAGATGGGCTTTTAAAATGGTTTAGGGAAGTGGGCTTTTTGGATTTTAAAAAAAGGATTCTAGGATGAAAGTTTGGTAAAGGCTTGGGCCAAGTAAATGTTGGGTTTGGTTTAGGGATATGTCATGAGTGATTTGAAATGAGTTTGGAGTGATTTGGGTTTGAATGGGGTTGGGTTTGGGCCTCTTTGGTAAATGGGCCAATGTAGGTCAAATTGGGCTAACTTGGGCCAATGTTGGGCTAGGGTTGAAATTGTTGTAAAATTAATGTTGTTAAATGTTTATGGGAGTGTTTCAAAGAGGTTTTGACTTTGGTTGGGTTTTGATTTTGGGGTTTGGGCTCATTTGGGTTAGGTTTGGGTTTAGGTCAAAATTGGGCCTTTTAGCTTTGGGTTGAATTTGAGTGGGATTTGGGTCTAAATTTTGGGCAAATCATGTTAGTGTTTTGTTTTTGGGGATGTCAGGGAAGGTTTAGAAAAGATTTGGGGTTAATTGGAGTTGAATTGGGTTAGTTTGGGCTAAGTTTGGGTCATGGGTCCAAATTGGGCTTTAAGGTCAAAAGTGAAATTGGATTCAAATGTCAATCAAATTGGACTTGGACTTGGTCTAGATTGGTGTTGGGGATGTTGAATTGGAGTTTAGAATTGAATTGGACCAGAATTTGGGTCAATTGGGTAGGTTTGGTTTGACATTGGGTTCACTTTGGGTTAAAATGGGTCAAATTGGGGATTTTGACAAAAGTGGGGTAAATTGACAAAATTAACCCATGGTGTAGTTGGACAAAATGAAATTGGGAATATTAGTGATTTTTTGGAATTTTCTAGGAATTTTCTGAATTTTTGGATTTTTTTGGCTAAGATGGGCATTTTGGGTATTTGGAGGGTATTGAGAGTTATTTTTGGAATTTTTGGTATATTTGGCTATGGATTATCTATTTGAGTGATGTGGGAATGTTTGGAATTGGTTTTGAGGAATTTTGGGTATTTGAAGATTTTTTTTTGAAAAATTTAGGTAATTTCAAGGGTTTTTTTTTATTAGACTAGGCCCGGGGGTCAAAAATTGAAAATTTGGAAAATTGAAGATTGGATAAATGTAAGTGGAATGAAATCATTTTGGTTGAGCCATGAAGCCATATCAAGCCTAGATGAGCCATGAAGGGGCTCATTTGAGGCATTCAGCTATGTTGTTCCTAACCTCTTAGCCGAGGGCATAGGGGTTAAGGACCATCCATGTGAATCACCTTCATGAGTCGGGAGGTCAAGTTGGGTATAGGTGTGGTTTTAGGAGGTGTGTGAAAGTGTAGTGTATAAGTGTAGTGTGTGTGTAAGTCCGCCCTCACTGGACCGGGCCACCCGGGGCGGTCCTGAGGCCGAAGAGTCCTATAGGAACGCATCCTTTAAACTTCCACATTTGATTTCGACCCTCCAGGTGATTAGGGGTCTACAATCGAGTTTCGGAGTTTGCAGGGAGTTTAAGAATTGGTTTGAATTTCTAGGTGGTGGGTCCCAATTCTAATCCTCTAGGATAGTCAAAGGAAAAGCCTAAGGCTAGATCCTAGGTACTAAAAAGAAGAAGAGAAGACCTCATCAAAAATGAGGTCAACAGTTATATGTCTAACTTAAAAGTTTTGGTTTTGTTTTTGTTCGCCTAGAATGTCGTCCTGCAAAACAGAGTTAGTACACCCAATAACATGTAAAAAAAATCAAAGCGAAATTTCTCGTTTTCACCCTGCAAAGAAAACAATGTCAGAAATAACATCACAGAATATTTGGATATGTCTTGGATGTCAGTTTATGTAGAATTATTTTGAAATGTCAAATTTTTTTATTGATTATGTCAATTTTGGTTTTCAAATTTTGAATTTATTAACTTGAGTTCATGTCTGTCTGAACTCTAAATTAAAAAGGTTTGGAATTAGATTCAATATTGATTGAATTAACTTGGGTTCATGTCTGGTTGAACCTAAGTTAGATTCAATATTGATTGAATCTATTTAACTTGAGTTCGTTCCTGTCTGAATTCAAGTTTAAAGATTTTTGAAATTAGATTCAATATTGATTGAATTGACTTGGGTTCATGTCTAGTTGAACCTAAGTTAGATTCAATGTTGATTGAATCTATTTAACTTGAGTTCGTGTCTGTTTGAACTTAATTTAAAAGGTTTGAATTTAGATTCAATATTGATTGAATTGACTTGGGTTCATGTCTGGTTGAACCTAAGTTAGATTCAATGTTGATTGAATCTATTTAACTTGACTTCATGTCTGTTTGAACTTAAGTTAAAAGGTTTGGTTTAGAATAGATTTAATTAAGTTTTATCTCTCGTTTAAACAGGACTTAAAGGTTAATCTAGTCTAATAAATTAGACTCGATTAGATTTACAGACCATCTAAGTGCCTTTTAGATAAGACTTAAGTTTTAAGTAAGTCTATTTAAAGTTAGACCTAGACTTAGGATTGAACTTAAGCCTGGTTTTAGTTTAGATTCAAGTTAGGTTGAACCTAAGGCTTAAATTAGACTTAGGTTTATATCATGTTAAACCTAAGTATAGTTTGACTTAAGTCTAATATGGGTTAGACTTAAGTTAGGTTTTTGGGTTAGGTTCATGTCAGGTTGAACCTAAGTTTGGTTTGACTTGAGTCTAATGTGGGTTAGACTTGAGTTAAATTTTGAGTTTAGATTAAGTTAGGTTCAAGTCAGGTTGAACCTAGACTTAAAGTTGATTTAAGTTCAATATGGGTTGAACCTAAGTTAAGGTTTGACTTGGATTAAATTAGGTTCTAGTTGGATTGAACTCAAGTTTAGTTCAGTTTAGGTTAGGTTCGATATGGGTTGAACCTAGGGTTTCGAGTTAAGTTAGGTTCGATGTGGGTTGAACCTAAGGTTTAGGTTAACTTGAGTTCGAGTTAGATTGGACTCGAGTTATGTTAGGTTTAAGTTAGGTTCGATGTGGGTTGAACCTGAGGTTTAGGTTAACTTGAGTTCGAGTTAGGTTGGACTCGAGTTAGGTTAGGTTTAGGTTAGGTTCGATGTGGGTTGAACCTAAGGTTTAGGTTAACTTGAGTTCGAGTTAAGTTGGAAAGTTAGGTTAGATTTAGGTTAGGTTCGATGTGGGTTGAACCTAAGGTTTAGGTTAACTTGAGTTCGAGTTAGGTTGGACTCAAGTTAGGTTAGGTTTAGGTTAGGTTCAATGTGGGTTGAACCTAAGGTTTAGGTTAACTTGAGTTCGAGTTAGGTTGGACTCGAGTTAGGTTAGGTTTAGGTTAGGCTCGATGTGGGTTGAACCTGAGGTTTTGGTTAACTTGAGTTCGAGTTTAGGTTGGATTCGAGTTAGGTTAGGTTTAGGTTATGTTGGACTTGAATTAAAAGGTTGGATTTGGATTTAATTAGGCCTTAGTTGATTAAGGTTCAACAATTAATTAAGTCTAATATAGTATACTTAATTAGGATTTGTGTTTGATTAAGTCTTACTTAGTTAAGACTTAATAGTTTAATTAGGTCTAATGAGTTAGACTTAATTAAGGTTTATGTTTGATTAAACCTTAGTTAGTTAAGGTCTAATGGTTTAATTAGGTCTAATGGGTTAAACCTAATTAGGGTTTGAGTTTGACTAAACCTTAGTTAGTTAAGGTCTAATAGTTTAATTAGGTTTAATGGGTTAGACCCAATTAGGGTTTAAGTTTGATTAAACCTTAGTTAGTTAAGGTGCAATGGTTTAATTAGATGCTAATAGGTTAGACTTAATTTGGGTTTAAGTTTGATTAAACCTTAGTTAGTTAAGGTCTAATGGTTTAGTTAGATCTAATGGGTTAGACCTAATTAGGGTTTAGGTTTGATTAAACCTTAGTTAGTTAAGGTCTAATGGTTTAATTAGGTCTAATGGGTTAGACCCTAATTAGGGTTTAAGTTTGATTAAACCTTAGTTAGTTAAGGTCTAATGGTTTAATTAGATCTAATGGGTTAGACCTAATTAGGGTTTAAGTTTGATTAAACCACTAGTTAGTTAAGGTCTAATGGTTTAATTAGAGTCTAATGGGTTAGACTTAATTAGGGTTTAAGTTTGATTAAACCTTAGTAATTAAGGTCTAATGGTTTAATTAGGTCTAATGGGTTAGACCTAATTAGGGTTTAAGTTTGATTTAACCTAATGTGTAAGAAGGTTAATTAAGTTTAATATGTCTTTAAACTTAATTAAAGGTTTGGTTTGGATTAATTAAGTTTAATATGTTCTTAAACTTAATTAAAAGTGTTGATTTTTGTTACTAAACCTAATTTAGGTAAGGTTTAATGGGTTAATTAAGTTTATTTTGTCTTGAAACTTAATTAAAAAAAAGTTTAATTTTGATTAATTAAATTTAATATGTCTTTAAACTTAATTAAAATTTGATTTTTATATTAAACCTAATTTAAGTATGGTTTAATGAGTTAATTAAGTTTATTATGTCTTTAAACTTAATTAAAAGGTTTAATTTTGATTAATTAAGTTTAATATGTCTTTAAACTTAATTAAGATTTAATTTTTATATTAAACCTAATTTAAGTAAGGTTTAATGAGTTAATTAAGTTTATTATGTCTTTAAACTTAATTAAAAGGTTTAATATTGATTAATTAAGTTTAATATGTCTTTAAACTTAATTAAGATTTGATTTTTATATTAAACCTAATTTAAGTAAGGTTTAATGGGTTAATTAAGTTTATTATGTCTTTAAACTTAATTAAAAGGTTTAATTTTGATTAATTAAGTTTAATATGTCTTTAAACTTAATTAAGATTTGATTTTTATATTAAACCTAATTTAAGTAAGGTTTAAAGGGTTAATTAAGTTTATCATGTCTTTAAACTTAATTAAAATGTTTAATTTTGATTAATTAAGTTTAATATGTCTTTAAACTTAATTAAGATTTAATTTTTATATTAAACCTAATTTAAGTAAGGTTTAATGGGTTAATTAAGTTTATTATGTCTTTAAACTTAATTAAAAGGTTTAATTTTGTTTAATTAAGTTTAATATGTCTTTAAACTTAATTAAGATTTGATTTTTATATTAAACCTAATTTAAGTAACGTTTAATGAGTTTAAATATTATTTTAAATTTAGTTAAGTCCAATTTGGTCATTTTAGACTCAAGTGAAGTTTCTCATTAGTCTATCATAGACTAAAACCATTTTCAAACTTTGATTCTTGATGAAAATAGGTTAAATTTATAAAGGGGTATTTTTAGGATTAAAATTATTTAATTAATAAAGGATTTTAACCCTAAATTTCAAAATACCATTCAAAATGATTTCTTTGACTTAGAAATAATTTTTTTAGGGTTATTGTCTGTTGCCCTATCATTTCTAGCCATTTGTATTTTTATTTTCCTTAAATTTCAATTTTTATAATTATTATTTGAAATAATTATAAAGAAACTTGAAAATCAAAGAAAAGTGTCCTAGGCATGTTTTACTGTCCTTGGAAAAATTATGGAAGGTCCCTAAGAACATAAAGATAAATGCCTCGAAGTTTCATAATTTTTTGATTTATAAATAATTTTTAATAATTAAAATACTCCAGAGAGTATTTAATTAATTAAAAATTAAATACTGAGAAGAAAATTATGATTTTAGTCTCATAATTTTCTCCTCTTCAAGAGTTTTCCAGAGGTATTTTTATTATATTTTTGTGACCTCTAGATAAAAAGATATTGATTTTTGAAGTTTTTAAGGTTTCTTGGATTTTTTTATTTATTTCCCGCCGCCAAACTCCTCACACGGCGACGCGTGTCCTCGGAGCCGTCGAAGAGCGGGAAAATCAGGTGCGGGCAGCCGAACAGCGGACACCGCGCTGTTTGATCAGTGCCGTCCGTTCCAAAACACGGGAACGGACGGCTGTGATAAATCCATTTTAATTCCAGGAAATTTCATACACGTTAAACTTTAAACATCAATATCTCACTCATTTCTTGATGAAATTGAGTGATTTTTTTTAAATGATCATCTGGATGAGACGTATCTATCCATAAGGTGATGATACACTTTCAGACTAGTATAACACATGATATGTCGAAAATACGATTTATTTTGTAGAGAAAAATTCTATACCTTTGTCACAAGCAAATCAAGCTAGATCAGACCTTATGGTTGCCTTCTAGGACTCCGATAGCAGGTTATTGCTTTGCGACAATTTGATCTAGAAGTCAGGCTTGGGGAGGAATTTTGAAGAAGTGCCTAAATTGGGGTTGTTTTTGAAATTTGGTCAAATTGGCTCAAATAGGCTCAAACTATAGCTTGGATTTGATCCTACAAGATTGTTGGGACTCTTAGGAAGACTTTTTATGTTGGGAGCGGGTGGATTTGGGCAGCTATAGTTCTCCACTAATTTTTTTCTTCTTCTTGCTAGGTTCGGCCATGGGGTCTTATTTATAGCAAGGGAGGTTATGGCTTAGCTTAGGATGTTCTAGGGAAGTAGTTACCTCCTCTATCGGCCCATTGGGTGAAGGAATTGGTGAAGATAGGCATTGATGCTTCTCACTAAGTTTTCCATGATGATCTCCATTGTTTTGTCTCTCACCCATTGGCTCGTATGAGAGGTGCATGGTGAGCTGCCTCTACTCTTCTTAGGGAGCTTACACCTCATCTCTTAAGCTTCGCAAATGGTGACACACAAGCTCATCCCTCATCATTGCTTCTAACCATGGTAAGGGGGTTTCATGCATGGTTTTCCTTCCATTGGGTGGCTTGGGAGGTGGGAGGTGAGGCCTCATGTTGGCCGGCCACCTCATGGCTAAATGAGGCTTAAGGTGAAGGAGAGAGTGACACCTCACCCCATGCATCATGATGGGTATTAACCCATGGCTAAGTGGTCTTAATGTGAGCTTAATTATGTGTTAATTAAGCCTTAAGATGAATTTAGGCTAATTAATTATGAGAAGGCTATATCTCATTTCATTTCTTTTTAATTTCCCATTTTAATAAATTATTTTATTAATTAAAATTGTTGGAAAATATTTTATTAATCAATTTATTAATTGAAAATAATTTCAATTTAATTAATTGATTAATTTTATCATTTTTGTCATTTTATGATTTTAATTTAATTTTCATTTTAATTAATTATGTCATTTAATTAAAATATTAAAAATTAAATCATTAATCATTTTAATTAATCAAAATAATTTTGAAATTAATTATTTGATTAATTTTATTATTTTTATTTCATTTTTTATCTATTTTAATCAAAATAGATAGGTGTTGACCAATTTTGACCTAGGTTGACCCAAGTCAGCCCAAATTGATCAATTTAATTTAAAATGTCCAGTACTTGTGATTTTGTCATTGTGGGGTTTTAAATGTGTCATTGGGTGAAAGGGTTGACTTATGGGTCAACAGGGTATGTCATTAGGTCTGGTTTGACCAATTTGACCAAAGTTGACTTTTTAGGTCAAAAGGTTGACGTATGGGGTCAACAGGGTAGGTCAATAGGTCTGGTTTGACCAATTTGACCAATGTTGACTTTTTAGGTCATAAGGTTGACCTATGGGGTCAACAGGGTTGGTCATTAGGTTTGGTTTGACCAATTTGACCAAAGGTGACTTTTAGGTCATAAGGTTGACCTATGGGGTCAACAGGGTAGGTCATTAGGTCTGGTTTGACCATTTTGACCAATGTTGAGTTTTTAGGTCATAAGGTTGACCTATGGGGTTAACAGGGTTGGTCACTAGGTCTGGTTTGACCATTTTGACCAATGTTGACTTTTTAGGTCATAAAGTTGACCTATGAGGTCAACAGGGTAGGTCATTAGGTCTGGTTTGACCATTTTGACCAAAGTTGACTTTTAGGTCAAAAGGTTGACCTATGGCGTCAACAGGGTTGGTCACTGGGTCTGGTTTGACCATTTTGACCAAAGTTGACTTTTTAAGTCAAAAGGTTGACCTATGAGGTCAACTGGGGTTGAGTCATTGAGTGCGGTTTGACCATTTTGACCAATGTTGACTTTTTAGGTCATAAGGTTGACCTATGGGGTCAACGGGGTTGGTCATTGGGTCTGGTTTGACCATTTTGACCAAAGTTGACTTTTTAGGTCAAAAGGTTGACCTATGGGGTCAACAGGGTTGGTCACTGGGTCTGGTTTGACCATTTTGACCAATGTTGACTTTTTAGGTCATAAGGTTGACCTATGGGGTCAACAAGGTAGGTCATTAGGTCTGGTTTGACCAGTTTGACCAAAGTTGACTTTTTAGGTCATAAGGTTGACTATGGGGTCAACGAGGTAGTCATTAGGTCCGATTTGACCAATTTGACCAATGTTGACTTTTTAGGTCATAAGGTTGACCTATGGGGTCAACGGGGTAGGTCACTAGTGCGGTTTGACCAATTTGACCAAAGTTGACTTTTTAGGTTAAAAGGTTGACTGTATGGGTCAGCGGGGTTGGTCATCTGGGTGCGGTTTGACCAATTTGACCAAAGTTGACTTTTTAGGTCATAAGGTTGACTATGGGGTCAACAGGGTTAGTCATTAGGTCTGGTTAGACCATTTTGACCAATGTTGACTTTTTAGGTCATAAGGTTGACCTATGGGGTCAACAGGGTAGGTCATTAGATCTGGTTTGACCATTTTGACCAAAGTTGACTTTTTATGTCAAAAGGTTAACCTATGGGGTCAACAGGGATGGTCACTGGGTCTGGTTTGACCAAGTTGACCAAAGTTGACTTTTTAGATCATAAGGTTGACCTATGGGGTCAACAGGGTTAGTCATTAGGTCCGGTTTGACCAATTTGACAAAAGTTGACTTTTTAGGTCATAAGGTTGACTTATGGGGTCAACGGGGTTGATCATTTAGTGCAGTTTGACCATTTTGACCAATGTTGACTTTTTAGGTCATAAGGTTGACCTATGGGGTCAACAGGTAGGTCATTAGGTCCGGTTTGACCATTTTGACCAAAGTTGACTTTTAGGTCGAAAAGGTTGACTATGGGGTCAACAGGGTTGGTCAATGGGTCTGGTTTTACCATTTTGACCAAAGTTGACTTTTTAGGTCAAAAGGTTGACCTATGGGGTCAACAGGGTTGGTCACTGGGTCTGGTTTGACCATTTTGACCAAAGTTGACTTTTTAGGTCATATGGGTGACCTATGGGGTCTACAGGGTAGGTCATTAGGTCTGGTTTGACCAGTTTGACCAAAGTTGACTTTTTAGGTCAAAAGGTTGACTGTGGAGTCAACGGGGTTGAGTCATTGGGTCCGGTTTGACCATTTTGACCAATGTTGACTTTTTAGGTCGAAAGGGTATTGACTCATTGTAAAATGAGGTCAACAAAAGGGCCCCCACTATGTGTAGAATACTATATAAGTATTCCGCACATATTGGCGTTGACCGAAGTGGTATAAGAGATGTCTCATAATGGTCAGGAAAGGAGGGGATGTCATATCGCTCCCAGAGGATGTCAGATGTCTTTTATGTCGGTTCTAAGAAGAGATTTTCTTCTTGTATTTGAAAAGAGATTTATTGGGAGGAAAATGGATGTCATATTTCATTTCTCGAAATGTCGATGTCGATATTTTGCTAAAGGAATGTCGTGATTGCTTGTGTCGGGAAAGGACGTATATCCTATAACAGGAGGGAGAAAATGGATGTCATTTTCCATTTCTCAAAATGTCAATGTTGATATTTGGTTAGAGGAAAGTCACGACTTCCGTGTCAGGAAGTGACTTATATCCAATAACCGGAGAGAGAAAATAGATGTCGTTTTCTATTTTCCTCAAAATGTCAATGTCAATATTTGGTTAGAGGAAAGTCGTGATTTACGTATCAGGAAAGGACTTATATCCAATAACCGGATAGAGAAAATAGATGTCATTTTCTATTTTCCTGAAAATGTCGATGTCAAGATTTGGTTAAAGGAAAGTCGTAATTTCCGCATCGGGAAAGAACTTATATCCAATAACCGAAGATAGAAAATAGATGTCATTTTCTATTTTCCTCAAAATGTCGATGTCAAGATTTGGTTAAAGGAAAGTCGTAATTTCCGCATCAGAAATGACTTATATCCAATAACCGAAGAGAGAAAATAAATGTCATTTTCTATTTTCCTCAAAATGTCAATGTCAAGATTTGGTTAAAGGAAAGTCTTAATTTCCACATCAGGAAAGGACTTATATCTAATAACCAAAGAGAGAAAATAGATGTCATTTTCTATTTTCCTCAAAATGTCGATGTCAAGATTTGGTTAGAGGAAAGTCGTAATTTCTGCATCAGGAAAGAACTTATATCCAATAACCGAAGAGAGAAAATAGATATCATTTTCTATTTTCCTCAAAATGTCGATGTCAAGATTTGGTTAGAGGAAAGTCGTAATTTCCGCATCAGGAAAGAACTTATATCCAATAACCGAAGAGAGAAAATAGATGTCATTTTCTATTTTCCTCAAAATGTCGATGTCAAGATTTGGTTAGAGGAAAGTCGTAATTTTCGCATCAGTAAAGAACTTATATCCAATAACTGAAGAGAGAAAATAGATGTCATTTTTTATTTTTCTCAAAATGTCGATGTCAAGATTTGGTTAGAGGAAAGTCATAATTTCCGCATCAGGAAAGAACTTATATCGAATAACCGAAGAGAGTGGCGAACTCATTAATATTTTTGGTGGGAATATTCGCTGGGGTTTTGACCTATATAGGTCAAAAGTTAATTCTCATGTTTGATTATCATAAATTATTCATTTTTTCATTTATTGATTTCATGACCTGTCGTTATATCACAGACAATGGGGATATATTTTTCTTGACACTTCATTTTATTTCCATAAAAAGTCACCGAGTACATATTTATTGCAAACAAAAGCTTACAGGTACACACATATGTACATATCATATAGCAAGCCGCAACAAACTACTGATATTTTACATGTCAACAGCTATCGATATGTCACATATCGACAACTATAGATATATTATATGTCAAGAGTTCTTCATATCATGTCATAGATTTGGAGATTATCAGATCGTCCATAAACGTCCGACACTCCAAAACATCATTCGTCGAACATGTTTCAGGTGTTCAGACATTTATGGGATCACAGCAGTTCCAAAGGCTTTAGTCCTTCGAGCTCGAGTATTGGTTGATATCCGTCCGGTCGTTTGTCAGGTTTCATTCGTCGCAAGGTGATGGAGATTCGTGGCTTGTTAACACTTGGGTATGCAGTGTTTTACAAAATCTGCACCGTTCCCTTGGAACAGAAGAACTGATCCTCGGGTTAAAAGGACGCGACATGTCCCTTCAAATTCTCCGGGTCCCAAGATTTTTATCTCTCTTCCGAATATCACGGAGCAATGATTCATTAAAGACAGAGTACAAAATGGTCTTTCAAAATCATGACTGTCAATGTGAGGAGGGATACAATCCCCGTTATCATACATATTAATGATGCAGCTATCGGGAACACAATCCGCAGGTATGATCCCCCAAGTAACAAGTCGTCTGATAATTTGGATTATCACGACGGGTAAAGGGTCGACTTGTTCACGTCATAGAATCCCAGGAAGATTTCCTTCTCTGTCTCTTGCATAGTTATAGCAACATCCGTATTGAATGGTTTGCCTACCCTTACCGTGAATCCATTTACTAGGTTCAGAATAGGTCCTCCTTCGAAGGCGTCCAGCCCTACCCTGATCTCGGGCTTCTATGATGTGGTTGAGTATAGCAGCTTGTTCAGTTTCATCAAATATTCTGGTAAAAAGTTTAAGACCATCCAGAAAATTTATTGTTCTTTTATTCACATATTTATATTGTTCGAAAGTTCTCCACTCAATGGCGCGAATTTGTCGTATCTCTTCCTCCGAGTGATTCTTTTTGTCTGATACCCTTAAATATTGAGCAGGTGTGACCAATGGTGGAGTGACGACTGCTTTGCCATCCTCTTTTTCTGTAAGGTCTAGAATTGTCGTTTCCGATATTATTTCCGCAAACGGAGTATTGATAGTTCGTGATTTTAACTAACTCATATCTTCCATGTCTTGTTTCTCTTGTAATTGTTTTTGTCGTTTTAGTCGTTTATTGCGATTTCGTCTTTGCGATCTGGTGAATCCTGTCGTCGGATTTTTGGTTCCTGGCGTTGATGCTCCTTGTACGGGCGAGTCATGAATTCCGCTTCATCCGAGCTATCACCGACTATGAAGTCATATTCTTCGGGTTGTCGGAGTTTGAATTCTATCAAAGGTGTTTCGCGGATTAACTTCATCGTGATTCACCGGATAAAGTAACGATCCATGATATATGGATTCAACACCGCAACAGTCAAAATTAAAGTGAACTCTGGTCCCCGCGTCTATATGTCGACGGTCCAAGGCAAAATTCATATTATTTCGGAATGAGAAAAATAATCTGTCTTCAGGCATTTTTCCTGAAAATATCAAGACAGAGTATTATTTTAGATTTTCAAATGTTCGTTCAACAAATGAAAGAGATGTCACAAAACATCAAAGATGATTTTTTGAAAGGAGCCCAGTTTATAAATAAGTCTTTATTCATTTCTTTTTTTTATGTCGCGTAATATTTCTTTAGAAAACACCCATTGATTGGAGGTAGGATTCTTTCTCCTTGATAATCCACCAATTGTTAGGATCCTCCGGAATATGTCTTTTCAATTACATATGGACCTTCCCATATCGGTTCGAATTTGCCACCTATTTTTCGATGAGCTAGTATAGGTCTTCGAAGAACTAAAATTAATTCACCAATTCGAAAGGTTCTAGGGCGAACTAGTTTGTCGTGAGCTCGTATCATTTTTGCTTGATACAATCAAGATTTTGTTGGGCTTGCAGACGTTTGCCCTCTAAATTTTCAAGTTCTTCAAGTCGCAACTTGACATTTTCTTCTTCGGTTATTTTATCGGTTATTGCGATTCTGAGAGAAGGAATTTGGACTTCCAGAGGCAAAATGGCTTCAGAACCATATACCAAAGCAAATGGTGTAGACCGTGTTAGAGTTCGGTATGTAGTTCTATAAGCCCATAAAGCTTCTATTAGTCGTTCATGCCATTGTCTCGGGCTATTACTTAATGTCTTTTTCAAGATTTGAACCAATGTTTTATTGAAAGCTTCAGCTAATCCATTGACTTTAGGATAATAGATTGTGGAATATCTTCAGTCAATCCCATGTCTCTGGATAAAGTGATTCATTTTTGTGTTTTTGAAGGCCAATCCATTGTCTGATATGACTCTTCGAGGAATCCCAAATCTATAAACGATATGTGTTTTAAAGAAGTGGAGAACTTGTTCTGCCTTGACTTCTTGAAGGGGTATTGCTTCTGCCCATTTAGAAAAATAGTCAGTAGCTGCCAAAATAAATTTATGGCCCTTGGAGAATGGAGGATCTATAGGGCCCACTATGTCAGTACCCCAACATTCAAATGGCCATGATGCAATAGTTGGGTATAGGACATTTGGAGGTTGATGTAAAACTACTCCATGTATTTGACATTGATGACATTTCTTTGCAATGTCAAGGCAGTTGGTCATCATTGTTGGCCAATAATAACCCATTCTTTTTATTTTCATTTTCATTTTGGGCCCAGATTGATGTGCACCACATAAACCTGAATGAACTTCCTTAACAATCTCTCGAGCTTCAATTTGGTTTAAACATCTTAACCACATTTGATCAAAAGATCGTTTATAAAGGACGTCATTTATTAGAGCATATGATAATGCTCTTTGTTTAATTTGGTTGGCAATAGAACTATTTTCAGGCAATTTTCCAGTTTGTAAATATTGGATGATTGGTTGTCACCAATCATCCTTCTCGTCACTTATTGTCATTGTCATATTTTCACTGATTTTATGCAAATTATCCATATCAATTTGAGAAAGAACTTGTCGTCCTTTTATAGAAATCGGTATGTCATCTTCTTCTGGACACGCAAATTCCTTTGCAAGTTTTGCCAGAGCATCCGCTAGAGAGTTATCTCGTCTCGGGATTAAGAAAAATGTTACATCAGGAATTTGTTGAAGTAATTTCAGAGTGTAACGAGAATATTGTTCAAGTCGTGGTTTCAAAATTTTGTATTTGCCAGCAATTTGATTGATAATTTATTGGGAATCTCCGGAAATATCAATATTCTTAATTTCCATTAATATTGTCAGTTCTAGACCGATTATGAGTGCTTCATATTCGGCTTCATTATTCGTGCATGGTTCTGTCAAATGATAGGAAAAGGGCATCATCATTTTGTCTGGAGTAATAAAAATTAATCCTACTCCGGCTTTGCCTGGTATGATTGTATGTTTATTTTTGTCTTTCCATGCAAATGATGCTCCGTCAAAGTAGAGTTCCCATCGTTGCATGTTAGAATTTTTTACTTCTCATATTTGTTCATCAGGTAGATCGTCATTAAGGGGTGATCCTGCTGGAATTGGGTGTGCCGCTATGAAATCTGCTAGGATTTGTCCTTTAATAGCACGTAACGGCACAAATGTTATGTCGAATTGTAACAAGATCATTTCCCATCTTGCTAATCTCCCAGAAAGTGTCGGTCGTGTTATTAAATATTATAACGGGTTAACTCTTGAAATAAGAGTTACTTTATGAGAAAGCATATAATGTCTTAGCTTTTGAACTGCAAAGATTAGGACTAAGCAATGCTTTTCAATTGTTGGATATTTTATTTTCGTTGGAACTAAACAACGACTCAAGTAGTATAACGCATTTTTTTTTCCTTCATCATTTACTTGTACTAGTAAAGCTCCAAGTGAATTATCCAATGCCGCAGTGTAAAGGATTAAAGGTCTTCCTAATACAGGGGCTGCTAAGACAAGAGGGGTTGTCAAATATTGTTTATGTCTTCAAAGGCATGCTGGCATTTTTCATCCCACACAAATTTGGCATCCTTTCTAGTAAGTGCAGTAAGGGGTTGACATCTACCCGATAGATTGGAAATGAAACGTCGTATATATGCTAATTTTCCTTGAAAGGATCTCAATTGAGTTAGATTTTTAGGAGGAGGCATATTTAGGATAGCTTCAATTTTGAGAGGATCAATTTCTATCCCACGATGTCGAACTACAAATCCTAAAAATTTTCCTGAAGTGACACCAAAGGCGCACTTTAAAGGGTTCATTTTAAGATTATATCGTCGTAGTCGTTCAAAGACAATTCTCAAATCGTATATATGATCGTCTTTTTGTTTACTATTGACAACCAGATCGTCGACATAACATTCGACTTAATTATGTATTAGTTCATCAAAAATCCGTGTCATGGCACTTTGATAGGTCGCACCGGCATTTTTTAGTCTAAATGGCATAACCTTATAACAATATATGCCCATGGGTGTTCGGAAAGCTGTATTTACTTTGTCTTCCGAAAACATTTTTATTTGGTTATATCGTGATGATCCATCCATGAAAGAAAATATTGCATATTTTGATGCAATATCAACCATTAACTCAGGAATTGGTAAAGGAAATTCATCTTTTGGACATGCTTTGTTCAAGTCCCTGTAGTCTATGCAGACTCTTATTTGTCCATTTTTTTTTTTAACTGGCACCACATTGGCTAGCCATGTTGGATAGTTTTCATCTCGTATGAAGTCAGCCTCTATCAATTTCTTGACTTCCGCAATGACTTGTTGCTCTATTTCGACATGCATCCTTCTTGGAGCTTGTTTAACTGGGTTTATGATTTGGTCTATCCCGAGTTTATGGATTGTGACTTCTGGAGATAAACCAGGCATTTCATCATAAGTCCAAGCAAAACAGTCTTTATATTCCATCAACAATTGAGTTATGTCTTTTATTTCCTCATCATTAAGGAATGAACTAATAAAAGTCGGTTTTGGATTTTCATTAGTTCCTAAATTTATTTATTTTAGTTCATCAATTGTCGATTTAATTTCTTCTTCCAACTCCGGGGAGCATTTTCAATTGGAAGATCGAGGCAATGATTCGGAATCACATTCTTCCGTGACGATCAAACAAAATTATGTATCATCTAATGGTCCCAAAATTCCAAATCCAACACCTTTTTAGAGTTAGAATTTCGTTTATTATCATTCCACATTTGTTCAATGAAATGCGGTTGTTTTAAAGACCATCGTATGAGCATTAAACTATTTTGAATGAATTTTCGTGCCCAAGGAGAATACAACTCAAAAGGAATTTTCATTGATTGTGGAAGATTGTCATCTTCTATTTTTACATCATTTTTAGTACAAGAAGAAGTAGAGCCAAGTCTAAACTTAATTGGCTTTTTGTCATCATTATATACTTCTTTGACTATTAGATTCTCAATCTTAACAGTGGAGATTGGAGTTAGAGTCATAGAATGTATATAATGATTGATTTTGTCATACATAGATTCAAATTGTTTCTCTTTATCTTCCTCTTCTAGAGATATTTTGAATTGGGGTTCCTTTGCAACCACAGATGTCGTTTCTTCTTCAGAATCCAGGTGGATTTTGAACTTCAGTGGTTTCTTCATTGTGACAATTAGATCTTCTCTCCTTCGTCCTCCTTCTCGGCCTCGACCTCGAGTGCGAGTCTGACGGAAATTAGTCTCTTTTGTCTTAATTGAAGAAAAATCCTTTTCATTTATTTTCTTTTCTTTGTTCTTTTCTTCCATATTTTCCATTGTCTCTTCCGAAAACATTTTTATTTGGTTATATCCTGTTGATCCATCCATGAAAGAAAATATTGCATATTTTGATGCAATATCAACCATTAACTCAGGAATTGGTAAAGGAAATTCATCTTTTGGACATGCTTTGTTCAAGTCCCTGTAGTCTATGCAGACTCTTATTTGTCCATTTTTCTTTTTAACTGGCACCACATTGGCTAGCCATGTTGGATAGTTTTCTTCTCGTATGAAGTCAGCCTCTATCAATTTCTTGACTTCCGTAATGACTTGTTGCTCTATTTCGACATGCATCCTTCTTGGAGCTTGTTTAACTGGGTTTATGATTTGGTCTATCCTGAGTTTATGGACTGTGACTTCTGGAGATAAACCAGGCATTTCGTCATAAGTCCAAGCAAAACAGTCTTTATATTCCATCAACAATTGAGTTATGTCTTTTATTTCCTCATCATTAAGGAATGAACTAATAAAAGTCGGTTTTGGATTTTCATTAGTTCCTAAAATTATTTCTTTTAGTTCATCAATTATCGATTTAATTTCTTCTTCCAACTCCGGGGAAGCATTTTCAATAGGAAGATCAGGCAATGATTCGGAATCACATTCTTATGTGACAGTCAAACAAAATTTTGTATCATCTAATGGTCCCAAAATTCCAAATCCAACACCTTTTTTAAAGTTAGAATTTTGTTTGTTATCATTCCACATTTGTTCAATGAAATGCGGTTGTTTTAAAGACCATTGTTTGAGCATTAAACTATTTTGAATGAATTTTCGTGCCCAAGGAGAATACAACTCAAAAGGAATTTTTATTGATTGTGGAAGATTTTCATCTTCTATTTTTACATCATTTTTAGTACAAGAAGAAGTAGAGCCAAGTCTAAACTTAATTGGCTTTTTGTCATCATTATTTACTTCTTTGACTATTAGATTCTCAATCTTAGCAATGGAGATTGGAGTTAGAGTCATAGAATATATATAATGATTGATTTTGTCATACATAGATTCAAATTGTTTCTCTTTATTTTCCTCTTCTAGAGATATTTTGAATTGGAGTTCCTTTGCAACCACAGATGTCGTTTCTTCTTCAGAATCCAAGTGGATTTTGAACTTCAGTGGTTTCTTCATTGTGACAATTAGATCTTCTCTCCTTCGTCCTCATTCTCGGCCTCGACCTCGAGTGCGAGTCTGACGGAAATTAGTCTCTTTTGTCTTGATTGAAGAAAAATCCTTTTCATTTATTTTCTTTTCTTTGTTCTTTTCTTCCATATTTTCCATTGTCTCTTTGGAAGATATTGTTTTATTTATAGGAGCATAATATGCTGCATCTTCATGTATACCGATTTCATGGATTGAAAACGGTTGCGGTCTCCTATAATACGAAATTCTTGTCCTTTTCGTAAATATTTGATACATTGATGTAATGAAGAGGGTACCATTTTATATTCATGGAGTCATGGTCTGCCAGTAAGGCATTAAAAGAGGTGTCCGAATCAATAATATGAAATTTTCTTGTCGTTGCCAAGTCGGCTATTTTTAAGAGCAATGTTATTGATCCAAGGGCCCGTTCTCCTTGTTGATTGAATCCTCTTAACATCATTGTATCTCTTGTTAGTTGAGAGGCATCAATGTCTAAGTATGCAAGAGTTCCCAGATTCATAATGTTGATTGAAGCACTGGGTCAATAAGAACTCTCGAAAGTATCGTGTCATTGATGTTTACTGTAATATATAGTGGACGATTATGTTCAGTTGTTCCGAGCAACAAGTCATTGTCAGAGAAGGTAATCTTTGTTGATTCCTCTAATGAGTAAGCTTCGTTTTGGGTAGTACTAGCAAGTTGAGTTAAACAAATGTCAGGGTCCGAAAGGGCCTTGATTAATGATTCTCTCATTTCTTTGGAAAGTATGAGAGCATCATAGATGCTTAATTTTGCAGGTAATTTTCTCAAATGGACCAGTACATTATAATCCACCTTGTTGTGAAGATCATCCTTATTTCATTCAGAAGTTTGGGGATATATTGGAGGAATGAGCTTATCTGGTGTAATTATTTGTTTTTCTTTTTCTTGTGGAATTATCCTAGGAGGTAAGATTTTTCCACTTCTCAAGTTAATTTCAATTATTTCCTCAGGTTGATTATCCGATTCATTTGTTTCTGAATCCGAAGATTCCAATTTTATAGAAATCGGAATTCCTTGTAATTGAAGCGTAGCAATGTCATCTTCATTTTTGTCGTTTTCAGATTTCTCATTTTCATTTTCATTAGTTTGGTTGTCTTTAGATTGATCATATACGATTTGAGTATTGTCTATAGGGTTAGAATTCAAATGGTCATTCTCGAAGCATCATCCAGAATAGACAAAATGTACGCAAAACTAGGATTGTTATTATTCATGGTAAAAAGAAAGTCATACAAAGTTATTGGCTTGAGGATTTTTCGTCCTTCGGCCGACATAACTATCCTAGTACAAGAGTGAAATGAACTAGAAGGTACAAAAGGAGTTGCAGCCCCTATGTCTGGAAGACCTCTAATCTTTTCCATTTTCTTGATTTTCTTTTTCTTTTCTTTCTTGGGAGATTTTGTAACTTGGTATTTAGCGAAGATCTCTTCGTAAATGCTATCCTTATTTTTAGGATTAAGTTCCTCTATCGAAATCATATTGACTGATCCCTTTTCGAGTTCTTTCAAGTATTCTTTCAGGATGACTATATTTCCATCTTTGAAATTACGCTCTAACCAGTCTTTGAAGACAAAACATTCTTCAATTTTATGTCCGAGCATCCTGTGATAAGGGCAATAATTAGGATTGTCCTTCATGTCAATTTCTGCTGGTCTCTTAGCTTCTGGTAGCTTAAATTCAGGTATTTTAAGCAAGCTACGAAATATTTTACTGACGGCTTCTGTTTTAAATGAATATACTTTATTCATTCTTTGAGCCATTGTTTTCTTTTCAGTTGATACTGGGATTGGTTGTTGAAGTTGTAATTGAGGTGATGTCTGTGATGTCGAAGGATTTTTTCGTTGCTTCTTTTGCTCCGGTTGGATTTGCATCACCTGTTTGCCTTTTTCTGCAATATTCCCAGGTTTCTTTTCAAAAGTTTTGATAGTTTTTGTCTTTTCAGTTTTCTCCATTACACTCATCTGCTTAATCTCTTCTTGAAGATTGGCAGCTTTACTGAGTAATTTTTCAAAAGTTTTTATCGTAAATCCTTTAAGCATAAACGCTATAGGACCATGGATATTTTAAAGCAATATTCCAACAGCATATTGTTCTTGTAACTGTGGCTCACATTTCATGCTGAGATTTCTCCAGCGTAAAATATAATCTACCAAGGTTTCTCCTGGTTTTTGTTTCTCTACCACCAAATCACCAACAGTGGTATGATGTTGTGCTCCTGCAAAGCATTGAATAAAAAGGCTTTCAAGCTCTATAAAGGTTTTGACAGATCCATTAGGAAGTTCTGCATACCATTCGAAGGCAACTCCCGTGAGACTGTTAACAAATTATCGAAATAGAAGAGCATCATTTCCTCCAGCATTACAGCAGCTTGCTCTAAAATGTTCCAGATGTTGTCGGGGATTTCCCGTTCCATCGAACATTTTAAAAACAGGAGTAACGAAACCCTTAGGATATTGAACAGAATCATATTCCTCTGGGTATGGCCTACCCTTTGGAGTTAATGCTCCAGCTTTTGCTCGAGCCATCGTTTCTTTAATTTTCCGTTCCACTTATTTTTGTAATATCCTTTTCTGGAGTTTTGTTATGAGGAGAATTCTTTCTCTTTCGAGTACTTTCCTCGACATCCATTAGTTCTCTTCTTTCAAGGATGTGAATAGCCTTCGGTCTAATGATTTCAATAGCTGGAGAAGGGTCCGCTGGTGGTTTTTGCAAAGTCGCTACCAGTTCTTCCATTCTTTGTTAAGACGACTTATTTGTTCATCTCATTGTCGTATCACCTCTCGCAATTCCTCTTCATTTGATTCTCGTGTTAAGGAAGCAGATCGGGTTTCTACCATGTTAACACTGGCAACATTCTCATTGAACTCGTAGAAGTATTTTTCCTTTCTTGTCCTGAAACTTGTTTAATATCTTCTTTTAATTTCTTTAATCTTTCTTGAAATGATTTTGTAGAATGTTTTCTGCAAATCTCTTCTTGTGAACTGTTTGCAGGAGTGTTGGTGGTATTAGAATTCCTTTCAGATGATTTTCGCCTCCATACATTATTTTCAAGTATAGGGTGAGAATTCTCAGGTGGTGTATCATATCCAGTATAAGGATAATTTGCTTTTTGTAGCATCTGTACCAAGTCTGTCATTTTAGCAGTTGTATCTTCTGCTTCTTACATTAATTTGTTATATCGAGTTTTGTCATTGGTGACCACTACATCTTTTATTCTAGGGCCCAATCAAAATTTTACTGGCACTCGAACACAATGTTTATCAGTTGGGAATTGATAATCAGTTTCTTGATAATCAGATTTTTCCATTGCTAAAATTCTCCTTTTCATGGTGTTGGAGACTGCACAACCCATTTTATCTAATAACTTAGATAATGAACATTTTTCTTTTCGTGCTAATCTCTTAAACACTGAATGTACAAGCACGAAATGGGGGAGATCTTTTAGGTTGAAAGGAATTGTCAGTGTATTCAACAGGAATTGGAATATATTGATTTTCTTCTAAAAAGGAAGGATTTCCAAAAAATATTCTGTTGAAATTCAGGTGTTTCAAAATTATCATTTTCGTTCCACATTTTCTTTCTTTTAAATGAAGGAGTTCTATGAATGTTCCTCGAAGAAGATCCGATTTCATACATAGATGATGGTGGAACATCATCTTTCCCGTAAACTTGTTTTCCTTTCTTATCACTCTGTCTTTTCATTTCTTCAAGGATGTAAGGTTCTTCAGGTGTATATTCAGGTAAATTGTCTGTAAAATTCAGAAAGTCTTCATAAGGTTGCAAGTCAAATTCTTGAAAAGATTGAGTATCAGTTTGATATGGATTATCTAATATGAATTCCGTTTCACTAAATAATCCATAATCATTGTGATAAAAAGGAGGATTTTCCTCTATTGGTATGTCGAAGTCTTGAAAGTAAGAAAAGATCGAATTCGGAGAATCCATTGCGATTTTTCTGTTATTTCAAGAAAAAAGAATATTATTGACTTATTTATAAACTGGGAACTTTTTATTTTCAAAATTTTGAAATGAAAACAAATGATAACAAAAGATGAGAAGAAAGAATCTCCCCAGCGGAGTCGCCACTCTCTGTTGGTGGCGATGAAAAATGATAACGATATCATATGTCGTTGGATGGGGTCATGTCATCGCCATCCATTTCTGTATCATGTCAATGTCAAGGAGTCGCCATCTAATATTAGCCTAGTTTTATTCATATAAATCCTATGAAGGATTTAGAGAAATTTTAGGACTAATAGTAGAAAAGGATGTTTATGATAATTCTTATATGAGGATATTCCAGAATAACAAATTCTAGAATTTTCATATTAAGAAAATCATGGTAAACCAGAGATTTCTATTTCAGGTTCTTTTAGATCTCCTATAGAGGTAAGCCTCTATAGTTAATTACATCTTAAACAATTTTCAATTGTTTAAGAAAACTTCGATTAATGTTAATCATTTGTTTTCTAAGAATTCATTTTAAGGAGAGATGTACCCACTATCACTCCCGAATGTCGTTATATCATGTTATTGAATACTTTAGGTATTATGTCTATCCTAAAGGTTCTGGTTTTGTTGTCAATGTTGTTGATTTGTTGAAAAATTTCAGGTTATATGTCTAACCTAAAAGTTTTGGTTTTGTTTTTGTTGTTAAAAGTTTCAGGTTATATGTCAAACCTAAAAATTTTTGTTTCGTTTTTGTTGTCAAAAGTTTCAAGTTATATGTCTAACCTAAAAATTTTTGTTTTGTTTTTGTTCGCCTAGAATGTCGTCCTGCAAAACAGAGTTAGTACACCCTATAACATGTAAAGAAAATCTAAGCGAAATTGTTGACCTCATTTTTTATGAGGTCTTCTCTTCTTCTCTTTAGTACTTAGGATCTAGCCTTAGGCTTTTCCTTTGACTATCTTAGAGGACTAGAATTGGGATCCACCATCTAGAATTTCAAACCACTTCTTAACTCCCTGCAAACTCCACAAACTTGATTGTAGACCCCTAATCACCTGGAGGGTTGAAATCAAGTGTGGAAGTTTAAAGGATGAGTTCCCATAGGACTCTTTGGCCTTAAACGAAGTTAGATTCAATGTTGATTGAATCTATTTAACTGGAAGTTCATGTCCGTTCGAATTCAAGTTGAAAGATTTTTTTAAATTAGATTCAATATTGGATTGAATCGTAATTTCTGGGTTCATGTCAAGTCAACTCTAAGTTAGATTCAATGTTTATTTGACCTATTTAACTTGAAGTTCAGGTTCGTCTCGGAATTCAAGTTAAAAGGATTAAATTAGATTCAATATTGAATGGTTTTAAAATATTGAATTTATTAACATGACTTCTAAGTTAAAAGGTTTGGAATTAGATTTAATATTGATCAATTAACTCGGGTTCATGTCTCGTCAACCTAAGTTAGAATCAATGTTGATTGAATCTATTTAACTTGAGTTCGTGTCCGTCTGAATTCAAGTTAAAAGGATTGAAATTAGATTCAATATTGATTGGTTTTAAAATATTGAATTCTGGCTTTACTTACACTAAATTAAAAAGGTTTGGAATTAGATGACATTATCTACTAACTGGTTCATGTCTGGTTGAACCTAAGTTAGATTCAATGTTGATTGAATTTATTTAACTGAAGTTCATGGTTCTGGTTTGAATTCAAGTTGAAAGATTTTGAAATTAGATTCAATATTGATCGAATTCGACTGGGGTTCATGTTTGTTTGAACCTAAGTTAGATTCAATGTTGATCAATCTACTTAACTTGAGTTCGTGGTTCAATCGTTCAACTTAAGTTAAAAGGTTTGAAATTAGATTCAATGCTGATTGATTGGATTGGGTTCATGTCCGTCAACCTAAGTTAGATTCAATATTTATTGAATCTATTTAATCCTGTGTTCATGTCTCTGCTTGAACTTAAGTTAAAAGGTTCGAAATTAGATCTGTCATTGATCGAGTTGATCAATTATGTCTAGTCAACCTAAGTTAAATTCAATGTTGATCAATCTATTTAACTTGAGTTCATGTCTCTGTTTAACTTAAGTTAAAGCGTTTGAAATTATATTCAATATTGATTGAATTGACTTGGGTTCATGTCCCAGTTCAACTCTAAGTTAGATTTAATGTTGGATCAATCTATTTAACTGAAGTTCATGTTTGTTTCAACTTAAGTTAAAAGGTTCAAAATTAGATTCAATATTTATCAATTGAGCCTGGTTCAGCGTTTAGCTGAATCCTAAGTTAAATTCAATGTTGATTGAATCTCATGAATTTTGAGTTCATGTCTTTTTGAACTTGCTAAAAGGTTTGGCTTAGAATAGATTTAATTAAGTTTTAAGTCTTGTTTAAATAGGATTCTAGCGTTAATCAAGTCAAAGAAATTAGACTCGATTAGATTTTTCGCACCATCTAAGTCCCTTTAGATAATACTTAAGTTTTAATTAAGTCTATTTCAGTTAGACCTAGACTTAGAATTGAACTTAAGCCGGGTTTAGATTCAAGTTAGGTTAAACTCAAGGGTTTAGATTCGACTTAGGTTTATATCGCGTTAAACCTAAGTATATTCGACTTAAGTCTAATATGTTAGACTTAAGTTAGGTTTTCGGGGTTAGGTTCGTGTTAGGTTGAACCTAGGTTTTTGTTTCAATTTCGAGTCTAATGTGGGTTGGATTTCAAGTTAAATTTCAAGTTTAGATTGCTAGGTTCAAGTCGTCGAATCCTGCATCTCAAGGTCGATTTAAGTTCAATATGTTGATCCTAAGTTAAGGTTTAACTCTTTGGATTAGATTAGGTTCTAGTTGGATTGAACTTAAGTTCAGTTTAGTTTAGGTTAGGTTCAATATGGGTTGAACCTAAAGTTTCAAGTTATTAGGTTCGATTTGGGCTGAACCTAAGGTTTAGGTTAACTCGAGTTCAAGTTAGATCGGACACAAGTTATGTTAGTTTGGTTAGGTTCAATGTGTAGGTTGAACCTTAAGGTTTAGGTTAACTTGAGTTCGTTTAGGTTGGACCTGCTAGGTTAGGCTTAGGTTGGGCCAATGTGGGTTGAACCCAAGGTTTAGGTTAATCTCGATGTTGACCTCATTTTTGATGAGGTCTTCTCTTCTTCCCTTTAGTACTTAGGATCAAGCCTTAGGCTTTTCCTTCGACTATCTTAGAGGACTAGAATTGGGACCCAATCTTTTAGAAATTCAAACCACTTCTTAACTCCTCGCAAACTCCACAAACTTGATCAGAAATCTCTTGTAATCACCTAGAGGGTTGAAATCAAATGTGGAAGTTTAAAGGATGAGTCTTGATAGACTCTTCGCCTTAAGGACTACCCTGGGTGGCCTGGTCCGTGAAGGGCTGACTTACACATACACTACACTACACTTTCACACACCTCCTAAAAACACACCTATACCCAACTTGATCTCCCGACTCATGAAAGTGATCCACATGGATGGTCTCAACCCCCAAATTTCACAGATAAACAGGAACAACACGGTGGATGCCCCCAAATGAGTCCCCTCATGGCTCATGTGGGCTTGATATAGTCATATGGCTCAACCAAAATGATTTTATTCCACTTTTACATTCACTCTAACCTTCAATTTTCCACCAATTTTCGACCTCGGACCTTACACCCGCCCCTTGTACTCTACCCAAAAACCCTCGAAATCCTCCAAAATTTCCAAATTACCCAAAAATTCCCCAAAATCAATTCCAAACATTTCCACATCACCAAATTGACCATCCATACCCAAAAATATCAAAAATTCCAAGAAACCCTCCCAATACCCTCCAAATACCCAAATACCCCTTCGACCCAAAAAATCCAAAAATTCAGAAAAATTCCCAGAAAATTCCAGAAAATCCCAAATATTCCCAATTTAATTTTGTCCAACTACACCATGGGCCAATTTTGTCAATTTCCCATCTCTACTTTTGTCAAAACTCCCAATTTGACCCATTTTAACCCAAAGTGAACCCAATGTCAAACCAAACCCACCCAATTGACCCAAATTCTGGTCCAATTCAATCCTAAACTTCAATTCAACATTCCCAACACCAATTTAGACTAAATCCAAGTCTAATTTGATTGACATTTGGATCCAATTTCACTTTTTGGCCTTAAAGCCCAATTTGGACCCATGACCCAAACCTAACCCAAACTCACCCAATTCAACTCCAATTAACCCCAAATCTTTTATAAATCTTCTCTAGCATCCCTACAAGCAAACACTAACATGATTTGCCCAAAATTTGGACCCAAACCCACTCAAATTCAACCCAAAGTTAAAGCCCAGCTTTGACCTAAACCCAAACCTAACCCAAATGAGCCCAAACCCCAAAATCAAAGCCCAACCAAAAGTCAAAACCTCTTTCAAACACTCCCATAAACATTTCTCAACATTAATTTACATCAATTTCAACCCCTAGCCCAACATTGGCTCAACTTGGCCCACTTGGACCCCATATTGGCCCATTCTACCAAAAGAACCCAAATTCAACCCACCAAACCCAAATCACCCCAATTTGCTTCAAGTCACTCATGACACATCTATGAGCTAAACCTAATAATTATTTGGCCCAAGCCTTTAACAAAAATTTCATCCCAAAATCCATTTTAAAATTCAAAAGCCCACTTCTTCAAACCATCTTAAAGCCCATCTAAACCCAATTCAAAAGCCCAACATCCACCCTAAAGCCCATATGACATTTCCCCTCATCATACTTTCAATTAAAATCATCCCTAAGTCCTAAACCAATGATCAAAGAATTCTAAATGAGGCTTGATCCAAATTTCCACCAAATTATCCAAAATCCTTAAAATCCATTTTTATGAAATTGACCAAACTTTTTGCCAAGCCAAAGACAAGCCATGCAAGCCACGACAAGCCACACGAAGTTTTCATGGAAGGCTCGACATGTGATCAAGCCATTAATGGCAAAAGGAGGAACTTTTAAGCCCCCTTAAAAAGGTTTTAACCCTTTTAATGCTTCACCTTAATCCATGTTTAATCAAAATATCATGGAAGGTGACTTCTCCATCCTTTCCTAACATCCATCCGATCTTCCCCTCACCCCCAAATCACCATGCTTTTTTTGAGAATTGCCCAAAAAGGTGGTTGACCCATTTGGACCCAAAATGAGCTCATCCCCCATTCCATTTCAATTCAAATCCTTTACACATGTCCATGGCCAATCGACCGCACAAACCCTCCTGCCCCTAACCTCCGACCTCTGATAAGATCTCACTGTCACAAATACCACAAATGGCCGAAAACCACTGAAATGAGAGCTCACATGTGAGCCCAACTTGGAATTCTCACCTTGCCGAGCTGCCCCATCCCCGCAATATTAGAGATGTTCTTCTTGCCAAGAGCAGCTGATCCCCAAGCCCTAACTCTTCGGGAGGCCCTCCACCCTCTCCTATTTAAACACCACCCTCTCGCCATGAGAGGTGCCGAAACAAACCTTAAGGAAACTTCGCCAAAATTGTTCCGTACCTCCCCATACACAGAGCACTTGATCCCCACTGAGATCCCCCTGCCATTTCTTCTCTGTGAGCTCAATTTCGCAGTTGAAATCTAGGCCCAAAACTAGACACTTCAGCGTTGAGCTAATCCCCAATTGATTGGTTCTACACTCACTCGTACCAAGGGAAGGTGTCCACCAGCAAAAGCCCCATCTCCCAAAGCCACCCACCTGCTCCAGCCTCCAAGCTTTGTGATCGGCTGTGGTCGAAATCCTACCTAGGCAATTCACTGCACTGTGAGACCCCATCCGGAGCTGTCAGGACCCTAATCGAAGGTGCAACAACTCTCGCATCGAAGCCACCTCTTCCCGAGCAAAGGTATGGCCTCACTCTTCTTCCCGAGCTTCTGAACATTCTCCATTTTTATTGCGTAAATTTCATCCCACATAAACAGTATAGATGTGTTCGTCTTCTCAAGACGAATCCATAGAGCATAAGAACATGAAAATCCACGAGTATCGAGTGAGATCTTAAAGGGATTTAGTGTGGACGGCCTTTGTGCGAGGACGCTGGGACGATGAACGGATGCCGTCCATTCGATACACGCGCGGACGGACGGCCAGGATCCGTCGGATCATGAGACGGCACGAGAACCGCGGGGCCCGGGCCGCCGACCTCGTATGGCGGCGTCGAATGGGAGCGCGACGCGTGTGCGTTCGAGTCGCCGAGGCCGACGCGGCGCCGCGTGGATAAATAGAAAATTAGGGATTTTTCTGATTTATTTAATTCCCCTAAACTTCAAAATTCATAACTTTGTGTAAAAATCGTAAAAATAAAATAAAAATACCCTCTTGCTCGCGAATCGCAGGAGAATAACGTGAAAAGAAATTATTTAATTTCATCAAGTATTTTATTTTTAATAATTTATTTACTCTTCGCATATTTTTAATTCTCCATGCATGTATACAATTCACCATGGCATGAGACCATAAGCAGCCTCCGAACCTCAAACATTCCCCGAATTTTCCAAAGTCAGAGGCCATCCCTACGAAGAGTTATCGATTTTTCAAATTCATGTTATCGTTTGAAAGTATTTAATTCCAATAAATAGCATATTGTGAAATAAATTCTAGGAAAATTTGGTGATGTTCCTTATGACCGTAGGACCCTAGGAAAAATAAAGTTTTGAGTTAGTTCGTTTAAAACAACCCTAATCGCTTAAACAATATATATATAATAATGATAACATAATAAAAAATTTTATCCTATCCTACTAGAAGATCATCTCACGCATGAAAGCCGGACAGATCTTATCGCCCTCCCTCATCTTATCACGTACAGTAGCCGCTCCTATTCTCTGCTCCCGAGCATTAAAGTATACATATATATATATATATATATATATATATATATATATATATATATATATATATATATTATTTTTATTATTATTATGGTATAATAATAATAATAATAATAACTATCCTATATTAGCAGTGAGGAGGCGTCTCTCTCCGCGATCCAGCTCACGTGTTGCTCCATAGCTTCCTTTTTTTTAATTTCTTCCTCTCTCACGAGAAGCTTCCTGCAAAAAAAAAAGGAGAGAGAGAGAGAGAGAGCAAACTGTCCTGTTGACGAAGGAAATCACGCATGCGCAGCCAAAATAAAATATTATATCCATCCTATTTTAAAAACAACATGCGCATGAATAAAAAAAAAGAAAAAAGAGGATCTGGGGAGGGAGCTGAGGAGCTTAAAATAAAAACGAAAAAGGCAGGAGGGGGGTTCTGAGACTCACGCTCGCGAAGCCAACTCTCCCCCTCTCACTACTTCGCAGCCCCCTCGTCGGACTTCCTACGTCGCTAGCAAACACCGCCGGAGCATCCACAGTCTCCGGCTGCCATCATCTGCTTTTTTTTTATATATAGCTCCGGGACGAATATAAAAAAAGAGGAAGCTATCGTGAAACTCTATTGCTTGTCTCTCCTCCCTCGCAAAACTCTTCGGTGTTCCCTCCTGGCTCTCTCACGAAGCTCGACCTCCTTCCTCTACGTCGCCGCCGCGCCGGCGAGCCGCATCGCGGCTTCCGCCGTCGATCGAGCCCGCCACCTGCGCCACCTGCTTCTTTTTCGTGAAAAGGGAAGACTTCCATTTGGTTCTCGCGAAGCTTGCTCGCCGTTTCCCTTCGCCATCGAAGCTTGCCGCCTCAGCTCTCCCCTTGCATCTCCATCGTTCTCGGTGTGCACCGTTGTCGAGCCAACCTCCATACATTACCGTTCTATACTCTCGGCGATCGGACACCTCGTCGGAATATCCCAACTTCGCCGGGCAGCGGACATCATTGCTTTTTAGGAGGTTGCAAGGACCTCCTACTGCGTGCGAAAACTTCCTTGATCCGCGTCGGGCATCGTGCAAACATCGCGGCGGTATAATTTCTTGAAACTTGCATTTTGCTTTATAGCCGGCCGAAGGTTGTAGCTGGTAGGCGTGCGGGTTCGATCGCCCGCACGGGGTGCGTACGCCGGCGTGAGCCGGCGCGGCGACGCGCCTATGTGATGGATCGTTTGTTTTCCTAGAGTTAGCCTTTAGGATATAATTACTTTACATGCGTGGCCAAATACCCTTCGTAGAGCCGAGCGGATCCCATTTATTTTGAGTCTTAGCACCAGTCCCGATGGGTCGGAGTCCCTCACTCCCCTTGCCTCGGATTTCCTAGTTCTACCTTGAGAAGCTGGGAGGTCAGACTTGGCAAAACGAGAGAAGCATTTCAGCTGGCTCGTTTTGCAATGTCTGGAGGAGTTCGCGAAATGGGAAAAGCTTTGTAGCTAGCCCATTTCGCGACGCCGTGGAAAGCTTTCCTCTCGGAAATCCGGGATGAAATTTCCTATTTGCCTCGCCGGAGCAAAGGCGGCAGTCGCCGTTTCTTTTCATATGTTGACCCTAGGTTTCCCCGGGCGAGGTCGTTAGTGCGGGAATGGCTCCCTATCACGCTTGCATGTTTTGCATGTTATTTGACACATTTGCATGTTGCACACTTGTACTTATATGTCACAGTTTGCATTCCACGTTTCTCACATGTCGTCACACTTTGCATTTCCCACGTGCACCCCGATCGGTTGCCCCGGACCGGTTGGCACCATTTGCACATCGATCGGTCGTCCTGGACCGGTTGTCACCATGTGCACCTTGATTGGTTGCCCCAGACCAATCGGTGCCTTTTGCACTTTGCATTTTTCCACATGCACCCCGATCGGTCGACCCTGACCGGTTGACACAACTTGCACCGCTGCATATCCTGCATATGTATGTATGTATCTCTGCATATTGTCGCACATAGGTTTAGCCACTTGACATTGGTCATATGTACGAGTTGCACATATCTTCGGGTCACTGCTACCTCGGCACACCCTCTTCGGGACGCTGCCGCCACGGCACGTCCATCACCTCGGGCCGCTGCCACCATGGCACGCCCATCCCTTCGGGTCACTGTCGCCTCGACACACCCACTTTGGGCCGCTGCCATCACGGTACGCTCGTCTCTGCTCGAGTCACTGCCTCGCGGTACACTCGTTATTTGCACATTTTGATCGATTACATTTGCATTCGCCTGTTCGCATTGATAGTGAGCCAGACCCGTTAGGAGAGTGACTCCCGTGTCGGTCGCGATGCCTTAACGAGCGTCGCTTGCCGGGTTGATCCCGGTGAGTTCCGCGAGTTAAGTCATCGGGATTGACACGAGTATGACTGTGCTAAGGATCCAAAGGATCTAATTTGTGTCACCCATGTATGTTACGGGCTCGCATTTAATGGCCCTTACTCTAAAATATAAAATTATATATTTTTCTATTATCACATTTATCATATTTTTTTTAAAATTTAAGCATATAGCAAAATTAGGCCGTATATGAGGCCATCATTTTTTTAAAAAAAAGCTCATCCCGGGTGACATTTATTAGACTCTTTGGATCCTCAGGGTGGGGCCGGCATGGCGACCCCGCCAAAGTCATACTAAACCCAGACTTGCCCCGCACTTAGATTCTAGGTTAATGCACTTTTCGTTAGATGGTGTGCTAGGCTAGGATTTAGGATGCTAGGTAGTCTTTTCGACACCTCTGGCTATTGTTATGTGCTGTGTTGTCTTGTGCTAGCCACGTGTCACTTTTCTTGCTTTCGTCAGTATGCTTGCATGTTTGTTCTGTGTGATAGTATGTCAGGGCGATTTTCTGCAGGAGCCGTGCCTATTTACACACTCACACAGGTGCTATCATGGGGGAGCCTGTAATGATTTCTAACCCTTTGCTTGCAGGTGTTGTTAGCTCCCCCAATTACAAGGCACGGCTTGTTATTTCACGTTGCATGGTGTGCCCACTAATACTTGTTTTATGCAGGTCGAGTCTTTATTTTCTTTTCTGGATGTATTTAATAGAGTCCTTAGGAAGAGTCTGTATCGGAAATAAGGTAAGGGCACGGGTTTCGAGGCGGACGACGCACCGAACCATGTGACCAGGACCAGAGCAACGACTCGTGGCCCGTACCTTAAGTCCGAATCTTATATTTTTGTATAGATCTAAGACCGGGCATGTATATGCGGAGTCCGGCCGCCTTTACTGCTTTTTCTGGATTATGTTGCCGGTCCAGCGGCATTTGGCCTCTTTTATTTATTCTTTTGGAGTGCTTTTCTGCTTTTATTTGCATGACTTGCATGTTTGAATCGTTTTACATTGTTTCTTTCTGTGATCTGGGAAGCGCTTTATTTTGTTTATTTCCTGCTTTAAAGATCCTAATAAAATATTCAAGATAAAATTAAAATTTAGGATTAAAAGATTCAAGATTTTAAAGTCTGTCTTTATTTTCCTGCATGGTCTTCGGGCCGGATTTAAAAACGGGTTGCATTGCATGGCTATCACCCAGGTCATACCTAATAGGGCCTCCACAATACTTTAAGATTCTCTTAGATAATTGCATCATATTTGCATGTCCCGAGGAGAAGTCCCCGTACTTCTTCAATCTGACTGGCCCAGCATAATCTTGAATATGTGGTTGTCTAGCTCGCTTAGGATGTTAGGAGGCTCCCCGACCCGGACGGGGTATAAGCCCTCTTGTTGGAGTGTTTACGGCTTTGTAGTCGAACCTCCCATTATTTTCCTTCCTGTGGCATCCTCGCCATTTCGGCAGGTGTGAGCCCCACCTCTTGGAACTCCAACTTATAGTCATGGGATAGAGTTTCGTTCCTTTTGACCTTAGGGCTACCGAGATTCCCCGTTGGGGTCACAATTCAAGGATTGTTGACCGGGGATCTCAGGACGTGTTGGGTCGACTACCTTCACGACCGGGTAGACTTAGGGTCCTAATTGCTTTGAATGATGGGTCTGTCGTACCCTGACTTAGCTACCTCTACCTTTTTAGGAATACTCTTTCCATCCTCTTGACTACCTTTGTTGAGCCATTTCATTCCTTTGTCTTCGTTGGCATCATCTCGATGGCCTAACGCCGATGAGCTGCCGCCCGTTTGGGATACGACGATTTGTCCTCTGCCCTTACGGCCGGATGTGCTTTGACGTGTTGGGGTTCTCCATTGGGATGATATGGTTCTTTCGCAGGTTCTGTATGCCGATGAGTCCGTTACTCTTGCGGGGATAGTGGGAGATCCATTCTCCACCCCGTGGTCTAACAGGAACTTTGAAAGCTTCGGAACATCCCCCTGTGAAATAACCTCCTTTTGTAGCCCTGTGCTAGTTGGCACTATTGAGTAAGCAAACCCCCTTGGATCAAGAGTATTCTCGGGTACACCCTAAGATGTAATTAACTAAGTGGGATACGTCCCCTTAGGAGCACTCTTGGCCCCAGAACAGGCACCTACACCTGACTCTGCGGTTATGGGTAGTTTACGTAGGTATTCTTTCGCGGATATCGGTTTAAGATGCATTCGCCCGATGTTGTTTGGGCGAACACTCTTAAACCTATCCTTGTGAGGTTTATCGCACGTAAGCTCTCCACGTTTTGTGTTTTCTCTTGTTTGTCATTTTGTCGTATGTCCCTTTCTATTCGGTTCCTCTCCTCTTCGAATCACTTATTTGACTCGGGAGGGAGATTTATATGAATAAGGGAAGTATACAACGATCGACAGGCTGGCGACTCCTTCTAAAATAAAAGAGAGAAAAACGAACGAAAACAGAATGGCGACTCCGCTGGGGATTGAGGCTTTCTCTTCACCACGGGGGTTTTGCTCTTGCGAATTCTATATATTCGCAAGATCAGCAACTCCTTTGGGGAAGAATCTGCCTCATCTCGTATATGGAGTTGTCTTGTTAGGTATATGTGCCTATTCTGGGGAATTATCGAGGGTAGTGCACTCTCTTCCTCTAAAGGGGTTTTGCTTACACTTTTGGTGATCTAGCTTCTTTCTCGTCGAGATGTCACTATTGTGTCTTGTTAGACCTTGGACTTCAGATCCGTGCTTCAGCTGCTATGGTTAGCAGCTTGAAGCACTTCTGTCCCTTTTCTACCCTCGACAGATCGGTCGCTGCATTTTCGCATGCATCGATGTTGTTGTACTTTGTTTTGATTGGTTTTCTTTGACCTTTTTCTCTTTTCTGTTTTGTAATCGTTATCTCTTTCTGCTTGACAGACATGGCGAGCGAAAAGATGGTTACGATTGCTACTGCTGGGGGAAACACTGTTTCCTTTTCCCCAAGTGTTTTCAGTGCTCCCGAAGGTACTATCACCTTCGGTTCCTTCGAGCATCCCGTTCGGATTACCATAGGTAATCCTACGCCTGCTGAGGCGTCCGCTCTGTGCCCTCCCCTCGAAAGGGAGTCGTGCATATCGAGCTACCTCCGCTGCAGTAGCTCGTATCGAGCCTGCCTCTCATGCGAGGAAGAGGCCAGCCTCGATAGCGATGCCACCGCAACGCCCTTCGCTTTCTCTGGATCTGTCGGGTCGTTCTATCGTGTTCTCACGATTGTCCCTACCTTTGGTAGAGAAATCTTCATGCGACATCGCTCGTCGCTACTCGTTGTCCCCGTTGTGGGTCCGACACCTGTCCTCCGGGTCCCTCCGAGACTACTCCCGCTCGAAGTTGGGTAGGAGGGCCCGGAGGACCGAAACAGGATGTTGCAGATCCAACGGCAAGCCCCTTCTATTGTTCCGGTTCCGGCCCAGGGGGAATCTTCGATTCCTCTGGCTGAGAATCAGTTTTCTGCTCTTTATGGTTGCGTAGATTATGTTCCCGCCAGAATTGCTCGGAGGCGTTCCCCGCCTCATGATACGAGTTCTCTTCGATCCACTGTCCAGTTTGACCATTCTGCTACGGATTTTCTGACGAAGAAAATTGCCGGAGCAGTTACATTCATGAGAGGACAGGGCCCAGTTTCTAGGGAGAAACTCTTGGCTCAGATATCAAAAACATCCGAGCAGGTCATAGAACAACTCTCGACTATTCCTCACCCACGACGACCGCGTAGTAGGAGACCAGGGTCCTCCCGTCGGTCCGCTACAAGGTCGCAGTATCCGCGCTCCACAGTACAGACCACCGAGCCCGTTCAGGAGTCCCGAGAGGCTCGAGATATGGAGCTTGACGGGGCTATCCCGGAGCTTGAGTCTATTCCTTTTACCTCTACTTCTATAGCGGCAATGGCCGCAGCTCTTACTGTACCTCCTTCTGTTGATGAAAATAAAAAGAATGGCTTGTTTGCTTACTGTGCTCCTACTTTGAGTCAGTATTCTGCTTCTACTGTTTTTGGTAGTGGAGCGAGATCCGGGGCGTACCCCCGCCGATACTCCTCACACTCTTACATCAGAAAGGGTTATTGCCCTCCCAAGAGGAAGTGGGTCCGAAAGGCCCCCACCGTTGCACCTCTTGTGGTTTCACCTCCTGTTGCAGAGGCTATTGTCTCAATCCCGGGACAGGTTATCCCCCCAGTTGATCACAACTTGGAGCTTTCTCGGGTTAACCCCGAGGATGAGCCTGAATTTGATCCTGAGGATGATCTGTCATGCGGACTTTCTGATACTCCTGAAAACCTCCTTGAAGAGGATGATCTCCTTGAAGAGGAGCTTCATGATGTTGAGATGGCGAGACACCACGTTCTCGTAGTGACCACTCGTGGTCAAAGATCTTCTACAGATGACCCGTCACATGATCTCGAGGAGGCTGACCGTCGTGAACCCGTTGAGGTTCAGAATGTCCCCGCGATTGATCAAGGCAGTCTTACCCCCGAGGAGACTATTGCCCTTTTACAAGGTCAGATAGCAATCCTCACAACGCAGATTGTTGCGTTACAGGCTGAACGGGCTGGGTCCGGCGCAGTTTCACCTCCGACACAGGTAGAGACACGCTTAGTGACACCTATCGTGCCGCCTGAACCGATGAAGCATGTTCCTACCACGTCTTCTAATGATGCTCACCACGAGCAAACACCTTCTGACTCGCATCTACAATCTTTAATAGATTCGAAAGTCAAGGCCGCCCGGCGGCTCGGCGAGGAGAGGCCATAGTGCGCCGAGGCAGGCCCTACCCCGAGGCATATGAATATATACCGTATCCTTTGGGGTTTGTCCCTCCGCGTTTCAAACGTTTTGAAGGGGTTGGTAACCCGCATCAGCATATTGCCCAGTTCCGAGCATTGTGTTGTAACATCGGTAATAATGACGCTTTGCTCCTTCGCCTTTTTGTCACTAGTTTGGGTGGATTTGCTTTCGAATGGTACGCCGATGTACCGAACGGCACCTTCAAGACGTTCGCCGAGCTGGAGGATGCTTTTGTAAAACGCTTTACAGGGGCTCAACAACGGGTCACCCTGAGTGACTTGATGTTATCCCAACGAAAGTCTAATGAACGTTTAGTTGACTTTGTTATTCGTTGGCGAAATTTGAGCATGAAATGTGAACCTCCTCTCCGGGAGCAAAGCATGCGGTGGCATTGATAATGGGTAAAATAGAGGGACCCATTTCCGTATTATCGAAGATCACCCCCGTCGGGACTTTTGAGGAGCCGATAGAGAAGGTGGTCAACCTCGCAAGACACTCTGCAGGGGCTTTGGTCCTCAAGGGTGATGACAAAACTAAGGAAAGAAATTTTTTTCAGCCCTTCCTTTAAGAAGAATGGAAGAAAGCTTAGCTTTGACGACGATAGATGGTAGACTAAAAGGCCCATCCCGTCCGCCGAGCAAGCTCGCCCACCTTCCCAAAAATGGAAGGGTCAAGCGTCGAGCAAAAGAAATCTCGGTCTTACTCCTTCAAAAGAAATTGCCTCAAAAAGATCTTCAACAATCTCCTCAAACAGGCCATGCAGCTTCCCAATCCAAAGAAACCTGAAGAAACAGAAAAGACTCAGGAGCCTGACTACTGCCCATACCATAGGCACTTAGGCCATGTGCTTGAAGATTGTTATGTCTTCAAAAATTGGCTTGAAGCCCGCTATCAGGCAGGGGAGATAGAGATCCCAGAGCAGTACCTAGAGAAACCTCCTGCACGAGGATCAGCTAGAGTCATCGCAGTCGTTTCAGCCACTTCTGCTACCACTTCTTCCTCAACATGTGAGGTTTATGAACTTCCTTTTCCTTTTGTTGCCAATGTGAGCTCAGAGCAGAGTCCGTTCCTCCGAAGCATTTTGTACTACCGATAAAGCAATAAAGAAAGGCATTTCGTAGTATTCTTCTGCGTTGGTTGTTAGTTCTCATAGTTCCGATGCGAGATATTGTTAGTGAGGAAGAGGAGCAATATCCATTGTTGCCCTCCTTTGATGGTGCTTACCGCATCCGCGATGACTTGAGCGATTCATCGGAAGATGTGGGTGAGACGTCATTTACTCGGGACTCTTCCATAGAACCCCCGTCCCCGGAGTGTCCCATTGAAATTGACCTCATTGGGTCCCCCGACAAGGATATTCAAGAAATCCGCCCGCGGAGTGGCAAGCTCCTTCCCCCGAGGGTGGCTAATCCTACCTCACTCAAGAAAGATAAGGAGATCATCACCCAGGAGATAGATGATCCCCATGAAGCTCCTGCTCGTAGCAAGGAGGCTAAAAATCTTACTAGCAAGGTAGATTATAATGTGCTAGCACATCTGAAGAGGTTACCGGCATCATTGAGTATCTATGACGCCCTCCTCCTATCCTCCGAATTAAGGGAGACTTTAGTGAAAGCTCTTTTAGAGCCTGAAGTCTTCCATGCCTATTACGCTGAGGAGAGGATGAGGGAGGCGGACCTTCCACGGGATATAGCTACCGTTACCTTTTCCGAGGATGATTTATTGTTGGGCACTCTGCACCATAATCGCCCTTTGTACATAACGACTATAGTATACGGCACACCTCTGAACCGCATACTGGTTGATCCCGGTGCATCCGTTAACATCATTCACGTGCGTACTTTGGAGTTGCTCTCATTGGGCACTCGAAGATTATGCTCCGATAGGATTATGTTGAATGGCTTCAATGAAAAGGGGCAAAAGACCCTAGGGTCCATAACCCTTCCTCTCCAATTCGGAGAATTCAAAAGTGAAGCCAAGTTTCACGTCATTGATGGGAATACGTCCTTTAGAGCCTTGCTCGGGCGACCCTGGATCCATGAACATGGAATGGTACCTTCAACCCTCCATCAATGCATCAAATATATGCGCGGAGGAGAAGAGTTTTCTATCCCAGGTGACGTTCATCCATTCTCCGTGAATGAAGTCGGTGTATATGACGATGCCGAATATTATGTTCCACATAACAAGTCACCATTTCTTGCCTCTAGTTCCGCGGGACGTTCGCGTACCCCTCCTCCTCCTAGCCCTCGCCTAATGAAAGGTAAGGAGACGAAAAGAGGGAGTCGCGCACCCCACTCGTAACGGGGCCAACCGGAAGGCTCCCTATCTCGCCCGCCCCTAAAGTTACGATATGTATCGACTCTGATACAGATTCTGAGGAAGAAGAAGCCCTCCAGGTGGACAAACCTGGGTATTCACAAGGTGACACTCCATGTAGCTCTGATGAAGAGATCCTTTGGTCACCGCCACCGATGATAGTTCCTCATCTGACCAGATTGACACTGACGGATGAGGTGCTCACTATCAACCCTGTACCACAAGGGCACTATAGAGATCTGACAGCTGCACGTGCTTCCACAGTTGAAGAGCTCAAAACTTTTTATGTACCTCCTAAACCTGTGTCTAAGGAAAAAGGCATTTTGTTTTACAAAGTCGATTCGCATGTTACCGGATCTGGTGTAATGTCCCTCTATGATATGAATGAAAACGTAGAGGACATACCTCTGTCATATTATTGCTCGCCTCTCATTTCTAAATTATTAGATAATGGCTTATTGCTCGAAAGATGGCTCGTCCACCAAGCCAAATTGTGTAAGGCTATGTGGCAAAATAAGCTACCAGGAGACAAATCCGGATTAGGATATGTCAAGAAGCGGGGTAATGCTAAAATTCCCAAAGCTTCATGCAAAATGATCTCCTCACCTCGTGATAGCCAGGGAATCATTCCCCATGACGAGGAGATTGAGGTCAAAGAGGCCCCCCGAGCTGGAGGATGGCGTCTCTTCGACCATTGACGAGTTGGTCGAAGTCAACTTAGGCACAATGGACGACCCTCGTCCCACATACATTAGTAAGTTCCTATCCGCCTCCATGGCCGCCAAAATTATGGAGATCCTCAAAGAGTTTCGGGACTCGCCTTGCTTGGAGCTATTCCGAGATGCCCGGTTTAGCACCGCGAGGTTGTGGTCCACAATCTTTCTATTGATCCGAGTGTCACTCCCGTAAAACAAACACCTCGGAGGATGCGGCCCGAGATTGAGATGAAGGTTATTGAAGAAACCAAAAAGCTCATCGAGGTCGGCTTTATTAGGGAAGTTTCCTACCCTACTTGGCTCGCAAACATCGTACCCGTTCGAAAGAAGAATGGACAGATACGAGTTTGCATCGATTTTCGGGACCTGAATAAGGCTTGCCCGAAGGATGACTTCCCTCTACCAATCCCAGAGTTGATGGTAGATGTCGCCTCTACACATGCGATGTTCTCCTTTATGGATGGCTTGTCTGGGTACAACCAGATCCGGATGGCTCCACAAGAAGAACAACATACGGCGTTCCGTACACCCATTGGCATCTTCTGTTACAAAGTTATGCCCTTCGATCTCAAAAATACCGGGCAACTTATCAGCGTGCCATGACTCATATCTTCGATGACCTACTACATCATGAAGTTGAATGTTATATCGATGATGTGGTTGTTAAAAGTCATTCCGAAGAGGATCATCTCACAAATTTAAGGACCGTCTTCGAACGTCTTAGAAAATTCGGTTTGAAGATGAACCCATTGAAGTGCGCCTTCGGCGTCTCTTCAGGGAAGTTTCGGGTTTTATAGTTCGGCATAGGGGTATAGAGATTGACCCTAGCAAAATCAAATCTATCATAGAGATGGAGCCTCCTAAAAGCTTAACGCAACTACGCTCCTTACAGGGGAAACTCGCGTTCATTAGGAGGTTTATTTCAAATCTCTCCGGGCGCTGTCGTCCCTTCTCTGCTTTAGCCAAGAAGGATGCCCGTTTCCATTGGGATAGAGCATGTCAAGATGCTTTTGAAGACATCAAGCATTACTTGCTCAATCCTCCAGTTTTGGCTGCTCCTGTTCAAGGAAAACCTCTTATACTCTACATCGCCGCTCTTGATGAATCGGTGGGAGCTTTGTTGGCTCAAGTTAATGAAGTCGGGAAAGAGGGCGCCTTGTACTATCTCAGTAGGCGCCTCATCCCGGCCGAAGTAAAGTATCCGCCAATCGAAAAACATTGTTTGGCTTTGATATTTTCAGTCCAGAAGCTGAGACATTATATGCTCTCACATCATATTGATTTGATTTCAAGGGTAAACCCCTTGCAATACCTCATGACTCGCCCCACTTTAGCCGGACGATTAGCGAGATGGGCTATGATCTTATCACGGTTTGACATATCTTATGTTCCCCAACGAGCCGTCAAAGGACAAGCTTTAGCCGATTTTCTAGCGGCACATCCGGTCCCAGCTCGACTCACTCGCTAAATGATGACTTTCCGGATGAGCATTTGTTATCCGTTGATTCACCCGAATGGGAGCTCTATTTCGATGGAGCATCTTCCTTGAAGGAAGACCCTTCAGGATCTCTTCCGAGGGTGAAGGTCGGCATTGGCCTTATCTTTGTTTCCTCTGAGCGTGGTATTCTCCGCTATTCTTATAGTTTAACAGAACCACGCACAAACAACGAGGCGGAATACGAAGCCTTGATCCTTGGATTAGAATTAGCCATCCAAATGAGCATAACGAGGATCAAAATTTATGGGGATTCACAGCTCATTATCTGCCAGGTGTTAGGAACTTACAAAGTCCTCAAGCCGGATCTCTTGGTCTATCACAAGAGAGTTATGGCATTACTAGAGCACATCCCCGATGTCACTTTAGTTAGAATTGCTCGTTCACTAAATAGCAAGGCTGACGCTCTCGCTAAGCTGGCTAAAGAACTGTCTAGTCCTACTGGAGATCCTGTGACAGTTGTGATCCAAGATAGGAGGGTCCTATCACCAGTCTCTCTTGAGCCCATGAGTTTAGCCCCTCCGGAAGGAGAGGGTGTAGTCCTCTCTACTTCTGACGAGCCGTCTGCCGATCGGCGACAAGACATCACCTCATACTTGACGAAGGGCACACTCCACGACGACCGCTCCCTCGCTACTCAGATACAAAAGAGAGCTTTGTCGTTCACCATCCTAAATGACACCCTTTACCGACGCTCGTTTGACCAAATGTGGTTACGATGTGTTGGGAAGGATGAGATTCAAAAAATCTTAGTTGAAGTCCATGATGGTCTTTGTGGGTCCCATCAATCGGGCCCTAAGATGAAAGCTAAGATTAAAAGACTTGGATATTACTGGCCCTCGATGACTATTGATCGCATAGACTATGCCGAGCGGTGTCATCATTGCCGAGTGTTCGATCCGATACCTCACCAGCCCCCGAACGCACTCGCATCCGACGGTGGCGTCTTGGCCATTCGAGGCATGGGGGATCGATATCGTGGGGCCTATTGACCCTCCGTCCTCTAAAGGACATCGTTTCATACTCGCGACCACCGATTACTTTTCTAAGTGGGCGGAAGCCATCCCTCCGAGGGAGGTCAAAGGCGACAACGTGCTTGCATTTCCTAAAGAACCATATTGTGTATCGATTTGGCGTGCCACGTCGGATCATTTCCGACAATGGTCTGGCTTTCAAAAATACCAAGATCAACCGATTTGCACGTCGACATCAAATCGATTGGAGATACTCCACAATGTACTACCCGAGAGCTAACGGCCTGGCTGAAGCTTTTAATAAGACCTTGGTGAATCTCATGAAGAAAACCCTTCACGCTAACAAGAAGGAGTGGAATGAGAGGCTTTCCGAGGCATTGTGGGCCTATCGTACGACATACCGTACACCGACTAGCTCTACCCCTTACGCTTTGACGTTTGGGTCCGAAGCAGTCCTTCCCTTGGAAGTTGAACTGCCTTCATTACGAGTTGCTCTAAGCAACAACATCACCAGTGATGACAATATTCGACTCAGGTTGGAAGAGCTTGATAGTCTCGAGGGAGTTAGGCTACAAGCTCAACAAAATCTTGAGTTATACCGCGCTCGCATGGCCAGAGCTCATGACAAATTGGTGAGATCGAGGACCTTCGTGGTTGGAGACTTGGTGTTAGTTCTACGCCGCCCAATTGTGGCTCACCGTCGAAGACATGGCAAGTTTGAGCCTACTTGGGAAGGACCTTTCGTGATCGACAAAGTCTACGAAGGAGGAGCTTACATGCTGATCGATGCAGATGGATCTCATCCAATGCCCCCTATCAACAGGCGATACCTAAAAAGATACTTTGCTTAGCTCCTTTCCATGTAATCATCGGACTTTATATACATAAATTTGCATTTTGTAATACATGCACTATGTAATTCGCATCTATGGAGCAATAAATAATATGCATTTTTGTTGTACTTATTACGTGAAATGCTTGCGAGGAGTATCTTGTATCCGCCAACAAATCATTTATAGTTCAAATTGATTTCGTGCGAGAGAAACCTTATTTTTCTCTTAATTAGATTGTCGGCTCGCATTTCGGGCAAAGTGGGAGTCCTACGAGCGGCTTATACCGGTGCGGCCACCAATCTCTACAAGAGAAGCCTTGCTTTTCTTCTACTTAGTCTTTTTCGATCTGCTCTATGTAGGGTCCAAAGACTACTACTCCCTCTTGTTGTGAGCATGTATATACACGTTCCATTCATTCTTATGTATGTGGAATACGTGTCTGTCTCGTTCTCCTCCAATGAACGCGATTGAAACCCTCCTACGGAGGCGGTTTAGCTTAAAAGCTAGACAGTTATGTGGAAAAGACGTCATCATAATTTGACTCGACTCTTTCTCCACGACATGAATAACCCTTATCGCCACATTGGGAAAATGTATGTTACATCGGCTACAATATTTTGCTTTTCTAGCAAATCCAAGCCTAAGCGGGGTATCTTTCGCATCCACATTTAAATCCAAGGTTGGATCACCACGATAGGTGTTTTGATAAGGCCCCCCCCTGTTACACATGATGGGCTACACTTACCTTCTTCATATAAGGACTACCTTATTAGCCTCTAAGGAGTCTCCGATGAGGGTCTTACCTAATAGATCCTTGATCGAGATAAGTTGCATCAGTTAAACTACCTTAGTTAGTCACTGACTCATGTACGATCATGATATTTTGATATCTGACGATACCATGACGTTCCATACGGTGAAGATCGCCTTGCTCTGTCTTATTGTCCTATCTTGGACTGCTATACTGCTTTGCTCAGCTAGCATTTGACGCTTCTCGAACCTTATGACTTTCTAGTCGGTTCCTTCGTGAGGTGTCTCATCTCATGATGATTCCTTGGCTCCAAAGCACCTCCTACAGCCTTACGACCTCAGGGTCTGCTCTATTATGAGAACATCTAGTATATTGACATCTTTGGCTTTGTCGCCGTCTTTTTCATTGCTTCTCTGACCACATAACGTTACGGTCGGGAGCACAACGGATGAATCGGGTTACACAAGATAACCCAACCTTCTTACCCTGTGAATCCCTTGAGGTAGAATGTAAGTCTCTTGGCATTTCACCTCATTATAGCAGGTATTTGAGGTCTCATACCTCAGTTGGATCTCAGGATCTGGTGTGAATCCCAGCGATTCCTATCCTGATATGATCATTTCGTACAACTATCTGGTTGGATATAAGTCCCTCGGCTTTCCCCCTTCAGGTGTCTCACTCGACGAGAACCACAGCAGATGCTTGGTCGGTTTCTTACGAGGAGACATAACAGATGACTCGGGTTACATGAGATAACCCAGCCTTCTCGCCTTGCGAATCCCTTAAGGCAGAATGTGAGCCCCTCGGCGTTTCTCCTTACTGTAGCAGGTGTCTGAGGTCACATACCTCGGTCGGATCTCAGGATCGGATGTGAATCCTAGCGTATTCCTTCCTGATACGATCACTTCTTACATCATTCGAGTTGGATATGTGTCTTTCGACATCCCTCCTATGCTTGTAGATAGATGACCTGAGTCACACGAGATGACCGGGCCTTCTCGACTAGTTATACTGTTTAGTCACTGAACTAGTCGCGGTTCTAGTTAGAATCCACCGGGCTCCTTAGCCTTCGACTAAACTATGGGTGTTTCACTCGGCGGGAACCACAACGGATGCTTGGTCGGTTTCTTACATGGAGACATATCAGATGACTCGGGTTACACGAGATAACTCAGCCTTCTTACCTCGCGTACTCCTTAAGGAAAGATATAAGTCCCTTGGCGTTTTTCCTTATTGTTGCAGGTATTTGAAGCTTTGCGCTTCATCCACCCAGTGGTTATGCCTCTACGGCCTCTGAACCACTTTTCCGAGTCACGCCTCTACGGCCCCTGAACTCATTCGTAGGTCACGCCTCTATGGCCCCTGAACCTAACCGGGCATGGTCATGCCTCTATGGCCTCTGAACCCATTACCGGGGTGGATATAAGTCCCGTGTGCATTCCTCCCCATTCCCCTGGAAGTGGATATGGCTCCCGCGGCTTTTCCTCTCAAGGATAATTGGCTCTTTTTGGTCGCTTAGGTTATGTAGCCTCATTACTAACCTAGGCTTGATAAAAAATTGAGCAGCTTCCAACAAGTGCACTGCGCCTTAACTGCGCAGCACACTTGTTGGGGGTCCTTTGTTGGCATCAATTTTTGATATTGCAAGTGTTGAATGTCCGCTCGAGCGCTATGGAACCTTGCTTGAAGCATGTGTTGTCTCTCGTAGCGCAAGACATTCATTTTTAGACTTCTCGGCATGTGTTGAGGGGCACGTAGCCAGGACCATTCTGCCAGGCTTTGGCTTCAGCAGCAAAGGCCGGTCGGCATCGCACATATCGGATGGCTTCACTTGGGCCTACATATGTTATTCGTCGCGCCATGAGGGAAATTGACTCAAACTTAGCCCGCCTACCGGCGAGCTTGTCCGGACGACCCCGGATGACGAAACAGACTCGCACCATTCGCGCTCGAAACGACGATTTTAGATAAAAAGGACATCCACTTCGCTGCGAGTACGTGTACGGGCTAGAAATGAGCGGAGGGAATAATTATAATATTTGTATTATTACATATATATATATATATATATATATATATATATATATATGTATATATATATATGTATATATATATAATATTATATAATAATCCTATATAATAAAAAAAATCATACTAAAAGCACTCACGCATCCTCTCTCCAGGAGATTGTTTATAGTGCACATGCCTCTCTCTTTCCAGATTTAATATATATATATATATATATATATATATATATATATATATATATATATATATATATATATATATAATAATGATAACATAATAAAAAATTTTATCCTATCCTACTAGAAGATCATCTCACGCATGAAAGCCGGACAGATCTTATCGCCCTCCCTCATCTTATCACGTACAGTAGCCGCTCCTATTCTCTGCTCCCGAGCATTAAAGTATACATATATATATATATATATATATATATATATATATATATATATATATATATATATTATTTTTATTATTATTATGGTATAATAATAATAATAATAATAACTATCCTATATTAGCAGTGAGGAGGCGTCTCTCTCCGCGATCCAGCTCACGTGTTGCTCCATAGCTTCCTTTTTTTTAATTTCTTCCTCTCTCACGAGAAGCTTCCTGCAAAAAAAAAAAAGGAGAGAGAGAGAGAGAGCAAACTGTCCTGTTGACGAAGGAAATCACGCATGCGCAGCCAAAATAAAATATTATATCCATCCTATTTTAAAAACAACATGCGCATGAATAAAAAAAAGAAAAAAAGAGGATCTGGGGAGGGAGCTGAGGAGCTTAAAATAAAAACGAAAAAGGCAGGAGGGGGGTTCGGAGACTCACGCTCGCGAAGCCAACTCTCCCCCTCTCACTACTTCGCAGCCCCCCCCCCCCCCCTCGTCGGACTTCCTACGTCGCTAGCAAACACCGCCGGAGCATCCACAGTCTCCGGCTGCCATCATCTGCTTTTTTTTTTATATATAGCTCCGGGACGAATATAAAAAAAGAGGAAGCTATCGTGAAACTCTATTGCTTGTCTCTCCTCCCTCGCAAAACTCTTCGGTGTTCCCTCCTGGCTCTCTCACGAAGCTCGACCTCCTTCCTCTACGTCGCCGCCGCCGGCGAACTGCATCGCAGCTTCCGCCGTCGATCGAGCCCGCCACCTGCGCCACCTGCTTCTTTTTCGTGAAAAGGGAAGACTTCCATTTGGTTCTCGCGAAGCTTGCTCGCCGTTTCCCTTCGCCACTGAAGCTTGCCGCCTCAACTCTCCCCTTGCATCTCCATCGTTCTCGGTGTGCACCGTTGTCAAGCCAACCTCCATACATTACCGTTCTATACTCTCGGCGATCGGACACCTCGTCGGAATATCCCAACTTCGCCGGGCAGCGGACATCATTGCTTTTTAGGAGGTTGCAAGGACCTCCTACTGCGTGCGAAAACTTCCTTGATCCGCGTCGGGCATCGTGCAAACATCGCGGCGGTATAATTTCTTGAAACTTGCATTTCGCTTTATAGCCGGCCGAAGGTTGTAGCTGGTAGGCGTGCGGGTTCGATCGCCCGCACGGGGTGCGTACGCCGGCGTGAGCCGGCGCGGCGACGCGCCTATGTGATGGATCGTTTGTTTTCCTAGAGTTAGCCTTTAGGATATAATTACTTTACATGCGTGGCCAAATACCCTTCGTAGAGCCGAGCGGATCCCATTTATTTTGAGTCTTAGCACCAGTCCCGATGGGTCGGAGTCCCTCACTCCCCTCGCCTCGGATTTCCTAGTTCTACTCGAGAAGCCGGGAGGTCGGACTTGGCAAAACGAGAGAAGCATTTCAGGTCGGCTCGTTTTGCAATGTCTGGAGGAGTTCGCGAAACGGGAAAAGCTTTGTAGCTAGCCCATTTCGCGACGCCGTGGAAAGCTTTCCTCTCGGAAATCCGGGATGAAATTTCCTATTTGCCTCGCCGGAGCAAAGGCGGCAGTCGCCGTTTCTTTTCATATGTTGACCCTAGGTTTCCCGGGCGAGGTCGTTAGTGCGGGAATGGCTCCTCATCACGCTTGCATGTTTTGCATGTTATTTGACACATTTGCATGTTGCACACTTGTACTTATATGTCACGGTTCGCATTCCACGTTTCTCGCATGTCGTCACACTTTGCATTTCCCACGTGCACCCCGATCGGTTGCCCGGACCGGTTGGCACCATTTGCACATCGATCGGTCGTCTCGGACCGGTTGTCACCATGTGCACCTTGATTGGTTGCCCTGAGACCAATCGGTGCCTTTTGCACTTCGCATTTTTCCACATGCACCCCGATCGGTCGACCACGACCGGCTGACACAACTCGCACCGCTGCATATCCTGCATATGTATGTATGTATCTCTGCATATTGTCGCACATAGGTTTAGCCACTTGACATTGGTCATATGTACGAGTTGCACATATCTTCGGGTCACTGCTACCTCGGCACACCCTCTTCGGACGCCGCCGCCACGGCACGTCCATCACCTCGGGCCGCTGCCACCATGGCACGCCCATCCCTTCGGGTCACTGTCGCCTCGACACACCCACTTTGGGCCGCTGCCATCACGGTACGCTCGTCTCTGCTCGAGTCACTGCCTCGCGGTACACTCGTTATTTGCACATTTTGATCGATTACATTTGCATTCGCCTGTTCGCATTGATAGTGAGCCGGACCCGTTAGGAGAGTGACTCCGTGTCGGTCGCGATGCCTTAACGAGCGTCGCTTGCCGGGTTGATCCCGGTGAGTTCCGCGAGTTAAGTCATCGGGATTGACACGAGTATGGCTGTCTTAAGGATCCAGAAGGATCTAATTTGTGTCACCCATGTATGTTACGGGCTCGCATTTAATGGCCCTTACTCTAAAATATAAAATTATATATTTTTCTATTATCACATTTATCATATTTTTTTTAAAATTTAAGCATATAGCAAAATTAGGCCGTATATGAGGCCATCATTTTTTTAAAAAAAAGCTCATCCCGGGTGACATTTATTAGACTCTTTGGATCCTCAGGGTGGGGCCGGCATGGCGACCCCGCCAAAGTCATACTAAACCCAGACTTGCCCGCACTTAGATTCTAGGTTAATGCACTTTTCGTTAGATGGTGTCTTGAAGCTAGGATTTAGGATGCTTAGGTAGTCTTTTCGACACCTCACGGCTATTGTTATGTGTTGTGTTGTCTTGTGCTTAGCCACGTGTCACTTTTCTTGCTTTCGTCGGTATGCTTGCATGTTTGTTCTGTGTGATAGTATGTCGGGGCGATTTTGCAGGGAGCGTGCTATTTACACACTCACACGAGTGTTATCATGGGGGAGCTCGTAATGATTTCTAACCCTTTGCTTGCGAGTGTTGTTAGCTCCCCCGATTACAAGGCACGGCTTGTTATTTCACGTTGCATGGTGTGCCCACTAATACTTGTTTTATGCGGGTCGAGTCTTTATTTTCTTTTATGGATGTATTTAATAGAGTCCTTAGGAAGAGTCTGTATCGGAAATAAGGTACGGGCACGGGTTTCGAGGCGGACGACGCACCGAACCATGTGACCAGGACCAGAGCAACGACTCGTGGCCCGTACCTTAAGTCCGAATCTTATATTTTTGTATAGATCTAAGACCGGGCATGTATATGCGGAGTCCGGCCGCCTTTCTTGCTTTTACGGATTATGTTGCCGGTCCGGCGGCATTTGGCCTCTTTTATTTATTCTTTTGGAGTGCTTTTCCGCTTTTATTTGCATGACTTGCATGTTTGAATCGTTTTACATTGTTTCTTTACGTGATCCGGGAAGCGCTTTATTTTGTTTATTTCTCGCTTTAAAGATCCTAATAAAATATTCAAGATAAAATTAAAATTTAGGATTAAAAGATTCAAGATTTTAAAGTCCGTCTTTATTTTCCTGCATGGTCTTCGGGCCGGATTTAAAAACGGGTTGCATTGCATGGCTATCACCCGAGTCATACCTAATAGGGCCTCCACGATACTTTAAGATTCTCTTAGATAATTGCATCATATTTGCATGTCCCGAGGAGAAGTCCCCGTACTTCTTCAATCCGACTGGCCTGGCATAATCTTGAATATGTGGTTGTCTAGCTCGCTTAGGATGTTAGGAGGCTCCCAGACCCGGACGGGGTATAAGCCCTCTTGTTGGAGTGTTTACGGCTTTGTAGGCCGAACCTCCCATTCTTTTCCTTCTGTGGCATCCTCGCCATTTCGGCGAGTGTGAGCCCCACCTCTTGGAACTCCAACTTATAGTCATGGGATAGAGTTTCGTTCCTTTTGACCTTAGAGCTACCGAGATTCCCCGTTGGGGTCACGATTCGAGGATTGTTGACCAGGGGATCTCGGGACGTGTTGGGTCGACTACCTTCGCGACGGGTAGACTTAGGGTCCTAATTGCTTTGAATGATGGGTCTGTCGTACCCTGACTTAGCTACCTCTACCTTTTTAGGAATACTCTTTCCATCCTCTTGACTACCTTTGTTGAGCCATTTCATTCCTTTGTCTTCGTTGGCATCATCTCGATGGCCTAACGCCGATAATCTGCCGCTCGTTTGGGATACGACGATTTGTCCTCTGCCCTTACGGCCGGATGTGCTTTGACGTGTTGGGGTTCTCCATTGGGATGATATGGTTCTTTCGCGGAGTTACGTATGCGGATGAGTCCGTTACTCTTGCGGGGATAGTGGGAGATCCATTCTCCACCCCGTGGTCTAACAGGAACTTTGAAAGCTTCGGAACATCCCCCTGTGAAATAACCTCCTTTTGTAGCCACTGTGCTTAGTTGGCACTTCTCGAGTAAGCAAACCCCCTTGGATCGAAGTATTCTCGGGTACACCCTAAGATGTAATTAAGCTAAGTGGGATACGTCCCCTTAGGAGCACTCTTGGCCCTGAACGAGGCACTACACACGACTCTGCGGTTATGGGTAGTTTACGTAGGTATTCTTTCGCGGATATCGGTTTAAGATGCATTCGCCCGATGTTGTTTGGGCGAACACTCTTAAACTTATCCTTGTGAGGTTTATCGCACGTAAGCTCTCCACGTTTTGTGTTTTCTCTTGTTTGTCATTTTGTCGTATGTCCCTTTCTATTCGGTTCCTCTCCTCTTCGAATCACTTATTTGACTCGGGAGGGAGATTTATATGAATAAGGGAAGTATACAACGATCGACAGGCTGGCGACTCCTTCTAAAATAAAAGAGAGAAAAACGAACGAAAACAGCGAACATTTTAAGGAATATTACGAAGATAAATTAGAAAAATAAAACACTGAATTAATTGAAGATAATAATGAAGAACTAGATTATATTCAAGAAAGATTTGAATTTTTGGATAATATTGAAAACACTGACAAGAATATAGTTCCATCGATTATTAAACCTCCCGAACTTGAGCTAAAAATATTACTCGATCATTTGAAATATGCTTATTTAGGTAATTCTTCAACTTTACCGATTATTATTTCATCCGCATTAAACGAATCTCGAGAACAAAAACTTTTAGAAACTTTAAAAAAATATAAGAAAACTTTTGGTTGGACTTTAGCGGATATTAAAGGAATTAGTCCTTCAATCCGTATGCATAGAATTATTTTAGATGATGAACATAAACTCTAAAGCGAGATCCCAAAGGAGATTAAACCCGATAATGAAAGAAGTAGTTAAGAAAGAAATTTTAAAATGGTTAGATAATGGTATTATATATCCTATTTCGACGGTCTTGGGTAAGCCCAATTCAGCTGTGTTCTAAGAAGGGAGGAGTGACCGTCACCTGACAATGAAAATAACGATCTTATTCCTATAAGACGAGTTACCGGTTGGCGTATATGTATTGATTATAGGAAATTAAATACTACCACCAGGGAAAGATCACTTCCCTTTATCATTTCTAGACCGGATGTTAGATAGATTAATCGGACATAAGTATTTTTGTTTTCTAGATGGATACACTAGGTTATCATCGAATACAAATTGCTCACGAGGATCGAGAAAACTACATTTACTAGTCCTTATGGAACTTTCGCTTTTCGAAGAATGCGCTTTTGGATTATGTAATGCACCAATAACATTCCAGAGATGTATGATGTCTATATTTAGTAAGTTAATTGACAATGGAATAGAAGTATTTATGGATGATTTCTCTGTATTTGGAACATCATTTGACACATGTTTAACTCATATTGAAAAAGTATTAGAAGTATGTGAGAAAACAAATTTAGTTCTAAATTGGGAGAAATGTCAATTTATGGTTGCGGGCGGCATTGTATTAGGGCATAAAATTTCGGAAAAAGGCATGGAAGTGGACCTGCAAAAATTCAAGTTATAGGCTAAATTACCACCTCCGACTACGGTAAAAGGAGTAAGAAGTTTTCTTGGACATCTTGGATTCTACGGACGCTATATAAAAGATTTTTCAAAAATTACTAAACCTACATGCCAACTTCTCGAAAAGGATAAGAAATTTGAATTTACAATCGAATGCACTGAATGCTTTTGAACTCTTAAAAGAAAAATTAATTACGAGCACTTATAATAGTTTCACCTAGCTAGGAGAAACCATTTGAGCTTATGTGTGATGCTTAGTGATTATCTTTGTAGGAGCGATTCTTAGGCGAAGATATGAAAAGATTTTTAAAGTTATATACTTATGCTTTAGTAAAACTCTAAATAATGCTTTGAAATAAATTATACGATTACTGAGAAGAGAATTATTAGCGGTAGTATATGGTTTTAATAAATTTAGACCTTATACGATTGGAACAAAATGTATCGTGCATATCGATCATTCTGTTATCAAATATTTAATGCAAAAGAAAGATTCGAAACCAAGATTAATTAGATGGATGCTATTAATGCAAGAATTCGATTTTGAGATCGTTAATAAGAAAGGAACTGATAATCGAATTGCGGATTATTTATCGAGATTAGAAAATCATGAATTATACGATATTGAAAATGAAATTATAGACGATTTTACGATGAACAACTATATAATATCGATGAGTGGAAAATACCATGGTATCTTGATATAGTAAAGCTGTATAGTTAGTAATATTTTACCACTTATGCTTAACTTTGCAACAACGAGAAAAAATTCATCCATGATACGAAAACTATTTTGGGATGAACCATATTTATATAAGCAATGTAAGGATTTAATTATTAGAAGATGTGTACCTTATGAAGAAAGCTGAACCAATTATTCAAAAATGTCATGATTCGATTTTGGAGGACATTTCGGGACGATAAAGCTGCTTATAAGATTCTACGATACGGATTTTCTTGGCTACTCTATTTAGAGATGTATACGGATATATTAAAACTTGCGATAAATGTCAAAGAGTAGGAAATATATCTAGAAGAAACGAAATGCCTCTAAATTTTATATTAAAAGTTGAAATTTTTGATGTTTGGGGATTAGATTTTATGGGACCTTTTATTCTTCCGTTTGGAAACTCATATATATTAGTAGCTGTTGATTATGTTTCCAAATGGATTGAGGCACAAGCTTTACCTAGGTGTGATGCTTAAGAGTGTTTGAAAATTTCGATGAAAAATATTTTTACTAGATTTGGAATGCGAGAGTGATTATCAGCGACGGAGGAACTCATTTTAGAAATAAATACATTCACGAAACTAGTAGAAAAATACAATATTACTCATAAGATATCCATTGCTTATCATCCACGGACTAGCGGATTAGTCGAAGTATCTAATCGTGAAATTAAACGTATTTTAGAAAAATCCGTAAACCCGAATAGGTTAGATTGGTGCATTAGATTAGACAATTGCATTATGAGGCTTATAGAACTAGCTTATAAAACTCCGATTGGAATGACTCCTTACGAGCTTATATATGAAAAAACATGCCACTTACCGAGTTGAATTAGAACATAAAGCATATTGGGCGATTAAAGAATTTAATTATAATATGAAGGAAAGTTTGGTGAGAAAAGATTGCTTTGCAATTAAATGAATTGGAAGAATTAAGAAATGAATCATATGATAATGATCGGATTTATAAAGAAAAGATGAAATTATGGCATGATCGGAAGATTAATCGGAGAAATTTTGAACCGGGACGGAAGTTTTGTTATATAATACTAGATTGAAATTATTCCCTGGAAAATTGAAGTCTCGATGGTTAGGACCTCATAACTCGAATATTTTCATACGGAACTATAGAAATCGAAGATCCAAAAGCTGGACATAAATTTAAAGTTAATGGACATAGATTAAAACCATATCTCGAAGGTATAAGACCTAACTATAAAGAGGTTTTAATGCTTAGTCGACACGATTAATAATTGAAATTAGGTCGAGCTGACGACGTTAAACCAAGCGCTTTATGGGAGGCGACCCATATTAGTCATCTATTTTTATTGTATCTTAATAGTTAGTACATATTATTGAAACTTTACTACTCGATTATTATTAAGAATCATCACATATTCGAACCATTATGATGAGAAAAGAAATTATTCGATTTAGAGCGAAATTGGACATTATTTTGGAATCTCGCCGACGGCGAGGTCGATACTCGCCGACGGCGAGGTTCGCGCCTAAATTAGATTCGGTTTATTTATCGAGCTCGGCCGACGGCGAAAACGTCCCCGCCGACGGGGAGAACATGGGAGGCGGTTTTATAAGCGAGTCGCCGACGGCGAAACGTCCTCGCCGACGGCGAGGAAGTTATAAAGATGAGTTATTTATAATTTGAATGCCGATTTGGACGGTTTCAACACCGATTCCTTTGTGAAAACCCATTCTTAAATCATTCTAGATGCTGCCTTCTTCACTAGAATTCATTCCATTCACCATAATGGCCTCCAAATTCTTAGATTCCTCTAAATCTAGAGTGTTTAACCGGAGGAAATTTGTGAGTGCGGAAGCGCGGCGGATCTTCGACAAGGTTTTGATAAAGAAAAGAGTTATCAAGGAACGGGGATTTGTCGATCGAGGATTAGAGAATTCCACTACGAAGATAGAAGAAACGATCGCGCGGCGCTGCTTGGGAGGTATTTTGTTACACTACGTCTGCTTGTTGTTATTCAGGTTGTGAAAGAGTTCTACTCTAACTTACATGCGATCAACAATGGGAATGTCTACGTCGAGGAAGATGGGTGACGTTTACTCCATCAAGAGTAAATGAATTATTCTCATAGAAAACACCCGGTATGTCACTATTCAAATTTTGTGCCTTCTCGATATAATATGAATGAGATATTTCGATATCGATCGATGAACCGGAAGATTGGGAAATGCGTGAAGACGGGTATGTTAGTTTCTCTGCATCACTTTTGAATCACGTCTCAAGCAACGGCACTTTTTCATCTCATCTAAATTGTTACCTACTATGAGGGTAAACGAGGTTTCGAAGGAATGCTGCTTATATTGAATTATTGTATTCAAAATGGATCGCTTATTGATGTTGGATCAATAATTGTTAAGTACGCATTGGGTTTAATTGTGCATGGGTCGGTTCACGGACTAGGACACCCATCTCTTATTTTTGCATTATGCGATCGGTATCGAGTTTCTTATGAAGCTTGGGAAAAGGTTATGTTACCTTGGAAGCCGCTTGATCCTACGAGATATGTTCCCTACTTTGGACAATAATGAAGACATTACATTTATCTACGATAGAGCTTCACGGAATAATCCTATAGCAAGGCCTATTTCGGATAAAACGGAGTTACTTATGAAGAAAATTAAAGGAATGGAGAAAGAAGCTGAGAAAATGAGAGATTCGATCGACAATATATCTGATTTATTTGATCACTTTGATTGGAGGATGAATGAACACTTTGATCATTACGGACACACTGAGGCTAGCTTTCTTCATTTGCGAGACGAAGGGTTGGATCCTTGAAGAATGCAGCTCGGAATTTCCCTTCGAGCCTTTCATAACTTATTTGTGCATCATCGTCATATCGGAAATATCAGAGAAGATGAAGATTCTGACATTGAAGAGTAGTAGTAAAGATTTCCATAGTATGTTTATGTTTATGTTATTTGATTTAGATTTAGATTTTATTATGTGTGGAGTGATGATTTGAATATCTCAAACTTAATTGAGATATGCATCATAGTTTTGTATCAGCATTTAGTGTGTCGTGGATTGGTTTGCGATGTTGATTAGTAGTAAGGATTGGAGAATTGAAGTTTGATTATAGAGTCTAAAATTATGTTAGTTTGTATATCTCATGGATTTCAACATTAAAGTTAATTTGTTGTGTTGTGTGAATTTGTTTGTGTATAAGTAGCTAATCTTCATATTAAATTAATAAATGATGTGATCGGAAATATAATATAAAGCAAATCAAGGAGGGGATGATAATATAGTTTGGGACTTTGATGTTGAAGATTAGGACTTTATTTGTTTTGTTTGTTTGATGTTAAGTTATTTTGGAAACTTTTATATGTTTATAATATTCAGTACTTTATGTTGTGAGACATTGGATGTTAGTTAGATTAATTTGCTTGAATTGTGATAATAGTTTAGTTTTTGTTTTTGTGTTAGTTAATTGCATTTGTTTTTATGTTAAATAGGATGTTAGTTTTTCTTTAGTATGTTTTTTATTTTATTATTCGTATTGTTTTAAGTTGTAAAATTGTTAATTTGTTAGTTAAATGTTTTTAATATGTTAGTAATTCATATGTGTAGTGTAGAGTTAATTTTAATTGTTGTATTTAATACTTATCTCGGATTTTATCCTTGCATTTTCTTTAAATTGTTATATATATATGGAGAATACTAACGATACGGGTTCAATGAAAAATGAAAAAGCCTGCAAAAATTTCGAAAGAAAGAAATACCTAAACTTGAAAGGTATGATTTATTTACTTTCCCTTTTTCATTATTTAGAGTAGATATAAAAATTTAAGTTTGGGGGGAGTAAAATACAAATTTAGTTATTAACTTGTTCTCGAATTTCTATTTTCAAATTATTATAAAATGATTCTTATAGCAAGTTTTTCAATTTAATTAATATGAATTATTTTATTTAATTATTATAAAAAAGGTTAAATGAAATATTTCTAGTGCTTTAATTAATTAAATAGAATAAAAAAATTTTTGGTTAAAGGGAATAAGAATATAGTAAACTATTTTTAGTAAGGAAAACTATATTCTAAAATTAAAATTCTTAAGTATTCAAGTGAAAAAGAAAAGATTGAAAATCAATGAAGTAAAAACTATGAAGTATATATAAAGCTAAGAAATATTTCTAAGTTTCAAATTTAGGAAGATGAAAATGAAGTTCAAAATTATTAACGAGGCTCTCCGGATACGGTAATCCTCATTGAAAAAAGATTAAAAAAAGAAAAAGAAAAGAAAAAGAATAGAAAAATGAGGAGAAGCTTGAGGAGATGTCTTATCAAAAATTGGCTCATTTGAATTAACCTAAAGAGAAAAACTTAGATATTTCCAAACTTATGTTTATGGATTAGAATTTTACCTAATAGTGTTTTCTTGAATTTCTTATCATATGAATATCTTAAGTAGTTATTCTTTTAAATATAGTCATTCCTGAAATGAATAGTAAGCTAGAAATCTTAGACTCGATAACTAAATAATTTATTTCTATAAGATTAATTAAATTACATGAATTATTTTTATTTAACTTTATTATGATAATAATTAATCTAATTCATAGTTTATTTAAATTGAAAAATCTTACTATAGAAATCATTATTTTTATGTAGTACTAAAATTACTTGAGGACAAGTAATAAGTAAGTTTGGGGGATTTTGATCACTTGAAAAATTTATTAAGAAATTCATACCTATTTTTGATGAAATTACACTTTAAAGAAAGGTATTTTCTTTATTTTGTTGCGGGAATGGAGAATTTAGATGATAAAAGCAAAAATTATAAAAAGGAGCGGATTTGGAGCAAAAAGGAAGAAAATAATGCAATTTGTCTTGAGTCGTCAGCGAGATCGAGCAGCGACAGCGGGTACGAGGAAGAAATTCCGAAGGATTTATAAGCTGTCTCGGCGACGACGAGCACGAGCCGCCGATAGGCGAGATAGCGCGGTTCGAAGACTTCTAGAAGCCTCGCCGAGCGGCGAGGTAGTTCGTCAGCCGACGGCGAGCTAGTTCAAATGGCACGGATACATTGAACTCTGGACACCTTTTGAAGAGATGCTTACACACCTCTTGGACCTTTGCTTACCTCTATATATAGAGGCCGAAAATCGATCTTTTGTGTGCAATCTTTTAGTGTCTTTTATTGTGCTAAGTGTGTTGTAGTAGTCGTGTGATTAGTGTCTTTAGAGAGTCTTTAGTGAGTTTAGTGAGTAATTAGTGAGTCGTCTTTGTCTTGGAAGGAAGAGTCGAAGAAACTACGAGGAGTCTGCTTGGGGATAAATCAAGATAAGTATTTGTATTTATTGTTTTTTTAACTTTAAATGAAATCCATGCTTAGTTTAGTTCCCATGCATTCTGAGTAGTTTATTTAGTCTTTCTCCCTGTTTATGAAATTAAGTGACTTGATGAAATTAAAATAAAGATACTTTTATATATTAATAAATTGTGATAATTTTTACTTAAAACTTAATTTACTTTTCAATTTGGCCATTTGATTTGTTAAAATGTGTTGATTTACAACTATAGTAAAAATTACATCTGATATTCGGGGAATTCAAAAGCCTTGGAAGGAAGGTGCAAATAAATAGAGAAATAATATTACTGGGCGTAGAATTGAGCATTTTAGTGTGACAGACTAAAATTTTCAATTTGGTCCTATTGTTTGAGAGCTGAAGTATAGATGTTAGCTCTCGGGCGAGGGGAACGTGGGAGCTACGAAGTGGCGGTCGGTATCCTCCAAGCTTAGCCGCGGATTCAGTAATCGAACATAGGATTAGTCGATATTCTTTACACTGGACCAAAGGGTAAAGAATAGGAATGCTCTATTTGTCACAATACCTTAAAATTATCTATTTAAATTCATCAATCACTTAAATTTCTAAACAAGGGAAAGATACTTTTTCGAAATAGTTAAGACTTATTTAGCGATTAGTTAATTTCTGCACTTTCAATACGTATTAATTTTCTACTTAATTAAGTTACCTAATTAAAATACTTAGTTTACTTTATTGCGCTTAAATTTAGAATTCCAATTTTCGTATACTATTTTAAAATTATTATTATTATTATTTTAAAATTAGTTGTTATTTAATTTTCTCTTTCACTGTGGGATCGATAATCGGGACTCCACTTAGAGCCTTGTATTACTTGATACGATACGTATACTTGCGTAGCATCCACAACATAAATAATTACAATTCTATACATATAATATAGCGGGGTCGAGTTTTTGGCGTCGTTGCAATTAAATTAAAAATATCATAATATAAAATTGTGGGTCAGAACTTAAGTTAAAAGATTTGAAATTAGATTCAATATTGATTGAATTGACTTGGGTTCATGTCTGGTTGAACCTAAGTTAGATTCAATGTTGATTGAATCTATTTAACTTGAGTTCATGTCTTTTTGAACTTAAGTTTAAAGGTTTGGTTTAGAATAGATTTAATTAAGTTTTAAGTCTTGTTTAAATAGGACTTAAAGGTTAATCTAGTCTAATAAATTAGACTCGATTAGATTTGCAGACCATCTAAGTCCCTTTTAGATAAGACTTAAGTTTTAATTAAGTCTATTTAAAGTTAGACCTAGACTTAAGATTGAACTTAAGCTGGGTTTTAGTTTAGATTCAAGTTAGGTTGAACCTAAGGCTTAAATTAGACTTAGGTTTATATCATGTTAAACCTAAGTATAGTTTAACTTAATTCTAATATGGGTTAGGCTTAAGTTAGGTTTTTGGGTTAGCTTCATGTCAGGTTGAACCTAAGTTTGGTTTGACTTGAGTCTAATGTGGGTTAAACTTAAGTTAAATTTTGAGTTTAGATTAAGTTAGGTTCAAGTCAGGTTGAACCTAGACTTAAGGTCGATTTAAGTTCAATATGGGTTGAAACTAAGTTAAGGTTTGACTTGGATTAAATTAGGTTCTAGTTGGATTGAACTCAAGTTTAGTTCAATTTAGGTTAGGTTCAATATGGGTTGAACCTAAGGTTTCAAGTTAATTTAGGTTCAATGTCGGTTGAACCTAAGGTTTAGGTTAACTTGAGTTCAAGTTAGATTGGACTCAAGTTATGTTAGGTTTAAGTTAGGTTCAATGTGGGTTGAACCTAAGGTTTAGGTTAACTTGAGTTCAAGTTAGGTTGGACTAGAGTTAGGTTAGGTTTAGGTTAGGTTAAATGTGGGTTGAACCTAAGGTTTAGGTTAACTTGAGTTCAAGTTAAGTTGGACTCAAGTTAGGTTAGGTTTAGGTTAGGTTTAGGTTAGGTTCAATGTGGGTTGAACCTAAGGTTTAGGTTAACTTGAGTTCAAATTAGGTTGGACTCAAGTCAGGTTAGGTTTAGGTTAGGTTCGATGTGGGTTGAACCTAAGGTTTAGGTTAACTTGAGTTCAAGTTAGGTTGGACTCAAGTTAGGTTAGGTTTAGGTTAGGTTCAATGTGGGTTGAACCTAAGGTTTTGGTTAACTTGAGTTCAAGTTCAGGTTGGATTCAAGTTAGGTTAGGTTTAGGTTATGTTGGACTTGGATTAAAAGGTTGGATTTGGATTTAATTAGGCCTTAGTTGATTAAGGTTCAACAATTAATTAAGTCTAATGTAGTAGACTTAATTAGGATTTGTGTTTGATTAAGTCTTACTTAGTTAAGACTTAATAGTTTAATTAGGTCTAATGAGTTAGACTTAATTAAGGTTTATGTTTGATAAACCTTAGTTAGTTAAGGTCCAATGGTTTAATTAGGTCCAATGGGTTAGACTCAATTAGGGTTTGAGTTTGACTAAACCTTAGTTAGTTAAGGTCTAATGGTTTAATTAGGTCTAATGGGTTAGACCAAATTAGGGTTTAAGTTTGACTAAACCTTAGTTAGTTAAGGTCTAATGGTTTAATAAGATCTAATGGGTTAGACCTAATTAGGGTTTAAGTTTGACTAAACATTTGTTAGTTAAGGTCTAATGGTTTAATTAGGTCTAATGGGTTAGACCTAATAAGGGTTTAGGTTTAATTAAACCTTAGTTAGTTAAGGTCTAATGGTTTAATTAGGTCTAATGGGTTAGACCTAATAAGGGTTTAGGTTTGATTAAAACTTAATTAGTTAAGGTCTAATGGTTTAATTAGGTCTAATGGGTTAGACCTAATTAGGGTTTAAGTTTGATTAAACCTTAGTTAGTTAAGGTCTAATGGTTTAATTAGGTCTAATGGGATAGACCTAATTAGGGTTTAAGTTTGATTAAACCTTAGTTAGTTAAGGTCTAATGGGTTAGACCTAATTAGAGTTTAAGTTTGATTAAACCTAATGTGTAAGAAGGTTAATTAAGTTTAATATGTCTTTAAACTTAATTAAAGGTTTGGTTTTGATTAATTAAGTTTAATATTTTCTTAAACTTAATTAAAAGTGTTGATTTTTGTATTTAAACCTAATTTAGGTAAGGTTTAATGCGTTAATTAAGTTTATTATGTATTTAAACTTAATTAAAAAAAAAGTTTAATTTTGATTAATTAAATTTAATATGTCTTTAAACTTAATTAAGATTTGATTTTTATATTAAACCTAATTTAAGTAAGGTTTAATGAGTTAATTAAGTTTATTATGTCTTTAAACTTAATTAAAAGGTTTAATTTTGATTATTTAAGTTTAATATGTCTTTAAACTTAATTAAGATTTAATTTTTATATTAAACCTAATTTAAGTAAGGTTTAATGAGTTAATTAAGTTTATTATGTCTTTAAACTTAATTAAAAGGTTTAATTTTGATTAATTAAGTTTAATATGTGTTTAAACTTAATTAAGATTTAATTTTTATATTAAACCTAATTTAAGTAAGGTTTAATGAGTTAATTAAGTTTATTATGTCTTTAAACTTAATTAAAAAGTTTAATTTTGATTAATTAAGTTTAATATGTCTTTAAACTTAATTAAGATTCAATTTTTATATTAAACCTAATTTAAGTAAGGTTTAATGAATTAATCAAGTTTATTATGTCTTTAAACATAATTAAAAGGTTTAATTTTGATTAATTAAGTTTAATATATCTTTAAACTTAATTAAGATTTGATTTTTATATTAAACCTAATTTAAGTAAGGTTTAATGGGTTAATTAAGTTTATTATGTCTTTAAACTTAATTAAAAGGTTTAATTTAGATTAATTTAGTTTAATATGTCTTTAAACTTAATTAAGATTTGATTTTTAAATTAAACCTAATTTAAGTAAGGTTTAATGGGTTAATTAAGTTTATTATGTCTTTAAACTTAATTAAAAGGTTTAATTTTGATTAATTAAGTTTAATATGTCTTTAAACTTAATTAAGATTTAATTTTTATGTTAAACCTAATTTAAGTAAGGTTTAATGGGTTAATTAAGTTTATTATGTCTTTAAACTTAATTAAAAGGTTTAATTTTGTTTAATTAAGTTTAATATGTCTTTAAACTTAATTAAGATTTGATTTTTATATTAAACCTAATTTAAGTAAGGTTTAATGGGTTTAAATATTATTTTAAATTTAGTTAAGTCCAATTTGGTCATTTTAGACTCAAGTGAAGTTTCACATTAGTCTATCATAGACTAAAACCATTTTCAAACTTTGATTGTTGATGAAAATAGGTTAAATTTATAAAGGGGTATTTTTAGGATTAAAATTATTCAATTAAAAAAGGATTTTTACCCTAAATTTCAAAATACCATTCAAAATGATTTCTATGACTTAGAAATAATTTTCTTAGGGTTATTGTCTGTTGCCCTATCATTTCTAGCCATTTGTATTTTTATTTTTCTTAATTTTCAATTTTTATAATTATTATTTGAAATAATTATAAAGAAACTTGAAAATCAAAGAAAAGTGTCCTAGGCATGTTTTCTGTCCTTGGAAAAATTATGGAAGGTCCCTAAGAACATAAAGATAAATGCCTCAAAGTTTCATAATTTTTTTATTTATAAATAATTTTTAATAATTAAAATACTCCAGAGAGTATTTAATTAATTAAAAATTAAATACTGAGAAGAAATTTATGATTTTGGTCTCATAATTTTCTCCTCTTCAAGAGCTTTCCAGAGGTATTTTTATTATATTTTTGTGACCTCTAGATAAAAAGATATTGATTTTTGAAGTTTTTAAGGTTTCCTGGATTTTTTTATTAATTTCCCGCCGCCAAACTCCTCACACGGCGACGCGTGTCCTCGGAGCCGTCGAAGAGCGGGAAAATCCGGTGCGGGCAGCCGAACAGCGGACACCGCGCTGTTTGATCAGCGCCGTCCGTTCCAAAACACGGGAACGGACGGCTGTGATAAATCCATTTTAATTCCAGGAAATTTCATACCCGTTAAACTTTAAACATCAATATCTCATCATTTCTTGATGAAATTGAGTGATGTTTTTTAAAAATGATCATCTGGATGAGAAGTATCTATCCATACGGTGATGATGCACTTCTGGACTAGTATAACACATGATATGTCGAAAATACGATTTATTTTGTAAAGAAAAATTCCATACCTTTGTCACAAGCAAATCAAGCTAGATCAGACCTTATGGTTGCCTTCTAGGACTCCAATAGCAGAGTTATTGCTTGCAAGCAATTTGATCCAGAAGTCGGGCTTGGGGAGGAATTTTGAAGAAGTGCCTAAATTGGGGCTATTTTTGAAATTTGGTCAAATTGGCTTAAATAAGCTCAAACTATAGCTTGGATTTGATCCTAAAAGATTGTTGGGACTCTTAGAAAGACTTTTTATGTTGGGAGCAGGTGGATTTGGGCACCCTATAGTTCTCCCTAATTTTTTTCTTCTTCTTGCTAGGTTCGGCCATGGGGTCTTATTTATAGCGAGGGAGGTTATGGCTTAGCTTAAGATGTTCTAGGGGAGTAGTTACCTCCTCTATCAGCCCATTGAGTGAAGGAATTGGTCGAAGATAGGCATTGATGCTTCTCCCTAAGTTTTCCATGATGATCTCCATTGTTTTGTCTCTCTCCCATTGGCTCATGTGAGAGGTGCATGGTGAGCTGCCTCTACTCTTCTTAGGGAGCTTACACCTCATCTCTTAAGCTTCGCAAATGGTGACACACAAGCTCATCCCACATCATTGCTTCTAACCATGGTAAGGGGGGGTTTCATGCATGGTTTTCCTTCCATTGGGTGGCTTGGGAGGTGGGAGGTGAGGCCTCATGTTGGTCGACCACCTCATGGCTAAATGAGGCTTAAGGTGAAGGAGAGAGTGACACCTCACCCCATGCATCATGATGGGTATTAACCCATGGCTAAGTGGTCTTAATGTGGGCTTAATTATGTGTTAATTAAGCCTTAAGATGAATTTAGCCTAATTAATTATGAGAAGGCTATATGTCATTTCATTTCTTTTTAATTTCCCATTTTAATTAATTAGTTTATTAATTAAAATTGTTGGAAAATATTTTATTAATCAATTTATTAATTGAAAATAATTTCAATTTAATTAATTGATTAATTTTATCATTTTTGTCATTTTATGATTTTAATTTAATTTTCATTTTAATTAATTATGTCATTTAATTAAAATATTGAAAATTAAATCATTAATCATTTTAATTAATCAAAATAATTTTGAAATTAATTATTTGATTAATTTTGTTGTTTTTATTTCATTTTTATCTATTTTAATCAAAATAGATAGGTGTTGACCAATTTTGACCTAGGTTGACCCAAGTCAGCCCAAATTGATCAATTTAATTTTAAAATGTCCAGTACTTGTGATTTTGTCATTGTGGGGTTTTAAATGTGTCATTGGGTGAAAGGGTTGACTTATGGGTCAACAGGGTAGGTCATTAGGTCTGGTTTGAGCAATTTGATCAACGTTGACCTTTTAGGTCAAAAGGTTGACCTATGGTGTCAATAGGGTAGGTCATTAGGTCAGGTTTGACCAATTTGACCAATGTTAACTTTTTAGGTCATAAGGTTGACCTATGGGGTCAACAGGGTTGGTCATTAGGTCTGGTTTGACCAATTTGACCAAAGTTGACTTTTTAGGTCATAAGGTTGACTCATGGGGTCAACAGTGGTAAGTCATTAGGTCCGGTTTGACCATTTTGACCAATGTTGACTTTTTAGGTCATAAGGTTGACCTATGGGGTCAACAGGGTCAGTCATTAGGTCTGGTTTGACCATTTTGACCAATGTTGACTTTTTAGGTCATAAGATTGACCTATGGGGTCAATAGGGTAGGTCTTTAGGTCTGGTTTGACCATTTTGACCAAAGTTGACATTTTAGGTCAAAAGGTTGACCTATGGGGTCAACAGGGTTGGTCATCTGGTCACGATTTGACCATTTTGACCAAAGTTGACTTTTAGGTCAAAAGGTTGACCTATGGGGTCAACAGGGTTTGTCACTGGGTCTGGTTTGACCATTTTGACCAATGTTGACTTTTTAGGTCGTAAGGTTGACCTATGGGGTCAACATGGTTGGTCACTGGGTCTGGTTTGACCATTTTGACCAAAGTTGACTATTTAGGTCAAAAGGTTGACCTATGGGTCAATAGGGCTGGTTACTGGGTCTGGTTTGACCATTTTGACCGATGTTGACTTTTTAGGTCATAAGATTGACATATGGGGTCAACAAGGTAGGTCATTTGGTCTGGTTTGACCAGTTTGACCAAAGTTGACTTTTTAGGTCATAAGGTTGACATATGGGGTCAACAGGGTAGGTCATTAGGTCTGGTTTGACCAATTTGACTAATGTTGACTTTTTAGGTCATAAGGTTGACCTATGGGGTCAACAGGTTAGGTCACTAGGTCTGGTTTGACCAATTTGACCAAAGTTGACTTTTTAGGTCAAAAGGTTGACTATGGGTCAACTGGGGTTGTACATTGGGTCCGGTTTGACCAATTTGACCAAAGTTGACTTTTTAGGTCATAAGGTTGACCTATGGGGTTAACAGGGTTAGTCATTAGGTCTGGTTTGACCATTTTGACCAATGTTGACTTTTTAGGTCATAAGGTTGACTATAGGGTCAACAGGGTAGTCATTAGTCTGGTTTGACCATTTTGACAAAAGTTGACTTTTTAAGTCAAAAGGTTGACCTATGGGGTCAACAAGGTTGGTCACTGGGTCTAGTTTGACCAATTTGACCAAAGTTAACTTTTTAGGTCATAAGGTTGACCTATGGGGTCGATGAGGTTAGTCGTTAGGTACGGTTTGACCAATTTGACCAAAGTTGACTTTTTAGGTCATAAGGTTGACCTATGCGGTCAACGGGGTTCGTCATTGGGTCCGGTTTGACCATTTTGACCAATGTTGACTTTTTAGGTCATAAGGTTGACTATGGGGTCGACGGGGTAGGTCATTAGGTCCGGTTTGACCATTTTGACCAAAGTTGACTTTTTAGGTCGAAAGGTTGACTATGGGGTCAACGGGGTTGGTCATCTGGATCGCGGTTTGACCATTTTGACCAAAGTTGACTTTTTAGGTCAAAAGGTTGACCTATGGGGTCAACAGGGTTGGTCACTGGGTCTTGTTTGACAATTTTGACCAAAGTTGACTTGGGTAGGTCATTAGGTCTGGTTTGACCAGTTTGACCAAAGTTGACTTTTAGGTCATAAGGTTGACCTACGGGGTCAACTGGGTTGGTCACTGGGTCTGGTTTGACCATTTTGACCAATGTTGACTTTTTAGGTCAAAAGGGCATTGACTCATTGTAAAATGAGGTCAACATACCCCTTGGACCTTTGTCTACCTCTATAAATAGAGGACGAATTTTAGTCTTATGTGTGTCTATTTGGTGTCTTTTAAGTGTCTACTTTGTTTCTTCTGTGAATCTATTTTAGAGTGTCTTAGTGTTACTTAGTTTTAGTAAGGGTAATTAGTGAGTTAGAAGTGTGTTGTACTAGAAGGAAAAGTCAAAGGAACTTCAAAGAGTCTGCTTGGGGAGAAAATTGAGATAAGTATTTTTGTTTATTGTTGTTAACTTTAAATGAAATCCATGCTTTGTTTAATTCTCATGCATTCTGAGTAGTTTTCTTAGTCTTTCTCTTTGTTTATGAAATTATGTGAATTGATGAAATTAAATAGAAATGTTTAAAATATTAAAATAAATTGTGATAATTTTTACTTAAAACTTAATTTACTTTTCAATCTGGCCCATTGATTTGTTAAAATATGTTGAATTATCAACTATAGTAAAGATTACATCAAATATTTAGGGAAGTCAAAAGCCTTGGATAGAGGGTGCAAATAAATAGGGAAATATTATTTATTGGACGTAGAATTGAACATTTTAGTGTGACAGACTAAAATATTCAATCTGGTCCTATTGTTTGAGAGCTGAAGTGTAGATGTTAGCTCTCAGGGTGGGGGAACGTGGGAGCTCTAAAGTGGCAGCCAGTATCCTCCCAGCCTAGCCGCAGATTCAGTAATCAAACATAGGATTAGTCAATGTTCTTTGCACCTTGACCAAAGGGTAAAGAATAGGAATGCTTTTATTTGTCACAATACAATAAAAAAAAATCTATTTAAATTCATTATTCACTTAATTTTCTAAAAACAAGGAGAAGGATATCTTTTTCTGAAATCTTTAAATCAACTTTATTTAAAGCATTATTTTACTTTAGTTCGCTTTAGTTAAGTATTCTAAATTTCCATATACTATATTAGTAAGTAATACTTTTAAATTTAGCTGTTACAAAATTTAGTAAAACTTCCCTGTGGGATCGATAACCAGGACTCCACTAGAGCCCTGTATTACTTGATACGATACGTATACTTGCGTAGAATCCACATTATACATTCCATCATAAAATCAAATATATATATTAAAGCGGGATCAAGTTTTTGGTACCGTTACTATTAACATAAATTGCAAACATAAAAAGTGGGTCATTAGGCTTCTCCTCAAGCTTCTCCTCACTTTTTTTTCTTTTGTTTTTCTCTTTTTCTTTTTCTTTTCATATTTATGGATTGTTTTCCAATACTTTATTTTCTTCTTTTTTTTATGTGAAGATTACTATATCTAAATAGCCTTTAATGATTTTGAATTTCACCAACCTCTTCCTAAAGTTATAACTCATTACATTTCTTTCTTTATACATCAATATTAGTATAAACATTACTTCATAAATTTTCAATCCTTTCTTTTTACATGTAATTCTAAGACTCTTAACATTTCAAAAATACTCTTTCCTGTACTTTAAATAGTGTAGTCTTACACTCTTATACTAAATATTTTATTCCTAAAGTTAACTTTCATTATTAAAACTTAATTCTAAAGGCTACTATAATATTTGATTAAAATAAAAAAATATAACTTTCTAAAGTTAAATTCTTTCCAAAAATCATGTTAAAAATAGTTTTAAAAATAAATAGTTCATTTGAGGACAAATGAAGTTTAGTTATTCTTCCCCCCCAAACTTAAGGTTTTCAACATATATTACTTTAGAAATATAAAAGTAGGAAAAAAGAACAAAAAGTACTAACCTGTATGTACCCGGTCTTCTATTTCTTTTCTCTTCAAGCTATGCAGGTATTGATTAAGCATTCATAATAACAGGTATATAGTAGTATATAAAGTGTGTTAAACCTGACATACCAAAGATTTGTAGGGTAAAGAGATATTTAAAACTTAAACTAAACATTTAATAGTACATGAAAACATACAACAGTTTAAATACAAATTTAAATAAACAGTTTAAATATTAAACACATGTACACACAGCATGGAGTCTCATCAAGGAACAAAACATAAAACCAAGCACAAGTTCAACAAGAAAAAATACATAACAACAGATCAAAATAACAACAAACCACTATCAGTAATCGCTCCCATCATGCTCTTCTTCTTTTTCTTCTTCTTCTTCTTCTTTTTCTTCTACATCCAAATCTTGTTGCTGATACTGAGTAAAACTAGGGCAAGTAGGGAATTTCACAGTAGGATCACCCTTCATGAATCTAACCATAGCTACTTCGTAAGCAGCTTCATATTCCATTCTTCTTGTCATAAAATATAAGAATTTCAACCTCCAGTAGGATCGATACCCAGGACTCTATTAGAGCCCTTTGTTCAGTGTGTGATACGTATACTTACGTTTGCAACCTAGTGACTATTTAAAATTGGAAATATATCTTAATTCACTAGGAGTGGCAGCTTTAAAGATTTAAAAGAGAAATTGATTATACTGAAGTAAAATTTTGTCGTGATCATCCTGCATATTTCTTAGTTTAGTTGTCACGAGTGTTAGGGTGTTGAAAAACATTACTAGCACAACTCACGTCAGCACTATAAGACCTCACAACTTTATAAAAATTTAATTGTGTATTTCTATTATTAGTATTTACTAATATTGCATCTAAGGGTATGTGTTTTATGATTTTAAGCCTTCAAAAAAGATGATCTCAAAGTCTTCCAGTGCCTCTAAAGTATTGTACTGTTATTGTGGTATGCAGTGTTCTTTGCTTACTTTGTGACAACATCATGCTATGAGAGACAATATTACAGGTGTCTAAGGAATAGATCAGAGAACTGTGACTTGTTTAGGTGGGTAAATCAGTTTGATGATTTCACCTCCGATAGTGATGAGACATGGAGGTTTCGTTGCAGCAGAGATTATCTCGTAAAACTAATCATATACATTTTGAATTCAACATTATGACAATATTAATTATTATTTTAATAGTTTTATTTTTAATTTTGTTTGTTGTGTTACTCGTTGTTTAGTGAAGCGTCTGTTTTTATTATATAATATTGGAACATGATGTCTGTTTTTATGTATGAAATGTGCAATGGGGATTGATTTTGTTATAAACAGCACAATAGCATAGGGACAAAAAGATCTTTTTAACATAAATGACAGCATCATAGCTGCTGCAGAACTACACGAAACAAACAGAGTCATAATTTCTCAGCAGCAATTTCTGCGCAACAGTTTCCTGACATAGCTACTGCACAACAGCTTTTTATTAAGCTAAAACTGCCCCAAATAAACTCTTAGTCTTCAGAGGACGCTCAATTGAGATGGGTATTATTAACTTTATTTTATTTATAATGTTAAATTAAATTTCTTATAATGAAATTTATTACTCGTCATATATTATAGGAGCAAATATATGAGATTTTAGCAGAAGAAGTCTTAACGCCCGAGGATAGAGATGTTGGGACAAATGAGCCGGTGTTCACCAAGATTATGTGTCCTGTACACCACGATAATGTATGGATGCAAGGATTTGGAGAGACACCAACCTACTGCTTCATGGATGTCACCTCTATGGCAGATGAAAACAATAGAGGTAGTAATTTTGCTCAGATATCTATGATGGAGGAGTTGTATACTCTATGGGCAAACAAATGATAATTGAACTCATCTCTAAGATGAGAACATTATTGCAGTAATCTATATCACATCACCACTATTTGGGAACTCACATACAGTCAGTTTTTAGATTAATATCTTTTATATCGTCATTATCAACTATCATATTTTTGTTATTTTTTTCTTTGAAGGGAGGCAATGAACAATTATCTAAAGATTGATTGAGTTGAAGAATTAATTTGACGTATTGCAGTTGTATTTCCTCTTTCAAGTATTCTTTGGCCAAAACTTTAGAACGAACACTTGAAAGTGTAAGCTCAGTTTAATTTACTTTTTTTAATACTCATTTTGTTTGTGGTGTAAGAACATTTTTCTTTTATTTATTTTAATGACTGTTCTATTTATTGGTTTGTGAACATGATGGTTTAAGAATAGTCCTCTTTTATTTGTTTCAATGTCACGGTTTTATTTATTGCTTGGTGTAAGAACATTCCTTTTTTTTTTTCAAATGTCTTGAGAATATTTGAGAAATGATCGGTGCCTTGAGAATATATATTGAGGAAAGTTAGCTAACTAATGCAATGGAGTACAATGTTGATACTCAGTATCATATAACAGCTTATTTGTTTAAATGTAACCTCTCATTATTATAATATATGTAGAGTTTATTTGTGTAACTTAAAGTTCTAAATAGTAGAAACAGGTGGAAGAAATGAAAGTGAAAAAAAAAAAAAAACCCTTCAATCTTTGTGATGGTTTAAATTGCCACATATATGTACAAACTATGGTAGTTTTAACCACCACATATCTACAAATTTGTGAGATTATGTGGCAGTTTAAGATTTTGCAAATATGTGGCGGTTTAAACCGCTGCCATATCGCTAAGATTGTGTTTGGGACAGCGGTGCGGCGGGGCGCCGCTATTCATCACTGTTTGGGGCGGCGGGGGAGAAGTGGCGTGGCGCATTTTAGGTAAAAAGTGAGCCACGGGTTCGACCCTGCTGCCCCCACTTTCTCCTTCGACTTTTTCCATCTTTGCCTTTTTTCTCGTCCGCCTGGAGGCCTTCAGCCTTAATCGGTACCATCGCAGACTAGTTTGCTACTCAACGCATAAGCTACCTGCAAGATCAGTTCATGGCAGACACATTGGGAGCAGGAGCTGGAGAGGCGTTGAGTAGGAGGAGAGACGACAGCTTGCCTCTGCTTACCCCCAAGCACAAAATCCTCCCACTAGATCCTCAGTTTGATAAAGATGATTCAGTCCGAATGTGGATGGCATTTGATTTCATTCAGGAATTTTCTGTCGAAGGAGAGACTTTGGAAGATGTTGGAGAAAGGTATTTTGATGTTTTGGTCATAAAATCTCTCTTGGACGAAATTGAGAAATTTTTAGAAACGTACTGCAAGATGCATTATTTATTATATGAATTAGCACAATCTATTCCCTCAGAAGAATGATTCAGAATTGTGGGAGATAATGTTTTATATTTTAAAATTCCTAAAATTATTTGCCTCTTATTTGTTAAAATTGAAAATCTAGAAATGCAGAGAATGATCAAAGAAGTAAAAAATTTGCATTCGGTTTTTTTGAACTGTCAAATAGGTGATCAATATTTGAAGCATTTGTTTGTTCTTTATACAGACTCCATTTATGAATATGTTATCCAAGGCATTTAAAAATTTGAGACATCATCCATATTTAAAACCCACTCGGATGCCAAGGTCTCTAACCAATTATTATCGTCTGCAGTTCAAATCTATAAGAAGAGATTGACCGGAATATGGTTTTGATGATTTCTTACCAAACGATGTGAGTAATATTTCTAATCTGCATCAACTGAAATTTCCCCGAATGTTTTATTTAGAGTATCTGGAATTGGAAACTATGGTCTCTTCAAGAACTGAATGAGTTTAACGTTAAGAATTGGGAATGGTTATAGAATTGGGGGTAAAATGGTCATTTTTTCAAAAACAGCTGTCATAATTATTTTCACATAGTTGCAACAAACAGTACAATCGAACTCCATGCAGAACTTTTTAAGACAGTCGTGAAAGTTGAAAAAGCGAGGAAGCTGCAGCTGCCCCAAATATACCTAAGTCTACGGTGGTGGTAGCGAAACTGATGTTAAATGTCCTTATGATGCAAAACAAACACAACAAAATATCTAACAGTTTTCTATAGTTGTATTTTTTGTGGTGGTTTAAACCATTGTGGTAGATTTCTAAAACCGTAGTTAAAAATATTCTTTCTTGTAGCATAATAGCTCACTTTAGAATGATTTTGAACTGCATTGAGGGCTTAGGTTGAATATGTTATAAACATAGGTTATATATATATATATATATATATATATATATATATATATATATATATATATATATATATAAAGATTGACACTCTAAATTTAAATGGGCTTAACCTTTCTAAAGAAAATTATCTAAGAAATATCGCAAGTTCGTTCATGAAAATGAAAATTTTGACAAAGAAGCGTACATACTAAATATACACATAAGTGTACATATACTATAAAAAGGAGTATAAAATCAGCTAAGAGTGTAAACACACAGCTAACCACAATTCCACACAAACGGGTGATCATCGATTAAAGGTGTGTTTGGGGCAACAGATAAGCTGTTTATCTGGAAATGCGAACTACGGGGTTTGAAATGCATTCCGCGTTTAGTGTAAAAAATTAACTGTGTTTTCAAATAAGCTGCTCAAACGCTGTTTCCAAACAGTTATGCAGTGTTTTCTCAACGCCACCGCTGCGGATAAACTACCCCAAATAGAACCTAAATCAAACCATCTATGTGATACTGCACGAGTGAAAATAGTGTAAGATATATGTTTCTTATATGTGAGTAATATTAATTACTGAGCATAATTACTACATGCTATAAAATTCATGATCACGATGCAAATTATTTGTCTTTGGTGAATTAAAGCTCAAGGAAAAGGGTGGTGAAATAGTAAATTGAAGTGCGACAAATATTTATGTCTAAAATTTTATTCTCTTTGAATTTTTAATATAACAATAAATACAATTATTATATTAAAAATATATTTAAGAGTAAATTAGTACTATATATTTAAATTAAAGGGACAAATTTTTGAGTCCGTTTTATGATATTAAAAATTGTGAAGGTTTAGGGGTGATGAGTACGGCTACAAAATGAACCGAATGTTTGGCAGCCTACTCATTCTTTCGGCTCGATTAAAGTTTGTTCATGATCATTTGTTTAACTAATCAAATAAGTTTGTACATTTTCATAAATATTTGATAACTAAATTAATAAAGTTAGGACAACTTTTTATTTGGTTGACTTGAGTTTATAAACAATATTATTTAATGGTCACGAATAACTTGTGAACATGCTCGATTAAGACTAGCATACAATTCATTCCTGAACAAAATCATTTAATTTCTTTTTTTCTTTAGACTCAATGAACATTGTTTAATATGCATAAAATAAAGTGTCATAAAATTGTTCAATAAACTAAATTTTAAAATTGTTGAGTGCGAAAAGTTCTTAAGCGGTGGAGTAAAAATTAGCATCTCAGCATATTACGAGATCCAAAACATGCACATATAAAAAGAAAAGAAACGAGAGGAGACAACACAACTCTTAAATGAAAAATCCTAGGAGGGGAAAAAGCATGGGTCTGACCCAGTCGAAGTAATCCAATAAGGAATTGTGAGTATATTGGCTCACTCTCCTCTTGGATTAGAGAATACAAAATTGCAATGTTGATGTTCAACAATAGTTAATATAAATGGGCCACAAAGGTCGTAGTCGATTACTATAGAGGCGGTTGTCGGCCATGAATATTATAGATGTTGACTATAGTGTTAGCTTTTCGTAGAGACCATAGTTGAAAGTTGTGGTAGTAGTTGGTCATCTATGTCCTAGGCTGCAACTTCAAAAGTGTTAGTTGGTCACAATAGTCTTAGTATGAAGCTGCAAGAACAATCACAGGCTGCAGAAACGAGAGTAATAACGTTCATAGGTTGCAGAGACGAGAGTTTGGGTACACCATTTTGAACAATCAATTGTACCTAACCTAAGCTTGAACCCAAACTAGCCTAACTTGAACTCAAGTGACCCAAATTGAACCCAAGTGACCCAAATTGAACCCATGACCTAATGTAGCCAAATCAAGCCAAATGTGACCAAACCAAGCTCATCATATCCAGCCATTGGACCCCTAGGACTGAGCTAGATCCACCTAGCCCACTCTAATGGAGCCATGGACCAAAGGTCCCATGATTTAAGGGATCCCCTCCCTTAGATTGGTAAAACTTAAAGAGATTTGTAATGAGCACTTAACCACGTAAGCTCACCCCGCTTATGACCTGCCCTCTGGCTCACCTGACCACTGGCCACCTCCCCTGGCCTGGCCGACCGGCCTAGTCGCCGGAGGAGCTCAAACCGAGAGCCACTTCACACCAAATGAAACCCAAATCTCACTCCTTGAGCTGTCTAGCTCTGGTTTCTCACCGGTGCTGATTTGCCCTCCACCTAAGCATCTAAACACACCCACTAGCAGGCCCTGAGCTTCACCAGGCAGTCATGGCTATAAAAGCCATCATTCACAGCTAAAGAGGGGTGCTGAAATTTTCTTAAGGAAACTCTTTCAAATTGCTCCCACAGCTTCCCTGAGACCTCCTAAGTATAACCCACTGTCTTCAGCCACCTATCCCCATTGTTCAGAGCTAATTTCCCCACTGAAATTCCAGTCGAAACCAGGACACATTCCATTACAGCTATACACTGAACCAAAATCAAATTAACTGTGCCCACACCTTCAAAGAATTGAAAGAAGAAGTTCCCCCATAAAAGCCCCATCAAAGAGGGCCTCTGTACCAGACTTTGATCATCATCTAAAATCAGATCTGGTACTTGGGTCCAAACAATTCACCAGGGAAAAAGGCTTCATCTAAAGGTTCTTTGGGACCAAACAAAGTTGCTACAATCATCTGACTGAGGCCTCCCCTCTCAGACAAATGTATTGAACTTCACCTTCCTCTCGAGCTATTCTTTTTTCTCCATATATGTGTACTATATTTTATACCGTATAAGTCATATAGATAAGTTCATCTTTCTTAGATGAAGCTCTAAAAACAAACAGTCTAGCTCGAGATCTTAAGGTTAGAAGGTGGAAGGCTTACGGGATGAACCAGTTGGGGACGAAGACCAAGAGTCGTTGAATCACACGTGTTTTGCTTGGACGGCCAGGATTGAGTCGGACGGGAACATTGTGCATAAAGTGCGGGCTGCGTGGCGCTGAGTTAGAAGGCGTCACCCAATCAGAAGGAGACGTGTGTGGCTTCGGACCAGTTAAGGATATCGCGGCGCTGAGTCACTTAAGTGAGAAAATAGTGATATTTTGATTTATTTAAATTAGTGGAACTTTAAAAAATCATAACTTAGTGTTGACACATCAGAAAAATAAAATAAAAATAGACTTTACTCAGTGAACAAAGGAGAATAATGTGGAATTGGTTTGAAGTTTATTTGATGTATATTTTATTTTTAATTAATTAAATACTGTTCTGAGTATTTTAATTCTTCATTTGCATAGACACTTCATCATGGCTTGATCTTTGAGGGACTTGTTCCCTCTGTCATGGGGGGGATCTTCCCTGATTTTCTCAAGGTCAGGGGAGACTTTATGAAGAGATCTCTAATTTTCAAATTTTAGGTGCCTGTTTTGATATAAAAATTATAATAATTAAAATAGTTATCAAAAAAATCCAAAGTAAATTTTTTTCAAGTTTACTGTGACCTGTGGAACATAGGAAAAATATAAACTTGGTTTAACTCATTAAGTATAACCCTAATTGTACTTAAATCATAAAAATAAATTAAATTAAATATAAATGAAACTAACCTAAAAATCACTCTCCATTGTAATTTAAGGTCAGAAGAACTCCTCATAAAAATTTTAATTCAATTGGAGTTAATGTAAATACTTAAATGAATTTTTCAAGTTAAATCACATTTTTGGACATTTATATAATTATAATAATTAAAATACACTTCAAAAATTATCAAGTTAACTTTGAGAGTTCTCTGTGATTAGAGGAGTCTCTAAAAAATATAATTGCAATTAAAATAAAATTTTCATTTTTAAGCATTATTTTAATATTTAAATAATTAAAAATTAATAAAATTTATGGAAAAGTTCTAAATTATCTCCTAATCATTTAGGAATAATTAGAATAATTTTCCTATCTCTATAAATAAAGATATTAAATTTTAAAGGGGTTACAATTATTTTTAAAGGCTAAAAATGGAATTTCCTTAATTTCTTAATAAAATTAATTCTAATAATTAAAATATAAATCACAAAAATATAAAATATAGTTTTTTGGGTTCACTGACTTTAGAGAGATTTAAAAAAATATAAAACTTAATTTTTCAATTAAATAATATTTTATTTTTAATTAATACTCAAAAAAGTAAAATATTTATAATAATTAAATTTTTAAATTCAAAACATCATGATATTTGGTCCAAGTTATTCTCTAGTCTAGTTGAATCTCCAATAATTTTCTTAAGGACAAAAACTTTGTTTTGACTAAGTTATTAAATTTCCCTTGAAAATCCATATTTTACATGAAAATTAATTATATAAATTAAATTAAATTAAGAAAAATCACATTTTCTCCTATAATTCTTTAATTGACCCATGAGTGGGGTAGCATAAAAATTTTAAAGTCATTTTAATTAAATTTGTTGAATTATGAAGTGGTAAGGCCTTTATGGGAAAAAGTGTAATTTTAAAGAATTTGGCCTTAATCAATATTTAGGCTTAATTAGAGTGGAAAATGGGTAATGGATAATCTTAATAAATATGTTTGAATGATTGAAATATAAAGAGATTAATGGTAGAAATCAATCTCAATCTTGACATATTAAAAGGTAAATTTGTAGTTTCTTTAAATTACATTAATTTGAGAGATAATTAAGATTAAATGATCCTTAAAGTTAGGGGTTTCATCTTTGGAAGGTGATATTTAATGATTTAAAAATCCTAATCAGTGGTTCAATGATAATTCTTTAATTTGATAAGAATCATAGTTATATAACTAAAATCTTCTAAAAATTACAAATATACTCATTAAAGTCTTAAGGGCTTCATAGTGAGATTAGGCTTAATCAAATTGACTAATGAGGTTTAGAAAAGAAAAACACAGTTAATTTTAAACACATTTGAAACACTATAAGTCCTTCAAAATTAGTTAAATTCTTTCATAAATTAAGTTGTCCCTAAGGGCCCCACTTACATAATTCTGAAATTAAATATCAAGTGATATTTACCCCACGTTTTGGGATAATTAAAACATTAATCCATTGAGCATAAAGGTATAAAATAGATGAACCATTTAATAATTATGATAAGCTCAAAATGAACTTAAGAAAGTTTAAAAGGTTTGTGAAACATCTAGGTATCCCCTAGACCTTTTCACAAGTCTTCTAGACATATTGTAGGACGACTAAGTATATCATACTTATTAAAAGAAATTATCTCTCAAATGAAGTAGATAGGGTCCAACAAGTTATGACATAGGGTTTTGCAGGTCTGTGACGAACCTATCTATACGTTTTTCACTTTCCTACAAATTATAAATGATTATTGCAATATACTAAAGTTTCAGGTGGATGAACGAGAAGACTTGATAGGTACGCTTTTACAAGTTTACAGTACCTTCTTTTCAGTACTTCCTTTACTTTACTGTTCTTGCTTGCAAGTTTGCATGTTAAACAATAATGTCATCCTACATGAAAACCAGAATTTTTAGGATAGCCACAAAACCAAAACCAAAATTAAAATTAAAACAAAACAAAATAAAATTCACTGCCACAACAGTCAAAATATAAGGCAACTCCAAATTTAATCACAAACAATACAAAAATAACAATTGCAACAAAATTAAAACATCTCTATCGAATGATCTAGAATACCTCGGAGGATGCAACCTAGGACTGCTAACAAGCTTTCTCACGGTCTAAATGAAAGTACGGAACTCATTAAGTTGAGTTTAGTAAATTCATCTGGACTAAGTGAATCTGAAGAAAATAGTGATGTCGAAATGAGGGAATTGTGGGATCCTAGCCGATGTCGCTATAATCAACTTTAATATTTCCTTAAATAAAACATTAAGACACCCCAATTTAAATATTTCCAAAACACAATACTTCTCTTTTCTCTTCGATTGACACTTCTTTAAACTAAACCTGCTAAGACGAGGAGCTTGGAGCATGCATAGTGGGCAGCATGGCCATCTTCAACAGTAAAACTCCTTAAAACTAAAACAACGTGTCATAGGACTTCAAGGTAGCTTGCCTAGTGCAGCATAAACCCTCACCTTATCTATTTAGGCCTTTGCATGACTATGTTGTGTAATATAAGTCCTAACTCGTCTTAGGTTTCGAGGTTATTATCAGATATGACATAAATCATCTTATCTTCCAGGCGATTCACAAGATTTTGTATCAAATGAATGTAAGTCCTAAATAATAAAATTGGCAAGATGAAACATCAAATATTAGTCTCAAATTGAAGCTAAATCATAAGTTAGTCGGGAAGGTAACAAGATTCCTCTTGGATCCATGTCCTTCCCCTAGCTTTCTTTTCCTTTAGATTCCCATGATAAATGTTCCAAAAATTTGAGTCGATAACCTATTAAATTTCTTGCTATCACATTTTCTTAAAGATACTACCCTTTGGAAGTCATGAATACAATGTTTCCTGATATGCATCAAGAGTTTTCTTAGGTGACTTCGATTATCTAAGATGTAATTAACTATAGGGCTTGCCCTTATAGAAAGTTTAAAGACCCCAAATTAATATAAACTATCTCTAATTCCTTCATATTATATAGGGGAAATTATCGGTCAACAAGAATTGTTCGCAGACCAAACGGATGTCATGAATTCTTTAGTTTATTTGATTAAGTCTCACCACAACACAATGTATCTATTCTTCGGAATAGATACATATCATGTGGTGAAGTGCTCAATTATTTAAACTATTGATTATATGGGATCAGGTTTATTTTATATTTTAAAATTAAAGTGAAATTGTCCTAATATATATATTTACATAAATTAAAATCCCAAACACATTCGGCGGTACGACAACTACCACTGCTTCGTTTCTCAATGATTACAGCCTGTCGAAGTGCTGTCTTGAGCTCGTTGTCGGTGGTAGCAAGATCCACGTTGGTTGTAATAGCAAGATAGTTTGGCGACACGCCCCATGGCTCGGCGCTCATGCCTCCAAGGGCACTGTTCGTCCTCTTCTTCGAGCACTTCAGGTATATAAGTAACTCTTTTAATGAACTTCATTTCCTTACAATGGAGAAATTTTACAGGGGGAGTTTACATATAACACAATTCCTATATATCTACATATATAATACCTAAACTTTTGTACATTTATAGTTGTCAAATCTTTCAAATCACATCAAAAATACCAACATTTTAACTTCTCTTAAAATGAAATGCACATTTTGTGTAAAGATTAATGTTTAGATGTTAAATATGTAAATAAATAGGAATTGAGTCGTGTATATGTATATCTTCAAATTTTGCATGGCCTAATTGAGACTTTGCTTTAACTCATGCGGCATTTACATACATATCACCTAATTCTCTTTTTCTTCATCTATCTAACGCCTATATTTTTACTTTTTTACATTTATAAAACCCAAATCTTGTTTATTGAATAAAAAGTATCATCATTTTTAACTTTTAAAAATGTGAAATACACATTTTCTTTATGAAAAAATAAGGTGGCATGTGCTAAAAGATTAAAGTTTAGGTGTTCTATCATGTTAATACATAGAAATCAAGTTGGTTGTATTTCAATCTTCCTTAATAAATTTGTGTTTGACAATTTTACCATCTACTTATGGATATTTTGTTGGATTTTTTATAGTTTGAAATTAATATTGATTTTCACCTACATCCAACCATCATTTTACACACAGCATGTTGTCACAAAGCATGAAATCATTAATTTTTTATCAGTTGGAGTGATTTGTTGTAGGGCCTCGATTCTTTGACGATGGTAAATATGTTTGCGAATGCACAGTGCATTGGATAGGAGAAGTTTGATGGAGAGGGCTGATTCATTCTTAAGCTCTGTGCTGATCCTCATACTTCGAAGGCTAGGAGTGAGGGAGCTGCAGAGATTATAAGATATGTTATGTTTGGATATTTCAGCCAGAAAACTCGACTTCTCATTAACATAGAGGATTGTCACCTCACAAGAAACCAACAAGTTCTGGCGGTGAGTTTGTGTACTGGAAGACCACGACTGCTTTGTTTCTCAACGATTACAGTCATGTCGATGTCGTATGTTGAGCTCTCTGTCGGTGGCAACAAGATCCACGCGGGTTGTAATTAGGGTTGTAAACGAACCGAACACGAACGACCAGAGCTTGTGTTCGTGTTCGGTTCGTTTGAAATTTAATTTGTTTGTTCGTGTTCGGTTCGTTTGAAATTTAGTTTGTTTGAAATAAGCTCGTGTTTGAAATTATTTGTGAATTCACTGTTCGTGTTCGTTTCTTAACGAACGAGTCAAACACGAGCCGAACACGAGGCAAGCCAGTTTGGAAGCCCTAATATTAACATATATAAATAATATATTATATTAATTATATAACTTATATTATATAAATATATAATATTTTTATTATTATATTACTAATATAGTATATTAATATATTATTATTATTAATTTATTATATATTATAATTTATAAAATTTATTTTTTAAAAAATATCATAAATTTTTTATATATAATTATTTTGAATTATTTTATATTTCGAACAATAACGATTCGAACACGAACGAATGCATTAGTGTTCGTGTTTGGTTCGTTTAACTAATCGAACGAAAAAAAATTGTTCTTGTTCGTCTCATTTACTTATCGAACGAAACAAACACCAACTCCTTGGCAAACCGAACACGAACTGTTCGTGAACATTTAGTTTTTTTGACAGCCTTAGTTGTAATTGCAAGATAGTTTGGCGGCACACCTCATGGCTCGGCGCTCATGCCGCCAAGGGCACTGTTCGTCCTCTTTTTCGAGCACTTCAGGTATATAATTAACTCTTTTAATGAACTTCATTTCCTTACAATGGGAAATTTTACAGAGGATTTTTCATATAACTCAATTTTTATATATCTACATATCTAATACCTAAACTTTTCTCTATTTATAGTGGTCAAATCTTTCAAATCACGTAAAAAATACCAACATTTTAACTTCTCTTAAAAAGTGAAATCTACGTTTTGTGTAAAGATTAATGTTTAGATGTTAAATATGTAAATAAATTGAAATTGAGTGGTTAGTATGCATATCTTCCAATTTTGTGTGGCCTAATTGAGACTTTGCTTTAACTCATATGGCATTTACATATATACCACCTAATTCTCTTTTTCTTCATATCTAACATTTAAATTTTTACATTTATAAAACCCAAATCTTTCATATTGAATAAAAAATATCACCATTTTTTACTTTTTTTAAGTAAAATACACCTTTTTTATGAAAAATAATGTGGCATGTGCCAAAAATTTAAAGTTTAGGTGTTTTGTTAGGTCAATACGTAGAAATTGAGTGGGTTGTATGACAGTCTTCCTTAACAAATTTGTGTTTGACAATTTAACCAACTAGTTATGGAAATTTAGTTGGCTTTTTTATAGTTTGAAATCAATATTGATTTCCAACTACATCCAACCACTATTTGACACACTTGTCATATGGCCTGAAATCATTGATTTTTTATCAGTTAGAGTAATTTGTTGTAGGGCCTCGATTCGTTGACGATGGCAAACATGTTTGCGAATGCACAGTGCATTGGAGAGGAGAAGGTTGATGGAGAAAGCTTTGTGTTGATCCTCATACTTTGAAGGCTAGGAGTGAGGGAACTGCAGAGATTATAAGGTATGTTATGTATGGATATTTCAGCCAGAATACTGGACTTGACATCAACATGGAGGACTGCCACATCACAAGAAACCAACCAAGTTATGGCAGTAAGTTTGTGTACTAAGAGGCCACCACGGCTTCGTTTCTCAACAATTACAGCCCTATCGATGTGGTACGTTGAGCTCACTGTTGGTGGCAGCAAGATCCACGCTAGTTGTAATGACAAGATAGTTCGGCGGCACACCCCATGGCTCGGCGCTCATGCCGCCAAGAGCACTGTTTGTCCTCTTCTTCGAGCACTTCAGGTATATAAATGACTCTTTTAATTAACTTCATTTCCTTACAATGGAGAAATTTTACAAGGGGAGTTTACATACGACACAATTCCTATATATCTACATATCTAATACCTAAACTTTTGTACATTTATTTTGGCCAAATCTTTCAAATCACATCAAAAATACCAACATTTTAACTTCTCTTAAAAAAATGAATGCACATTTTGTGTAAAGATTAATGTTTAGATGTTAAATATGTAAATAGAAAGGAATTGAGTGGTGTGTATGTATATCTTCCAATTTTGTGCCTAATTGAGACTTTGCTTTAACTCATGCGGCATTTACCTAATTCTCTTTTTTTTCATGTATCTAACACATATATTGTTACTTTTTTACATTTATAAAACCCAAATCTTTCTTATTAAATAAAAAATATCACCATTTTTTTACTTTCTAAAAAGTGAAATACACTTTTTTTTATGAAAAAAGTAATGTGGCGTGTGTTAAAATTTTACAGTTTAGGTGTTTCGTTATGTCAATACGGAGAAATTGAGTGGGTTGTATGGCAGCCTTCCTAAAAAAATTTGTGTTTTACAATTTAACCAACTAGTTATGGAAATTTAGTTGGTTTTTTTATAGTTTGAAATAATTATTGATTTTCAACTACATCCAACCACCATTTTACACACAACATTTTTTCATAAGGCCTGAAATCATTGGTTTTTTATCAGTTTGAGTGATTTGTTGTAGGGTCTCGATCCTTTGACAACGGCAAACTTGTTTGTGAATGCACAATGCATTGGAGATAAGAAGGTTGATGGAGAGAATTACTTCATTCTTAACATTTGTGTTGAACCTCATACTTTGAAGGTTATGAGAGGGAGCTGCAGTGGTTATAAGTTGGATATTTCAGCCAGAAAACTGTGCTTCTCATCCACATGGAGGACTCTCACCTCACAAGAAATCAACCGAGTTCTGGCGGTGTGTACTGGGAGACTACCACTGCTTCGTTTCTCAACGATTGCAGCCCTGTCGATGTGGTATGTTGAGCTCGCTGTTGGTGGCAGCAATATCCTCACTAGTTGTAATGGCAAGATAGTTTGGCGGCACACCCCATGGCTCGACACTCATGCCGCCAAGGGCACTGTTTGTCTTCTTCTTCGAGAACTTGAATTATATAAATAACTCTTTTAATGAACTTCATGTCATTACAATGGAGAAATTTTACAGGGGGAGTTTACATACAACACAATTCCTATTAATCTACATATCTAATACCTAAACATTTGTACATTTATAGTGGCCAAATCATTCAAATCGCATCTAAACTACCAACATTTTAACTTCTCTTAAAAAGTGAAATGCATGTTTTGTGAAAAGATTAATGTATAGATGTTAAATATGTAGATACATAAGAATTGAGTGGTGTGTATGTATATCTTCCAATTTTGCATGGCCTATTTGAGACTTTGTTTTAACTCATGCGAATTTACATAAATACCACATAATTCTCTTTTTCTTCATGTATCCAGCATTTAAATTTTTATATTTATAAAATCCAAATCTTTCATATTGAAATAAAAAAAATCACTATTTTTAACTTTTTTTTAAGTGAAATACACCTTTTTTTTTTTGAAAAAATAAGGTGGCATGTTGTCTCATACCTATCTAATACCCAAAGATTGCAGTTTTGGTGTTCCATTATGTTAGTACATAAAAATTGAGTGATTCGTATGTCAATCTTCCTTAACAAATTTGATTTTGATAATTTAACCATCTAGTTATGGATATTTTATTGGCTTATTATAAATAAAATCAATATTGATTTCCAACTACATCAAATCACTATTTTACACACAACATGTTGTCACAATGTCTGAAATCATTGATTTTTTTTATCAGTTTAAGTGATTTGTTGTTGGGTCTCGATCCTTTGATGAAGGCAAACATGTTTGCGAATGCACAGTGCATTGGAGATAAGAAGGTTGATGGAGAGGATTGCTTCATTCTTAAGCTTTGTGCTGATCCTCATACTTTGAATGCTAGGAGTGAGGGAGCTGCATAAATTATATTATGTTTAGATATTTCAGCCAAATAAGTAGACTTCTCATCCACATGATGGACTCTAACCTCACAAGAAACCAACCGAGTTCTAGCGGTGAGTTTGTGTACTGGGAGACCTCCGCTGTTTCATTTCTCAATGATTACCACCATGTCGATGTGGTATGTTGAGCTCACTATCGGTGGCAGCAAGATCCACGCAGGTTGTAATGACAAGATAGTTTGGCAGCACACCCATGGCTCGGCGCTCATTCCGCCAAGGGCACTGTTCGTCCTCTCATCGAGCACTCATGTATATAAACAACTCTTTTAATAAACTTCATTTTCTTACAATGGAGAAATTTTACAGGGGGTTTTCATATAACACAATTATTATATATCTGCATATCTAATACCTAAACTTTTGTACATTTATAGTGGCCAAATCTTTCAAATCACATCAAAAATACCAACATTTTAATTTCTCTTAAAAAGTAAAATGCAGGTTTTGTGTAAAGATTAATGTTTAGATGTTAAATATGTAAATACATAGGAATTGAGTGGTGTGTATGTATATCTTCCAATTTTTTATGGCCTAATTGAGACTTTGCTTTAACTCATGTAGCATTTACATACATACTACCTAATTCTCTTTTTCTTTATGTATCTAACACATATATTTTTCCGTTTTTACATTTATATAACCCAAGTTTTTCTTATTAAATAAAAAATATCACTATTTTTAACTATTTAAAAAGTGAAATACACATTTTTTATGAAAAAATAACGTGACATGTGCCAAAAGATTGAAGTTTAGGAGTTATGTTATGTCAATACATAGAAATTGAGTTTGTATGTCAATCTTCCTTAACAAATTTGTGTTTGACAATTTAACAATTTAGTTATGGATATTTTGTTGGCTTTTTTATAGTTTGAAATCAATTTTGATTTCCAACTACATCCAACCACAATTTTACACCCAACATATTGTCACAAGGCTTGAAATCATTGGTTTTTTATCAGTTTGAGTGATTTGTTGTAGGGCCTCGATCCTTTGACGACGACAAACATGTTCGAGAATGTTTAGTGCATTGGAGAGATGAAGGTTGATGGAGAGGATTGCTTCATTCTTAAGCTTTGTATTGATCCTTATACTTTGAAGGCTAGGAGTGAGGGAACTGCAAAGATTCAAAGGCATGTTATGTTTGGATATTTCGAAGCCAGAAAACTGGACTTCTCATCCACATGGAGGACTCTCACCTCACAAGAATCCAACCGAGTTCTGGCGGTGAGTCTGTGTACTAGGAGACCACCACTGCTCTGTTTCTCAACGATTACCGCCCTGTCAATGGTGTTACGGCCGCCCATTCCGATCGCTCCATCATCACTCTCTTCAAGTTTGGGATGTTGCTTTGAGTCGCACAAAGACAAGGATGGAGGAAGTAAGGACCATCGAGGAGGTGGCTTTCAATGTTCCCAGTCTTTCCGTGGAATTCTTCTTCCCGCCTTCGGCTCTGAAGGGCGACATAGTTAGCGAAAGTTGTGAGTTTGATAGAAGCGAGAGCGGGAAGATGGTCGTGCCGAGTTTTAATCTAGTGAATGTCGTCGTCTTTTAGAGGCAAGTGTGATGGTTTTATGGGTGATTATGAGAGTCGTTTTGATGGATTGTTTATATTTCTTTGTTTCTCGTTTAACTAACTTGGTGTGACAAATAGGGTAGTCTAAAATCAAAATTGATTCCTGATGGAATTGGAGTTGGTTTGACTTTTGGCCCCAATGGAGGGGTAAATGAGGGGTGACGTTCCAGATTGAAACTGCTCAAATTGCTTATCAAGATTGGAGCATTCAGTGCTGTTTTTTAATGAGGGGTGAGGTTTCAGTACTAAAGTTCTTGTAAAAGTCTCAGCTTTTTGTGAGATTAATGAATGGCTACAAGTGTTTTGTTTCTAGCTTTTGCTCTTGCTTGACTGTACTATTTATGCTGAAATTATAAACATGTTTATGAAATTTTTATTTTTGTCGGGCAAGATGAATATTTGAATCTCAGTATTTTGGAATTCTTTCTTTTTTTTAGATCAATGTAGGTCATATTCGAGCTTAGCTTATGATATTTCATCCTTTTTGTTTTTCTAGGTGTTGGGACTTTGAAAAGTATAAGTCACGTGTGCTTGAAGATTGCGGTGGTAAAGTGATATATGATGTTTTAGTATTGCATGAAAATTTAACAAATAAAGAGTTGCTGGCACGATAATAATTAGGCTATAAAAATTTATTTGTATAACATAATATATTTGCCTTTATATTTAAATGCCCATTTCACTTTTTTAAAAATTAAATTAATAATATTTTTGATGTGATATTAAATTTTTAGCTAGTATAAATATAAAATGGTAATATTAAAGAATTCGCTGGTATATATGTAAATGTCCCTTTTCTTTATTAATCATCACATCAAGTGGCTAAAGGACACAATAATTTTGACCTACTTCCGCAGAAAGTATCACAATAAGGAGAGGATTGGGTCCCCTTTAGTATGGTAAGTCGGAATCTTCCATATTATTATTTTTTATAACATTAACAGAAATGTATAAAGTAAAAAATGTGTCATTTATTTGATACAATACAGATTAAATGCATGTCTCCTTTATTAGATTTAATAAAAATTAAATTTGCCGAGAAGCATTTTTGTAGGGTTGTAAAAGGCCAATAATTGATGTTGAAGTCCTTTTGAATTAATAATTTATTTGATTTTGATTAGTTTTTTATATTATATGCACATGATTACATTGATTTATATATGTATATTAAAACACCTGAAGTTTAATATTTACATTTATCACACTTTGATGTCATAATTCTATATCTAAAAAATGTATTTCAGTTTAAAAGTGCTAGAAAATTCACACTTGAAGAGTGGTAATTTAACACAAATAAATAATTGAAAAGTAAACATTACGATTTTTTAATTATAAAAAAAATTAGGAAAGGAGACAAATCATAGGGCTCGCTCAATCAAAATAATACAATATGTGATTTTAAGTATATTGGTCCACTCTTCTCATGAATTAGAGAAAATAGAATTATGAATTTGAAATTTACAGTTATAAAATAGTAATTCAATTATAATAGCATAATGGGACTTTGATAAATATAATTAATCACAAAGGCTGTAATTGATAGTTATAATAGCGACAGTTGGTCACTGATGTTGCAGTTGAAAAAAAAACTGTAAAAATAGTAGTCGGTTATAAATGTTATATTTAGTTGTTGAATAAACAGTAATTGGTCAGAAAAGTCATAGTTGGAAACTATAATATCGTTAGTTGGTCATATATGCTATAGTAGGTGACTATAATAATATCAGTTGGCTACATAGAACATAGTTGGAAGTTGTAATAATAGTATATCGACAAAAATATCGTTGGTGGTTATTGCATAGACAATAATTAGCCTCAAAGGCCATTGTTGGAATCTGCAATATCATCAGTAGGTTTTAAAGATAGTAGTTGGTGGTTGCAAATACAATAGTATACCACATAAGCTGCAGTAGGAAGCTATAATAGTAGTAGTTCACCATAAAAGCGTATTTGGTTATTGCATAGGTAATAGTTGGCCGCAAATACCATGATTGAAAGTTACAATATCATCAGTTGTAATAATAGTTGGCCACATAGGTCTTATTTGGGGTTGTAATAACATCAGTTGGCCACATAGATCTTAGTTGGTCACTGCAAATATAATATTTGGCCATAAAAGCTATAGAAGATGGTTGGACCCCTTCTTTTAGAACAGGGTTATAATTTTACAATCGATAGAGCATTTGTCGTAATACACAGTAAACAAAATACATGTGTTAGGAATAACGATTATATTATGACTATAACGGTCATATGTAGTGGTCGGCAGTCACCAGTGGTTAGTGGCGATATGTGATAACAACCTTTGGTGGCCAATGGTAGTTAGCGACTACGGAGGCTGGAACTTATCTCTAGATCTTCAATATCACGTTATACATTATGACTATATTTGGGATACAATGTTAGCAAGCAGGAATTGTCGACAGTGGTGAGCATTGGCGGTCAACGGTGGTGATGATAACCAATGGGTAGTGGTTGACAGTTATGCCAGACGGATGTTATCGTCAAGTCTTCAATACAGTGTCATACATTATAGTTATATTTGGGATAAGAAGTTAGTAAGTAGGAGTCACCGATGGTCGCAACTAACGATGATAGAAGGAGGCCAATGAGAGTTGATTGATGGTGGCCAGTGACTAGGAAAGTCGGAAGTTATCATTGTGTATTTATTTTAGGACATACTTTCAAATTTATTCTTGTCTCATTTCTCTTAAGTGAAGATAATGAGTCTATTTATAACATCTAAGATATGAGCATTTTGGTCTTTTGTAAATAACTTTCTCAACCATCTGATCAAACGACCAATATTATTCCCCCTTGATCATAATGATTTTTTATGATTTAAGGATTTTAGTAACCTTAGAATTAAGCGAACTTAAGCCCATCTAATTCCTCTCGTTGAAAGGCTCGATTTGAATTTACATGTCATTTTTAATGTTTTTTTTACTATTCAATTAACGATCTAAAATCTCCAAAATGAGTTTGAACGGCTTTACCTAGGCTAGATTGGGCTATAGGATTGAACCAATTTTGGTATCATCGGGTTCGTTTTGTCGAGACAATCATTTTGACTATAAGCTTGAAATCAAGGCTTTAGATGTTCTTGAATTTGAATATGAAGCATTAACTACTTAATAATGCATCGAAATTCAAGCTAAATGATAAAAATTTACTAATAACAATGATATTTTGATATAATATTAGGCTTCAAGTGTTATAAATGTAAATATGTACATTTAAGTGTCAGATATGTAAATACATAAAAATGCTATAGAAAGTTATAACTTTTTCTATAACTCACACAGTTTAATAAGTCTAGTTTTCAAAAATATTTATTAATTGCAGAAATTTTTACAAAAAAAGAAAATAACGAGTAAACTAAACTGTGGTGACAGTCTTAAAATTATCCCTATAAGCTCTAAAATATTACAATGCTTTGTAGATTTGTAATATTTAATTGGTATTTAATGAAAATTGAGCGACTTGCTCGTAATATATAAATAGAAGATTTACTTACATACCACTCAATTCTTTAGTATTTACATATTTAACATCTATACTTCAACTTTTACATGCATGTCACCTTATCTATAGATGAAAAGGTTTTTTAAAATTTAAAATGATGGTATTTTGTATGTGATATTAAAGATTATCATGGTATAAATGTAAAAAGTAAAATTTAGGTGTTAGATATGCAATACTTAGGAATTCTGTGGTATATATGTAAATACCTCTATATAGTTGTTCAAAGCTATAAATTTTACACTTCTGTTGTGTTTTTTCTGAAACTGTCAAATGGTACTGTGCCATCAAGATTTTGAAGTAGTTAAGAGGAATTTTGAGCGAAATTTTTGCATACGGACGACTTACGCATCCAATAATATCACACCCTCACCCCAAAAGTGTATGGGGTGGGGCCCACTTTATTTTATTTATTTTTTTAAAAAAAATTTCTGATTGGACGACGTACGCAGCTTTGCGTACGTCGTCCGGATGCAAAAATTCGCCGAATTTTGAAGGATTTCATTATTGTAGTCTTAAACTTCTCAAAAATTACCGTCTTGTCAATGGTGTTATGGCCGCCCATTCTGATCTCTCCATCATCACTCTCTTCAAGTTTGGCGAGGTTACTTTGAGTCACACAAAGACAAAGATGGATGACGCATGGACCATCGAGGAAGTAAAATTTCATTTGTTTCCTTTTTATAAAGAAGAATAAAACATTTGCAAGATATGAGTAATGTTTACCAAAACCTGCTATTAAACCGACCCAAAATCTCTTTTGACTTCCACTAAACTTTGGAATGAAGTGGTTGGCCGTGCTGCAGCAAAAAATCAAGCAAACAGCACGAATCAGATAATTAACAACGAGACCGAGCAACTCACTATGCCGCAACGTTGGTCTCCGGCACTCTGATCTTAGGAGGTCCTCCCCTCCCTCTTTTCAAATCAGTAACTGGCAGCTTCAAGATGGCTGATTTTATTGCCGTCTTGGGCGCGGTGGCAACCGCTGGCCAAATCTTTGGAAGCTGACCGCGAGGGCGAGGAAGACCGCTAGCTGCTTTCGGGATGGCCGCAGGGAGTGGATCTTTGAGCTTCGGCGGCCGGCTATGAGGACGAGGAGTCGGCGGTGAAACGCCCGCGGTTTCCGACTTCTTAGATTTGTTATGGGAGGTGGAGGATAAATAATTTATTTTATTTATATATATAAATATAAATATATTATATATTGCTATAGATAACATGTATGAAAAAAAAACTTCGGCATACTACAAATTCTCAAGAGAAAACTAAGTAGCTATCTTTTTTATACATGCACAATTAAAGATTAAAATACAAGTCATGCTATATAGAAATCTAATTAGTCATGTCGTCAAATCAAATGGATAGACCTACGGGTTTGCATTATTACGTCAAAATTGAAGCATTGAACATAACAAGTTTGATTGATTCAGTTTGATTTTGAAAATATATCTTAATTTTTAGTTTTGAAAATCTTAATACTTGATTTTTGGTTATTGGATTGGTTTATATTTTTTGTTCAACGGAACAAACTAAAAACTTATATTTAATTAAAATTTCTTATTACATTTTAGGGGCATTTACATACATACCACCCAATTCTTATGTATCTATATATCTAACACATAAGCTCTATTTTTACATTTATACCACCCAATTCTTTCATATCACATAATAAAATACCATCATTTTAACATTTAAAATTTGAAACACACCTTTTCATGCATAGATAAGGTGGGAATTATGTAAAAAAAAAGAAGTTTTTGGACGTGTAAATTCATAGAAATTATATGATATATATGTAAAATTTCCTTTATTTTAAGTCAAACAAACCAAAATAATTAAATCTGATCATATATGCAACATTTGATTATTCATGAAATTAAATTGATTTTATTCATGCATGATATGCCATTTATAATGTTTGTTCATAATCAAACTTCATCAAACAATTCAATTCCAGTTTATTCATAATTAAACAATTTAACCAAATTATATTTTAGTTTGGATGATTTAATTTTATCAACATTTTGATTGGTTTTGTTGTTCGGGTTTCAATAAGTTTGATCCATTTGTAAACTGATCCAACCAAAGAGACTGAATGCTCACCTCTTGTTAGATGTAAGTTTGACTTTTACATTCTTATAGTTACGGTAAATATCAATGCATACTAAACGCGAACTTTGACTCATAAATGCTGAATTTTTATATGCACAATAAGATGTAAAATACTTTATTTTTTACTCATAAACGCTGAATCTCATATTTAAACGATCAAATAAGCTCAAATTATATGGAAGTGATTGTATCACATATAAGCAATGCACATTTCAAACACTTTCTTTTTTTGGAAATAACCGAATTTATAGAATATTTATATATGGTTGTATTTATTTTTTACATAATTAATATTTTAGATAAGCACATGTAAAAATAAAATAAAATAAAACTAAGATTTAACGCAAAAATATAAATATAAAATAGAAAAAGATAAACAATTACTATTCATAGTAAAAAATTACATAAATCAATTTTTAACAAAGTACACATGAAATAGAAATATTATGATATTCATCATAAAATAATCTTAACAAAGTTCGATAACAGATATATCATTCAATTTCTTTATATTAATCACATAAACAATTAAAAAAATAAAATATATCTTTTCATGTACAGATAATTTTGTATATACATAGAAATTAAAATTGCTATATTTAAAAATTTTAAATATAAAAGAATTGATGGGTATGTATGTCAATAAATTAAAATAAAAAATTTTCTCAAACTTAAATATGGGTGAGAGAGATTCCTACGTTAAGGTGTGCCCTACTAACCTAACTTGTTGGGTGATGGAGAGAGCCGGAAAGAGAGAGTCATTCAAACAAAATAACACTTTTATAAAATAATTTGTACATGCACCAGAAACAAGATAACAATGCTTTCGGCCACAATGCCATGGATCAAGTTACTGACTCACGCAATTTGCATCAATTTAGTGCATATTTTATTGATAAATTTAGTTAGTGACTAAAAAATGGGTAGTTAATTAAATATAGGTGCGCACAATTCTTATGTATTTACATATCTTGAACTAAAGTTCTAGACATGTATGCCACCCAAAATTTTCATATCCGTTGGATCCTTAGGTACATGAATCATGCCCAAAAAATAAATGTAAGTGAGAAGTGGGAGAGAGAGAGACAGAGAGAGGAGTGAATAGTAATGAACAAAAATACCTCATGTCGTATTTATGAACTGATCTCTTTATTAATATGGGAAGGAGTACAATATGTTGATGTTACATTTTGACCCTACTTTAATGAAGTCCGTACTAGTATATTTCAAGTATTTTATATTTTGCCCCTGCTTTAATGGCGTCGGGTCGATAAGATCAGCTCAGTCAATTGAGATCTACTAGACGAGATTGGATCAGCCCGATCGGCTTATTTGGTGCGGTGGCGTTTTGAAAACGGGGTTTGGTCGATAGCCCAGTTGTCAATCCTCAATCCTCTGATGAGAGCTAATAGATATCTCTAAGATGATTGAACATGCAAGAGAACCAAATCTTCCTCCGATCGGCTCTTTTGTGACAGTTGGCTCGGATGTCATTTTTGCCTCGCTTTTGTCTGAATGCTCGTTCTTACATAGCTTTAAGTCGGCTTCAATTTGTCTTGCGGTTAGGTCGAATTTGGTCATACTGGCATTGGCTCAGACAACTTTACTTGATCGGACAATTCTCTCTCGATCTTCTATCGATGGGCCTGAAAAAATTGAAATTTGGAATACACACACACATAAGAGTTGAGTGATATTTATGTCGATGCCCCTTAAATATATGCCTGTGCATTGCATATATATATATATATATATTATATATATATATATATAAATATATATATATATATATATATAGACACAATTTACCTAATTTCTCCATATTTTCATATCTAACATCAAAATTTTACCTTTTATTTTTCTACCACCCAAAATTTTCATATCACATAAAAAATAACAATATTTAAGTGAATCTCATGCATATGTAAAGTGAAATATATGTGAATAAATAGAAATTGATTAGTAAGTATGTAAATCTTGCTAATAAGAAATAAAGTAGAACACTATTGTTGTTCAATGTGGCGCTAGTTTGGTGCTTGACATATAATGAAGCCATCCTAACCGCATTGCATGGTGAAGATGAGGTAAGCGAAATAGAAAGAAAAGGGATGCCCTAATGGAGGAATTCACGAAATAAGGCGAGTGCAGAAGCTTTCTACGAATAGCTACTATACATGAATCTCCTTGGTAATGACATTTGTGGTTGTCTGAGAAGTTCTAGACCATCCAAACACGCTGTATCGTTACCATAGGAAATATAGAGATATACCATATCAGCCATGTGCAGAAAATAGTCTGTACCAACTAGGATGAACATTTTATTGCAACCAAAATCCAAAAAATAAAGAAAGATGATGAATACCCCTTGGAGATGAAAGGAGCGGTTGCCCTAAGAATTCGGGGTCATCCCGAAATTCCATGTCACAATAGAAAATAAAAAGATATTAAAAAATAGCAGTGCCAAAACAATGGTTGAACTCAAAATCTCCATCATAGCCCACAAGGATTCTTTATTCAGGGGCATTTACATACATATTAACAATTTCTTCGTATTACATATCTAACATCAAAACTTTACATTTTATATCTATACCACCGAAAACTTTCATATCACATAAAAAATAACAATGTTTTAACTTTTTAAGTGGATAAACATTTCATACATGGTAAAGTGAAATATAAGTGAATACATAGAGATTGATTGGTATGTATGTAAATCTTGCTAATAAGAAATATAGTAGAATGATACTATATGTTTAATATGACGTGTGAGAAAGTAATCTTCACAATTATGATATAACTAAGCTCTCTAATTCACCTTGGGTGAAAACTACTAATAAAATTTTGATATGCAAATCAAAAAACTTTTGCCAAATAATAAAATTTCATTTGACTCCTCTCATAAAAAAGGAAAAAATAATTTGCAAGATTTGACTAATGTTGACCAAAACCTGCTATTATACCGGCCCAAAATCTCTTTTGACTTCTACTACACTTCAGAATGAAGTAGTTGGCCGTGCTGCAGCAAAAATATCAAGCAACCAGCAAGAACATCAGGCAACCAACAACGAGACCGCGGAAGTAGCAGTAAAATCAAGCAAATCAGCAAGAGTATCGAGCAAATAACAATCAAACTGAGCAACAAGCAGTAAGGTCAAGCAAACAGCAAGGGTATTGAGCAACCAACAACAAAACGGAGTCACTAACAGTAAACACAAATCATTGATATCTGATATAAACAACCAAAACCGCATATAAAAAACGGCATCCACAAAAACCTCACATCTAACATCAAAATTGTACTTTTCCTAAACATATAGTTATGCATTTCCCATAAAACCGCATCCACAAAAAAATATACATCTGCACCAACTTTGGGATTCAATAAACATTTTTTTGGGATTCAATACAACATCTGCTGGCACATTCAGTTCGAATAATTTTTTTTTTTTGGGAATTTACATACACGGCACCCAATTATTATGATTTTACCCATATCACACCCAAACTCTCATTTTTACAAACTAAGCACCCAATTTACCCTTTTCACCACTTCTCAAAAGTGAAGTCGACATTTTCATCTATAAGTAGGGAGTTGGTTTTGTAAAAATGAGAGTTTGGGTGTGAGATAGGTAAATGCATGAGAATTGGGTGCTGTGTATGTAAATTTCCGGGTTTTTTTTTTGTTTTTCTTTTAGGGCAGGGAAAAAATATAGACACAAACAGACCTAAAAGGAAAAACAAGCACAATGGTAGTAGACTCAGAAAATTACGAAACCAAAGGATATACATTTCAAAAATTGAGAGATTAGAGTACCGGAAAAGTGCAGTATCATAATGAGCAGCCTACTTTAAATAATTATGAAGTCCTGTCATTTAGTTCTGTTTATCATCCGCATCCATATAAAGGTTAAGAACATCATTCACAAGGCAGCATAAGAAGGGTTTGATCATCCCTTCCACTAATTCGATTGCATCATCCCGAATCCTGAAACCACTCCTAAGTCCAACCCTTCATTCCCCAAGTATTCAAAATATTAAATCTCTTAAAAAATAGCTTGCATGGGATCAGCTAAAAAAGATTTGCATTAGATATTAGGCTTCAAACTAAGAGAAGGAAATGCCTCCAGTTGCAAATCCCTTCAAAGTTACATCTAGAAACTTTGGTGAGAAAAATCTGAAGTTTTTTTGTAAGGAAAATCGATGCTGATGTCACATTCAATGGATCAAATGTTGAAAAAACTATGAACCGATCAAGAATGATAGTTGACGGAAGAGCGTACCATTTTGAGAGGATGGCGGCGTTTGAAGGCAGGCGGATGGAAAAGCACCGCAAGCTTCCTTTATGCGTACGGTGCTGATAATGATTATATATGCCCTTGGATTGGCTAAGAAGAAATACCGCCGTGTAAGTGTTGTCGTATTATGAAAATACACATTTTATATATTAAATTAATTTATCATACATATATATATATATATATATATATATATACATATATATATATATATATATATATATATATATATATACATACATATCTATAATATGATGTCAACTATTTCTTTAAATTTATAAAATAAATGTATTTAATTTAAAAGTTCTTATCATAGAATCTTAATGCAAATAGCACGAGTTTATGAGCAATTTTTAAGTAAGAAATATTCATACACAAATTAAAGTCATCAAGAATTTTAATTACAAAAAACTTATAGTTAAACTGATCGTGTCGACGAGACAAACGCAATGACGTTGAATTGATCAATCCAAGGCAAATCAAGCCTAAATCAAGCACTTAAACCACTTTTGGAAGCTTTGGGTGGATTACAAATCTGATAAGCTTATAGTTAAATTGAGCATCTCGATAAGACAAATCCAACAAACCCAAGATCACTCAATTATGATCGTTATGCCACTTAAATGTCCACAAAGTGTCGTGCTATGGTGTGGTCTAAAATCTTTTTTATTTGCAGGGGAGATACTCCTAAACTTTATAAATAAAGTCCCACTGTTTCCATGAAGGGGGACCGAGGCCAAGGACAAAGGAGGGAGAGCTGAAGCTAGACGTAGACCTGAACGAGTAGAGCATGATCAAATGTTTAGAGTTGTTTTGGACCGAAGACACGATGAAAACTTTATGCTCTGTTGTAACCGACAAACGCTAGTTCGTCGTCATCACCACTATCTGCCACCCCCTGCCTTGTGAAGTATTGAAGTATGTTATGACGTGATGATGTGCTCTGAATACAATATAATGACACACCTCAAATACGGTGTAACGAAGAAGCCTAAAGATGATATAACATCAAACCTTGAATACAATGTAACTTTCAACAATAACCGATTAAAATTATCGTATTCAAAATAAGATGACCTTCTCCAAACTCATGATATTCTCTCCACTCAACTCTCCACTACGGTCTAAAGCCTATGTGATTCACTACAATGTCATCCCTTTACTACAATCTTGGCGGCCAGTTGACGCTACTACATCTCCCCACTACAACCAAGATAACCAACCACGACCTACAAGGCTCACAGCTCGTGTAACTCCTGTGGGGATAGGTGGCTGAAGGCAGTGGGATTATACTTAGAAGGTCTCAAGGAAGCTGTGGGAGCAATTTGACAGAGTTTCCATAAGAAAATTTCAGCACCCCTGTTTGGCCGTGAATGATGGCTTTTTCCATGGCTGCCTGGTGGAGCTCAGAGCCTGCTGATGGGTGGGTTTAGTTGCTTAGGTGGAGGGCAGATCAGCCCCAGTGAGAAACCAGAGCTAGACAACTCATGGGGTGAATTTTTTGGTTTCATTTGGTGTTAAGTGGCTCTCGGTTTGAGCTCCCCAGACGACTAGGTCTGTCGGTCAGGCTAGAGGAGGTGGCTAGTGGTCAGGTGGGCCAGAGGGCAGGTCATAAGTGGTGTGAGCTTAAGTGGTTAAGTGCTCATTATAAATCTCTTTAAGTTTTACCCATTTAAGGGAGGAAATCCCCTAAATCATGGGACCTTTGGTCCATGGTTCCACTAGAGTGGGCTGGGTGGATCTAACTCAGCCCTATGGGTCCAATGGCTGGCTATGGAGAGCTTGGTTTGGTCACATTTGGCTTGATTTGGCTACATTGGGTCATGGGTTCAATTTAGGTCAATTGGGTTCAAGTTAGGCTAGGTTAGGTTCAAGCTTGGGTTAGGTCCAATTGATTGTTTTAAATGGTATATATGACCGTTAAATAGTGTTTAAAAGATGATTCAGATGGTTTTTGAATAGGTTTGAGGGATCAATCTGGCTTGATTTTGGTATTTAGTCAATTTTGGGCATGTTGGGCTAGCTTGGGTTTAGGTTAGGCTAGGTTTGGGTCTAAGGCCAATTGAAGGTTCCAAATGGTACATGGTGATGTTAGGAAGAGTTCGTGATATTAATTGGGTGGAAATTTTGGGATTGAGACATTCAATTTTGTGGATTTTGGACATGTGACACATTTGGGGCAAATTTGGGGATTTTGGATTTGGTTGGAGTTGGGTGACGTTTGGGCTCAAATTGGGGGCAATTGATGGTTCAATTTTATTTAGGGGAATACCATGAAGGGTTTAGAATTTAAAATTGGGGGAAATTGATTGCCATTGGGTTTAATTTAGGGAGATTTGGTCATATGGTCAAAATTGGGGCTTTTTGGTTTGGGTTCAAATTGAGCTCAAATGTGGGTCAAATTGGGCTTAAATTTGGTTTCAATTGGGGTTAGTGATGTTGAATTAAAGTTTAGAATTGGAATTGGGGAGAATTGAGGTCAATTTGGTGGACATTGGGGGTTATTTGGGCATTTTGGGCCTTGGAGGGCAATTTGGGACTTTTGATTAGATTGGGCAAATTTGGTCAAATTGGATCAAATTGGGTCAAACAAAGTGGTTCAAGTTGAATTTGGGAATATTTGGATGGTTTTGGGAATTTTTGGGAATTTTTGAAAATTTTGGATTTTTTTTAATATGAGGGCATTTTTGTAATTTTGGGCTGGTAGATTTGAGGTGTTTTAGGTATTTTTAGTGGTGAGAATGTTTTGGGATAATTTTTAGGTGATTTTGATAATTTTGGTTGATTTTAGGAATTTTAGGCAAAATTCAGACTTTAGAGGTAACTTGGTCATTTGGTAGAGTTTAAGAGTAAACGGTCAAAAGTTTGGATTTTTTGTAAAATTTGATTCTGAGTGAGATTGATAACCCATTTAAGTCATGGAACAAGGGAACTCCCCATTTTGGACCCTCCATGTACTGGTACTAACCATACCCTAGCCTGGGCTAAATGCATGGGGAAACCACCCACATGAGTTCCAAATGAGTAGGGGATCAAGTGTGGAGAAGCTTGGCTTAGGGCTATGAGGTAGTGTGTGAAAGTGCAATGTGCAAGTGTGTGTGTGTCTCACCCAGACCACTCAGGGTAAGTCCTAAGGCTTGACCATCCTTTAGGGGACTCTCTTGGAGCTTCCTAATACTTGGTCTCATCCTCCTAAATACTTCGAGCTTAAACTTTAAGCATTTGAAAACTTCAAGTGAAGCAAATAAGTGTTTTTTTTTAATTTCCTTGGGGTAAGGGTTCCATTGCTAGTCCTCTAAGATAGTGACCAGGAAAGTCATATGGCTAGACCATAGGCTATTCTAAAGAAATACTAGACCTCAACCAAAAGTGAGGTCAACAGTAGTCTCCCGGTACACAAACTCACCGCCAGAACTTGGTTAGTTTCTTGTGAGGTGAGAGTCTTTTATGTTAATGAGAAGCCCAATTTTCTGGCTGAAATATCTAAACATAACATACCTTATAATCTCTGCAGCTCCCTCACTCCTAGCCTTCAAAGTATGAGGATCAACACAAAGGTTAAGAATGAAGCAATCCTCTCCATCAACCTTCTTATCTCCAATTCACTATGCATTCACAAACATGTTTGTCGTTGTCAAAAAATTGATGCCCTACAATAAATCACTCCAACTGATAAACAACCAATGATTTCAGGCCTTATGACAACATGTTGTGTGTAAAATGGTGGTTGGATGTAGTTGGAAATCAATATTGATTTCAAACTATAAAAAAGCCAACTAAATTTCCATAACTAGTTGGTTAAATTGTAAAACACAAATTTATTAAGGAAGGCTGTCATACAACCCACTTAATTTCTGTGTATTGACATAACGAAACACCTAAACTTCAAATTTTTGACACATGCCACCTTACTTTTTCATAAAGAAAAAGTGTATTTGACTTTTTAAAAAGTTAAAAATGGTGATATTTTTTATTTAATAACAAAGATTTGGGTTTTATACATGTAAAAAAGTAACAATATAGGTGTTAGATACACGAAGAAAAAGAGAATTAGGTGGTATGTATATAAATGCCGCATGAGTTAAAGCAAAGTCTAAATTAGGCCACACAAAATTGGAAGATATACATACACAGGACTCAAATCCTATTTATTTACATATTTAACATCTAAACATTAATCTTTACACAAAACGTGCATTTCACTTTTTAAGAGAAGTAAAAATGTTGGTATTTTTGATGTGATTTGAACGATTTGGCCACTATAAATGTAGAAAAGTTTAGGTATTAGATATGTAAATATATAGGAATTGTGTTATATGTAAACTCACCATGTAAAATTTTTCTATTGTAAGAAAATGAAGTTCATTAAAAAAGTTATTTATATACCTGAAGTGCTCGAAGAAGAGGACAAACAGTGCCCTTGGGGACATGAGCGCCGAGTCATGGGGTGTGCCTCCAAACTATCTTGTCATTACAACCAACGTGGATCTGGCTGCCACTAACAACGAGCTCAACATACCACATCGACGGGGCTGTAATCGTTGAGAAACGAAGCAGTGGTGGTGTCCCAATACACAAACACACCGCCAGAACTTGGTTGGTTTCGAGTGAAGTGAGAGTCCTTCATGTTGATGAGAAGACCAGTTTTCTAGCTGAAATATCCAAACATAACATATTTTATAATCTCTGTAGCTTCCTCACTCCTAGCCTTCAAAGTATTAGGATCAACACAAAGATTAAGAATGAATCAATCCTCCATCAACCTTTTCCTCTCCAACGCACCGTGCATTCGCAAACATGTTTGTCATTGTTAAAGGATCAAGGCTTACAACAAATCACACCAACTGATAAAAAACCAATGATTTCATGATTTGTGACAACATGCTGTGTGTAAAATGATGGTTGGATATTGTTGAAAATCAATATTGATTTCAAACTATAAAAAAGCCAAAAAAAAAAATCTATAACTAGATGGTAAAATTGTCAAACACAAATTTATTAAGAAAGATTGACATACAACTCACTCGATTTTTATGTATTGACATAATTCAACACCTAAACTTCAATCTTTTGGCACATGCCACCTAAAGTTTTCATAAAAAAATGTGTATTTCATATTTTAAAAGTAAAAAATGATGATATTTTTATTCAATAAGCAAGATTTGGGTTTTATAAATGTAAAAAAGTAAAAATATAGGCGTTAGATACATGAAGAAAAAGAGAATTATGTGGTATGTATGTAATGCCACATGAGTTAAAGGAAAGTCTCAATTAGGCCATGCAAAATTGGAAGATATTCATTCACACAACTCAATTCCTATGTATTTACATATTTAACATCTAAATATTAATCTCTACACAAATTGTGCATTTCACTTTTTAAGAGAAGTTAAAGTGTTGGTATTTTTGATGTGATTTGCAAGATTAGCCACTATAAATGTACAAAAGTGTAGGTATTATATATGTAGATAAATAGAAATTGTGTTATATGTAAACTACCTCTCTAAAATTTCTTTATTATAAGGAAATAAAGTTTATTAAAAGAGTTATTTATATACCTGAAGTGCTCGAAGAAGAGGACGAACAGTGCCCTTGGCGGCATGAGCGCCGAGCCATGGGGTGTGCCGCAAACCATCTTGACATTACAACTAGCGTGGATCTTGCTGCCACGGATAGTGAGCTCAACATAACACATCGAAAGGGCTATAATCGTTGAAAAATGAAGTAGTGGTGGCCTCCCAGTACACAGACTCACCGCCGGAACTCGATTGGTTTCTTGTGAGGTGAGAGTCCTCCATGTGGATGAGAAGCCCAGTTTTCTGCCTGAAATATCCAAACATAACAAACCTTATAATCTCTGCAACTCCCTCACTCCTACCATTCAATGTATGAGGATCAGCACAAAGCTTAAGAATGAAGCAATCATCTCCATCAACATTCTTATCTCCATTACACAGTGCATTCACAAATTGTTTGTCTTCGTCGAATGATCGAGGCCCTACAACAAATCACTTCAACTGATAAAAACCAATGATTTCAGGCCCCGTAACAAATTTTGTGTGTAAAATGGTGGTGGGATGTAATTGGAAATCAATATTGATTTCAAACTATAAAAAAGCCAACAAAATATTCATAACTAGATTGTTAAATTGTCAAACACAAATTTGTTAAGGAAGATTGACATACAAACCACTCAATTTCTATGTATTTACATAATAGAACACCTAAACTTCAATCTTTTGGCACATGCCACCTTATTTTTTTCATAAAAAATGTGTGCTTCACTTTTTATAAAGTTAAAAATGGTGATATTTTTTATTCAAAAAGAAAAAATTGGGTTTTATAAATGTAAAAAAAATAAATATTTATGTGTTAATATATGAAGAAAAAGAGAATTAGGTGGTATGTATGTAAATGCCGCATGAGTTAAAGCAAAATCTCAATTAGGGCATGCAAAATTGAAAGATATACATACACACCACTCAATTTCTATGTATTTACATGTTTAACATCTAAACATTAATCTTGACACAAAATGTGCATTTCACTTTTTAAGAGAAGTTAAAATGTTGGTATTTTTTATGTGATTTGAAAGATTAGACCGCTATAAATGTACAAAAGTTTAAGTATTAGATATGTAGATATATAAGAATTGTGTTGTCTGTAAACTCCCCTATAAAATTTCTCCATTGCAAGGAAATAAAGTTCATTAAAAGATTCCGCCAAACTTTCTTGCCATTACAACCAGCGTGGATAGTGCTGCCACCGACTGCTTACTTAACATACCACATTGATAGGGCGATAGTTGTTGAGAAACGAAGTAGTAATGGTCTCCAAGTACACAGACTCACCGCCAGAACTTGGTTGGTTTCTTGTGAGGTGAGAATCCTCCATGTGGATGAGAGCCCAATTTTTTGGCTGAAATATTTAAACATAATATACCTTATAATCTCTACAGCTCCCTCACTTCTAGCCTTCAAAGTATGAGGTTCAACACAAAGTTTAAGAATGAAGCAATCCTCTCCATCAACGTTCTCTCCAATGCACTGTGCATTCACAAACATGTTTGTAGTCATCAAAGGATCGGGCCCCACAACAAATCACTCCAACTGATAAAAAACCAATGATTACAAGCATTGTGACAACATGTGTGTATAATGGTGGTTGAATATAGTTGGAAATAAATATTGATTTCAAACTGTAAAAAATCCAACAAAAAATCCATAACTAGATGACTATATTGTCAAACACAAATTTGTTAAGGAAAATTGACACACAAATCACTCGATTTCTATGTATTGACATAATTGAACACTTAAACTTCAATCTTTTGGCACATGCCACCTTATTTTTTCATAAAAAAGGTGTATTTCACTTAAAAAAAAGTTAAAATGGTGGTATTTTTTTATTCAATAAGAAAGATTTGGGTTTATAAATATAAAAAAGTAAACATTTAGTTGTTAGATACATGAAAAAGAGAATTAGGCGGTATGTATGTACATGCCACATAAGTTAAAAGCAAAGGCTCAATTAGGTCATGCAAAATTGGAAGTTATACAAATACACCACTCAATTCCTATATTTTTACATATTTAACATGTAAACAATAATCTTGACACAAAACGTGCATTTCACTTTTTAAGAGAAGTTAAAATTTTAGTATTTTTGATGTGATTTGAAAAATTTGGCCACTATAAATATACAAAAGTTTAGCTATTAGACATGTCGATATATAGGAACTGTGTTGTATGTAAAGTCCCATAGGTGCCAACCATAGGGCGCTAAGGTCTCATATTTGAAGTCTAGGACTTGACACTAGGAAAGTTGGGCACCTAGATGCCAGCTCCAATATTAACAACCCGAGAGTTCGACGCCTAGGCCCCAACCACTGGGCACCAAGGCCTCAAACCTAAAGGCCAGAGCATTGGCCCCGGATAAGTTGGGCGCCTAGGCACCATAATCGAATTCTAAGCAGTTGCAGTAGTTTGATCCACCTGTTCGACTTGTCGTTTGGGCGGACCAGAGGCAATTTGAACGGAGAATACTAAAGGCTATTTAAGAGAGACTTGGAGATATTGGAGAGGGCTGCTGTTGGACAAAAGAAGGAAGTTCCGCTGATCATGGGAGATACATCTATAGTGTGGAAGACTTGCTCTAGGCTAGAGAGAGCAAGTCTATAGTAGAGAATTGGTGAGAATCTAAGTGTTAAAGTGAGGAGAGTCTATAGAGACACAACAAGGGCTTGTGTGGAGTATTATAAAGGTTGTATTGAGGGAGAGAGATAAGTATATTGAACTTTGTTGTAAACAGTTTGGTATGTAGATTTATTTGTTTCAATGAAATCTAGAGGTGTTTCCTCTATGTTTTCTGAGTAATCTCCTATACCTTTTCCTTGTGGTAATGTAGTAGGATGTGCAAAAATGTGAAAATGATTTTAAATTGCCTTTAACTTGTTAATGTGATGATCTTCCTTCTGCTTTTCATTTACGTATCATTCTAGCCAAATAGTTTGTTAAAATCTGTTGTGAATCCATAACGACTCGGGAGAGCCATGACATTAACAACTAGGAAGATCGCGTTGAACTATAGGGTATGAAGCAAAAGTATCCTATAGAGAGATGCAAATAAATAGAGAGATATTCGTTATTGGGTTCCAAGTGGGGCATAAAGAATTAAGATTACTTTAACCAAACTACTTTATGCACTAGGGAGAGGGTAAATAAGATAAATGCTTATATTTGTCACTAGTCACATTTTAGTTTGCATTTTCTCATTTTCTACACTTCACTACTATCACTGCAAGGAAATGCAATTTTAACACCTGGTTATCACCAATCATAAGGTAATTAGAATTTATGTAGTAGAAACTTTAAATTTATTTGCATTGCATTAGGATCAGTTATAACAACTTAAATCAATTTAAATTCCAAATTGAGGACAAATTAAGTAGGCTAGAAATTTTTCCTAACTTTGTTTACCGTGTGTTCTTTGTGGGATCGACAATCCAGACACAATATAATCCGACACTACTTTGACCGTGCACTTGCGTAATCCACCTGCATTTTGAAGCATCTGCTAGGGTCACCACATGACATTTTGTGGACATTTAAGTGGCTTAATAGTCATAATTGAGTGATCTTGGACTCGTTGGATTTTTCTTATCGAAACACTCAATTTGACTATAAGCTCGTCAAATTTGAAATTCATCTTACTTTCCAATTAGCCACCCAAAGAATCCAAAAGTGGTTTAATTGCATGATTCCAGCTTGATTTGACTTGGATTGGACTAATTCAGTGTCATTGTGTTCGTCTCGTCAACTCAGTCGGTTTAAGTGTAAGTTTTTTTAAATTAGAATTCAAGATGATCTTTAATTAGAGTATAAATATTTTTTGCTAAAAAATTGCTCAGAAACTCGTGTTAACTGCATCGAGATTCATGCCAAGAACTTTAAATTAAATACATTTATTTTGTAAATTTAAATAAATAGTTGACATTATATATATATATATATATATATATATATATATATATATATATATATATATGATAAATTTAATTATTACGTATTTTCACAATTAAAATGACACCACCTACGAGGCCCTCTAGCCGAATTGTTCACTGTCCGAGCCCATTAGGCATTTCTTCTAAACCCATCCAAGGGCATATATATATATATTCATTATAAGCACCACCGCATAATAACGCATAAAGGAAGTTTGCGAAGCTAGCGGTGCTTCGTGTTTAGGGTTTCCATCCGCCTGCCTTCAGTCGCCGCCATCCTCTCAAAATGGTACGATCTTCCGTCAACTATCATTCTTGATCGGTTCATAGTTTTTTCAACCTTTGATCCATTGAATGTGACATCAGCATCGATTTTCCTTACAACAAAACTTCAGATTTTTCTCACCAAAGTTTCTAGATGTAACTTTGAAGGGATTTGCAACGGGTGGCATTTCCTTCTCTTAGTTTGAAGCCTAATATCTAATGCAAATCTTTTTTAGCTGATCCCATGCAAGCTATTTTTTAAGAGATTTAATATTTTGAATACTTGGAGAATGAAGGGTTGGACTTAGGAGTGGTTTCAGGATTCGGGATGATGCAATCGAATTAGTGGAAGGAATGATCAAACCCTTCTTATGCTGCCTTGTGAATGATGTTCTTAACCTTTATATGGATGCGGATGATAAACAGAACTAAATGACAGGACTTCATAATTATTTGAAGTAGGCTGTTCATTATGATACTGCACTTTTCTGCTACTCTATTCTCTCAAATTTTGAGATGTATAGCCTTTGGTTTCATACTTTTCTGAGTCTACAACCATTGTGCTTGTTTTTCCTTTTAGGTCTGTTTGTGTCTATATTTTTTCCCCGCCCTGAAAGAAAAAAAAAAAAACTCGGAAATTTACATACACAGCACTCAATTCTCATGCATTTACCTGTCTCACACCGGGACTCTCATTTTTACAAAACCAGCTCCCTACTAATGTGAAGTGGTGAAAAAGGTAAATTGGGTGCCTGGTTTGTAAAAATGAGAGTTTGGGTGTGAGATAGGTAAAATCATAATGATGGGCTGCTGTGTATAAATTCCCCAAAAAAAATTATTCGTAGTGAACGTCCCAGCAGATGTTGTATGGGAGGAAAGTTTGGTAGTAAAAGGAAATGGACACAGTGGAAGCTCTATTTTCAGATGACTTTATGAAATTAGCAACTCCTTGCTCCTTATGAAGTTACACAACCTGTTGGGAGGTTAAAGATCTTGCATGATTAAGCTGAAATGGAATGCACAAATGTAAGGGGCTGTTTGGCAGCAATCAATATTGACTCAATTAGAATTTGGTAAACTCTATAGATTGGATTTATTTAATCTTATGTGGGTTAAAACCCGAAAACTATTTGGTGTTGAGTCGAGTTAAATCTAAGCATAGTATTTGGCTTCTTGTCTCAGGATTTAAGCATTCATAAGAATGGGACATTTTTGTATGTTAACTTTGCTTGTATCAACATTAATTAGATTTATTAAATATCTCAATTAATGATTAAATAATAACTTTTATCTTGACAAACTAAATCTAAAAAAAATCAGTTAAGATAATGAGTTTTTAGTTAGATAATATTAGTTATTAAGATTAAATTACTTGCTTGATTAGCACACACATATATATATATATATACATATATATATATATACATATATATATATATATATATATATATCTGTGTGTGTGTGTGTGTGTGTGTGTGTGTGTGTGTGTGTGTGTGAGTGGATACTTGATCCACTCTATTTTTGTTAATTAAATTATAATAGCTGAGATTGATGTCCTAATTAATCATTAATTAAAATTTTATGAAATTAATTAAATATAATAAAATTTAATTGATCAACTTGTGTCATAAATAATATTTATTTCTTTAAATCAATTCATTTTCTTATTAGTTGAGAGTAATCATCAAGCTTAATTTATATAATTTAATTATTATAATTAGTGTATTATTAATTATACTCATCTTTCTTCCCCAACTCCTATCCCACAAATTCTCCAAAAACTTAAAGGAGAAAGAGGGCTGGAAGTTGCAACGGGTGCTTTCTAGGAATGACATTAATGGAAGCAGCTGTGTGTGAAGAAGTTATTATGGCGTGTGGATTTGCTAAATGATAATTTAGAATTTACTAAATTTGGTATTGGAGGCTGAAATGTGGCAAAATGGGATTTAAGATTCTATAGGATTTGAATTGTTTTTTTTTTTGTAATTATTTAGCAGGATTTATGCTAAGTACTACCTAAATCTTGGGTAAATTCTGCTAGCAAGTGGCCCTTAAGAGTAACTAAAGATGTTCAAGTTGATTCTTAAGTTTATTAAAAAAAGTTAATCTAAGGGCCAAGCAAGGTTGGATTTACATTAGAATGACAATATCAGAGAGCTGTATCCGTGAGTGGTTAGCTAGACTCATCAAATTTGTCCAAGCATGAAAGGCAATTCATCCTATTCTAGTCTTTCTTATGCTCAAAATTAGATGTTCTTGATTTCATTGGATTCATTGCTTTGAGAGAATCTTTTGGTGAGATAATCATGTAAGTTTGAGCTTCTTCGGTCTTTCAATTAGTTTTTTCAATAAATTTGAGTATCAATTGGGCCTTTTGGAGCTGCTTTTAGATTCACGTATTGTGTTAGAAACTGCTTTATCAGGTTGATCTTCTACGAACCAAACATAAGTACATTCGTAAGAGTCTGTGTTGATCTTTTAAAAATTATGAGAGCATATTATATATAATCTTTATGCAGCTCTTCATTTTTTACTTGTATCACCATTTTGTTCCGGTTTTTCCAAGCGGATAATGATGTTTTATTTTGTATCATGTGATGAACCTCTTTCTGTATCATGAAAAGCATCTCTTATCCAAGGATAGGCACTTACAGATTGTAGATTTGTAATATTTAATTGGTATTTAATGAACATTGAGCGACTCCTGCTTGTAACATACCACTCAATTCCTATGTATTTACATATTTAACATCTATACTTCAATTTTTACATGCATATCACCTTTTCTATGCATGAAAAGGTTTTTTAAAAGTTAAAGTGATGGTATTTTGTATGTGATATTAAAGATTATCGTGGTACAAATGTAAAAAGTAAATTTTGGTGTTAGCTATGTCAATACTTAGGAATTGTGTGGTATATATGTAAATACCTCTGTATAGTTGTTCAAAGCAATTAAATTTTACACTTCTGTTGTATTTTTTCTGAAACTGTCAAATGGTATTGTGCGATGAAGATTTTGAAGTAGTAAGAGGAATTTTGAAGGATTTCATTATTGTAATCTTAAACTTCTCTCAGGGTTTTAAAAGAGAATATACAAGATTTGTGATTAGATTCTTTACTTTGACAATCACAAGGGCTTGTACTCATGCATTTATGTAATGTGCATCCAGTTAAATGTCAGTCTAATTCCTAGATGAATAGAAAAACCATTTTTTGGCCCTCGATGGCCCTATAGCTCTTAAATTTGAATCCCTGAACAATCTCTTTTTCATATAGGGCTAAAAATTGCTTTAATAAAAATTCCAATTTCCTTCTGAATTCTGAATTACTAATTAATTAGTCAACTGTTTTTATTTTATTTTATTTTGTGAGGACTTGTATAATCTATTGACTCAATTTTTGCTTGTTGACATAGACAAAGCGAACAAAGAAGGCAGGAATTGTTGGGAAGTATGGTAAGTTTCACCATAAACTGAGGAATTGCTTGAGATTAATTTGTTTTTTGTTTTCGTTTTTATTATTTGTTCTTAAAAATATGTTTTTGAAGAGTGTTTTTTACATGTTTTTTATTTTTGGTTTCTAAAAACAAGCTCATAATTTTGAAAACACCCAAAACTATTTTTAGATGTTTTGAATATTTTTAAAACAATCATATCTTACTTAAATGTCCAAACAAATTTTGTTTTAAATCAAAACATAACAAAAAAAAAAATAAATAAATAAAAAATAAAAATGATCCCAACCGGCCTCCCTAGTATTCCATATTAGTTTGATCGATACTTTGTAAGCTTTGAAGAACCTTGCTATTAGTTGTTTAGTTGTGTCCTTTCATCTGAAATCATTCAGGCACCCGTTATGGTGCGAGTTTGAGGAAGCAGATAAAGAAAATGGAAGTCAGCCAGCATGCTAAGTACTTCTGTGAGTTCTGTGGCAAGGTAAATGACTTCAGTGCAGAGCTTGTTTTTTCTTATTTGATTGACATGGTTGACTTGAAAAAAATATGGCTTCTTAAATCCAGTATGCTGTGAAGCGGAAAGCTGTTGGTATATGGGGATGCAAGGACTGCGGCAAAGTTAAAGCTGGCGGTGCCTATACTCTGAAGTAAGACGCCTCTCTCCTCAGTCTCTTTTGTAGTCTCATTTTATTTAATTTTCTGGATGTTGAGCTTTAGTGACAATTAGGTAAACAATTTGTGATTAGAGTATGCTTTGACTTTGGTTTTTAAACTGGAGAGATGACTCTCTACAAACTCTTCCACAAGCCTTGCACATTTTTTATTATCTTATTTGACACCAAAACATGCCATCTAACTATTACATATTTTTTGTTTTTTTGTTTTTTGTTTTGAATGGGTTGGGCAACAAAACATATTTCTTGTTTAGCAGTGATATTGAACTGCCCATATGCTAGTTGACTTGCATTTGTGAATTACCCCCACAGTTTAGTGACATTACTATTATTGTAGTACAAGAGATTCAAATGACAACTTGAATAATCAATCTAGCATTTTTTTAGATTTAGCAAATACGCTTGAATTGTTTGTAGGCTACTGATCATACCAGCAGTGCTCATGAAAACCTAAAGAGTCGATTTAAGTGCAACCGTTTGTCAATTTTGCGCTTGTGCTCAATGCTACGAGTTGGAGTTGAGCTTGTGGCTCATAAGCTAACTTATTCGTTGTGAAAGATAGAAGTTGATTTCTTGTTCCAGAAGTAGTTGTGATAAACCGATTACAAGATTGAACATTTCAGGTAGGAAGTAATACAAAATCAGTTAAGGTAAATGATAAAGACAACTTATGAATATTTCTGATGCCTTTTAATTGTACTATAGATTAGCATTTTATAAATGAGTCAGGCTCATGAGTTAATGAGGTGAGTTAAAGTTGGCTCATAATTCGAATCATTTAGGAAGTTTAGCATTATTAAGCTCAGGAGTTCACACCCCCAGGATCATTTATCCATGGTTTGTTCAACTGCATGGCATTTACATACACATCATCAAGTTCCTATGTATTTACATATCTAACATCTAAACAATACTTTTTTCACTTTTATACCTTCCACATCACACCAAAGAACCACTATTTTAACTTTTAAAAAGTGTGATGCACCTTTTCATGCTCGAGTAAAGTGGCTTATATGTGAACATTGAAGGGGTGAGGTATGTATGTAAATCTTCCTTTTTTTAAAAAAAAAGATGGATTTTTGTATTAGTATAAGAATATAGGATGAAGGAAGAAGTTGCTGACACATTTCTTTTCATTTGTTCTCAGCACTGCAAGTGCAGTTACTGTTCGAAGCACCATCAGAAGGCTAAGGGAGCAGACAGAGAGTTAGTTCGACCATTTTCCTTGCGTAGAACCGGCTAATCATGGCCTCCATAATTAAATTTATAAGATTATGCTTTAACAGGGATTTCAATTTGTATCTTTCTGCTGTTATGGTAGTGGACTTAAGTTTATTTTTCTTGGTTTAAAGCTGTTAAATCCAGGATTTTTTTGAGTTTCCAGCAAAATTTTAAAACTATTTCTTTTTGTAATTCTTATCTTAATGCATGGTTTGGAGACTAATTTCTGAGAAATTTATGGTAGGGGCAGAATATTTGGCTTGCTTCTTTCCGAACCAATTCTAACTTTGTGGAATAGCAGGGGTGTGATGTGGGAATATGCTGGGAAATTTTAGCGAATTTAATTGTAAATAAATGCATATTAAATATACAAGATCTTGGTTAAGATGGCTATATATATATATATATATATATATATATATATATATATATATATATATATATATATATATATATATATATATATATATATATAATATGAGAGGGTGTCCTATAAAAGTAGGGCTCATTATTGAATTTTTTAATCGCATAAATGCAATTTTCTTCTTAGTGAAGGTGAGGAAGATATCACTAACAATTTGTGTTATGTTATGGACTTCATGGTTTTCGTCTTTTAAAGGAAAGCATGTCACACGATTTGACCTTTGGTCATTTGTGAGGTTAAAATCCCTTGATAAATATGACCCGGAAGAGTTATGATTTCAACCAACTTATGCATGCCACACTTTGGAATGAGTCATTATGATCACTCAAGAGGGAGTGCAAATAGATAGATAAGTTTTGATGGACGTACAATTGATGTTTCTAAGGTGACATATTAGATTTATTTTATTAATTCGGTTTAGAGTTTGGATTGTAAGGGTCTTTAATGTCCTATATATAGGACACAGTGGGTAATCTGAAGGTGAGATGTCAGAATTTACTCAGCACTACTACACAAGCTGGTGGCAAACTCTAGGTTAGCCAATATTCCCTGCTAGCACCGAGAGGGGGTAAATGATAGATATGCTCTTATTTATCACATTACATCATTTTATATTTTTAATCATTTAAATTCTACATTGTTTAAAATCTCTTTGCAAAGAGCAATATCTTTTCATAACATTCAAACATTTTTTATACTTTATCAGTCTTTTGAATTTTATTAAACTGCTTAGATTTAGTTTTTAAGGGTGGTGCTATAGCGCCATACTAAATACTCTTTTTGCTCCATTTTGCTCTCATTTTCTCTAAATGTCCATTACATGTATCTGAAGCAAAAAACCTGCAAAACACCTTCCTTTAAAGTGCAATAGCATCTAAAATGTGCATAAAATGATCATAAAATTTACACTAAAAACAAATATTTTTAGGTGAATTAGGAAGTAAGTCCAAATAGGAAGCTAGTTGTGGATACACTTCTCACCAGGAAGACCCTTTGAGGATAAATGATAGATAAGGTCTCCACCCACCCCTTAGAAGACGAGCCCATAAGGTAAACCTTGGTGGGAAACTAGTAGTGGACAAGGTTTTCAATAGGAAGGCTCCATGAGAACAAGTGGTTGAGAGGGTCTCTACTCAATAAACTTAGTAGATTATAAGACTAAAAGATACAGGTACATCAAAATTATTACAAGGCTAAAAACCTTAGAAAGTACAGTATATCAAAAGCCTCATAAGACACAAGACTCAAAAGACACAGAACTCAGAAGGCACGAGCCTTAAAAGGTACATAATTTTTCTTTAAACAAAGCATATGTGCTAACGTTGATTATAGACTTCTACATGTTTGAGAAGCCAAATAATCTCAAAAGGTATAAGCTTGATAAGATTTTGATGCCATTATGCTCCTACTAAGGAGATAAAGGCATCAACAACATCTTGTAATAGCCTAGGAGATGGGACAACCACAACTCAGAAGAAAAGATAGAAACAACCTCAGAAGCAATGTAAAAGTATTTTACTACCTTAAGCAAAATAAAGATGTATAGACAGACACACTATCACCATGTACAAATGATATATAAATATAATTTGTGAATTAGTTATGCATGATTTTATGTGTGACTAAAACGAATGAACTCGATGATTTCTGTTTTGATGTTTGAGTGAGACCAATCATCTAACAAATTAGTTTTGATTCGTGTACGTCAAAAAAAATGCTGATGGAAATTGTATTTAATTGAGTTGTCCACCTCTGCTATAGACCAACACAGACTAGTACATATAATACAACAAGTCAGCAGAAGAGAAGACATTGATCTACTACAACATCCTCCTTGTTATCAGAACCACACCTTCATCTTTTCTTCTTCAAAAGCCAACGCTCTCGTTTAAAAAGCCTATAAAGTCTCTATGTGCTGACTGAGGAGTTATCATTCTTGTGCTTGTTAAGAAGATGGTTGATCTTTGCAAGCTCGATCTTCCATGCCCTTGAGAAAGGGTCAGCTCATCTTTAAATGGTGTCGGCATTACCTCCTCGAAATTCCTGTACATCCACTAATTTTTAGGGTTCGGGATTGTCCAAACATCAATATCTTAGCAAATTAAAAAATATCCTCCAAAAATTGTGACAGTAATGCGATAAATCTCCTCCAAAAATCTTCATAGAAGCACAAAAAAATTTCTCTACAAAGCACGACAGCAGCGCAAGAAATCACCGTTGAAAGGTGAGAGGGCGGTGTAGGAAATCTCCTCATGAATGCACGACAGTAGTGTAAAAAACATTCACTGGAAAGAACGATAGTAGTCTGAGAAATCTCCTACTAAAAGCATGAAAATAACAATAAAAATCTCCTATGGAAAGTGTGATAGCAGCATCAAATATCTTCTTAGAAAAGCATGAAAGCAATGCGGAAAATCTCTTTCAGAAAGCGTGAAAGCAACAAAAAAAATATCCTCCAGATAGCGAGATAGTAGTGCGGGAAATCACGTTCGAACATTACAGCAACAACGCGAAATGGAGTTTTGTTGATTGCATAAAAAAGCTGGGAGACTCCAATTAGCGGATTAAGGGAGCTTCGTTGAACACATAAATAGGCAGAGAGACCTCAAAGTGAGTAGCAGCAGCCTTGAAGGGGAGCTCTTTTGACCGTACAAAAAGTCGGAAAGACTCTCACATGAGCATCAACAATGTCGAAGGGGAGTTCCGTTGATTGCAAAAATAGGTAGGGAGACTCCGAGGCGAGCAGTAACAACGCCAAATATGAGCATTTTTTATCATGCAAAGATGGGAGAAAATTATAAATTGGGCAATAACAATGCCAATGGGAGCTCTGTTGATTGACAAACATGTTGAGAGAATCTGAAGTGAGTAGCAACAATACAAAAAGGATGCCATGTTGATCGTACAAACAGGTCGGAAAAATATGAGATGACAATAACAACACCAAAGGAGAGCTCTGCCGATCACATAAACAGGCGGGAGACTCCAAGGTGGGCAGTAACAATGCAAAATGGGAGACCCATTGAGTACACAAACAATGAGGGAGACTTCAAGGTAGGTAATAAAAATGCCAAGACGAGCTCCGTTGATAACTCAAATAGGCCAGAAGACTCCAATTCTTCCTCCACTTTATGACAATTTTATATGCTTAAGAAGACAAAAATGTTAAAAAATAGATAAAATCTGGACTTACCCAGCTTACTGCTCTTTTATCATTTGATTTAGCCCATATTGACGACCGAATAGTGTTTACATGTAGACTCACTCAATGCTGCTATGAAGAAACATCCACCGCCCAATTCAGCTCCCACAAGATGTCATACCACCATTCGTTCCACGGTAACACCATTTTGTTGACATATAAATCTTGTTGTTCAGATTTCCTGTTGTATAATGCACGATCTACATAATAGGTGAAACCACAGTCCCACCATCCAAGTGTGAACCAGGACCTATCGTGCGGACCCATAATTGAGATCCTGTGGATCTAGTGACCCAGGTCGAAGCGAACGACGTGCAATCAGGGAGATTCCACTTGTAGTGTGCCAAACTTTTACTGGACTTTGGCCATTTCTGCCATCTGTGTTAATCAAATCGAGTGTCTCTGTAAAACGAATCCAATGAGCCTAAGATCACTCAATTCTGACACTGTTACGACATTTAAATGTTTAGAGAATACCGTTCGATCAAAGGGATCTCTCTGGGTCATCCGATAGAGTGATATAAAATATTTCCTTATCTTTTAAAATACCTCTCATAGACTCTATAAATAGAGCCATACCCCCTTCATGACGAGACTAATAGCCAAAGCTAGATCGTGAATAAGATGAAGATTGATCTTGGAGAAGGATTGGGAGAAAGAGTTGAATTCTAATATTCTACACTAAAAATATTGTGAACGCATCCCGCTCCTACAGTCGTCGGCTACCATCGACAACTGTTGACCACCGCTCAACAGCGGCTACTGTCAATCGCTCATTAGCCATAGTCGACCTCTCGACAGCCACCCTTGCTCGTTACGATGAAACCCCTTACAAAGTCATAATGTACACTACATAGTAACAAAGCATTCTTTGGAGCAACACACCATGGAGATGATGTAGCAATAACGTGAACATGTTGCAACGCAATGTAGCAAAGCATCCCTATGGGGATGTTACAACACACCCTGAATATAGCAAAATGACTTGCCTCGTATACGGTGCAACAAAACTTTCCAAAGACTGTGTAACAACACAACCTGCAATAACTGCTCACGACTACTGTCATATTCATGATACGATGAATTTCTCTAAACTTCTGAAAGTCTCTCTTTGCAACCTACCATTATGGCCTACATGATCGACTGTGGCCTATGTGGTCCACACTCATGCAGCTCCAAACTCCGATCTCTGTGGCCTACGGACGTTATAACATCCCTCCATTACAACTAACGCTGCCAATTACACCCTACATGGTCCACAACTCATGTGGCCCCCAACTTAGGCCTTTGCGGCCTACGGAAATTATTGTAGTTTGCTACTATGACCCATGTGGCTAATAACGGCCTAAGTGGATCATAGCTCCTACAGCTTCCTACTATGACCTCTGTGGCCAATTGACACAGCCATCTAAGACATATATGACAAACTACAACCACGACTTTCAACTATAACCTTTTACTACAAGCTAGTACTACAACCACTATCTACAACATTCACAATGGACTAGGGCCTTTATAGTAATCGTCTACAGCCTTCACGGCCCGTTACGACTATTATCGCTGAAAAACCGATGCACATCAATTTTACATTCCCATCTTCCTTAATTAAGGGGAATAAATGTTATGTGTACTCACCATTATATATTGATTTATTTAATTGAGCAAAGCCCTGTGATTTTTTTTGCCTTTTCAGGGTGTTCAACGTAAAAAATTATGTTGTCTGTAACTGTCCCTTTAATTACTTACGTGTATGCTGGATTTTAGTTCAACAATAGGATACTAAATAATCACTCTACCGCTGCAAATCTTCCAACACACATTAAGTGTTATAATTGAATGATTAATTAGAAAATAAATTATAATAAATTAATATAAAAAATAAATATCAAATCATTAAAAATTTAAAGACAACTTTCATTATTAAAATATTTTGAGTATGTTCTATATTAAGATTTATTTAAATAAGCAGACTCATAAGCTAAGAAGTTGTGTTGGAGTTGGCTTGCCACAGTTAATCGAGCTTAGCTTAGCTCATGAGCCACTTATCAAATTAGTTCATTCAAATCGAATCACAGGTTAGCTTGGCTCAGTTATAATCTTAAAGTAAATGAATTGGTGAAATCATTGTAATGGAGATTGCTCATGTAGAAAATGGGATATGTCTTTAGAGAAGGATTATTGAATATGTGGTTGATCTTTGAAATTAATTATTGGGGTCAATATTTAGCCCTCTTATCAGCTAGAAAAATAATCCGTCGAAGACAAAAATCATCCTTTCTCAATTTTGATCAGCTGTCAGGCGGACAAGAGCATGAAAGGATTCTCAGGTTAGAGGAGAAAGCTATGGTTTACTCGAAAAAATGCAATAACACATAATGAAGTTAACAAAGTTCTCATGGCTTTAATCAGATTCGAATCAATTGAAATTAATTTCTCTTCACATTAGTTTGAGATTCTTAAAAAGCTTATTTATTGTATACGTCAATGTTAAAGAATTATCGATCTTAAATGTGTAAATGTGAAAAGTTATGGCTCACTAAAACTAATTTAAGTTAAATGATATCAGTCCAAACATAAATATTATAGGGAAAGCAATCTAAAATCAAATAAAATTTCCCTTACAAAATAGAAAAAGTTTTCCATCCGGACGTGCCATGTCGTTCACCGCTGACATGTACAGTGACGTGGTACTTGACGATTGGCCATTCGGACATGCGTTGCCCAGACGGAATATTTCCTCTACAAAATAAGCATCCATATATCGGGCTGTATTCGAGCCGAGTCGAGCCGAATTGATCATTGTTCGGATTTGGTTTGATATAATTATAAGTTGTTCATGTTCGGCTTGAGCTTGTGTCGAGCTTTCATATATAGTCAAGTTTGATTTGTATAAATTTTATATTGCTTGAACTTGATTTGTACTTTATTTGTTTATGAGAAGTGAACGAGTATTTAAATAAGCTAATAAATGAGCTAAAAATTCAAACAAGTATCCAAATTTTCATATAAAAAAATCAATAATAATTTTACAAAATTAATCGCAACTACTAATTTTTTGATTATTAACTCTAAACCCTACAATCTTAAATATAATTTCTCATATATTTTTGCCCTAAATTCCTCACTTATGGGTTGTTTAGCTGAATGATTGTAGCATTTAAGTATGATTTAACCTAAATCTTACCAAGAAACGCCATCAAATGATTTCTAGGATTAAAGAACAGTAAAAAACAAAAAATTAGACATACTTGTGTAGGTGAAAGGACTATCAATACACCTCACATGTGACCAAATTTTTATGGAGATTATATAAAAATTGAATTTTTAGGATATAAAATTAGATATACAACCGAATTAGAAAAATAGAAATATTAATCTGATATAGCTAAAAAAAATAACAGCTTTAAGCATTTGCAATATTTGTTACTTAAACGAATATAGTTGTGATTATCAAAAGTTCTTTTATGACATTTTAGCAAATGATCGATTGTTATCTAAACATGTATTTATAGTTACCAGAATCATACAATATTTATGGAGTTAAGAATTTTACTAAAGCACATCCGGATGATATAACCCTAGGAAGTCGTATACAATACGCTTTGAAAAAGTTAATTGAAGCTTGTCAGCATTTTGACTTATATAAACAAAATAAAAAATACAAACAATCACTATGCTGTGAAAAATCAGTTTTAGTTGCTTAGCAATGGGGTTGCACTTCGTCCCATAATAGTTGTAATTGCTCTGCAAAACATAAAAAGAAAAAAATTCTTTAAAAAAATACATAAAAATATTTTAATCCTAATAAAAGAACTTTCAAAAATAATAATAATAATACAAATTCTAAAAAGTCAGAATTAATAAATGTTGAATTTCTAAACAAGGACACTATGCAAGCAAATGTCCTAAAAAAACTAAGGTAAACCATGTAAAATCTGCAGCAGTTATAAATGAAAATGGCTTAGAACCCGTCTTCAGTTTTTCCGATATAGATAATGATGAAGAACTATACGAATTATCAGATATTGAAGAAAACTTAATAAATATAAGTTATTCATATAATGAAATAGAAGATTATTTATATTCTAATTAATGGAAGAAAACTCTGAATCAGATATAATTAAAGATAAGTCTATTGAATATGAAAGACTTATTACATTATCTGAAGAAGCTTACAATAAAATAAAAAAAAAAGAAATTATTGGTAGGAACAAAGACTGTTTTGATATGCCTATTTTAATATGGAAAATAAGAACACATTACAATATTCATTAAGGTGAACATCTCATTGACATAATAAATACAGAAGGAAGAACTTCAATACCTTTGTATAACCAACAAAAAAAAAGACAAGACTTAGAAAGAAAAAAAAACCTTTGAAAAATATACATATATGTTTTTACGAAATTCAGATTTTAATTAAGGCATACTTTTGTAAAGGAATTGATAGTCTTATTACTATCTGGATATACGATGATAGAATTATACATTCTAAAAAAGATGCCTTATTAGGAGTTATACAAGGAAACCTATGCTATCAAACTTTAATGTTTAATTAACACCCTAACTATGCAGTTAATATCAATGATCGACATTTAGATAGATCTCTTACACTAAGACACAATCTAGAAAGAATAAAATTATGAGAAGGAAGTGTTGTTTACAACATTACTTATCAGACCGCATACGCATACAATAATCAACACAATACTGTAGCATTTAAACCACATACAAAGCCAATTCATTTAGACTCTCTCTTCTCTAATATATGTCAAAAGAAGTTAATGAACTAGACATCACAACGCCCTTATCAATCATTCTCCTTGATTTTGATGTTAATAAAGATTATGGAAGTAAAAAATATCCAAAACTTAATTTCATAGAAAATAATAATTCACTTTCTATACAACCAAGACACTCTATCGATACGACCACAATCCTAACAAACCACAACCCTATATAAATACTTTAGAGATTCAAAGCACAACTTTGGTTCGTTTCTTACACTAAGCATAGTTAGAAGAGAAAGAATCAAAATAACATAGTATTAATCAAACAAACTAAAAGGAATAAAATATAATAACCATTGATATTTTAAAGCATACATACAACATAAAACAAGAATATTCTTATTTAGCCGCAATGGCTGACACACATAATTAGATTACAGGTAGATAAGGACAAGAAGAAAAAAGAAGAAGAAGAGTAGCTAATTTTCCTCTGCCCCCCACTTCTGTGGATGGCATCTTAAATAAACTAAGAGAGCTTTCAGTTGTCGTCATTGATGACAATTTCTTCCATAATTGTCTTTTGTTACGTAGCTTCAATAATTGTACTGGTTGCGAATAATTAAGTTGACGAGATTCTTTCATAGATGGTGGCACAAATAATGGAGCAATTGGCATCTTCTTTTGGAGAATAATTCCTGGAATATTCTTTTTTGATCATTGTCTATTTTAATTTTTCAGACTGGTAGAGAATAATTTGGTACGTTTGCATGTGTGCATTAGAATATATTTTTTTTACGCTGGCTTCCACTATTTGATCTTAAATCCGATTCTCCTCAAATTTTCCTTAATTACCAGATATTGTCTAAATAGCAAAAGTGACAACTTTAAACCATATAGGATCATAAATTGCATTTCTCCTTTTGCCTTAAATCTCAGATATAGTAAATGAAATTTAAAGGAGGATTTATATTTCAAGAATTTGAAGCACTTGAAGTTGTGTGCAAGGAAGGATGAGAAATATGAGGGTTAATTGGGTGGGATTTAGGAGCAGAGTGGAAATAAGAGATTTACTAGAGACTAGAATTTTAGAGATTCTTGCATGCCACGATCTGGTTATTGCCTTTGTTGATTGAAAGCCCTAGTGATTAAGGATTTCGTATATTTCGAGCGGAAGTGTGAGAAAAATCTACAAGAGGTCGGTAGGAAAGTGAGATTTTGCGTAGCTTTAGATTTAATATTAAGGGGCATTTCATACATACCACAAAAATCTTATATATTTTCACATCAAACACCTAAACTTTAATAAAACAAATATAAAGATTAATGATTATATATTAATAAAATAAATATAAAATTAATAATTAATCAAAAAATATTATTGATATAATAATATATTACTATTAAATATATAATTAAATAAATTCTAGTTAATTAATTTTATTTAAATAATATATCTTATATGATATAAGCTATCATCGAGCTTAATATTGAGTACTTGACAAGTACTTGTTAAACAACAAACAAGTTTGTTCGTGAACATGAATGAAAAAAGTTTGACTATATTCAGTATTTTAGTTCATTTAAGCTGCAAGCTTTTAAAAATTGTCCAAACTTTTTTATTTACAAATTTGAACGAACATGATCAAGTCCTAGAGCTGCGTTCGAGTTGTTCGTCAAGTGCATTAGTTCATTTACAACCCTATCCATACCCAAACCCATATACTCTTCTTAGATTGCTTTTCTTTTCTTAATGGTTTTTAGGGGATGTTTATTTTTCTGAAAAAAGAATGCATAGTAAATAAATATAATATATTGAAATAAAAATATAGTTATTTAGACAGATACACTATTATTACTATTACTATTACTATTACTATTACTATTATGATTATTATTATTATTATTATTATTATTATTCTTATTATTATTATTATTATTATTATGATTATTATCATGATTAGGATTATTATCCTTATTATGATTATCATTAGTATTATGATTATCATTTTCATTATTATTATTAATATCATTATGATTACTTGATCATTATTATCATGATTATGATTATTATGATCATTATTATTATTATTATAATCATTAATATGATAATTATCATCATAATTATGACCATTATTATGATTATCATGATCATGATCATCATCATCATCATCATCATCATCATCATCATCATCATCATCATCATCATCATCATCATCATCATCATTATTATAAATTATCATCATGATTATCATTTTTATGATTATTATCATGATAATGATGAGGAGGATTATTATTATTATCAATTATTATCATTATTATCAATTATTATCATTATTATGATTATTATTATTATTATTATTATGATTATCATCATTATCAATTATTATGATTATTATCATGACTTATGATGAACATTATTATTACTATTACTATTACTATTACTATTACTATTACTATTAACGTGAGAATTGAAAAAAATAAATTATGACAGGCAATAACAGTTGTCATCCAACAATGACAGGCAACCGCGACAATGGCAAGCGATAAGCGGTTATGCCATATTTTATATTAGTGAATTTGAAATTCACCTAAATCAAATGAATTCAAAAAATATTAATATTTAACTAGAAAAAAAAAATTCACATTTAAATTTTACACTGCATTTAATTATTAGAAGTTTCAGAAATTTTGCATTCCTTTTACAGTGAATACTGCCTACCAACACAGCACCTTAGTGCAATGAATAATCCAAATCCTAGGAGAACACCTCCATTCTAAAACGCTTTCATTGTCATATATGGGCCAAGTGAACTAAATTTGTGTACTTCAAATACTCCAAATAATATAATCCAAAACATCATTGTTATAATTTTTTTAATATCACGAGCCATAATTACTATAGGCCATCTACGAGTAAAGGATAAAGCAGCCTTAAATTGATCAGTAAGAAAATGGTGGCACCTCTACGGCTATAATTACTAGTAACGTATTATCCGATAACTGGAAACTATAAAAAAAAACTATTCCCATTTAATCCTAAATACTCAATCTGACCATCTCGTTACCAAAAAGTACAAATGGCCAGCAGTAACTTTCCTCTACAGAAAGCATTTCTTATCAACAGGCTGGTCAACGAAATACTCTGCAGGCACAATATACGACACAATATTAAAAAAAGCTAATTTACCTGAGATGAGAGGGAAGGAGAGATGTGACTCTAAAAATTTCTAAAAAGAGCCCATTGATAGAATTTTTGTTCCTATACAGATTAGAACTCCACAAATAAATATAAAAAAAAGCTGATTTACCTGAGATGAGAGTGTGCAAGAACAACCTACTCCTAATGTGGTCAGTCACTATATTCTTTTTTTATCAATCCTCTTCATCAACTAAGACCAAATCCTCATACACAAATCTGCATAGTTTCCTCTTCAATCTCAAGAGAATGTTGCTAAAATGCTGCAACTGCTTGTTCATAATGGCTTCCGATTGAAAGAACGTGAAAAGATTATCATACTATTGGGATGGGAAAATCGAGCACATCTCTATGAATTCTCTTCTCAGTTTGGACAGCTTTGGAAGCAGCGACTCTGGCTGCATTGGCTGCTTTATTCGCAGCAGCAACAGCTTTATTTACTCTCTCATCCACCCTTGACACATGATACGCCTTTCCTGCTGCTGCTCTTGCTTCCTGACAACCAAAATCTAATCAGTATGTCTTAAACCAATACAGGGGCGGTCATTTCTTAGTCTCAGACCATTTTAGCATGATCTAAAAGAGTCTCCAGCGAAGTCTATTTTAGCCCCCATTAAAACAGTTAACGAATTAAATTAGTAATTTTAAAAACTCTCAGACTAAAATGACCTAATGAAAGTAGTGGACCATTTTGACACTTGGTTAAATACTTGTTGGCTATGTAATTTACAGTTTTGGAAGATTTTGTGAACCTGAACAGCATTGAGTACTCTGGAATGGTTAACTGCGAATGGAGTGCCAGGGAAGGCATTTCGAGTGCTAGAAGTTTGCAGGATGCCATTTGCCCAGTGACCAGACTGTGCCTCGCTGTTTGAGAAAGAGTACATTCCTAAACCTTGTCTCTTTCCTTCATGCCATGCTCCCTCGTAGCATTGCTGATTTGCGAATTGGTAGACCCCAAAGCCATGCATCTTGTCGGCGAAATATTCTCCTGCATAGGCGTCTCCATTCCTTGATACAGTAGAACAATAATAAGTGATGTGAAAACCTGGTTTAAATTAAGGGAATTGTAAAAGATATTATACATAAGGGAATTGCAAAACATATTACAGAGAATAGACTTTTGGTAATTTACATTGTCACACGTTTTCTAAGAGAGACTTAGTTTAGTATATAGGTAACCAATAGACTTATCAAAATATTCAGAACTTATTAATGATGACAGGTTAAGGCTAGCTATTTCCTGCATCCGTTTTCAGTTAAATATACAAATTTAATTGATGAAAAATGCAGGTGAAAAGATAGAATAAAATGCTTTGCAATATTAGCACAAGTTCAGAATGAATTAGTATCTGCTACCACGTGTGTTTCTAGCCTAATTGTTCCATAGTTATATCCAGCGCAAATAATAATTATTAAAAAAAATAATGTTGAAGGACTAGGAAGTAAGAAACCAGACCGAATGCAGATTGAATGATGGCTATGCAGAAAGATATTGTGAGAAATAAGTTTAGTACTTCAAGCAATGAGTGATGGTAATGATCTCTATAACATCATATATTCTGAAAAAAAAAGGGAAATTCGATATTGATGGAAGATAAAGGTCTGATGGACTAAATGTGAGAAAATTATTACCATACAAGATAAGTGAACGAAAATATCAAATGTGCTGTATGACCAAAATGATGCAATAGACTTCAATTTGAGGAGTAACTGAAACAAATGTTCCTAGGCACTCAACAATACCGATGAATTTTTGTCTAAAAAATTACCATAGGAAAGGATTGGAAGTTAATCTTTTGTTTCATCACACTTATGAGCCCTCCTGTGGAAGAAACTACAAAGCTAACAAGGATATCATAATAAAAACTTTGCAGTGGAAAACTTTATTTGTTGTTCATGTTCAATTATAAAGCTCAAGTATTTAATTTATTAGCGATGTTAATCTATAAGTCTGGAGTGAAAGAAAAAGCAAATTGTTTGTGTTAAGACATATGAGATGAAAGATAAAATTTTAATTAGAAGCTTTAATATTCATAAAAATATATATATATGATAAGTGCTGATACCACCCTCTTCATAAAATTCAATTCAGAGATTAGCGGAGGTGAATGTTTTCTAACAAGACAGAAACTCAACAATATGGACGGAATTTTGCCTTGAAAATTACCCTAAAAAGGAATGGATCTTGATCTTTTGTTCAATCGGATACTTATCAGCCTTCCTGTAGAAGAAAATAGCATGCTGAAGGGATATCATGATAACAATTTTACTGCAAGGCTTTATTTGTAGTTTATATTCTTTTATAAAGCTCTAGCATTTTATTTATTGGAGATGCAAAGTTTCAAAAATTGAAACCAAAAATGCAAGTTGTATGCGTCAGATGAAAGATAAGCTTTGATTTGATCTTAATTTTAATAAACCTTTGCATGAATGCTCAAAGAATATTATCCTATAATGAAATCTTGACCTGAATTGATTCCTTCATTCCCCAGTTCCCTGATTCTCTATTTTGCATTTTTTGCGGCTCTTTGTTATAACCACTGAGTGCTCATACAACCTTCGAGTCTTTTGCAAACCTTCTAATGTACTGATAACTCGGTTGGCTTCTCTGGTGATAGATTATATATTGTCATTTTCTGGTTCAAGGTTGTTCGCCTATCCTGGCAAAAAGTGGTTTTCCATTTGTGGTTTAGGTTCTTCACGGCTGTCAATATCCAACATCTTGGTTCCTGAGATATATGGAGTGTTCTTTCTCTATGCTCTCAAGTTTGCTCTACTTCTTGATAACCGATATTTGTGACTTTTATGCTAATTTTAATAATGTAAAGAGAAATCCAAAAGGGATAGTATGATAACTATAAAGCACCAAAGGCATGTACACAACTCAATTAGTTTTCTGAACATAGCTCTAGTTGAATGCACTACTTAACTACTTCAAAAGTCAACTTCTTGAAAAAGTGATAGATCTATAGATTTTTTTTTGTAGATATCATCTCAATTTTACGAGGTGAAAGATTGATTTTGGCGATTTCATTCATCTAACTTTTATTATTTGCTCTAAATTTTGTCACTGGATTGACCGTGTTTAATCATATTGAATCCAAGTTAGTTTTCAACAAGAGTGTGTTTCAACTCATTGTAAGGTTTTCTTGGTCAAGAATTTTCATCTAAATGGATTACCTTCCATTTTTTTTTCTCATTACAAGTACAAATAATCAAAAAAGATTAAAAGTTTATTATTTGCAAAACTTTGTGCTCTAGTTGATTTTTTCCATCTTGTGGTGGAAATATATTAAAATCCTTACATCAATTGGCCTCTACAACTCTACATCTCATGATGTTTATCAAAAAAAGAAATTTCGATGAAAACATTAAAGAGCTTGCAAAAAATTCATGGAACAAATTTAATGTATTAGTCGCAATGACTAACTAGGTTTTCGTGGGATTTACAACCCAAATCACAGGTCATTATATATTTTTACAACCAATTTGTGATTTTTATATTAATTAGACAAAAGAGAGAAGAAACATGCATTTATGCCTTGGAGCGTTCAACAGTGAGCATAATAATATATATTTGTATATAATCTTATGTTTCTTTGGCTGTTGGTTATTAGTATTTGTATGAAAATAAAATACATCTAAAAGACAAAGACAGGGATTTTAGAGAGAAAGCGGCTAAAGAGATCACTAGAGAGATGAATAAAGAGTAGAAAATATTTGGGTGTATTGTATCTTATAGTTATCTCCAAACTAATGGAATTATCCCTCCATGTAGTTTTAAATGTTGATAGATTTCACCAATGAAGTAATTTATTGTAACTTGCTTTCTGTAGCTTATATTTAAGTTACATCTGGTTTGCTATTGCTCATCAGCAAAACATTTTCAACTAATAATATCTATTAGAGACAACCCATTGGATTCAGGGGAATATTAGGAATAATAGCATTAAAAATGGGAAAGTAAAATTTAACATATTTAATGACAATTGCTTCAGGTAATGAATGATGGAGTCGATGATTATTTTTATCACAGAAAGTTGATTCTATCTCTTAGAGCCAGAGCCACTATCACAAGCCCAGAAATTTGAGATTGGACCGGCAAGTATTAAGAGTTAAATGCCAGTGACAAAGAATTACACGAGAAAATAATAACTGATAGAATAAATCTATGTTAGACATATACAATAATTCTTTGACAGTAATTAATTGAATTCTTTGACAATAATTCAATTATCCTGTGAGTGAAGATCTTTCTAATGAGAAAAATCTTCACTCACAGGATAATTGAAAACGCTTTTGCAACGATATATATTAATGAGTTCAATAAGATCATAATTAGGTTAAGCTTGATTGAACTAAACTTCAAAGATGAGTTGTGCATTGAAACTTATTAAAATTATTGAAAAGCTAAGTTGGGACATGGGTAAGCGTCAACAATCAATGATTTTAATCTAATCACAAGTTAAGCTCAATTGGAACAAAAAACGAAGACAAATTTTATGCACTTAGTTTTTAACATCGATACCATAAAACTATGTAGAAGATGTCTATGAAATGATATTAAGTGAGGAAAAAATTAGGTGAGAATCATATAATGGTTCCTTTTCTACTAATCATATTATTAAGAGAAAAGAATGAAGTACAACGGAAGAAAAAATGGAGATGTCAAATCATAGCAAAAGAGCAAATCAAAAGGTTGTCGCAATGAATGTCAGAAATATGGAAGAGTGAACACATGAAAAGGATGGACCACGGAGTAGGTGTGGAAAAAATTCAAATCATATGGATGAAAATATGAATGTTCAATACAAATTAAGATTAGATGGGCTTTGTAGGAACTTAATAATATGTGGTACATTCCAAAATTGAAGTTGAGTTTTATCTGCACAAATCAAATAGAAAAGAAAGTTAAACCTTGACTCTTTGCACTAAGGGGCCGTCTGGTTTGTTGAAAAATGAATGCAGTGTAAAAGTATTATATTTACTTCAAATACTTTGGAGTTGTTTGGGTTAGTGTAAAATAAATGCGGGACTTCTTTTTTGGTTTGAAGAAAAACATATTCAATATAAAATACATCAACCAAACGACCACAAAAAGCGGCAACTGGCGGAGGGATGTGATATATAAGTGGGTGGGCCAACAGTGGCTGGCTACGCCAGGCAGCAGTGGCACCCGATGTGCGGGTGGGTGAGCGATGGGTAAAACTTTACACACAATGGTGTATTTGGAGTTTGCCCAAATCTAATGAATTTCAAATACATTAAAGTTAAACTAGAAAATTAACTTCAAATATATTATAATTTTACACAACATATGTTTAGGGTTTAGTAAGGTAGTCGACAGCCAGCATAAAAATAGTCGAAAAAAATTATGACATGAATCCTTTTAATCATTCTGTAAATGTTAGGCGTTCCAATGAAGCGACGCGTTGTATGGTCTGAATACAGTGAAAAGTTTGCAAGGGCCGCTACACCGGTGCCCGGGTTTAGTGTCAAATAAGCAAGAGTTCCCATAATACAGACGAATATGGGTAGAGAAGTTAATCCTTAAAACTAATATTAGGATAAGATCTTAGAATATAGGCACTCTCACCGGTAAATTAATGTAATTAGTTGATATTATGATTCATATAAAGATAAATATCTTATGTGTTCAAGAAACTAAATGGGTTGGAGAAAAGGCTAAGAAAATTGATAACCTAAGTTTTAAACTTTGGTATTCAGGTAAGAGTCACACTAGTAATGGTGTAGGTGTACTTATATATAAGTGTTTGAAACATAATGTTGTAAAAATTAATAAAGTTGGAGATAAAATTATAGCCCTTAAGATTAGTGTTGATACTATGATTTTTAATATTATAAGTGTTTATGCTACTCAAGTAGGTTTAGATACATGTTCTAAAGAAAAATTCTGGAATGACATAGAAGACTTAATACAAATGATACCTCTTGAAAAAAAAAATTTTATTGGAGAAGATTTAAATGGACATGTAAGTAGAGTGGTATAAGATTTTAAAAATATTTATGATGGCTACGGTTTTGGAGTGATTAGTGAAGAAGGCAACACTATATTAGATTTATTTTAGCATATGATTATATTATTACTAATATTTTATTCAAGAAAAGAGGTGAGCATATTATTACTTATAAGAATGGATCAAATAAAACATAAATTGATTATTTTCTTATGAGAAGAAGAGATCGTCCAGAATTTAAAGATTGTAAAGTCATTCTAAATGAGGATTTAAGTACACAACATTGATTATTAGTTCTAGATTTTAAGATGAAGAGTTGTAAAATAAAGAATACTAGGAATCATCGTCGTGGAATTAGATTGCGGTACCTTAAAGACATAAATAAAATTCTATGTAGAATAAAGTAACAAACACTATTAAACAAGTGTTAAAAGTTGTACTTAAATAATCAAAAGAAAAGAAAATTATAAATAAAAATAATTGGTGGTGGAATAACAATGTGTAAAAAAGATAAAAAATAAGAAGTTATGTTATAAAAATTGGTTTAAATATAAAAGCTTAGAGAACTGAGCAAAATATCAAATGGCCCATAGGGAGTCTAAGAGAATAATCTGTGACGCTAAAAATTATATTTTTAGTGATCTTTATAATATTCAATACTAAGGAATGAAAAGTATATGTATATACTAGTTAAACAAAGAGAAAAGAAAAGTAAAGATTTAACTAAAGTGTATTAAATATGAAAATCAAAATGTTTTTCTTAGAAAAAGATATTCAAAATAGGTGGGCGAGTTATTTTGATAAACTTTTTAATAAAGTTTCGGAAAATACGATCGACCTTAGTGATTTAATATCGTTAATAATAATAAAATGTTTCATTTTTACCGTCGCATTAGTAAAAAGAAGTTGAGGAGGCTTTAAATAAAACTAAGGGTGGAAAGTCTGTAGGACTTGATGATATCTCAATTGAAGTGTGGAAATATTTAAGAGATTTGGGAGTTCCTTAACTCTTTAATATTATTTTAAAAACTAAAAAGATGTCTTAGTGGAGGAAGAGTATTTTGGTCCCCATTTTTAAGAATAAAGGGGATGCACAAGTGTGTGCAAATTATAGAGGAATTAAGTTTGTGTTATACTTGAAAATTATGGGAGAGGGTAATTGAACATAGGTTAAGATGTATTACAAAGATTTCTCATAATCAATTTGGATTTATGCCAAGCAAGTCTACTATGAAAGCTATACATTTATTGAGAGGTTTGATGGAGAAGTTCAGAGATAATAAGGAGGATCTAAATATGATTTTTATTGATTTAGAAAAAGCTTACGATAAGATTCCAAGAGATATCTTTAGAGAGTTCTTGAGAAGAAAGGTGTTAATATGACTTATATTCAAGTCATTAAGAATATGTATACAAGAGTTGTAAATTGTGTTTGTACAAAAGGAGGATTGACCAAATATTTTCCTATTTCTGTTGGTTCACATCAGGGATCGGATTTAAGCCCATCTCTTTTTGCTTTAGTTATGGATGGTCTTACCGGACACTTATAGGAGGATGTACCATGGTATAAGCTTTTTTCTGATGATATCCATCTCGTGGATAAGACGAGAGAAAAAGCTCAGGAAAAACTTGAATTATGGTTGTCTACGTTGGTGTCTAAAGGCCTTCGTTTGAGTAGAACTAAAACAGAATACATAGAATTTAATTTTAGTAGTACTAGCTCTAGTGACAGAAATGTAACTATGGGTGATTAAATTCTTAAAAAGTGTGAACGTTTTAGATATCTCGAGTCAATTGTTCAAAGTGATGGTGATGTTATTAGTAGAATTCAAGTTGGTTGGTTGAAGTGGAAAAATGTTTCGGGTCTATTGTGTGATAGAAAAGTAATGCTTAGATTGAAAGAAAAAATTTGGTAAGACATGCAATGCTCTATGACGCTGAATGTTGGCCTTTAAAAGAGAAGCATAAAACTAAGTTAAGTGTTGTCGAGATGAGAATGATTAGGTGGATGAGTAGCTTTACACTTAGAGACAAAATGCGAAATGAATATATCCGTGATAAGATTGGTCTAGCTCCAGTGATGGACAAAATTAGAGAGTCGTCTTAGATGGTTTGGTCACATTAAACGTTGATCATTTGACATCCGATTAGAAGAGTAGATGTTATAGATTCGACTTATGTTAAGAAAGACAGAGGTAGAACTAAAAGAATTGGGCATATTGTATAAAAAATGATCTTAATTTACTAAAATTAAATGAAAATATGACACTAAATAGGACGCAATTGTGAAAAAGGATTCATAGAGCCGACCGCACTTAGTGGGATAAATGTTTTGTTATTGTTGTTGTCTATGATTTTCTTCCAACCAAATGTTTGGACTTCCAAAATTCTTACAAAAGGAATATAATATACTTCTTTCGAAGACGACAAAACAGCCCTTAGCTTTTATTAGATGGCTAAGAGTTTTATAATGACAACACAAGAAACACTGATAACATCAAATATATGACATCAAATACCGAAAGAATGAGAAGAACTGAGAAATCAATTTCTAGTGATAATAAAAGTGGAACACGAGAAGGTTTCTATCAAGTAGTAGGTTTTAAAAAGAGAGAGGCACTGTAATGTAAATAATATTTCAACACCAAGGCAAAAGTTGAAATAAAATTGGCAATCATTAATGGATTGAGGTATAGCAATGCCTCAGTTAAGCCCAAAGGCTAAATGAGATGGGGTCAAATAAAAAGATTCTTTCTTGGGCTTAACATAAAAAAATAATCTCTAAATGAGATTGGTTAGATGTATGAAGCTTACTTTCCTCAATTTTCTCTCATGATCAAATTCCTAATTTCAAATCACTAATTAAAATAAAATAATTTAATTCTAGTCAAATTTTGGTTTTCATATCCTAGCCATCAAATCTATAGTTAGCAAATTTTATAATATTAATGTTTCTTAAGTTTGTTCCCAACACCTTGAGTTATCTATAAAACAAAGTGGGAGACCAACTGCTTAGAAGATGCCTTTCATCAAATTCTCTCAAGCTTCAAGATGTGACCATCAAGAAAAGTACGAACTCAAGTGACAACTAACATTGGTTAGTTAGGTGAATGACAATGAAAGTAACAAGGGAAGCCGACAACAAGATACCTAAGCAAGATCAAATTATTTGCTTTCACCAATTACTAGAGATTGGTTTTAAAGGCATTAAATTCGTGATGTAAGTTAAGTGGTTGTCAAATTAGCAATTGGAGGAGACAAAGGAAATCAACATCGGAATACCTAGAGTAGTCATTACAGGAAATACCAAGTTTTTTAAAGACCAACAGTTAGTGCAATCATGGCGATGGAGTTTGATTGGAGGTTTTATTAGAATGTGATAATAGGTTTGATGGTATATAACATCCAATGTGGGAAGAAAAGCCTATAGCTTCAAGAGGGAGGTATAATTTTCAGTAAAATTATAATAATATATTTATATATTGTTACTTGTCTTCTATAGAGAAAAAAAAGGAAAAACCTGAAAGCTTGCACCAGAGCCTTTGAGTGTTCAATAATGAATATAATAATATATCTATCAACTCATCTTACTGAGGTTGTATGCTTGAAAATTACTGGATAAACAAAGAAAGAGTTGAAAATATTTGGGTGAGTAACTGCTGTATCCTATAAGCATATCTACCGTATCTATACTAGTAGAACTATCACTCTACACGGCCATGGGAGTTGGTAGATCTCACAAAATCATGCAAAGTCTCATGTATTTTTGTTGCCTTTTAATTTGCCTCATTATCACTCATTATTGCTTATGGGAGTGCATTTTTCTCCAAATATAACGAGGTTTAAAGCAAAAAAAAAAGAACTTCCAATTCACTCACTAGGTAGAAGTTCAATAATCAAATGAAATGTTAGGCTAGAAAAGGATATGCTTCCTATTCTACCCTTTTAATTTTTCATTTTTGGTATGCCCTAATTATAACATCAAAACTCCAATGATGAGATTCAAAAAGTGATAGTTCCTATTTACTAGAACTTAACTATTCAACTAATTCAGGTTGCTCAAGAAAAAGAAACTTCTAGTAGGAATAACTAACATAACCCACAAATTTAAAGACATCACATCACCGAACAATCATTTAAAATCGATGAAGCACGAACATAAATATGGGGATACGGACACAACACGCACGATACAAGGACACCACATAATTGAAAAAAATAGGACACGACACGTCATTACACATGTTTATATTTAATTAATTATTAATATAGAACATATATTTTTTCATTATTCTTCATTAAAAATATTACAATATAAATTATGCAAAAATAAAATTTAACTTCATAAATTTAATTTATATTATAAAAAGTCATGCTTATGAAAATCAATTTTTAAAATTAAATATAATATATTTCAAAAGAATTCATCCAACTTATAATCAAACTTATCTACAAAAATTTAAAAAATCTTATGATTACAAAAAAATAATTACTAATGCTCGGTCGATTTTGATGAATGTTAGAGGTAGTTTCTACATGACGAGAGATAAAACAATTTTGATTATGAGGTGTAATTAAGGCTATACCTATTTTTATAATTTTTTAATTTCCTTGCCCATTTTCTCGAAATCGTGTTAACCTCACGTTCAATGCGATGTTGAGGGTGTCTTGGACGTGTTCGGGACTGATAAAAATTCAGACATATATTTTGTAGTGTCAGAGAAGTGTTGGGGCGTGTCGTGCAAGTGTTGGTGTCAGAGATGTGTTCGGCATGGGCATGAAACATTTTTAGCTGCATGGATTAAAATCATGATGAACAAAACAAAAGAGGCACCAACCCTCTAACTAACTACTAGATACATAGATTAGCTTATCTCTACAATTCACAAGTCTTTTCAATTTTGAATATCTATTAAGGTATCCTCTTTATTATGTTCACCTCAAAAATAAAAATTAAAAAAACATACCATCTGTTTTTCTACTAAATACTTTTACAAGGGCATACAATGTCCTTAGAGAACTCACCTAAATAACTACAGACTAAATTAGAATGAACAAACTATGCTTCAAGTCCCAATTCAAATACTAGTTGGAGACCTGGTTGAGAAAATTAACGTTTACAAAATAGTTCACTGCATACCCTACTGGTCACAGGCTCACCAGCATGAAATAAGAATCCATCATGGTATATTATATATCCTCAGATAAATAGAGAATTTATATGCATGCAAATAAGAAGCACCATACATACTGATGCAAATAAATACATCAAAGATATTACAGTGTAAAATTTACATGATGTATGTTAATTTGAAGAACTATCTTTAATAAGGTCATGATACAAACATCCTCTATAAGACACCCACTTGCTAAAAAAAGGGTTATTTACAGGAAAATGCTTCTACATTTCCCAATGATCTATTATATTCATAAAAAAAAATATGCATGTGATAGCTAAATCAACATGAGAGCTGTTAAATATTGCACTGGCATAAGTTTGGCTCCAAAATAACGATCCAATTTGCTAATTAACATGATCAGAAGCAAAAAACAATGAAAACTATCATTATATATAATGTGCAGACCATAGACCTTCAGTATTATACTAAATCAAACATCTTGAAAAGTTAGAGCATATTGGTTATAACCTAAAACAATCCACAAAACTTAACTTCAGCAAAAATAAAATAAAATCATAAATCTAGTAGCAATAATCCACCCTAGAAAAAAAAAAAAAAAAAAAAAAACGCAATAACATTTCTAGGAAGTAATCCAAACAAAAGCAAAAAATCAGCATTTACCTGAATCGATATTGCCCTAAGCCATGCTTGATCCCCCACTTGAACTCACCAACATAACGGCTTCCATCCTCACAAGTATGCACTCCATAACCATGGCTCTGGCCATTCAACCATTCTCCTGCATAAATATCACCAGTATAAAACCGATAAACCCCGAAACCATTTCTAAGCCCCTTCTTATACTGTCCCTTGTATCTGCTCCCCTTAGTCCAAGTCTCCACCCCATATCCATCATACTTAGCATCAACCCAATCCCCTTCGTACTTGCCACTCTTATAATAGTAGTAAACCCCACTTCCGTGGCACTTCCCCCACCGGAGCTCCCCCTCGTAGACGTCTCCGTTGCTGTAGACCTGTACGGAAAGGCCGGTCCGGCGATCGGTGCGAGTCCCTCCGATGGACCACAGAAGCGGGAGAGTAGGCGGGCGAGGGAGGACGCGTAGAGAGGGGAGAAAAAGGCAGAGGAGGAGGACCAGACCAGAGGAGAATGCGAGGACGGGTATGAAATCGATGATAAAAGAGTGAGTATCGATAGAGGAAGTGGAGGATAGGAGGAGTAGATATAGGGAAGGGAACAGGAGGAGGACGAGTAAGCGAAGGCGGAGGCGGAGGCAGCGAAAGACGGTCAGGGAAAGGCGAGAGGACCGAGTGCCGGGGAATAATCGGCGTCGGTTTCCGGCAACCGTAATCATGATGGGCCTCTTTCGGGGGTGGAGATGGAGAGGAGCGGCATTAGGGTTTGGAGTTGGGAGTAATTGTATTGATCGAATAGGCGGAGGTGAGGAAGACGGTCAAGGCAGAGGTGAGGAAGACAAGCGCTTTAATAATAGATTAGATTTAAGAGTGACGAGCTTATTATTAATATCTACTTATTAATCATAATCCTACTTATTAATCACAAATGCTGGTGGATAGGTTCCAACTTACAATTCGTAAACTGCTATTTTATTGGATAATGCTACCATAATTTCAACTTCGAATTTTAAGATATTAACAAAGAAAAGAGAGCAATTATATACATAATGCTCGAAATATTATTTTTTAAAAAATTAGCATTTTCTTTTATAATATTAAAATGCATAATAAAAACTTAACCCATATTTTTCATTTGGGATATATATATATATATATATATATATATATATATATATATATATATATATATATATATCATCTAAAAAAATTACTATTTACAAATATAACATCTTCGTTCGTTCTATTTGAAGGGAAAAAAATATTAAATCAAGATTCTGCACATAGAGCTACGTGCGGAGCCTGATCTCAGCAACACATCAACCCCACACTTACAGAAGAATGTATGGGAGTGAGTTCCACTGTAATTTTTTTAACAAAAAAAAATACGGTTCATGTGAGGTTGATGTACGACTGAGATCAGGTTCCGCACGCAGCTCTACGTGCGGAGTCTTAATGTAATATTTCTTCATTTGAAGGAGCTTCAGCTTCTCCCTATATACTAATCAAAATGTTTGGAAAATAAGTTTAACTTAAAACTCCAAATTTTATTTTTTATTGGATATTGTTATCTTGATTTTGCCTTAAATTTTAAGATATAAAATAAAATTATAATTTTAAGATATAAATAAAATTATAAATAAAAACTAATGAATTTGAATATATAAAACCTAGCAAGCGCATATGATTAATATATTATATATCAAGTTGAATTAGATGAATCTATTAAAAATGATGCAAGACAAGAGATGCCATTGAAGGGTCATTAACTAACTAATATTCCTCCTCTTTGACATCTAACGCTTACTAATGCATGAAATGATAAATGCTACAGATATACTCTATATAATGAAGAAAGATTAGAATTAAAGAGGAGACTTTCCTCTCTATAAATAATATTTGGATATTAATTAAGCAATAAGAAAAGGTCATGCAAAGAACATGTATTTATAAAGAAAAAAAAGTAGCAACATAGCAACAAAATAGACAAGATAATTTTTGTTGTGATTGAAAATCTTTATAAAAAAAGTAACGTGATGGCTTTGTTGATTTTTTTTTTCTGATATAATTAACAAAACTATAATTAATATTGAGTACTATTTTGTAGAAAACTAACTCTCTTAAGCAAATTGAATTAAAGATTGCTTTCCTACATAATGATTGATAAATCATCAACAAATTTTCATCATCTGCCATGAATCAAGATGCATGGCATAAATCTCGGGAAAAAATTTTGAGCATGAAATGTACAAAGCTTTCATTAAAAGTCATTCAGAGTTCTGATTTTAGCAAACTTATAGTCAAACTGACCGACTAGACGAGATAGACCCAACAATACCAAAATTGGTCCCATCCAAGTCAAATCAAACCCAGATCAAGCTATTAATCTAATTTTTAAAACCTTTATGGGCATTATTGGAAGGTCAATTGATTCTGAATCTAGTAAGCTTATAGCTAAATTGGATGTATTGACGAAGGACAACTTCAAGCGCATAGGACTAATATATTATATATCTAGTTGAATTAGATGAATCTATTAAACAAACCCAATATCGCTCAATTTTGAAATCATTAAGGCACTAAAATGTCTATCGGACGTTATTTGATTAAGGAGATCTCTTTAGCCATCTAATCAGAGTGGTCTAGCTTCCTTTCTTATTTGTAACCTAAGCTATAGAGCTCTACCCCCTCTTTAGGGGTGGGGGGGAGGGGGTGTTAGTCGTTATTTGGAATATGTTTGTCGCTTTGAAAATAAATTAATTTCATGCACATATAATTTTAAGTTTTAGAATAGTGTTTTAATTTTTTGAAAATGAGACCAAATAGACCTCATATGTTCAATAGTTTAAGTAATCGAGAATGACACCATAAGTAATATACCATCCCGAGAGATATGCATTTTACTTGGCGGTGAGCATGATTATATAAACTAAATGATTCATGGCATTCGTTTGGTCTTCAAATCTTTTATATGACTGATAGAGTCTTCTATCTAATATTAAAGATTAGATAGAATTTATTTCACCTGGGTTAATAATTCCTTATAAGGGCAAACCTCTATAATTAATTACATCTTAAATGACAGAAGTCACTTATGAAAACTCTCGATAATGATCAGAGGTTTGATCTTCAAGAATCAAAGTTAAGTTTTCAAGGCTGGACACGGAAAACTTAAATGAGAGTGGCTCAAATAGGAACAGTTATTTTGGAATCGAGAGGAGCGAGAGGTAGGGGATGTCGCAGATCTTGAGGCGAACCTCAGTGACTTCCCAAACTATCTTACTTTTTACTTTACATTTTTGAATTGAAGTTATTTAATTGTTTACTCCTACCGTTTTATTTAAAGTTTAAGGCTTACACTAGCATAATATTCGATCATGCAGATAGCTTAGGAAGATAGAAGGATTTATATCATACTGAATGCAACTTTGGAACCCTAAAAGAGTTAGGACTTATAATGCACAACATGATCGTGCAAAATCTTAAGAAATGAGGTGAGGATTTTTGTCGCTTAGGCGAACAATCTCGAAGTCTTATGGACTTATGTTATTTAGTACTAATAAAAGTTTAGTTGAAGTGGATATGCTTCATTGTTGAATCTTGATCATACTTTGAAGTTGTCCTTCGTCTATTTGCAGCTTGCTCTAAACTCCTTGCCCGTGATAGTTCCACGTTTAGGGTTTTGGTTTTATGTTTGAATACATGATTATTTTTTAGTCTCAGGGGCCCGGTGTAGTGTTCCTCCTAAATATATGGCTTATTATTCTCTACTCTAAAGGCCTTTGCAATTGCATTAAATTACACATAATTGAAACAGGTAGTAATAAAAATGCAGGAAAAAGAAAAGTAGTTTCGTGTACCTGGTGCCTCTGCTGCTGCAGCTGTAAGGTTAGTATTACGAATATAACATGCATATATTTTTTTAAAAAGAATAAAAAGTAAGAGGAAGATATTGAAACATAGAACTTGTTATGTTGCATAAACAGAATATCTGAACTTAGTGTAAGAATTTTAGTTATGGGGGAGCTCAGCCTAGGTGCCCGTGGCCCTGTCAACCCTCGAAAGATGCTCGTAGGCATTTAATAGCAATATGAGTCAATGAGAAGTTCTTTAAATCTGGAATGTGCCGGACATCACATAATGTTCTAATTTTGCCATCATACATCTTAATTCTGACTTCTCTAATACCAGCAATATTGCAGTATCTATCATCACCCAGATAAATTGTGCCAGAATTAGTTGATCTGTATGAAGTAAATCACTCCTTATTTGGTGTTATGAGATAAGAACATCTCATGCATCCATGAACTGAGTTGATGAAACTGAAAGCATATAACCATCATTGTCATCTGAATTGTCACTCTGCACCACATTCACAGACTTAGATGATGCTTCACGTTTCTCCTCAGTCTGCTTCTTCAGGTTTGGACAATCTCTCTTCATATGACCCGACTCACGCAGTTGTAGCAATGAATTTTCTTCTTGCTTTTAGACTTTGATCTGGAATTTTGCCTTCCAGAACTCTCCTTCTCTTTTTTAATTCCACTATCCTAATTATCCTTAACATATAAACTGTCTCCATAAAAGCTTTCCCCTGCATTCTGCTTCTGCTGGTTATGAGCCAACAATGCTGTTGTAATCTCATAAACTTTGATAGTTTCTTTCCCATATGTCAGAGTAGTCACCACGTGTTCATAGGAAGAAGACAATGAACACAATAAAATCATCGCTCGGTCTTCATCCTCAATATTCACATCAAGCCTTGATAAATCTGTGCTTATTTGATTGAAGTCGTTCATGTGCTGCGCCAGATCAGAAACTTTTTGCATCTTCAGCTCATACATCTTTTGCTTCAGATACAATTTATTCGTCAGAGATTTTGCCATAAATTGAGTTTCCAATTTCTTCCATACCTCCCTTGGAGATTTTAGATTCATCACGTGATACATAACCTCATCTGTCAGGCATAGGCGTATGGTTGATACCGCTCATTGCAATTCTTTCCAGTCTTCATCCTCCATGGCATTTGGTTTTGTTGCACGCAAGGCCTTCAAGATTTCCTATTGTGCCAACAAATTTTTCACCTTTGTTTGCGACAAACTGAAGTTTCCAATTCCATCAAACTTCACTACCTCGAATTTTACACTATAAATTGTCATCTGAAATTAATCCTGCAACAAACTTTTATGTAATTCCGCTGCCAAGTTGACAAATGCTGAATCCGAAAATTACTATTTCCATTAATTGAATCCGCTTAAAACAAAATCTTATCAAACAGGATCATTCCCAAAAAAGGATTGAAATATTCCCTTAATTAAGTTTTCCTTAATTAAATATTTTTCCTTAATTAAGTATTTGCCTTAATTAAATTTCTCAGAATTTCAAAACAAAATCCCTCAATTGAATTTCCCAAAATTTTTTACTCGGCGGACCTGCTCTAATTTAGAAGGAAATTTTCTTATTGGAAAATCAAATATTCCCTTCCCTTCTCTGTCTCCAAAAAATTTTCCTGAATTGAGAAGGAATATTCTCTCTGCTAATACATGCCTTCTGTCCTCTCGCGAGATCCTGCTCGGCTCCTGCCGCGAAGCCGCCTGCTCGTGAGAATAGCCTTCTGCTCGCTGAAGAGTTGCTCGCAAATCCTGTGAACCTCCTACTCGAACTCCCTCTGGTCGCAGGTATAAGAAACCCGCACGCGAAACTTTTCATCTCGCCGAACTGCTCGCAGCCGACAAACTCTTCGCCGATTTTTTCTATTAAATCGACGAATATGCCGCAATTCACAGAAGATCTGTTTCGCCTGATCTTCTGCCGCGAACGATCCTTTTTGTCGAAACTGCTGCAATCGTCCGAATCCTTGCACAATCTCTCTATGTCATCGAACCAAACTCTGATACCACTTGTTGAGAAATTTAAGACAAATAAACGCAAGAACCAACACAAATCCAGAAGAACACAGAGATTTAACGAGGTTCGGCAAAATGCTTACGTCCTCAGGAGTAGAGCGGTGCTTTTCCTTTGACTTTCAGAAATAATGTACAGAATACAGAATAGATCCTAGGGTTATAACAAGACCTATTTATAACTCTAGAGTACAATATGTAATGACAAAATTACCCCTGTACTATATCGCGGGGCGTTTCCCCCACACCCTCAACCCACATAATAAAACTCCCCTGATTCGCTCCGCTGCAACTTGTGTTCCTTATTTGGTATAGGAGCCATACCTAACAAATGCAAACCATCAGACTATAAGAATAGATTATAGAAGTATATGATATACATATAGAGAGAGCCGACGACACACGATGGGAACGAAAATGATTGGAGAGGAGAAGGGGAACTGGGAATTTGCCTTCGAACCAAAGCAACAAAAGAATGGATGAGAGAAGCCAAAAATGAAACGTGGGGTATTTGAGGGGACCTATGATTGAAATAGAGAAAGTTTAGAGGGATGGCATTGACATTACAAATGCGGAACATATATCAAACCAAGGAACGCGTCCATCTTCTGCCGTCCTATGAACGATCAGCGCAAAAAACAGCAGAAACGACACCCCCAAACGACTCCTAGCAGTATTTTGATAACGATAGGCAGCGAAAACGGACCCTAAGTTGCAAATGAACGAACCAAATTCCATTTAAGCTAAAATTTTCATTTTTACACTAATTTTTTTTATTTTTGCCTACTTCATGCTCGTTAATGTTTTGCATTTCTTTTGAATTAACTGAGTCTATTTTAAGTTTGTTTTCTCCTAAAATTAATTGGCTTTTGAATTTTTTATCGATTCATTTAACTGATTACAGTTAAAAATAAAATTTTAAAAATTATATGTTTACTATTTATTATTTTATAATGGATGTGTAAAAGTTCAATAGTGATTTTATACAATATAAATTAAATATTATTACATATTTTGAATATAAGTGAAAAAATAATTATGTAAATACGAAAATTTAGGTGCGAGATATGTAAATATATAAAAATTATGTGCTACATATGTAAATTCCCCAAAAGAAAGTTACATGGTACGACCCAAAAAAAATTTACAGTAAAGTATATTATACATATAACCTTATTGTAATAGTTATTTCAACTGAAAATCTTCAAAAGAAGGCTAAAGTTCCCAAGGAAGGGTTTGTTAGCATTTGTGTTAAAAGTCATCGGCTTTCTCAATAATTAACTTTATGGGCAATTAAACTCGGGAGTCTATGAAAAAATTAGTATTTCTTAACAAATTTTTGAAGGTTTAAATGAGTTCAAGACGGTCCCGACGAGTCCAAATTAGTATGAACGAATCATTTTGAGCCTAGATCATTGAATCATTGAGATATTTCGTTATGTTTGTTTTGTTGGAGGATGAACTAAATGTGTAGAAACAATTTATGTTCTTGATATGTTTTGAAGTATATTTCTGAGTGCATGATATGTGGCCATTTGGACTTAGATTAAGGCATTTTTAATATTATTGCATTAAAATATTTATTTATCTGTAATATGTGTCCATTAAAATTTATTAAATTAATAAATGTGACTAGATTGAGCTCAAATTTTTATTTAAATTTGGTTATGTATTGTTTTATATTTGTCCTGATATAAAATTATTGCGACGATATTCAATTTCAAAGTTTGATGGCTATCAGCCGACAAATAGCCGGCCTGGCAATATGTCCTTTTTAAAATATCATTCGTTTGTTGCTCGCATTATATCTTATAACAATTGTAATCTAACTATTCTAATTTTCTTAAGAGTATTTTGTAAACCGTTGTCCTATTGAGAATGAAGTTTATTCGATTGCCTATCAAATTTTTTCCGTTATGTGATCCTGCTTGAATTTGACCTTGTTGAAAAAACAAATGTAATATAAAATAAAAACAGTATTAAAATAATATATTATATTTGAAATAATTTAAAATTATTTGATTATGCATGAAATAAATGTAGAACTCTATAGTTGTTTGTTTTGTTTGAGAAAAATAAATAAATTCAATAGAAAATAAACTCATTGAGGTCAGTTGGCAGCAGTTACAGGCAGCCGATAATGCTAGCTGTGGTGAGGGATAACGATAATGATTGGCGATGGATGTCGACGTTAACTACGGTGTTTATAGGTGACAATCTGCAACAGATGAAGGCTATCATGATGATCGGAGGAGGACAATGACGATAAGTGCAATTGATGGCATCAATAGTGGCGGACTGTAATGATGATCGATATCTTTTTATGCAAATCAACGTATGTAGATTTCGCTTAAATCCAATGAATTCCAAATATATAAAATGAACTAGAAGAATATGAATTCAAAAGACATTGAAATTTAACACTGGATTTAATTCTTTTTTTTAAGACCAAAGGCTTAAATATCTTAAACCCCTGCCTCAAAAATAATGCAATACTCTCATTTTGTTGCCAGCCGAACAGCTCTTGTCATTTGTCCATATCTGCTGAATCTTAAGTTGTGTATTGTGAACACGCCTCGAGAGTTAGAGGCAAGAGAGAAAAAGAGATATAGAGAGAGAGAGAGAGAGAGAGAGAGAGAGAGAAATTAGGCAAAACTCTCTAGAGGTACTGGGAAAGGCATCACTTTATTCGTCTTATTGCTTCCTATTTATAGAGTTGTATTTGTACAATTATAGAAAGGAAGGAACAATTATAGAAACCATCTTTAATGCAATTAATTGTGTTGATCTAATACCAAATATGTGTTACAATTTGAATTTGAATATGATGGTAACCAACTAGTTGACGTGTTTTAGTTCGGTCAATTGAGACGACTGCTCAGATGACAAGTAAAAAACCGGTTGGTCGACTAGCTACGATCAGACGCGCTTGTAAGGGGCTTTTAGGTGATTGGGACTATAGGTGCGGTCCAGTGATTGAATCCCTTGTCATAGTATGTCGGTTGAGTTCAACCGGGTGGTTAGTTGTTGAATGGACGGTTCAGATCATGCTTTTTCGATCTAACGCTCGATCATCCGATCAGTTTTTTGGGCCGCTCGATTGATTTGAATTTCATGTCGACAGTTCTAGTGTATACATATTATTTCCCAAGTTTTTCTACTCCTTGAAAGTGATAGCTATGATAAAGACATTAAAACTATTTAATAATTAGTTGTGCTAAAATCAAGCAAATTAATTTGATAATCAACTTCCCGTTGTATTTTGTTCCTAAACATGCTCTATAAATAAAGCCATAAGCTTGGCATGACATAAGTTGCTGTCATTTTTTCCCAGTTAACTGAGTTGCATCATGGTCGATGGTTCAACCCGAATCATTGTGGACCGCAAAATTTTGGCCAAGGAGGGCTACGGGCTCTCGATCTCTGTAAAGAAGGACACGTTTAAGAAAGGGAAATGATCGAGGCTCGAACCTTCTTTGGCTAATCAATTCGACTCATTCAGGCATCCCAAGGCTAATGCCAAAAGTCCTTTGTTCGGAGGTCGTGGTCCCTAAGTCTGGAATGAGTGTCAGCATGCCTTGCTCGCTGAAGGTTTTGAGGTGATCAAAAAAGAGCTGGTGGGAGGAGCGATCTTCGTATCTTTTCAGCTGCTACTGCGCGAAAAGGTGGAGGTATCTTGGCGCAAGAGGACATAAGCCTTTTAAGACCATTTGTTCGATAGATAGATTTATTGGTACATAACATCTTCATTGGTTTTTGATGGTTCTCAACATTATTTGGTATTATTCCAATGCAGATGGATCAATCGGGTCAGAGGACGGCAGGACAGTGAGTCATCAAAAGATGATGCAGGGTCTGCCCCACTGTAGTGGACAGTCTGCAGGACAAATATGGGAGGCTTTTGTCAGGAAACACTTCAAATGGGTGTTGGTTCCCCGGCTTTTTGCCCTCCACCCACTCTGAATAAGAGCGACCATAGTGGTAGCCATCTTTCTCTGGAACCATGGAGCAGCACGCAGAGGGGACTGGACCCTTAATGATGATGGTTGATTTTTCAGGTACAGAAGCCAGAGGTTTGTCACAAATTTTGTACGGGAGTTATCAGCCAATCTGGTGATCATAGGCTCAAATGTATTGACCCTACATGTGTAGGTTGTCACGATGTGAAGTGAGTTGGTCGAGGTTATGTGTGAGGTTGGAGAACTTTGCGAGTCAAGCAGCCTGGGCAAGTTCCAATAAAAAGCTGACCAAATGGATCCAATTAGGTTTGGTGGGCATATGTTCCTCAAAAGGCTAACCCAGAGGGGTATGTCCCAACTGAGGCCTTGAAGGACTCGTTCATAAAGAACTTTGTTATAGACATGTAATAATATTATTTGAAAATGAAATGGCATTTGAAAAAACTTAAAAAGATGTTTGGTGTGACACTTATCATTATGTAATACCTCGTTTTGCAAGCTCATATTATAAGTAGGGCAGGGACCGCTTCTTATTTTTATGTACTCTGGTTTCTTTCCCTATGCTTCCAATCTTTCTTTTCCTGCTGTCTTTTGGCCATCTTCCATTCTTTGAAATGGCACCGAAATATTCTCCTACCCTATTTGGCTCTGTCAAGTGTTTTGATCCTTATTTTTTGATAAAGAATGAGGTCAAGGAGTTGTAGTGGAAGTTTGTTCTACATGACAATGCCGCTCTTTAAATGTTGTAGGGGTTAGCTTAAGTGACGGATGTCATGAGAAGGAATCTGGTTTTCTACCGAGACCAATTCAAATATGGCCTACAATTACCTCCACGCGACGAGCTCTAGAGCATCTTTAACACATGCTGGATTATTCTGACGTAAATACTGCTAAACTTCGTAGCCATCATAATGACCTTTGTCCTTTATTGTCGTCGGGAGCATATTCGGTGGTTGATTGACCTATTTTAGCTCATGTTAAAGACTTTTGTCCTTAATTTTTTTGAGGATTTGTTTAACTTAAGTTGTTGATTGGGAGATGAATCACACTCTCCATCGCTTCCCATAGAGATCAGTTAACATATGCTGATTGACTCTTGCATTGGGCTCATTTCATCACATAACCTTTACTAGTTTGAAGTGAAATCGGGTGCGGGTATATCCTTGATGAAATGGTGTCACGGTTTCAGCTTGGAATGGGTTAGAGCACAAAGGAAGGACCAATTTCGATTGGATACTTCTTCGTGAGGCTCGGGAAAGCTTTTGTGATGGTTAAATTGAAGTTTTGATATGTTTTATTCAACCCAAAAATATGTACTGGATTTGATGTGTAAAATTAAGGCTTTCTACAGGGTATTAGAGGCTGAAACTATGTGGGATGGGTTGCTTAGGGAATGGGGAATTATTTTGTTGTTGTAAATGTTAAGGCTGAAGGGCACTTTTTCTTCCTCTTCTCTCCTTGGAAGCTCTCGGGAATAGCCTTTTTATAACCATTGAAGGCCATTGCTGAGCTTTAGCTTCATTAGAGGAGGTAGGAGGTGGCTCAGGGAGACTAAGGGGAGTCCAAAGAATGAGATTTCGGTTGGAGATAATCCATCTTCACTTCCCTATGGTGTGCTCATCATAGCGTCAAATATGGAGATAAAGATGGCTATGAAAAGGCTCCCTTCCTCTTGGAGAGCTGGTAAGATGGATAAATCGCTCAGGAGTGAGCTGACTTGACTGGTCCACCTTGGTCCAAATGGATGTGAGGTGGAATCCATGAGGTGTGTCATGTATTCCTCCCCTAATGATGACTTAGAAACGTAAAAACAAAGTGGCTCCTTGGATGATGTAGTGTGTATAATGTGTTCTCCGTGGCATGATGTGTCTTATAGGGTCATGGATGACCCAATAGTAAAGGGATATGGGTTGGATTTGGGCTTAGATGTCATTCATGAGCCTGAATTACTATGGATGGTCGTAGATGGATGCGATTGGGCTATGATTTTTGGACTCAATCCCAGGCTTATAGGTCTTAACTTCATCTTTTTAATTAATTAAATAATTAATTAATTAAGAAAATGAAAATTTTAACCATAAGAACATGAGTTGACTATGATGGCTTAGGGTTGACCAATGGACCAAAGTTGACCAATTAAATCATAGGTTGACCAAATGAATCATGGATTGATCATTTGCATTATGGGTTGACTAAGATGGTCCATTTTACCATATGGTGATGGTTGATCGTGTCATGTAAAAGTTGGCCATAGGGTCAATGGGCTTGATGATATGGTCCAGAGTTGACCGAGTTGACCGAGTTGACCAAGTTGACCAAGGTATTGACAATGGTGGTCAGGTTGACTATTTGGTGATGTCCTGATGAGTTAAATGGGTCAATGTCAGTAGATTCCCTCCACAAGATGAATTTGATGATCATGGTGGTTTTAAGACTTATAGAAGAGTTCCTGTGACTATGAGCTATTGAATGGCTCAAGTCATGTCCTGTTCATAGATGTTAGGGTAGATCCTTATAAAAGTGAGGTCAACATTGGAATGCCACCTCAACTACCAAGAGAAACTTTCTTTTAAGAATGCTGTAAACAAGTGCATTATGCCTAAGTGGCACAACACACTTGTTGGGGGTCCTTTGTTGAAAACAATTTTTTATTTTACCAGTGTAGTGTATCCACCTAAATTGCTCAAGATGATTTACGCTTCATTAGCATTCTGTAGGTCAAGACACCCACCTAGGACCTTTTGGCACTTGTTGGGGGCAAGTGGCTAGATTTGGTGGTGATTCAGCCCTAATTAGTAAAATTCTCCCTAAGAGGCCCATAGGAGCTGTGAGACGTGGTTGGTGCCTAATTATATGATAAGAAGTCACCAGACGTCCATCCATAACCTCCCACTGCCATAGGAAGTCACACTGTTCACCTATGCGCGTTATAGGAAATTTAGGATTCAAGACACCCTACGGCGCTGTGGTCTGGGTTGACCATTGGAAATGATTTTTCCATGGAATGATTGACAAAAAATACTCCATTTTGATGTTAAAAGACTATGTTTCATTCATATGGAGTCTCCCATAGCTTCTTGATCGAGAAAATCTTTCAACGTGCGTTCCCGGTGAAAATCATGGTTTCGAGTTAGACCGACGTTTCCAGTCCATCAAGCCAAAGTTTTTAGAGTTCTAAAACATAATTTAAAATTTTGAAGCAGACCCAACACCTAGGAACCACGGAAACCGGGAGCCATGGTCTCAGAAAGGCCAAAAAATTGCCTTTTTCTTGAGAGCCCGACTCCTAGGTGCCACTTTGTTGGCACCAGGCCATGCCTGATGCCTAGGCACCACCTTTCCTCGTGCCATGGTCTCATACAAGCCAAAAACTGGGCCTTTCCTGAAATTTTGGGCCACGGCGCTGCTATTTCTGACGCCATGACCTTAGACATGCTAAGCTTGGCACCTAGGTGGCACCTTTATTGGCGCCATGGCCTTGTTAAGTCCAATTTTAGATTAATAGGCCAGTTCCATGGCACCCAAAGTTGGGTACCTAGGCACTGGTCAAGGTCTAGGTCACAAATTTTTGTGATTTTGATGTTATTTTCACACTGTAAGTCATCGAATAACCATGGGACCTTAAAAGAGGATGGCTAATTCCTCTATTTCCCTAATACATAAGGATCCAGTGACCCTTTTGGGGGGAATTTTGTTCATTTTCATGAAGGAGAGGATTTGACTTATCCCCTCCCTCTCATTTGTGATTTTTGCCCTAGAGGGGGCTTCGGTTGCCCCTCTCTCCACCTCCTTCTCCTTCTTCTCCGGTGAGGTCATGGAGGCTTGAAGGAAAGCTTTTGGGGAAGATCTTTTGGAGAGACTTTGAGAGCTTTTTAGGGGTTTTTTGAGGAGATCCATTGAGAGAGAGATAGAGAGCATGGAGGGGGTTCTATTCCACTCCTTTATCTTCATCTTCTTCTTCCTCCTCACCTTCTTTTTCCTCCTCATCTTCTTCATTTTTTTTACATGTTGTGAGGATGTTAGAGGGTTTTCTTGAGGAGGGACTTGGGAGAAAGGTCCCACTTTCCTATGCTAGATGAGAGCTTCATCCTTGCTTGGGGCAATGTCACCGGAAGATCGCCGAAGCATCGCCGAAGCACCGCCGGAGTACGTCGGAACGTAAGCTTCTATCCTACTGATAGGATAGCTTCCTCATAAGCAAAGAAACATGTCTGAAACCGTTATGGTGGTGAGATTCTCTAAAATCCTAGATGGCCCAAGGTTTAGTGTGATCTATGCGTGTGGTTTCGATCACCTACACGGGGTGTGTGCGTCAGTGTCAGCCGGTGTGGTCACAAGCCTATGTGATGGATTGTTGCATTCCCTAGAGAATCCTATGTTAGGATCACCGTGCATTGGCCATTCCTATTCAGAAGCAAGTGATTCCATGTTGTGAGCTTTAGGCCTTAATACCATTGGGTTGGAATCCCAATTTCCCAAGGCTTTCACACTCCCAACTTTCCTTGGAGAACTTGGTTAAGTTTGTGTTGGCATCATTTTTTTATATCACGTGTGTAGGATGTCTACTCGAGCGCATCAGGGTCGTACTTTATGCAAATAAGTCACCCGTAGCTCCAGACATCCATTTGTGATCTTTCGGTGCGTGTTGAGGGGCATGCAACCGGAGTCATTCTGCTAGAATTTGGTTGTCGCTTAGGCTAACGCTGGTCAGCATTTTGTACGTCGGATGGCTTTGGTCGGGCTAACAAGTATTACTCGTCGTGCCACACGTGAAATTTAGCTTGATCGTCAGTGAAATCGTCCAAATGACTTAAAACGACGAAACGGACCATGCGAGTGTGTCTGGGACATCGATATTACCTAGGGTGGACATCCATTTCACTACGACACCGCATGCGGGGTAAAAATTGTGCAAATTATCATTTTTAGCCCAATCATCAAAAAGTCACTCGAATGACTCCGGATGACGAAACAGATCACACGATTACGTCCAAGACGTCGATTTTACCTACAGAGGATGTTAATTTTACTACGAGACCATGGGCGGGCTTAAAATATGTGAATTACTCTTTTTTGGCCCAATTGCTCAAATAAGTGGCCTGAGCGGCCTCGAACGACCCCGTATAACTAAACTGACCACGCCAGTGTGTCCAGAACGTCAATTTTAGCTAAGAAGGACATTCACTTTGCTGCGAGTACGTGTACAAGCTAAATATTCGCGGAGGATAATTATAATATTATTTTTATTATTATATAATATATATAGTATATTATATATTATCCTTTATAAACCTACGCCTAATCCCTCTCCCATCTATCGAACGCGACCCAACAGCCAGAGGATCTCGCGACCAAACCCTAGGCTTCGGCCTCCTCGCGTCCGGCGCCAAAGCTCCTCCTCGCTGGCGATGTTCGACGCCGCCGGCTCCCCATTGACCTGTGCCGCCTCTCCAGCCGCTAGCCAAGCTGAGCCTCTCTTTTCCTCTCTGCCAAAGCTTGCGCTGCCTCACTCTCGGCCGGTGAAACTGCCAGCAAGCTTGCCAGATCGCCTCACCTTTGTGCTGGTGAGCCCGTTCTTCACCCTTCCCGAGCTCCTTTTCGTGTGTCCTAGGCCTGAAGGCTGCCGACCCTATTCTTCTACCTTGCCGGCAATTGAAGCCTTGTCGCTGACCCAGTCCTCGCTGGCTCTCTTCCTCACCACACCTTCCTATAGCTGACGGCCTCGCTGACCTCCTCTTGGCCGACGACCCTGCTGCCCCTCCCTTGTTGGAGCTACAATCATTAGCAAGGCGATGACGTCTCAACATTTAGGAGCTCATCGAGCAAACCTCTTACGAAAGTATATGTATCGATCGTATGTTCATATAACGCAATGTTCATTTTTTTTTGTGCTTTGCATACCTCACGTGTTGCCTCACTTTTTTGCATGATTTTGTTGCGAGGTGTGTCGACTGCTTACTATCTCCTATCTTGCTCGACGAGGCTCGACGAGGTACATATTGCGAAATGTGTCGGTACGTAGACTGAAGCATTGCCGGAGTTCATCGGAAACGTGGGCTCTCATTCAGCATAAAGAGAACGCGTCTTCAACCATCACGGTGGTGAGATTTTCTTTTCCCTTAGTTGACCATAGGTTTAGTTTGGTCTAGGCACGTGGGTTCAATCGCCCACGTGGGGTGGAGATGCCGGACGACATGTGTCGACCGGTCGAGCCGCCTATGTGATGGATCATTGATTTATCTAGAGTGAGACGTAGGTTAGGAATCCTTTGCGTTGGCCAGTCCTATTCGTAGCCGAGCGATTTCCTGTTGTGAGCTTTAGGCCTTAGCCCCGCCGGGTTGGAATCCTAATTTCTCACAATTTTGGCGCTCCTAATCTCCCTTGGAGGGATTAGTTGAGTTCGATCTTAGAGGATGGGAAATGCTTTGTAGCTAGTCCGTCCTATAAGATCGTGGGCGTTCGTAAAACTGGAAAAGCTTTGTAGCTAGTCCGCCCTACAAATGGTGGCTAGTTTCCCCTATGAGAAATTGGAGGGGGAAACCCTTCACATTGCCACGCCAAAGCTGGAGGCGGAGATGCCACAGATCCAAGAGTGTGAACCTTAGGTTCCTATGTGAGGTCGTTAGGATGAGTTGGACAGGCTGTTGAGCGTTGGGGTTGGGTCATGTGCATGGTCCACCTTGTTGCATTCTTTTGCATGTGACCACTTATTACATCATATTACATGTTTGTATGCATGTGCCTATTGGTATGCCTGCATGATGCATCATATCCTGTGCATGTGTAATTTTATAAGTACTATCACTTATTTGTGTTACATTTTCTCGGGCCACTGCCGTCACGGCATGCCCATCTCCGGGTCACTGCCTCCTCGGCATACCCATCTTTTTGAGTCACCGCCTTCACGTCATACTCCACCTTCACCACTTTGGTGTACCTATTATATGAGTGTTGCATATTTTGCTAGTTTGCATGTGTGCTCGGTGAGTGCCTCTTGGTAAGGTGTAAATCCTCTTTATAGGTATCCTTTTAATCGATACAAACTCACTTAGAGTCGATGTCTGCTAGTTGCATGAAGCCACAGGTTCCCGGGCAGGTGTAATTCCTCTTCATAGGTAGCCTGTTTTTACCTGTACATCCTGTTTGTGTGTGTCATGTCGCATGTGACATCCTTGCATTCATTTGCATGATGTATGTTCGTTCTTTCGGGCGCCCGTTGTGATTGCTTCATACTTCGGTCGAGCAGTCACAATATGAGCTACTTGCATGACTATTTGCTTACCCATTCTTTGATGGCTTGTCCTACTCGTTAAGAGAGTGACCATGTGTCGGTCGAGATGCCTTAACGAGCATTGCTTACTGGGTCAATCCCAATGAGCAATGCGAGTTAAGTCATCGGGATCGGCAAAAGTATGACTGTGCTAAGGATCCAATGGATCTAACTTGTGTCACCCCTCTTCGTGACGCCCTTTAGTTCCTTCGAATCTTTAGGATGGTGCCGGTGCGGCGACCCCATCAAAGTCATACTATACCCAGACTTACCCTACACTTAGGTACTAGGTTTGTGTACTTTTCGTTAGGTGGTGTGCTAAGCTACGACTTAGGTTGCTAGGTAGTCTTTTTGATGTCTGGCTATTGTTCTTTGCTGGATTGGTTGCCTTAGCCATACATCTTTTTTTTTGCATTGTGCTTGTGATGTGTCTGCATGATGCATATGTATGGTAGTGTGTTAGGGCGCTTTTCTGTGGGGAGCCATGCTTATTTACACACACACACATATGTACCGCTATGAGGGGAGCACGTGATGATTTCTTACACTATTGCTTGCAGGTGTTATTAGATCCCCTATTTATAAAGCATGGCTCATTATACGTTATTTGCATGTGAGCTTTCCCGCTAACACTTATTTTCGTGCAGAATTGAGTCTTTTTCTTTTCCTTTGTATATTTATAGTCTAGGAGAGTCCTGTATCAGAAATAAGATACAGTCACGGGTTCCAAGGCGCTTTGATGCGGGAACCACGTGGAGGGGGATCAGGAGCAGATGCTTGTGCCCCGTATCTTAATTCTGCATTTTTATATTGATGTATAAAATTAGGACCGGGCATATATATACGGAGTCCAGCAACTTTTATTGCTTTTCCTGGGATATGTTGCTGGTCCAGCAGCATTTTGGTCTCTTTTATTTTATTATGGAATGCTTTCTTTTTTTCTTTTTATTGCAAATTTGCATGACTGCATGTGTTTTCCTTATTTCTTTATGTGATCTAGGATTTCGTGATACCATTTATGCTCTTTAAGGACCCTAAAATTGTAAACTTTATATGTTAAAAATCCTAATAAAATTTCAAGATAAATGAATTTTAGTATTAAAATATTCAAGATTTTAAATATGCACTTTTACTTTCTTGCATGACATTCGGGCTGGATTTTAAATGGGTTGCATTGCATGATTATCACCCAAGTCATACTAATAGAGCCTCCACATTACTAAAGAACCGCTCTAGATAACTGCATTCATATTTGCATGTCCCGAGGAGGAGTCCCCGTGCTTCGCCAATCTGACTGGCCCAGCATACCTTTATAGGTTGTTGTCTGGTGCGCGTAGGGTGTTAGAAGGCTCCCCGACCCAGACGGGGTGTAAGCCCTTTTTTTGGGAGCGTTTGCAGCTTTGTAGCTGAACCTCCACTTTCTCTTTCTTTCCTGAGGCATCCTTGTCACTTTGGTAGGTGTAAGACCCACCTCTTGGAGCTCCAGCTTATAGTCATAGGATAGAGTTTCCTTCCTTTGACCTTAGGGCTACCGAGGCCCCGTGGATAATGCAATTCTCAGATTGCTAACCGGGGATCTCAGGAGGTGCTGGGTCGACTACCTTCATGTCCGGGTAGACTTAGAGTCCTATTGCTTAGGATGACGGGTTCGTGGTACCCCTACTTGGCTACCTCTACCCCTTTAGGATTACTCTTCCCTTCCTTTGACTACCCCTATTGAGCCCTTTCGATCCTTGACTTCGTTGATATCATTTTGACGACCCGATGCCGATGAGCTGCCGCCCATTTAGGACACGACGATTTTTCCTCTGCCCTTATGGCCTGGACGCGCTTTGACGTGTTGGGATACCCCCGACAAGATGATTTAGGTTATTTCGTGGGTTCCGTATGCCGATGAGCCGCGACCCCATTTGGGATGTGAGAGACTCACTCGCTGCCCAAAGGCTTAGCGAGAGCTTTGAAGAATCGAGACTTTTCCACACAGAATAATCTTCCTTTGATTGCCTATACCCCAGGTCTATGATAATATAAAGCAAAACTCCTTTTATCGAGAGTATTCTTGGGTATCCCCCAAGATGTAATTAACCAGTAGGAATACGTTCCTTTAGGAGTGTTCTTGACCCCATAACAGGTACATACACCTGACTCTTTGGTTATGAGTAGTCTACGTGGATACTACTTTCACGGATATTAGTTCAAGGTGCCTCCACCCGATCTTGGTTGGGCGGACATGTTGACTTATCCTTGCAAGGTTTATCGCATGTAGACTCTCTATGTTTTTCTTTTCTTTTATTTATCGTTTTTGTCGTATGTCCCTTCTTATTTTGTTCTTCTCCTCTTCGAATCACTTATTTGATTCGGGAGGGAGATTTATTCGAATAAGGGAAGTATACGATGATTGACAAGCTGGTGAATCCTTTTAAAATAAAAAAGAGAAAAGAATGGTGAAGACAGTTTGGACTTAGAGGATGGAAAGCTTTGTATATTGTCAAACCTATATGATCGTGGGCATTCTTAGAGTGGAAAAAGCTTTGTAGCTAGTTCACGCTACAAACTGTGTAGAGTTTTCCCCTAGGAGAAATCAGAGGAGGAAACATCCACCTTGCCATGCCAAAGTTGGAGGTGGCGATGCCGTAAATCCAAGGATATCAACCCTAGGTGTTATGTGTGAGGTCTTTGGTCGAGCTCAACATCGACCGTGTTAGGTTGCATTTCATATGCATGGCCATTAGTGCATCTTTGGTGTGTGGATAATATGCATGTTGTATGTATGATCGTTTGAGCCCTTTGGGTCATTCAGTTGTTCTAGGCTGATCCCCGATCTTGTTTTGGGTTCAATCGACCGCCCTGGGCAGATCACTCTATTAATTGGGGTTGATCAACTTCCACGCGTTGATCATCGGCTTTAGGTTCGATCAACCGTCTCGGGCTGATCACCACTATTTTTTTTCATATTGATTACCCTGGATCAATCCACCCGCTTCTTCGATTCAATCGACCACCATGGCCTGATCTACCAATCGCTTGCATGCATGTATGCTTTTGCATCAAATTACATATTGTGCATGTGCATGTGCATGCTTCCCTTCTTGCATGTTGCTATATCTTGTGTATGTTTTCTTGCATGATCATTATCATTTGCCAAAGCAACACATCCCTTTTGTTTTGATCGCTGCTGCCATGACACGGCCACCTCGTAGTCACTACCTCATCGGCATACCATTTTGTTTGGTCCGCTGCCGTCACAGTATGTCCATCTCTGGGTCACTGCCTCCTTAACATACAGTTTTATTCGGGTTGCTGCTGCCACAACATGCCCACCTCTGGGCCACTACCTCCTCGGTAAACCCTTTTGTTTGGGCCACTGCCGACACAACATGCCCATCCCATTTGAGACACTGCATTCATGGTATACTCACCCTCAAAATTTTGGTGCATTTGTTGTTTGCTTGTTGCATATCATGCATGCTTGCATGTGTGCTCGGTTAGTGCCTCTTTGGTAACGTGTAAATGTTCTTCATAGGAATCCTTCTACTCGATGCAAACTCACTTGAAGCTGGTATCTGCTAGGTGCATGATGCCTTGGGCTCCCCGGACAGGTGTGATTCCTCTTTATAGAAGCCTATTTTACCAGTACATTCTGTTTGTGTGTTCCATGGTGCATGTTGAATCCTGTCACTTATTTGTGCGATGTGTGTTAGCCTTTTTGGGCACCCGTTGTGATTTTTCCATGCTTCAGTCAAGCCGTCACAAGGTAGGCTTCTTGCATGTCTATATGCTTGCCCATTCACCTTGATGGCAGTCCTACTCGTTAAGAAAGTGACCCGTTTGTTGGTTGTGATACTTAAATAAACGTTGCCCGTGAGGATGTCTCCAGGAGTTATGCGAGCTTCTGTATTAGGAGCAACAAACATGTACGACTATACTATGGATCCAATGGCTCTAACGTGCGTCATATGTAATACAGACCTGCATAGTAGGTCCGCAGTTTTAAAAGTATTAAAATGGATATTTTTCTAATATTGTACTATCTACCCTACTTTTAAAATTTATATATGTTACTCCATATGTGAGGCCAACTCTTTTAACTGCCACCCACTTTCTTGTGACGTGCTTTAGATGCCTTGGATTCTTAGGACGAGGCCAGTGTGGCGACTCTGTCGAAGTCATATGGAAGACGAAGACCTTACCTTATGCACTTAGGTACTATGTTAGGACACCTTTTTATAGATGGTATGCTAGGATAGAATCTAGAGTACTAGGTGGTTTTTTTTTTGTTTTATGGCTGTTATTCTTTGTCGGTTTGGTTGCCTTAGCCAGACATCCTTTTTTACTTTGTGATTTTGGTGGGCTTGAATGCTTGATATTTATGGTAGTGTGTTATAATGCTTTTCTACAGAGAACCGTGCTTACTTATATTCACACACAAGTACCACTATGAGGGAGCATGTGATGATGTCCGACTCTTTTGGTTACAAGTGTTATTCAGCTCCCCACTTATAAGACCTGCCTCATTATACATTGCATATTGTTAGCTTTCCTGCTAACACTTGTTCTCATGCAGGTCGAGTCATTTTTTTCCTTTCTTATGTACTTTTTAGAGTCTAAAAGTGTAGCATAAATGAGGCACGTGCACGGGTTTCGAGGCGTTTGGCATGGGAACCAAGTGAAAGGGGACAGGAGTAGATGTGCATGTCCCGTATTATAATTTTGAATCTTATATTGATGTGTAAAATTAGGTTCGGGATGTGGAGTTGATCACTAGAAAATATATTAAGAATTTCATACCAATTTTATATGAAATTGCACTTTAAAGGAAGGTATTTTCTTTGTTTTATTGCAGGAATGAAGATTTATAAGTACTGAAGGCAAAAAGCACAAAAGAAGCAAATTTGGAGCAAAAAGGACTCAATTTGATGAAAATTGAACTGTCCCACCGAAGGCGAGATTTAGGCCGCCGACGACAAATTTTTCCTGAAAGATTTTTAATATATTATAAGGAGCCCGCTGACGGCGAGATCGACGCGGTTAGCCCATCTTCTAGAAGCCCGCCGACGGCGAGACCGATACCCGCCGATGGCGAGATAGTTGAATCGAGCCAGATACATTGAACCTGGACGCTTTTTGAAGAGGTGATTAAGCAACCTTTGGAGATTTGACCCTTTTATAAATAAAGCCGAATTTTAGTCAGTTAGAGTGTCATTCTAGAATCAGTTTTAGTCATTTGTGTGGAAGTTAAGTGTAATTTAAGAGTCTTTTGAGTGAGTAGATTAAGTTTTTATCATTTTGGTGTCTTGTATCTTGGAAGGAAGAGTCGAAGGAACTTAGAGTACGCAGGGAGAAGAATTGAGATAAGTATATTTGTTATTTGTTTGTTAACTTTAATGAAATCCATGCTTTGTGTTATTTTTCCCGTGCATTACGAGTAGTTTCTTAGTCTTCTCCTTGTTCTTGAGATTAGTGAAATGAAAAATTTAAATAGTTGTGCACGGAATATGAAAATAGAAATTGTCTTAATCTTTTTACTTAAATCGTAATTTACTTTCAATCTGCCGATTGATTTATTAACATATGTTGAATTATCAACTATAGTAAAGATTACACCCAAGATTCAGGGAAATCAAAAGCCTTGGAAGGAGGGTGCAAATAAATAGGGAAATATTAACTAGCGGGCGTAGAATTGAACATTTTTGTGTGACAGACTAAAATATTCAATTCGGTCTTATTGTTTGAGAGTTGAAGTGAGATGTTAGCCCTCTGGCGAGGGGAACGTGGGAGCTCTGAAGTGGCAGTCTGTATCCTCCAGGCCTAGCGCATGATTCGGTAATCGAACATAAGGCTAGTCGATATTTTTTGCACATTGGACGAAAGGGTAAAGAATAGGTATGCTCTTATTGGCACAATATAATTAAAAACTAATTTAAATTTTCATTCACTTAATACTCTAAAACAAGGAGAAAGATACTTTTCTGAAATCTTATATTAACCTTTTAAGCATTAGTTTATTTTAGTCTAAGTGTTCTAAAATTTCGTATACTAGATTAGTAAGTAATTTACTTTAAGTTGTTCTTTGAAATTTCTAACTTCCCTGTGGGATCGATTTCTAGGACTCCATTAGACCCCTATATTACTTGATAACGATACGTATACTTGCGTAGTATCTATAATATAAACCTTAAAATCCATAACAGAATCCTAAGAATATATTTAGTGCGGATCAAGTTTTTGGTATCGTTGCTAACTTTTATAATAGTAAGTATAAATATCCAAAAGTGGATCAAGTTTTTGGCGCCGTTGTCGGGGAAGTTAAGGTAAGTAATTATTAAGGTAATTAATAGAATTATTAAAATATTAGAGTAACGAACTATTTTAAATATTACTTTAAAATTGTATGCGTAAATTTGGAAACGAAAATTTAATACCTTACAATTCAGAATTAGAACGCACAATTAAAAGAATTAGAAAACAAAAGAGAGAAATTAAAAATTTAACAAAAATGACAAATAATCCAGAAATTGAAAATATAAAACAACAAAGACCATTAAGAGATTATGCCAACCCTACATTAGATGAAATTCACCTAAATATTCAAAACCATGATGTAGCTGCTAACTCATTTGAACTTAAACACTACGATTATCCAAATGGTACAAAATAATCGATTTAGTGATTCACACAATGAAGATCCTAATTTACATCTTGCTAGTTTTTGGAGCTATGTGTTACTTTTAAATATGAAGTAGTATCTAATGATGCTTTATTAGACTTAGGCTTTTCCTTTTTCTTTAAGGGATAAGGCTAAGATGTGGTTAAATTCATTAGCACCTGGATACATTAAAACTTGGGGAGAATTATCACAAAAATTTCTATCCAAATATTTTCCTCTCTCGAAAGCATGCAAAATTTAGAAATGATATAACCTCTTTTAGCCGAGTTTGATGGAGAATCCATATATGAAGCTTGGGAGAGATTTAAAGAACTTCTTAGGAAATGCCCGCATCACGCATTACCGGATTGGTTAATTATACAAACTTTTTACAATGGATTAGTAGAATCTCTTAGATCGATCATTGATCGTTGCTTCTTTGGAGGTTCATTAATGTCGAATACCATTTGATGAAGCCTATGCTTTAATCGAAGAAATGACTACTAATAATTTTCGATGGTTCTTCGAAACGAGTAAATACTAAAAAGATAGCTAGTGTTCATGAAAATGATGCAATATCTATGCTTAGCTTCTCAAATTGCTTATATATCGAAGAAATTAGATTATTTTGGAATGAATTACTCTCCTAATATATTAGAAGAAAACTCATCTGGACAAATTATAGATTCTCGATCTCCTTATGAAACTATAAATGCTATTAATAATAGTCCCGATAATCCTTATGCAAATTATTATAATCCTGGTTGGAAGAATCATCCAAATTTTAATTGGAATAACAATACGCAACAACGGATGAACGACTCATAGGAAATCCACCTAATCAAGGAAATTCAAATTATAAACCTTCTTATCCACCTGGAATTAATAACACTCAATTTAAAGATAAGAAGTTATCTATAAAAGAATTAATATTAAGTATGGGTCAGCAGTTGCAAAATCAAGGAAATCAATTACAAATTCAAGGAAATCAATTACAAAATCAAGGAACAACAATTAAAAATATTGAAACTCAACTCGGACATATTGCTACTACGCTTAACAATAGAATTCCTGGAACTTTTCCTAGTAATGTAGAAATAAATCCTAAAGACCAAGGAAAAGAACAAATTAAAGCGATACAATTAAGAAGTGGAAAAGAGTTAGAAACTAAAATTCAGAAAGAAACATAAAGTAAAAATGAGGAAGTGAAAATTGAGAAAGAAAAAGATCAACAAGATCAAAACTTAGAATATCTATTGATCCCTATGAAAATATCTATAGAAAAACCACCACCACCATTTCCTCAACGACTAAAGCAACATAAAAAAGATAAGCAATTTGCTAAATTCCTTGAAATTTAAAAAAAAATTAACGGTAAATATTCCTTTTGTAGAAGCATTAGAACAAATGCCTAATTATGTAAAATTTATGAAAGATATTTTTTAAAAAAAAGAAAATTTACAAATAATGAAACCGTTGCACTTAGTGAAGAGTGTAGTGCAATTATTCAGAAAAAGCTTCCTGAAAAATTAAAAGATTCTGGTAGTTTCACTATACCCTGCGCTATTGGAGAAAAATTTTATGGAAAAGCTTTGTGTGACTTAGGAGCAAGTATAAAACTATTGCCTCTATCAATTTTTAAATGATTAGAATTAGGAAAAATTTCACCTACTTCAGTAACTCTTCAGTTAGCTGATCGTTCTGTGACTTATCCTAAAGGAGTTATTGAAGATGTGTTAGTAAAAGTGGATAAATTTATCTTCCCGGTAGATTTTATTGTTCTAGATATGGAAGAAGATAAAGAAATTCCCATAATATTAGGAAGACCCTTTTTAGCCATTGGAAAAGCTATGATTGATGTTCAGAAAGGAGAATTGACAATGAGAGTAAACGATCAAAAAGTAACTTTTAACATAGCAAAATCAATGAAATATCCTGCTTTAGAAAATGACGATGAATGTTTTCGAATGGAAATACTTGAACATTTGCAAAATGAAAATTTTAAATAATATTATGAAGAAAAATTAGAAAAAGAAAATATAGAATTAATTGAAGAAGCAAATAATGAAAAACTGGATTATATACAGGAAAAATTTGAAATGTTGGATAATACTGAAAACATTAAAAAGAATATAGTTCCGTTAATAATTAGACCTCCTGAACTTGAATTAAAAATTTTACCTAATCATTTAAAATATGCTTATTTAGGTAACCATTCAACCCTACTAGTTATTATATCAGCTGAATTGAATGAATCACAAGAACAAAAACTGTTAGACACATTAAAAAAATATAAAAAAACTTTTGGTTGGACTTTAGCAGATATTAAAGGAATTAGTCCTTCAATCTGTATGCACAGAATTATTTTAGATAATGAACATAAGCCAAGAGTAGATCCTCAAAGAAGATTAAACCCAATAATGAAAGAAGTAGTCAAGAAAGAAATATTAAAATGGCTAGATAATGGTATTATATATCCTATTTCGGACAGAGTGCTTGGGTAAGCCCAATTCACCGTGTTCCTAAGAAAGGAGGAGTGACCGTTAAAGCTAATGAAAATAATGATTTAATACCTATAAGACAAGTTACTGGATGGCGTATATGTATTGTCTCTAGAAACTTAAATGCGACCACTAGGAAAGATCACTTTCCATTACCATTTCTAGACCAAATGTTGGATAGATTAGTCGGACATAAAATTATTTTAGTTTTTAGATGGATATACTAGTTATCAACATATACATATTGCTCCTGTGGATCAAGAGAAAACTACATTTACTAGTTCATATGGAACATTTGCTTTTCGAAGAATGCCTTTTGGATTATGTAATGCACCTGCAACATTCCAGAGATGTATGATGTCTATATTTAATAAATTAATTGACGATAAAATAGAAGTATTTATGGATGATTTCTCTGTATCTGGAACGTCATTTGACGCATGCTTGAATAATCTTGAAAAAGTATTAGAAGTATGCTAGAAAACTAACTTAGTTCTAAATTGGGAGAAATGTCAATTTATGGTTGCAGGAGGAATTGTATTAGGGCATAAAATTTCGGAAAATGGTATGGAAGTAGACCCTGCAAAAATTCAAGTTATAGCCTAAATTACCACCTCCAACTACGAGTAAAAGGGGTAAGAAGTTTTCTTGGACATGCTTGGATTCTACGTACGCTATATAAAAGATTTTTAAAAAATTACTAAACCTTTATGCCAACTTTTAGAAAAGGATAAGAAATTTGAATTTACAACTGAATGCCTAAACACTTTTGAATTATTAAAAGATAAATTAATCACAACACCAATAATAGTTTCACCTAATTAGGAGAAACCATTTGAACTTATGTGTGATGCTAGTGATTATGCTATAGGAGCAGTACTTGGGCAAAGATATGATAAAATTTTCAAAGTTATATACTATGTTAGTAAAACTTTTAATCATGCTGAAATAAATTATACAGTTACTAAAAAAGAGCTATTGGCAATAGTTTATGCTTTTGATAAATTTAGGCCTTATCTAATTGGAACTAAATGTATTATGCATACTGATCACTCTGCTATTAAATATTTAATGCAAAAGAAAGATTCCAAACCAAGATTAATTAGATGGATATTACTAATGCAAGAACTTGATTTTGAAATCATTAACAAAAAGAGAACTGATAATCAAATTGCAGATCATTTATCAAGACTTGAATATAATGAATTATCTGACACTGATAATGAAATTATTGACAGTTTTCCTGACGAACAATTATATAATATAAATGAGTGGAAATACCATGGTATGCTGACATAATAAATTATATTGTAAGTGATATTTTACCACCTATGTTAACTTTGCAACAACAGAAAAAATTCATTCATGATGCTAAAACATACTTTTGGGATGAACCATATTTATATAAGCAATGTAAGGATCTTATAATTAGAAGATGTGTGCCTTATGAAGAAACAGAACAAATCATTCAAAAATGTCATGATTCTAATTTTGGAGGACATTTTGGAATAGATAAAACTACTTATAAAATTTTACAATCTGGATTCTATTGGCCTACTCTTTTTAGAGATGTTTATAGATATATCAAAACTTGCGATAGATGCCAACGAGTAGGTAATATATCTAGAAGAAATGAAATGCCTCTAAATTTTATATTAGAAGGTGAGATTTTTGATGTTTGGGGATTAGATTTTATGGGACCATTTGTTCCTTCATTTGGAAAGTCATATATATTAGTTGCTGTTGATTATGTTTCTAAATGGATTGAAGCACAAGCTTTACCTCGGTGTGATGCTAGGAGTGTTTCGAAGTTTCTAATGAAAAATATTTTTACTAGATTTGGAATGCCGAGAGTGATTATCACTGATGGAGGATCTCATTTTAGAAATCAATATATTCACAAACTAGTAGAAAAATTTAACATTATTCATAAGATATCAACTCGCTTATCATCCATAAACCAAGTGGATTAGGCGAAGTTTCTAATCGAGAGATTAAACGTATTTTAGAAAAGACTCGTAAACCCTAATAGATTAGATTCGGTCTACAAGACTAGATTCCGCATTATGGGCATACATGATCGCTTATAAACCCCGATCGGAATGACTCCTTACGTACTTATTTATGGAAAAACTTGCCACTTACCAGTTGAATTAGAACATAAAGCTTATCGGGCAATTAAAGAATTTAATTACAATATGAAAGAAGCCAGGTGAGAAAAGATTATCGCAATTGAATGAACTAGATGAATTAAGAAATGAATCTTATAATAATGATAAAATTTATAAAGAAAAAATGAAATTATGGCATGATCGGAAGATTAACCTCGAAGAATTTTGAACCGAGGACAAAAAGTTACGCTTTATAATACAAGATTGAAATTATTTCATGGGAAATTGAAATCTCGATGGTTAGGACCTTTCACTATAACTCAAATATTTTCATACGAAACTATAGAAATTGAAGAACAAAAACTGGGCATAGATTTAAAGTAAACGGACACAGATTAAAACCTTATTTTGAAGGGAGAAAACCAAATTTTAAAGAGGTTTTAATGCTCAGTCAACCTGATTACTAACTAAATTAAGTCGGGCTGATGACATTAAACCAAGCGCTTTATGGGAGGCAACCCATAGTAATTATTAATTAGGATATGTTTACTAATATTATTTAAAATTAAAATATAGAATGAATTCTACTCATTTTACTTTTTTAGAATCATCATAAATTTGAATCTATACGAAGAAATCGGAAAATATTCAGACCGGAGCGAAAAATTGGGCAATTTACCAAATTTCGCCGACGGCGAGATCGATCTCGCCGACAGTGAGATCGGCGCGCTCAATTTTAGTTTAAATTAATTAACTATCCCGCCGACGGCGAGATCATTACCACCGACGGCGAGATAGTTCAAAAGTGGTTTTTGTGAGTTATTTTGCGGTTTGGACGGTTCTAAGGCCATTTCTCTTTAAAAAACGTTTAGAACTTCATTTTTACATTATCTTCATCTTAGAAACGACTAGAGTCCCTCCAAAATAATCTATTATGGCCACCAATCCACTAGAAACCACGAAATCCGGAGTTTTTAACCGAAGAAAATTCGTCAGTTCTGAGGCTCAGTGAATATTCAATAAGGTTTTGATGAAAAAGCGACTGATTAAGGAGAGATGATTCGTAAACAGCGGAGTGGAGAATTCTACAACAACAATTGAAGAAATGATTGTCCAGCGACGTTGGGAGGTATTCTGCTATACAACATCTGCTGTAGTCATTTCTGTAGTCAAGGAATTCTACTCTAATCTGCTTGCGATCCATAATGGAAGTGTTTACGTAAGAGGCAGACGGGTAACTTTCACTCCTTCTCGGATAAATGAATTATACTCGATTGAAAATACCCCTGTTTGCCACTATTCAAATTTTGTTCCTACAAGATACAACATGAATGAGATCTACAGATATCTGACCGACAAACCTGACGATTGGGAATTACGAGAAGATGTGTACATTAGTTTTTCTGTGTCACTTCTTAACCCCGTCTCAAAGTATTGGCATTTCTTTATTTCATCAAAGTTATTACCCACTATGAGGGTAAACAAGGTTTCGAAGGAATGCACAATTTTAAATTACTGTATTCAATTTGGATTGCCTATTGATGTTGGATCTATTATTATGAAATCTGCACTAGGATTAATTGTGCATGGGTCAATTCATGGACTTGGACACCCATCAACTATATTTGCTTTATGTAGTCAGTACCAAGTTTCCTACGAAGCTTGGGAAAAAGTGCTATTGCCTTGGAAACCATTAGATCCGACAGATATGTTTCCTACATTAGATAATAATGATGATACAGTAATTATTTCTGATCAAGCATCCCAAAACAATCCTTTAGTTAAACCCCTGACTGATAGAACAAACCTCATTTTAAAGAAACTTAAAGGATTGGAGAAGGAACTACAGAATGTTATGAATTCTATTGATAATATCTCTGATTTATTCGATCACATCGATTGTAGAATGAAGGAGCACTTTGATCATACAGGATATCTGGAGGCAAGTTTTATACAACTATTGAAACAGAAAGGGTGGATTGAAAAAGATTCTACTCGCAGAATTCCCTTTCGAGCCTTTCTATAATTTATTTGTGCACCTGCGTTCTATTGGAAACATCAGAGAAGAGAACAGTTCAGACTCAGATGAGTAGCAGAGATTTCTATTCATATTATATGTATGTGTGTTGATTTAAATTTAGTTTCTGATTTAGTTTGAACTTTACATAGATAATCTCAGTTTAGATGAGATTGTATGTTGTTTGTTTAGTCTCAGCATTTAGAGTATTGTGGTGTGGATTACAATGCTGAGTTAGATGTATTTGGGTTAATTTGATAAGTCAATTGCTAGTTATGTAGTGTTTGAAGTTTGTAAGTTCATGGATTTCATTTATAAAGTTATAATGTTTTTGTTGTGTAAATTTATGTGTTAGTATAATATCTAATCTTAATAAAATATATATTAATAAATATATCAAATTTAGTAACCGAAACAGTGAACAAGGCTTAATTTAGATTAAAAACATTGTAAGAATTTAAAATAATAAAAAATTTTGGAAACCCCGCCGACGGCGAGGAAAAGTCCGCTGACGGCGAGGAAAAGTCTGCTGACAGCGAGAAAATCCCGCTGACGGTGAGATTTTCCCGAAACTTTGGCCTTGGTGAATCAATTAGCTCACTGATGGTGAGAAATTTCTCGCCGACAGCGAGATCGTGAAATGTCCTTTATTTGACCAGTCAATCGACACTATTCATCGTCTCCCTCCTCAAAAACTTAAAAAAACTGACTTAGGGCTTGTGGAATCTTGGATTTGAAGCTATTTCAACACATTTTGACGCCGGATTTTATCTTCCCTTGTAAGAGCTTCACTCCTATGTAAAAAGTTTTGATTTTCACCATGAATTTCTTCTACATTGAGGATTTTGGAAAAATTTTGAAATGTGAAGAAAAGAATTAGAAGAAATTCATGAAACTTGATTTAGATTGATTTTAGTAACTATTGGAAGCCATCTTAGTAATATTTGGAAGTTTAGTTAAGATTTTTGCAAATTTCACAGATCGAAAATGGCTCCACGACAAAAGAGAAGAGTGGATTACGATGAAACTCGTTTTGTGAATGCAAGGGCACAATCGAGATATTTTCACAATATTTAAGCTAGAACATGAATTCAGGATCGAGTTTTCAAAAGTCCTGGAGGTGAAGTGGAGCGAATAATTAAAGAAAGAGGATGGGAAAATTTTTGTTTCATAACCAACAGAGCCGCTGTGGAGGTAGTGAAAGAATTCTATGCAAATCTGACTCAGGCTGAAGACGCACCGGTTAAGGTTAGAGGATTTTTTGTGGAATTCAGCGTTGCAAGAATAAATGCTTATTACAAGATAAGAGACACCTATACCAGTGAGTATGATACATTCGGAACTATGGAAGGACCACTGGAAGAGGTGATAGACTTTCTCACTGACGAGAAAGGAGTTTGGAAAATGAAGCAGGGAGAACGGGTAAACTTCCCTCTTTCTATGTTGAATGCATCATCTAAAGCTTGACACTATTTTAGTTGTTCTACATTGTTACCTACTTACCACCATAGTGAGGTAACAAGAGATAGAGCAGTTCTGAATTTCTGTATTCGGAACCAAAAAGTATTAATGTGGGAAGTATAATTTATAAGAATATATTAGCCACCTCAAGAAGTGAAAGTGGATGAGGACTAGGACATCTTGGTCTTATCTATGCACTCGCCGATTATACGGGGTAGAGGCAAGAGATGATGAGGAATGGGTGGAGCCTATGAAACCCATTACTCTGGCTAATATTAAGAAATATGAACCCCACGAGGGATGGAGATCTGGAACAAGGAGTTCTATGCCTTCTTCGAGTAGAGATATTCCCTCTACTAGTTATGACCCTCCTCCCTATAGTACTCCTACCCTTCATGATTTGGTGAATGAAATGACTCTACAGCGGAAGAGCTTTGAGAAAATAGAGGAAAAACTGGAGCATATTGATCAGAGAATCGGAGGCTTGGAAAGAAGACATGATTATGACAACGAGTATCTTCAGAGGCATTCAGAGTATGAGATAGCATATTATGAGGCAGAGAGTCGTTACAGGAGAAGAGAGCTCGATGTAGTATTTCCTGAGTGCCCACGATATACTCATTATCAGCCTAATCCACCCATTGATCAAGGAAATGATGATATAGCTTGGGACTATGATGCATAAGATTAGATGTTATGTTTTGTGTTTATTTGTTTAGTTGTTTAATTCATGAACTTTGATGCTGTGATTGTTTGTATATTTTTCTTAAATTCAGAACTAAAGTTTAGTTGTGAACTTTGATTGTGATGTTGTGATAAACATTTGAATTCTGATGTAATATTTAAAGTAGAGTAGTTTTTAATTTTAATATTTTCGGATCGTTATTAAAATCTTGGATTGGATTATTAAAATATATATGGATGTAGTTTAATGTTTTAGTATCAATTATGTTAGTGTTTTGAACTTATTTCAAAAATTTCTTTACCCAGTACTTTCTTAAAAATTATATGTGTAGAAAGATAAGTAATAAGTACGAAGTTAGTTAAATGATGGAAAGAGCCTACAAAATTTCAAAAGGAGAAATACCTAAAGCCCGAAGGTATGATTTCAATTTACAGTTTATTTTCTTTTCACCCTATATGTAAATAGATAGAAAAATTTAAGTTTGGGGGAGAGAAAAACAACAAATTTAATTATTAAATTGTTCTCGATATACATTTTCAAAATTATTATAAAAATGATTTTCTGCAGTAATTTTAATTCAGTTACTAGAATTAATTTATCTAAATATTATAAAAAGTTGAATAAAATATTTTTAGTAATTAAAATAATTTTATAGATTAAGAAATTTAGTTTAAAAGGATAAGAATATAGTTAACTATTTAAAGTAAGGAAAACTATATTTTAAAATATGAAATTCTTAAATATTTAATTGAGAAAGAAAAGATTGAAACTCAATAAAGTAAAAACTTTAAAATATATATTAATTAAGGAAATATTTCAAGTTTCAAAATTTAGGAAAGAGAAAAATGAAGTTCAAAATCATTAACAGGCTATCCAGATATAGTAATCCTCACTTAAAAAAAAAAGATTGAAAATCAATCTCCGAAAAGAAAAGAAAAAAAAAAATATTGGATTGAAAATCAATCCAAATGAAAAAGAGAAATATAAGTGAGGAGAAACTTGAGGAATCGACTTATCAAAAATCGGCTTATTTGAATCAACCTCAAAGAAAAACTCGATTATATTTCTAAACTTATATATATATGGATTAATATTTTACTGAGTAGTGTTTTCATGAAATTCCCATCATCTGAATATTTTAAGTAATTTAATATTTCAAATATAGTCATTCTTGAAATAAATAGAAGACTACATATCTTAAACTTGATAACTAAATAGCCTTATATCTATAGAATTAATTTAAATATCTAAAAATATTTCTATTAAACTTAACTATAGTATTTATTTAACTCTAATTCATAGTATTTACGAATTAAAACCTTACTACAAATAATCATTACTTTTACGCGATATTAAAATTACTTGAGGATAAGTAATAGTTAAGTTTGGGAATTTGATCACTAGAAAATATATTAAGAATTTCATACCAATTTTATATGAAATCGCACTTTAAAGAATGATATTTTCTTCGTTTTATTACGAGAATGAAGATTTATAAGTACTGAAGGCAAAACGCACAAAAGAAGCAAATTTGGAGCAAAAAGGATTCAATTTGATGAAAATTGAACTGTCCCACCGACGTCGAGATTTAGGCCGCCGACGGCCAATTTTTCCCAAAAGATTTTTAATATATTATAAGGAGCCCGCTGATGACGAGATCGATCCCGCCGACAGCGAGATCGGCGCGGTTAGCCCATCTTCTAGAAGCCCACCGACGGCGAGACCGATGCCCGCCGACGGCGAGATAGTTGAATTGTGCCAGATACATTGAACCTAGACGCTTTTTGAAGAGGTGCTTAAACAACCTTTGGAGATTTGACCCTTCTATAAATAGAGCCGAATTTTAGTCAGTTAGAGTGTCATTCTAGAGTCAGTTTTAGTCATTTGTGTGGATGTTAAGTGTAATTTAAGAGTCTTTTCAGTGAGTAGATTAAGTTTTTATCATTTTGGTGTGCTGTACTGGAAGGAAGAGTCAAAAGAACTTCAAGAGTACTGCAGGGAGAAGAATCGAGATAAGTATATTTGTTATTTGTTTGTTAAATTTAATGAAATCCATGCTTTGTGTTATTTTTCCCATGCATTCTGAGTAGTTTCCTTAGTCTTTCTCCTTGTTCTTGAGATTAGTGAAATGACAAATTTAAATAGTTGTGTCTGGAATATAAAAATAGAAATTGTGCTAATATTTTTACTTAATTCGTAATTTACTTTCAATCTGGCCAATTGATTTGTTAACATATGTTGAATTATCAACTATAGTAAAGATTACGTCCAAGATTCAGGGAAATTAAAAGTCTTGGAAGGAGGGTGCAAATAAATAGGGAAATATTAACTAGCGGGCGTAGAATCGAACATTTTAGTGTGACGTGACTAAAATATTCAATTCGGTCTTATTGTTTGAGTCGAAGTGTAGATGTTAGCACTCAAGCGAGCGGAACGTAGGAGCTCCGAGTGGCGATCGGTATCCTCCTAGCCTAGCCGCAAATTCAACGAATCAAACATAAGACTACTCAATATTCTTTTCACTCCGGACCAAAGGGTAAAGAATATGTATGCTCTATTCAGCACAATATAATTAAAAACTAATTTAAATTTTCATTCACTTAATACTCTAAAACAAGGAGAAAGATACTTTTCTGAAATCTTATAATAACCTTTTAAGCATTAGTTTATTTTAGTCTAAGTGTTCTAAATTTTCGTATACTAGATTAATAAGTAATTTACTTTAAGTTGTTCTTTGAAATTTGTTAACTTCCCTGTGGGATCGATATCTAGGACTCTATTAGAGCCCTATATTACTTAATAACGATACGTATACTTGCGTAGTATCCACAATATAAACCTTAAAATCCATAACAGAATCATAAGAATATATTTAGTGCAGATCAAGTTTTTGTTGCCGTTGCTAACTTTTATAATAGTAAGTATAAATATCGAAAAGTGGATCAGGAGTCTGACAGCCTTTTTCTTCTAGGATATTTTGCCGACCCACTGATCCACTTTTCGATATTTATACTTACAACTATGATATGAAAATTAGCAACGACACCAAAAACTTGATCCCGCACTGAATATATATATACTGATGATTCTGTTATGGAATTTATGATTTATATTATGGATACTACGCAAGTATACGTATCGTTATCAAGTAATATAGGGCTCTAATAGAGTCCTAGATATCGATCCCACAGGGAAGTTAGAGAATTTTAAAGACAACTTAAAGTAGATTTACTTACTAATCTAGTATACAGAAATTAAGAGCACTTATACCAAAACTATTGCTAAAAAAGGTTTAAATGTAATATTCTAATTTAAAAAAACATCTTTCTCCTTGTTGAGAGAATTAAGTGAATGATGTATTAAAGTAGTTTAAAGTTTGTATTGTGCCAAATAGGAGCATTTCTATTCTTTACCCTTTGGTCCAGGTGCAAAGAATATTGCTTAGTCCTATGTTTGATTAATGAATCTACGGCTAGACTGGGAGGATACTGCTACTTACTTCGGAGCTCCACATTCCCTCGCCTGAGGGCTAACATCTACACTTCAGCTCTCAAACAATAGGATCAAATTGAATATTTTAGTCTATCACACTAAAATGTCCAATTCTACGCCCGATAGTTAATATTTCCCTATTTATTTGCACTTTTCTTCCAATGATTTTGACTTCCCTGAATCTTGGATGTAATCTTTACTATAGTTGATAATTCAACATATGTTAACAAATCAATTGGCCAAATTGAAAGTAAATTAAGCTTTAAGTAAAAGATTATCACAATTTTTAATAATTTTAGGCACAGTTACTTTGATTCATCACTTCACATAATCTCAACAACAAGGAAAAAGACTACGGAAACTACTCAGAAGGCATGGGAAAAATAACACAAAGCATGAATTTCATTAAAGTTAACAAACAATAAAAAAATATACTTATTTCAATTCCTCTCCCTAATGTACTCTCCTTGAAGTTCTTTTGACTCTTCCTTCTAGTACAACACACTTAATTAAACTCACCAAAACGCTAAACACACTTAAACAATCTATATAGAAAATAAAAGACTCTAGAATGACACTTAGTTAACACTCAAATGACACTTAATTAACACTCAAATGACACACAACTGACTAAAATTTGTCTCTATTTATAGAAGGAGTCAAATCTTCAAAGGTTGCTTAAGCACCTCTTCAAAAAGCGTCCAGGTTCAATGTATTTGGCTCAATTCAACTGTCTCGCCGTCGGCGGGGTCGATCTTGCCGTCGGCGGGCTTTTAGAAGATGGATAAACCGCGCCGATCTCGCTGTCGGAGGCCTCGATCTCGCCGTCAGCGAGTTCCTTATAATATATTTAAAACTTTCGGGAAAAACTCGCCGTTGGCGGCCTTTTCCTCGCCGTCGGCGGAACAGTTCAATTTTCATCAAATTGAGTCCTTTTTGCTCCAAACCCGCTTCTTTTGTGCTTTTTGCTTTCATTACTTATAAATCTTCATTCATACGATAAAATAAAGAAAATACCTTTCTTTAAAGTGCAATTTCATATAAAATTGGTATGAAATTCTTAATATATTTTCTAGTGATCACCCACTAGCATCGGTCTTTTTATTTTGACTTGACTCTTTACTTTTTGTTTTTTTTTCTTTTATTTGTCACTTTATGTTTTCTAAGAATTTTTGCTATAATATTTATTTAAATCAAAATTATAGTATTTCTGAATTAAAACTTTACCACAATGAATCATAACTTTTATGTAGTACTAAAGATTACTTGAGGACAAGTAATAGTTAAAGTTTGGGGGATTTTGACCCAAGGAAAAAAGAATAAGATTTTCATCCCTATTTTATACTGATTTTGATGATATTGCACTTTAAAGAAGAGTATTTTTGGTGTTTTTCTGTAGGTATAGAGATTTAAGGACAAATGAGCGAAAATATATAAAAAGGAGCAAATTTGGAGCAAAAAGGGCTAAAATATGCAAATTTGACCTAAGGCGCCAACGGCGAGGTCGAGGGCGCCAACGACATGATTTTCCTGAGAGTTCAGAATATATTCCAAGGGAGGCCGCCGACGGCGGAGCACGAGGCCGTCGACGGCGAGGTCAGTTTAAAACACTGTTTCTAGAAGGTCGCCGATGGCGCAGCTCGAGGCCGCCGACGGTGGGATCGGCGGTTCTTTCACAATATACGTCGAATGTGGACGATTTTTGAAGGGATGCCTGGAAAACCCTTCAAGACTCTTCAACAACTTAAAAAAAACCATTTTAGGCCGAAAAATTGTCCTTTTGGAGTCCTCTAAAAGTCACTAAGAGTTTGTGAAAAGTACTATTAAAGTTTTTTAATAGTTACTTAGTGTCCTATAGAGAGTCCACTAGTGTCCATTATTATTAGTAAGAGTTAAATAGTGAGTTCAAATAGAGATTGTGAGGAATTCTTCGAAGGATAATAAGAGTGGAAGGGAAGTGAGAGATCTCTTCTGCATTACCATTTCGAAGGAGAAGTCCGTGTACTGTAAAGAAGGAAGAGATTCAGAGGAACTTCAAGGAGTTTGCTTGGGGAGGAATTAAAGATAAGTTGTGTTTATTTACTTTAGTTTGTAGTACTTTACTTTTATATATGAAATCCAAGTTTTATTGCATCCTCTCCATGAATTCTGAGTAGTTGTTCTATCTTTTTCCTTGTTTTGATATTTTTGTGATATGATAAATAGAATTAGTGTGCCATAAAAGATTTAAATAAGTTGTGATAATATTTAACTTAGATTTTAATTTACTTTCAATCCGACCAATTGAAAAGTTAAAATCTGTTGAGTTTGCCAACTGTAGTTAAGATTACATCCGAGATTCGTGGAGATCAAAATCCTTGGAAGCGAGGTGCAAATAAATAGGAAATAATATTCATTGAGCGTAGAATTGGAGATTTTAGAGTGACGATCTAAAATCCTCGATTCGGTCCTATTGTTTGGGTCTTGAAGTGTAGATTGTTAGTCCTCAGGTGAGGGGAACGTGAGAGCTCCGAAGTGAGAGCCGGTAACCTCCCAGCCTAGCTGTAGATTCAGTAACCAAGCATATGATTAGTCAATGTTCTTTATGCCTGGACCAAAGGGTAATAAATAGGTATGCTCCTATTTGGCATAACACCAATTAAAAACTAATTCTAATTATCTATTCACTTAAATATCTTAACAAAGGAGAAAGATTCTTGCTTATATATTTGAACTTAATTTTAGTAGTATTAGTTATTTGTTAGTAGAACTAGCTTAATTTAAATTTCATATTATTGTTGATTACGTATTAGTGACAAATAGACAATTTCGATTTAGTTGTGATTCTGAATTGATTTATATAATTCTAGTCTGTAGCCTCTAAATTATTCCCTGTGGGATCGATATCCAGGACTCCACTAGAGCCCTGTATTACTTGAGCGATACATATACTTGCGTTTAAAGGTAACTCTGCGATTAAAATATTATAATATATAATTGTTACTAAAATTAAAATTACGCTCCAAGTCAAGTTTTTGACGCTATTGCTGAGGATTTAGATCTTCTAGTAGTGGTGTTGAATTCTTACATTTTTAAGTATATTAAAAATCGCGGTCAAGACTCTCAAGGGAGTGATTTGGTGTCCTGTAAACTCATCAAAGGGTTGTTTATAATGTTGGGTCGACCTGTCGTAGTACTGGGCCTTTCACCGGTACTAATCCCTTGCCTGTGCTTCTTGATTGTTGCGTCGGCTAGATCCACTCTTGTCTCAAGAGGACTGACTATCTTCTTACCTCGGTCATATAGATGGCTTGGTGTCCTTCCTTGGTTTCCACTCACTGCTTGGTGGGACTCTCTTCTAGACCTAGCGATTTGTCGGCTCCGAGTTGGGAATGCTATCCTCAACAAGAATGTGTTTGCTGACCATTTCCAGCAATCTAGCTAAATCCTATGGTTTGTGTAAGATGAGGTCATAACAAAACATCTTGGATCTTAGGCCATGCTTCACGGTCACATATCTGCTTAAAGGCCTCGCAGGTTCAGTATCTCCCACTGGAATTGGAGGTTGTAAAAGCCCAGACTTTTGTTTGGTCCTTCCTTCATCTGCCACAATGTCTGTGTGCTCTTCTTAGCCACAGGGCTCTTGAAACAGTGTCAAAAAGATCCTTTAAAAGTCTGAAAATCCGCTGATACTCCCAATTAGGTGTGATGAACCACTTCAGGAATAACGACTTCAAATTGATGAAGAATATGCATCACTTTAATGTGTTCAAGACCTTCAACAGACATGCCATAGATTTGAACAAGGCGATATGATCATTGGGATTTAACCGACCTCGATACACCTCCAACGCTGTGAGCTTGAACTTTTTTGGGGATTCAGCTCCTGAGATGTTGAGAGAGAAGGGATTCTCTGGCTGACGCGGTGCCTCAGTGCGCCCGAATCATTGCTCCTCCACTTGCGTTGATCCAGCACTGACCTAGTATTGTGGAAGGGTTCTGTCCCTAGGGGGCCCAATCTCCTGTTATGGTTGTGATGGCTCTCAACTTCTGTGATCTCATTTAACATTTGATCAATTAGCTGTGTTGTTAACTGCCACATTCCTCGTTGGATGCATTTCTTCATGTTTTCTCTGGTGTGTTCTATGTTGGCTACTTCTCTCTGACAACTCTCTTTTCATTGTGGTCGTTAAACTCCTTTTTTGTCGAAGACATGATTCTATGCTTACCACACCTTTTTAAGACGTTGAACCACAAATTGCCCGGGAGACATGCCTAAGGAATAGAGCACGAGAAAGGAAGATAACAAAGAACTTGACAGTGAACAATAAAATCATATAACATTTATTCATGAAATAACCTTTATTTTTATGAAGGGGGTTTGTCCCCTTAGAAAAAATAGGTAAGACGATGACTTTTTGGTTAGTATATAATTTATAGAGCCAGGAGATTGAAATGACGTTCGACCAAACTAGGTCGGAAGTCCGGGAAGGCATCTGATTGAATTTTTGGCGGGGCAGCCAAGTGTCAGGAGTCTGAGAGAGCAACAGGCTAGGCCTTTTTTTGAATGGCTATGACTGAAGGTTGGATGGGAGACCTCTGGCCTACTACTTTTGATCAGGGCAATTTTTATCGTTTGCCTAGCTTGGTAGAAGAATGGCGGGGAATTCTTCCGTGAGCATTGCGCTAGTAAAATTTAAGAGAGTTTGCTGAGTTTTGCTCTTCTTTAGATTATTCTCATGTTCCGCTCTTCTTTAGATTATTCTCTTCCCGGCCTACAAAAGTCGGCTGCATAGAGGTGGGCCCTTGAACTGCTTATAGTGGGTCCCGGTCCGCCACGCCATCATTTTTGTCGACCGTCGGATCTCTTTAATATTCATGTTGACACATTTTAGATGTACAATAAATAAATAAATAAATAAATAAATAAATAAATAAATATAAATATATATATATATATATATATATATATATATATATATATATATATATATATATATATATATATATATATATATATATATATATATATATACATAGATAAGTTTCGATAGATATCCAAAAAAAAATTAGGATTGTCTATCAAATCTTATCCCTTAATATTGTTTACAACAAATTTAAATTAATCAAACGTAATATATATATTCTCAATAACGATATAAAGCTAGCAGAAGTAACGAATGCTATACAAAACTTAAAAGGCAAATCTACTTTGATACCACATAATTGCTATATATTTATGTAGCTAAAATTTGATCTTTACAGTTATAACGATACTTTGGTATCTAAAATCTATGCAGGAAAAATGTACAGTTCATTTTTAAGAAGTTAATAATGGTACTATTTTTTTATGATGTTAAAATTCTGAGTGTTAAAAATTATAAATCTGAACAGGTGTTAGATTGTTAAATACATTAGGACTGTGTGGTATGTATGTAACTGACCCAAAATTATAATTGTGATAAGATATGACTGCCATGATAACCAAAGAATGATACTTCAAAAGGGCATGGTGTCTAGCTGGCTACTTTAGCGGGTGACATCAAGTCCAACTAGTTCACGTGAATCTAAATTAAAAATTTAATTGTTTGATTTTAACTTAATTTCAAGAGACAAAAAAAGGTTTCAAATTGAGCTTTGAATTCAACCTAGCCAAGTATCATAATTTTATATTATTTTTAGAAGATCTACATGTACGCCACATAAGATTTATGTAACTAAAACATATATATATATATATATATATATATATATATATATATATATATATATATATATATATATATATATATATATATATATAATTTTATTTTATTTTTTTAAAAGGAAATCGATATTTGGCAGAGGCCCAAATATCGATTTTCCATGCGCATTCTAGCCTATGAAGAGAGTGGTACTATGTGCGCTATAATTCGAGAGCCTCGCGCGCACGGTGAGATCGAGCCCCTGAACTGAAGTGAACTTACGATGACCCACGCCACTACTGACTAAAGATATGCAACGACAACTAAAACATATATATATATATATATATATATATATATATATATATATATATATATATATATATATATATATATATATATGTTGTGTCGACATTGTCGTGACTCTTTGGTAGAGCGAGTCTAGCGTAAGTCCGTGGGTCACGGGTTTGATCCCGCCCGAGTGCTTCTACCTTGCAGTGCGAGATCAAGTGGTTATGCATATGAAGATGGCTAGAGGCTCGTATCATAGCCTTCCAACTATTCTTTCCTAATATATATATATATATATATATATATAATCAGATTAAGCACAAATTCTGTCATAATATTCATGTCTCTAAACAACTAACTGCTAATTTTCTGAACCTTTTTCAACAAACTTGTACTTAAAAGTCTTAATGAGATGAACCTATCAATATGCCTCAGATTTATGGTTGAAAACTTTTAATATAAATAACTTACCTGGAACGTACGTGTTTATGCACTGCCTCAACATATTCATAAAAGCCGAGGAGGCCCCAAAAAGATACTAAAAAAACTAATTGATTTCAAGTTAAAAATAATTAATACTTGACTGTGTCAGCATCAAGTTAAATAAATCAATTTTTAATTTCAATTAGATTAAAATGATAAAGATTATAGTTTGTCTATTGAACAATCTTTAATATTTTGATTATAATTGCCAATCTTAATCAGCTCAACTTTTCGGGTCGGCACGAACACATTAGAGCTAATCTCATGGCCTTACTATAAGAAAACTTCAACTTCTAGTTTATCTTCATGTAAAGTAAGACATATTTCGATGATTCAATGATATAACTCGAGATCACTTGTTAAGGTAATTTGAACTAGCAGGAGAAACATGAACTAACCCAAGTTATTATGAACTCATCATAGTATACTCACTCGAGTATATTCACTCAAAAATTTAAAGGTTGCTTTTCTAAGACTGCTCTTCATGAGGCCATATCGAATTCGCTTTTTCTCTTTTCTACTATTCTATCTCACTAAGAAACAACATTAATCGTGATTGCTCTTCTTTGTCCCATCACTCTTTCTACCTTCATAGACTTCCTCTATTGAGTCAATTTCTCTATTTCCCCTTCATGTCTTGACATAAGTCTTCTTTTGAGTTCTTAGAAGTTTTTAAATATGGTATTAGTAAATTTCAAATTGGATGTGTTAGGTATATAAATAAACAAGTTACATGTACCACGTAAGTAAAGCCCTTCTTCTATCTTTTTGAAGATTTCCCTTTTATATAGCCATTATTATATGCCTATATGCTTGATATATTTGAAGCAAAAGATTTTTGGGGCTTGCTATATAAGTTTTTTTTTTATTAATGTATCTAAATATATAGCATTTTCAATGTCACTCTATCATCGACCTAAAACTATGAATAGGAGACCGTGAGCGAAGTTACTATATATCTCTCTCAATTTTATTAACTGAAATTGTATAGCTGGCTTTAAACTTCATTTTATCTTTCTATTCTCATTTTAGCTTTCTTTCCTTTTAGCAAAGATATAATGTGTTTTTTAGAAAATAATAATTATCTTTTCACCCTTGTTGAAGAAATTTAATGACATTTAAGTTATATCATTTAAGATCACTATTGAACATTATCATTGGTGCAACTATAAAATGAAATATAATAAATGTACAATTTTTAAGACTTTATTTCTAACTAAAATCAGTCAAATGAATCACTATAAACATTCAGAAGCTAATTAATTTGAGGAGAAATAAACAAACAAATAATAAGCCGTTCGATCAGTAGATGTTTCAAATATTAAAGAACTGGAAACCAACAATTAAAAAAAAATGTGAAAGTAAAAAAACTTAGCACAAATATAATTTGACTCATTCATTTACAATTTACAACACATTTACTCCACTATTTGTTTTTCTTTTATAAGGGCATTGACATACGTAATACACAATTCCTATTTATCTACATATCTAACTTTCATACTTACATACAAAACACGCTTTAATATTACCTAAAAAATACAACTATTAAAACTTCTTAAAAATGAAACACATATTTTTATGTATAGATTTATAATATCACGTATCATAAATGTAAAAACCAAAACTTTGGTGTTAGATATGCAAATGCATGTGAATTGTCCCGTATATATGAAAATTTAGTCATATAGTCTTATATATATATATATATATATATATATATATATATATATATATATATATATATATATATATATATATATATATATATATATATGATTATATCAGAATAAAACTTACTTTAAACTGCTTAATTATAGAATAGGATTATGATTTAGTTATACTTGTATAGACGAACATTGTTTAGCTGAGTTAAGGTTAAAGGGCAAGGCATTCCACACGAATCGACTAGACGGTTCAGTTGAACCACTTCAGCTATCTCAGTCACAGAGCTATGTCAATAACTCATCAATGGTTATCAGTGCACGAGTGTCAATCTTAGCTGAAGCTGTTCAACTACCCACCAAAAGGAAACCTGATTTTAGCACCATATTGACCAATTCGATAAGATCGACACCCTCGAAGGCTGAATTAGTAGATATCAGTTTAACCCAAAGTTGAGCTTGCCAACAAGAGCATTGGCGGACCTTCCCCTCGGTGAGCCCTTGAAATTATTTTTTTTCTTTTTTGTTGTGCATTCTTAAAATATATCTTAGTAGTTTTACTTGTCCCCTCTATTATTTTTATTAGTCCCCCTGATGATCTCAGCACAAGAATAAAAAGCAGGGTCGGTCTCACCCCAACAAGAAACAGAGATACGCAGGATAAGCCAATTTTTTTTTTATATATAATAAATTTATCTAAATATACGTTGTTCCGCCTGTGAAAAAGGTTCAATACCCGCAAGACATTATGGAGAATGGTTACCGAGGCACAGTTTTGCTAGATATAATATTATACAATATTAATTATAATGCCAAGTGCGAGAAGAAGATTAAATGGGGATGATCTTATGGCATATAAAATAATACTCTATAACTAAATGGTGAAGAGAGTATTGTAAAGAGCTTTTTCCCGGGAGAGTAGTTAAAGAAACATTACATTTCCCTCGTTTAATTCTTATTTTTCGGCTAACAAGTCTCTTTCCTCAACTCTTTACTAGGTGGGGTGAGTCCACAGACAAATTAGAATCTAACGATATTATTCGTGCCCACTAAATCGATGAGGATGATCATCACTATCCTATAAATTATTATGGATATATAATTCAAATTATATTTGATACTTTCTTTAATAAAAAATTTTCAACCTCGAATTAAAAAATATACAGGACACCGATTTCATCAACCTTATATTTAAACTAATCGGCTCAACGAGACGAACCCATTGATAATCAAACCCATATCAAGCCATTAAACAACTTATGGAAGCTTTGGATTGCCAATTGGAAAGTCAAATGGATTCCAAAATCAAGTGTCTCAGAGAGACAAATACAACGAGCCCAATATCACTCAATTCCGTCATTATTAAGGGAATCATTCTGGCTGTCGATGGAATGGTTCAGATTCTTTTACTGGGAAAGCCACTACCAAAATTCTATAAACAGAACCTCATTCCCATCATGAAACGGTGGACCAAAATTTGGGGAGACTGTGACGTGAAGAAAGAGGAGTGTAATTCGAGAGCCATTTTGGTTTCAAAGACCCATCAATAAATTTTGCATGTTGTACACTACAACAGAAGCCATTATTAGCACCTGAAATTTGCATCGGAAATTTCCGACACAAATATTAGCGTTGCTTTTGTGAGTTATAAGTAGCGAATAATGTATTTTGATAATTGCTTCGGATTTTGCATCCAAATATTTGATGAAAAAGCACTCTGAAAATGACGAAACTTTTTTTTTTTGAGTAGCAACGGTCTTTGCATCGAATTTGCGTTGGACAAATCGATGCAAAACTTTTACTTGTTAGTGTCGGATTAAGCCTGACGCAAATCCAACGGAAATCCAATGCAAATGAAATAATATTCTCATCGCACTCACCTAAATTTCATTTCATTCCTCTCAGCACTCTGCCGTCCTCCTGTTTGCTCAAAATCCCTCGCTCTCCACTTTCCCTTTCTCCTTTCCCTCTACCTCATGGTTTCGCTCAAAACCATCTCCTTTTCGAACTAAAATTTGTATTACAGTTGTAATTAGGAGCTAGCTTAGCTGAGAAGGTAATGACAGTACTTGGTTTATAGGGGCCACCAAAACGCTTCGCTCCAATTAGATAACATTTAAGAATGTAATTCCATTTGCGCCTTCAAATCTTTATCATTTAAATTTTTGTTTAGTTGTGTAAATGTGGTATGTAGCTGACCCCACTTAGTGGAATAATAGATTTGTTTTTTTGTTGTTGTTGCTGTTGTTGTAAGTAAATGTGGTATGTATGTAAAAGTTGATGTTTAGATCTTAGGTGTGTGTCGGTCGTCAAATTAGAAATTGTCGGTTGTCGGAAAAGTAAATGTGGTATATACATAATTTTGAAAACTAATATTTTAATTTTAAAAAATATGAGACCGAACCGATCTCATATATTTGATTGTTTAGATAAACTAAGACTACATCGTAGTGCTCACGTATCTATCACTAAAGAATAGAAACATTTTTGATATTGAGGCTCGATTAAATAAACCATAGAAATTATGACATTCGTTTTGATCTACAAAACCATTTATCTTGGCCGACGAGTTCCCTATATAATATGAAAGATTAGATAGAGTTTATATTAATTTGGATTCTTAAAGTTTCCTATAAAGCGAGCTCATATAGTTAATTACATCTTAAATGATCGAAGTCACCTAAGAAAACTCTTGATTTAGATCAAATGTATTGTCTTCATGAATTTCAAAATTTAGGGTTTTCAAGCTCGGGCATATGAAATTCAAATGGGAAATGATCAAATGGGAACACTTATTGTGGAATGCAAGGGAAGAAAAAGTAAGGAATGTCATGGATCATGAGGAGAACCTTGGTGACTTCCCAAATTATCTTATGATTTTGCTTCAATTTCTAAGAAAAATTATTTTATGTTTCATCTTGCTAATTTTATTATATAAGACTTACATTTGCATGATACCGATCATACAAATAGCCTTGAAGATAAGAGGATTTATGTCGTACCAAATGATGACATCGAAATCTTAAGACGAGTTAGGACTTACACTCTGCTCAAGCATGATCGTGCAAGAGCCTAAAGATAAGCGGAGGATTTATGTCACATTAGACAGACAACCTTGAAGTCCTATGACTTGTTATTTAAACTAAGGAAAAGTTTTGCTGTTGTTGACTTGTTTGCTCTCTCAAAGATGTCATTCTACAGGTCCTCGTTGTGCTGCCTACGGTGTATGCTCCAAGATCCTTGTTGAAGTAGTTGTACTAAGGTCTAAGGATCAAAAGGTTTTAACAGGTGTGTTTCAATGTTTTGGCTTTGTTTGTTATTGTAGTTTTGGTTTTTTCCCTGTTTTATTTGAGGAAATTTTTAATTTAGTTAAAAGCAACATTAGTTAGGATCCCACGGTTTCCCATTCCGACACCATTATTTTCATTTGGATTGATTTATTCTAAATAAGTTGTTACACTCATTTAAACCAGAGAAATCTCGTTAACAACCATAGGTTACCTCATCTGAGGGATTCCCGTAATCCAAAAAAAGTGATTTAAGGGCATTCTCTAGGTTTAAAACTGTATTTAATTTTTGAAAACATGTTTTTGCTCCATTTGTTTTGTCTTACAGGTAAGCATGGTAAAGTAAATTGTAAGTAAATGAAATGTACTGAAAGGTTACAGTAAAGTAAAGTAGTGTAAATAGACTGTAAAAGCGTACCTGGGTTTCTGCTACTGCTGCATGATTAGTCTATAAAGCATAATATGATTTGCAGGAAATTTAATTAAATTGCAAAAAAGTAAGCAGTACGTCATAAAAGACACAAAAAAGTTAATAAAAACCCGTAGTCACACATGGAAAACCAAGACTAGGTAAAAGACCTCAATAAAGGTGGGGGGCTTAGAGCTGGACTGTGTGCTTCCCGCCCTTGGGTATGAGCTAGCAACCGGACAACCTACAGAAGACAATCCTAACCTTGATCCAAATGACTAAACACAGACCTTTATAAATTTTCATATAAAATTCTTTAATTTTCACTTAAAATATTTCATGTAGAGTTTGTTTTAACAGCCAAAAGATAATTTTGTTTTACTTTTGTAAAGTAGTGTAGCCCACAGGTTAGTCACTCTAATCAAGATAGGACTACTAACAAGTAAGAGTGTCAGGGATAAAAACTCCACTAAGAGTTGACAAATAGTATCATCACTCCATTCCTCTTCCTTATTAAAGATCCTTGAGGTAGGAGGAGATACTATCCTAAAATAATTCCCACATCGTATCGTATCCGTCGTTTTAGTACGCATTAGCTATGTTGTCATTGCCCTAGCCACCTAGAACTCAGACTTATACCAGTCTGATGATCCATATGTGGCAAAAAACAAATGTTTCCAATTGTTCACAAGGACTTAAATACCTTAAAGAAGACTTAAGTTTGAGCATTGGGTTATAAATGTAGGATAAGTAGTTTAGGGTGTTTCTATTGATTTATATAAATTAGCGGGTCTCAGGGCATAACTTGGTAGGTACCTAAAGATATTAAGGATGATTTTCTTCATCAAAACATAACAGGTTCAATTTCCCTTCAAAACATCCGAAAGATCATGAAAGTGCTCGGGGAGTAGCCCTAAACAACTTTAAAATCCTCTCGAATCATTTTGAGTTCTTTTGAACTTTTTATGTTGATAAATATTTCATCCACAATTAAGGCTTAGTGATAATATTTTAACTTGTGCTTAATGAACCTTAATATTTTAATTATCCTATGAAGCGGTGGTAACTTAGTATTCACTTGATGTTTTACTTAAGAATTAAGTGGGTGGATAACCTTAAGGGCTAGCTTAAGTCATTAAGAATTTTTTACCCAAAGTTAAAGTTGGGCTCGTAGTGTTTAAAGATATTCGTTAATGATCATGTTTCTCATTTCTAATTCTTGTTAAAAAAATTAAAAATCAAGCCTAACTCACTACTAAGCCCTTAAATTCGATCTTCAGGGTGAATTTGTAATAATTAAATTATTAAATTAAATGAAATTTAATTTTCATTAAAGGATCAAACTTAATATCTTATCACCAATTAGGGGGCGTCAAATAAGTAAATTATTATTTTCCTAGCTTAAGCCCACTACTTTAGTGTCATCCAATCAAGCTAACTTCCAAAGCTCAATAATTTATAAAATTACATTTTTACTTTTATTGTGAAAAAGAGGATAAGTTGGTTTCAACCCCTTAACCCATTATGTCCCAAACATCCAAAAGAGTGTTATGATTAAAATTACCTATTTACCCTTTGGCCTAAAATTTAATTAGGGTATGAAAATCCCCAAATTATCATTTTGCCGCTAGGGCTCTTCCACTTCATAATTCATCAAATAAAACTCAAATGACTTTAAAATTTTAATAGTACCCCACTCATGGGCCAATTAAATTATCAGAGGAGAAATTATGAATTTTTTATTTTTATTTAGTTTTAAGTAATTATTTTATTCAAAAAAAGAATTTTCAAAATTAATTCATTTAATTATTCAAAGTGAAGCTTCTATTAATAAGAAAATTATTGGAGATTCACCTAGGTCAGAGACCACTTGGACCAAATTTCATGAATTTTTAATTTATAATTTAAGTATTATAATTATTTATTTATTTTAGGGGTTAATTAAATAGAAAATATAAATTAATTAAAAAAATTAATTTTTATATTTTTATTAAATCTCTCTAAGTCCAGAGAACTCAGAGAAACAAAAATTTGATTTTTATGTTTTTTATTTTATTTATTACAATTATTTTTAATGAAAATTAAGAAAAATACATTTTTAGCATTTAAAAATACATAACTACATTAGAAAAATTAGAAAAAATATTTTAAAGGGTCCCAAATTATTATGAAACAATTAAAAACATTTTGGTACATTTTTATATTTTTGCAAAATTTAATTATTTTTAGTTTAAAAGGTAGCTCAAAAATGAACTATTTATTTTATTATCAATTTTAATTCTTTGTAGGTTCTCCTAACCACAAGGAACACTTAAATCCACTTTTGATAAATTTTCTAATTATATTTTATTTATTATAATTATTTTAATGCATCCCATTTTATTTGATAAATAGACTTTAGCATAAAACATATTTCAAATAGATTTCAAATTTTTATCGAGGGTTAAAATGGTCATTATTTATATAGGTAAATATTTTTTAAAATTTTTTAGATTATATTATACTTAAATTTTTATGAATTTTAATGATTTAATAAGCTACAAGTAAAGTAAATAATTATTTAAACTCATTTTCAATTTTTTCTAGAGTCCTCTCGACCATGTGAAACCTACCTAAATAAATTTTATATTTTTCTGATTTTTATCTCAATTTATATAATTATTTTAAGCAAAAATAGGCAACTAGACTGAAAAATTAGGCTTTTAGGGTTATAGCTGCTCTCTCACTTTGTAAAAATCAGAGAACATCTTTATACACATGCAAAATAGCCCTCCAAATTTCATGCCAATATAATTAATATTTAATTAAATATAATTAAAATACTCTTTGAAGTATTTGATTAATTAAAAATAAAATATATGACAAATAATTTTTTTGCTCATAATTTTCTTCTCTGTTCACTGAGCAACAATGAGTTTTTATTTTACTTTTATGATTTTTTTACACCAAGTTATGATTTTTTAAAGTTTCAATATTTAAATAAATAAATAATACCCTATTTTCCTACTTATCAACACGACTGCTACGCAATCCTATGAAAGCTCTGAAAGACCATGCGACACGATTCCATTGGACACCATCTTCCGTGTCAGATAGCACGTGACCTTTACTTTATGATTTGAACATTCGTTTGGCGCAATCCCGTACCGTCCATCCGATACGTGCGCTATCCAGTAGTCCTCTGCCTTCGTCCTTAACTAGTGTGAACCGAGAACCATCTAGCTTCTAGAACTAGGATCTCACCCTATACTCATCCAAATCACATGAGGTTTGTTCCTACATCTTCATATAGTCCAGGCGAACACATCTATACAGCTAAGCAATTACAAAAACAAAATTATCTTCATAAAGGCCCAAACGGAGCTCGATTTTAGGGAAAATGGTGTATACTGAGCCCAAAAGGTGAGGCTTTAATTGGGTGCTTGTAGAAGCTTCAGTGAAGTCTAGCAAACCTCCTTAAAGTGTCACCGTGCTCTAATAATGGGTCTGAGTAGGAGTTCCTCCAACAGGTGGTGCGACCTTGATCGAACTCTGGTGTAGAGAGCTTGGGAGATGGGGATTTCAATGGGGATCTTCCTTATTTGATCTGTGGAAGCTCAGGGACAATTTAATTTGGAGGTTTGATGAGTTTGGTGGAATGAGAGAGAATGTCCTATTTCTAGCCTATTTTGGGTCAAGAAATTGGCCTTAGGCAGTGGGGGAGATGGTTGGAAAGTGGTGTGCTTGAGCTTAGAAAGGTTTGGCGAAGCTCTGAAAGGATTGTGACATAGTCTCCCTAAGGAATTTGCTCTTCTCTATACTTGGATGTGAGGGGATGGTGTTTAATTAGAGGAGGAAAGGGTGGCCAATTAAGCTGGTCGTGGGTGCAAGGTGTTGCTTAGGTGGAGGGCTGAATGACGCAAGTAACCAATGGGGCTGAGCCACATTAGATGTGTGAAATTGGGTTTAATTCATGAGGATGGCTCTTTAAGTTTTGGGTTTTCCGGTGACTTGGTTGGTAGGTCAGACCAGGGCTGGTGGCTAGGTGGTATAGGGGAGCCAGAGAAGTTAATAGTGATGGTTAGGGAGTTTGGAATGCTAGTGGTAAATATACCCTTGGTTTAGCCATTTTAGGATGAATTCCTCCAAATAAAGTCACCCTTGGTCCATGACTCACCTAGAGTGGGCTAGATGGATCTAGGCTAGGTCTTAGGGTTCAAATAGTTGTTGTGGTGGCCAAGGTTGGGCTAGACCAAGTGACATGGGGTGACATTTAAGTTTGGGCTTAAGATCATGGCGTAGACTTGAACATGGGATTGGTTTTGGCTAGATTTTGTATTTAGATCAATTAAAGGTTTTATTTAGTGTAGTATATTGTCACAAGTAATTTGGATGTCAATTGGGTGGAAATTGGAGACGATTTGAAGTTCAATTTGGAGGATTTTAGATTTTGGATTAAAATTAAGGGTTCTGATTTGAGTTGGATTTGGGTTAGGATAGAGCTTCAGTCTAGACCAATTGAAGGTTTAAAATGATGAAGGGTATATAAAGTGAATTTGGTGAAATTGAATGCGTTAGGGAGTTCAATTTGGTGGAATTTTGGCTTAGGTTCAATTTGGGGGCATTCGGATTAGGTTTAAGATTTAGCCATGAAAATGGGATCTATTCGGATATAATTTAATTTAAATTTGGTCTAGTTATGATGAAAATGATTTAGGATTAAAATTAGAAGAGTTTGAAATTAATTTGATGAAAATTTGGGGTGATTTGGAGAGTTTGGGCACTTACAGGCAATTTAGGAAGTTTGACTAATTTTGGTTACTTTTAGAGTATTTTGATGAAGTTGAAGGTGTTGGGTCGTTTGAATAGGTTTTAGGGATATTTGGAATGAATTTGAAGATTTTATGAGTTTTTTAGGTATGAGGGGCATTTTGGTAATTTAACATTTGTGGTGCTATTTTGCAAAATTTAGGTATTTTGGGCAATTTGAGTGGTTTGGAATGGTTGGAAATTATTTTTGAAGAGAATTTGGAAATTTAGGCAATTTTGGAAAAACTAGAATTTCAAGGGCATTTTAGTAATTTTTGGGCATAAAAAGAGTCAAAATTGGGAATTTGGAAAAATTGGGAATTTGGCAAAATTGGGAATAGTTGAGAATATTAATCGAAAAATTACCCCTATTGAGCCATAGGACCAAGTGAAATCCCATTTTGGATCCTCCATGTGTTGGTCATAGCAAAACCTTAGCCAAGGGTTAAGGGTTTGGGGGCCCACCAACTTGAGTTTCCAAAATAGTGGGCAGCTGATGCATCAAAAATATATATAGTTTTTGCTATATGATTTTACTCATTTTTTGTGATATTACATTTTAAAAGGAAGTTATTTTGTATTTTTTTGTTTTAGGTACAAGAAATGATGATTGGAGCAAAAAGAAGCAAAAACGGTGTAATTTAGAGCAAAAACGAGCAAGAAAACAAATTTTGGTTTGACATCTTTCGATAAGTTTTTCTATGCTTAATCTCTTTTACTCTTCTTGCATATTTTTGAATGAGATTTTACTTTAAAGAAAGGTTTTTTAATGCTTATTTTGTAGGGCTATCTATTAGGAACTCAACGCAACTGAAATCGGGCGAATCGGAGCTAAAACAGAGCAAAACGGTGGAGCTGCGCAGAATGGGCGCCGGCGGCGCCATACACCCGAGGGCACGAAAATAGGGCGCCGACATCACCCTATTCAGCACTAGCGACGCCCAAGATGGCCTGGATGCGAAATTGAGCTGTTATTTTCCATATCATCCAATTTGGACACTTTTTGGAGGGTTTCTTCATGCACCTATTGGGAAATTCGTCCCTACACTACTTTAAACTGAATTTAAAGCCAAAAAAAGAGAGGAGATGATAAGGAAAATGTGGAGAATGATTAGAGATCTTAGAATAGGAGTAGAAATGTAGATTTCTATCTTTTTGGAGAGATTGGTGAGGAGATTTTGAGAGAATCTGTAAGGGAATGTTCTAGCATTGCATGGATCCGCGGGAGACTTTGTGGGAGAGATTTTCATCTTTCTTTCAAGGGGAAAAAGCTAAGTATTGTGTTCTTCATTATCTTATGATTTTGTAAACACTTATTTTGTGGATTTGCTTTGAAATGAAGTTTTTACGTTCGTTTTCTTCATGCTTTGTGATGTCTTTCTCTTACTCTTTCTTCTTGTTTGGAAACAGTGGCATAAGAAGTTTATGTCATTGTTTTCACTCTACTTTTCTTTTGCAATGAGTAGGATTCATGTTTAGGATTTTGGGATGCTTGCTAAAAGATGTTTTAATTATAAATGTGATGATTTTTACTTGCATTTCATTTACATTACAAAAAGGTTCCGTTGTATTGTTAAAATTTGTTGTAATTGCATTGTCCCAAAAGGGCGGTGTAATTCTCAACAAAGTGGAACCAAATTCAATCTCCTTGAATGAACTGCATAGTTCATGGGGATTGAGTGCAAATAAATAGGGAAATATGGTTTCATGGGCGTCAAATTGGAGGTTTCAGGGTGACAGGTTGAGATCCCTAATTTAGTCCTAAGATTGGTAACTAAAGTCGAAGGTTAGCCTTCAAGTGAAGGGTGAGTGGGAGCTCCGTAGTGACAGCCGGTATCCTCCCAGCCTAGCCTTAGATTTAGTGACTGAACTTAGGATATGTCAATGTTATTTATAGTACTCTGAGGATGGGGTACTCTTTTGAGGGTAAAGAAACATTTATGCTCCTATTTGACACATACAATATTTAATGCATCTCATTTCTTTACATTATCCAATTCATTACTTGAGATTAGTAGTTTTTATTATCTCAAAATTCTCCAAACCAATTTATCCAAAAAGGGTGATCTTTAGAAGTAATATAAGCATTTAGGAGTAGTTATTATTCTTATATATAATCATCTGCATTTAGGAGTAGTTGTTAGAAATACCACTTATATCACCCTTCCAAACCAAGGCTGTTAGTAGTAGACTAGAATTTGAATAAGAACCACTTACCTCGCTTTCCTATGGGATCGATAAAAGGGACTCCATTAGAGCCCTGTATTACTTGATACGATACGTATACTTGCGTTGGACATTGTGACTTTATAAAAATTATTATATATATATTGTTCATAAATCCTTGCATATAAAAAAAAAGTCGCATCGACAACCAAGCTAAGGGGGATTGGTTTAAGGTTGTGAGTAAAGGTAAGGAGTTGTGTGTGTGTAAGACCGACCAAAGCCACACCACCCATGGTCAACTCTAAGGCCATGAAATTCTATGGGAGCCCTCTTGAGCTCCCCCATGTTTGGCTCCATCCTACTAAGTGATATAGGTTGGAACCAAACATATGGAACTCCAAGAAAAGTACAGAAGTGTATGGAATTTCTAATGGGGGTAAGGCTCCATCACTAGTCCTCTAGGATAATCAACATGAAAGTCCTATGGATAGATCCTAGGCTCCTAATAAAGGTGTTGACAACATTTTTGGTGAGGTCTGGTTTCTCTCCTTAGTACTTAAGATCTAACCATAGGTTTTCCCCTTCGACCATCTTAGATGATTAGAAATGGGACCCACCACTTAGAAATTTAAAACACTTCTTGACTCCCTTCAAACCTCACATGTTTGATTGTAAACCCCCAGGCCACTTGGAGGGTTAAGACCAATATGTGGAGGTTTAAAGGATGAGTTTCCTATAGGACTCTTTGGCCTTAGGAGTACCCTGGATGGTATGGTCTAGTGAGGTCTAGCTTGCACACACCACACGCTCACACTCATTCCAAAACCCTAAAACCACACCTATACCTGATTTGACTCCCATACTCATGTAGGTAACTCATATGGATGGACCTTAACCCCTAAGCCCCTAGCTAAGAGGGTTAGGAATAACATATTGAGTGCCTAAAATGAGTTCTCTCATGGCTCTTGTGAGCTTAATATGGCTTCATGGCTCAACCAAAATGGTCCCATTTTACTCACACCTAATTAATCTTCAATTTCCTTAAATTTCAATTTTTGACCCCGGGGATCCTAAACCCACCAAACCTACCAAATGCCTTTGAAATTGCCTAAATTACCCAAAATTCCTCAAAATCAATCCTAAATATTCTCCACCACTCATATTGATCATTCATGGCCAAATATACCAAAATTTCCAAAAATACCACCCAATACCCTCAAAATACCCAAAATACCCAAAATACCCCTTTAGCCCAAAAATCCAAAAAAAATCCAAAAATTCCTAGAAAATTCCAAAAAATCCCAAATATTCCTAATTTCATTTTGTTCAACTACACCATAGGCCAATTTTGTCAATGTATCCCACTTTTACTAAAATATCCAATTTGACCCTTTTTTAACCTAAAATGAACCCAATGTCAAACCAAATCAACCCAATTGATCCCAATTTTGATCCAATTCAATTCTAAACTTCAATTTAATATCCCCAATATCAATTTGAACCAAATCTAAACCCAATTTTATCAACATATGGGCCCAATTTCAATTTGAAGCCTAAAGCCCAATTTTGGCCCATGACCTAAACTTAGCCCAAACCAACCCAACTCAACTCCAATTAGCCCCAAATCTTTTCTAAAACCTTCATAACATCCCCACAAACAAAACACTAACTTAATTTGCCCTAAATTTGAACCTAAACTCCACCCAAGCTTAACCCAAACCAAAATTTCCTAAATTGGCCTAAACCAATCATAAACCTAAACAAGCCCAAATCCTAAAATTAAAACTCAACCAAAAATTGAAAACTCTTTGTTACACTCCCATAAACCTTTTGCAACATTAATTTTACATCAAAACAAACATTAGCCCAACCTTAGCCCAAGTTAGCCCAATTTGACCCACTTTGACCCTATTATTAAACAGGTCAAAATCAAATCCAATTCAACCTCAAATGACACTAAACCTTTTCTAAAGTTCTCATGACACATCCCTAAACTAAACACAACATTTATTTGGCATAGTATTTTAGAAAATTTTCATCCAAAAGTTCATTTTGAAACATAAAAGCCCACTTCAATGAGACATTTTAAAAGCCCATCCAAAACAATTTCAAAGGCCTAAGACTTATTCCAAAGCTCATGTGATATTGTCTCATCATGCCCACTTAATTAAAATCATTCCCTAAGTCCAAAACCCATCATGTTGATTAAACCAAAATGGCATCATGACAAATCCCATAAAAAAAATCCAAAGTTTTCAAAATTCCAAATAGACTTTTTTCATGAAAATTGACCAAACGATGGAGGAGCCATATGTGAGCCAAATGAAGCCATAGACAAGCCATATGAAGCCATGAGAAGTTTGACTTGTCAACACTCCCTAAATCGAAAGAGAAGGAGGGCCTTTAAACACCATTTAAAAAGTCATTAACCCATTACATGATTCCCCTTAACCCAAAATTAATCCAAACAATTCTTGATAGGGACTCCACCACTCTTTGATAGCTGACCCAACTGATTCCCTTCAGCCCAAATCAGACCTTGGTGGGTGCACCAAGCTCATTTCCATGGGTTGACCAAACCAAGTCCAAAAGAGCCCCTTCCCCATTCAATTTTGAATCAAGCTCTTTACACATGGCCAATCTCCATTGCTTGCACCAAACTCAAACCCCGACCTCACTGACCATGAAGGTGACCCATGCCTGGCCGGCCAACCACCACAGCCGTCGGAAAATACCATGGCAGAGAAGCATAATTTAATGCAAAAATAAAAATTGAATTGGCTGAGCTGTTCTATGGCCAATGGCCATTGTGGCTGTTCTTCCCTTGACCTAGGTAGCAAATCCAAGCCTTTAAACCCCCCTGGGAGGCCCTCCAGTCATGCCTATTTAAACCCCACCACCTCTCGGCCAAACAAGGTGCTGAACCAAAACCATACCAAAACTCTGCCAAAATCATTCGGACCCTTCTCCCAAAGATAGAGCGAGTTGATCCCCACCGAAATCCAGCTCTATTTACCCTCTCGCGAGCTCAATTTCTGAGTTTAATTTCAAGCCCAAAACCAAGACACTCACCACAGTGAGTCAATCCTCAAATTTATTGACTCTACACCTTCACCAGACCAAGAGAAGAAGTTCCCCAGCAAAAGCCCCCTCACCAGGCCAGCAATTCTCTCTATCGGCCAAGCTTTGAAATCGGGCTTGGTGGAAATCAGGTCTAAACATTTCACCAGGACCAGAGGCTTCATCCCTAGGCTCCTCCAGCTCCAACGAACGTGCCGAGCACATTCAGTCGAGGCTTCACCTCCTCAATGGAAGTTAACTTAGGTACTACCGAAGAGCCTAGGCTGACCTTTGTTAGCTCCTTACTCAATAAAGAAGACTCCGAAAACATGATCAAGCTACTAATGGAATTCAAGGACTGTTTTGCTTGGAGTTACGATGAAATGCCGGGATTAGCTCTAGAGGTCGCAGTTCACAGGCTAGGAGTGGATCACACTGCCGTTCCAGTCAGACAAGCTCCGAGAAGAATGCATCTAGAGATTGAACAACAAGTAATAGCTGAAGTTAAGAAGCTAATAGACACTAAATTTGTCCGTAAAGAACAATATCCAACTTGGTTAGCCAATGTGGTAACAGTCAGATAGAAGAATGGACAGATTAGAATCTGCGTGGATTTCAGAGATTTGAATAAAGCATGTCCAAAGGATGAATTCCCAATACCAATTCTGGAAATGATGATCGACACTGCTTCGACACATGAAATCTTCTCTTTCATAGATGGATCATCAGGATACAATCGGATAAAGATGGCACCAGAAGTTGAGAAGCTCACAACCTTCAGAACGCCAATCGGAGTATATTGATACACAGTCATGCCTTTTGGATTGAAGAATGTAGGAGCAATGTACCAAAGAGCAATGACGAAGATCTTTGATGATCTCATTCACAACCAAGTCGAATGCTACGTGGATGATGTGGTCATCAAGAGCAAATTGAAGGAGGATCACTTGTATGATTTGAGAATTGTTTTCGAGCGATTAAGACAATTTAATCTTAAGATGAATCCCTTGAAATGAGCCTTCGGCGTCACCTCTGGGAAATTCTTAGGATTTGTTGTCCGACATCGTGGAATTGAAATCGATCCGGAGAAGATTAAAGCTATCTTAGAAATGCCGCCTCCCAAAACTTTGAAACAATTACGATTCTTTCAAGGGAAGTTGGCATATCTTCGACACTTTATTTTGAATTTGTCAGGAAGGTGTCAGCCTTTTTCTGCTTTGGTTAAGAAGAATGCCAAGTTTACTTGGGACTCCAAATGTCAACATGCCTTCGATGACATTAAACAATATTTAATGACACCTCCTGTCTTAGCAGCCCCAGTCTCGGGTAGACCGTTGATACTTTATACCGTGTCGGCATATTTTTAGGTTGTGTGTTTTGCAAAGGGGTCGCCTACAGAAGTTGTCGGCGAATTTTTTTTTATAGATTTTAAATTTAATTTAAATATATATATAATTTGGAAAGTAGTGTTTGATTTTAAAAATAATTTTAAATTTGAAAGTTTTAAGATATGAAATCAAACCGATCTCACATCCCAAATAGTTTATATAAACGAGCACCACATCACAAACTGTGTATCTATCCCGAAGAATAGACACACTGCTCGATGATGGGGCTCGATTAAATAAACTAGAAGGTTTGTGACATCCGTTTGGTCTGCGAACCAATTTTATAAGCCGACAAGTTCCCCTCCTTAATATAAAGGAATTAAGCGAGGTTTATATTACTCAGGTTCTTAAAGTTTCCTATAAGGGCAAGCCCCTATAGTTAATTACATCTTAAATGAAGTGAATCATTTAAGAAAACTCTTGATAATGATTAGTGGTTTTGCTCTCAAGAATTTCAAAGTTTAAGGTTTTCAAAGGATTGGATTTTTGCAAAATTCAAAAGGGAATGACTCAAAATCTGGAACAATTTATTTTTGAGAATCCAAATGAAGAGACGTAGGAGAAGCTGAGGATCCAAGAAGAATCTTGGCAACTTCCCAAACTATCCTATTGTTTGGCTTAGATTTGGGAAAATCCTAATATTATCTTATATTTCAATCTTGCCAATTTTAGTTAATTAGGACTTATATTCGTATGACATAATCATACAATCAACCTAGAAAATGTGAGGGTTTATGTCGTACCAAACGACTACCTCAGAGTCCTAAGACCGGTTAGGGCTTAATTTACATGACATGATCATGCAAATGCCTAATGAAGAGTTGAGGATTTATGTTGCACTAAGCAAACTACCTCGAAATCTTATGGCTTTGTTGTTTAAATTCTAGGAATGGTTTAGTTGAAGTAGAGTCGAGTTTTGTTGATGACGATGGCCGTGCTGCCCACCATGCTCCGATCTCTTTGTTGTTGCAGAGGTTTAGTTTTAGAAGTCATAAATCAGGAGATGAGAGAAGTGTTTTGGTTTAGAGAAAATCTTAAAATCCAAGTGTTTTTAATATTTTAATTAAAACAAATCTTAAAGTTGATTAAACGAACCGATTAAGATCCCACGAGTTCCGTCATCCCAGGCACCGTTATTTTCATCGAATTCACTTAGTCCAGATGAATTTGCTAAACTCAACTGAATGAGTTCCACACTTTCATTTAGACCGTGGGAAATCCCGTTAGCAACACATGGGTTACATCATCCGAGGTATTCCCGATCATTCAATGAGACGTTTTAATTTAGTTGCAATTGTAGTTTTGTTTCTGTTTGTGATTAAATTTTGAGTTGTTTTATATTTTGAAATGTTGTGGCGGTGAATTTTATCTTGCAGTGATTTTTAATTTAGTTTTGGTTTCAGTTTAGGGACTATCCTAAAGGTTTTGGTTTTCATGCAACTGTTTTTTATCATGCAAGAAAAGTAAAGTGCATTTGCAATAAAGTAAATTGCAATAAAATAAAAGCGTACCTGGAGAGTCTTCTCGTCATCCCAAGCTGCACTTAAAACACATGTTAAGACATTTAAATATTTCAACAAGTACCTAGGTAAAGCTAAGGGAAAGGTTTTGGTTGTCTATCAAAGTCCTAATCCTATAGCTAGTCATCTCCTATGACGTCTTGGTTCTTGTATTTTTGGTTTAAGGACGATTTTCTTCATCAAAGAACAATTAAATTCAATTGTTCTTATAAACATCCTATCATATTAAGGAAGTGCTTAAGACGAGTCTTAAACATCTTTTCAATACCTCTAGGATTGTTTTAAGTCCAAGAGAATTTAATTATACAAGTGAATTAATCATCCGAGAGTTTAAGTTTTGTTCTTTTGCTCAGTGAACTAGGACATTTGCATATCCTATAAGTGAGATAACACTTCACATGATACCTCATTTAAGAGTTATAATAATAAGAGCTTTAAAAGGGCAAATCAACTTATTAAGTATTTTAATGATTTAAACTTAATGATTTAATTTTAATTTTGACTTAATTATAAAAAATTAGTTTAAGTTTGAAATAGTGTTCAAGTCATTTTAGATTTAATTCTTAATGATTTCATTTAAGTTTGTTATTAAATGATTTTAATTTAATTTAATTCAATTTAATTTAATTTTTGATTTAATTTAATTTAATTTAATTTAATTTAATTTAATTTCAATTTAATTTTAATTTAATTCAATTTAATTTTAATTTAATTTAATTTAATTTAATTTAATTTTAATTTAATTTGATTTCAATTTAATTTTAATTTAATTGAGATTATTCTTTTAATTTTTTTAAATATTATTGAAGTGATTTATTTAGGGATTTTTAAATTAAAGAATAAATATCTTCTTAAATAATATCCCTATTTTAATAATTTCAATTTTCCATTAATCTTCCAAATTTAATTAATTAATTAATTATTTGAGGTTTATTTTAATTAATCCTAAAATTATTGGTGGGTTTCTACCCTTAACCATTTAAGTTTCAATCATCCAAAATCAGTTTAAATCAAATATTTTACCCTCCCCTTTTTGATTAAACCTAAAATTTTAATTAAAGGTTAAAAATTTTAATTACCATTTTGCCCTTCAAGCTTAATAATTCTATAACTCACTAAATTAAGCTCAAATGAACTTGGGATTTTTATGTGACCTCACTTACATGTCAATTAAGACATTAGAGGAGAAAGTGTGATTTTTCTGTATTTAATTTATTTATGTAATTATTTTTAATGGAAAATAGGGATTTTCAAGGAAAATTCAATAACATGACCAAGGAAATGTTTCTGTCCTTAAGAAAATTATGGGATATTCCTAATGACCAGAGGACCATTTGGCCAATTTTGGTGATTTGTTGAATTATATTTTATTTATTAGAATTATTTTGAGTTTTGGAGCATTAATTAATTTTAAAATAAAATTAAAGTTGAAAAATGGATTTAATATTTTTCTTAAATCTCTTTAACCTCAAGGAGTTTAGAGAAATAAATTTTATATTTTTCTGATTTTTCTTTGATTTATTAGAATTATTTTAGTGAAAAGGTTGGAAAATACATTTTTTAATATTAAAAATTACATTAAGCCTTTAAAATTCAATATCTTACCCTAGGGACTTAAGAAAAATATTTGGTTTGTTCCTAAATGATTAGAATTCAAAAGGTGACATTTTGGTGATTTTTAATATTTTTATAATTTTTATTATTTTTTAATTATTAAAAATATTAAAATAATGATAAAAATCAACTTTTTTAGAAAATTATAATTTTAATTTTCCTTAGTTCCTCTGATATTAGAGAAACTCCAAAACCATTTTTGTGAAATTTTGAAAAGTATTTTGTGAGTAATGAATTTCTAAAGTTTAATTTTACTCATTTTTGCTTAAGAGGCTTAATCAACCCATTTGGTGGGGTTAATCAAGTCCAATTGGTTTCAAATTTTTATGTGGTGTTCTTCTATCCCTAGAGGACAGTGGAGAATTATTTTTAAGTTAATTTGATGAATGGTTAACCCTAATTAATTAAAGTTCAATTTTGGGTATTTAGGCCAATTAGGGTTGTTCAAAGTGAATTAACTCAAAACTTATTTTTCCTAGGTTCTCTAGTCACAAGAAACATTACAAAATTTTCCTAGAATTTATTTCTCAACATGCTAATTATTGGAATTAAAATACTCAAAACAAGTAACATGAACTTGAAAAATCAATAACTTCTCATAGGGATGGCTCTCGACCTTAGAAAATTCGGGGAATGTTCCCAAGTTCGGAGGCTTCAAAGCCCTATGGTCTCATACCATGATGAATCGCCTATGCAAATGGAGAATTAAAACAATGCAGAGAGTAAATAAATCATTAAAAATAAAATACCTAATGAAATTACTTGATTTCTTCTCCACATTATTCTCCTCTGTTCACTGAGCAAGAGGGTATTTTTATTTTATTTTAAAGATTTTTCTACACAAAGTTATGAATTTTTGAAGTTCTGATAATTAAATAAATAGAAAAATAGCCTATTTTTTTACTTATCCACGCGGCGCTGACTCAACCTCGGCGTCTCCGAAGCTCCACTCGTCGTCTCATGATTCGGCACCACCATCTGACTCAGCCGTCCCGGGACCCGCCTTTCACGTAACATCTTCTGGTCCGACGCAATCCGAGCCGTCCATCCGATACACGCGCGATCCAACGGCTCCCAGTCATCGTCTATGACTGGTGTGAACCCGTGACCGTAGACCTTCTAACCCTAATTTCTCACTTGATTGTCAACGGATTTTCGTGTTCTTATGCTCTATGGATTCGTCTTGAAGAGACGAGCACATCCATACGGTAAACATGCATTGAAATTAACTCAAACTAAATGGATAATCTCTGTAAGCTCAGGAGGAAGAGTGAGTCCATACCTTTGCTCAGAGAAGTGAAGCTTCAATCCGAGGGTTGTGTCACGTTCGATTGGGTCCAAGCAAGCTCCGGATGAAGTTCCTCGGCACAGTGAATTGCTCAGGTACAAAAGTGACCACGGCTCGATCACAAAGCTTGGAGGCCGGAAGCAATGGTCGGCCTCGGTGAGGGGGCTTTTGTCGGGAAACTTCTCCTCTTGGTTTGGTGAAGGTGTAGAGTCAATCAATTTGAGGATTGACTCACCGTGGTGAAGTGTCCTGGTTTTGGGCTTGGATTTCAACTCGGAAATCGAGCTCGCAGAGAGGAAATGGCGAGGGGATTTCAGTGGGGATCAAGTTCTCTATGTGTAGAGAGTGATTCGGGATGATTTTGGCGGGGTTTCGACAAGGTTTGGTTCAGACACCTCTCTTGGCCAAGAGGAGGGGGTGTTTAAATAGGAGAGGCTGGAGGGCCTCCCGGGGGGTTTAAGGGTTGGGATCACTGCTCGGTGAGGAGAAGAACGAACTGCAATGGCCATTTGGAGTGAGGCAGCTCGGCAAGGTGGAATTCCAAAATTTGGCTCCTCCCAAGGTCTCAGCCATGGTGTTTTCCGGCGATCCAGACGGCTGGCCGGCATGCAAGGGTCACCCTCAAGTTCAGGTGGGGTCAGGGCTGGGGTTTTCTGTAGGCAATTGAGCTTTGCCATGTGTCAAAAGCTTGGATTAAAATGGCATGGGGGAAGGCCAATTTTGGCTTGATTTGGTCAAGTCTACCTTTTGGGCTTGGTTCACCCTTCAAGGTGGCTTTAGGTGTTGTGGGGAGTCAAAGGAATCAGCTGGTTTGGCATGGAGAAGTCCTTATCCAAATATATTTGGATTAAATTTGAGTTAAGGTGAAACATGTTTAAGGTTAATGACTTTTAGGAGGTGCTTAAAGGACCTCCTCCTTTTGCCATATAAGGAGGGTTGAAAACTTAGAGATCCTCATGGCTTGCCAATGGCTTGCTTGTGGCTTCATGGCTCCATGTGGCTTGGGAAAAGATTTGGTCAATTTCATAAAAATGGGATTTTGTGAATTTTGGCATTTTGATGGGAATTGTTATGAGGCTTGATTTGGAATTGTTTAATTGATAAATTAGGACTTTAGGAATGATTTTAGATTGAATGTGTGATGAGGGAAAGTGTCATGTGGGCTTTAGATTGATTTGGGCTTTTGAATTTGGTAGAAGTGGGCTTTTAGGAGGGTTTAAGGGAGTGGGCCTTTATGTTTAGCAATGGGCTTTTAGATAAAAAAAAATTTTGTAAAGGGCCATGCCAAATAAATATTGAATTTAGTTTAAGGATGTGTCTTGAATGATTTGAAGCAAATTTGAGGTGGTTTGGAATTGAATTGGGTTGAATTTGGGTTCATTTGGTAAATGGGCCAATGTAGGTTAAATTGGGCTAATTTGGGCCAATGTTGGGCTAAGGTTGAAATTGATGTTAAATTAATGTTGGGAAATGTTTATGGGAGTGTTTCAAAGAGGTTTTAACTTTGGTTGGGTTTTGTTTTTGGGACTTGGGCTTATTCGGGTTAGGTTTGGGTTTAGGTCAAAATTGGGCTTTTTGGTTTTGGGTTGAATTTGAGTGGGTTTTGGGTCCAAATTTTGGGCAAATCATGTTAGTGTTTTGTTTGTGGGGATGTTAGGGAAGGTTTAGAAAAGGTTTGGGGTCAATTGGAGTTGAATTGGTTTGGTTTGGGCTAAGTTTGGGTCATGGGTCCAAATTGGGCTTTAAGGTCAAAAGTGAAATTGGATTCAAATGTCAATCAAATTGGACTTGGATTTGGTCTAGATTGATATTGTGGATATTAAATTGAAGTTTAGAATTGAATTAGACTAAAATTGGGGTCAATTGGGTAGATTTGGTTTGACATTGGGTTCACTTGGGTTAAGAATGGGCTAAATTGGGGGTTTTAGTAAAAGTGGGGTAAATTGACAAAATTGGCCCATGGTGTAGTTGGACAAAATGAAATTGGGAATATTTGAGATTTTCTGGAATTTTCCAGGAATTTTCTGAATTTTTGGATTTTTGGCTAAGAGGGGCATTTTGGGTATTTGGAGGGTATTGGGGGGTATTTTTGAAATTTTTGGTATTTTTGGCTATGGGTGATCAATTTGATTGGTGAAGAAATGTTCAAGGTTAATTTTGGGGAATTTTGGGTGATTTGAAAATTTTGGAGGATTTGGGCAATTTTAAGGGCTTTTGGTAGGTGTAGGGTCCCTGGGTCAAAAATTAAAATTTTGGAAGAATGAAGATTGATCAAATATGAGTGGAATGGAATCACTTTTGTTGAGCCATGAAGTCATATTAAGCCTATATGAGCCATGAGAGGACTTATTTGAGGCATTCACTATGTTGTTCCTAACCCTCTTAGCCATGGGCTTAGGGGTTAAGGTCCATCAATATGAATTACCTACATGAGTCAAGGAGTCAAGTTGGGTATGGGTGTGGTTTTAGGATTTGGATTGTGTGTGTGAGAGTGTAGAGTATGATTGTAGTGGGTGTGTAAGCTAGACCTCACCAGACCAGAACATCCAGGGTACTCCTAAGGCCAAAGAGTCCTATAGGAAACTCATCCTTTAAACCTTCACATTTGATTTCAACCCTCTAGGTGATTAGGGGTCTACAATCAAGCTTGTGGGGTTTGCAGGGAGCCAAGAGGTGTTTGGACTTCTAAAGGGTGGGTCCCATTTCTAGTCCTCTAGGATTAGTCAAAGGAAAAGCCTAAGGCTAGATCCTAAGGACTAAGAAGAGAGAAAAGACAATACCTCATCAAAAATGAGGTCAACAAATGGACCCCCAATATTTGTGGTGTGCTGACCAAGCACACCGCTCGTATTGGCGTTGACCGAAGAGATCAACAAAACCAACACAGATGTCCAAGTGACAAACTTAGGACGAAGTGTAAGAAATTTCCACTGGGGATTATCAGGTAAATCTCCAAGACTGAAGATTCCAGAACTCTCGCTGGGGAAAAAAAAAGGAGGTGAATTTCAGATCACAAGATTTTAAGAGATTGGATCTTAGATTCATTTCATTTTTTATTTCAAGTTTTAATTTTGAGTTTGAATTTCGATTTGAGTTTTAATTTTGGTTTTATGCGGAGAAAAGAGTAGGGCTAAGGCCCACCGAGATGCATTTGTATCCTGAGAAGCAAGCCGAACCTATTCCAAATGTGTATGCCGAGAAGGATTAGGATCGAGCCTATCCCAAATGCTTGAGGAAGAATAGGACAAAGCCTATCCGAAATGCAGAGTGCTTTAATTTCAATTTCTTGCTGAGAGGATCAAATTTCGAGATTCGTTGAGAAAGGAGTAGGATCTGTGCCTATCCCGAGTGCCGAGAATTGCTTGAGAATGCGAGAATGCGAGAATATCTGCTGAGAAATGCTGAGAATATGCTGAGAATTGCTGAGAACTGCTGAGATGGGAGTAGGGCGGAAGCTTATCCCGAATGCTGAGAATTGCTGAGATGGGAGTAGGGTGGAAGCCTATCCCAAATGCTGAGATTGCTGAGATGGGAGTAGGGAGGAAGCCTATCCCGAATGCTGAGATTTGCTGAGATGGGAGTAGGGCGGAAGCCTATCCCGAATGCTCGAGATTTCTCGAGATGGGAGTAGGGCGGAGCCTATCCCGAATGTCGAGATTGCAATGAGATGGGAGTAGGCGGAAGCCTATCCCGAATGTCGAGATTCTCGAGATGGGAGTAGGGTGGAAGCCTATCCGAATGCGAGAATTGCCGAGATGGGAGTAGGGCGGAAGCTTATCCCGAATGTCGAGATTGCTCGAGATGGGAGTAGGGCGGAAGCCTATCCCGAATGCCGAGATTGCCGAGATGGGAGTAGGGCGGAAGCCTATCCCGAATCGAGATTTGCGAGATTGCTCTGAGGATGGGAGATGTAGAGGCGGAAGCTTTATCCCGAATCGCTTGAGATTGCGAATGAGATATGAAAGTGTTCCATATCCCATGGGAATCAATCAAAGTCTGATTACTTGGCGAAGGGTACGAACCCATGCCATCCGAATCAAATTGAAAATTCTTCGTGATTCTGAAATCATCCCGAGAGAGTGTTTCAAAGGAGGTTTGGAATAGATCTTGATTTGAGGAAGATTGGAGGATCTAAAAAGATGGACTTAAACTGGAATTCAATTTGAGCTTTAGATTTGTTTTGTTTGTTCTTTAACTATCCCTTTTTTTTATGGTTTATCTGGTGTTCATGTGGATTTGAAATTCTTTTTAATGTTTGGATTTTTATGAAGAGAGTTCTTATTTATTTTCCTTTCCTTTTCTGTTCTTTGTTCGAAGTTCATTTAACTTTAATGGCGTTTCCCAGTCAATTTGCACAAAAAGAAGTGAAAGCAAAATGTGACATGGTCACTTTCATTCCAATCTTGTTGAAGATACATCATACAACTCGATCTGAAATATTTCTCATACAATCCATGACTCAAAACGGACTATGTATGATTCTTGTTGATCCATCCAAAAAGTGTCTGTTAAATCCATGTCTGAATAATGAGATATACGGTCAATAACATCACCTTCCAAGCCATCCTTGGCGGTGAATGCCGCATGGATGTGCATTGGAGGTGTGCTTATTTCCCGTGTAACTCACGACTCGTAGGGCCGGAGACTCTCCGATTCGAATCCGGTCGGAAGTGGTAAGGCGCCTTTCGTCGTCCATCCTTCTAAAAGTGATGGAGATCCGCTCCATCGGTACTCCCGGTATACAATGTTTTGCGATGTCTACTCCATTTCCTTGTAATATCATGACGGAACCTACCGGAAGTGGTATCTCCACCGGCCCTCGGAACTTACCCGGCACTCGCTATCCGGAGGTCAGATCCGAACATGATATTGCATTGGTTGACAAACGAAACTGTGTAGAAAGGTCTGACAAAGTCGTGGTGGTCTATGTGTGGAGGTATGCAGTCGCCCTTCTGATAAATATTGATGATGCAACTGTTGGGTATGCAGTCTGCTGGCAGTACCCTCAATGTTATCATTCTTTTCACCATTCTTTTAATTATTCTCGGCATTGGATCCACCTCACCGTGACGGAGTATCCCCAGTGGATTTTCTTTTACGTCCTCTCGCGAAGTTATAGCAACATCCGCATTGTATTGTGACTCTTCCTTTCCCCGGCATCCATTTCCGGGGTTCCGAATAAGTCTTTTCTCTCGGACGGCTCGCTCGACCCATCTTTCGAAGTTCTAGAATGCAATCCACAATCTGCTGTTGCTCGTACTCCGAGAATACACTCGTGTGTAACTCGAGGCCTTCTAAAATGTTGATTCTTCGCCTCTAATCCTTTCAAAGTATTCGAAAGTCTTCTTCTCAACATTTTGCATTCTTTCTAGTTCATATTCTGAGATGATCTGCAAGTGACGAGGCCTAGTAACGTATTGCGGGATGTATGGCTCAATCCCGTCATGTTCTCCTGCATACCTTGGCTCCTCGGGGATTGTCTCTGTCGGGACATCCTCCGGGGTTGCTTCCGCAACAAGGTTCTTCAGATATGGTATCTCTGTCCGGCGTCGAGGCACTGATTCTATTTCTGATCTTCTCAGAGTTCCCCTTATCTTTTCTGTTGTTCTCGGAGCTTGTTCCCTCTTCTCGGTGTTCCCGATGAACCGGTATCTTCGAAATGTGTGTGTCGGCGTAGGTGGTTGTTTCCTCGTGTTGATCCGTCGCTAGTTTAGTCAACATCTTCGCGGATACGGCGATTCTTATTCCTTCTTCGAGTAGCAGTGAGCGTAGCTCTCCTCACTTCTTGAATTTCGCGGGCGCGGCGCCGACGAGCATCGCCCTCGCCGTGGCAACTATCGACTTGATTTTCTTGCTTTCCGCGGTGTTTGTCTTTCTTTTCTTGTTGCTTGGATTGGTGGCTTGGGCCACCCATCTTCATCATCGTCCGGCTATGAAGCTCCTCTCGGTCCACTGGGACCCGATCATTTTCTTCATATCGTAGGTCGGCCGGTGCGAAGTTAGAATCAATTTCTATCTATCGCTCCATCCTTCACCCTCTTTTCATCGAGTGCGAGACTCACGCCATTTTTAAAGTTTAGGACCAACCGCCCGTTCGACATTTCCCTGCGAAGAAAACAAGGAAAGGATCGAGGGTACGTACTTAAGAACAAGAACATTAAGAAAGTATTTATCACTGAAGATTCTTATTCACCTATTCCAATTTTAATTTTTAAAGGAAAGCAGGAAAGATAAAGAAAGATCAGGAAAAAGATTTGATTTGAAAGAAGGGTAAAACTTTATCATTATGATTTCACATATTTTATTTTTAGCACATATTTTATTTTATCCATTTTTATGTTTTTGGGTTCGGACTCGATCACAAAGTGATCGCTTCACCCGTGTTTCTAGGGATAAGACTCCATTTTAGAGGTCACCCTTCGAAACATCAGGTTGCGTAATACTTCTTCAAATATCATCCATTGATTGGAAGCATTTGTCGTTCTCCTTGGCAATTCACAAGTTGGTAGGAGCCTCCCGAGTAGATCGCCTCGACTACAAACGACCCTTCCCGAGTTGGTTCAAATTTGCCTCTATCTTGCGATGTGCAAGAATAGGTCTTCGAGAACAAGAACTAAGTCACCAACTTTGAAAGTTCTTAGGCGGACAAGTTTATCATGGGCTCGGATCATCTTAGCTTGGTACGGTTCCAAATTTTGTTGTCGCTGCAAGTCTTTTCCTTCCAAGCTTTCCAGTTCTTCCGGTCGTAATCCGGCATTTTCTTCGTAGTAATTTTATTTGCAACTCGCAACCACGAGTGATGGAAGATGGACTTCCAATGGTAACATCTGCCTCGGACCCGTATACTAAAGCATAAGGCGTAGACTGAGTAGGAGTCCTGAAAGTTGTCCTGTAGGCCCAATGACCTCTGACTTTGGAAAATTCAGGGAATGTTCCAAAATTCAGAGGCTTCGAAAACCACATGGTCTCATGCCATGGTGAATTGTATGCATGCATGGAGAATTAAAATAATGCGAGAGAGTGAATAAATTATAAAAAATAAAATACTTGATGAAATTAAATGATTTCTTTTTCCACATTATTCTCCTTTGTTCAGCGAGCAGAGGGTATTTTTATTTTATTTTTCGATTTTTCTACAGAGATATGAATTTTTGAAGTTTAGGGAATTAAATAAATAGAAAAATATCCTAATTTTCTATTTATCCACGCGTGGCCGTGTCGGCCTCGGGAGCTCCGAACGCACACGCGTCGCGCTCCGTGAAGCGCCGCCACGCAGGTCGGCGGCCCGGGCCCGCGGTTCTCGTACGGTCTCTGATCCATTGTGGTACGAGCCCCGTTCGTCAGCGCGTGTATTGAATGGACGGCATCCGTTCATCGTCCCTAGAGCGTCCTCACCTGAGAGCCGTCCACACTAAATCCTAAAGATCTCCTCGATACTTAATGGATTTTTATGTTCTTATGCTTTCCCCATGGATTCGTCTTGAAGAGGCGAACACATCTATACGGTTAACATGCATTGAAATTAAGGCATTTGAAATGGAGAATCTCCAGAAGCTCGGGATAAAGAATTAGCTCATACCTTTGCTCAGAGAAGTGTGGCTTCAATGCGAGAGTTGTTGCACCTTCGATTGGATCCTAGCAAGCTCTGAATCAAGTCTCTGGTCTGGTGGTGTCTGGATGTGATTTCGACCAAGCCCGATCACAAAGCTTGGAGGGTAGGTGGCCCAGGTGGCACGGAGATGGGGCTTTTACTGGTGGACACCTTCCCAGCAGTGCATTGAAGGTGTAGAACCAATCAATTGGAATTTGACTCCTTGTGGAGAAGTGTCCTGGTTTTGGGTGGAATTTCGACTGCGAGTGAGCTCGCGGGAGAATGGCGGGGGATCTCAGCGAGATCGAGTGCTACGTGGTATGGGAGGGAGTGCGGAACAATTTTGGCGGAGTTTTGTGAGAGTTTGTGCTAGCTCTTCTCGCATGGCCGAGAGGGGGTGGAGTTTAAATAGGAGAGGGGTGGAGGGCCTCCCGGGGAGTTGAGGCATGGGATCGTGCTCACAGTGAGAGAAGAACAGCCGTGGTGACCAGCGGCATGGGGCGACTCCGGCGAGTGAGAATTTCAATGTTGGCTCGCATGTGAGCTCTCGTATGGTGTTTTCGGCGGCACAGGTGGCCGGCGCGGGGCGTGGTCACCATCTTGGTCGGGGAGGTCGAGAGTGGGGCTTGAGTACGATCCAATTAGCATTGGCCATGTGTAAAGGGTTTGATTTAGATGGAATGGGGGCATGGCTAAGTGGGCCTAAATGGGTCAACCCACCCATTTGGGCTAGGTGCACCACCCAAGGCTGGTTTTGGGCCGGGGAAAAGTGATTTGGCTCGGCATAATCAGTGAGGTCGTCGGCATCCGAAGCACAATTAGGCGTAAGCATGGTTAAGGGGAATCATGGGGTGGTTCATCACACTTTCGAATTAAGGAAAGAGTCTCCTCCTTTGCCCAAAATGGCATGGTGACATGTAAAAGAGGCTCTCATGGCTTGCATATGGCTTGTGCATGGCTCCATGTCCCATTTGGCTTGGGAAAAGCTTAGGTCGATTTCATGAAAATGGGTTTTTAAGATTTTTAGATATTTTGGGGTGATTTGGCATGTGGCTTGATTTGGAATTATTTGATTGATGATTTTGGAACTTAGGGACAATTTTGATTAAATGGATGATGAAAGGAAGTGTCATGTGGGCTTTGGATGAATTTGGGCTTTTGAATTTGAAGGGAGTGGGCTTTTAGGAAAGTTTAAGGGAAATGGGCTTTTGATTTTAGGATGGGCATTTGGGTGAAGATTTTGTGAAAAGGACTTTGTCAAATAAATGTCATAATTGGTTTAGGGATGTTCTATGAAGGGCTTGGAGTCAATTTGGTGTGATTTGGAGTTGAATTGGTTTGAATTTGGGGTTTATTTGGTAAGTGGGCCTATATGGGTCCAAGTGGGCCAATTGGGCTAATGTTGGGCTAGGGTTGAAATTGATGTAAAATCAATGTTGAGAAATGTTTATGGGAATGTTTCAAAAGAGGTTTTGACTTTGGTTGGGCTTTGATTTTGGGGTTTGGGCCCATTTGGGTTAGGTTTGGGTTTAGGTGAAAAATGGGCCTTTTAGCCTTGGGTTGAATTTGAGTGGGGTTTGGGTCTAAATTTGGTCAAATCATGTTAGTGTTTTGTTTGTGGGAATGTTAAGGAATATTTAGAAAAAGGTTTGGGGTTAATTGGAGTTGAATTGGGTGAGTTTGGGTTAGGTTTGGGTCATGGGTCCAAATTGGGCTTTAAGGCCAAAAAATGAGATTGGATCAAATGTCAATCAAATTGGACTTGGATTTGGTCTAGATTGGTATTGGGGATGTTAAATTGAAGTTTAGAATTGAATTGGACCAGAATTTGGGTCAATTGGATAGGTTTGGTTTGACATTGGGTTCACTTTGGGTTAAAATGGGAATTGAGTGGGGGTTTTGACAAAAGTAGGGTAAATTGACAAAATTGGCCCATGGTGTAGTTGGACAAAAATGAAATTGGGAATATTTGGGATTTTCTGGAATTTGTTGGGAATTTTCTGAATTTTTGGATTTTTTTTGGCCAAGAGGGGTATTTTGGGTATTTGGAGGGTATTGGGAGGTTTTCTTGGAATTTTTGGTATTTTTGGGTATGGATGATCAGTTTAAGTGATGTGGAAATGTTTGGGAATGATTTTGGAGAATTTTGGGTTATTTGGAAATTTTTGAGAATTTTGGGTAATTTTAAGGGGTTTGGGTAGGTTTAGTAGGTGTAGGGTCTAGGGAAGTTAAATTGAAAATTTGGGAAATTGAAGGTGGGTAATTTGAGTGGAAAGAAGTCATTTTGATTGAGCCATGAAGCCATATCAAGCCCATGAGCCATAGAAGGGACCCCTTGAGGCATTCATATGTGTTCCCCAACCTCTTGGCAAGGGGCTTAGGGGGTTAAGGACCATCCATGTGAATCACCTACATGAGTCGAGGAGGTCAAGTTAGGTATGGGTGTGGTTTTATGAGGTATGTGGAAGTGTAGTGTGTAGGTGTAGTGTATAAGTGTGGTGTGTAAGTCGGCCCCTTCACCGAAGACAGGGCCGGGGCGGTCTAAGGCGAAAGAGTCTATGGGAACTCATCCTTTAAACTTCTACGACTGATTTCAACCCTCTAGGTGATTAGGGGTCTACAGTCAAGTTTGTGGAGTTTGCGGGGAGTTAAGAAGTGGTTTGAATTTCTAAAAGGTGGGTCTCAATTCTAGTTCTCTAAGATGAGTGAAAGGAAAACTGAAATTTAGATCAAAGTATAAAGAAAAGAAGACCTCATCAAAAATGAAGTCGAAAAGTTTGAAGACGATTTTCTTCATCAAAGAACAATTAAGTTCAATTGTTCTTATAAATATCCTATCATATTGAGGAAGTGCTCAAGAAGAATCATAAACATCTTTTTAAATATTTCTAGAATTGTTTTAAGTCAGAATGAATTTAATTATACAAATGAATTAATCGTCCAAGAATCCTCGAGTTTTGTTATCTTGCTCGGTGAACTAGGACATTTGAATGTCCTATGAGGGAAAGTAACATTTCACTTAATATTCTGTTTAGGAGTTATGACAACTAAAGCTTTCGAGGGTAAGTGGTGTTGAAATGGTTTGTGATTTAGTTTAATTTGATTAATGGGTTTAAATTTGGAATATTGTTCAAGTTATTTTAGATTTATTTTGAATACTTTATGTCTTTGGTGATCTTATATTTAATTCAACTTAATTAAATTTAAATTTAATTTAATTGAGTTTTAATTTAATTTAATTTAGTTTGGTTTAACTTAATTTAGTTTGATTTAATTTAATTTAATTTGATTTAATTTAATTTAATTTAATTTAATTTAATTTAATTTAATTTGATTTAATCTAATTTTTAATTTGATTTAATCTTTAATTTGAAGTTAACTTAATTTGATTTTTATTTATTTAGTTTAATTTAATTTAATTTAATTCATTTAATTTAATTTTATTTACTTATTTAATTTAATTTAATTTAATCTTTAATTTAATTCAACTTTTAATTTTAATTTAATTTAATTTAATTCAATTTAATTTACTTAATTTAATTTAATTTTTAATTTAATTTTATTTTTAATTTTAATTGAAATTTTAAAAGAGTTTAATAATTTAATTTTAGTTTAATGATTAAGTCTTTTAATATTTTGAATTGTGAGTTATCATTTTAATTAAGAATTGAATATTAATGAGATAATTAATTTAGGGATTTTTAAATTAAAGAATAAATCTCTTCTAATATTATCCACTATTTAACAATTCCAGTTTATTATTCTTCCAAATTTAATCAATTATTTAATTAAAGTTTAATTATTTTGAATTGCTTAATGGGTTTCTACCTTTAATTATTTAAATTTCAATCATCCAAATCAGATTAGGATCAAATATTTTACTTGTTAATTCTTTATTAAACCTAAAGTTTGATAAGGATTAAAATTTAATTACCACTTTTACCCTTTAAGCTTAATAATTTCATAACTCACTAAATTGAACTCAAATGAACTTGAAATTTTTATGTGACTTCACTCATATGTCGTAAAGACATAGGAGAGGAGAAAATGTGATTTTTCTGTATTTAATTTATTTATATAATTATTTTAGTAGAAAATAGAGATTTCCAAGGAAAATTTAATAACATGACCAAGATAAAGTTTCTATCTTTAAGAAAATTGGGGGCATTCTAATGACCAAGTACTTGGACCAATTTTGGTGATTTTTGAATTATATTATTTTTATTATAATTATTTTGAGTTTTGGAGTATTAATTAATTTAAAAATAAAATAAATGTTGAAAAATGAATTTTATATTTTCAAAAATCTCTCTGATATCTAGAAAATCAGAGAATCAAATTTTGCAATTTTCTAATTTTTCTATGATTTATCATAATTATTTTAGTGAAAATGCTAGAAAATACATTTTTTAATTTAAAATTACCCTAGAGCTTTAAAATTTAATATCTCCTTTAAATAGACCTAAGAAAAATATGGGGTTTGTTCCTAAGTGATTAAAATTCAAAATGTGACATTTTGGTGGTGCCCACATTATTTTTGTGATTTTTATTATTTTTTAATTATTAAAATATTAAATAATATTAAAAAAATCAACTTTGTTAGAAAATTGAAATTTTAATTTTCTTAAATTTCCCTGATATCAGAGAGACTCCAAAACCAATTTGATGAATTTTTGAAAGATATTTTTCAAAGTTATGAATTTTTAAAGTTTAAAATGACTAAGTGGCTTAATCAACCCATTTAGTAGGGCTAACCAGTCCAGTTGACCTCAAGTACATGGTGGGTTCCTCTGATCCTAAAGGTCAGTGGAGAATTGATTTCAAGTCAATTTGATGTATGGTTGGCTCTAATTAATTAGGGATCCATTTTGGGTGTTTAGGCCCGATTAGGGTTGTTTTAAATGAACTAACTCAAAACTTTATTTTTCTAGGGTCCTGTTTGGTCATAAGGAACATCACCAAATTTTCTAAATTTATTTACAACATGCTATTTATTGGAATTAAATACTCAAAACGAGTAACATGAATTTGAAAAATCAATAACTTTTCATAGGGATGGCCTACGACTTTGGAAAATTCAGGGAAATGTTCCCAAATTCAGAGGCTTCAAAAGTTTTATGGTCTCATGCCATGGTGAGGTGTATACATGCATGGAGAATTAAAAATATGCAGAGACTAAATAAATTATTAAAAATAAAATACTTGATGAAATGAAATAATATCTTTTCCACATTATTCTCCTCTGTTCACTAAGCAGAGGTATTTTTATTTTATTTTTATGATTTTCCTACACAAAGTTATGAATTTTTGAAGTTGGGAATTAAATAAATAGAAAATGCCCCTAATTTTCTATTTATCCGCGAGGCGCCGCGTCATCCTCGGCATCTCCCGAACGCACGCGTCGCGCTCCCATTCGGCAGCCATGCGAGTCGGCCGGCCGGAGCCCGGCGGTTCTCGTACCATCTCCACAGTCCCGGCCGCCCATCCCCGAGTCATCCCGTCGCGCGTGTATTGAATGGACGGCATCCGTTCATCGTCCCCGAGCGTCCTCACCCGAGAGCCTTCCACACTAAATCCCTAAGATCTCACTTGATACTCAATGGATTTTCACGTTCTTATGCTCTATGGATTCGTCTTGAGAGCGAACACATCCACGTACGGTTTATGTGGGACAAAATTTACGCAATAAAAAATGGAGAATGTTCGGAAATGCCCAGGAGGAAGAGTGAGGGCCATACCTTTGCTCAGAGAAGTGTGGCTTCGATGCGAGGGTTGTTGCACCTTCGATTGGATCCCGGCAAGCTTCGGATGAAGTCTCTGATACTGATGGGGTACTTTAAGTAGGATTTCGACCACGGCCGATCACAAAGCTTGGAGGGAGTGGAGCAAGCTGAGTGGCCTGGAGATGGGGCTTTTGCTGGTGGACACCTTCCCTTGATGCAGTGGTGAAGGTGTAGAACCAATTTGGGGATTGGCTCACTGTGGAGAAGTGTCCTGGTTTTGGCGCAGGTTGTCTGAAATTGAGCTTACGGAAAGAAATGGCGGGGGATTTCAGTGGGGATCAAGTGCTCTGTGTAGGGAGTAATCTGGAACAATTTTGCCAGAGTTTCCTTAAGATTTGTTTCAGCACCTCTCTTGGCCGAGAGGGGTGGTGTTTATATAGGAGAGGGTGGAGGGCCTCCCGAGAGAGTTGGGGCTTGGAATCGATTTGCTCTTGTGAGAGAAGAACAGCTATAATGGCCACTAGGGATGGGCTTGGCTCCAACAAGGGAGAATTCCAAAGTTGGCTCACATGTGAGCTCTCGGCCATGGTGTTTTCCGGCGGCTGGTGGCCGGCCGGCCGAGCATGGGTCACCCTCGGAGTCGGTGGGTGTTTGGGACTTGGTGCGAGCAATTGGCAAATGTCATGTAAAGGTTTTGATGCAAAGTGGAATGGGGGCATGGCTAATTTTGAGTCTAAATGGGTCAACCCACCCATTTGGGCTTGGTGCACCCCTCAAGGTGGCTTTGAGGATCTTTGTGGGGGATCAAAGGGATCGAATTTGGTTTGGCATGGAGAGACCACTCCCATCCAAATATATTTGGATTAAATTTAAGTTTAGGTGAAACATGATTAAGGCTAATGAGTTTTGGGATTAAGAGAACCTCCTCTTCTTACCCAATATGGCATGGTGCATTGTCCATTCTCATGGGCACATGTGGCTCATGCATGGCTTCATGGCTCACCTTTAGCTTGTAGTTTGGTCGATTTCTGTGAAAATGGATTTTAGGAATTTTTGGTAATTTGATGGAAATTTGTATGAAACTTGATTTGGAATATGATTTTATGATGAATTTAGGACTTAGGGAATGGCTTTTATTAAGTGGATGGCAAGTGGAGATGTCATGTGGGCTTTAGGGTAGATTTTGGGCTTTTGGAAATGGTTTTAGATGGGCTTTTAAGATGGTTTAGGAAAGTGGGCTTTTGAATTTTAAAATGGATTTTAGGATGAAATTTTGGTAAAGGCTTGGGCCAAATAATTGTTGGGTTAGCTCATGGATGTTTCATGAGTGACTTGAAGCAAGTGGGGGTTGTTGGGTTTGAATTGGGTTAGATTTAGGTTCTTTTGGTGAATGGACCAATATATAGGTCCAAGTGGGCCAAGTTGGGCCAATGTTAGACTAGGGTTAAAATTGATGTAAAATTAATGTTGAGAAATGTTTATGGGGTGTTTCAAGGAGTTTTGACTTTGGTTGGGCTTTGATTTTGGGGTTTGAGCTCGCTTGGGTTAGGCTTGGGTTTAGGTCAAAATTGGGCCTTTTGGTTTTAAGTTGTTTGAGTAAGGTTTAGATAAATTTTAGGTAAAATCATGTTCAGTGTTTGCTACTTTTGAGGATGATAAGAAAAGTTTAGAGGATTGGGGTTAGTGAGGTTGAATTGATTTTGTTGGGTATATCTGAGTCCATTGGGCTTTAGGCCAAGGAAATTGTGTTAATGTAATCAAATGGTTTGGATTTTAGTCTAATTAAAATGGTTGGAATGTTGATTTAATTAGAATTGAATTGGACCAAAATTTGGGTCAATTGGATGAGTTTGGTTTGACATTGGGTTCACTTTGGGTTAAAATGGGTCGAATTGGGGGTTTTGACAAAAGTGAATTAAATTGATAAAAATTGGCCCATGGTGTAGTTGAACAAAATGAAATTTGGAATATTTGGGATTTGCTGGAATTTTCTGGGAATTTTTCTGAATTTTTGGGATTTTGGTTCAAGAGGGTATTTTGGGTATTTGGAGGGTATTGGGAGGTATTTTGGAATTTTGGTATTTTTGAGGTATGGATGATCAATTGAGTGATGTGGAAATGTTTGGGATTGATTTGGGAATTTTGGAGTATTTAGGTGATTTTGCAAATTTTGGGTAGTTTCGAGGGTTTTGGGTAAGTGGCGGGTGTAGGGTCCTGGGGGTGAGTGAAAATTTGGAAAATTGAAAATTGGGTAACTTTGAGTGGAATAAAATCATTTTGGTTAGGCCATGACCATACCAAGCCCACATGAGCCATGAAGGGACTCATTTTAGGCATCATTATGTTGTTCACACAACCATCTTAGCGAGGCCTTAGCGAGACCATCCATGTGAATCACCTACACGAGTCGGGAGGTCAAGTTAGGTATGGGTGTGGTTTAGGAGATGTGTGAAAGTGTAGTGTGTGTGTAAGTCAGCCCTTCACCGAGACCGGAGCCACGGGCGATCCCAAAGGACGAGGAATTCCTATAGGAACTCATCCTTTAAACATTTGATTTCGGCCACTCACAGGTGATTAGGGGTCCACAGTCAAGTTTGTGGAGTTTGCAGGGGTTAAGAAGTGGTTGAAATTCTAGATGGTGGATCCCAATTCTAGTCATAAGATAGTCAAAGGAAAAGCCTAAGGCTAGATCCACAAGTACTAAAAGAAGAGAAGACCTCACGAAATGAGGTCGACATCGAGAAGCTGATGCGAGTGCCAAATGGCTCGGTTAAGACCTTTCAGTTAAACCTTTTCGTTAAACGGTATGCGGGGCTCAACACCATATCAACATCGGTGATCTAGTGGTGGAACAACGAACGAAACGAAACTTTGGTGGACTACGCTACTTCGAGGAAGGAACTTAAGCATGAAATGTGGTACACGCTCGGGAACAACATGCGGTTGGTATCCTACTAAAAGTATTCACGGCCTGATAGCACTTCTCATTAAAGGATTTACAATCAAGACTTTCGAAGTTGTAGCAGAACTGGAGCTAACGAAGGGCGAAAGCTGACTAAGTTTTGTGAGCCAAGAACAATAAACGGAAACGTGAAAGCATTCGAAAAGAAATCCGAGAATCGTCGCGGCGGTGGATAAAGGCAAGCAGCCGATGCGGATACGAAGTAGACGACCACAGCCTAGCTATCAACCACCACAACGGACATCTCAACAATCTCGACATGTACCAATAGTCTCGGCCAAGGCATCGGTCGCCTCAGCATTATGAGCAATCACCTCGTCCATCGCATACCTGAGAAAGAACTTGAAAATAGGGAATATCCATTCAAGGCTTGAAGCGATTAGCAAAGATGTTCCGCCGGTTTAATGAAGACACCATATTTTGTTGCAGACGAGGCCGGAAAAGAAGTCAACAGAAAGATCATCCAAACTACTACCCCTACCACGGGATGATGATCGAGACACAAGATAAAGGATTGCATCACTTTCAAGAGTTGACGACGACAATCTCCGGAAAGGAACATAACGATCCCGAAGGAATACATGAAGGAACCCCAAAAGGAGGTTGGATCGATGATATCTCAACGGATCTATTGTTTCGATAGACCCGTACACGGCCGATGATGGATGGAGTACCGTTTGGACAAAGTCTTCAAAATTTTTAGATCACGCCGGACCGCTTCGTGCATGCTTCAATTCGGAGTTCGAAATAGGCCAAGCCAACGCTATCGCTTGCAATCGAAGAACCGCCCCGAGAAAAAGGTGAAGATCGTGGAAGAGAGAAGACCGAGGCTCCGAAGCGTAGACTAGGGGCTACTTATCCTAGGATGGTTGTTTCCGATTCGGGGGAGAAATCCCTCGAACCTGCGACTGCAGTATGATTATTTGCTCGCCCTGACGAAGTCTTATAATGATAGGAGAGTTATGACGTTGGCTTACGTTTTGACTATTCCCCAATGATTACGTAACTTGAGATAACCGACCTAATCTGAATCTCGATTTGATACAGCTAACGATTCTCAAATCATACAAAGCCTCGATGACCACGACGGAGGAGAAGACGTTCCTGAGGATGGCTACGAGAGCTCAACAAGCAATGAGTCCATTTGTGAATTCCAGGGAACTCGATCACGGTAAATTGACTATCGAGATTAAAACAAGCTGCCAAAGAGTCGAGTTGTTCCAATTGAGGAGACACCGATAGATTGACCTTAGATGCGAAGAAATAATAAAGTCAGTAAGCGAAAAGTTCTACCCTCGAGAATGGGTCTAAAGGACAAGGAAAGCAGTCATTTTGCTCGGAAGAGCCAACCCCAGTAATTGCCCATTCGGGAAGAGATTGAAAGAGCACTGGTAGTAAAGTGGACTATAATGTGCTAGCCCATCTTAGGAAGCTGCGATAAGGCGAGCATCTACGACGCTGGAGTCCCATCAAAAGGATGAGGAAACTCGATTAAGGCTTTACTTGATCAGTACTTAGCTCGATGGCGAGTAATTCCTTAGACGAGTTTGCTCGTTAAAAGAACATCGAGGTGTTACCTTTATGGACAATTATCTACTACTTGGAGCAGTGATCTGTGGCGGTATACATTCAGTCACTGAAGGTTTTACACTCTCCAGTGTTAGTTAATCCGGAAGCATCAATCGTATAATGAATCTTCGGATGCTAGCATATTTGGAAATTGATGCTCGCAGAACTCAGAAAGTAGACAAGATGTTATTAAGAGGCTTCAGCAGGAAAGGAGAAAGAGCTCTGGAATCGATAACACACTATTGATGAACCGGTGATTTAGCAAAGATAACCGCAAAATTCCATATAATTGATTCGAGACATCATTTAATGTACCTCTTAGGTTAAGCGGCGGGTCCGCTGAAACCGGATGGTACGAGTATCTCTACACCGGTGCATAAAATATTATGAAGGAGGAGAGCGAGTGTATTAAAGGTGATTTGCAACCATTCTCCGTGCATGAAATCAGAATTCACGAAGATGCGGCTTACTACACACCTCCAAAAGAAAACAATCTTCTCCGAATACGGCACGAATGAGGCAAAAGAAGTTCGAGATGATGGAGAACTGGAATTCTAGTCCAACGGTTACTCACCACTCCCTTACGAGCGAGATGGTGAAGGTTTCTTGAGAACTCGCACCCGAGGTCGAGGACGGGGACGAGGTCCGTGGAAGAAACGGTGGAACGGTTGAACGAAGAAATTGGTCATCAATGTTGATTGGGAGAACACTTTCGAAGAAGAAGAAGTCGAAAAGAAGCGATGACAATAAATCAAAAGAAACCCCGAGTTCAAGATCTTTCTCGAAGATGAAAAGAATGAAGAACACAAATCAATGTACGAGAAGATTAACCACTATGTGCATACTATGACCACGACCCAAATCCATTCTAATAAGGTTAGGTATAGTGGTCGAAGTATATGGTGGCGATGCTGACGATCACATTCTACCTTGGTGCTTCTTCCAAAACTGAAAATTTTTTACAATTTGAAGATGTTACTTCATCTGAATTAATGTAACTGCCTTTTGGTGGTACTCACACAGTGTTGAGTTGTTTAACGTGGCGCATTATGTAAACGATGGACGAAGAGACGATCACGGTAACTGAAAAATTATGGAATAATGCGGGTCGACACGCCAAATTCAAAACACGATCTCGGATTCGGCACGGTAGGATCAGTTGATGATACAGGATTTTGCTTGGTTGTCACTTGCGAGCCTAATAAGAGACGCAGAAAGCTTGAAGATCTCGAGGGATCTACTAATTGGAGATGCTTCACCGGGAGGTGGAAGAAGAGATTAAATCCTATTAGACGAGTCGATGATTAACTTAGGTACTAGTGAGAACTAGATGACCTTTGGCTCGCTCCATACTCAATAAAGAAGACTCCAAAATCATGATCGAAGCTACTAATGGAATTCAAGGGCTTGTTTTGCTTGGAGTTACGATGAAATGCGGAATTATCCAGGTCGCGAGTTCGCGGGCTAGGAGTGGATCACACTACGCATTCAGTCAGACAAGCTCCGAGAAGAATGCGTCTAGAGATTGAACAACAAGTAATAGCTGAAGTTAAGAAGGAAATTGTCGATCATAAATTTGTCAAGTGAAGAACAATATCCAACGATTTAATGTGGTACCGGTCGAGGAAAGAAGAATGGACGGTCCGAATTTGCGTGGATTTCAGAGATTTGAATAAAGCATGTCCAAAGGATGAATTCCCACTACCAATTCCAGAACTGATGATCGACCTTTACTTCAACACATGAAATCTTCTCTTTCATGGATGGATCATCGGGATACAATCGAGATAAAGATGGCACCGAGAAGATGAGAAATACAACCTTGGTATCGATCGGAGTATGTTAATACACAGTCATGCCTTTTTTGGATTGAAGAACCTAGGAGCAATGTACCAAAGAGCAATGACGAAGATCTTTGATGATCTCATTTACAACCAAGTCGAATGCTACATGGATGATGTGGTCATCAAGAGCAAATTTAAGGAGGATCACTTGTATGATTTGAGAATTGTTTTCGAAGCGATTAAGACAATTTAATCTTAAGATGAATCTGAAATCGCCTTCGACGTCACCTCGAGAAATTCTTAGGATTTGTTGTCTCACATCGTGGAATTGAAATCGATCGGAGAAGATTAAGTTTATCTTAGAAATGCGCCTCGAAACTTTGAAACGATTACGATCCTTTTAAGGGAAGTTGGCATATTTTCGACGCTTTATTTCGAATTTGTCGGGGGAAGGTGTCGGCCTTTTACCTTTTGTTAAGAAGAATGCGAGTTTACTTGGGACTCCAAATGTCGGCTTATGCCTTCGATGACATTAAACAATATTTAATGACATCCTCTGTCTTAGCATTGATCTGCGGGTAGATCATTAGTACTTTATACCGCGGCTTTAGATGACTCTCTCGAATTTTGCTAGCCCAGGTCAATAACGAGAGAAAAGAAAATGCTCTTTACTACTTAAGTCACGTTTAATTAGACGGACGTAAGTATCTGATTGAGAAGCATTGTTTGGCCCTGATCCTTCGGCTTGCTCAAAGCTCAGATATTACATGCTTTCTCATAAAGATTGACCTTACCTCGAAAGTTAATTCATTGCAATATTTGATGATGAGAACGATGCTCACGGCGGGCTTGCCGGGTGGTCGATGATATGTGCAATTCGATATAACTTTCGTTCCGCTTCGTGCCGTAAAGGGACCAGTCTACAGAAGACTTCCTCACGGCCACATAACTACCGTGAAATCGCCTCTCGACGATGATTACCGGACGAGCAAATAATGAGCTTAGAAGACCTCGATGATCAACGTTGGGAAATGTACTTCCGATGGAGCATCTTCGGCATGGAGGGACAAAAGAATTGCGGACGATAGTGCCGGTAAGGGTAGGAATCGGACTAATGCTATAACAGGAGTGAAGGATGCTAGGTACTCCTACCAATTAACGAACCGTGCACGAACAATGAAACGGAGATAAAGCCCTTATAATAGGACCGGAGTATCCATTTAGATGGGTATAACGGACATCAACATCTACGGGGATTCTCGGTTGATCATTCAACGAGTCCTTTGGATAGTACATAATTCTGAAACCAGAACTGAGTAGTACTTTCGGTATGCCATGAAATTTTGGCGCGATTCCCGATGTAACAATCTACAAGATTCCCGGGGAGAGAAAATGCTCTTGCGGATGCGTTAGCCGCCTTGCAAAGGAATTTACTACTTACGGGATGGATCGAGTTGAAATGACGGTTAAAGGACGACGGGTCCTCTCACGGCTCGACATGGATGCAATATACAAGTCGGAAAAGAATAAAAAACATTCGCGATAATGGCGAGAAAACACAAAAGATTGGCGTCGACCATTAATAGACTGCACGAGCAAGGGAATTCTTGGACGATAAAGTCATTAGCCCATCAAATCAAGAAAGAACTCTTGTCTTCGCATTAATAAAAAATATGTTATACGAAGGTCTTTTGATCGGATGTGGCTAAGGTGCTGAGCGAGTCGAGGCTCGTGAATTTGTTAAAAGTGCACTCAGGACTTTGTGGCGCTCATCGATCGGGTCCAAAGATGAAAATGAAGATTAAAAGACTAGGGTACTACGCTCGGTGATGAACGGCTGCATGAAAGTGGCAAAGAGTTGTCACCGAGTGCTAAGTGCATGGAGTGGTTTTATCCAAACCTACAAATGTGCTACATCGGAGACAAACACATCGTGGCCATTTAAGTGTTGGGACACGGATATTGTGGGTCAGATAGAACCACCTTCTTCAAGAGGACATAGCTTTATCCTTGCGGCTATGGATTACTTTCGAAATGGGCGAAGCTATAAAGCTCGGAGAAGTGAAAGCACACCATGTGTTCCGGTTATTCAGAATCAAGTCGTCTACTGTTTTGGGGATACCGCGCAAATTATATCGGATAACGAATTAACGTTTAAGAGTACGAAGATCAAGAATTTGTCGAAGACACGGGATTGATTAGGCGCTATTTGATGATCTATTAACTTAGTGAAAAGACTTGGCCGAGGCTTGCTAATAAACTCTCGTCAAATTCTAAAGAAAACTTGGACGACAATAAGAGGTAGCACGAGTTATAGAAACCTTATGGGCCTACGGGACAACTTTTAGAACTCCTACTCATTCTACACCTTACGCTTTAGTGTACGAATTCGAAGCCATCTTACCCTTGGAGGTTCAGCTTTCATCTCTCAGAATTGTAGTTGCGAGAAAAGATTACTACGAAGAAAATGCCAAACTACTACTAGAAGAACTAGAAAGCTTGGAAGGAAACGACTTTCAGCGTAGCGAGAATTTGTTGTATCGAGCCAAAATGATCCGGGCCCACAATAAGCTGATCCACCCGAGGACATTCAAAGTCGGTGACTTGGTTCTAGTTCTCGGAAGACCTATTCTTGCACATGGCAGAATGAAATTAAATTTGAACCGACTTAGGAGGGGCCATTCGTGGTTGAGGCAGTCTACTCGAAGGTTCCTACTAGCTTGTGAATTGTCATGGAGAACGACCTATGCTTCCAATCAATGGACAATATTTGAAGAAGTATTATGCAACCTGATGTTTTGAAGGATGAACTTTAAAAAAAATAAAAGTCTCATTCCTAGAAGCACGGGTGCAGTAATCACTTATAAGCAGGTCCCGAACCCAAAATACTAAAAAATGGATGATAAAAATCATTAACAAAAAATGTGTTGAAAAAGAAAATATGTGAAATCATAATAATAAAATTTTGATCCCTCCTTTTAAATCATCTTACTGCTGATCTTTCCCTATCTTTTCCTAATCTTATTAAAATTTGAAAGAAACAAATAAAATTTTCCATTGATAAATGATTTTTCTTATTGTTCTTGTTCTTAGTACCGCCCACGATCCTTTCCTTATTTTTCGCATGGTGTCGAACGGGTGGTTGGTTACGAACTTTAATTATGGCGTGAGTTTAGCACTCGATGAAAAGAGGATGAAGGATGGGGCCATGATTGAATTGATTTTGATTTGACACCCGGTCGGGCTACGGTGCGAAGAAGGCGGTTGGACCTCGATTGACGGGAAGAGTACCATGGCAGACAGGTGATGAGAGTGAGTGGCCCAGTCAGCAGTCCGAGCGGCAAGAAGAAAAGCAAGCGTCGCTCATGCAACGAGGGAGAGGCAAGAAAGTTAAAGTGCATGGTTGCTACAGCGAGAGGCGGAGCTTGTTAGCGCCATGCCTTAGAAATTCGAAGTAAGGAGTGCTACTCTCACTCATACTCAGCAAAGAAACAAGAATCGCCGCATACAAATGCGACGGCGGCGGATACGACGAAGAAGACGATTCTTGCCGTCGGTCTGGTATGAGAAAATCGGTTCGTGGAAATGAGGAAAAGAGGAAGTCGACTCAAAACAACGAGAAAAGATGAGAGAAATTCCGGGAAGAATAGAAACAAAATCGGTGCCATGACGCCGGACGGATGCCAATTTTCAAGTCTTGTTGCGAAAGTGACCCCGTGAGATGTCTTGATAGAGGCCCCATCCCCGGAGGAGCCAAGACACGTGGGAGAACGTGTTGTGGTTGAACCATACATCACGAGTATGTTACCGGACCTCGCCGGTTGCAATAATTACCGGAATACGAAGTGGAAAGGATACGAATGTTGAAAAGAAGACTTTTGAATAATTTGAAAGAATTCAAGGCAAGAGGATTAACATCTTGGAGGGCCTCGAGGCGCATACGGATGTATTCTCAGACTACGAGCAACAACAAATTGTGAATTTAACGTCGTTGAACTTGAGAAAATGAGTCGAGCGGTCTTTTAAGAGAAGACTACTCGGAACCTCGAAAATGGATGAGAGAAAAAGGAAGAGTTACAATCCGGTGCGGGTGTTGCTACAAATTCGCTGAAGACGAAAGGGAAATCCATCGGGGATACTCGTCGTAGTGAGGTCGTCCCGGTACGGAAAATTATCGAGAGAATGGTAAAAAGGATGGTGACATGGAAGATATTGCACACGGATTGCATACCCGAGCAAGCACTGTCATTACTTCTCCCCCCGGAGGTGATTGCATACGCGCACATAGGTCATCATGACTTCGTCGGGCCTTTCTGCACGGTATCTTTCGTCGACTAGTGTAACATCATGTTCGGATCGACCTCGGATAGCGAGGCCCGGAGAGGCCGAGGGCCGGTGGAATACCACTGCAGAGTAGGTTCCGTCTGGTGTTAAAAGGAATGGAGCCAACATAACAAAACATTGCATTCCGAGGTACCATTGAGCGAATCTCTGTCACTTTCAAAAGGATGGACGTTAAGAAAAAATGTCTTTTTACTTTTCAGCCGAGATCTAGAGTTAGAGAGCCTTCGGCCACATGAGGCTGTGAGCTACATCGAAAATAGCACACCTCTAATGCACATCTAAACGACATTTCCTGCCAAGGATGACTTGGAAGGTGATGTTATTATTCATGTGTCTCACTATTCGGATATGGATTTTGACGAAGTTTTTAGAAGAAACTTGCGAGATCTTGCACAATCCTTTTGGATTTATATGTGATACATGGAATGCGAATTCTCAAGGAAAATATCATCATGTTTTGGATTAAGATGTATGATGTATTTTCGACAAGATCGAGAATGAAAAAAACCATGTCATGTTTTGCCTTCACCTCTTCTTGTGCAAATTGACTTGAAAACGCCATTAAGTTAAATGAACTTAGAATAGACGAAAGAAAAAATAAGAAATAAATGAGAACTCTTAAAATTTGAATGTCAGCAATTCCAATAAATGTTAACTGTTAAGTGAAAGAAATCGAGTTAAACTCGTCACAGCGAAACAACAAAAATAATTCCCGAATCCCCAAATCCCAGCCTTCGGCGATCTCGAATCTTTTTGACTCTTCGTACTTCTTTCCCTCTTTTGAGAAGGTCGGCGATTCTCTTGACACAAACCAAAAAAAAAATTTCGATTTGGTTCGAGATGGCATAGATTCATATCCTTCACTAAATTTGATTCTCCCTTTAGAGGCCGGTACAAGTTCCGGTTCTCTCTCTAACTTTCCGAGTCGGTACCACATTCCGACTCTCTAATTTCGAAATTGATACTAAATTTCGGAAATTCTCTCTTTCGAAATGGTACCAAATTCAGTTCTCTCCTTTGGTCGGTACCAAATTCGATTCTCTTTCGAGATTGATACCAAATTTCAATTCTCTCCTTTTGAGTTGGTACCAAATTCCGATTCTCTTTTCGAATTGATACCAAATTTCAATTCCCTCCTTTAAAATTGGTACCAAATTTAATTCTCTTTCGAATTGATACCCATTCATTTCTCCTTGGAATCTTGGTACCAAATTCTAGTTCTCTCCTTTTGAGGTCGGTGCCAAATTCGACTCTTTTCGAAATTGATACTAAATTTAAATTCTCCTTTCGAGGCTGGTACCAAATTCCGGTTCTCTCCTTTCGAGGTCGGTACCAAATTTCGACTCTCTTTCTAAATTTTTACTAAATTTCAATTGTCTCTTTCGAGGCCAGTGCAAATTCCGGTTCTCTCCTTTCGAGGTCGGTACCAAATTCCAACTCTCTTTACGAGATTGATACTAATTTTCAATTCTCTCTTTCGGGAAATTTGTTCATTCAGGTTCTCTCCTTTTGAGGTCGGTACCAAATTCCGATTCTTTTTGAGATTGATACCAATTTCAATTCTCTCCTTTGGTCAATAACAAATTCCGATTCTCTTTGAAATTGATGCAAATTTCAATTTTCTCTTTCAAGGCTGGTGCAAATTCCGGTTCTCTCCTTTCGAGGTCGATACGAATTCCAACTCTCTTTCGAAATTTGGTACCGAATTCCGAGTTCTCATTTCGAGATCAATACCTAAATTCTGATTCTCATCCTTTTCAATCGATACTTAAACTCGATTCTCACTTGGTGGTACCTAAATTCCGGTTCTCTTCGTAATCTCGAGGTTGGAACTTAGGTTCAATTCTCTTTTCAAATGCGAAATTTCCTTGAATCAATCTTAAATTAAACTTCGAATGAAATTGAAACTCGGAACAAATTGAAATCGAGCTACGACAATAAAACTTGAAATAGAAAATGAAATGAATGTTAAAATCCATTTTCTCTCATGTCTTGTGATTTGAAATTCACCTCCTTCCTCCACAGCGAGAGTTCTGGAATCTTCAGTCTTAGGGCCCCCGATACTCTCGACGGAAATTTTCTACGCTTCTTAAGTATGTCACTTAGGCAGTTGTGTTGGTTTTGTTGATCTTTTCGATCGCGCGATACGGCCGTGTGCTTGGTTAGCACACCACATCTGTGGGGTCCATTTGTTGACCTCATTTTTGGTGAGGTCTGATCTCTCTCCTTAGTTCTTAGGATCTAGTCATAAGTTTTCCCCTTAGGCCATCCATGAGGACTAGAAATGGGAGCCGCCACTTAAGTTAAAACACTTCTTGACTCCTTGAACCCCACATGTTTGATTGTAAACCCCGAGCCACTTGGGTTAAGACCAATATTTTGGAGGTTTAAAAAATGGAAGTTTACGCATAGGACTCTTTGGCCTTAGGAGTACCTGGATGGTACGATACGGTGAGAATCAAAGCACATACACTCTCACACTCATTCAAAACCTAAAACCACACTTATACCTGATTGACTCCCTTTGACTCATGTAGGTAGCTCATATGGAATGGACCTTAACCCTTAAGTCCTAGCTAAGAGGGTTAGGGCAACATATTGAGTGCCTAAAATGAGTCCTCTCATGGCTCTTGTGAGCTTAATATGGCTTCATGGCTTGGCAAAATGATCCCATTTTACTCACACCTAATTAATCTTCATTTCCCAATTTTTAATTTTTGACCTGAGACCCTAAACCTCAAACCAACCCAAATGCCTTGAAATTGCCAAAAATTTGCAAATTGCCTAAATTACCCAAAAACCCTCAAAATTAATCCTAAATATTCTCCACCACTCAAATTGATTATCCATGGCAAAATATGCCAAAATTTATCAAATACCCCTCGATACCCTCGAAAATACCCAAAATACCCCTTTAGCCCAAAAATCCACAAAAAATCCAAAAATTCCCAAAAAATTCAGAAAATCTAAAATATTCAAATTTCATTTTGTTCAACTACACCATAGGCCAATTTTGTCAATTTAGGCCACTTTTATTAAAATCCCCGATTTGACCCTTTTTTAACTTTAAAATGAACCCAATGTCAAACCAAATAAACCCAATCGATCCCAATTTTGATCAATTCAATTCTAAACTTCAGTTTATTATCCCTAATATCAATTTGAACCAAATCAAAAAACCCAATTTTATCAACATATGGGTCAATTTCAATTTGAAGCACAAAAGCCCAATATTGTTCCATGACCTAAACTTAGCCTAAACCAACCCAACTCAACTCCAATTAGCCCCAAATCTTTTCTAAAACCTTCCTAACATCCACAAAAACAAAAAACTAACTTAAGTTTCCTAAATTTGAACGTAAACTCCACCCAAACCTAATCGATCCAAAATTTCTAAATTGGCTAAACTAATCATAAACTTAAACAAGCCCAAATCTAAAATTAAGACTCAACCAAAGTTGAAAACTGTTTGTTACACTCCATAAACCTTTTGAAACATTAATTTTACATCAAAACCAACATTAGGACATCCTTAGCCAGTTAGCCCACTTTGACCCAGCGACCCTATTATTAAAGAGGCCAATCAAATCCAATTCAACCCCAAATGACACCAAACCTTTTCTAAAGTTCTCATGACACATCCTAATGCAACCCAATATTTATTTGGCATAGTATTTCACAAAGTGCCATCCAAAAGTTCATTTTGAAACATAAAAGCTCACTTCCATCTGAGACATTTTAAAAGCTATCCAAAACAATTTCAAAGGCCCAAGACTTATTCTAAAGCCCATGTGATATTGTCTCATCATGACCACTTAGTTAAAATCATTCCCTAAGTCCAAAAGCCATCAAGTTGATTAAACTAAAATGGCATCATGAAAAATCTTTATGAAATCCAAAGTTTTCAAAATTCCAAATAACCTTTTTTAATGAAAATTAGCCAAATGCATGGAGGAGCCACATGTAGATAAATGAAGCCATGAACAAACCATATATGAAGCCATGAGAGGTTTGACTTGTCATCACTCCCTAAATGGAAAGAGAAGGAGGGCCTTTCGAAAGCTTAGCAATTTTTAAAAGTCATTAACCCATTACATGATTTCCCTTAACCAAATTAATCCAAACAATTTCTTGGAAGGGGACTCAACCACTCTTTGATAGCTGACCCAACTGATTCCTTCAGCCCAAATTAGACCTTGGTGGGGCCACCAATGCATTTCCATAGGTTGGCCAAACCCGAGTCCAAAGTGTCCTTCCATTCAATTTTGAATCAAGCTCTTTACACACTAATCTCCATTACTTGCACCAAACACAAACCCTGACCTTACTGACTATGAAGGTGACCATGCTGGCTGGCCAACCACCACATTTAGCAGAACTCCATGGCCGAGAAGCTTAATTTAATTCAAAAATTAAATTGAATTGGCGAGGCATTCCATGGCCAATGGCCATTGTGGTTGTTCTTCCCTTGACCCAGGCAGCAAATCCAAGCCTTTAAACCCCCACAGGAGGCCACTCCAACCATGATTATTTAAACCCCACCACCTCTCGGCCAAACAAGGTGCTGAGCCAAAACCATACCAAAACTGCGCAAAATCATTCAAGACCATTCTCCCAGCATAGAAGCGGTTGATCCCCATGAAATCCAGCCCTATTTGCCCCTCTGTGAGCTCGATTTCGGGTTCGATTTCAGACGAGCAGGACACTTCACCATGGTGAATTCGATCTGATTGATTATTCTGCACGCTACGGACGAGAGAGAAGTTCCCAGCAAAACCCCCTCACCATGCCAGCCACATTCTCTGCATCGGCCGAGCTTTGAAATCGGGCTTGGTGGAAATCGGGTCTAAACATTTCACGAGAAATAGAGGTTTCATCCCTGGCTCCTCCGGCTCAACGAACGTGCCAAGCACATTCAGTCGAGGAGGCTTCGCCATCTTTCGAACAGGTATGGAAACTCCTCCTCCTCAAGAGCTTCTTTTGATTCTCCATTTTGTTTGAGTCAATTTCAATGCATGTTAGCGGTATAGATATGTTCGTCTCGTTGAGATGAGTTCATAGAGCATAAGAACGTGTAATTTGGTTAAGTATCGAGCGAGATATTAAACCTAGAGAAGATTGGACGGTTCTCGGGTAGGGGCGCCGGGACGATGAACGAATGTCGTCCATTCGCTGTATTGAATGGGGCCAGTCCCAGATCGCGCGAGATCGAATATGAGGCGGAATCACGTTGCGTGTACGAGGAGGAAGGTGACATCGAATGGGAGCGCGCCGCGTGGAGTTTGGATGCACTGGGATGACGGTGCGCCGCGGTGGATAAGTAGGAAAATGAGATATTTTCGATTTATTTAAATACCCGGGGGAAAAAATCCATATCTTTGTGTAGAAAAATCACAAAAATAAAATAAAAATATCATCTTATAGAGTAAACAAAGGAGAATAATGTGGAAAAAGAATTAGATGGTTTTGCTAAATATTTTATTTTTAATTAATTATTTACTGATTTCAGTGTTTTAATTCTCCATGCATGCATACAATTCACCATAGCATGAGACTATAGGGCTTTTGTAGCCTCTATTCTTGGGAACATTCCCTGAATTTTTCAAGACTAGAGGCCATCTCTATGGCAAGCCATCTTTATGGCAAGTTATTGATTTTCTAATCTTGTGTATCCGTTTTGATGTTTTAATTCCAGTAATTAGCATATTGCTTAATAAATCCTAGGAAAATTAGATAAGGTATCTTAAGACCAGAGCACCATTGGAAAATTATGGTTTGGTTTAATTCCTTAAAAATAACTCTAATTGGCCCAAACTCCCAAAATTGAATTTTAATTAATTAGAATTAACCACACATCAAAATTACTTAAAAATAATTATCCACTATCACTTAGGATGTAGAGAACCTCAGATAAAAATTTCAAGTTAATTGGAAATAATTTAACCCATTAAATGAATTAATTAAGTGACATAGCTATTTTGAAAATTAAAAATTCATAAAACCCAAATATATTTCAAAATTTCACCAAATTGGTTTTGTGGGCTCTCTAATATTAGAGTAGTCTAAGAAAATTAAAATTGGAATTTTCTAAAAATTTTCATTTTTAATCATATTTTCAATATTTTAATAATTAAAAAATAATAAAAATCATAAAAATATTAAAAATCATAAAAATGTCATATTTTGCTTCCTAATCACTTAGGAACCAACCAAATTTTTTTTCTAAGTCTCTAGGTTAAGATATTGAATTTTAAAGGCTTAAGACAATTTTTAATATTAAAAAATAGATTTTCCAACCTTTTCACCAAATTAATTCTAATAAATCAAAGAAAAATCAGAAAAATATAAAATTTGTTTTTCTAAACTCCTTGAGGTCAGAGAGACTTAAGAAAAATATAAAATCCATTTTTAAACTTTTATTTTATTTTATAATTAATTAATATACTAAAGCTTAAAATAATAACAATAAATAAAATATAATTCAAAAAATCACCAAAATTGGTCCAAGTGGTTCTCTGGTCAATAAAAACGTCCCATAATTTTTTTAAGGATAGAAACCTTACCTTGGTCATGTTGTTCAATTTTCATTGAAAACCCTCATTTTCTCACAAAAATAAATATATAAATTAAATTAAATTCAGAAAAATCACATTTTCTCCTCTAGTGTCTTAATTGACATATGAGTGAAATGACATAAAAATTTTAAGTTTAATTGAGCTTAATTTGATGAGTTATGAAATAAATAAGCCTAAAGGTAATTAAAGTATTTTAACCCTAATTAATATTTAGGTCTAATCAAAGGGAGGGTAAAAATATTTGATCCTAATCTTCTCTTGGATGATTGAGACTTAGGGAATAAAGGGGTAGAAACCTATTAGTCACTTTGAAAATTTCAAAATGGAACTTTAATTAATTATATGATTTAAATTTTGGGAGAATAATTAAAATTTTGATTTATTAGGGATGTGACTTAAGAAGATACCAATTCTTTAATTTAAAATCCCTAAATGAATCACTTTAATAATATTTAACTCTTAATTAAACTTAAGATGATAATTGGAATTAATAATTAAATAACTAAAAGGAAAATAACCCTTAATTAAATTAAAGCTTAAAACATTAGGTAATTTGATAATCAAATTAAATTAAATTGAGAACATTAAAATTAATTTGAAATCACTTGAAAACAAATCTAAAACAAATTTGAAACATTAAAAATCAATCTCAAAACAATTCATAATAAAAAAAAATACAAAAATCAAACCAATTAAAATTGACCTAATGAACAATAATTAAGTCAAATTAAAATCAAAATCATTAAAAGTTTAATCAAATTAAATAATCTAAACACCTCTTTCAATTCAAACAGTCTAAAACACTTAAGAGAAAATCAACTGGAACTTTGAAACTAAATTAAATTATCCTAAACTATCAATTCAATCTTAATCAAAACGGTTAAATTCTTTAACGAACTAATTTGCCCCTAAAGGCTTTTATTATTATAACTCTTAAATAAAACATCAAGTGAAATGTCACTTTATTCATAGGATAATCAAACATCCTAGTTCACTGAGCAAGAAATAAAACATAACTAAATTCCTGGATGATTAATTCACCCGTACAATGAAATTCAGCTAAACTCGAAGTAATCTCGGAAGTATTGAAAAGATATTCAGGATTCGTTCTAAGCATTTTCTCAATACGATGAGATGTTTTAGAAGAACAATTGGAATTAATTATTCTTTGGTGAAGAAAATCATCTACAAAACCAAGGACCTAGACGTCATAGAATCGACTAAGCAAGCAGGATTAGGATTTTGGTAGACAATCAGAACCTTCCCTTAGCTTTACCTAGGTACTTGTTGCAAATATTTAAATGCTTTGACATGTGTTTTAAGTACAATTGGGAATGACTGGAAGACCCTGCCAGGTACGCTTTTATTTTATTGCAATTTACTTACATGTACTGCACTTTACTTTTCTTGCATGTTAAACAAGAATGTCACCCTGCATGAAAACTGAAACCTTTAGGATAGTCACAAAACTGAAAACCAAAACTAAATTAAAAGTCACAGCAAGATAAAATTCACCGCCACAACGTTTCAAAAGATAAAACAACTTAAAATTTATTCACAAACAGAACAAGAAGACTACAACTACAACTAAATTAAAACATCTCGTTGGATGATCGGGAATACCTCTGATGATGTAACCCACGTGTTGCTAACGGGATTTCCCACGGTCTAAATGAAAGTGTGGAACTCATTCAACTGAGTTTAGCAAATTCATTTGACTAAGTGAATCTAATGAAAATAATCTGTGCGGGATGACAGTAACCGTGGATCGTAATCGGTTCTGTTTAATCAACTTTATGATTTATTTTAATTAAAACATTAAAACTATTTGGACTTTAAGATTTCTCTAAACCAAAACACTTTTCTCATATTCTGATTTTCACTTTCTAAAACTAAATCTCTGCAACACAAGGAGCTGGGAGCATACGACCATCGTCGTCAGCAAAACTTGGATCTACATAAACTAAACCTTTCTTAGCATTAAATAACAAAACCATAAGATTTCGAGGTAGTTTGCCTAGTGCAATATAAATCCTCTACTTTTCGTTAGGCATTTGCATAATCATGTTATGCAAATTAAGTCCTAACCGGTTTTAGGATTCCGAGGTAGTCATTCGGTACGACATAAGCCCTCACATTTTTGAGGCTATTTGTATGATCATATCATACAAGTATAAGTCCTAATTAAATAAAATGGGCAGAATTGAAACATTAAATAATATTCTCAAATTTAAGCCAAACAAATAGGATAGTTTCGGAAGTTGCCAAGATTCTTCTTGGATCTCCAGCTTCTCCTACTTCTCTTTCTTTGGACTCTTAAAATAAATTGTTCCAAATTTGAGCTAATCCCTTTTCGAAATTCCAAAATTCAACCTTTCGAAACCTTAAATTTTGAAATTCTAGAGAGCAAAACCACCGATCATTATCGAGATTTTTCTTAAATGATTCCCGTCATTTAAGATGTAATTAACTATGAGGCTCGCTCTTATAGGGAACTTTAAGAACCTGTGAATATAAACCCCGCTTAATTTTTTTATATTAAGCGAGGGAACTTGTCGGCTTATAAAATTGGTTTGCGTGACCAAACGGATGTCACAAATCTTCTAGTTTATTTAATCAAGCTTCATCATCAAACAAGGTGTCTATTCTTCGAGATAGATACACTAGGCTCATGGTGTGGTGCTCGTTTATATAAACTTTTTGGGATGTGAGATCGGTTTGATTTTATATCTTAAAATTTTCAAACTTAAAATTATTTTCAAAATCGAATGCTACTTTCCAAATTATTTAAAACTATATATATATTTAAATTAAATTTAAAATTTAAAACTCACCGACAATTTCTGTGGGCGACCCCCTTTTTAAAACACATAACCTAAAAATATGCCGACAAGTAGATATAATTTCTAAACTATTTTTCTTCCTGCTTATATTTTCTGTACTGAATGCTATATATGTTAAAAAATTAAGTTTGAGGGTAGGAAGAAAAATAAAATTTTAATGTCAAAATACTTCCTTTTAGTGGAATTTTATTACAAGCATGTTTTAGGTTAGATTTACTTTCTCCTACAGTCATTTTATCTTGATTATGCATGTATATGAATTTGATAGGCTATTGTAGTAGTAAGTAGATTCAACCTTTACTTTTTCTTCCTGCTACATTTTATAGAAATAATTGCAAAATATTTTAAAATTTAAGTTTAGGGGGAAGAAAAAAAAATTAAAATGTAACTTTATTTGTCCTCAGTAGCCTGTATTTAATTTGATATCACTTTTAAAATGACTTGTGGTATGTGGTGTTACCTTTAGGTTACTATAATTTTTATTTTAGAAATGTTAGAAAAATAACTTAGTTGAAATCCTATGTGAAGAAACTGTTCTAGAATTAAGATATTTTGTAAGAAACATTGGAAAAATGATTTTTCAATTTATGGTAGAAAGGAGTTGAATATTTGAAAAGCTAAAATTCTTAGATTTATACTAAATGAGAATTGAGCCTTTATTGAAAACCTTTTTTGAACTAATACTTACACTTATAAAAAGTGAGAGAAAGTTTTGAGTTTTGGATTTTAGAGAGAGGATAGTGAAATTCAAAATTATTAATGATCTATCCAGATATAGTAATCCTCCATAAAAAAATTTAAAAAAAAGGGATTAAAAATGATCCTAAAAAGAAAAAAAAGTGAGAAAAAGGCGGTGGTTGAAAATGATCTCAAAAGAAAAGAAAAAAAAAGAGAAAATAAGTGAGGAGAAGCTTGAGGAAAAGCCTAATAAAAAATTAAATTCACTTGAATCTTTTTAAATGACAAGACTTAAAAACAATCCTAAGCTTATTCTTATTTCAAAAGTATTGGTTAAATTGGTATAGATAAGGTGCTTAAATTCCGTTTTTATACTTTCTATTAATCTTTAGTTTGAGAATTTTCAATAACTTTTGAAGTAAATAAAAAAATCAGGATTCCTAAGTTGAATATGAGATATTCTTACACTCTAGTCCTAGGTTGATTTGCTAGAATTTCTCCTATGTTATACTATAATATTTCTGAGATGAAATTATAGGAAACTCTATTGAAACCCATAACCACAAGTCAATATATTTTATTTTTAAAGTTATAGTATTACTTGAGGACAAGTAACAATTAAGTTTGGGGGATTTTGACACGCCTAAAATATATACGACTTTTTGCTATATGATTTTACTCATTTTTTATGATATTACACTTTAAAGGAAGGTATTTTGTATATTTTTTGGTTTTAGGTACAAGAAATGGTGATTGGAGCAAAAGGAAGCAAAAACGGTGCAATTTGGAGCAAAAAACGAGCAAGAAATGAAATTCTGCCCTGACACCTTTCGATAAATCTTTTGATGCTTAATATCTTTTACACTTCTTGCATATTTTTGAATGAGATTGCACTTTAAAGAAAGGTTGTTTTTATGCTTATTTTGTTTGGCTATCGGTTATGAACGCAACGCAACTGAAATGGGGCGAAACGAAGCTGAAACGGAGCCAAGCAGAGCTAAACGATGGAGCTGCGCAACAGTCAGCTCGCCGACGGCACCTAGATCTTGCCGACAGCGGCCTCGAACCTGCCGACAGTGCCTGGTAAGGTTTTAGACCAACTTTTGGTGGTTTTGGGCCGAAATTCGACTTATTTGGATGCTTTTTCGAAGGGGTGCTTAAGGGAACTCTTTGAAATTCACCCATACTCTTTAAAATGACGAATTTATGTTAGAAAAGTAAAGAGAAATAGTAGAGGAAAGTAGAGAAAAAAAGAGAGGAATGTTTAGGATTCTTAGATTAAGAGTAGAAATGTAGATTTCTACCCTTTTGGAGAGATTGGAGAGGAGATTTTGAGAGAATTTGTAAGGGATTTTGCTAGCATTGCATGGATCGCCGGGAGACTTTGTGGGAGAGATCTTCATCTTTCTTTCCAAGGGCAAAAACTAAGTATTGTTCTTCATTATCGTATGATTTTGTAAACATTTATCTAGTGAATTTGCTTTGGTTTAATGAAGTTTCCATTGTGTTTTCTTCGTGCTTTGTGACGCATCTCTCTTACTTTTTCTTCTTCTTTAGAAATAGTGGCATGAGAAGATTATGCCATTATTTTCTTTTTACTTTTCTTTTGCAATGAGTAGAATTCAGTTTAGGATATTGGGATGCTTGCTAAAAGATGTTATAATTATAAATGTGATAGTTTTTTCTTACACTTCATTTACATTACGAAAAGAGCTCGTTGTAGTGTAAAATTCGTTGTAATTGCATTGACCCAAAAGGGCGGTGCAATTCTCAACAAAGTGGAACTACATTCAAATTCCATGGATGGTGAAGTTCATGGGAGTTGAGTGCAAATAAATAGGGAAATAATATTAATCGGGTCGTAGAATTGGAGATTTTAGAGTGACAGACTAAAATCTTCAATTCGGTCCCATCGTTTAGGTGCGGTGCTGAAGTGTAGATTGTTAGCCCTCAGGCGAGGTGAACGTGGGAGCTCTGAAGTGAGAGCCGGTATCCTCCCACCCTAACCGCAGATTCAGTATCCAAGCATAGGATTAGTCAATGTTCTTTATGCCTGGACCAAAGGGTAAAGAATAGGGTTGCTCCTATTTGACACATACAATATTTAATGCATATCATTCCTATACATTATCTATTTCATTACATAAGAATAGTAGTTTTTAATATCTCAAAACTCTCCAAACCAATTCCTCCAAAAAAGGGTTATCTTTAGAATTATTATTTGCATTTAGTTATAGTTACTATCTTTACATTTAACACTTGCATTTAGAAATAGTTGCTAGATAAAACACAATTTTAATCGACATTCCAAACTAAGGACTATTAGTAGTAGACTAGAATTTGACTAAAGACCTCTTACTTCACCTCCTCGTGGGATCGATATTGGGGTTTTTAAAGAAAACTCTAAATTACTTGAAACAATACGTATACTTGTGTAGTACCCCTATTGTGTAAAATATTTTCCAATTTTTATATCATTTAAGATTTTTCACACTAGCTGCTATTTATAAATCGGGTCAAGTTTTTAGCCATCTTTTGGAAGTTAATATACTGCGTAATTACGGGTAGGGTCACCGAGTCATCTCGATTAACTGAATGCTTTGTCGGGCTGACGAGATTAAACCAAGCGCTTCATGGGAGGCAACCCATATGTATCTTTGTGGTGTGTTTGCTTGTTTGTTATAGTTGTGCTTTTTAGATAGTAATTTTGGAATCCTAATCGCTCCTAAATAATTTTAAAATTTGATAAATATTGGATTGAATTGAAATATTGGAATATTTTGGGCCAAACGAAGTTCAGTGAGATTTTTGACCACTGGCGCCGCTAGCGCCAGAATGGGCGCCGCCGGCGCCCAATTACAGAGAAGTTTTGTTGAATTTCGGGTTTAAGCGCCGCCGGCTCCCAAAACCTGTTGACATTTTTTGGAGCTTCAAAATGCGATTTTTGGCAGTTTTGAGTAGGATCTTCTTCCTTATAACTCCCTAAACTCCATTTTAAACTTCCAAACTCCAGAAAAATGAAAACTACCTTTCTCAATTCGCATCCCATGGATTCCTACTCCATCGAAACCCCTCGATCTCGCATTTTCAACCGACGCAAGTTTTTCAGTTTCGAGGCGCAGCGATTGTTCAACAAAGTGATGATGAAAGGAGGATTATCAAGGAAATAGGCTTTATTAATCGAGGTACGGATAATCCTACTACAAGAGTTGAAGAGATAATAAAGGAAAGATGTTGGGAAGTGCTATGTTACACTACCGCTGCCGTAGTTATTCAGGTTGTGAAGGAATTCTATGCAAATCTTCACAGGATCAACCAAGGATTCGTCTTTGTGTGAGGTAGGTTTGTGCAATTCACTCCTGCAAAAATTAATGATCTCTTTATGATTGAGAATGTATCTTTTATCAACTATTCCAATTTTAATGCCACAGGTGCTAATATGAATGATGTGTATCATTATTTGACGGATGAAAATGAAGATTGGGAAGTCAGAGAAAATGGATATATTAGTTTCCCTTCTACATCTTTAAATCCGATGTCAAAGCAGTGACATTACTTTATTTCGGTAAAGTTATTTCCAACTTTGAAAATTAGTAAAGTAACCAAGGAAAGTGCTATTTTGAATTTTTGTATTCAAACTGGAAGGCCGATTGATATTGGTAATATAATTGTGAAATCAATTTTGGGATTGATAGTTCATGGATCTAAATAAGGGCTTGGACATCCGTCCACCATATTTCTGTTGTGTAGTCAATCACAAGTTCGATATGAGAGTTGGGAAAAGGTTCTTCTTCCTTGGAGGCTGGCTTACTGAAAATATGTTAATATTTTCATACCTATTTTATATGGATTTTGATGATATTGCACTTTAAAGAAAGATATTTTTGATGTTTTGTTGCAGGTATGCAAATTTATGGACATTGGAGTGAAAAAATGAAATATATAGCAAAAAGGACCAAAATAAGAAGATTTGATCTAGGGCGCCAACGGCGAGATCGATGGTGCCGATGGCAGATTTTTCCCGAGAGCTCAGAAATATATTACAAGGAAGGTCGCCGAAGGTGAGATCGAGGCCGCCGATAGTGAGCTTTAAGAGAGGGAGAGTCCAAAGGTAAGAATTCTAGAAGCCCGCCGACGGCGAGATCGAGGCCGCCAACGGCGAGATCGAGGCCGCCAACGGTGAGAAACTCGGTTCTCTCACAAGGTGCATTGAATGTGGACAATTTTTGAAAGGATGCTTGGGTAACTCTTGGAAACTCTTCAATTACTTTAAAAAAAACATATGGTGGCCAAAAAATGTGTTCACCACGTGTCCATCAGGTGTCTAAAGAGTCTAGGAGTGTGTTAATGCGTTTTCATTTTGTTGGTGGTTCCATTAGAGTTTTAGAGAGTGAGTTTATTTAGTGTTAATTGTGAGAAATTCTTCGAGAAATTGTAAGAGTGGAAGGAAAGTGAGAGATTTCTTCATCCTTGCCGCTTCGAAGGAGAATTCAGTGTGCTGTAAAGAAAAGAAGATATTCAGAGGAACTTCAAGGAGTTTGCTTGGGGAGGAATTCGAGATAAGTTGTATTTACTTATTTTAGTTTGTATAACTTTACTTTTATATATGAAATCCAAGTTTTGTCATATCTTCTCCATGAAATCTGAGTAATTTCTTTGTCTTTCTCCTTGTTTTGAGATTTTTGTAAAATGGTGATTTGAATTAGTTGTGCCAAGAGAATGTTTAAGAAGTTGTGATAATCTTTTCACTTAACTCTTAATTTACTTTCATTATGGCCAATTGATTTTCTAAAATATTTTGAGTTTAACAACTGAAGTGAAGATTACATCCAAGTTTCAGGGAGGTCAAAGTCCTTGAAAGTAAGGTGCAAATAAATAGGGAAATATTATTTATCGGGTGTAGAATTGGAGATTTTAGAGCGACAGACTAAAATCCTCAATTCGGTCCTATCATTTCGGTGCTGAAGTGTAGATGTTAGCCCTCAGGCGAGGGGAATGTGGGAGCTCCGAAGTGAGAGCCGGTATCCTCCCAGCCTAGCCGCGTATTCAGTAACCAAGCATAGGATTAGTCAATGTTCTTTATGCCTGGACCAAAGGGTAAAGAATAGGTATGCTCCTATTTGGTACAACACAGTTTTAAACTAATTTAAATTATCCATTCACTTAAATTTCTTAATAAAGGAGAAGGATGCTTTCTTATAAATTAAACCTCACTTTATTAGTAGAAGTAGTTAATTGTTAGTAGAATTAGTTTGTTAAAATTACATCCTATTTACGATTGCTTATTAGTGACAAATAGGCAATTCGATTTACAAGTTGTGATTCTGAATTGGTTCCTATAATCATATTCCGTTGCCTCTCAAATATATCTGTGGGATCGATATTCAGGACTTCACTAGAGCTCTATATTACTTGAGCGATACGTATGCTTGCGTTGATAAATGTAACTCTGCAATTTTTAAATATATTATACACTTGTTACAATATTAAGATTAAGCAAAGTACGCGGAGGCCGGTTCAAGTTTTTGGCGCCGTTGCCGGGGATTTATAACATAATTAAAGTAACAGATGAATTAAGCCTATTAGAAAACTTTTTAATAGAATTTGCAACTTATTAACGTATTTAGTACATTGTTTTTTTGTGAACTGATTTCGATTGTATACGTAAATTTGGACCTAAAAATCTTATATCCTACGATTCAGAATTAGAACGCACTGTTAGGAGAATTAGAAAACTGAGAAAAGAACTTAGAAATTCTGAAATATTGGAAAACAACGTAAACAACCAAAGAATAGAAAATGAACATCATTCTAGACCACTAAGAGATTACGCTAACCCTACATTTGATGAAACTCACTTAACTATTTAAAATTTAGATGTAGTTGATAATTCATTTGAGCTTAAACCTACAATTATCCAAATGGTACAAAACAATCAATTTGACGAAACTTCAAACGAAGATCCTAATTTACATCTTTCGAGTTTTCTAGAACTTTGTGCTACTTTTAAATATGACAGAGTGTCTGATGATGCTGTTAGACTTAGACATTTTCCTTTTTCACTAAGGGACAAGGCTAAGGCTTGGTTAAATCCGTTAGCACTTGGATCTATTAAAACTTGGGGGAACTTTCACAAAAATTCTTATCGAATATTTTCCACCATCTATGACTGCTAAACTTAGAAATGATATCACATCTTTCAGTCAGTATGAGGGAGAATCGATGTATAAATCTTGGGAAAGATTTAAAGATCTTCTTAGAAGATGCACACATCATGCTTTACCAGATTGGTTAATTATTCAAACTTTTTATAATGGATTAGTAGGATCTCTTAGATCCATCATTGACGCTGCTGGTGGTGGATCTCTAATGGCTAAACCTTTTGAAGAAGCTTATGCTTTAATCGAAGAAATGACTACCAAAAATTTTCAATGGCCCGCTGAAAGGGTAAATCCTAAGAAAGTAGCCAATATTCATGATTCAGATGCTTTAACTATGATAGTTTCTCAAATTGCTGCTCTTTCAAAGAAAATAGATCAATACAAAATAAATCGTACTCAAACACCTCCAGTGTTAGAAGAAAATTCATTAGGACAAATTGTAGATGCTCAATCTTCATATGAAACTTTAAATTTGATAAATAATAGACAAAATAACCCTTATTCAAACTATTATAATCCAGGTTGGAAGAATCATCAAAAATTTAATTGGAATAACCATGGTAATGCTAATCCTATTAATTCTTAGTGGGGGGAACAATCCTGTAAACCTATTAGGAAATATAAACAATCAAGGTAATTCTAATTATAGAACTTCTAATCTACTAGGTTTTTATAATAATTCACAATTTAAGGAGAAGAAATTATCTATGGAAGAACTAGTTTTGAATATGGGAAATCAATTACAAAATCAAGGAGCTGCTATTAAAAACATAGAAAACCAATTGGGGCAAATTGCTACTACACTGAGTAATAGACCTGTTGGAACTTTACCTAGCAATGTTGAAGTAAATCCTAAAGATTAAGGAAAAGAACAAATCAAGGCTATTTAATTAAGAAGTGAAAAAGAGTTTGAAACAAGGATTCAAAAAGAAACTGTAGTTGAAAAGGAAAAAGTGGAAATTGAAGGAGAAAATGAAAGTTTATATCATGATTTTCCTCTGAAACCTATCAAAATTACTGTTGAAAGATCACCACCACCATTTCCTCAAAGAGTAAAGCAACAAGACAAGGAAAAAAGATTTGCTAAATTCTTAGACATTTAAAAAAAAAATTTCAATAAATATTCCTTTTGTTGAAGCTTTGGAACAAATGCCTGATTATGTTAAATTTATGAAGGATATACTCAATGAAAGGAGAAAGTTACTAGATCATGAGACTGTTGCACTCAGTGAAGAGTGCAGTGCTATAATTCAGAAAAAGCTTCCTGAAAAACTTAAAGATCCTGGTAGTTTTACTATCCCGTTTGCTATTGGTGAAGAATTTGATGGGCGAGCATTATGTGATTTGGGAGTTAGCATAAATTTGATGTCTCTATCAAATTTTAAAGGTTAGGAATAGGAGAGATTGCACCAACTTCTGTAACTCTACAGTTAGCTGATTGATCTATTACACATCCTAAAGGAGGTGTAGAAGATGTTCTGGTTAAGGTAGATAAATTTATCTTTCATGTGGACTTTATCATTTTAGATATGTAAGAAGATAAGGAAATATGTAACATTTTAGGAAGACCATTCCTAGCTACAGGAAGAGCCATGATAGATGTTCAAAAAGGAGAGTTGACTATGAGAGTAAATGATCAGGAAGTGAACTTTAATATCTCAAAGTCAATGAAATATCCTTCAATAGAAAAAGATGATGAATGTTTTAGAATGGAGATATGTGATTATTTGAGAAAAGAATATTTCAAAGAAAAATTTGAAGAAAAAGAAGATACCGAAAAAGATAATTATGATGAAATTGATAACAAAGAAGCTGATTATATTTAGGAAAAATTTGAAACGCTCGATTTAACAGCACCATAGAACGAAATTTTAATTCCATCTGTTGTAAAACCCCCTAAACTTGAATTAAAAACCCTTCCAAATCATTTGAAGTATGTATTTTAGGAGAGTTTTCAACATTACCTGTAATTGTATCCTCAGACTTAAATGAAATTCAAGAACAAAAATTAATGGATACATTAAAAAAGTACAAAAAAGCTTTTGGTTGGACTCCGACAGATATAAAGGGAATTAGTCCTTCGATTTTTATGAACAAAATTTTATTAAAAAATGAACATAAACCAAGAATTGATCCACAAAGGAGACTGATTCCTATTATGAAAGAAGTAGTTAAAAAGAGATTTAAAGATGGTTATATGTTGGAATTATATATCCTATTTCGGATAGTACTTGGGTAAGCCCAATTCATTGTGTTCCTAAGAAATGAAGAGTAAATGTTGAAGCAAATGAGAATAATGAATTGATACCTATCAGGAAAGTTACTAGATGGTGTATTTGTATCGACTATAGAAAATTAAATGCTACCACTAGAAAAGATCATTTTCCTCTTCCTTTTCTAGACCAAATGTTGGATAGGCTTGCTGGACACAAGTACTACTGCTTTCTGGATGGATATACCAGTTACCATCAAATTTCTATTTCTCCTAAGGATCAAGAGAAAACTACATTTACTAGTCTTTATGGAACTTTTGCTTTTCGAAGAATGCCTTTCGGATTATGTAATGCACCTGTGACATTCCAAAGATGTATGATGTCTATATTTAGTAAGTTAATTGATGAATGAATAGAAGTATTTATGGATGATTTCTCTGTATTTGGAACATCCTTTGTCGTATTCTTAAATCATCTTGAAAAAGTTTTGGAGCTATGCGAAAGAACTAATTTGGTTCTAAATTAGGAGAAATGTCAATTTATGGTTGCAAGTGGAATTGTATTATGGCATAAAATTTCAGAAAATGGCATGGAAGTAGACCCTACAAAAATTCAAGTTATAGCTAAACTACCACCTTCTACTACAGTGAGAGGGGTAAGAAGTTTTCTTGGACATGCTGGTTTTTACAGGCGTTATATTAAAGATCTTTCAAAAATTACCAAACCTCTATGCCAACTTTTAGAAAAGGACAAGAAATTAGAATTTACTGAAGACTGCTTGAATGCCTTTGAGTTATGAAAGGAAATATTAATCACAGCACCTATATTATTTTCACCTGACTGAGAGAAACCATTCGAATTAATGTGTGATGCTAGTTATTATGCCATTGGAGCTGTTCTTGGACAAAGATATGATAAAATTTTTAAAGTTATATACTACGCTAGTAGAACTCTTAACGATGTTCAAATTAACTATATAGTTACTGAAAAAGAGTTACTGGATTTTGTATATGCTTTTGAAAAATTCACATCTTATTTAATTGGGACTAAATGTATTGTGCATACTGATCATTCTACTATTAAATATCTGATGCAAAAGAAGGATACTAAACCAAGATTAATCAGATGGGTACTTTTGATGCAAGAATTCAATTTTATGGTAATTGATAGAAAGGGAACTGATAATCAAATTGCTAATCATTTGTTGAGACTAGAATATCATGAATTAACTGACACCGATAATGAAATTACAGACAGTTTTCCTGATGAACAACTTTATAATATTAATGAGTGGAAAATACATTGGTATGCTGATATAGTTAATTATATAGTAAGTGATATTTTGCCACCTATGCTAACACTGCAGCAATAGAAAAAATTTATTCATGATGCAAAAGCATATTTTTGGGATGAACCATATTTATATAAGCAATGTAATGATCTTATTCTTAGGAGATGTGTGCCTTATGAAGAAATTAAACTGATTATTCAAAAATACCATGATTCTGAATTTGAAGGACATTTTGGTGTTCACAAAACTGCGCATAAAATTTTGGAAGGTAAATTTTATTGGCCTACTCTCTTTAGAGATGTTTACAGATATATCAAAACTTGTGAGAAATGCCAACGAGTAGTTAATATATCTAGAAGAAATGAAATGCCTCTGAATTTCATGTTAGAAGTTGAGATTTTTGATGTTTGGGGATTAGATTTCATGGGACCATTTATTCCGTCATTGGGAACTTATAGATTTTGATTGCAGTTGATTATGTATCAAAGTGGATTGAAGCACAAGCTTTACCTCGTTGTGATGCTAAAAGTGTTTCAGGATTATTAATGAAAAATATTTTCACAAGATACGGTATGCCAAGAGTGATTATCACTGACGGAGGATCCCATTTTATGAATAAATATATTCAGAGATTAGTAGAAAAGTTTAATATTATTCATAGAATCTCTACTGCTTATCATCCTCAAACCAGTGGTTTGGCTGAAGGTTCTAATCTAGCGAGTAAACGAATTCTAGAAAAGACTGTAAATCCTAGTAGATTAGATTGGTCTGCGATATTGGATACTGCATTATGGGCATACAGAACTACTTATAAAACTCCTATTGGAATGAATCCTTACAGATTCATTTTTGGAAAGACTTGTCACTTACCAGTAGAATTAGAGCATAAAGCATATGAGGCGATTAAAAAATTCAATTATAATTTGAAAAATGCTGGTGAGAAGAGATTGTTACAAATGAATGAATTAGAAGAATTAAGAAATGAATCTTATGATAACGACATAATCTATAAGGAAAAACTAAAGTTAAGACATGATCAGAAGATTAACCAGAAGAACTTTGAACCAAGACAAGAAGTTTTGCTTTATAATACAAGGCTGAAGTTATTTCTTGGGAAATTAAAGTCTTGTTGGTTAGGACCTTTTATTGTGACTCAGGTTTATACTTACGTGAGTCGTTGAAATCGAAGATCCAAAGACTGGGAATAGATTTAAAGTAAATGGAGATAGATTAAAACCATATTTTGAGGGTAAAAGATCAAATTTTAAAGATGTTTTAATGCTTAGTCAACCAGAATAATACCTGAATAGGTCGGGCTGACGACGTTAAACCAAGCGCTTTATGGGAGGTAACCCATAGTTATCTTTATTTGTTGTGTATTTGTTTGAATTTATCATTAGTTTGTGGTAGTATTGAATTCTACTACTCGTATTTACCCTTTTATCATCATAAAATTTGGAACCATGGAGAAAAATAGGAACGTATTCAGACCACGGCGTTTTTGTGCAAATTTTACCTTGTGCGCTGACGGCGCGGTCGACGCTGCCGACAGTGGATTTTTTTTGAAGGCCCTGGAATTTAATTGTACAGCTCGCCGACGGCGCCATCGAGGCCGCTGACAGTGAGATTGGCGAGTGGATAGTTTTTTGAGTTTAAAATGGAAATTTTTGGCGGTTTTAGGCAAATTATTTCCCTATAAACTTCTATTGAAGGTTCCAAAACTCTCCATTTCCTAAACGAATGGAAAATCCCTTGAATTCTTCCCTAATGGCTTCCAATTTAGTAGATTACCCTATATTTTGAGTGTTCAACCGGAGAAAGTTCGTCAGTGCTGAAGCACAACGACTATTCAACAAGGTATTGTCAAAGAGGAGGCTAATTAAAGAAAGAGGTTTTGTGAGTCGAGGATTAAACAATCCTTCGACTGCGATTAAAGAAATGATTGTACGGGGATGATGGGAATTATTTTGCTACACTTTTGCCGCAGTAGTCATTTCCTTGGTGAAGGAGTTTTACGCCAATTTGCATGGAATCAACTAAGGAAGCGTCTATGTTCGAGGTAGGTGGATAACGTTTAGTTCTAGACGTATTAATGAATTGTATATGCTCGAGAACGTTCCTGTCTGCCATTATTCTAATTTCATCCCAACGAGAAATCTGATGAATGTAATCTACCAATATTTGACGGACGAAACTGAAGACTGAGAAGTTAGAGAAAACGGGTATGTCAGTTTTTCTGCTACACTTTTAAATCCCGTATCGAAACATTGACACTTTTTCATTTCTGCGAAGTTATTACCGACGATGAGAATCAGAAAAGTTACCAAAGAAAGTGCTATATTGAATTACCGCATTCAAATGGGATGGCCAATTAATATTAGATCAATAATTGTGAAGTCTATTATGGGCCTGATTGTTCGAGGATCATCTCAGGTGCTTAGACATCCTTCAACAACTTTCTCATTATACAGTCTGTTTCAAGTTTCATACGAGACTTGGGAAAAGGTACTGCTACCTTGAAACCTTTAGACTCAACCAAAATGTTCCTAACAAATGAAGAGGAGAATAATATGGGCGCTATTATGGATCAATCATCACAGAACTTAATTCCAATTCGAGCTCTAGCAGCGGACAAGTCGATGACGATCTTGCACAAAATCAATAAACTAGAGAAAGAGGTATAAAATTTAACAAGTACAATTAATAATATCTCAGATTTCTTTGATCACGTTGATTGGAGGATGAAAGAATATTTTGATCATACTAGACCTTTCGAAGGAAGTTTGATACGATTAATGAGAAAGATGGGATGGATAGAAGAAGATTCAACTGAAGAATTCCCATTCCGACCCTTCTATAACTTGTATGTACATGTTCAAGCGATGGGTGATATTAGAGGAGAAACTAGCACTAAATCAGAGTAGTAGTAGAATTGCTTTACTTTGTATGTTTCTTTATGTTGGACTTGATTTGAATTATATTTGTGTGTTTGCTTTGCTTTTTAATCTCAGTATAGTTGAGATTATGTTAAAATGTTTGTTTTCAACGTTTAGAGTGTTGTGGCTTAGATTGCAAGGTTGATTTGATGAATTTAGGTTGAGAAAATACATACTTATGTGTGTTATGTAATGTGTATTTTAACGCTTGGATTTTATATATAATTATGATGTTTTGTGTTGTGAATGTTTATTTGTGTTAATATATCACTTATTCACTTAAAATTTAAATTTAAGTTGATTAAACGAATGTTGACGAGACTTAAAATTGATCGAAATCACAAAAATTTGAAAAATGATCAAAATTTAAGAATCTCGCCGATGGCGCGATTGAGGCCGCCGACGGCGTGTTTTTTTCGAGACTATGGAAATTTAATCCTATTAAACTCGCCGACAGCGCGAACTACCCCACCGACAGTGAGATTCCAAAAATTACCTTTTAACCGCGATTTTGACCAGTTAACCGCCACTATTCATCATCTTCTTTCCTGATTTACTAAAAATTTCAACCTAGGGCTTGAGAGATCTTGGATTTGGGGAGATTTCAACACATTTTGACATCAGATTTAATCATCACTTGGTAAGAGCTTCCCTCCTAAGTAAAAATTTTTTAGAGTTTAGTTTAGATTTTTTGTCAATTTGATAGATCAAAAATAGCTCCAAGACAAAAGAGGCGACTTGAGTTTTATGAGGTTTGATTTATAAATGCAAAAGCCCAATCAAGATACACTTTAATCTTCCAAGGAAAGAAGTGTATTCAAGATCGAGTTTTTGATAATCCTGGAGGAGAAGTAGAGCGAGTTATTAGAGAGAGAAATTGGGAGAACTTTTGCTACTCTATAAACAAAGCTGCTGTAAAAGTTGTAAAAGAGTTCTATTCCAATCTGTCTCAGCTTGAAGACGAGCCTGTCAAAGTAAGAAATTTTTCTATATATTTTAATGCTGTCCGCATTATTTCCTTTTACAAACTTCACAATTTTTACTCTAGCGAGTATGAAATGTTATGGAAGGTCCGTTAGATGATGTCATTGACTTTCTCACTGAAGGGAAAGGGACATAGAAAATTAGACAGCGTGAACGGATAAACTTCCTTCTTTCCATGATGAATGCCACAGCTAAAGCATGACATTATTTCATTTGTTCTACTTTGCTACCTACATACCATCATAGTGAAGTATCGAGAGAAAAATCAGTTCTGAATTTCTTTATTCAGAACAATAGAAGTATAAATGTGGGTAATATTATTTATAAGAGTATTTTGGCCACAATAATGAGTGAATCAAGTGGAGGATTAGGACATCCTGGCCTCATTTATGCACTTTGCCAACTATCTGGAGTGGAAGCTAGAGATAATGAAAAATGGGTGTACCCTATGAAACCCATTAGTAAAGCTAATTGAAGACTTACGAATCCCATGAGGAATGGAGATCTGGGAGTAAGAGTAAGGAACCTTCTAACAGTAGAGATATCCCCTCTACTAGTTAAGACCCTCCTGCATCTAGCTCTCGTACTCTATATGATTTGATGAATGCGATGACCCTGTAGTGGAAAAGTTTTGAAAAGTTAGATGAAATAATTGAAAGAATAGATCAAAGGATTGAAGGATTAGAGCGGAGACACGATCATGATAGTGAGTATCTTCAGCGGCACTCTGATTTCGAGATTGCTTATTATAATGCCAGGCTAGACACTACAGAGGTGAGCCTAATGTTACTTTTCTTGAATGCCCCCGATATACTCATTATCAACCCAATCCACCTACTGACCAGGGAGATGAAGACTTTGTATGGGATTTTGATGTCTGACATGAAATTTGTGATGTATGTGTGTGTGTTTTGTTGTAGTACTTTTATTTTATTGTTTGTATTTTGAGTACTGTATTATTTTCTGAGATATGTATTTTGCTTGTAGTTTGTATTTCATTTTTGGATGAATTTTGATGCATAGATTTTAATTGTAATTTTGAACTTTAAGTTAAAAATAGTAGACTGTGTGTTCTTATGTTGTGAAATGCAAATGTTACTTCGTTAATTGTACTGTGTAGTATAATAGTTTTTGTTAAATGTTTTGTTTTATATACTTATTTAAAAATTTCATTACCCCAGCAGATTCTCTAATCTGTTATATGTGTAGAAAATTTCCTAATATAACAGGCCAGTTGAAGTTAAAAATTTTCGAGAAGAACCTGCAAAATTTCAGAAAGACAAAAATGCCTAAAGTGCAAAGGTATGATTTATATTTAGAATTTTTCTTTCCACCCGTATTATTTCTATTTATTGAAAACTTTAAGTATGGGGGGGGGGAGAAAAATATTAACTGTTATATTTTCTCAATTAAAATATCAAAATTTATAAATATGATTGTTGTGATAAGATTTGATTCAGTTAACTATATTTAGATTTTATTTAAATATTGTAGAAGAATCACGAAAATGTTTTTGGTAATGAAAATTAATTTTGTAGATTAAGATATTTAGTATAAGGGGATAAGACTATAGTTAACTATTTAAAGTAAAGAAAACTATATTTTGAAATATTAAGAATCTTAGGAATTTAGTTGAAAAATAAAAGATTGGGGCTCAATGATGTAAAGACTATGAATTACATATAAGGTAAAGAAATGCTTTAAGTTTCAAGTTTTGGAAAAGAAGAGTGAAGTTTAAAATTATTAACAAGCTATCCAAATATAGTAATCCTCACTTGAAAAAGAAAATGAAAAAAATAAAGAAAGGATTGAAAAGCAATCCAAAAAGAAAAGAAAAGAAAAGAAAAGTTAGTGAGGAAAAACTTGAGGATATGCCTTATCAAAAATTGGCTTCACTTGGATTAACCTAAAGGGAAAACAAAATACATTTCTAAACTTATATTTATGAAATAGTATTTTTACTAGTAGTGTTCTCATGAATTTCCTATCTTCTTAATATTCTAAGTGAATTGATATTGCAACATATAGTCATTCTTGAAATGAATAGAAGACTAAAACTCTTAGACTTGATGAGTAGATAGCCTTAATTCTACAGAGGTAATCTAATTACTTGAAAATCTTTCTAAAAAATCTTACTACGATTTTATCTAATACAAATTATAGTATTTCTGAATTAAAACTTTACCACAATGAACCATAGCTTTTTTGTAGTATTAAAAATTACTTGAGAACAAGTAATAGTTATGTTTGAGGGATTTTGACCTACTGAAAATATGTTAAAGTTTTCATGCCTATTTTATATGGATTTTGATGATATTACACTTTAAAGAAAGGTATTTTTGATGTTTTGTTGCAAGTATGCAAATTTATGGACATTGGAGCGAAAAAATGTAAAAATGAGCTAATTTGGAGCAAAAAGGACCAAAATATGAAGATTTGATCTAGTCCGCCGACGGTGAGATCAAAGGCGCCGACGACGGATTTTTCCCGAGAGTTTAGAAATATTTTACAAGGAAGGTCGCCGACGGCGAGATCAAGGCCGCCGACAGCGGGCCTTAAGAGAGAGAGTCCAAAGCCAAGTATTCTAGAAGCCCGCCGATGGCGAGATCGAGGCCGCCGACGGCGAGAAAGTCAGTTCTCTCACAAGGTGCATTGAATGTGGATGATTTTCGAAAGGATGTTCGGATAACTCTTGGAAACTCTTCAATTACTTTAAAAGAAACATATGGAGGCCGAAAAAAGTGTCCACCACGTGTCCATCAGGTGTCTAAAGAGTCTAGGAGTGTGTTAAAGTGTTTTCATTTTGTTGGTGGTTCCATTAGAGTTTTAGAGAGTGAGTTTATTTAGTGTTAATTGTGAGGAATTCTTCAAGAAATTGTAAGAGTGGAAGGAAAGTGCGAGATTTCTTCCTCCTTGCCGCTTCGAAGGAGAATTCAGTGTGCTGTAAAGAAAGGAAGATATTCAGAGGAACTTTAAGGATTTTGCTTAGGGAGGAATTTGAGATAAATTGTATTTACTTATTTTAGTTTGTATAACTTTGCTTTTATATATGAAATCCAAGTTTTGTCATATCTTCTCCTTGAAATCTCAGTATTTTCTCTGTCTTTCTCCTTGTTTTGAAATTTTTGTGAAATGGTGATTTGAATTAGTTGTGCCAAGCGAATGTTTAAGAAGTTGTGATAATCTTTTCACATAACTCTTAATTTACTTTCAATCTGGCCAATTGATTTGTTAAAATATGTTGAGTTTAACAAGTAAAGAGAAGATTACATCCAAGATTCAGGGAGGCAAAGTCCTTGAAAGTAGGATGCAAATAAATAGGGAAATATTATTTATCTGGTGTAGAATTGGAGATTTTAGAATGACAGACTAAAATTCTCAATTCAATCCTATCGTTTGGGTGTTGAAGTGTAGATGTTAGCCCTCAGGCAAGGGGAACATGGGAGCTCCGAAGTGAGAGTCGGTATCCTCCCAGCCTAGCCGCAGATTCAGTAACCAAGCATAGGATTAGTCAATGTTCTTTATACCTGGACCAAAGGGTAAAAAATAGGTATGCTCCTATTTGGCACAACACAGTTTTAAGTTAATTCTAATTATCCATTCCCTTAAATTTCTTAATAAAGGAGAAGGAAGCTTGCTTATATATTAAACCTCACTTTATTAGTAGAAGAAGTTAATTGTTAGTAGAATTAGTTTGTTAAAATTGCATCTTATTTACGATTGCTTATTAGTGATAGATAGGCAATTCGATTTACAAGTTATGATTCTGAATTGGTTCCTATAATCCTAGTTCGTAGCCTGTGAAATATTCTTGTAGGATCGATATCCAAGACTCCATTAGAGCCCTGTATTACTTGAGCGATACATAAACTTGCGTTGATAAAGGTAACTCTACAATTATTGAATATATTATACACTTGTTACAATATTAAGATTAAGCGAAGTACACGGAGGCCCGTTTAGAGGCCTATTGATCCAACTAATCTTTATGACTACCAAACAGTAGGAGATGAACGTGATATGGATCTACTTGCTGATCAACCAACTCAGACTTCACAACCCATTCAGCCTTACTTTCCAGAAAGTTCCAGAATGATATAAAAGAGAACCAAACATTTGGAAAAATAGGTACAGAAGGTTATGAATGCCATCAATAATATATCTTATTTTTTTGATCATATAGACTAGAGGATGAAGGAGTAATTTGATCACACTGGTCGGATTGAGATGGGTCTGATTAATCTGATGAAGAAGATTGCTGTTATTGCTAAAGATTCATCTGATGAATTCCCATTCCGTCCCTTCTACAATTTATTTGTGCATCAGAAATCTATTGGAGATATCAGAGAGGAAGATAGTTCTGAGACTGATGAGGAGTGATTACTGGATTCTGCTTATGTTTGATGTGTGTTTGCTTTACTTTGCTTAATTTTTTTTGGTGTGTTTAGTATTTACTTTGCTTTGTAGTTTGAATTTGGATTTTCTATGCTTAATTTCATTATGTGTGCTTAGATTTTAGTGTTTGCTTATCGTAGCGTACTTGCAACACTAAAATTCTAAGAGTTGTTGGTTTAATTTAATGAACATATTAGTGTTTATGATGTAATGTAGATTTTATATATAGAAGTCTGTTTTGTGTTGTTTGTGTAAGAATTGTGTTAGTTATTACTTGTGTGATGAAATAAATGCTTAATGAAGTGTTAAATGTCATTGTAGAGGACGAAACAATCAAAATTACGAAAAAATATTCGAACCCAGAAAAAAATTTGCACTGGAGCCACCGGTGCACAAATCTAGAGAGTTTTGGTATTTTAAAAAAAATAGAGCGCCGCCGGAGCCCTTTCGAGTGCTGCCAGAGCCCGAATATAAAAAAAGGCCAAAAACCCTTTATTTCGTGATTTTGACCCTGGGACCCACGATTTTTTTCATTGATTTCATCTTCCTCCTCCATTTTTGTGATTTTGAAGACCTAAGGCTTGCTAGATCTTGGATTTGAAGCGATTTCAAGGCTTTTCGAGACCGGATCTACACTTCTCTTGGTAAGAGCTTCTCTTTGAGTTAAAAATTTTTTATTTTCACCATAGGAATTTCTCACATTGCTTAGATTGGAATTTTTGGATTTTTCAAGAAATTTTGGGATTTCCTATGATGAAATTTGCTCTTACTTGTTTAGAAAAGTGTTTGGAGTTTGTTACATTGTGGATTTAGAATTTATTGAAATTTTTCTTACAAATTTTTAGAAATTCACATGGCTCCAAGGATGAGTAAAGGGAAGAGAAAATTAGATTTTGATGAAGAAAAATTTGTCAATGTTAAAGCGTAATTTCCCTTTAATTCTTACCTTTACAATAAGAAGTGTATGCAAGATCAAGCTTTTGATAATTCTGGTAGATCTGTAGAACAGTTATTTGCCAAGCGAAACTAGAAGAGATTTTTTTATTTTACTACTAATGCTGTTTTGGGTGTTGTTAGAGAGTTCTATGCAAATGTGCCCTGGACTGAGACTGAGTATGTGCGAGTTAGAAGAAAAATGGTTGAATTTACTCCTCAGTGTATCAATGCATTTTATCAGACTCGGGAACCATTTGTATGTGAATATGAAAATTTTGATACCCGAGAGGCAAATATGAACGAAGTGATTGCTTTTCTGACAGACGGAAGAGGGGAATGGAAAGTAAGTCAAAAATAGATGATTAACTTCCCTGCTTCCAAGTTAAATGTTGCATCTAAAGTTTGGCACTATTTCATCTCTACAAGATTATTATCTTCTTATCACCACAGTGAAATTACAAGGGATACAACAATTCTGAACTATTGAATTCAGAAGATGAAGAAGATTGAAATTGAAGTTATTATCTTCAAGAACATTCAGTCTATTGCTAGAGGTAAGACCACTGAAAGATTAGGACATCCTACACTAGTTCATGCCCTGTGTGTTCAGTCTGGAGTAGAGTTCAGCAGTTCTGAAGAGATAGCTATACCACTGAGACCGATTACAAAGACTATTATTCGTACTTATGAGTCTCATATGGGAGCACGAGATGAGAGTAGGAGTACTGATATTCCTACTACGAGTTATGACATTCCATCTACATCTGAGCCCCCTACATTATCTGATATTATGGAGCAGCTGAGTTTACAAAGTGCTAGTGTGGATAGACTCCATGGTAGGATGGATGTGTATTAGGCTAGAAGTGATGTGAATGAAGATTATATGAGAAGAAGAGTTGGGTTTGATATTACCTATCATGATGCTCAGGTCAGATTCATAAGGGGAGAGACATATGTGATATTCCCTACCTGCCCCAGCTATACACCGTATTGACCTGATCATGCTGACCCTGCTGATGAACCTGGTAATGAAGATTAGTTGTTTATTTTTTTCTGTTTATGTTTTCTTGTTGTGTGTTGTGTTTTATTTTTGTGATGTAGTAGTTATTTACTTTTCATATAATGTGTAAACCTGTTGATGTACTGTTATGTTGTAATGAAAAATTGAAATTGTTAAATAAACTGTGTAATGCTGTGATAGTTGTTTAGTAATTGTGGTGTTTTGTTAGATATTTAGATGTTTCAAGTTAATATCTCTTTACCCTGCAAATGTTTAAAATTTTTATATATCACTGTTATTAGTTGTTTCATGCCTACTAATTGCAAATTTTGACTAATACCAAATAGCTGTTAAAGATTTCAAGATCCTAGCACAAAAAGGTTAGTTGATTTTACTCTCTAATGTTTCAAATTTATTGAAAAATTTTAGTTTGGGGGAGGGTAGAAAATTATTAACTCTTATTTGTTCTCAATTATTATATTTTCAAAAAAAAATTATTAGCATAACTTCTGGCAGTTCAACCTCACTTTAGATAACTAAAACTTTTTATTTCAGTTGAATATTATGGAAGGATTGGATGAAAGTTTTTAGTAATAAAGGTTAATTTTATAGAGGTAAGATATTTGGTATGAAAGGATTTGATTATAGTTAACTTTTTAAAGTAAATAAAACTGTATTTTTGAAATGTTAAGAGACTTAAAGTATTGTGTGTTAAGAAGAGATTATGACTTTATGATGAATAATAAAGCTCATACCTAATTATAAAGTAAGGAGGTGTTTTAAGTTTTAACTTTAGAAAGAGGAGAGTGAAGTTTAAAATCATTAAAGGCTATCCAGATATAATAATCCTCATTAAAAAAAAGAAAAAAAGGAAAGAAAAGAAAAGGATTAAAAAACAATCTCAAACATAAAAGAAAAAGAAAAAGAAAGAAAAATATTTATGAGGAGAAGCTTGAGGAGATGCCTAATCAAAAATTTGCTTCACTTGAGTCACCCTAAAGGGAGAACTTGATTTCATTTCTGAATTTATATTAAAGTGTTGGCCTACATTCTGATGAAGTTTGCATGAACTTCTTTTTCACATAATCTTTCAAGGCACTCTTAATGTGACAAATTATGGTTTATCTTGAAATAAATAGAAGTTTAGAACCCTTAAACTTGATTGCTAAATATTCTTATACCTGTAGTGTTGACCTGAGTTACTGAATTTCTTTCTAAAAGTCTAACCAATATATTCTTTTGAATGAAAAATTTTAGTTTCTTACAGGTGAAAAGTACATTGCTTTGAGTTATATATTTATGTAGTAAATGGATTACTTGAGGCAAGTAATAGTTAAGTTTTGGAGATTTTGATGCACCAAAAGTATATACTGTTTTTGCTATATTATTTTACACATTTTTGGTGCTATTTCATTTTAAAGAAAGGTATTTTTTATGATTTGTTGCAGGTATGATGATTTTAGGTGATTGGAGCGAAAAGAAGCGAAAAGGAATAAATTCGGAACAAAAAGGAGCAAAAAGGACGTAAACTACTTTTGGTGCCGACGGCACCAGAATGGACGCTGCTGGCGCCGATTTCCTGAGAGCCCAGAAAATAAATGGATGATAAAACGCCGCCGGCGCCCAATGTCGGTGGATTTCAAATTTGAAGAGTTTTGGCAACTTTTTGAAGGGATGCTTATTGAAACTCTTGGGATTTCATTTCTAACTTATAAGTAACTATTTTTGGACGAAAATGGTGTGGTTCTAGTGTGGGTCTAGTGTGTTTGTAGTGTGGTTTTAGAGAGGAAGAGTGTGTGTTGAGTGTTAGGGCTTGGAAGAGAAGATTGTAGAAATGAAGATTTGAGAGGGATTCTTCTCTAAGGAGTGAAGGAGAAGGAGTAAAGTGAGAGATTGCTTCTTCCTTTCCATTCTAAATAGGGAATTGAGTGTTGCAAAGAAGAGAGAAAAGGATTCAAAGGAGTTGATCTACCTAAAAAGTACCCACATTTATGCCTTATTTATGATTTAATTCTTAAGGATATTATGCTTTAATGAAAGGTATTTTCATGTTTTTGGATGTAGATGATTAAAAAAGAGTCCAAGAAGGAAAAACAAGGAAAAAGGAGCAAAATGGAGCTTATGGAGCAAAATATTGGAATTCTTGGCCTGGAGCCTAGGCGCTAGAATACGGCGCCTAAGCGCCAGCTCGATACAGTCGCTGTTAAGATTTTTTGTAGAATTTCAGGAGTTATTTTGACGGAGTTAAGCGGTTATTGGAGCATCTAGAAGACTGGAAGTTACTCCTAATATATAAGACATGTGATACAATGCATTTGGACACAAGGAAACAGTTTTAATCGCGAAGAGGTGTGATTCAAAGTGAAGACGTGCGAAGACCTGGTCACAGAGTCCAGCGCCTAGGTGCCAGATCCCAGCGCCTAGGCGCGACAGTTACCTTCTAGAAGATGCATTAAATTTGGATGAATTTTGAAGAGGTGCCTTAAGCAGTCCCTGGTCAAATTCAGAGCTCTATAAATAGGAGCCCATTTTACAGAGAAAATTAGTCCCCTTAGAACCCTATAGTTTCTTTCACCCCTTTTTGCATCTTTAGTCCTATTTAGTTTTACTTAGTCTCTTCCATACTTAGGGAGCCACTTTACTTTGTATTTAGTGAGTTTATTTTGAGTATTTATTGTGTATTGTTGCTGTTGGAGTCTTTTATCATTTCTTTGGAGTCAGTAGAAGTCAGCGGATCACTTAAAGGAACACTTGAGATAAGTATTTGTACCATGGTTCAAAGTTTTATAAATATGTTTTTTTGTGTGATTTCAATGTATTCTAAGTTGTTAGTTATCTTTCTCCTTTCAACTATAAAAAGATAATAAATTAATTAAATTTTGTAGAAGAATTAAATTTAAAATATTTAAAACATTGTGATGATATTAATACCTGATCTTAGTTTACTTTTTAAATTGGTCATTTAAATTGTTAAAACCTGTTGAAGAATTTTGAGACCTATCCGGAGATAAATTCTTAATTAGTAGATATCACATGAATCCTTGTGTAGTCGAAGGCTTTATGCGTGTTAATTAAGGTGATGTGCAAATAAATAGGAAGATATGATTTATTGGGCGCAGAATTCATTAGTTTTAAGAGTGACAGACTAAATTCTAATAATTTGGTTTACAGAAAGGGGACGGGTCACTGGTAGTGACGACCATAGCCACCCTTGGACATTTAGTTGTGTGAGCCTAGATTAACCCATTCTAGTAATAAAATATCCTGAACAATCTATAGATTAGTCAATGTTCTTTGCACCTGGACCAAAGGGTAAAGAATAGGAACGCTTCTATTTGGCACAATACCATATTCTAAATTCCCCACAAAAGATATTTATTCTAAAAATCTTGGATTAGTGGAAAAGGAGAAAGTCGTTTTTATACTTGCATTGAATTTTAATTTCTACTTACTTTACTGCTTACTGCTTACTTGCTTAGAGTAAAAAATGTTAGTAAATTTAATTCAAAAATAATATATATATATATATATATATATATATATATATATATATATATATATATATAACTTTTAATTTGAAAAATTCCAAAATATTTCTTACATTTCTTACTTTTTATAAAAACACTATCCCCGTGCGATCGATAACCAGGACTCCACTAAAGCCCTATATTACTGGAACGATACGTATACTTGCGTTTAAAATTGTGACTTTTACAATAATTATTATAAAATCTAAAAATAAATTGATAATTAAAAGTAAACCTCGCACAACAAGTTTTTGAAGCCATTTGCCAGGAATTAAATATTCTAAAATGTGGTATCAAACTCTTTTATTTAAAAGCATATATAAAGTCCCATCGCATCAAGGTTTTGGCGCCGTTGTCGGGGATAGAATAGAATAAAAAGTAAAAAGAAAGATAAGAAAAATAAAAAAAAAAAAACATAAAAACAAAACAAAAACAAAACAAAAATATTTTAAATTTTATGCGTAGTTCTGGATCTGAAGGATTACTACCTTTTGATTTTGAATTAGAAATAAAAATTAAAAGCATTAAAAAAAGGAAAACAAATTTTAAAACACCAAGAAATGACTAACTTACATAACAATAATCAAAATCCAATCAAAATTAATGAACAAAAAATTTATAAACCATTAAGGGAATATGCAAAGCCTACAGCTGATGAACTTCATGTTAGTATTCAAATGCCAGCTGTAGATGATAATTCTTTTGAGCTCAAACCTTCTATTATTCAAATGGTTCAAAATAATCAATTTGGAGGAACACCTAATGAGGATCCAAATTTACACATTGCTAGTTTTTTAGAACTTTTTGCTACCTTTAAATATAATAATGTTTCTGATGATACTGTTAGGCTTAGACTCTTTCCTTTTTCCTTAAAAGATAAAACAAAGATATGGCTTAATTCATTAGCAACTTATTCTATTAAAACTTCGTAAGATATGGCACAAAAATTCCTTGCTAAATATTTTCCTCCTTCTAAAACTGCTAAATTGAGAAATGATATTACTTCATTTACGCAATTCGATGGAGAAACAATTTATGAAGCTTGGGAAAGATTTAAAGAACTATTAAGAAAATGTCCTCATCATGCTTTACGAGATTGGTTAATCATTCAAACATTTTATAATGGAATTATTGGATCACTTAGATCTATTATAGATGCTGCTGCTGGTGGTTCTTTAATGGCTAAGACATTTGAAGAAGCCTACACTTTAATTGAAGAAATGGCTAATAATAATTTTCAATGGCCTTCTGAAAGGGTTAATCCTAAAAGAATGGTCAGTATTCAAGATAATGAAGCCTTTTCTATTTTAGCTTCACAAGTGGCTGCGATATCTAAGAAATTAGATAATTTTGTTATTAACATATTGCATGTAAGTAATGTTAATTCTACAAATTTTGATGATTCTCAAACAATAGAAACTTTGCAAGCTATTGCTAGTAAAACTAATAACCCTTATTCTAATTATTATAATCCTGGTTGAAAAAATCATCCTAATTTTAATTGAAGTAATGGACATCCATAATGGAATAATAATCAAGTTTATCCAAATTGGAAAAATCAAGGAATTTCAAACTATAGACCAACTTAACCTCCTGGTTATAACAATCAGCAGAAAAAGTTATCTGTAGAAGAATTGATTTTGCAACTAAGCAGTCAGCTACAAAGTCAAAACACTGCTATTCATAATATTGAGAATCAGATGGGTCAAATCACTAATTTCATTAATTACATACGTCAAGGAACACTGCCTAGCAATGTCGAAATTAATCCTAAAGAATCTGGAAAAGAACTTGAACAAGCAAAAGCTGTACAACTTAGAAGTGGAAAGGAATTAAAAGAGAAAACAAGGAATGAGATTGAAAAAGAGAAAGAAGTTGAAGAGATTGAAATACCTAAAGATACCATTTCTCCAAGTAAAGATCGGACTGTAGTACCTATTGAAGTTGAAGCTGAAAGACCACCACCACCTTTTCCTTAAAGACTAAAACAGCAGAAGCTTGACCGTCAATTTTATAAGTTCTTTGAAATTTTTAAGAAACTTACCATCACCATTCCTTTTGCTGAAGCTTTGGAGCAAACACCAAGCTATGCAAAATTTCTGAAGGATAGTTTAAGCAAGAAGAGAAAATTTGAAGCTCATGAAACTATTGCATTAAGTGAAGAATGTAGTTTAATAATTCAAAAGAAATTACCTCAGAAACTTAAAGATCTTGGAAGTTTTACTATACCATGTGCTATTGGAGAAAAATTTTGTGGAAAAGCCTTATGTGATTTAGGAGCTAGTATTAATCTCATGTTATTTTCAATCTTTCGAAGGTTAGATTTAGGAGAAATTTCTCCTACCACTGTAACTCTTCAGTTAGCTGATCGATCGATCACTTATCCTAAAGGAGTTTGTCGGCATATTTTTAGGTTATGTGTTTTGCTTTGAAAAGAGGTCGCCTACAGAAATTGTCGGCGAATTCTTAATTTAATTTAAATAAATAATTTGAAAAGTAGTATTTGATTTTGAAAATAATTTTTAAATTTGAAGATTTTAAGATATGAAATCAAACTGATCTCACATCCCGAATAGTTTACATAAACGAGCACCGCACCACAAACCGTGTATCTATCCCGAAGGATAGACACACTGCTTGATGGTGGGGCTCGGTTAAATAAACTAGAAGATTTGTGACATCCGTTTGGTCCGTGAACCAATTTTATAAGCCGACAAGTTCCCCGCTTAATATGAAAACATTAAACAGGGTTTATATTACCTGGTTCTTTAAAATTCCCTATAAGGGCAAGCCCCTATAGTTAATTACATCTTAAGTGACGGGAATCACCTAAGAAAACTCTCGATAATAATCAATAATTCTGCTCTCAAGAATTTCAAAATTTAAGTTTTCAAAGGATTGAATTTTTGAATCTCAATAGGGAATGGATCAAGTTTGGAACATTTTATTTTGGGAATTCAAAGGAAGAAAAGTAGGAGAAATTACGGATTCGAAGTGAACTTCGATAATTTCCCGACTATCCTATTATCTGGCTTGAATTTAGGAAAGTCCTAATATTTATTTAATGTTTTGATCTTGCCAATTTTAATTAATTAGGACTTATGTTAGTATGACATAATCATACAAATAGCCTCGAAGATGTGAGGGTTTATGTCGTACCAAACAACTACCTCGGAATCCTAAAACTAGTTAGGGCTTAATTTGCATAACATGATTATGCAAATGCCTAACGAAGAGTTGAGGATTTATGTTGCACTAGGCAAACTACCTCGAAGTCCTATGGCTTTGTTGTTTAATTCTAGGAAAGTTTTGCTGAAGTAGGTTCAAGTTTTGCTGACGACGATGGCCGTGCCGCCCACCATGCTCCGAGCTCCTCGTTGTTGCGAGAGGTTTAGTTTTTGAAATCATAAATCGGGGATGAGAAAAGTGTTTTGGTTTAGATAAGTCTTAATTTCCAAGTGTTTTTTGTGTTTTAATTAAAACAAATCTTAAAGTTGATTATAACGACACCGGTTAAGATCCCACTGGTTCCATCCTTCCGCATCATTATTTTTATCGGATTCACTTAGTCCAGTATGAATTTGCTAAACTCAACCGAATGAGTTCCACACTTTCATTTAGACCGTGGGAAATCCCGTTAGCAACACGTAGGTTACATCATCCGAGGTATTCCCGATCATCCAACAAGACGTTTTAATTTAGTTGCAATTGTAGTTTTGTGTTCTGTTTGTGATTAAATTTTGAGTTGTTTTATATTTTGAAATGTTGTGGAGGTGAATTTTATCTTGCAATGACTTTTAACTTAGTTTTGGTTTCAGTTTTAGGGACTATCCTAAAGGTGTGGGTTTTCATGCAACAGTTGTTTTATCATGCAAGAAAAGTAAAGTGCATTTGCAATAAAGTAAATTGCAAGAAAGTAAATTGCAGGAAAGTAAATTGCGATAAAATAAAAGCGTACCTGGAGGGTCTTCCCGTCATTCCAAGCTGCACTTAAAACACGATTAGAACATTTAAGCAAGTTCCTAGGTAAAGCTAAGGTAAGGGTTATGGTTTTCTACCAAATTCCTAATCCTATAGCTAGTCATTTCCTATGACGTCTAGGTTCCTTGTGTTTTTGGTTCAAGACGATTTTCTTCATCAAAGAACAATTAAGTTCAATTGTTCTTATAAATATCCTACCATATTGAGGAAGTGCTTAAGAAGAATCTTAAACATCTTTTCAATGTTTCTAGGATTGTTTTAGGTCCAAATGAATTTAATTATGTAAATGAATCGATCGTCCGAGGTTTTCAAGTTTTGTTAACTTGCTCGATGAACTAGGATATTTGAATGTCCTATAAGTGAAGTAACATTTCATTTAATATTCTGTTTAGGAGTTATGATAACTAAAGCTTTTGAGGGTAAATTGGTGTTCAATTTGGTGTGATTTGGAGTTGAATTGGTTTGAATTTGGGTTTATTTGGTAAGTGGGCCTATGTAGGTCAAATTGGGCTAACTTGGGCCAATGTTGGGCTAGAGTTGAAATTGATGTAAAATTAATGTTTAGAAATATTTATGGGAGTGTTTCAAAGAGGTTTTGACTTTGGTTGGGCTTTGATTTTGGGGTTTGGGTCTACTTGGGCTAGGTTTGGGTTTAGGTCAAAAATGGGCCTTTTAGCTTTGGGTTGAATTTGAGTGGGGTTTGGATCTAAATTTTGGGCAAATCATGTTAGTGTTTTGTTTGTGGGAATGTTAAGGAAGATTTAGAAAAGATTTGGGGTTAATTGGAGTTGAATTGGGTGAGTTTGGGTTAGGTTTGGGTCATAGGTCCAAATTGGGCTTTAAGGCCAAAAATGGAATTGGATCCAAATGCCAATCAAATTGGGCTTGAATTTGGTCTAGATTGGTATTGGGAATGTTGAATTGAAGTCTAGAACTGAATTGGACCAGAATTTGGGTCAATTGGGTAGGTTTGGTTTGACATTGGGTTCACTTAGGGTTAAAATGGGTCAAATTGGGGGTTTTGACAAAAGTAGGGTAAATTGACAAAATTGGCCCATGGTATAGTTGGACAAAATGAAATTGGGAATATTTGGGATTTTCTGGAATTTTCTGGGAATTTTCTGAATTTTTGGATTTTTTGGCTAAGAGGGGTATTTTGGGTATTTGGAGGGTATTGGGAGGCATTTTTGGAATTTTTGGTATTTTTGGCTATGGATGATCAATTTGATTGGTGAAGACATGTTTGGGAATGATTTTGGAGAATTTTGGGTAATTTGGAAATTTTTGAGAAATTTGGGCTATTCAGGGCTTTGGGTAGGTTGGCGGGTGTAGGGTCCCGGGGTCAAAAATTAAAAATTTGGAAAATGGAAGATTAGGTGAATGTAAGTGGAATAAAATCATTTTGGTTGAGCCATGAAGCCATATCAAGCCCACATGAGCCATGAAGGGACTCATTCGAGGCATTCACTATGTTGTTCCTAACCCTCTTACCAAGGGCTTAGGGGTTAAGGACCATCCATGTGAATCACCTACATGAGTCGGAGGTCAAGTCGGGTATAGGTGTGTTTCTTTAGGAGGTGTGTGAAAGTGTAGTGTGTAGGTGTAGTGTATAAGTGTAGTGTGTGTGTAAGTCAGCCCTCACTGCACTGAGCCACCTGTAGGCGGTCCTAAGGCCAAAAGTCCTATAGGAACTCATCCTTTAAACTTCCACATTCGATTTCAACCCTCTAGGTGATTAGGGGTCTACGATCAAGTTTGTGGGGTTTGCAGGAGTTTAGAAGTGGTTTGAATTTCTAAAAGGTGGGTCTCAATTCTAATCCTCTAAGATAGTCAAAGGAAAAGCCTAAGGCTAGATCCTAAGCACTAAAAGAAGAAGAGAAGACCTCATCAAAAATGAGGTCAACAGAGTTATAGAGGATGTTATTGTTAAGGTAGATAAATTTATCTTCCCTATGGATTTCATTGTTCCAGATATGGAAGAAGATAAAGAAATACCTATCATTTTAGGGAGACCTTTTCTAGCTACCGGACGAGCTATGATTGATGTGCAAAAAGGAGAATTAACGATGAGATTTAATGATCAAGAGATAATATTTAATGTTCTGAAATCAATAAGGTATCCTGATAAAGAAAAATACTAACGAATGGATATTTTTGATTATATAATTGAAAAGCATTATCAAGAAAAATGTAAGGTCATTTCTGATGATAAAGATAAAAAAAATCTATGTTATATAACGAGTCATTAAATGAAGAAATTGAAAAATTAAATAAAGAAAATTTATCTGAAGAAACTCATTATATTCATGAAAGTTGGGAAACATTAGACACAACTAAAAATGATATACTTTTACCCTCAATTGAAAAAGCCCCTGAACTGGAATTAAAAATGTTACCTGCACATTTAAAGTATGCATTTCTTGAAATTCATTAACTTTACCCGTAATTATATCTTTAGAATTAAGCAAAGATCAAGAAGAAACATTAATAGGAGTTCTGAAGAAATATAAGAAAGCTTTTGGTTGTACAATTGCAGATATAAAAGGAATAAGCCCTTCAATCTGTATGCATAGGATTTTAATGTAAGAAAAATATTAAACCCACTGTTGAACCCCAAAGAAGATTGAACCCAATTATGAAAGTGGTTGTTAAGAAAGATATTTTGAAATGGCTAGATGCTGGAATTATTTATCCTATTTCGGATAGCCAATGGGTAAGTCCTATTCATTGTGTTCCGAAGAAAGGAGGAGTAACTGTCATTGTTAATGAAAAAATGAATTAATCCCAACAAGACAAGTTACTGGTTGGCGAATTTGCATTGAAAATAAAAAATTAAACAACGCCACTAGAAAAGATCATTTTCCTTTACCTTTCTTGGATCAAATGCTCGATAAATTAGCTGGACACTCATATTTCTGTTTTCTGGATGGATATTCTGGTTATCATCAATTACCGTTGCTCCTGAGGATCAAGAAAAGACAACATTTACAAGTCCTTATGGAAAATTTGCCTTTAGAAGAATGCCTTTTGGTTTATGCAATGCACCTGCAACTTTTCGAAGATGTGTGATGTCAATATTCTGTGATTTGATTTATAAGGGAATTGAAGTATTTATGGACAATTTTTCAGTTTTTGGAACTTCTTTTGAATCTTGCTTGGAAAATATAACGAAAGTTCTTAAAAGATGTGAAGAAACAAATTTAGTTCTAAACTGGGAAAAATGTCAATTTATGGTCACAGAAGGAATTGTACTTGGACATAAAGTTTTACAAATAGGGATGGAAGTTGATAAGGCAAAAGTGAAAATTATTGCTGAGTTTCAACCACCTACTACCGTTTCTGATGTAAGAAGTTTTCTGAGTCATGCTAGATTTTATAGAAGATATATAAAGTATTTTTCTAAAATTGCTAAACCTCTTTGCTATTTATTAGAAAAAGAAGCTAAATTTGAATTTAATGAAGATTGTCTAAATGCGTTCAATATTTTAAAAGAAAAATTAATCACTGCACCTGTCATTGTTGAACCTGATTGGAATAAACCTTTTGAATTAATGTGTGATGCAAGTGATTATGCAATCGGAGCTGTATTAGAACAAAAATATGAGAAAATTTTCAAAGTTATATATTATGCTAGCAAAACTTTAAATGAAACTCAAATAAATTACACTACTACTGAAAAAGAGCTGTTAGTAATAGTATATGCCTTTGATAAATTTAGACCATATCTTCTTGGAATGAATTGTATCGTACATACTGATCATTCAGCAATTAAATATTTAATGTCTAAAAAAGTTGCTAAACCAAGATTGATCAGATGGGTTTTACTTTTACAAGAATTTGATTTTGAAATAGTAAACAGAAAAGGAACTGATAACCAAATTGCTGATCATTTATCAAGAATTAAAAAAAATTAAGAAAATATAAACGAGAAAATCCCTGATGAACAGTTATATGTCATTCAAGGATTGCAAATGCTCTGGTATGTTGATATAGATAACTATTTGGTTAGCAATATTTTACCTTATGGGATGAATAACAAATATATTAAAAAATTCAAGAATAATTGTAAATCATATATTTGGGAAGATCCTCATTTATTTATAATAGGAAGAGATTCTGTGATTCGAAGATGTGTACCATATGAAGAAACTTTTGCAATAATTCAAAAATGTTATGATTCTGAATTTGGAGGACACTTTGGAGTAGTTAAAACCGCATTTAAAATTTTAAATTCTGGATTTTATTGGCCTAACTTATTCAAAGATGTTGGACATTATGTGAAAACTTATGATCGATGTCAAAGAATGGGAAATATATCCAGAAAAGATGAAATGCCTCTAAACTTTATATTAGAAATCGAAATTTTCGATGTATGGGGTTTAGACTTTATGGGACCTTTCATACCATCATCTGGAAAAATTTATATTTTATTAGCAGTTGATTATGTTTCAAAGTGGATCGAAGCTGTAGCTTTACCTAACTGTGATTCCAAAAGTGTTTCATATTTTTTAAAGAAATTGATTTTTACAAGATTTGGAATGCCAAGGATAATTATCACAGATGGGGGAAGTCATTTCAGAAATATAAGAATTCAATCATTACTGGAGAAATTCAGAATTAAACATAGAATTGTAACTGCTTATCATCCTCAAACAAGTGGAATGGCTGAAGTATCAAACAAAGAAATTAAAAGAATATTAGAGAAGACCGTTAATCCTAAAAGAACTCGACTGGGTTGATAGACTTAATTTCGCATTATGGGCTTATAGAACAACTTATAAGACACCTATCGGAATTTCACCTTATCGGTTAATTTATGGTAAACATTGTCACTTACCTCTCGAACTTCAAAATAAAGCTTATCGAGCGATAAAGGAGTTCAATTATAATTTGAATACCGCAGAGAAAAACGATTATTACAACTGAATGAAATGGAAGAGATAAGAAATGAGTCTTATGAAAATGCAAGAATTTATAAGGAAAGAATGAAGAAATTGCGTGACAAAAAGATTTCAAGGAAAATATTTGAGTCTGGATAAGAAGTATTATTATTCAATGCTCGTTTAAAATTTTTTCCTGGAAAATTAAAAATCTAAATGGGTGGGACCATTTATAATTGAGAATGTATACCCTTATGGAGCTGTGGATATTAAAGATCCAAAAACTCAAAAATTATTTAAAGTTAACGGATTAAGACTGAAGCCTTATATGGGAAAAATGAAATTAAATTATAAAGTGGCTTATGAGCTGAGTCTACCCGATTAATTCAATTAATTAGGTCGGGCTGACGACGTTAAACCAAGTGCTTTGTGGGAGACAACCCATATTTATTAGTGTGAGTTAAATTATTACTGTAAGGTTATGCCTTGGTCTTGACTAAATTTGTATATAACTTCTAGAAATAGAAGGCTAACAAGTCTGTATTGGCTTAAACTAAACATTATTTTGAAGTATATATAATTTGGACTTGGACCACTCCATGTTAAATGTGAGTAAAAAGAAGATCAAGTTAGCATTCATTTGTGATTGTTTGTAATTTGAATTTTTCATAATTGTGTTTGTGTGTTGATCATACCAATTTGTTAGACCTATTTTTACGATCGAGACTTACAAAATTTGACGAAAGGCGAATCATAGTCGATCATGGTTCCGGTGCCTAGGCGCCAAAAGTTGGCGCTTAGGCGCTAAAAGTTGGCACCTAAGCGCCAGAGTGGCCCGCGTATCGATGATCTGGAGCATAGGCACCAGATTCCAGCGCTTAAGCGCCACGATTACAGATCGTGTAAAAACCGAAAATTTTCAATTTTTCACACGAAATCTCTTTATATATAGCCTTATCTTCGTCCCCAATCCCATAGAAACCTTAATTTCGACCAGAGCAATCCATTTTGGAGGAGTTAAGAAGGATTTGGAGGTAATAGATAGAGGAAATCATGGAAATGTGGTAAGAGACAAATCTCCCAAAGATCCTCAGCCTTATTTTAATGGTTTTATTGTTGTTAGTGTGGAGAAATTGTTTAGTCGATTGGAGAATATTGAAGCGGAACTTCAAAGTATTGGCTATCATCTCCGTGAGATGTACCACCAATACGAACACTTGGAATGGCAAACCAAACTTCAATCTGATCATATGGTGGCCTATCATGACACTCAAGTAGAAATGTACGCGAAGAACAAGTGGATCGATGAAAAGACGGCTTTGGAATTTCTAAGGGCGTTGGTGTTCTATCCCTTCGGTCCTAGCGAACTTCATTGCGAAAGAGATGACAATTAAAGATCGGTGTTAAATAGATCTTATATGTGTTTTAGGTGTGATCGAGTCATGTGTTAGTGTGTTGAATATCAAATTTGTGTGTTTGCTTAATTGTTCAATGTGTGTTGTTGTATTTGAATATTTGCTTTGAATATGTTGTTGTTTGTGTTATTTATAAAACGATGAACCTTGATATAGTCTTGTATTGAAATTTATTGAATTTGGAATGGAAGTTATGGATTGGAATTGAAGAATTTGGATACATTTTTGTGGATCTAAACTATCATTTTAAATTGATTATGAAAATGTTTGGAGGATATAAATTGGATTAATACTCTCATAAGAGTAATTAGGAGTCAAATTTTATAAGATTTTGTGGAAAATATAAAATTTAAATCGAATTTTTGGAAAGGCAAGTCTGGCGCCTAGGCATCAGAATTCGGTGCCTAGGCGCCGGTTTGGCCTAAACCCGAAAACTCATCTTCTTAAACACTCCCATGCCATTTTTGACGCCTAAGCTTCCTTCTCCACTGGTTTTCGTGAAAATACCCCTATAGATCCCATTTAAAGCCGGATTTTCAAGTTTTTGAGCTTGAAATCACCCGATTTCTTCATCCCGAGGTCAGATCTACATTCTAAACTCATTATTTTTTATTTTCACCATGGATTTTGCTCTCATTGAGAAAAACCAAAATTTTGATAAAAAATTTTATTTTTAAAGTTAAATCCATGAAATTTTTAAGCTATTTCAGGTTTGAAAAGCTTAAATTATTTTATTTTCCTAGATCCGTTGAATTTATTTTACGTTTTTATTTCGCATTTAGATGGCACCCAAATCTAAGCGAGGAAAGGAACGAGAAAATTTTGATAGTTGCAAGTTCGTCACTGCTGCTACACACTTCCGATACAATGATTTTGCTACGACTCAAAAATTTATCTCTGAGCGAAGTTTTTACAATCCTGGAGGAAGAATTGAGGATACAATTGTTGCGCTCAACTAGCAACGATTCTGCTATTTCACTGCTGTTACCGTTATCCCGGTTGTTAGAGAGTTTTATGCTAATTTTGTGGATACTGTGAAATACGAGATTTTCGTCCGAGGAGTTGGAGTAGGATTCACTCCTGAACGTATCAATACTTTCTATGGCCTATCGCCAAACATTGAGTGCTATTACTCCGGATTATCTCCATCTGAGGGAGATTTGGATATGATCATTCCATGCCTGACTGATAGTACTGGAGCCTGAAAGATTCGGAACGGAAAAAGGGTCAATTTTTCATCTTCTAAACTTAATGGTGTTTCAAAGGCATGACACTACTTTATTTCTGCTCGTCTCCTTCCATCCAATCATCTAAGCTAGGTTACCAAAGATAGAGTTATCCTCAACTACTGCATTCAAGAGAGAAAGCCTATTGATGTAGGTGTCGGCCATTTTTTTTTATGAAATAATATGAAATTTTTAAATTTAAATTTAATGTATAATATAATTTTGATTTTGAAAACGATAATATATTTATTTTTATTTTGAAAATAACGAGACCAAATAGATCTCATATATCTAATAGTTTAAATAATTGAGCACGATACCATAAGTGACACATCATCCCGAAAGATGAGCGTATCACTTGTTAGTAGGCTTAACTATCTAAACTTAAAGATTTATGACTCTATTTTAGTCTGCGTATTTTATAACCGACAAATTCCCCTACTAATGCACAGATTTGACATGGTTTAGATTAATCTGAGTTCTTAATTCCCTATAGGGGCAAGCCCCTATAGTTAATTACATCTTAAGCAACCGAAGTCACCTAAGAAAACTCTCGATAAAGATCATGGGCTTCGTCTTCAAGAATATCAACGTTTAGGTTTTCACGATTGCTTGAAGAAAAATCAAAAGGGAAAGGCTCAATGTGGAACAGTTATTTTTAGAATTCAACTGAATGAAGAGTAGGAGATGTCAAAGATACTGAAGAAGCTTCAGTGACATTTCAAACTAACCTATAGTTGGGCTTTATATCTTTGAAAGGGAAATTGTGTTTATGTTTCAATCTTGCAAATTATTTAGATGATTTCAGATTTATATTTACATGTCATATGTAAATGACCCAAAAATATGAGAGGATTTATGTCATGCCAAACGACAACCTCGAAATCCTAAACAGTTTAGGACTTATATCGTACGATATACAATAGTACTAAGTCCTAAAAGATAATGTGAGGATTTACGCCGTATTAAATGACGACCTCGACGCCCTATAGATGTTATTTAAATCTACGAAAGTTTGATTGAAGATCATTCATTCGTCCTCTGTCGTCTCGTCTCGAGAAAAGAAAGAAAGGGAAAAGAGAAAAGAGAAGTCCATGCCTCGAACGGCCTATCCTAAGGCTATATATAAATATGTAAGAGAAGAAGTGACTAAAGTAGACATGTGTAATATAGGAAAAAACCATGCCCTAAATGGCCTATCTTAGGGTCATATGTAAGTATGCAAGAGAAATAATAATTAAAAAAAAACATGAGTATGTGTAAGTATGTACAATAATGAAAAGTAAAGGACCGCACAACAATATATAGTAAATAAAGTAAATGAGCTGTGCAGTAAAAAAAAATGTGTACCTGGCCAACTCTGTTGATGCCTCGAAAGCAAACTATTAACTACAAGTATCTGTATCATTAAGTTTAGTTATAAACATATGAAAAATCAAAGTGGGGAATAAGAATTCTATTTGATGATAGGCTTAGTCTATAGACTTCTTTTTTATATCACGATCCCACAGGCAACCCGAAGTATTGAAATCTCTGCATCAATCTCAAATAAAGTCACCAGCAAATCACCTTAGAGTAGGCAGTCCTAATCGCTACCATTTAATCGACGAGTGAACCAATGTGTAGTTTCTGAACTTTGAAAGTGTAGTATCTGTGATTGTAGTATCTGAATTCTTATGAGTGTAATATCTGATGTGTAGTATCTGGATTCTTATGAGTGTAATATCTGATGTGTAGTATCTGGTGTGTGATAATGTGTGATGTGTAATGTGTAGTAAATAGTGCATTGTGTGTAGTGTGTTATGTGTAGTGTGTTATGTGTTATTTAATATATGGTGTGTGTGTATGTGTGATATTTAAAATGTGGTATGTGTATGTGACATTTGATATGTAGTGTGTGTATGTGATATTTAATATGATATATGTGGTATGATGAGTTTGGCAATTATATGTGTTATGTTTGATGTGATGTGTTTGATGTGTTATGTGTGTGTGGTATTTGATTTGATGTGTTTGATGTGTTGTATGTGTTGAATTTGATTTGATGTGCTAGTATAGTATCTGATGTCGTGCAAGTGCAGTGTTTGTTGCTGTGCAAGTGTAATATTTGTTGTCGTAGTATCTACTACTGTATCAGTATAATACTGGGTGTTGTAGTATCTGTTGTTGATTCACAAATTTCTTAAAGGTAGGAATTAGAACTACCCAAACTATAGGATAAAATGGGCATCTAAAATTTGAGTATTGATTTCATTTCATTTTGTTTCAGCTATAAAAGTATGATTATTAAAGTCTTATGCATCAATACCTGTACCCCGCATTTCCAACTTATCACCCACTTTAATATTTCATATGTGTCTCCAAATAAATGATAGTTTGTTATTCAAAAAGAGGAAGGAAACGTATATAAATTCCCAAGATAAAGTCATATGTTAACATTTCTTTTATTTTAGCATCTATATCAGCTAATAACTCGCCATTCTCATGATATTAAGACTTATAAACAACATAAAATAGCTAATTATCAAGCCAAGCATTTCAAAATAAAATGGTTCACAACATAAGGCAAAAATGCTGCAACTTCCAAAGTGATTCAAAGCAATGATACCATTCAAAAAAATGCCCATTTAATGTAACTTTTCCTTTAACATGAATTATGCCAGAAAAGCACCGAATATTATACTTAACTTACATAGAAGAGTTACAAGAACTGCTGGAGCAAAACATAAGCCACTAGATTTAAGGCCTCGTCTACAAGCATTAACACCATTCCAATTCACCAAAGTGGTTCTAACAATTAGCCATATCCTCCAAAACTTTGTTCAATTGAGTAAAAATGCAAATGACAGCTTAAATAGTTACTCATTTTCTTTTGAAAAACAACACTTTTGATGTCTCAATAAATTCAAAGCAAAAATAAGCAGAACAGAAAGAAAGAAAGAAAGATATCTCATCTCGAAATAATTGACATTACAAGATCATACAAGATAAAAAAACAAGTACCAACTATTTACAAACTTTTAAATAGAACCGAACAAATTAAAGATCAATGCTTCTTAATATTTATACTGTTATTAAAGAATAGTGACAAGTTTATGTGCATATCTCATAGTCCTTATAAATTTGCATATGTGACACCTGAGATTTTATTTTATTTTATTTTTTAAAAAAAAAACTAATGTGCATCATTTGCAAATTCCATATTGAAGAAGCCGATAGCTTAATCAATTCAAAAAATTATGAAAGAATTCTCATAATCACATTTTAAGTGATATTATTCAATTCTGAAAAACTATAAATATATCATAAATCAATGTTTCAAATTCAAATAGCATAAAACTTAATCGCTTCCATACGATCAAACGAATTTTGTTATCTTGAAAAAAATAATTTGCTTTGAAACTTGAATAGAATAAGATAAAGTAGTAGAGATTTAGTCCGAAATGAAACTTCTGTATCAAGTCAAGCATCCATCAAGAAAAATTTACCCTCGTAAAAAAAAATGTAACAAATGGCGTGAAGCATGCCATAATTATAGGACAGTAAAAAAAATGCAGAAATCTTATCCAAAACTCCCACTAAATCAAAACAATAATAATTGAGATAGAGACCACAAGATAAAATCCCCATGAAAGAATGAAATAATTTCCTTCAGGACTATGCTTCCACAGCTTTAAATCAAATTCCAGGTAACATTCAAAGGAAGACTTACCTTCAGAAAGTGTGAAAGCCCAAAAGCAAAGATTAACAATAAATCCTAAATTTCACAAATGAATTACCAATTGCAGCAATCGTAAACCTCAGAGGAAGGAACAAACAGAAATACCAAATCGCAAGACAGAAGCATCAGTAGCATAAAAAAAAATTCAAATCAAGAATTCCACGGAAGTATATGAGATAGAACCTTATTTACATATTTAACGTATCCATAAGTACAAATGGTATGGATAACTCAAGTTTCAAACCAACACCTGAAAGCCTCCACTGATTTATGAAACAAAATAAATCTCAACTAATTCCATAAGAGAATAGGAGCACCAATATATATACAATAAACGGAAGTACCACAAAGAACCATCAATTCATTGATTAGTGATCGAGAATTTCATTTTTGACCTCCATTATCATATTAATTGTATAAAGAGCATTTAATCATAAAAAAAAACAATCTATGAGATAGCCAAAGAAGGAAAGAAATATATGGAGATTTACCTCCGAGCCTTACTGAATCAAATGTCTAAGGATAGAAGGCAGTGAAATAGCCTTTCAAAAGAAGATGGATCATTCACAAAGATTCACACTCCCAATGCCAATCCCTCCAGATATTCACTAAATCAAGAACTCTCTAGGAATTCACCAGCCCGAAATTCTTCCCTAGCGCACGAACCAAAATACTCACCCCAAATCCTCCCTTAAAGGGGTATTTATACCCGAAGAAGGGGAAAGACTTATCGGCGGTGAGAGACAAAACGGTGACGAGAACACCACCATAAGCAAGAAAACCGGCCAAGATCAGCAAGAAGGAAGGTTACCTTATGCATTTGGGCGGGAAAATCCGTTACAAACGGGCTACCGGCGGCAATCGGTGGCGAGGCTCGATTAGGGCACAAGAATGAAGAAAGAAACCGGTTAAGCCGGTCGAGAGAGGAGAAAGAGGAGGAAGCTTCGAGAATTCCGTTCGTAAGGAAGAAGAGAGGCGCAAGCCTAGGCTAGGGTTCGGTTCTCCACGAAGGAAGAAGGTGTGAGTTTTAGAATATATATATATATATATATATATATATATATATATATATATATATATATATATATATATATATATATTTTATATACATTTATTATCATTATTATTTTTTTATTTAAATTTTGTTGATTTACGCGCAATTCGAGCCGACTCAAAATCCTATCAAAATATATGTCCTTCCCGGCTAAAATCGACGTTTCGGACGCATCGGCGCGGTCCGTTTCGTCGTCCGGGGCCGTTCGGACAAGTTCGCCGACGGTCGCATCAATTTAAATCAAATTTACGCAACGTGGCAAAAATGAATTTATTTTGACCCGACCGAAGCCATTTAACGAGCAAATCGATGACCGGTCTTCACCTAAGCGAGAACCATAATCAAACATATTACTCGTGGCAAAAAGTCAAACGTCGCACGCAGTGGGGTCCACCTATGGCTTTCAAATCCCTATAGGAACTCATCAAGAGTTTCAATACGTCGACTTTTAATCGACTCAACTGGATGTCGAAGATTTTAGAGCCGTCCATATGAAACTTCAAGGAGCGAGGAGATGGCTTGAATTTCTAAATATGGTGGGTCTCAGTCTAGTCCTCTAAGAGAGTCCAAAATAGGAAAATCCTAAGGCTAGATCCTAGGCTTTAAGGAGAGGGAAAAGAAAGACCTCAAAAATGAGGTCAAAAAATGGATCCCCAAGTGCTGTATAAGCACGCCACGCCTATTGGCGTTGACCGAAATGATCAACCCAATCACAAATGAATGTTTAAGTAACCATACTTGAAACAAATCGAAGATCGAATTAGAGTTGAAGTGAAGTTACGTTCCCACTGGGATTAGCAGGTGTACCTTCAATTTATCACTGTGAGTTTGAATTTCCAAAATATGTGCAAAGACAGGATTCAGAAGTATGCCTCTGATCGCAGAGAACGTGCTGAGGAAGGAATAGGATAAAACCTATCTCAAAGAATATGAATGTATGCTGAGAAGGAATAGGACTAAGCCTATCCAAAGAATATGAATAAAAAATATGTATAAAAATTATGTATAAATAATATGTATAAACAATATGTATGCTGGATGGGAATCAAAATATAGGTATTGACCCCGAAATGAGAACTGGAATATGGGTACCAGCCTCGGAAGATGGGAATCGAATATGAGTATCGACCCGAGATGAGAACTGGAATATGGGTACTGACTTCGAATGAGAATCGGAATATGGGTACCGATCTCGAAAGATGGGAATCGAATATAGGTATTGACCCCGAGATGAGAACCGAACTATGGGTACCGACTCGAATGAGAATCGAATATGGGTACCGATCTCGAAAGATGGGAATCGAATATAGGTATCGACCCCGAGATGAGAACTCGGAATATAGGTACCGACCTCGAATGAGAATCGAATATGGGTACCGATCTCAAAAGATGGGAATCGAATATGAGTATCGACCCCGAGATGAGAACCGGAATATAGGTACTCGACCTCGGAATGAGAATCTAAATATGGGTACCGATCTCAAAAGATGGGAATCAGAATATGAGTACTGACTTCGGAACGAGAATCGAATATGGGTACCGATCTCAAAAGATGGGAATCGAATATAGTATCGACCCCGAGATGAGAACCTGAATATGGGTACACATCGAATGAGAATCGAATACGGGTACCGATCTCGAAAGATGGGAATCAGAATATAGGTACTGACCCCGAGAGAAATGTGATGTATTGTGTAAATTATGTAGGAATGTGATGATTCGTGTGTAAATGTGTGGGAATATGTAGAGATGTAGTGTTGAATATTGTGAGAATTATGAAATTTGTGGAATATACATACATACATACATATATATATATATATATATATATATATATATATATATATATATATATATATATATATATATATATATATATATATATATATAGAATTAGTAAGAGTATGAAACAAAACTCATATTATTTTATTTAGGATTTTGTTATCTCAAAATACTTTATTAGATATTTATTCATTTTTTTTCAAGAATTATTATATTTTTTATTTTACACATCGTTCTTGTCTCTTAGCCTTTTCAAAATTGCGGTAAACCAAATTTATTGGTTTTCGACAAACAATCACCCAAATTTGTTTTTAAACTGTCAAAAGAAATCTGACCATATTTGTTTGAAACTGAATATCATTTAATAGTGAATGAAATGCTGTCACATCAAATACAAAGCATGAAGAATATCTCTGTCATCATACGGTAACAGTCTGTACATATCTATATATTTCTTTTGCAATATCTTTGAATATCAAATCAAATATGTGTATTAATCTGAACGTCCATCGTTGTCTATCATGTACTTGAACGGTAAGCTGCATAGAGACTAGCCTCACCTTCAGCATACATCGGAGAATCTAGAAAGATCCTTCCCATATATAAAGAGGTGTGCTGACTTTAAACAACTTATAGTTCATACGGTCGAAGATTCTCTATTTCCGGATCAGATTTATAACGAAACGGCATCTTGTCCTCATTCATCCTCCTAAGGGTGATTGAAATCCTCTGGTACGACACGCCAGGAATACAATGTTTTGCCACGTCGGCACCATTTCCTTTTAGGATTAATACCGAGCCCACTGGTAAAGGAATTTCAACAGGTCCCTGAAATTCTCCATCTCCAACAATCTGAATTTCTGTATCAAACATAATATTGCATTCATTGACGAACGAGACAGTGCAGAAAGGTCTCCTGAAGTCATGGTGGTCAACATGTGGAGGAATACAGTCACCCTCCTTATATATATTTATAATACAACTGTTTGGAATGCAATCGGCAGGCAGCACCCGCCAGGCCACCATTCGTCTGATCATTTGCTTTATGAATGACGGTAAAGGATCGACTTCATCATGGCGAATTATACCAGGAGGATTACCTTCTCTATCTTTAGGGAAGTTGTAATAACACCCATACTGTACGGTGACTCGTCCCTTTCCACGTTTCCATTTTCTGGGCTCGGAGTAAGTTCTTCTTCTTAGGCGTCCAGCTTGTCCCATTTCTTGCTCGAGGATAACACAATCCACAATTTCTTTTTGTTCTCGCTCAGAAAATACATCAGTGTATAATTCTAAGCCTTCCAGTATATTAATGTATTTTTCCCTGGAATCTTTGAAAATGTTCGAAATTCTGCTTTCTTACTCTTTGATACTTTTCTAGTTCATGTTCTGGAATAATTTGCAACCGGCGTGGCCTATCCACAAACTGCGGCACATATGGCACAACTTCCATATTCTTTTTCTCGATCTCCTTCTTCTGAAGAGTAGGTTTCGGTACAGTTTTATCTGGCTTTGGTAGGATTACCTCAACGGGTCGACTTGGAATTCTTTCTTTCAACACGGCCGCCATCCTTTCGACAACAGCTTCATCTTCTCCTTGTTCTTTCATCTGTTCCAACATCTTGTGAATGCGTCGGTTTTGATTCCATTTCTGACTGTGAGTAAGTGTTGCCTTTCCTTCCAACTGATCGTTGGTAGGGATAGCACCAACAAGCTCGCCTTCGGAGGTCATCACCATTGAACTAATCTTGTTAGTTGTAGTATAATATGCTTCAAACTCATTTTTTTTCCTCTTTTTCCAAAAAGAACGTTGATCTTTGCTTTTGAATGTTAATATGGGTTTCTGACCACGGAATGCCTCCTGATTCACAATCGTCAAAGCTGAGCTTTCAAACTCCAAATTCACTTGTTCGAAATCCAGATCGAACTCTATAATTGCTCCTTCTTCAATCTTCTCTTTGTTCAGGGCGAAACCAAGTCCATTCTTAAAGACAAAAATTAGCCTTCCTTCTGACATTTTCCTGCACAAACACAAGAAAATTGTCAGCATGTCAGGCTGGGCTAAGCAAGAACAATATGTATCAATCTGGAATATATCTGTTTTAATTTATATATATATATATGTGTATATATACATATTTTATTTATTTATTTATAAATATAAGGCTTATTATGAAGATTGAAATTCATATGAAAGGAACGTGAATGATAATCAGATTACGTTTTAGAATATATTAATTCTATTACAGATTGAAAAGGAAAATTTTTATTCAACAATCTTATTTCAAATTTAAGTTCGGACCCAATTACAATTGAGGTGTCAGTGCTTCTAAGAACAAGACTTTATTTCTAAAGTTTGCTCTTTTGAAACATCACGACACATAATATTTCTTTAAGTAACGCCCATTAATAGGGAGCATAAGTCTTTCCCTCGACAGCTCACTAACCGGTATGATCCTCCGAGTAAACTTTCTCCACCACAAACGGACCTTCCCAAATTGGTTCGAATTTTCCACCTATCTTGCGATGTGCAAGGATAGGTCTTTTGAGAACAAGTATAAGGTCACCAACTTTGAAAGACCTGGGGCGGATCAGTTTATCATGTGCTTGAATCATTTTAGCTTGATACAATTCCAAATTTTGTTGTGCTAATAGTCGTCTCCCTTCCAAATTTTCCAGCTCTTCCAGACGAAGTTTAGCATTTTCTTCAGTAGTAATTTTGTTGGCAACAACAATTCTGAGAGACGGAAGTTTCACTTCTAAAGGAAGAACGGCTTCGGACCCGTACACGAGGGCATAAGGAGTAGACTGTGTTGGAGTTCTGAATGTTGTTTGGTAGGCCCATAAGGCTTCTAATAACTGCTCGTGCCAATTTCTCTTATTTTCATTTAGAGTTTTCTTTATAATTTGGACGAGATTCTTATTAAAAGCCTCGGCCAGGCCGTTTGCTCGAGGATAATATATTGTAGAGTAGCGCCAATCTATTCCATGCCTTCTGACAAAATTATTAATTTTTGTACTTTTGAATGCGGACCCATTATCCGAAATTATTCTGCGTGGTACGCCAAAACGATAGACGACTTGATTTTTGAAGAATTGTAACACGTGATACGCTTTCACTTCTCTGAGCGGTACAGCCTCTGCCCATTTTGAAAAGTAATCGATAGCCGCTAAGATAAATCGGTGTCCTTTTGAGGATGGAGGATCTATAGGACCCACCACATCTGTGCCCCAACACTCAAACGGCCACGACGCGACCGTCGGGTGGAGCACATTAGGGGGTTTGTGTAAGACCACTCCATTTATCTGACCTTGATGGCAACTTTTGGCGATTTTCATACAATCGGTCATCATCGCAGGCCGGTAGTATCCTAGCCTTTTGATTTTCATTTTCATTTTAGGACCTGACTGACGAGCGCCACAAAGTCCTGAATGTACCTCCTTCACGATTTCTGAGCTTCCGCGTCGTTTAAGCATCTCGACCACATTTGATCGAAGGATCTTCGATAAAGAACATTATCAATTAAAGCATAAGACAATGCTCTTTTCTTTATCTGATGAGCTGATAACTTATCATCTGGTAGTTTTCCAGCCTGTAAATATTCTATAAAGGGTTGACGCCAATCTTTTGTAATTTCAGTAACTGTCGCTACTATTTCTTCTTTATTTAATTTGTTTAACGTATCTGTATCGATTTGAGACAAAACTTGAAGTCCTTGTACTGTTATCTCAATAGAATCTTCCTGTAGACATGCAAATTCCTTAGCAAGTTTAGCTAGAGCATCTGCAAGAGCGTTTTCTCCTCTCGGAATTCTGTATAGTGTCACATTAGGAATTCGTTCTAACAATTTCATTACACAACAGTGATACTGTTCCAACCTGGGCTTTAAAATTTTATACTGGCCAGCGACTTGTTGAATTATTAATTGTGAATCTCCATAGATGTTGATGTCAGTTATATCTAAGAGTATTGCTAATTGTAATCCTGTTATCAGAGCTTCATATTCTGCCTCATTATTTGTACATGGCTCTGTTAAATGATAAGCATATTTCAACATTCCTCGTTCTGGTGTAATGAATATCAATCCAATCCCTGCTTTACCGGGTATTATCTTTTGTAGTTCTTTATTCTTTTGTGCTGAAGAGGCTCCATCAAAATACAATTCCCAACGTCGAGTATTGGAATTTTCCAAAGTCATTATCTGTTCATCCGTAGATCGTCATTAAGAAGAGAGTCACTCGGTAACGGATGTGCCGCAAGAAAATCTGCTAGAATCTGTCCCTTTATAGCTCGAAGCGGAACAAAGGTAATGTCAAATTGCAATAATATCATGGCCCATCTTGCTAACCTACCGGAAAGCGTTGGTCGAGCTATCAAATATTGCAACGGATTAAATTTTGAAATCAAATTGATCTTGTGAGAGAGCATGTAATGTCGGAGTTTCTGAACTGCGAAAATTAAAGCCAAACAATGCTTCTCAATTGGCGGATACTTTACCTCCGCTGGTATTAGACAACGACTTAAGTATTATAGAGCATTTTCTTTACCCTCATCATCGACCCGAGCTAGCAGAGCTCGAGGAGTCGTCTAAAGCCGCGTATAAAGTATTAAAGGCTTACCCGGGATCGGGTCGCTAGTACAGGAGGTGTCATTAGATATTGTTTAATGCTTTCAAATGCATATTGACATTTATCGTCCCAAGTAAACTTGGCATCTTTTTTAGTCAATGCAGAGAAAGGTTGACACCTTCCCGACAAATTAGAAATAAAGCGTCTTAGATATGCCAACTTCCTCGAAAAGATCGTAATTACTTTAAGTTCTTAGGGGGTGGCATTTCCAAAATTGCTTTTATTTTCTCCGGATCAATTTCAATCCCACGGTGACGAACAACAAACCCTAAAAATTTCCCAGAAGTCACACCAAATGCAAACTTCAAAGGGTTCATTTTAAGGTTAAATTGTCGTAACCGTTCAAAAACAATTCTCAAATCGTACAGATGATCTTCCTTCTATTTACTTTTGATAACCAAATCATCCACATAACATTCCACTTGATTGTGAGTGAGGTCATCAAAAATTCTGGTCATTACTCGCTGATATGTTGCTCCTGCATTTTTTAACCCAAAAGACATTACCTTATAGCAGTAAACCTAATTGGCGTTCTGAAAGCTGTAAATTTTTCATCTTCTGGAGCCATCTTGATCTGATTATAACCGGACGACACATCCATAAAAGAGAAAATGGCATGAGATGATGCGATATCAACCATCAATTCTGGAATAGGAAGCGGAAATTCGTCTTTTGACATGCCTTATTTAAATCCCCGAAGTCTACACAAATTCGGATTCGACCATTCTTTTTCTTAACAAGTACTATGCTGGCAAGCCATGTAGGATATTGCTCTTCTCGTACGAATTTGGCATCTATCAGCTTTTTGACTTCCGTTATGATTTTTTGTTCAATATCCAAGCGCATCCTTCTTAGAGCTTGCTTAACTAGAACTGCAGCAGGATCTAAACCCAATTTATGTACTGCCACATCTGAGGCTAATCCTGGCATTTTATTATAACTCTAAGCAAAACAATCTTTAAATTCAGTCAACAACTTAATCATGCCTCGTAGCTTCTTCTTCATTAAGTAGGGAGCTAATGAAGGTTAGCCTTGGTTCCTTTTCGATCCCTAAGTTAACCTCTTTCAGCTCATCTATCGTTGATTTAATCTCTTCTTCAAACTCTGGTGAGGCATCATCAACTAAAGAATCTTCGTAATTATCCAAAGTTTCCCAACATTCTTCATTTTGTTCATTGGTAACAACTAGGCAAAATTCCACATCATCAACCGGTCCTACCGTGCCAAACCCAAGACCTTGTTTAGAATTGAATGTACGATTGTTATTATTCCAAAGTTTTTCAAAATAATGCGATTGATCTTTTGACCATTACTTAGGTACCATACCACACTGTGCAAGATTTTGAACACAATGAGAATACCATTCAACGGGTAATTCCATTAATTCTGAAGAAAGATCATTTTCTAGTTTTACATTAGTTTCAGAATTAGAAGATGCAGAGCCACGATGAAATTTTATTGGTTTTCCAACAGCACTATGTACTTCTTTGACCGTCAAACCCTCAACTTTATGAGTATAAATTGGGGTAAGGGCCATAGTTTCTACATAGCGATTGATTCGATCGTACATTAAACTATGTTCACACTTTACTTCATCCTCTAAGCTGATTTGGAACTAGGGTCTCCTTTGTTTAATTGTGATTGCATTTTTATTAATTTTTTCATCTTCAGAACTGTCTTCCAAACCAATGTTGATAACTGGATTCTTCGATTCAATAATCCTATTGTTCCTTCCTTGACCTCGTCCCCGGCCTCGACCTCGGATGCAAGTTCTGGAGGAACTCCCACCCTCTTGTTGTAAAGGGGTGATGCAAGATTGTTGAATTGGTGTTGAATAATCTTGTCTTCGTATACTTTCTGGATTTTCTGTTCTATTTGCAACAACATCTCGAGATAAAACAGTCTTTTTCGGAGGAGTGTAGTAAGCAGCATCTTCATGAATACCTATTTCATGAATAGAAAACGGTTGCAAATCCCCTTTTATACAGTATTCTTGTCCTTCCTGGCAGTACTTTATACATTGATGTAGTGATGAGGGAACCAATCTATTTTCGTGAATCCAAGGTCGGCCTGCAAGAGCATTAAATGATGTTTCGTAGTCAATGATATGGAATTTTGTAGTTGTCGCCAATTCACCGATTCTCAACAAGAGAGTTATCGATCCCAAAGCTCTTTCTCCTTTCTGATTAAAACCCCTTAACATCATTCTATCGCTGGTCAGCTGTCTTGCATCAATATCCAAATAGGCTAGCGTTCGCAAATTCATTATATTAATGGATGCTCCCGGATCCACTAATACTCTAGATAGCATGGAATTACCAATATTGACAGAAATATACAGCGGACGATTATGATCAGCAGTGCCAAGCAATAAATCATCATCTGTAAAAGTTATCTTTGTCTGTCCCCTCAATGAACAAACCTCATCCAAGGAACTGCCAGTGAGTTGAGCTAAACAAATGTCTGGATCAAGCAAAGCTTTCACCAAAGCTTCTCTCATCACCTTCGATAAGATCGCAGCGTCGTATATACTCAACTTAGCTGGTAACTTCCTAAGATGGGCTAGTACATTATAATCCACTTTATTGTTTGGCATTTCGTCTTCTTTTTGAGCAAGCACTTCATCAATTGGTGGAGCTGGATTATCCATTTGTTTTCCTTTATCTTTCGGACCCACTCTCGGAGGTAATATTTTTCCGCTTCTCAAATTTATTTCGGTTATCTCTTCTGAGTCCGGAATTAATTCGTAAATTGTAACCTCAGGAATTGAAGTAGCTGATTCTTTCAAGACTTCTTCTGAATCAGAAAATTCTAGCTCTATTGCAATTGGCGATCCTTGAAACTCTAGAATAAGTGTTTCATCCTCCATACGACAGCTGTCATTATCTGTATCCTTTTCTGAATCATTATTGCACATGTCAATGTTCTGTACGATTTGAGAATTATTATTATGATTGAAATTAGTATCGGAGTTAGATTGGTTATTGTCAATCACATCATCAACAGAAACAACCAAAACATAGCCGAAATCAAATTCCATAGTATTACGTGCTCCTGGTGGAGCGAAGAAGAAATCATACAAAGTCAACGGTTTGAGAAATTTCTCTCCCAAATCTGTAACAACTAATCTCTGACCAACGACCCTCATCTTCTGACTCGACTTTTCAATCCTTTCTTCTATAACTTGTTCATTCTTCTCTGAGATTTATTTTCTACTCCAATCAATAACACCGGCTCAAGCAAGCTCTGGATCTTGAATTACAACATTGTGTTGAAGCATTCGGAACCGACTCAATATCTTCTTTCAAGATTTAGTCCATACCGTACTCCATCCATCATTGGTTGTATATGGATCAATTGGAACAATAGGATCGACCGAGATTGTATTGATCGAACCTTTTTCAGGTTCTCTCATATACTCTTTCGGGATTGTGACGTTCCCTCTCATGAGATTATTTTCCAACCAATTCTTGAAAACAAAACAATTTTCTATAGTATGTCCGATCATTCTGTGATATGGGCAAGTATAGCGGATGATCTTTCTTATCAACCTCTTCGAGTTTCTTAGGTTCGAGTAATTTGAACTCAGCTTTCTTAACCAAATTCCGAAACATCTTGTCAACTGCTTCATCTTTGAAAGAATATACCCTACTTAATCGTTCCGCTAGAGACAGAGCTGGTTTCTCATTCGTCAGGGGAGGTCTTTGTCGTGAAGATTGTGGATTATACTGCTGAAGCAGTTGATGAGTCTGTCGAGGTTGTTCTGTCTTTATCTGTATTGGTTGTTTGTCTTTATCAATAGTTGCAATGATCACAGCATCTTTTCTCAAAAGCTTTTACTGGTTTCTGTTTCTCAATCTTTTCAATAAAACCAAGTTGTTTCGCTTCTTGTAGACTTGCAGCTTTACTGAGCAATTTTTCAAACGTCTTGATCGTAAATCCTTTAAGGAGGAATGCTACCGGTCCATGAATACTCTTCAATAAAATTTCAATTGCATGTTGTTCTTTGAGCCGAGGCTCGCACTTCATGCTCGAATTCCTCCATCGCGTAATATATTCCACCAATGTTTCGTCCGGTTTTTGTTTCTCAACCACAAGATCACCAACGGTGATATGGTGTTGAGCTCCAACAAACCGTTTAACGAAAAGATTTTCTAATTCTGCGAAAGTCTTGACCGATCCATTCGGTAATTCTGCATACCAATCAAAAGCAACACCTGAGAGGCTACTCACAAATTGTCGGAACAATAGTGCATCGTTTCCTCCTGCATTACAAGAATCGGCCCGAAAATGCGCGACATGTTGTCATGGATTTCTCGTTCGTCAAAAGTTTTAAACAAAGGTGGTACGAAGCCTTTGGCGTATTGAACGACATCGAATTCTTCGAGATAAGGTCTACCCTTCAGAATTGACGCTCCTCCTTTAGATTGTGCCAAGGCTTCTCTCACCTGTTGTTCTATTAAACTCTTGATATCCTTTTCTGGTATGGTGGTTGGAACAGAATCTTTCCTGGGCTGTTCTTCATTATTATTGGAAGTTGATTCTTTATTATTATCGGCAATCTGAATTATTTCTGGTTGATTTACCTCAGCAGGAGCCACCATTGGAGTCTGAGGTTGACTTTGTAAAGTCATAATTGCAGCCATCATTTCTTCCATTTTTCTTTCCATCCGTTCAATTAATTCATCTTTATCTCGAATAATTCCTCGTAATGTTTCAATAACGTTTTCTTCAGCTGGTACCGGAGCTTCTCGTATATTTGAGGATGCTCTAGTTTCGACAACATTTATCTCAGCAAAATCTTCATCCATATAATCTGTCAAATCTTCTTCATCATTTGATTCTTCATTCTTTTCCTGTATAACCGCCGAATATCTTCTCTTAACCTTTTTAATTTAATTTCAATTGAGTTCACCTTATTCATTGGATCAATATGGGATGTTTGACAACTGACCCCTTCTACAGCAGCTTCCAGAGTACTAATTATCTTCTCGGGACTAGAATCATTCTTCTTATCATTGACTTTGGGCTTCTCTATAGGTATTGGTTCAATAGCCTTAGGTTGCCACACCATTTTCTTTAGCGTTGGTGCTTTAAAACCAAATGGCTTACTAAAAGCACTAACACGTCTAGAAGTGGTGTGCTCCCTAGTCTGAGAACCAGATACTGTAGTAGACAACCCTTTACCGTTTATCGGAGTCTCCTTTCGTAACGAACTTCCGTGATCTAATTGGAGAAACTATCCTCGGTCCAAGATGAGATTTTGCGCAGTTGACGTTCCATGACTTTCTGATGGGTGGTGATGATATGATCTGTAGAAGTAACTATACGTTTTCCCAGACGTAACTTAGCAGAAACACGGGGCTGTAATGTCTCTTTCCTTCGATCAAACTTATGATGTCGATGACTTGGTTTATCTCCTTTTAAGATCTCAGCTTGTATATGCAGCGGAACAACACACCCAATTTTCTTCAGTATTTCAGCAACTGAACAACGCTCTCTCTGAGCCAATCTTTCAAACACACGACGAATTTCAGAGAAAGGAGCAGGCTTCTTTTTTCTCTCATTCTGACGACGAGATGATACCGGTAATGCAGCAGCAATTTTTGAAACGTCTTCTTCAGCGGGGGCAACGGACAAAGGATGAAACCTGCTACCTCTAAGAAGAGGTGAGGTTTCAAGGAGTCCAGTTTCCTCCTCCAATACTTCCACAGGAACCGTAACCTTAGCGGCTTCCAATCTCGATTTTAGCTATTTTCCTGTTTCTGTTTCTCCTTTGTGTTCTAGTCAAAGACACGTACTTAGAATCGGACCCAATTTCAAAAATGACGGTAGCGAAGTGAAAGCCAAATTTTCTCTAATTATTGGTTCATCGGCCATCAGTACACTTTTCCCTTTTGCTAATGCCGAAGTAACAAGCAGACGTAGCAACAACCAAATCAACAGAGCAACAGAAACATTCTTCGGATCGACCTCAATGGTTTTAGTAACAGATTTCACAAGCAACAAGCAGGATTATTTTCAACCAATACTCGCTTCGCAGGAGGAAATTCATCAACGTACCTCATGTTGAATTCTACAATGTGCTCCACCGACTTATTTGCCTCGCATTTCACTATCGCGACCGGAATACTTACAAACTTGATCTCAACGTCGTCAAACCCTCGACCAAACTTCGATCATCGTCCTGTCAAGTAATTGATTCTTATTAACAACAATATCTTTTCCAAGATAGCGAAGGAGAAGATCAATTTCGGGAAGACATTTCTGTCATCGAGAATAAACATCAAGATTAACCGGTGCCCTTTTCAGGTCTTATCCGAACAAATTATAGAAAGTTTTAATTAGTTAAATTATTTAAAATTAAGGTAAAGCAAATACAAAAAGTATAGGATCCAATCTGAGATTGAAGGACTCATATAAAAGATTAAATTCACATCGAACTCACTTCAGTAAATCGCTACTAACCTACCACACCTATTGGAGGTCCACCCCACTTTTAAGATTTCAAGATTCTCGGAACCTCTCTCGTTTAAGGATGATTAAACAAGGGCTCCGTAATCAAAAAGGAGTTGACAATATTTGCTCAAGGAAGAAATGAGCGAAGCACATCAACGGAAGAATGATAATCTGGCCCACAAGTGATATGGGCACACTATCGATGTATGAAGACAAATCCTCATGATCTAAAATGGAGAGAAGAATTAATCCCCAACGGAGTCGCCAGAAATTGTCGGCCATTTTTTTTATGAAATAATATGAAAATTTTTAAATTTAAATTTAATGTATAATATAATTTTGATTTTGAAAATGATGATATATTTTTTTTTTATTTTGAAAATAACGAGACCAAATAGATCTCATATATCTAATAGTTTAAATAATTGAGCACGATACTACAAGTGACACATCATCCCGAAAGATGAGCGTACCACTTGTTAGTAGGCTTAACTATCTAAACTTAAAAGCTTATGACTCTATTTTGGTCTGCGTATTTTATAGCCGACAAATTCCCCTATCTAATACACAGATTAGACAGGGTTTAGATTAATCTGGGTTCTTAATTCCCTATAGGGGCAAGCCCCTATAGTTAATTACATCTTAAGCAACCGAAGTCACCTAAGAAAACTCTCGATAAAGATCATGGGTTTCGTCTTCAAGAATATCAACGTTTAGGTTTTCACGATCGTCGAAGAAAAATCAAAGGGAAAGGCTCAATGTGGAACAGCTTATATTTCGAATTCAACGAAATGAAGAGTAGGAGATGTCGAAGATACCGAAAGAACTTCAGTGACATCTCAAACTAACCTATGATTGGGCTTTATATCTTTGAAAGTGAAATTGTGTTTATGTTTCAATCTTGCAAATTATTTAGATGATTTGGGATTTATATTTACATGTCATATGTAAATGACCCAAAAATATGAGAGGATTTATGTCGTGCCAAACGACAATCTCGGAATCCTAAACAGTTTAGGACTTATATCGTACGATATACAATCGTACTAAGTCCTAAAAGATAATGTGAGGATTTACGCCGTATCAAACGACGACCTCGACGCCCTATAGATGTTATTTAAATCTACGAAAGTCTGATTGAAGATCATTCATTCGTCCTCCGTCATCCGTCCAAGAATAAGCAATCGAAGAGAAAACATGCCTGCCTCGATCAGAGGAAGATGAAAAAGGAGAAAAGAGAAAACCATGCCTCGAATGGCCTATCCTAAGGGTATGCATAAATATGCAAGAGAAGTAAGTGATCAAAGTAGTACATGTGTAATATAAGAAAAAACCATGCCCTAAATGGCCTATCCTAGGGTCATATGTAAGTATGCAAGAGAAATAATAATTAAAAAAAACACGAGTATGTGTAAGTATGTACAATAATGAAAAGTAAAGGATTGCACAACAATATATAGTAAATAAATTAAATGAGCTGTGCAGTAAAAAAAATGTGTACCTGGCCAACTCTGTTGATGCCTCGAAAGCAAACTAATAACTACAAGTATCTGTATAATTAAGTTTAGTTATAAACATATGAAAAATCAAAGTGGGGAATAAGAATTCTATTTGAGGATAGGCTCAGCCTATGAATTCTTTTATATCACGATCCCACTGTGCAACCCGAAGTATCAAGTCTCGTATCAATCTCAAATAAAGTCACCTGCAAATCACCTTAGAGTAGGCAGTCCTAATTCCTACCATTTAATCGACGAGTGAACCAATGTGTAGTATCTGAACTTTGAAAGTGTTGTATTTGTGATTGTAGTATCTAAATTCTTATGACTGTAATATCTGATGTGTAGTATCTGGATTCTTATGAGTGTAATATCTGATGTGTAGTATCTGGTGTGTGATAATGTGTGATGTGTAATGTGTAGTAAAAAGTGCATAGTGTGTAGTGTGTTATGTGTAGTGTGTTATGTGTTATTTAATATATGGTGTGTGTATGTGTGATATTTAATATGTGGTATGTGTATGTGACATTTGATATGTGGTGTGTGTATGTGATATTTAAAATGATATATGTGGTATGATGAGTTTGGCAATTATATGTGTTATGTTTGATGTGATGTGTTTGATGTGTTATGTGTGTGTGGTATTTGATTTGATGTGTTTGATGTGTTGTATGTGTTGAATTTGATTTGATGTGCTAGTATAGTATCTGATGTCGTGCAAGTGCAGTGTTTGTTGATGTGCAAGTGTAATATTTGTTGTCGTAGTATCTGTTACTCTATCAGTATAATACTGAGTGTTGTAGTATCTGTTGTTGATTCACAAATTTCTTAAATGTAGGAATTAGAATTACCCAAACTATAGGATAAAATGGGCGTCTAAAATTTGAGTATTGATTTTATTTCATTTTGTTTCAGCTATAAAAGCATGATTATTAAAGTCTTATGCATCATTGCCTGTACCCCGCATTTCCAACTTATCACCCACTTTAATATTTCATATGCGTCTCCAAATAAATGATAGTTTGTTATTCAAAAAGAGGAAGGAAAAGTATATAAATTCCCAAGATAAAGTCATATGTTAACATTTCTTTTATTTTAGCATCTATATCAGCTAATAACTCGCCATTCTCATGATATTAAGACTTATAAACAACATAAAAATAGCTAATTATCAAGCCACGAATTTCAAAATAAAATGGTTCACAACATAAGGCAGAAATGCTGCAACTTCCAAAGTGATTCAAAGCAATGATACCGTTCAAAAAAATGCCCATTTAATGTAACTTTTCCTTTAACATGAATTATGCCAGAATAGCACCAAATATTATACTTAACTTACATAGAAGAGTTACAAGAACTGCTGGAGCAAAACATAAGCCACTAGATTTAAGGCCTCGTCTGCAAGCATTAACACCATACCAATTCACCAAAGTGGTTCTAACAATTAGCCATATCCTCCAAAATTTTGTTCAATTGAGTAAAAATGCAAATGACAGCTTAAATAGTTACTCATTTTCTTTTGAAAAACAACACTTTTGATGCCTCAATAAATTAAAAGCAAAAATAAGCAGAACAGAAAGAAAGAAAGAAAGATATCTCATCTCGAAATAATTGACATTACAAGATCATACAAGATAAAAATAGAAGCACCAACTATTTCCAAACTTTTAAATAGAACCGAACAAATGAAAGATCAAAGTTTCTTAATATTTCTACTGTTATTAAAGAACAGTGACAAATTTATGTGCATATCTCATAGTCCTTATAAATTTGCATATGTGACACCTGAGATTTTATTTTATTTTATTTTATTTTTAAAAAAACTGATGCACATCATTTGCAAATTCCATATTGAAGAAGCCGATAGCTTAATCAATTCAAAAAATTATGAAAGAATTCTCATAATTACATTTTAAGTGATATTATTCAATTCCGAAAAACTATAAATATATCATAAATCAATGTTTCAAATTCAAATAGCATAAACCTTAATCGCTTCCATACGATCAAATGAATTTTGTTATCTTGAAAAAAATAATTTGCTTTGAAACTTGAATAGAATAAGATAAAGTAGTATAGATTTTAGTCTGAAATGAAACTTCTGTATCAAGTCAAGCATCCATCAAGAAAAATTTAACCTCGTAAAAAAAATGTAACAAATGGCGTGAAGCATGCCATAATTATAGGACAGTAAAAAAATGCAGAAATCTTATCCAAAACTCCCACTAAATCAAAACAATAATATTTGAGATAGAGACCACAAGATAAAATCCCCATGAAAGAATGAAATAATTTCCTTCAGGACTATGCTTCCACAGCTTTAAATCAAATTCCAGGTAACATTCAAATGAAGACTTACCTTCAGAAAGTGTGAAAGCCCAAAAGCAACGATTAACAATAAATCTTAAATTTCACAAATGAATTACCAATTGCAGCAATCGTAAACCTCAGAGGAAGCAACAAACAGAAATTCCAAATTGCAAGACAGAAGCATCAGTAGCATAAAAAAAATTTCAAATCAAGAATTCCACGGAAGTATATGAGATAGAACCTTATTTACATATTTAACGTATCCATAAGTACAAATGGTATGGATAACTCAAGTTTCAAACCAACACCTGAAAGCCTCCACTGATTTATGAAACAAAATAAATCTCGACTAATTCCATAAGAGAATAAAAGCACCAATATATATACAATAAACGGAAGTACCACAATGAACCATCAATTCATTGATTAGTGATCGAGAATTTCATTTTTGACCTCCATTATCATATTAATTGTATAAAGAGCATTTAATCATAAAAAAACAATCTATGAGACAGACAAAGAAGGAAAGAAAGATATGGAGATTTACCTCCGAGCCTTACTGAATCAAATGTCTAAGGATAGAAGGCAGTGAAATAGCCTTTCAAAAGAAGATGGATCCTTCACAAAGATTCATACTCGCAATGACAATCCCTCCAGATATTCACTAAATCAAGAACTCTCTAGGAATTCACCAGCCCGAAATTCTTCCCTAGCGCACGAACCAAAATACTCACCCCAAATCCTCCCCGTAAAGGGGTATTTATAGCTGAAGAAGGGGAAAGACTTACCGGCGGTGATAAACAAAACGGTGACGAGAACACCACCATAAGCAAAAAAAACGGCCAAGATCAGCAAGAAGGAAGGTTACCTTATGCATTTGGGCAGGAAAATCCGTTACAAACGGGCTACCGGCGGCAATTGGTGGCGATGCTCGATTAAGGCACAAGAATGAAGAAAGAAACCGGTTAAGCCGGTCGAGAGAGGAGAAAGAGGAGGAAGCTTCGAGAATTCCGTCCGTGAGGAAGAAGAGAGGCGCAAGCCTAGGCTAGGGTTCGGTTCTCCACGAAGGAAGAAGGCGTGAGTTTTAGAATATATTTTTTTTTATACATTTATTATCATTATTATTTTTTTATTTAAATTTTGTTGATTTACACGCAATTCGAGCCGACTCAAAATCCTATCAAAATATATGTCCTTCCTGACTAAAATTGATGTTCCGGACGCATCGGCGCCATCCGTTTCATCGTCCGGGGCTGTTCGGGCAAGTTTGCCGACGGTCGCATCAATTTAAATCAAATTTGTGCAACGTGGCAAAAATGAATTTATTTTTACCCGACCGGAGCCATTTAACGAGCAAATCGATGACCGGTCTTCACCTAAGCGAGAACCATAATCAAACATATTGCTCGTGGCAAAAAGTCAAACATCTCATGCAGTGGGGTCCGCCTATGGCTTTCAAATCCCTATAGGAACTCATCAAGAGTTTCAATACATCGGCTTTTAATCGACTCAACTGGATGTCGAAGATTTTAGAGCTGTCCATATGAAACTTCAAGGAGCGAGAAGATGGCTTGAATTTCTAAATATGGTGGGTCCCAGTCTAGTCCTCTAAGAGAGTCCAAAATAGGAAAATCCTAAGGCTAGATCCTAGGCTTTAAGGAGAGGAAAAAGAAAGACCTCAAAAATGAGGTCAACAGTAGGGAGCATTATTTATGATTCTATAGAGACTACTGCTTATTCTAGCACTTCTATTGGATTTGGTTTTTCATCTCTGATCTATTCTCTATGTGAAAATGCTGGAGTAGTTGCTGAGCTTTCTGAGGAAAATCTCAAGTCGACAAAGCCTATAGGAAGAGAGAGCATCAGTATCTCTGATCGACTTTGAGGTAAGAGTTCTACTGCACCTTTTGGTTCATTACCTACTTCAGGTAGAGCTTCTACTTCTAGACCATGTACTTCTGTTGAGCCACCATCTACTTTTTGGGAAACCATGCATGATAAGCTTATAGAGCAGCAAAATAAGTTATTACTAACTCATTGTAGAGTAGATACAATCGATAAGTAGATCAATCATCTTTCTGAGTATACACAAAGAAAGAGTGATTACATTGCTGAGTATTCTGAGTCTTTAGTCAGATTTCTGAAGGGTGAACACGATGTTCAGTTCCCTACTTGTCCGAGATATTCACCATATGTTGATCCGAAGGATATGGAGTTTTCTTTTGGTGATGACGATGATGAAGCTACAGATAGTGATTAGTAGCTTGACTTACCTCTAGATATGTGTTGATTCTGTTTTAAATGTGTTTTTTGTTTCTTGTGTTATTTAGTGTGATGTTATTTGTTAGTGTTGATGTGAAATTTTTATGTTGAAACTGTTTTTAGATTATCTGATGCGTGTTTAAGACTGAAATATGAATGAATTTTTATAAAAGTTTATTTCTGTTTCAGCCTAATGTTTAGTGTTCATGAATAGTTAGTAATTTTGCATGTTCAAAAATAAAAATAAAAAGTAAGTAAATAAAAAAAAAAAAGATTTTTTAGAAATTAATTCCTGCTCTATAAATTTTTTTTATCTATGCTTAATCATTTCTGTTATATTCATATTAAAGCATGTGTAGAAGTAGAAGTTAGTTTTTCCTTACTACATCATTATTGTACTCAGATTAATTTCTGTTTATTTCTTTCTCTCATGCTTTAGAAAATTTCATGATTCATATTTATACTAAAGTTGAAGTTTGGGTAAGGGAAAACATTTATCAAATTTAAATATTATTTGTCCTTAATGAACTAGTATTTTCTTTAAAAATATATTAACATAACATAAGGAATGAAAAATCTGTTTAAGATTACCTAAATTTTTTAGATTATAAATAATTTAGTAAACTTAACTAAAATTTCAAAAGTTTTGATTGATTTTAAGAATAGAATTATCTAACTTAAAGAATAATAAGATCAAAATTTTTCTATTTATAGTAAAGAGAATTGTATTTTTGAAATACTAAGGAATCAAGATTATAGCTTGAAAAATAAAAGATTAAAATACGTTTTGAAAAATAATAAATTATTAAAAATGTCATATTTATTAAGTAAGAATGTATAAGTTTTTGAAAATAAGTTAAGGATAGTGAAATTCAAAATCATTAACAGGCTATCCAAAAATAGTAATCCTCACTAAAAAAAAGAAAAGGATTGAAAAACAATCCAAAAGAAAAAAAAGAAAAGAAAAAATAATAAAAAAAAGAATGTGAGGAGAAGCTTGAGGAAATGTCTAATAAAAAATTGGCTTCACTTGAATTATCTTATAGGAAGAAAACTGATTACATTTTTAACTTAATTTCTATGTACAAATATTTTTACTAGAAAAATATTTCATGAAAAATCTTTTTCTTGCAAATATTCTATGTGACCTTAATATGATAAGCTACAATTATTCTTGAAATAAATGAAAAATTGAAAGTCTTATGATTTGGTAGTTAAATGTTCTTTAATTCTTAAAATTAAACTCAATTAGTAAATTTAGTTAAAGATTTGCTAAAGCATTTATAAAACCAAAAATTACAAGGAATCTTAAATATTTTAACTTCATTCCAAATGTTATCTATTTTATGTAATTAAAAGGGTTACTTGAGGATAAGTAACGTTTAGTTTGGAAGAATTTGATCTACCTAAAAAATACCCACTTTTATGCCTTATTTATGATTCAATTCTTAAGGATATAATTCTTTAATGAAAGGTATTTTCATGTTTTTGGATGTAGATGATTAAAAAAGAGTCTAAGAAGGAAAAAAAAGGAAAAAGGAGCAAAAATGAGCAAAATGTAGCTTATAGAGCAAAATATTGGAATTATTGGCCTGGCGCCTAGGCGCCAGAATCCGGCGCCTAGGCGCCAGAATCCGGCGCCTAGGCGCCAGAATCCGGCGCCTAAGCGCCAGCTCGATACAATCGTTGCTAAGATTTTTTGATGACTTTAGGGAGTTATTTTGACGGAGTTAAGCAGTTATTGGAGCTTCTAGAAGACTGGAAGTTACTCCTAATATATAGGACATGTGATACAATGCATTTGGACACAAGGAAACGGTTTTAATCGTGAAGAGGTATGATCCAAAGTGAAGAGGTGCGAAGACCTGGTCACGGAGTCCGGCACTTAGGTGCCAGATCCCGACGCCTAGGCGTGACAGTTACCTTCTAGAAGATGCATTGAATTTGGACAAATTTTGAAGAGGGGTCTTAAGCAACCCCTGGTCAAATTCAGAGCTCTATAAATAGGAGCCCATTCTGCAGAGAAAATCAGTCCCCTTAACACCCTATAGTTTCTTTCACCCCTTCTTGCATCTTTAGTCCTATTTAGTTTTACTTAGTCTCTTCCATACTTAGGGAGCCACTTTACTTTGTATCTAGTGAGTTTATTTTGAGTATTTATTGTGTGTGGTTGCTGTTGGAGTCTTTCATCATTGCTTTGGAGTCAGTAGAAGTCAGCGGATCACTTGAAAGAACACTTCATATAAGTATTTGTAACTTGGTTCAAAGTTTTATAAATATGTTTTGTTGTGTGATTTCAATGTGTTCTAAGTAGTTAGTTATCTTTCTCCTTTCAACTATGAAAAGAAAATAAATTAATTAAATTTTGTAAGAGAATTAAGTTTAAAATATTTAAAACTTTGTGATGATATTAATACCTGATCTTAGTTTACTTTTTAAATTGGCCATTTAAATTGTTAAGACCTGTTGATGAATTTTGAGACCTATCCGGAGATAAATTATTAACTAGTAGATATCACATGAATCCTTGTGTTGTCGAAGGCTTTATGCGGGTTATTCAAGGTGAAGTGCTAATAAATAGGAAGCTATGATTTATTGGGCGTACAATTCATTAGTTTTAAGAGTGACAGACTAAATTCTAATAATTTGGTTTATAGAAAGGGAACGGGTCACTGGTAAGGCCGACCAAAGCCACCCTTGGACATCTTGTAGTGTGAGCCTAGATTAACCCATTCTACTAATAAAACATTCTTAACCAATCTATAGACTAGTCAATGTTCTTTGCACCTGGACCAAAGGGTAAAGAATAGGAATGCTTCTATTTGACACAATATCATAATCTAAATTCCCCACAAAAGATAAGTATTCTAAAAATCTTGGATTAGTTGAAAAGGAGAAAATCATTTTTATACTTGCATTGAATTTTAATTTCTGCTTACTTGCTTATAGTAAAAATTGTTAGTAAATTTAATTCGAAAATAATATATATATATATATATATATATATATATATATATATTAATTTTAATTTGAAAAATTCCAAAATATTTCTTACATTTCTTACTTTTTATAAAAACACTATCCCTGTGGGATCGATAACCAGGACTCCACTAGAACCCTGTATTACTTGAAAGATATGTATACTTGCGTTTAAAATTGTGACTTTTACAATACTTATTATATAATATATATATAAATTCATAAGTAAAAGTAAACCTCGCACATCAAGTTTTTGAAGCCATTTGCCAGGAATTAAATATTCTAAAAAGTGGTATCAAATTTTTGTATTTAAAAGCATATATAAAGTCGCATCGCATCAGAAACTTCAAGGGATTTGCATTGGGGAAGAGAAAGAGATAAGTTGTATTTGCTTTTATGGTTTGTATGACTTTTCTTTTATATATAAAATCCATGTCTTATTGTGTTTTCTCTATGAATTATGAGTAGTCTCCTTTGCTTTCTTCTTGCATATAGATGTGATGATGTGATGATGTAGATTTGAAGTGCTTTTAAAGTATTGAAGAAAATGTGATGGTTTTTCATTTTGAACTTAATTTACTTTTCGAATTATTAAAATCTGTTGTTGAACATTAACTCTGAAAGGATTTAGTGTCCTACAATAATAATGAAGAATCCATTCAATGTCCATGGATGAATTGAATAATTCGTGGGAATTAAGTGCAAATAAATAGGGAAATGTGTTTTGATGGACTTCAAATTGGAGGTTTCAGGGTGACAGGCTGAGATCCCCAATTTGGTCCTAAGATTAGTAACTAAACTTGAAGGTTAGCCTTCAGTTGAAGGGTGAGTGGGAGCTCCGTAGTGACAGCCGGTATCCTCCTAGCCTAGCCTTAGATTTAGTGATTGAACTTAGGATATGTCAATGTTATTTTCATGCTTGAAAGAGGGTGTACACTTTTGAGGGTAAAGAAACATTTATGCTCCTATTTGGCACAATACCATAAATAATTATTCCATATCATTCAAACATCATATTCTCGTTGCAAGAGGAAAGATACTTTTCTTATATATCAAAAACTTTCAAATACATAGCTTAGTGTGTATTTGTTAGTTATATCTATTTTAAAGATATTAGAAGTAATTGTAGTTTGCTTAATTGTTCCTGTTTTTTGCATCTTATTAGTAGAAGTAAACATTAAACTTTAATATCAATTTAAGTATTGGATTTCAATATTACATTATTTATTGTAAGAATCATGCCTTCCCTGTGGGATCGATAACCAGGACTCCATTAGAGCCTTGTATTACTTGATACGATACGTATACTTGCATTGAATGTTTGGTCTTTAAAAAATAATTATAAATATATATAAATTTGAGTTCATAAGTTCTTGCAATATTAAAAGGCCGCATCAATGGGCCATTCACATCCTATAATAAGCCATCAGAATATAATATGACTCATTCCCTACCTATTCTACATAAAAACAAAATTAGAAATAAATATAAGGGAGAGAGGATAAAGGAAGTTATGCCTAAAGTACCCCTCTGATCCGAGATGACACAATATGTGCATGTTTAATGTGTAATTACTTTAATTTCAATCCCTTATAATAGCGCTAAACACTTGATGGTAGCCACGTTATGCGCTTGCAACACTAATTCTCAACTGAGTGTCGTTAACAAATAATTCTAGCTTTTTTCTCCATAGTTTAATTTTACACACTAAAGATACAACACAATTATATGTATCGTTCAAGTAATATATTGCTCTAGTGGAGTCTCGATTATCAATCCCGCAGAGAAGCAAATTTTTTTTAAAATCTTAGTTAAAATCTAATTAAAATGTAGGTTAATTATCTAAGAATTAAGTTCAAATTTTTTTTTGTGAAAATAAGTTCTAAAATTAAAGAAAAAGCTATATGTTTCTAAACTACTTCAAGGTAGAAAAGGATCAAATTGTATGAAAAAATCCTTCTCCTTGCAATGAGATTGTAATTAGTGACAATGGGAGCATAACTATCTAGGAATCAAATGTTTATAAATTTAAATGTAGTTTTCTGATGATAGGAGCATAACTATCCTTTAACTTCTTCCAAGAACAAAAAGGACATTGGCTAATTTAGAGTTAAGTTCTTAATCATTGCTTATGTTGGGTTGATTCTAATCTCTCACTCTAGAGTACCCACGCAAGCCCTCGACTTGGCTAACAAAGTTTTAGGTTTCAAACACTAGATCAATTGGTTAAGGATACTAGTCTGTCACCCTGGAATCACCAATTTACACCCATCAAAATTTATCTCTCTATTTGTTTGCACTGCCCTATGCTATTTTTCTTTCACCCAATAGTGCAATGTGATTCTTATTAGTTGAGAAATCCATCGTTCCCCCAATTCATTATGGTTCACAACAAGTTTTAACGTAAGAATTGGCCTGATTGTGCAAGTAAATTAAGTATGAAGTAATGAATAATCACAATTATGAATAAAAGAAATGCTAAACAAGTTTAATTATACACATGATTATTTTCATCACAAGAAGAAAGATAAAAAAGACTACTTAGATTTCATGGGGATAAAACAACAACACATGATAATACATACATACATACATACATACATACATACATACATACACATATATAGATATATATACATACATACGTATATATATATATATATATATATATATATATATATATATATATATATATATATATATATATATATATATATATATATATATATATATATATATATACACGTATGTATGTATATATATATATACATTTTTTTTAAAGAACACAAAGGCTCCTTACATGTAAAAGAAAAGAAAAGGTACAACAAGATAAAGGAACATGAATCCCAACAAACAGCTTGCTAAGTACATCTGATATAGGGAAGAGCAAAAGAATCCCCTTTAAGTAAAGAATTTAAAAGACCAAAGGGGATTTACAAAAAATAACTTGTTGTGTAGAGGAGGCCGATTTGGCAAGCCAATTAGCCATTTGGTTGCCCTCTCTGTGAGTATGAATCCATTGCACTTGGATCTCTAGAGTGATAATGTGAATTTTTTTTATCTAGTAAATGAGTTGCCAAGGAGGAGAAGATTTGCACTTTAAGATATTGATAAGTTGTAGTGCATCAGACTCAATTACAATATATCTATATTGCAGAGCAATGGCTATTTTAAGAGCCCAATACAGTGCAGAGACTTCTGATTCTAGAGCAGAAGAGGAGTAGATACGAGACTTGAAACACCATAGAAATTGGCCGATATGGTCCCTGCATACACCACCAATTCCTGTTGCATTAGAGAGAAAACTCCCATCAGTTTTTATTTTAACCCAAGGGAAAAGAGGAGTACCCCAATCGATCAGAGACACCTTAGAGTTGGGTTTACAGTAAAGAGTGGCATCAGACTTGAACTTGTGAATATAACTATAGAAATTTACTGCTATGTGTCTAATATTGCTAACAACATTATTGTACTTAGCTTTTTTTCTTGCCATTCAAATAAAACAAAAAATAATCAAGGGTATATGGGGCATCAATTTCTCCTTACAATCAGTCCAGTAGTCCAGTAAAAAGCACCATTTAAATAGAGAGGAACTAAGTTAAAGGGAATCAAGAGTACTAATCCACACTCCTTATGATATAGGGTAGTCAAGGATCAAATGTTGTATTGTTTCTTCTTGAAAAAAACATAACCAACACCTAGAAGCACCCCCACAAGCCCTTTAATTTGAGAATATCATTCACTGATAGAAAATTGTTGAGCAGGCTCCAGCTGAAAGAAGACATGGATGAAGAGAGCTTCTGTCCCCATATGTCTTTACCCCATGTATTACATTGCCAAGGATGGGCAATATAATGTATGTAAGCACTTAATGATTGACTTGGAGGGTTCTTAGTAAACAGTTTATCAAGTTTGGAATGGTCAATAGGAATAGAAGTAATATGCTTAAGTACATCTCCATTCACCGCTAAGCTGAGAGCTTGGACGTTCCATTGCTACCCTTGACAAAAATCTGATACTGAAAGGTTGGGATCTATTTCTGAGGGAGATAAAGGAGGAATGACAGAATCATTGAGCCAGTTATCAAGCCAAAAATTAACTTTTCCAGATCAATTTCCCATCAAAATAAATTTTTGGCTTGTTCTTTGATTTTCAATAAAATCTTTGAAAGTTTCGAGTCACCTAGCTTAGCTTTGACAAAATTAGGATGAGATTTATTGCAATACTTATTCCATAGATAAAGTGACCAAAGGTTGTCCCTTTGTCTAAACATAATCCACTGCTTACACTAGAACACACTACTCGTCTGTTGAATGCTCTTGAAACCCAATCCTACAGTAGGTAAATGTTTGCAAAGCTTGTTCCACATGGCCCAATGCATTTTATTATGTTGAATAATGTTGCTAATAATCTTTGAGTGCTTTTTTTCATCTTTATCATTTAGAGAGTATAAAGTGGAAAGGTGGATAGGATGCTTCTATGCAAAGTGACTCTTCACCCATTATATAAGAAGATGTTAGTCCAACATTTGATATAAGAGGTAATCTTGTTGACCATCTCATCATTTTGTGTTTTCTTATGTCTGCCTTTAACCAATTGAATCCCAACATACTTTAGAGGAGATGCAGTAGAAGAAAAACCAGTGAATGACTTAAGCCAATTTTTATTATTGACATATAATTTCTTCCTTGTCAAAAGCTCTTCTATTCACATTCATTTTAGGGTGTCAAAATTGAAATTTACCCACCAAGGTGAGTTTGTAAGGCTGACATAGCTTAGCTATCTCTTCTTTAATGAAAATTAGAGCTGGTTTCCTGCTTTTTTGGTACCTTTTCTGATAAACTCACATTGAGCTTTTCCAGCCATTGCATCAAGATATAGTTGAGGGCATACCAGCTTATCTCCTAAAGTTGAGCCACCTTCTGCTCTACTTATTAAGATGTCTGCATATGTTCCTCTGCCAATAAAGTTAGGAACAACCTTGGACAAGTCAGCCGCCATAACGAAAACTCCACAGGGAACCCTCAATGGAACAGTAAAGCTTCAGAAGAAATTAAAAAACTAATAACTCGGGAAGATCAAAACTAAGAAAGTCTTCATTGATGAGTAGCTTCACTAAACTCTAACCTCCAAAACAGCTTCTTCCCAATTGGTAGCTATGTATATATATATACATATATATATATATATATATATATATATATATATATATATATATATATATATATATATATATATATATATATACTTACATGGTCTCCGACTGTCGATCAATCTTTAATATATATATATATATATATATATATATATATACACATATATTCTTATATATTTAAGCATTTTTACACTATAAAACTTAACAAAACTTGAATAAAAATACCGAACACTTATCTCAAACTCCTCCCCAAGAAAATTTGTTGAATTACCTTTGAATAATTTTCCTTAAAATTTCACTAGAATGCTACTTAGAAATGTAAATGATGAAAGAAATCTCTCAATTTTCCTCCTCTCCTGCACTCTACACTAAGAGATACACACATATGGTTAAATTTATTAAAAGTATATACTATTGCCAAAAATTCCTTTTTAGTAGCTGTATAATTAATTTGAGCTTCACTAAGAGTTTTACTGATATAATATATCACTTTAGAAATCTTACCATATTTTTGCCCTAACTCAACCCCTATAGCATAATCACTCACATCACACAATAATTCAAAAGGTTTTTCCCAATCAGGTGAAATAATAATAGGTGTGGTGATTAATTTTCCTTTAATAAAATAAAGTCATGTAGGCATTCTTGGTTGAAATAAAAAATTGGATCTTTTTCTAAAATATGACATAATGGCTTGGCAATTTTTGAAAAGTCTTTAATATATCGTCTGTAGAAACCAGCATGTCCTAAAAAACTCCTAACACCTCTCACAGTAGTAAGAGGAGGAAGTTTAGCAATAACTTGTACTTTTACTGAATCTACTTCCATACCATTTTTAGAAATTTTATGCCCTAAAATAATTCTTCCTGTGACCATAAATTGGCACTTTTCCCAATTGAGAACTTGATTTGTTTCTTCATATTGTTTTAAAACTCTTACTAAATTATCTAGACAAAAAACCAAATGAGGTTCCAAAAACTGAAAAGTCATCTAGGAAAACATCAAATCCTTTATCAATTAAATCACATAAAATGGACATCATGCACCTTTAAAAAGTTGCAGGTCCATTGCATAAAACAAAGAGCATTGTTCTAAATGCAAGTATTCTATAGAGACTTGTGAATGTTGTCTTCTCTTGATCCTTAGGAGCTATAGGTAGTTGGTGGTATTCTAAATATCCAACTAAAAATGAGAAATATTGATGCCCAGCTAGCCTATCTTGCATTTTTTCTAGAAAAGGTAGAGGAAAGTGATCTTTCCTTGTGGCGAGATTTAATTTTCTATAATAAAAACAACATCACCATCCAGTGACTTGCTTTGTTAGAATTAAATCATTTTGTCATGTACAACTACAATCACTCTCCTTATTTTAGGAAAACAGTGAATCAGACTAACCCAAGCACTATCCAAATAAGATAAATGATTTCAGAATCTAACAACTTTAAATTTTCCTTTTTTACAACACAATAGGAATCAATCTCCTTTTGAGGATCTGCCCTAGCCTTATGATTTTGTTCCATTAAAACTTCATGCGTACAAATTGAAGGGCTGATACCTTTACTATCTTCTAATGTCTATCTAAATACTATCTTATAATTTCTTAAAGTTTCCATTATTTTTTATTCTTTAATTTGAGTTAAATCTCAGGATATTATAATAGGTAGTGTAGAAGAGTTTCCTAAAAAGGCATACTTTAAACGCGTAGGAAGTACCTTCATCTCAAGTTCAGGAGGTTCTTCATTAGATAAAATGAGAGACTTTATGTAGTACTTAAAATTTCAAACCTTTCCTGAACATTGTTTGAATCCTCAGTAAACAATATGTTCAATTCATCAGGAAAGTCCATGTCAATTTCTTCTTTTAACACCTACTTTTCAGTCTTATTTTCAAAATTTTCTTTGAATTTGTTAATACTTAAATAATCCATTATCTCCATTTGGAAACATTCATCATCTTTTTCTTTAGCTGGATATTTCATAAATTTCAGTACATTAAAAGTAACTTTCTGATAATTAACTCTCATGGTTAACTCTCCTTTCCGAACATCTATCGTAGCTCATCCAGTAACAAGCAAAGGTCTCCCTAAAATGATTGGTATTTCGTTATATTCCTCCATATCTAATATAATAAAATCCATAGGAAAGATAAATTTATATAGTTTAACAAGCACATCATCTATAAGCCCTTTAGGATATGCGATTGATTGATCACTAAAGGGTTATAGTAGTGGGAGAAATCTCTCATAAGCCTAACCTTCTAAATATCGATAAAGTCATGAGTTTAATGTTAGCTCCTAAATCACATAAAGCTTTTCCATAAAATCTTTCTCCTATTTCATAAGGAATAGAAAAGCTACGAGGATTCTTAGGAAGCTTTTTCTGAATTAGTGCATTGCATTTTTCACTGAGTGCCACAATTTCATAATCACCAAACATCCTTTTCTTTTTTAAGATATCCCTCATAAACTTTACATAACTTGGCATATTTTCTTAAGCTTCAAAGAAAAGTAATATTTATCGTTAATTTCCTGTATATCTCTAGGAACTTCAAAAATTATTGGTCCATTTTCTGCTGTCTATGTATTTGAGGGAATGGAGGTGGTGGTTTTTCTAAACTAATTTTAGGTAGAAAAATCAATTTTTCCATATCCTTAGAAACATTTTCTTAGAAATGTAGAGGATGAAAGAAATTTCTCACTTTTCCTTCTCTCCTGCACTTCAGTATCCAAATCTCTACCACTCTTCTCAGCTTGATAGCCCTAACTTCCTCTTTGATTTTATCTTAAGATTAAATTTAGTGCTTTTAGGAAGAATTCTTGAGTCCTATTGCTATGTGAGTTAGCAATTTGTCTCAGTTGATTCTAAATATTTATAATTGCAACACTTCAACTTTGCAATTGATTCCTCATCTATAACACTACTTCTTCCATTGACAACTTCTTTTCTTTAAATTGTTTGTTATTATTAAAGTCATGAGGATAAGAAGGTCTATAGTTAGTACTCCTCTGGTTGTTCTAGTTCCAATGGGTTCGCTTGATTGTTTACTGGTTTCCACCACTGAGATTATTATTCCAGTTAAATTTAGGGTGGTTCATCCAATTTGGGGTATAGTAGTTAGAACACGGGTAATTGGGTTATTATTAATTGTATTTAAAGTCTCATATGAAGATGACTAAGAATCATTCATTTGTCATAATGAGTTTTCTTCAATCACATGAGTTGTTTAAGGTAGTTCAATCCAAACTGATCTAGCTTCCTAGATATAGCAAAAATTTGAGAAGCCTAAATAACAATCATATCAATATCATGAAAACTGCTTACTTTCTTAGGATTTACCATTTTAGAGGGCCATTGAAAATTATTCTTAGTCATCTCTTTGATTAAAAAATATGCATCGTCAAATGTTTTTGACTTTAATGAAAAACTAGGAGCAACATCAATAATAGATCTAAGGAATCCAACTAACCCATTGTAGAATGTTTAAATAATTAAAAATTATAGAAAAGCATGATGTATACACTTCCTAAGGAATTCATTAATCATTCCTAAGCTTCATATATTGACTCGGCATTATACTGAGTAAATGAGGCAATATCATTTCTAAGTTTAGCAGTTTTATTAAAGGTAGAAAATGCATTGCTAGGAATTTCTGTGCTAAATCACCTCAAGTTCAGATAGATTCAGGTGCTAAAGAGTTTAACTACATTTTAGCATTATTCCGTAAGGAAAAGGGAAAAAGTCTGTCTAACAAAGTCATTTAATGCACTGTCATATTTAAATGTACAACATAGTTCTAAAAAACTAGCTAAGTGTAAATTTGGATTCTCTGATGGAGTTCTCCTATACTCTTTTTTCTGTACCATTTGAGTAATAGTAATTTTTAATTCAAATGAATTAGCCACTACAGCAAGAGCTTGTATACTTAGGTGAATTTCATATGTTATAGGGTTCACGTAATCTCTTAAAGGTATTTGTTTGTGGTGTTGTTCATTTTCAGTAATTTGGTTATCTATGTTGTCCTCCATTTCTTTTAAATTGTGAAGTTTTTTTTATTTTTGAATTTTTCTATTAATTTGTTCTAACTAAAAATCACAGGGTACTAAACCTTTATATCCTGAACAACGCATACAAAAGTAAAAGATTAGAAAATAAAATTAAACGAAACACTTAAAAATAATTTTTTTTTGTTTTTTAGTTTTTTTAATTTATTAAAAAAATAATTTTATCACTAAAAAAAACACTTATAAAGAAAAACGACACTATAAATTTCTAAAAACATTCTACAGTTCAATTAAAATTTCTAAATCAAATGTTCTGTCGCTTCCCGGCAACAGCGTCAAAAACATGATCCGAGACGACACAATATGTGTGTGCTTGTTGCTTCCAAATTTGTGGATGTCTTCACCACCAATTCTCTGCGATTATCATTGTCGAGTGTCATTGTTTGTTGCTGTTAAGGAGTCACAATTCTGTTTATTTATTACATCACCCTCATCTCCGAATAACTTATTCTTTCGGATCATGTAAAGGACCTTAACATATTAAGAAACTTGGAAAAGAAAGGAAAGGGTGAAAAGAATACATACAAGATAAAGTTGTGGGTAGAACTTCATTGTAATAATCATTGTAGTGAGATCTCTAAGATGTCTGAGATACTTACACAGAGAAAACCGCATGAAGTATTTTTTAATCAGAGATTTAGGTGAGATACATGTTCTGAGTTCTTCATTCTCCTATAGAAGCAGGCTCCTATAGTGAATTACATCTTAAATAGTTAAAAATACTTAATAAAACTCCCGATAAGGATTAAACATTTATTATGAAAGAAATTTTTAATTTCAAGATCAAGGAAAGAAACATAAATATTCAATCCTAAGGGTAATATGTTTCTAAGTGTCACGTACTGCCCTAAATTTTGGTTTTGTTTTGTTTTTTCATTGTTGTTTTATTTTATTGTTGTTGTTTTGTTGTCGTTTTATTATTTTTGTGTTGTCATTTTTTTTTGTTTAAAGATTCACCGTTCCAGTTTCAAATTATCGTCCCTGCAAAATAAAGTTAGCACATCCTAATAACATGTAAAGTAAATCTAAAATAGAATTTGCCTTGTGTCTTCAGCAAGCCTGCAAAACTTAGTTAGCAAAAAATTATATCTTAATTGTTTATTTAATTAGTTTTATTTAAATATTTAGACAACCCGGGCAAGATGTCTATGGCTTCATCGTCCTGGGGTTCGTCGGTGTACTCAGATCTACTTAGTCTAAAAAGTGTTTAAACCAGGACCAGAACAGTCTTGTCAGCAACCATAACTTGCGTCGTCTAAGAGATCTTCATAAATTTAAACACTGGGGACATTCGGTGATCTTTGGTCATTAGGGTTTCATTTATGTTTTAGTATTTTTTTCAATTTTTTTGGGGTTGAAGTATTTTAGGTTGTTCTATATTTATTAATCGATTAAATTTTGTTGTTTTATCATTTATTTTTATTTTATTTAGGATGATTGTTGATCTCACTTTGCTTGAGGTTTTTCTGTCTTTAGGAGCCTAGGGTCTTGCCATAGAACTTCCCTGATGACTATCTTAGAAGACTAGCAATATAACTCTTACCCCATAGAAATTCTAAACACTTGTTTGCTTCATGTTGAGATTATTATACTCAAATCTAACCTCTAAGAACTTACGAGGATGAGACCCAGTATAAGGAAACTCAAGAGGAGTTCCTTATAGGATGGTCAAGCCTTAGGACTCACCCAGGGTGGTCTGGTCTAGCTCAGACTCACACACACTTACACTACACTCACACTCACTACCTAAAACCCTGAACAACAAATGACTTTGATCTCCTACTCTTTGGAAACTCATGTGGGTGGTCCCCCTAAACCTGTAAACCTAGGCTTGGGTTTGGCTAGGACCAGCACATGGAGGATCCAAATGGTGTCTTGCCTTGGTCCATGACTCAAACAGGTTGGCATCCTTCAAATTGATCACAGTTTTACAAAAAATCCCAACTTTTAAATTTGACGAAAAATCTCAAAATTGCCTAAATTGCCCATTTCTCTCAAAAAATCATTTCAAAATGTTCTCCATCATCAAATTTAACCAAAATCAACAAAAGTACCTAAAATTCCAAAAATACACCCAAATTAGCCAAAATTACCAAAATACTATTCCAAATTCAAATATTCTAAAAATTCCAAAAAATTCCAAAAATCATCCCAAATGTCCCCAAAACTAATTTGAACCACTTCATTGGACCCAATTTGACCAAATTGACTCATTTTGAACAAAAGCCCCGAATGGCACCTTTAGGCCCAAAATGTCTAAATCACCTCCATTGTCCACCCAATGGACCCCTATCCTCCTTAATTTCAACTCTAAACCAAAATTTATCATTCCCAATCTCGATTAAAAACAAATCCAAGTCCAATTGAACCAATTTCCAAACCAAATTTCAACCCAAACCAAAAAATCCCCTATTTTTGCCATATGACCCAAATCCCCTAAATTCGACCTCTTAGCCAAGTCACTCTACCCAAATTTGAATTCCAAACTCTTCATATCATTCTTACAAACCAAATTGATCCATCAATTGAGCTAAATCTAGACCCAAATCTCACCCAAGTTCATCCTAAAACCAAAATTCCCAAGGTTGCCCTAAATTGACCACTTGTTCAAACTCTATTAAATTGAATTCCCTAACCTTAAAATTGCCACCCCATTAATGTCAAGAAAGCTTCATGAAATCCCCCTAGATCATTTGGACCAATCAATTGACCCTTGACCCAACTCTAGCTAGCCTAAACGACCCAAATTGACTAAATAAACAAATCAAGCCAAATTAACCCCCCAAGCCATTTCAAAATCACTTCAAAACTTTTCTAAATGCTTCATGAAAATCCACACAAAATTGACCGATCAATTGGACCCTTTCAAGCTCAAACCTAACCAAGCCTGACTTGAACCAAATTGAACATATGACCCAATATGACCAAATCTAGCTAAATTTGACCAACCCAAGTCCATCACAGCCTCCAATTGAACCTTAGGGACTGGTCTAGATCCACCTCACCCAACTTAGTTGTGCCATGGACCAAGGGTTCACTAAATTAGGGGATTCCTTTCCTAAAATGCTTAAACCAAAGAGATCTTTACCAAAACCTATTACCACTCAAATTAATTACCTGGCTCACCTGACCACTGACCCACCTCCCCTGTCCTTCTCGGCCGGCCTTGTCACCGGAGGAGCTCAAACTGAGAAGGACATACACATTGAATGCAACCAATTGAACCCATCCAATGTGTCCAGCTCGGTTGGTCACTTGTGTCATTCATCCCTCAACCTTAGTGGCCAATTGCACCCACCAGCCACCTCTGATATCCACAAGGCGCCATGGCTGAAAATTGAGCTCTCCACGGCAAAATGGGAGAGTGCTTACATCCTTCGAGAAAATCTACCAAATTGCTTCCATAGATTCCTCAAGACCCGCTGAGTTCAATCTAGCCACTCTCCGGCCCTGATTCCACTGCACAAAGCCAATTTTCAAGCCCAATTCTCAGTCGAAACCAGGACAAAATTCCCCACAGCTTCACAACGCACCAAACTTCAAATTGATTAGCTCCACACTATCCGCACACTGAAAGAAGAAGACCCCTCACAAAAGCCACATCACAGAATTGCCCAAACCAAGAGTTTAATCAACACAAAATCTAGTATGGTCGAATTTAGGTCTTGGAAATTCACCACAATAAGGCACTTCATCTGTGAGCTCGTTGGTCCTCTTTGAAGCTTCTGCAACCATCTGATTGACCCCTCCCCTCTCAGACAAAGGTATTGAACTCTCCTCCTTTTTCGAGATTATTTTGATTCTCCATGCATGATGGGACAATTTCAGGCTAGGTTAACCGTATAGATATGTTCTTTTGGCTTAGATGAGTTTATAGGATTAAAACCTAGTCGATTTTGTTGACTCTAGCTCAAGTTCTTAAAGCCGAAAGATGGATGGCTCTTGGGATGAACCAGGTGATGATGATGAAGGAGAATAGTTGGATCATGTGTGTATTAGATGAACAGCTAGGATTGCTCCAGACATACTTCTAATGCATCAAGCACGTGGTTGACTCAGATGGCGTCATCTAACTAGAAGGTGACACGTGTGGTTTCAATGCCTACGAGGCTGACTCAGTGTCGTGTGTTTAAGTGAGAAAATAGGATATTTAGGATTTATTTAATTTAGCTAACTTAGAAATTCATAACTTGGTGTAGGAAAATTAGAAAAATAAAATAAAAATTCCCTATTGCTCAGTGAACAGAGGAGAATAATGTGGAAATGATTTCATGTTTATTTGATGCATGCCTGACTTTTAATTAATTAAATACAATATTTCTTGTTTGTATTCTACTTTTGCATAGGAATTTCACAATGGCTTGAGCTTTAGGGCTTTTGTTCTCTCTGTCACTAGGGATCTTCTCTAAATTTTTCAAGGTCAGAGGTCAGGGGGGATCTCTATGTAGAGATCTCTAATTTTCAAGTTAATCATCCCTGTTTTATTATAATAATTATAATAATTAGTATATTTATTAGAAAAATACAAAGTAAATTTTGGTAGGTTCCCGTGACTAGCGAATCATAGGAAAAATATAATTTTGATTTAAATCATTAAAACTCACCCTAATGATAATAAACTCCTTTAAATAAAATAAAATGAAAGTAGGTAAATATAAATGTAAATAATATAATAATGATTCTCCAATGTACACTAGGGTTAGAGAACTCCATGTTAAAATTTGAGATTAATTGAAGTTAATTCGACCTCTAAACTTGATTTTTTAAGTTAAATATCATTTTTTAACATTAAAAAAATAATAATAATTAAAAGATAAGTTGGAAATTATAAAATTAGTTTTGGGAGTTCCTGATGATCAGGGGAATTTAATAAAAAAAAAATGGTCATTAAAATAAACACTTGATTTTTTAGCATATTTTGGAATTTCAAAATAATTAAAAATTATTAAAAATAATTAAAAATCATAGAAATCACTAAAATTTAAAAATGCACTGAATTGTCATATTTGGTCTCCGACCACTTAGGAGCAATTGAAATAACTTTCCTAATTTTTTAAATAAAGATATTAATTTTTAAAGGCTAAAAATGGACTTTTCCTAATTTCTCACAAAAAATAATTCTAATGATTAAATATAAATAAAAAATATGAAATTTGTTTCTTTGGGTTCTTGACTCCAGAGAGATCTAAGAAAAATATAAAATTTAATCTTGCAATTAAATAATATTTTATAATTAATTAATTGTCCAAAATTTAAATAATTGTAATAATTAAATTAAAATTTAAAAAATCATGAAAATTGGTCCAATGGCCAGTAATTTTCCTAGGAATAAATATTGTTTTCTAAATATGTTAATGAATTATCTTTAAAAATCCCCATTTTTGCATGTAAATAATTATATAAATTAAATTAAAATTAGAAAAATAACATTTTCTTTTCTGATGTTTTAATTGACCCACGAGTGGGGTAATATAAAATGTCAAAGTCATTGAGTTGAATTTAGTGAATTATGAAGTGTTAGGGCCTTAGGGGCAAAATTGTAATTTTTGAAGATTTAGCCTTAATTAATGTTTAGGCTTAATTAAGAGGGTAAATGTGCAATTAATGATCCTCATTAACATGTCTAAATGATTGAATTAAAAAGGGATAAGTGGTAGAAACCCATCTCACTTGTGTCATATTAAAGGAAAAATTTACAATTTCACTAATTATTTTAATTTGGAAGATAATCCAAATCAAATGATAATGAGTTTAAGGGTATGGTTTTTTGAAGTTAATAATTCATTGATACAATACCCTTAATTGGTATTTAAATGATGATCCAATATTTCAATAAGAATCATGATCACATAAGTTAACTTTTCCTAAAATTACAAATATACCCATAACCTCTTAAGGGCTTGGTAGTGAACTAGGCTTCATTAAAATTTGACTAATCAGGTTTAAACAAGGAATTCAATCAACTTTAAGACACTTTTAAGACACTGCGAACACAATTCTAAAATGAAAATCAGCTAAGTGTCAATTTGCCCCTAGAGGGTCTTCACTTACATAATGCACAAATGAAATGTCAAGTGATAATTACCCAATTCTTTGGGATAATTAAACATCAGTTTGCATTGAGTATAAGGGTAGGATAGGGATGAATCATCATGCAAAATAATAAGTTTGAATAAACTCAAGATGTTTTAGAGGATTGTAAGATGTTTGGGGCCCAACCCTAGCCTTTCTCATAATCTTTTGGACGTCTTGGAGGATGAGTAAATTTATAATGAATTTTTTAAAGATTCATCTATATACATAAACAAATAAGGCCCACCAAGTTATGACATAGGATTCGGTAGGCCCCTGATGAACCTAACATATCACTTCTCTAATATCTTCAATTTGATACTTCTAAAACTTAACATGCTGCAACGAGGAGCTCATAGCATACACAGTGAGCTTCTTCAACAGCAAAATTCCTTCCTAGAATTAAATAACAAGCCATCGGTTTTCAGGTTTTAAAAACCTAAAAATGGCAAATTTTTCATCACCTTCATCTCCTTCCTTTAGCATTTCGCTATTTTGGAGGCTAGGGCATCACCACATTTGCAAATTTTGAGCCATTTCAAGTGAAAATTGTTAGATTTGATCTTTTTGAGGTCAGAGCACTTCTCCTAAGTAAAATTTTTTTATTTTCACCATATATTTTGAGTGTATTTTAGAGAAATCCAAAAATCACTTTTCATGGTGAAAATCTGAGAAAAAGCTTGAGAAATTACTTGGATTTAGTCCTTTAAGCCTTTAGGAGTTAAGTTTAGTGATTTGAAGTTAAATGTGGACTTTATAGTGACTTTTATGAAAATTTTAGAAATGGCACCAAAGAGGAGCAAAGTGAGAGCCACGTTTGATTCTGACAAGTTCTTCAGTTCCAAAGCTCAAGATTGTTACGTGCAAACCTTGCAGTCACGTAAATTGATCTAGGAGCGATGATTCGATAAACCATGAAGAGAAATTGAAGATGTGATTTTGAATCAACTCTGAGATAAATTCTGTTGTTTTACTGCTGTAGCTATTACTTCTGTGGTTCGGGAGTTCTATGCACATCTCCCGGTGTCAGATGAGAACTTTGTTTAAGTACGAGGATAACTGATACATTTTATTCCTGAGGTAAATAACAGATTTTACCAACTACCTCATAGTATTCTTTGTTTTTATTCAAGTTAAAATCCTACAGAGGAAGAATTGGATGAAATTATGTAATAGTGCTGAGACACTTGAATTTGTGTTTATTTTATTTATGGATGTTGTGTTTGTGATATGTGATATGAATGTTTGTGGTAGTAAATGTGTTAGTGATTTGTTAGTGTGGTTTGTTTATTAGTTTATAACTTTTCCAAAAACTATTTAGGAAGGTTTTAAAATGTTATAAAAATCCACTAATTAAAATTTCATACTTAACTTTTCAATTTACTAACATAATATGTCTTAAAAATAATTTCTGTTTAAGTGTGAATTTACTTTTATGTCCTCCACTACTTTAGAAGTCTTTTGAATTTCTCTAAAAAAATTAAAATTTGAATCTAGTAATTTTCATTCATGTTGTTAATACCTACATGATTAGGATATTAGAAATTCCTATAATTTTAATTACAATTTTCTATTCCTACTCATGTATCATCTTACTATGCTTAAATGTTTCATTATAATGAAAATTTAATGTTTGAAGGGAAGGAAAAACAATTTTCAAAAACTTAAAATTTTATTTGTTCTCAAATGTACTAAAATTTTAATTTTGATTGAAAAATAATTATGTGTATGAAGTTATATTAGGGAAATAAAACTTTGAATATAGAAATGAGTTAGAGAATTTAGATAAAATCTATAGTAAGGATGAAAAATTTAAAGTTAAAAGTTTCTTAGTAAAGAAATGATGAATATTTTGTAACTATCTTTAGTAGGAAAAGTTATATTTTTGAATAAAATAGAAAGATTAGATTTTTATTTTTAATACTTAAATGTCTTTTATTAAAAATAATTTTCAAAACTTTTTTTATATTTCGAACTTAAAGATATATAACTACCTTATGCATTAGGAAAGGAATGGTGGAATTCAAAATCATTAAAGGCCTATCCAGATATGGTAATCCTTGCCTTATAAAAAAAAAGAAAGAAAAAGAAAAAGAAAATAAGATAAAAGTGAAAAAAAAAACATATGTGAAAAGGAAGAAGAAGCTTGAGGATTTAAGAGCCTAATAAAAAAATGATTCCATACCTAATCATTTTAGAGTATAAGTTTTGAACTTGAAGCTTATAAATATAATATAGTGAGTATAATTATTTTTAGTAAAGATTTTTAAGTAGAGAAAATAAAATGTCTAAGCCTTATATTTTGAAGAATCTATAATTGTTTCAGAATAAGATATGAATTAATATTTATCATTAACCTTTACTTAAGAGATTTCTAAACTTTAAATTGGTCTCCTTTACTAAAATTTTTTATAGATTGGACTACTACATTTTTAGAACAAAATTTTAAAAACACCTAAAGAAACTCATCACATAATTTAGTTGTATGACTTTTATATGATTAAAGTGTCAATTGAGGACAAGTAACATTTCAAGCTTGGGGGATTTTGATACACCTAATAAATAGTGTTTTATAAACATTTTTAAACCTATTTTTGATGATATTGTACTTTAATGGAAGGTATTTTGTGTGTTTTTCTTACAAGTAGGATTAAATGAATGAATTTGATAAACAGAGTGAAAAATGGTCCAATTTGGAGCAAAATGAAGAAAATTGAAAAGTAATGTGTGGCGGCTAAGCGCCGGAACTCGAGCTTATGCGCCAAGGCCCCGCGTCTATGCACCCAGATTTGGAGCTTACGTGCCAGCAAGCTCAAGGCTAAGAACCGGTACCTCGCGCTTACGCGCGACAGTTAAAAAAGAGGAGTTATTTTAATTTAGCGTCATTTTGAAGAGGTTTTCGTAGTACCTCTTTGTTAGAACGTGGGTAACTTCCTATTGGAGCCAAATTTAATTCAAAATACACTTGAATCAATGCATCTCTTGGAGGATACATTGAATCTAGACACAATTTGAAGAGATACAAAGACACATTTTGGAAACTATAAAAAGGAACTTGAAGATCATAAATATGGTTGTTATTAGAGGGTGTGTTTAGTGTTTAAGAGTGAGGTTTATGTTAGGAAGTTATCTTAGAACACACCTCTCCACTTCATCATTTTTATTTCATTTTATATAGTTTGTATTAGGAGTAGAATTGAGATTTGGAGAGCATGGAGTTGGGCGCCAACCTCTAAAGAGTATTGTAAGGGAAAGCAAAGTTTTCAGAGAAACTTCAAGAGTTTTGTAGGGAGGATTTACAAATAAGTCTTTATCTTTGTATTACATTTGGTTTTTAATTAAGACTTCTTCTATTTTCACTATTATTTCAACTTTTAAACCAAGTTGTGATTGCATTTTATTCATGAATTCTGAGTAGTTTTCTTTATCTTTTTCCTTAAGTGATGAAGTAATTAAGTTACATAAGTATTTTGTGTGAAGTATAGGATTTAAATGTTGGGAGAAGTTGTGATGATTCAAAACCTTGCACTTTATTTACTTCTTGATTTGGCCAATTAAGATGTTAAAATTTGTTGTGAGAACATGTAATATCCAGCATGGTATTATCTCAGTCAACAATTAGAAAGAATCACATGAGATTATATGGGTGAGAATGTAATCCTTATGGTTGAGTGCAAATAAATAGGGACATACACTTTGATGGGTGTAGAATTAGAGGACTTTAGTGTGACAGGCTAAAGCCCCCAATTTGATTTATTGTTTTATGTTTTGATACGAGATGTTAGCCCCCTGGAGGGAATCAAGGAAACTCTAGAGTGAGAGCTAATATCTATCCTGCCTAACCCGTCTTCAAGATTTTTAAAACAGTGAATTAACCTATGTTTTTATAGAATCTCTAGTAAGAGTAAAGAATATAATTGCTCCTATCTGGCATAACACATTTTAAGGTACTTCCACAACAAATATTCTCCTTAACTTGTTACTAATTAATAAAAAAGGAAAAAGGATATTTCCTTTGCATAAGTTTTCATCTTACAAAAGTTTAGTTAAAGTAGTTAATCACTTTCATTTCAAATTATAAAATTACAGAAAGAATCAAATTATATTTCCTAAAATATTATCTTTAGTTTGGGTAAATTATTTTCTAAAAGTAAAAAAGTTAACTTTCCTTTTTCTAAATCAGAAGTTATTTTCTTTATTTATCACTTTCCCTATGGGTTCGATATCTCGGGGCTTAATCGAAAGCTCTATATTACTTGATAAACAATACATATACTTGCATAGTATCCAAATTATAAAATCATTAAAAGGTGTATTAATATATATATATATATATATATATATATATATATATATATATATATATATATATATATATATATATATATATCATAAGCTTAATTATCGATGGATCAAGCATCATTAAATTTTAGCAATTATAGTATTTACTGTGCATGCATTGTAATTTGAATATTGAATTTCTATGCTACACTTTAAAAATTTACATACTCCCTATGGGATCAATAACCATGACTCCATTAGAGTCCTGAATTAATTATGCGATACATATACTTGCATATTGGTTGGCTGCTTTCTTATTAAACTGATTGTACTTTGTGACTGAGCTGAAAATACTTTTTAAATACTTATTTAAGACAGCCATGACCAAGTATTTGGCGTTGTTGCCGTGGTGGTAACAATAAATTTAGTAGTAAATGAAAAACTTTATTTCATTATTCGTAATTGTGTATGCTTAATTATTTTTAATGTGCTTACTGTGATTATTTATGAATAATATTGGAATTGAAGGTTTAGTACCTTGCAATTCAGATTTAGAACATACTATTTAAAAAATTTAAAAACAACAAATAGAATCTAGAAATTTAAACAAAATGGTGAGCAATTTTGATAATCAAAGAAATGAAAACGAACATCAACCTAGATCTTCAAGAGATTATACTAACTCTGCAACAGATGAAATTCACTTAATTATTCAAAATCTTGATGTAGCTGCTAATTCATTTGAACTTAAACTTGTTATTATCCAAATTATATAAAATAATCAATTTGATGAAACACCAAATGAAGATCCTAACTTACATTTTGCTAGTTTTCTAGAATCGTGTGCAAAATTTAACTATGATGAAGTGTCAAACGACGCTTTCAGACTTAGACTTTTTCCTTTTTCATTAAGAGATAAAGCTAAGGCATGGTTAACTTAGTTAGCACCAAGATCTATCCAAACTTGGGTAGAACTATCACAAATTTTTTTTTCAAAATATTTCTCTCCATCAAAAACTACTAAGCTTAGAAACGATATTAAATCTTTCTATTAGTTTGAAGGGGAATCTATATATGAAGCTTGAGAAAGATTTAATTATCTCCATAAGAAGTGTCCACATCATCTTTTACCAAATTGGTTAATAATTCAAATATTTTATAATGAATTATTGGGATCTCTTAGATCGATTATTGATGTTGTTGTTGGTGGATCATTAATGTCAAACCTTTTGATGAGGTGTATTCTTTAATAGAGGGGATGGTTACTAATAATTTTTAATGGCCCTCTGAACAGGTAAATCTATAAAAGAGTAGATAGTATTTAAGTTTCTCATGCAATTTCTATGTTGGCTTCTCAAATTGCTACTATTTCAAATAAAATAGATCAATTCGAAATGAACTATTCTCAAATGCCTCAGGTGCTTGAGAAAATTCATTGGGATAAATAGTAGATTCTCAATCATCATATGAGACCTTGAATACTATAAATAATAGAACTAACAATCCTTATTCAAATTATTATAATCCTTGCTGGAAAAACCACCTAAACTTAAACAGGAATAATAACACTGCTACTGTTAACACAACGGGGGAACAATGATGTGTAGCAGAATTATTCAAAAAAACTTTCTATGAAACTTAAAGATCCTGGTAGCTTTACTATACCTTATGGTATTGGTGAATTTTTTTTTTGGAAGAGCATTATGTAATTTGGGAGCCAGTATTAACCTCATACCTCTATCAACATTTAAAAGATTGGGGATAGGAGAAATTTTTCCTACTTATATAACTCTTCAGTTAGTTGATCGTTCTATTACTTATCCTAAAGGAGTTTTTGAAGATGTATTAGTAAAGTTTGATAAATTTTTCTTTCCTGAGGATTTTATTATTTTGATATGGAGGAAGATAATCAAATTCCTATTATTTTGGAAAGACCATTCCTTGCAATTGGTAGAGCTATGATAGATGTTCAAAATGGAGAATTAACTATGAGAGTAAATGATCAAGAGGTAAAATTTAACATTTCAAAATCAATGAAATATCCCACAACAGAATAAAGATGATGAATGCTTTCGAATGGAAATTTGTGATTATTTAAAGATGATATTTTTAAGGAAAAGTTTGAAGAGAATAAAGAGCAAGAAGATTTGAAATGCGATGATGAAAATGAAATGGAAGATAAATATGATGCAATAGATAAAGAAGAACTGGATTATGTTCAGGAAAGACTTGAGATTTTGGATACAACATAAAATGATAATAAAAATCTAATTCCATCTATCATAAAACCTCTTGAACTTGAAATGAAAATACTTCCTAACCATTTAAGATAAATTTTCGAAGGAGAATTATCTACATTATCAATTATTGCATCCTCAGATCTAAATGATTTATAAGAACATAAATTATTAGATACATTAAAAAGATACAAGAAAAGCTTTTGGTTGGATTTAGCTGATATTAAAGGAATCAGTCCTTCGAACTGTTTGCATAGAATTTTATTAGATGAACAACATAAACCTAAAGCTAATTCACAAAGGAGATTAAATCTAATGATGAAGGAAGTAGTAAAGAAAGAAAATTTAAAATAATTGGATGCTGGAGTTATATATCTTATTTCGTATGATGTTTCGAGTAAGTCCAATTCACTCGTTTTCCTAAGAAAGGAAGAGTGACAGTTGATACAAATGAAAGAAATGAATTAATAGCTACGAGACAATTCATCGGTTGGCGAATCTATATTAATTATAGAAAATTAAATGCTGCCATTAGGAACGATCACTTTCTTTTACCTTTTGTAGACCAAATGTTAGATGTAACTAGCTGGGAACAAATATTATTACTTTTTTAGATGGATATACCGACTATCATCAAATATCAATTGCTCATGAGGATCAAGAAAAGACTAAATTTACTAATCCTTATGGAACATTTGCTTTTTGAAGAATGCCCTTTGGATTATGTAACGCACCTACAACATTTCAAAGATGTATGATGTTAATTTTTAGTAATATGTTTGCTAATGGATTAGAAGTTTTATGGATGTTTTTTCTATATTTGGAACTTCATTTGACTCCTGTTTACATAATTTAAAAAAATTTTTGGAGTTATGCAAAATGAAAATTTAAGTTTTGGGAGAAATGACAATTTATAGTTGCAGGAGGAATTGTACTTGGGCATAAAATTTTTGAACATGTCATGGAAGTAGACCCTACAAAACATTCACATCATTTCTGAACATGTCATGGTTGCAGGAAGAATGCACCTTAAAGGAAGGTATTTTTCATATTTTGTTGCAGGTATGATTATTTTAGGCAAAAAGAAGCAAAAAAGGAATGAATTTGGAGTGAAAAGTAGCAAAATTCAGAATTCAGCTTTCTGGCGCCAACGGTGCCAGAATCCACAAAGTACTAGAAATTAAAATGCTTTGGACGCCGAAGGAGCCCAGGAATGGCGCCAATAGCACCAAATGTTGGTGGAGGCTAGGTACCAGAAAAGTGTGTGAAAGTGTGTAGAAGTTGGATTTTTTGTTAATGTAGAGAGTTTAGAGTATAGGTTTTGGTGTGAGAAAGTGTTGTTTTGTGAGGGCTTCTTCTCTAAGATTTGTTGGATGAGAAGGAAAGTGAGAGATTGCTTCGTCCTTACTGTTCTAAGAGGGAATTGTGTGTTGTTGTGAAGAGGGAGAGAGATTCAACGGAACTTCAATGGATTTGCTTGGGGAAGAAATTGAGATAACTTATGTTTACTTCTGATTGTTTGTATGAATTTACTTTAATATAAAAAATCCTTGCTTTGTCGTATCATCCTCATGAATTCTGAGTAGATTTCTTTTTCTTTCTCCTTACAATGAGATATGGTGAAGTGATGATTAAGATTGGATGTGCCATGTGAATGTTAATAAATTGTGATAATTTTTTTCTTCGTACTTCATTTACTTCTCAATCTGGCTAATTGAATTGTTAAAATTTATTGTGAAACATACGATCCGAGAGGATCATGAGTTCTACGACAAAATTGAATATCACATTCAATGTCCAAGAATAAGTGATGTAGTTCATGGCGATTGGGTGCTAATAAACAGGGAAATATGGTTTATTGGGCGTAGAATTGGAGATTTTAGGGGAACAGACTAAAATCCCAAATTTGGCCATAGTGTTTGGAAACTAAAGTGAGAGTTAGCTTTCAGGTGAAGGCAAGTGGGAGCTTTGGAGTGAGAGTTAGCCTTCCAGCAAAGGGAACCACGAATTTAGGGACTAAACCAAGGATTATTGATATACCTAAAATATATAGTGTTTTTAAACTCATTTTTATACCTATTTTTTATGATATTGCACTTTAATGGAAGGTATTTTTGTGGTTTTCTTGCAGGTATGATTAAAATGAGTGATTATGATGAAAGGAGCAAAAGTAAATCAAATTTGGAGCAAAAATTGAAAGATGTGCAAATTTGGCCTCTAGCGCCTAAGTGTCGGCTGGCTTGTGTATAGGCGTCACAGTTAAAGTGATGAATTTTATTTGATTTTGGTGCAAATTTGAAGAGGCTTTTTGAAGCATCCTTTGGTTTAAACTTTACTAACTTTTCATCAGCATCAAAACTCATTTAAAATTTGAACGGATGGATGGATATTTGGTGAATACATTAAATCTGGACATATTTTGAAGAGACAACAAGGCACCTTTTGGAAAATTTTAAAAAGAGGACTTGAAGATCAGAAAAAGGGTTATTGTTGGAGGGTGTAATTAGTGTTAAGAGTCAAGTTTATGTTAGATAGTTATTGAGAGGACACCTTTCCACTTCACCACTTTTATTATAAATTGTATCTAGTTTTTATTAGGAGTAGAATAGAGATTTGGAGTCAACAGAGTTGGGTGCCAACATCTATTGTGTCTTGTAAAGCAAAAGCAGAGTTTCAAAAGAACTTCAAGAGTCTTCTGGAGAAAATTTTCAGATAAGTGTTTATCTTTGTTTTACATTTAGTTTTTAAGTAAAATTTGTTGTATTTTCACTATGATTTCTACTTTCAAATCAAGTTGTGATTGTGTTTTCTTCATAGATTTCGAGTAGTTTTCTTTATCTTTTTCCTTTTAAATGATGAAGTAATTAAATTATGGAAGGAAGTTGTGTGAAGTATAGGATTTCAATGTTGGAAGAAGTTGTTATGATTCACAACCTTGCACTTCATTTACTTCTTGATTTGGCCAATTAAGATGTTAAAATTTTTTGAGAGATTATGTAAGATCCATTGCGGTATTTTCTCAATCAACAATTGGAAAGAATCACATGTAATTATATGGATGAGAATTTTAGTCCATATGATTGGGTGTAAATAAATAGGAAGATATGCTTATAATGGGGAGTAAAATTAGAGGACTTTAGAGTGACAGAAAAAGCCCCCTAATTCGTTTTAATGTGAAAAATTTTGTTATGAGATGTTAGCCCCTGAGTGGAGGGAATCGAGGGAACTCTAGAGTGAGAGCTAGTATCTTCCCTGCCTAACCCATCTACAAGATTTCAAATCATCAAATTAACCAATGTTCTTTATAGAACCAAGTAAGGGTAAAAAATATAGTTGCTTCTATTTGGCATACCACATTTTAGATACTTCCACAATGATATTTCATAATTATTACTGATTCATTGAAAGAGGAAAAAGATATTTTATTCTCATTTGCTTTCATACTTTTATAAAGTTTTGTTAAGTTTAGTTGTTTGCTTTACTTTTTATTCAGAAAATACTAAAAAAAAATTAAAAAACTTTATATCTTAAAACATACTTTACAAAATCATTTTAAAAGTAAAATATTTTTTTCTTATTTCTTTAAATTTTTAGACATTTCCCTGTGGGTTTGATATCTCAAGGCTTAATCAAAAAGTCCTATATTACTTGATAAACAATACATGTACTTGCGTAGTATACCATATTATAAATAATTAAAGTATAATTTCATATCAAAAATGTAAGGGTAAATATTCAGGGATCAATTATCCAATGTTATTTATATCACTTAAAAGAGTGTAAAAAATAGTATGCTCCTATTTGGCACAATACAAATTTTCAACAATCTTATTCATTCACTCATCATAACATCATTGTAAGGGGGAGGACACCTTTTTCAAATTTGAACCTTTTAAGAAATGACTTAGTTTAACGATAGTTAACTTTATTTCGAAGTTTAGAAAGTACTTTAGTGATCTTAGTATCCTTACCATCATTAAATTTTAGCAGCTATAGTACTTAGTGTATGAGCATTATAATTTTAATATTGGATTTCTGTGCAACACTTTAAAGATTTACGTGCTCCATGTGGGATCGATAATCAGGATTCCATTAGAGCCCTATATTTCTTGTGCGATATGTATACTTGCATATAGATTAGCTGTTTTTTTTATTAAACTGAATATACTTTGTGACTGAACTGAAAGTACTTTTTAAATACTTATTTAAAACACCACGATCATCTATCACTTTAGAGTACCCACGTAAGCCCTCAATTTGGCAAACCAAGCTTTTGCATCTAAACACTAGATCAGATGGTTAAGGATTTTCATTCTAGAATCACCAATTTACATCCATCAAAACTTATCTCCCTATTTATTTGCACTACTCTATGGATTAGTTTTATTTTAACCCAATAGTGCAATGTAAATCTTATTAGTTGAGGTAACCATTGCCCTTCTAGGTCATTATTGTTAACAACATGTTTTAACTTAACAATTGGCTAGATTTTATAAGTATTAAGTACGAAGTAATGAGTCATCATAATTATGAATAAAAGAAATTCTAAATAAGTATAATACCAAGGAGAAAGGTAAAGAAGACTAATCAAATTTCTTGGGGATAAAAGAACTACAAATGATATATATATCTATATATATATATATATATATATATATATATATATATATATATATATATATATATAAGCTAGTTTACAATATAAAATACAACAACATAAACATAGATACAAAACACTTATCTCAAACTCCTCCCCAAGCAAATCTTCTAAAGTTCCTTTGAGTAATTCTCCTTACATCACTTGAATGCCACACAGAAATGTAGAGGATGAAAGAAATCTCTCACCTTTCTCCTTATTTTGTACTCTAAACTAAGAGACACACATCAATGGTGCTCACTCACACACCATTCCAAGAGCCTTGGTGCGACTTTTTTAATTTTCCAAAATTAATGAACTCAGATTTATAAATATATATTGATTTAGTTTTATAATGAGTCACACAATAAACACAAGTTTACGTATCACTCAAGTAATACAGGGCTCTAGTGGAGTCCTGGATATCGATCCCACAGGGAGGCTTTAATTTTATGGTGTAGTACAGAAATCACTTATCAAATCACAGCACCATTGCAAGTAAGTTCAATTCTTAAAATAAAGAAAAACAGTTGTAGTTACTATTTCTACCAAAGTATGTTCTAAACTTATAGCAAGTTAAACTATGACAAGACTAAATTTATGACAAAGTTCAGTTGTAAGAAAGAGTTTTCCTCCTCTCCAATTATAATATAATGATTATTGTGACATAGATCTGTGATGCAAATGTATTGTGCCAAATAGGAGCATTCCTATTCTTTAACCGTATCTCTGCGTATAAAGAACATTGGCTAATCCTAAGTTTAATCCCCAAATCGGTGGTTAGGCTGGGAGGATACTGGCTCTCACTCCAGAGTTCCCACTTCTCTTCCCCTGAAGGCTAACTCTTGCTTCAGTTTCCATACATGAGGACCAAATTGAGGATTTCAGCCTGTCACCCTGAAATCTCCAATTCTACGCCCATCAAAGTATATTTTCTCTATTTATTTGCACTCAATCCCCTTGAACTACATCTCTCATTCATGGACATTGAATGAGACCTTCACTTTTATTGTGGAACTCATAATCCTTTTAGAACATATGATTCCTAACAAGTTTTAACAATTCAATTGGCTAGATCAAAAAGTAAATGATGTTTGAAGTGAAAGGGTCATCACAAATTCTCCATAAAAAATAGACACATCATTTCTATATCACAACATCAACACATCACATGAAAAGGAGGAAGACAGAAATCTACTCAAGACTCATGAGGAAAAGATGACAAAACATGGATTTTATATATAAAAACAACGTCATACAATCATAATAAAGAAAATACAACTTATGTCAAACTCTTCCCCAAGCGAATCTCAAGGAATTCCTTTGACTCATCTTCTTTTTTCACAACAACACACAATTCTCTCTTTAGATAAGTAAGGAAGAAGAAATCTCTCACTTTCCCTCTCCTCTTACACTTCATAGAAGAGAAAACACAGAACCAAGATCTCCTAATCAAAATGAAAAGACACTCACTCCTCACTCTCTCTACTCTCTAAACTCTCTCCCTCCCTAAATTTAGTTCCAAAGAAGTTTAAATTCGACCATAACTGATTTTTTAAGAGGTTGCTCAAGCAATCCTCTAAAATCCAGCAAAATACATTAAATCTATTTTGAAATCAGGATTGGGCGCGGTCCGGCTCCGTTTAGTGCATTATTTTGCCAATCGGTCGCAACTCTCTGTAAAATAGCGCGGTCTGGCACTGGTGACAGCGCCATTCGGTGCTAGTTCAATAAAATGCACTTTTTTCCCATTTTGCTCTAAATTTAGTCCTTTTAGCTTCCTTTCACTCCAAAGGCCTAAAATCATTATACCTACATGAAATCATGAAAAATACATTTCTTTAAAGTGCAATATCATCAAAAACAGGTATAAAATGGATAGTAAAAAGCTATCAAATTTTCATTGGATCAAGATCCCCCAAACTTAAATATTACTTGTCCTCATGTAATTTTAGTTAATACATAAAATAATGATCCACTACAATGAACTTTTTTTTTCTATAGTTCTATAATTTTTATTTACATAAGTACAATAGTAAAACTTTCAAAAAGATCTTTGTATAATCCAAGTAAATTTTGCTGGTGTAAGATTATCTAGTAATGAAGTCTAAGAGTTCTAGCCTTCTATTCATTTCAAAAATGACTGTAGATTGTCCTATTAAGGCACTTAAAATGATTACATGAAAAGAAGTTTATGAGACCACTATAAGTAAGGATGCTAATCCATACATATAAGTTTAGGAAAGTAATTAAGTTTTTCCCTTTAGGTAGATTCAAGTGAAGCCAATTTTTAATTAGGCATCTCCTCAAGCTAATCCTCACTTTTCTTTTATTTTCTTTTTCTTTTCTTTTCTTTTCTTTTTTTTCTTTTTCTTTTCTTATTTTTTTTCTTCCCAAGTGAGGATTACTGTATCTGAATAGCCATTTAATGATTTTGTACTTCACCTTTCTCACCCTAAATTTGAAACTTACTACAATCATTTACCTTATAGGCATTTCTTTAGCTTAATATTGATTCATCATAGTAGTCTCGACTTTTTCCTATCACATAAAATTTTAAGAATCTTAATGTTTCAAACATATAGCCTTTCTTACTTTGAATAGTTGGCTATAGTCCTATTCATTTACACCAAATATCTTATCCTACAAAATTACTTTTAATTACCAAATGCTTTTATTCAATTTTAAAAAATACTTAAATAAAATCAAAATACAGTTATCTGAAATTGATTTCAATCGCAGAAAATCATGTTAATAATTTTGAAAATACTTTTAAATGAGAACAATTAACAGCTAATTCTTTCCCTCCCCAAACTTAAGTTTTTGAATATCAATACATTCAACATGGGAAGAAAAAAAGATATAAACATATAACTCATTCCTCAATATGTTGGGCTTTTCATACCTTTGAGTTTAAGCAGGATTTTATTCATAAAGTAGAACAGTATGCCTAAAATAATTAAGGGCATTTTTATACACAAATATGGGTTAGACATTTGTAAGGGAAGAAGTTTAAAAACATAAAACATAAAGTATGCACACAACATTAACATCCAACTGTTACTACCACAGATTAAACTAATAAACCAAACACATGAAAACTCTACTATGAAATCAAATACATCACAATTCACATAAAGTCTACTACAAATACAACCAAATACAAATTACATCACAAATACTAATCAGAGAGAGTCTCGGGTATATCACAAATACAAATTATAAATACATAACAAAGTACAATGAAAAATAAAACTAAAACTTACAATCATCTTCTGCAGGAGTTCCACCATCATCAGGTTCTTCAGGCTGCCATGGAGTATACTCATGGTAAGTAGAAAATACAACACTAGTGTCTCCCCTGAAAAATATCATCTGTACATTATGATAAGGTATGTCATATTCTCTCAACCGCACTTGATAAACATCATTTATCTTATTTCTTACTTCTAGTCCCTCTACTCTGGTGTTCAACCTTTCCAATTGATCCATAACATAATGTAGAGTAGGCTCCCTAAATGTAGATTGTCTCTCATGACTAGAAGAAGGCTCGTCAGCTTTCTTACTCCACTTCCATCCTACATGGGCTTCATAAGTTTTCAGATTCAATTTCATAATGGGCTTTAGAGGATGGACTACCTCATCATTATCTTCAATTTTTACAACAGCCTGAATAAATAGAGCATGAATCAGAATGGGGTGTCCCAGTCTACCTGTAGCCTCTCCTTTTGAACTTGTCAAAATACTTTTATGAATAATTTCCCTGATATTAATACTCTTCATGTTATGAATACAGTCATTCAGAACAGCTCTGTCTACAATAACCTTGCTGTGATGGTTGGTAGGCAAAAGTCTTACAAAAATGAAATAGTGTCAGGTTTTTGATACAAGATTCAAAGTAGAAAGGGGGAAGTTAACTTTTAGCCTTTGTTTAACCTTCCATTCCCCTTTTCTGTCAGTTAAAAAGTTTAAAATCATATCCAATGCTTCATTCGTAATAGGAAAATTTCTGTATTCATAATAAAAAGGCGTTCTCAACTGATAAAATGCATTAATGAGAGCAGGGGTGAATTCAACCATCTGTCCTCTAACCAATATGTATTCACTCTCACAATAATACAGATTTGCATAAAATTCCCTAACAATACCCAACAATGCTTCAGTGGTGAAATAATAGAAAATCTTCCATTGATGATTTTCTCTTCCCCTTTGAAGTTCTTGGAGCCATTTGTCTAAAAATATCAAATTTATCCAAATCAATTTTAAAATTGCAATGTAATGGACTCCAAGTTAAATTTAAAAAGATAAGAACACAAAATCCATGACAAATCTCCAAAGTTTCTCTAAAAACCTCAAAATTTCTAATCTTCCTAATGTAGGAGTTTTCCAAGGTCAAAATCAAAAAAATTTAGGTTAAAGTGTAGCTCTTACCAAGAGAAGATGAAATCTGAACTTTTCTGACCTCAAAATCGCTTCAAATCCAAATGCTGGTGAGCCCTAGGTGCAAAAATTGACCTTGGCTAGAGATAGAAGATGATGTTTTGGGCAAAAATGGTAGGTCTCAGGGTTCAATCGCAAAGATTTGAAGTTTCAAGCCTTTTTCTTGTCTAGCGTTGTCTGGCACTAGCGGCAACGCCGTTTGATGCATTTTTCTGCTCATATAGCCAAACTCTCTGTCTTTTAGCGCGGTCCGGCGCTGGTGACAGTGTCGTTCGGAGCCAGTTCAAAAACTGGGCTTCTGACTTTCTTTTGTAATTTTTATCTTTTCAAGCCCGCTCTGACATCTAATTGGTCTAGTTAAGTAATAACATTCTAAATCCACGGAAAATGATATTTCTTAACACAAACAACACAAAACATCATTTTAATATATAAAATCTAATTTACAAACACATACGAATAACACTAAACACTACACAACGTCAAGCCATAAAATTCTAAAATTCAGCGTCGCTCTCAACCACAACACAGATAATGCTGAAAACTGAACAAGAAAGTAAATCCAAACATAACATCCAAGCAAAGCAAAGCAATCAGTTCAAATACCCAAACACAGAAATACAATAATCAAGTCTTCATTCTTCCTTAGAACTTTCATTAACTCTAAGATCTCCAATGGATTGAACGTGAACGAACAAATTGTAGAATAGACGAAAAGGGAATTCTTTAGTAGAATCTTATTGTATCCAACCATTCCTTCTCATCAACCGTATTAAACTTTGTTCAAGATACCCAAAATGATCAAAGTTCTCCTTCATTCTCCAATCCAGATGATCAAAGAAATCAGATAGATTATTGATTGCATTCATCAGGTGTTGCACTTCCTTCTCCAATTTATTAATTTTCTTCAAAATGATTTGTGAACTCTCAGGAAAGTAAGAAGGAATAGGTGTCGACCTTCGAGATGGTTGATCTTCAATGATACTCATGTCATTCATATCACCAACTGCCTGATTACTATATGCATCTGCTGGGTCTATAGGCTTCCAAGGTAGAAGTACTATTTCACAGTTCTCATATGCACTTGTGATTGACCGCAGAGAAGAAATATGTGGAAGGATGTCCAAGCTCATACTTTGATCCATGAACGATCAATCCCAAAACAGACTTAACAATTATAAAACCAACATCAATAGGCATACCCATTTGAATACAATAGTTTAAAATAGCACACTCCTTAGTTACTTTACTGATTTCATAGTTGGGAGCAACTTTGCACATATGAAATAATGTAAGTGATTCAACGTAGGATTTAACAGTGTGGTCGAAAAACTTACATACACGTTATCTCTTATCTCTCATTCATCACTTTCATTCGTCAGATATCTGTATATATCATTCATGTTGTCTATCGTTGGAGCAAAATTTGAATAGTGGCAGATTGGCACATTTTCAATCATGTATAAATCATTAATTTTTGCAGGAGTAAATGTGACAAACCTACCTCGCACATAATTGATCCTTGGTTGATTCCATAAAGATTTGCATAAAACTCCTTCACAACCAGGAAAACTACGGCGGTAGTAGTATAACACAATACTTCCTAACATCTCTGAACAATAATTTCATCGATTCTAGTCGTAGGGGAATTCGCACCTTGATTAACAAAGCCTAGCTCCTTAATTAACCTCATTTTCGAGATATTTTTTTGAATAGATGTTGCGCCTCGAAACTGACAAACTTTCTACGGTTAGAAACTTGAAATCATGAAGTTTTGATCGAGTCAGAATTCATTTGGACAAGATTTGGGATCTTCCTCTTCGTTCCTCCGCAGCTCCTCGCATCTTCGGGCGCTTTTAGAGTTCTAGAGAGAAGAATTACGATCTAAAATAGCCAAAATTCAAATTTAAAAATGAGAAACTAATTTCGAACAATGCAGCACGGTCCGACATCGATAATGAGCGCCATTCGGCACTAGTTCAAATCTTTCCAAACTTCACTTTTTCCAAATTCTTTCCAAATTTTGATTCGATTCATTTCTTAAATGTTGTTAATGATTTTTAAGGAAGAATAAGACCTAATTAAGTAATAAACAAACACAAATAACACACCAAACAAAGGAAACACTCAATAACTGTGGGTTGCCTCCCACAAAGCGCTTGGTTTAACGTCGTCAACCCGACATAACTTCTAGTTATTCAGGTTGATCCGACTTTAAAACCACTTTAAAATTAGGTCTACTGCCTTCAAAATACAGTTTTAATCTTTGTTCATTAACTTTGAATACTCTTCTAGATGTCGGTTCTTCGATAATCACAGCTTCAAATTGATGTATTTTTACAACAATGAAATGTCCTGTCCATCTAGATTTCAGTCTCCCAAGAAATAATTTCAATCTTGTATTGTATAATAACACTTTTTATCTTGGTTCAAATTCCTTTTTAACAATCTTTCGATCATGCCATATTTTTCTTCTCTCTTTGTATATTATATCATTATCATATGATTCATTTATGATTTCTTCCAATTCATTCAATTGCAACAGTCTTTTCTCATCAGCATCTTTCAAATTAAAGCTCAATTTCTTTATCGCCCGATATGCTTTATATTATTCAACTGGTAAGTGATAAGTTTTTCCAAAGATGAATCTGTAAGGGGACATTCCTATAGGAGTTTTTTAAGGAGTTCTGTATGCCCATAAAGCAGTATCTAATCTTGCAGACCAATCTAATTTCTCAAGATTTATGAGTTTTTCCAATATTCATTTAATTTCACGATTAGATACCTCTGCTAAACCATTAGTATGGGGATGATAAGCTGTAGAGATTCTATGCATAATATTATACTTTTCCACCAATCTCTAAATCAGATTATTCTTAAAATGGGATCCTCCATCAGTGATGATTACTCTAGGCATTCCATATCTTGTGAAAATATTTTTCATCAAAAACCTTAAAACACTTCTAGCATCACACTTAGTTAAAGCTATTGCCTCAATCCATTTTGATACATAATCAACAATAATTAGTATATATATTTTTCCAAATGAAGATATAAATGGTCCCATAAAATCTAATCCCCAAGCATCAAAAAATTCAACTTCCAAAGTAAAATTAAGAGGCATTTCATTTCTTCTAGATATATTGCCTATTCTCTGACATGGATCACTAGTTTTGATAAATCTATAAACATCTCTGAAAATAGTAGGTTAATAAAATGTAGATTGTAAAATCTTATGTGCAGTTCTATCAATTCTGAAATGTCCTCTAAATTCGGAATCCTAACATTCTCGAATAATTCTTTTAGTTTTTTTTCATAAGGCACACATCTCCTAATAATAAGATCTTTACATTGCTTATATAGATAAGGAACATCCCATAAATAAAATTTAACACCATGCTTAAATTTTTTCTGCTATTGCATTGTTAAGTCAGATGGTAAAATATTACTAATGATGTCGTTCACAATATCAGCATACCACAATAAATTTCCTTCAATAATATTATATAATTGCTCATCAAGAAAAGTTTCTATGATTTTCTTTTCAAAGTCATCCAAATTAGGTTGTTCAAAACTAGATAAATGAACAGCTATTTGATTATCAACCCCTTTTCTATTAACTATCTCAAAATCAAATTCTTGTAATAAAAGTATCCATCGAATCTGTCTTGGTTTTGCATCCTTCTTTTGCATTAAATATTTAATAGCAGAATGATCAATATGCATTATACATTTAGTTCCAATTAAGTAAGATCTAAATTTTTCAAAGGCATAAACGATCACTAATAACTATCTTTCAGTAGTAGTGTAGTTAATTTGAGCGTCAGTAAGAGTCTTACTAGCGTAGTATATAACCTTAAACATTTTGTCATGTCTTTGTCCTAAAACAACTCCAATAGCATGATCACTGGCATCACACATTAATTCGAATGGTTTCTCCCAGTCAGGTGAAACTATTTTGGGAGCCGCGATTAATTTTTCCTTTAATAGATCAAAAGCTTTTAAATATTCATCGTTAAAATCAAAGTTTCTATCTTTTTCCAAAAGTTGGCATAAAGGCTTAGTGATTTTTCAAAAGTCTTTGATATATCACCTGTAGAATCCTGCATGTCCCAAAAAGCTTCTAACCCCTCTCACAATTGTTAGAGGTGGTAATTTTTATATAACTTAAATTTTCGCAGGATCTACTTCCGTACCATATTTAGATATTTTATGCTCAGGCACAATTAGTCCTTCAACCATAAATTGACTTTTTCCAGTTTAGAACTAAGTTTGTTCTTTCGCATAACTCTAAAACGTTTTCAAAGTTGCATAGGCATGCATCAAATGAATCTCCAAATACTGAGAAATCATCCATAAACACTTCTATTCCATCATCTATTAATTTGCTATATTTGAATATCATACATCTTTGAAATGTTGCAAGCACATTATATAATCCAAAGGGCATTCTTTTAAAAGCAAAAGTTCCATAAAAATGTTGTCTTCTCTTGATCCTTAGGAGCAATAAGAATTTGGTGATAATCGATATATCCATCCAAAAAGCAATAGTACTTGTGTCCAGCAAGTCTGTCTAGCATTTGGTCTAAAAAGGTAAAGGAAAGTGATCTTTTCTGGTGGCAGCATTTAACTTTCTATAATCATTACATATTTGCCAACCAGTGACTTTTCTTGTCGGTATTATTTCATTTTGTTCATTTAAGTCAACAGTCAGTCCTCCTTTCTTAGGAACACAGTGAATTGGGCTTACTCAACACTATCAAAAATAAGATATATAATTCCAGCATCTAATCACTTTAAAATCTCTTTGTTAACCACTTCTTTCATTATTGGGTTAAGTCTCCTTTGTGGATCAACTCTAAGTTTATGTTGTTCATTCAACAAAATTTTGTGCATATAGATCGATGGACTGATTCCTTTAATGTCCGTTATGGACCAACCAAAAGCATTTTTGTATCGTTTTAAGGTGTCCAATAATTTTTGTTCTTGATATTCATTTAAATCCAATGATACAATGACTGGTAAAGTAGATGATTCTCTTAAGAACATATACTTCAAATGATTAGGGAGAATTTTCAGCTCATGTTCAAGGGGTTTAATGATAGATGAAATTAAACTTTTTTCTTCATTTTCCATAGTATCCAATCTTTCAGATCTTTCCTGAACAAATTCTAACTTTTTATTTGTCATATCATCAAAATCATCTTCACTTTCACTTTCATAATCATCCTCACATTCCAAATTTTCTTCAAATACTTCTTTAAAATGATCTTCTCTCAAATAATCGCAGATTTCCATTCAAAAGCACTCATTATCTTTTTCAGTTGAAGGGTAGTTCATAGATTTTAAAATGTTGAAAGTTATCTCTTACTCATTAACTCTCATAGTTAATTCTCTTTTTTGAACATCGATCATAGCTCTCTCAGTAGCAAGGAATGGTCTTCCCAAAATAATTGAAATTTCTTTATCTTCCTCCATATCTAATACAATGAAGTCCACAGGAAAGATAAATTTATCCACCATTACTAATACATCTTCAACAACTCCTTTAAGATAAGTGATAGAAGGATCAGCCAGTTGAAGAGTCACAGATGTAGGTGAAATTTCTCATATTCCCAATCTTTTGAAAGTTGATAAAAGCATAAGATTAATACTAGCTCCAAGATCACATAAAGCTCTTCCGAGAAATTTCCCACCTATAGCACACGGGATAGGGAAACTACCTGGGTCTTTAAGTTTTTCAGGAAGCTTCTTCTGAATAATTGCACTACACTCACTACTAAGTGCAACAGTCTCGTGGTCTTTGAAGTTTCTTTTCTTTTTAAGAATAACCTTCATAAACTTTACATAATCAGGCATCTGCTCTAATGCTTCAACAAAAGGAATATCAATAGTTAATTTCTTATGAATTTCCAAAAATTTTGCAAATCTATTATCCATGTTTTGTTTCTTTAGTCTTTGAGGAAAAGGAGGAGGTGTTTTTTCAATAGTTATCTTCATTAGTTATAGCAGATATTCATCTGGATATATCTTATTAGAACCTCTCTCAATGTTCACTTCCTTTCTTTCAACTTCGACTTCTTTTTAAACTCTTGGTTCCAATTGTTTTCCACTCCTTAATTGAATAGCCTTAATTTGCTCCTTATTTTGATCTTTAGGTTGATCTCAACATTGCTAGGAAGATTTCCAGAAGGTGTATTATTAAGTGCAGTAAAGATATGTCCCAATTAAATCTCAATGTTCTTCATTTCAAATTTTGAGCTTGAATTTGATTACCCATATTCAGATTCATTTCTTCAGTAGACAACTTCTTTTCCTTAAATTGTTGATTACTATTAAAAACAGAAGGATAAGAAGGTTTATAATTAGTATTTCCTTGGTTGCTTGGATTTCCAACTGAATTCATAGGATTGTTTCCCCATTGTGGGTTAACAACACTTTTGGTGTTATTCTAGTTTAAGTTTGGGTGATTCCTCCAACTAGGATTATAATAATTTGAATAAGGATTATTGACTTTGTTATTTATGGCATTAAGGGTTTCATAAGGTATTTGAGAGTCTATCATATGTCTTGATGAATTTTCTTCTAACACTGAGGATTTTGGAGAATAATTCAATCCATATTAATGTATTTTCTTAGAAAGTGCAGCAATTTGAGAGACTATCATAGTTATAGCATCAGAATCATGAATAGTGGCTACTCTCTTAGGATTTACCCATTCAGCAGGCCATTGAAAACTATTAGTAGCCATCTCTTCAATTAACGAATATGCTTCACCAAAAAGTTTAGACATTAATGATCCACCATCAGCAGCATTAATAATTGATCTCAAAGATCCCACTAATCCATTATAAAATGTTTGAATTATTATCCAATCTAGTAAAGCATGGTGTGGAAACTTTCTCAGAAGATCTTTGAATCTTTCCCAAGCTTCATATATGGATTCTCCATCAAACTGACTAAAAGATGTGATATCATTTCTCAGCTTAGCTATTTTAGGAGAAAAATATTGTGACAGAAACTTTTGTGAAATATCTCCCCAAGTTCTGATAGATCTAGGTGTTAATGAATTTAACCACGCCTTAGTCATATCCCTTAATGAAAAAGGAAAAATTCTAAGCCTAACAGCAGCGTTCGACACTCCATCGTATTTAAAGGTAGCACACAGTTCTAGAAAACTAGTGAGATGTAAGTTAGGATCTTCAATAGGTGTTCCTCCAAATTAGTTATTCTGTACCATTTGGATAATAGCAGGTTTAAGTTCAAATGAATTAGCAATAACATTGGAGTTTTGGATTGTTAAGTAAATTTCATTTGCTGTTGGATTAACATAATCTCTTAAAGGTCTTGGTATATTCTCGTTTTGATTGTTCAAGTTGTTCGCCATTTTGTGAGGATTTTCATATTATTTTTGTTGTTTTCGAATTTTTCTAATAGTACACTCTAATTCAAAATTGTAAGGCACTAAACCTATAGATCTGACACTACGCATACAAACATAATAAGCACACTAACAATAAACAAACACGCACAATTATGACTTGTAATTCAAATATAAGATTTCAAATACTACAAAGTTAAATTTTAGCAGTTAACTTTCCTCCCCCGCAATGGAGCCAAAAACTTTGTGCGACTTTTTTAATTTGCCAAAATTTATGAACTCAGATTTATAGATATATAATGATTTAGTTTTATAATGAGTCACATAATGAAGCACAAGTATGCGTATTGCTCAAGTAATACAGGGCTCTAGTAGAGTCCTGGATATCAAACCCACATGAAGGCTTTAATTTTATGGCGTAGTACAAAAATAACTTATCAAATTACAGCAAAATTGCAAGTAAGTTTAACTCTTAAAAAAAAGACAAACAGTAGTAGTTACTATTTCTACCAAAGTACGTTCTAAATTTATAGCAAGTTAAACTAACACAAGGCTAAATTTATAACAAAGTTCAGTTGTAAGAAATAGTCTTCCTCCTCTCCAATTATATTATGGTGATTATTGTGAAATAGATCAGTGATGCAAATGTATTGTTCCAAATAGGAACATTCCTATTCTTTACCCATATCTCAGCGTATAAAGAACATTGGCTAATCCTAAGTTCAGTCCCTAAATCCCTGGTTATGCTGGGAGGATACTAGCTCTCACTCCAGAGCTCCCACTTCCCTTCCCCTGAAGCCCAACTCTCGCTTTAGATTTCAAACATTAAGACCAAATTGAGAATTTCTACTGTCATTCTGAAATCTCCAATTCTACGCCCATCAAAGTATATTTCCCTATTTATTTGCACTCAATCTCCAAGAACTACATCTCTCATTCATGAAATTGAATGTGACCTTCACTTTTGTTGTGAAACTTATAATCCTTTTGAAACATATGATTCCCAACAAGTTTTAACAATTCAATTGGCCAGATCAAAATGTATGTGAAGTTTGAAGTGAAAGGGTCATCACAAATTCTCCATAATAAATCAGCACATCATTTCCATATCACAACATCAACACATCACATGAAAAGGAGGAAGATAAAGAAATCTACTAAAGACTCATGAGAAAAAGATGACGAAACATAGATTTTATAAATAAAAACAATGTCATACAAACAGAATAAAGAAAAGATAACTTATCTCAAACTCTTCCCCAAGCGACTCTTAAGGAATTCCTTTAACTCCTCTTCTTTTTCACAACAACACACAATTCTCTCTTTAGATAAGTAAGGAAGAAGAAATCTCTCACTTTCCCTCTCCTCTTACACTCCTTAGAAGGGAAAACACAAAACCTAGATCTCCTAAAAAAAAGAAAAGACACTGACTCCTCACTCTCTCTACTCTCTAAACTCTCTCCCTCCCAAAATTTGGCTCCAAAGAAGTTTAAATTGGACCATAACTGATTTCCCAAGAGTTACCTCAAGCAACCCTCCAAAATCCGGCCAAATACATTGAATCTAGTTTAAAATCTGGATAGGGTGCGGTCTTTGCAGGGTAGGGATCCATTCGACGCATTATTCTGTTAATCGGTCAAAACTCTCTATAAAATAGCGCGGTCCGAACTTGGTGACAGCGCTGTTCAGCGCTAGTTGAATAAAATGCACTTTTGCCCTATTTTGCTCCAAATTTGCTCCTTTTTGCTTCCTTTTGATCCAAAGGCCTAAAATCATTGTACCTGCATAAAATCATAAAAAATACCATTCTTTAAAGTACAATATCATCAAAAATAGGTATGAAATGGATAGTAAAAAGCTATCAAATTTTTCAGTGGATCAATCCTCCATACTCTTTCCTTCCAAAAAACTCCCCTTATTTAGGCACCAAGGGACTCTCTTAAAATAATTCTCCCAATCCCCAAGAGTCACCTTAGATGCCCCTTCAAAATTTGTCCAAAATCAATATATATTAACAAAAACGGATCCTGGCGCCTAAGCGTCCAACTGTGGCGCTTAGGCGTTAGGCTTCTATAAGCTTGAAATAACTGCCTGATGCCTAAGCACTAGATCCTAGTTCCCTGGAATCGGGCTTTTAGTTTCCATGTGCAGAGTATGGTACTTTGGCGCTAGAGCATTGTTCACTTTGTGCTCCTTTACTCTATTTGACTCTTTTTTGCTCCATTTTCTCTCCTTCTTCCCCAAAACACCATTTCTTGCACTTGTATTAAAAAACATACAAATTACCTTCCATTAAAGAGCAATATCATTAAAATGAGCATAAATATATATATAAGAAGTAGTGCATTTTTAGGCATGTCAACGTCCTCACTCTTGGCATCCTAATACAATTCACCCAATTTCCCAAGTCCCCTGCTAAGCACAACAAATCCCACATAAGCTTCTCTGAATTCCTCCAAGCCATGATAACCTCTCTCTTCTCTATTGGACCCACCATTGCCAATCTTGCTAAAAAAATGGAATTAAAACCCTAAATGTCTCTCATGCCTCTGCAAACCTCTCTGAGAAGTCACAAGAGTTCTTTTAGGACTGTGAGTTCTCTGAGGCCACCTTTGGCCTCTTCCTTACCCTCCCATGGCCATAAGAAGAACAAACCCGAGATACATAGGGAAGAACCATTCTCATTAATTGGACTCCCAAATTTTTTTCCTTCAAGAGGGAAAATTTATTCCAAGACATAGGTACTGGATTTCCTATCTCCTCAAAGCCATAATTTCACTAGGTTGCCCTATTTTCTCAACACAAAGCCAGAGAAAATTTTGGGTCTAACATAAAACCTTATCAAAAATTCAAACCAAATCATCCAAAAGCTTCCTCAGACCTCTACAACCCTCACTCAATAAAACTTGAGCCTCCCCAAGTCCTCTAACCTAGCTTAAGAATAAATCGAGCCACCTTTTGGTCTAGCTCATAGGTGGTACTGATTTCACTTCAAATTGAGCTAAGGGCAAGCTTCATGAGGGTGAGGCCATGTCTATCAAGCCACCAATCGAGGTGATACTTCTAGGGATAAGTTATGCATTGAAAACCTTAAAAATTGCCTCAGGTTTGGTCTTTTGTGAAAGAAATAGACGCACCATGCTTAATTAACAACATAGATGTGTTCGCTTATTTTAGATGAAGCTTTAAGAACAAATCATGTGAGCTTTCATGGGATATTAACTCTTGACCATGAATGGCATTCAAGTTATTATCCTTGAGCGCTTGTGTGGAAAGCACCATGAATCAAACAGTGCCTCGCTGGAGTTTTGGAGCCGTAGAGGATGATGAGAATGTTGCGTGGATAAGTAAGAAATTTTGCCTTTTCCTATTTAATTAAATCTAAATAATTATATGCAACTTTAAAAATGCATAACTTTTCCTAAAAAAGCCTTAAAAACTCAGTGAACAAAGGAGAAAATAATAAAAATAAAATTGAAAATAAATTATTTATATTTAAATTTTAATTAATTATAGACCAGAGAGTATTTTAATTATTAAAAACCGAATATAAACTCAAATTTATGAAATTGGCAAGGATTATTCCCACCACTCATAGGAACATTCCTTCATTTTTCCAAGGTTAGGGGATAACCCTAATATGAAAATGGCTAATTTTCTACAAATTTTGTAATTATTTTGAAAATTAATTATGAAAAGTTATAAATTAGAAATTAAAATAGACTTTGGTTAAAATATTTAGGGTAATAAATTGAAAATGTAAAATAACAATTTCCAACCTTTTAAAATTTAAAATGAAAATTTAGAAAACTAGGGGCAAAATTGTAAAATTTTGAAAATATGTGCTTTAGTCCAAATTGTTCCCAAAACTTATTTTAAGTAATTAATCCTTGGTTTTAGGGGATTAACAACATTGGTACCTTTCATAACCATGAGTATACCCTTGATAATATAGGGTTAGTCTAATTTGAATCTGAACCTAGTTTAGGCTTAACCTACCTAAGCTTGGACTAATAGATTACACATTAGACTTAACCTAATTAGGTTAAAGTCTAACGCCTAACATGCCTAGACTTAACCCTCAATTATTATTTCTAGCCACCCTTGAACCAAACCCAACCCTACAATGCTGGGTATAACCACCTTAGACCTAACCTAAACCAAAAGTGTTGGGTTTGACATAGTTAGAGCCAACTAAACCCTAAATGTTGGATATAATCACCTCAGATCACACATAAGTCCAAAATAACTTGGATTTAACCCTAAATGTTTAGAATCAATCTAAATTGAACGTAAACCTAAATTTAAACCTATATGAACATAACCTTAAATGTTTAGTATCAACCTAAACTGAACCTTAACATATGTCCAAACTAATGTGTACTTAACCCTAAATACTATGGTTCAATCTAAATTGAATTAAACCTAAGTCTAAACTAACTTGGACTTAACTCTAAATGTATAGGATCAACCAAAATTGAACCTAAACCTAAGTCCAAACCAATTTGGACTTAACCCTAAATGTTCAGGTTCAGCATAAATTGAACCTAAACCTAAGTGAAAACTAACTTGAACTTAACCCTAAATGTTTAATATCAACCTAAAAATAAGTTAAACCTAAGTCCAAACCAACTAGGACTTAACCATAAATGTTTAGGTTCAAACTAAATTGAACATAAGCCTAAGTTCAAACCAATTGGACATAACCCTAAATGTTTAGGCCCAACCAAAATTCAACCTAAACCTAAGTCCAAACCAACATGGACTTATACCCTAAATGCTTAGGTTCAACCAAGATTGAACCTAAACCTAAGTTTAAGCCAACTTGGACTTAACCCTAAATGTTTAGGTTCAACCTAAATTGAGCTAAAACTTAGGTCAAAACCAATTTAGACTTAACCCTAAATGTTTAGGTTCAACCTAAACCGAACCTAAACCTAAGTCCAAACCAACTTGGACTTAACCCTAAATGTTTAGGTTCAACCTAAATTGAACCTAAACCTAAGTCCGAATCAATTTGGATTTAACCCTAATTATTTAGGTTTAATTAAAATTAAACCTAAGCATAATTCCAAACCAATTTGGACTTAACCATAAATGTTTAGATTCAACGTAAATTGTACCTAAACTTATGTCCAAATCAATTTAGACTTAACTCTAAATTTTTAGGCTCAACCTAAATTGAACCTAAACCTATGTAAAAACCAACTTGGACTTAACTCTCAGTGCTTAGGTTCAACCGGACTTAACCCAAAATGTTTAGGTTCAACCTTAATTGAATTTAAACCTCAGTCCAAACTAACTTGGACTTAATCCTAAACCCCAAGTCCAATCCAAACTGGACCTCATGTGAACTTTAAGTCTAACTTATCTTAGTGCTAAACTCTAAACTCTTACATTCAACCAAAATTGGACCTAAACCTAGATTCAACCTAACTTGAACCAAAAACTAAATCTTAGTTTCAACCCAAACTGAACCTAAGTCAATTTAATTCTTAGGTTCAATTGAATTTGAATCTATGTTAATTTGAACCTTAGGTTCAAACAAAATTGAACCTAAGTCAACTTGAATCTAAGGTTCAATACAATTTGAGCCTAGGTTAACTTAAGACCTTAGGTTCAGCTAATTTGAACTAAGTCAACCTAAACCATCAGTTAAATCCAAAATTAACCTAGGTCAACTTGAACCTTAGATTCAACCTAAATTAAACCTAAGTCATTTTGAATCTTAGGTTCAATCTAAATTGAACCTAAGTTAACTTATGACATTTGATTCTACCAAAAATAAAGTTAAAGCAACCTAAACATTTGGTTCAATTCAAATTAAACCCAGGTTAACCTAAATCTTAGGTTCAACCCAAATTGAACCTAATTCAACTTGAATAATATGTTCAATCCAAATGAAATCTAAGTAAACTTAAGACTTTAGGTTCAACTCAAATTGAACCTAAGTCAAACTAAACCTTAGGTTCAATCCAAATCAAACCTAAGTCGACTCGAACCTTAAGTTCGACCTAATTTGAATCTCGATCGACTTGAATCTCGGGTTCAATCCAAATTGAATCTAAGTTAACTTAAGATAATAGTTTCAACCCAAATAGAACCTAAGTCAATCTAAACCTTAAGTTCAACTCAAATTAAACCTAAGTCATCCTAAACCTTAGGTTTAACTCAAATTAAGCCTAATTCAACTTAAGACCTTAATTTCAACTCAAATTAAACTTAAGTTAACTTAAGATCTTAGGATCAAATAAAATTAAACATGTCAACCTAAACTTTAGGTTCAGCCCAAATTGAACTTAGGTCAACTTGAATCTTAGGTTCAATCCAAATTGAACCTAGGTTAACTTAAGACCATACGTTCAACTAAAATTAAACCTAAGTCAACTTAAGGCCTTAGGTTTAATCTAAATTTAGCCTGATTCAACTTGAATCTTAGATGAATATAAGTCAATTAAAAATCTTAGGTTCAGCCAAAATTGAACTTAAGTCAATTAAAACCTAGATTCAAACCAATTTGAAATTAAGTCAAACCCCACCTTCAAATTACCTGAACTTATAACTTAACTTTAGGTCCAACTTAAATTCCTTAGGTTCAACCAACAATGAACCTAAATCCTAAGTCTAACTTACAATAAATTTAATCAACATCTAAGTTAACTCAAATTATACTTAATCAACTTCTAAGTCTAACCAACATTAGAGTTAATTAACTATTTTAGGTTTAACCTAGTTCTAACCCAAACTAGACCTAACCTAAGTCTATCCTAACTAAGACTTAGTTAAATATGAATTACCTATCTCAAACTAGACTTAACCTAAGTTTAGCTTAGTTTGGAATTAGTTGAAAGTAGATTCCTCCTTGATCTAGTTTAAATTTGATCCTGTCTAAGTCTATCTTAGACTAGACAAAATCAACTGAATCAGCAAATCAATCTGAACCAAATCGGGTTAACCCAAATTAACTGAATCATTGGTTCAATCTGACCTAACTCATATTAAACCAAATCAACTGAATCGTCAGGTCAATCCAACCTAACTAGTTTAATCCAAATCAACTGCATCATAGGGTCAACCTGACATCACTAAAGTTAACCCAAATCACCTGAATCATTGGATCAACTTGACCTACTTGGTGCGAATTTTTTAATCTACAAAGATTAATGAACTCAGATTTAGATTTATATATTGATTTAAATGATAATGAGTCACAAAATTAACGCAAGTATATATATCGCTCAAGTAATACAGGGCTCTTGTGGAGTTCCTGGAATATCGATCCCACAAGGAGGCTTTACTTTTATGGCGTAGCACAGAAATATCTTATTGAATCACAGCAAAATTGCAAGTGGTTTAATTCTTCAAGTAAACATAAACAGGTTTAATTACTATATCTACCAAAGCACGTGCTAAACTCTAACAAGTTAAACTAACACAAAACTAAATTTATAACAAAGTTCAATTTCAAGAAAGATTCTTCATCGTTTCCATTCATAATGTGATGATTATTCTGACATAGATCAGTGATGCAAATGTATTGTGCCAAATAGGAGCATTCCTATTCTTTACCCATATTTCAGCGTATAAAAAACATTGGCTAATCCTAAGTTTAGTCCCAAAATACATGGTTAGGCTGGGAGGATACTGGCTCACACTCCAGAGCTCCCACTTCCCTTCACCTTAAGGCTAACTCTTGCTTCAGCTTCTAAACATTACGACCAAATTGAGAATTTCGACTTCGCCACTTTGAATTCTCCAATTCTACGCCCATCAAAGTATATTTTTCTATTTATTTGCACTCAACCCCCTTGAACTTCACCATTCATGGAATTTGAATGTTACCTTCACTTTTGTTGTGGAACTGATGTGCCCGACCTTGACTTATGTAGGAATTTATGAATTTATATTTAAATATTTATAATAATTTTTGTAAGAGTCACAATTTCTAACGCAAGTATACGTATCGTTTCAAGTAATACGGGGCTCTATTAGGGTCCCGGTTATCGATCCCGGAGGGAAGATTACGAGAAAATTAATTTAAGAAATTTATTAGATTTTCATATTAAAAGTAATTATTATTTTTATTCCTTTTCAAATTTAGATTTTTTTAAATTTAATAAAATTTCTACTAAATGTAAGTAAGCAGTAATAAAATAAAGATTAATGCAAGTATATATGAAACAACTTTATCCTTTTCAACTAATCCAAGATTTTTTTAGGATAATTATCATTTGTGGAGAACTTAGAATAGAAGCATTCCTATTCTTTACCTTCGCTCGATGGTATAAAGAACATTGGCTAATCTGTAGATCGGTTCAGGATGTTTTATTACTAGAATGGGTTAATCTAGGCTCACACTTCTAGATGTCCAAGGGTGGCTATGGTCGGCCCTACCAGTGACTCGTTCCCTTTCTATAAACCAATTTATTAGAATTTAGTCTGTCACTCTAAAAACTAATCAATTTTACGCCCAATAAACAATATCTCCCTATTTATTTGCAGTTCACCTTGAATAACCGCATATAGCTTTGATTACCCAAGGATTCATGTAATATCTACTAGTTAAGAACTCATCTCCGGATAGGTCTCAGAATTCTTCAACAAGTTTTAACAATTTAAATGGCCAGTTTAAAAAAATAAATTAAGATCAGGTATTAATATCATCCAATTTTTATAAATATTTTAAGTTAAATTCTCCAACAAAATTTAATTATCTTATTATCTTTTCATAGTTGAAAGGAGAAAGAAAACTAACTACTCAGAACACATAGAATTCACACAACAAACATATTTATAAAAATTTTAACAAAGTTACAAATACTTATCTGTAATGTTCCTTCAAGTGATCTGCTGACTCCTACTGACTCCAATGCAAGGTATAAGACTTCAACAGCAACAACACTAATAAACTCACACTTACTACTCAAGAAATTGAGTAGTAACACTCAAAATAAACTCATTAAACACTAAAGAAAGTGGCTACCTAAAATGTTTGGATGCTAAAGGGGGATTAGAGGAGATATATGGTGCTTGGGGACTATAGGGTGCACTTTTCTCTGTAAAATTGACTCCTATTTATAGAGCTTCAAATTTGACCAGGGGTTACTTAAGGAACCTCTTCAAAAATCGTCCAAATACAATGTATCTTCTAGAAAGTAACTGTGGCGCCTAGGCGCCGGAGTCCGTGAACAAGTTTTCGCTCCTCTTCACTTTGGATCGCACCTCTTCGCGATTAAAACTGTTTTCCTGTGTCCAGATGCATTATATCACATGTCCTATGTATTAGGAGTAACTTCCAGTCTTCTAGAAGGTCTAATAACCGCTTAACACCGTCAAAATAACTGCCCAAAGTCATCAAAAATCTTATCTGCTTTAGTATCGAACTGGCGCTTAGGCGCCGGATTCTGGCGCCTAGGCGCCAGACCTATAATTTCAGCAACTTTGCTCTTTAAGCTCTATTTTGCTCCTTTTTGCTCCTTTTTCCTTCTTGAACTCTTTTTTTATAACCTACATCCAAAAACATAAAAAATACCTTTCATTAAAGCATATATCCTTAAGAATTGAATCATAAATGAGGCATAAAAATAAGTATTTTTAAAGTGGATCAAATTTCCCCAAACTTAAACGTTACTTGTCCTCAAGTAACCCTTTTTAACTACATAAAGTGTATAACATTTGGAATGAAGTTTAAATATTTAAGATTTCTTGTAATTTTTGGCTTTATAAAAGCTTTAGCAAATCTTTAACCACATTTCACTAATTAAGTTTAATTTTAACAATTTAAAGAATATTTAACTACCAAATAATAAGACTTCCAATTTTTTTTATTTATTTTAAGAATAATTGTAATTTATCATATTAAGGTCACATAGAATATTTACAAGAAAAAAACTTTTTTGAAAAATTTTTCTAGTAAAAGTATTTGTACATAAAAACTAAGTTAAAAATGTAATTAGTTTTCTTCCTATAAGATAATTCAAGTGAAGCTAGTTATTTATTAAGCTTTCCTCAAGCTTCTCCTCACATTTCATTGCTCTTTTCTTCTTTTTTTTCTTTTGGATTGTTTTTCAATCCTATATATTTTTCTTTTTCTTTTTCTTTTCAGGGATTGTTTTTCAATCCTTTTCTTTTTCTTTCTTTTTCTTTTTCAAGTGAAGATTACTATATCTGGATAGCCTGTTAATGATTTTGAACTTCACTATCCTTAACTTATATTTAAAAACTTATACAATTTCACTTAATAAATATGACATTCTTAATAAGTATTTTCCAAAAATTATTTCAATCTTTTCATTTTCAAGTAATAATCTTGATTCCTTAGTATTTTAAAAATACAATTCTCTTTACTATAAATAGAAAAATTTTAATCTTATTATTCTTTAAGTTAAATAATCCTATTCTTAAAATCAATCAAAATTATTGAAATTTTAGTTAAGTCTACTAAATTATTTATAAATTAAAAAATTTAAGTAATCTTAAATAGATTTTCATTCCTTATGTTATGTTAATATTTTTAAAGAAAATATTAGTACATTAAGGACAAATAATATTTAAATTTCAAAGAATTTTCCCTTCCCCCAAAATTCAGCTTTAGTATAAACATGAATCATAAAATTTTCTAAAGCATGAGAGAAAGAAATAAACAGGAATTTATCTAGGTACAATGTTGATGTAGTAAGGAAAAACTCATTTTTATCTCTACAGATGCTTTAATATATATGTAACAAAAAATGATTAAGCATATATAAAAAAGTTTGCAGAGCAGGAGTTAATTTCTACAATTTTCTTTTATTTTTATTCATTTAAAACATGCAACATTACTAACTATTCAGGAAATAATAAACATCATGTTGAAATAGAAACAAACATTTATCATAGAAAATAAAAATTCATCCAACTTCAGTCTTTTATACATAACATATAAGATGATCTAAAACAGTCTAATCTTTAAAAGTCCACATAAAGTTAATTAAACAAATCGACACTAACAAATAACAGTAAAGTCAGACTCATCAGTACAAACATACTAGAAATAAACTAAAAACAGAATCAACACATCTCAGGAGGTAAATCAAACTACTAATCACTAGCTGTAGCCTCATCGTCGTCATCACCAAAAGAAAATTCTACATCTTTTGGATCTACATAAGGTAAGAATCTAGGACAGGTAGGGAACTGAACATCATGATGACCCTTTAGGAATCTAACAAGAGACTCTGAATACTCATTATCATAATCACTATTCCTTTGGGTGTACTCAGCAAGATGATCCATCTTCTTATCGATCGTATCTACTCTACAATGAGTTAGAAATAACTCACTCTGCTGCTCCAAAAACTTATCATGCATGGATTACCAGAAACTAGATGGTGGCTCAGCAGCAGAAGTAGAAGCTCCAGAAGTAGAAGATCTACCAGAAGTTGGTAATGAACTAGAAGGTGCGGTAGAACTCTTACCTCAGAGTCGATCATAGATACTGACACTTTCTCTTCCAATGGGCTTTGTAGACTTTAGCTTCTCCTCTGAAAGCTCAGCAACAACTCCAGCATTCTCACACAGAGAATAAATCAATGATGGAAATCCCGATCCAATGAAGTGCTTAGAACGAGTAGTGTCCTCTACAGACTCATAAATGATACTCCTAACATCAATCTGCTTCCTCTCTTGTATGCAGTAGTTGATGATAGCTCTGTTCTTAGTAACCTCACTCAAATGATTGGATGGAAGGAGGTGAGCAGAAATAAAGTAAAGCCATGCCTTTGAAACACCATTTAGCTTAGAAGATGAAAAATTTACCTGTTTTTCGTTTCAGATCTTCCAAGCTCCAGCACAATCTGTCAGATAAGCAATAATCATCACTAAATCTCCCTCAGATGGAGACAATCAAGAGTAATAGCACTCGATGTTCGGCGGCAGGCCGTTGAAAATGTTGATTCGCTCTGGTGTAAATCCTAATCCAACTCCTCTTACGAAGATCTCATACTCTTCAGCATCCACGAAATTTGCATAAAACTCCCTGACGACAGGGATAACAGCAACAGTAGTGAAATAACAGAATCGTTACCAGTTGAGTGCAACGATCGTTTCTTCAATCCTTCATCCAGTATTGTAAAAACTTCGTTCAGAGATAAACTTCCTTGTCATAGCAAAATCGTTGTAATGAAAATGTGCTGCAGCAGTGACAAACTTGCTACGATCAAAATTTTCTCGTTCCTTTTGTCGCTTAGATTTAGGTGTCATCTAAACGTGAAATAAAAATGCAAAATAAATTTATAGGATCAAAAGAAATGAACTAATTTAAGCTTTTCAAACTTGAAAGAGCTTAAAAATCCATGGATTTAACTCTAAAAATCTTTTTTTTTTCAAAATTTTGGTTTTCTTCAATGAGAGAAAAATCCATGGTGAAAATCGAAAATAATTGGTTTAGAATGTAGATCTGACCTTGGGATGAAGAAATTGAGTTATTTCAAGCTTAAAAACTTGAAAATCCGGCCTCAAAATGGATCCTAAGGCTCTATTTTCACGAAAATGGAAAGAAGCAGGAAGCTTAAGCGTTAAAAATGGTGTTGGTGGGTTAATAAACCCGATTTTTGGGTGCAGGCTGAACCGGTGCTTAGGCGCCAAGTTCTGGCGCCTAGGCGCCTGACTCGTTTTTCCAAAAATTCAATTTAAATATTATATTTTCCACCAAAACTTATCAAATTCGACTTCTAATTACTCACATGAGAGTATTAATCTAATTTATATCTTCCAAACATTTCCAAAATCAATTAAAATGATAACTTAGATCCACATTTCAAACTCAAAATATAACCAAACTCTTTAATTCCATTTCATATTTTTCATTCCACGCTCAATAAATTCCAGAACAAGACTAAAACAAGGTTTATCATTCTATAAATACCACAAACAACATAAATTCAAAGCAAATTCTCAAACCAACAACGCACAATGAACAATTAAGTAAACACACAAACTCGATATTTGACACACTAGAACTTGACTTAATCACACCTAGAACACATAAAAGATCTATTCAACACTAAACTTCAATTTCCACTTCTTTCACAATGAAGTTCGCTAGGATAGAAAACTAACGCCCTTGTGAATTCCAAAGCCGTCTTTTCATCAATCCACTTGTTCTTTTCATACATTGTTACTTGAGCGCCTTGATAGGCCGCCATATGATCAAACTGAAGTTTTGTTTGCCATTCCAAATGCTCAATTTAATGATACATCTCGTGCAAACGATTCTCAATGCTTTGAAGTTCCACTTCAATCTTTTCTATATGACTAAATAACCTCTCCATACTAATTGCAATGAAACCATTAAAATAAGGTTTAGGATCTTTGGGGATTTGTCTCTTACCTCATTTCCATGATTTTCTCTATCCATTGCTTCCAAACTCCTCTTATCTCCTCCAAAATGGATTGCTCTAGTCGTAAATAAGGTTCCTAGGGATTGGGGACGGTGGTAGGGCGATTTATAAAGAGATTTCATGTGAAAAACTGAAGTTTTTCGGTTTTTCCATGATCTATAACTGTGGCGCTTAGGCGCCGGAATCTGGTGCCCAGATGCCAGACTATCAATACTAATGGTTATGCTGGCACTTAAGCACTGACTTTTGGCTCCTAGGCGTCGGAACCACGTTCAACTTCGTTTCACCTATCGTCAAATTTTACAAAGTTTCGATCTTAAAAATAGGTATATTAAAAGGGTGTGATTAACGCACAAACAATGATTAAGATAAATTCAAATCACAAACAATCACAATGATAATAAGTGGGTTGCCTCCCACAAAGCACTTGGTTTAACGTCGTCAGCCCAACATAATCAGTTGTATTTATCGGGTAGACTCAGTTCGTAAGCCTCTTTGTAATTTAGTTTCATTTCTCTCATATAAGGCTTCAATCTTAATCCGTTAACATTAGATATTTTTCTAGTTTTAGGATCTTTAATATCCATAGCTCCATAAGGGTATACTTTCTCAATTATAAATGGTCCCATCCATTTATATCTTAATGTTCCAGAAAAAGTTTTAAACAAGCATTAAATAATAATACTTCTTGTTCAGGCTCAAATATTTCCCTTGAAAATTTTTTATCATGCAATTTCTTCATTCTTTCTTTATAAATCTTTACATTTTCATAGGACTCATTTCTCATCTCTTACATTTCATTCAGTAGTAATAATCGTTTCTCTCCTGCATCATTCAAATCGTAATTGAACTCCCTTATCGCTTAGTAAGCTTTATGTTCCAGTTCAACAGGTAAGTGACAATGTTTATCATAAACTAACCGATAAGGTGACATTTCGATAGGTGTCTTATAAGCTGTTCTATAAGCCCATAATGCAGAATCAAGTCTATCAACCCAGTCAGTTGTTTTAGGATTAACAGTCTTCTCTAATATTCTTTTAATTTCTATGTTTGACACTTCAGCCATTCCACTAGTTTGTGGGTGATAAGTAGTTGCAATTCTATGTTTAATTCCAAATTTTTCCAGTAATGATTGAATTCCTATATTTCTGAAATCCCCCATTTGTGATAATTATCTTGGGCATTCTAAATCTTGTAAAAATCATTTTCTTTAAAAATTTTGAAACACTTTTATAATTACAGTTAGGTAAAGCTATAGCTTCAATCCACTTTGAAACATAATGAACTGCTAATAAAATATAAATCTTTCTAGATGATGGTATAAAAGGTCCCATAAAGTCTAAACCCCATACATCAAAAATTTCAATTTCTAATATATAGCTTAGAGGCATTTCATCTTTTCTAGATATATTTCCCATGCTTTAACATCAATCACAAGTTTTCACATAATGTCCAACATCTTTAAATAGTGTAGGCCAATAGAATCCAGAATTTAAAATTTTAAACGCAGTTTTATCCACTCCAAAGTGTCCTCCAAATTCAGAATCATGACATTTTTGAATAATTGCAAAAGTTTCATCATAAGGTACACATTTTCGAATCACAGAATCTCTTCCTATTTTAAATAAATAAGGATCCTCCCAATTATATGATTTAGAATCATTCTTGAATTTCTTAATATATTTGTTATTCAACCCATATATTAAATATTGCTAACCAAATAGTTAACTATATCTGCATACCAAGGCATTTGTAATCCTTGAATAACATATAACTATTCATCAGGGAATTTCTCATTTATGTTTTCTTCATAAATCTTCTCCTTATTATTTTTTATTCTTGATATCAGCAATTTGGTTGTCAGTTCCTTTTTTGTCTACTATTTAAAAATCAAATTCTTGTAAATATAAAACCCATCTGATCAATCTAGGTTTAACATCCTTTTTAGACATTAAATACTTAATAGCAGAATGATCAGTATGCACGATACATTACTTTCCAAGAAGATACGGTCTAAATTTATCAAAGACATATACTCTTGCTAAAAGCTCTTTTTCAGTAGTAGTGTAATTTATTTGAGTTTCATTAAGAATTTTGCTAGCATAATATATAACTTTGAAAATTTTCTCATATTTTTGTCCTAATACAGCTCTAATTGCATAATCACTTGCATTACACATTAATTCAAAAGGTTTACTCCAATCAGGTGTAACAATAACAGGTGCAATGATTAATTTTTTTTAGAATATTGAACGCATTCAGACAATCTTCATTAAATTTGAACTTAGCTTCTGTTTCTAATAAATGACAAAGAGGTTTATAAATTTTAGAAAAATCCTTTATATATCTCCTATAAAATCCATCATGACCCAGAAAACTTCTTATATCAATAACGGTAGTAGGTGGTTGAAGTTCAGCAATAATTTTCACTTTTGCCTGATCAACTTCCATAGCTGTTTGTGAAATTTTATGTCCAAGTATAATTCCTTCTGTGACCATAAATTAACATTTTTCCCAGTTTAGAGCCAAATTTGTTTCTTCACATCTTTTCAGAACTTTCGTTATATTTTCTAAGAAAGACTCAAAAGAAGTTCCAAAAACTAAAAAATCGTCCATAAATACTTCAATTCCATTATCAATTAAATTACAGAATATTGACATCATACATTTTTGAGAAGTTGCAGGTGCATTACATAAACTGAAAGACATTCTTCTAAAGTCAAATGTTCCATAAGGACTTGTAAATGTTGTTTTCTCTTGGTCCTCAGGAGCAACAGGTAATTAATTATAACCAGAATATCCATCCAAAAAACAGAAATATGAGTGTCCAGCTAGTTTATCTAGCATCTGATCCAATAAAGGTAAAGGAAATTGATCCTTTCTAGTGGTGTTGTATAATTTTCGATAATCAATACAAATTTACCATCCAACAATTTATCTTGTAGGAAATTAATTCATTTTTTTCATTAACAATGACAGTTACTCCTCCTTTCTTCGGAACACAATGAGTAGGACTTACCCATTGACTATCTGAAATAGGATAAATAATTCCAGCATCTTACCATTTTAAAATCTCTTTTTTAACAACCTCTTTCATAATTGGGTTCAATCTTCTTTGAGGTTCAATAGTGGGTTTACAATTTTCTTCCATTAAAATCCTATGCATACAAATTGAAGGGCTTAATCCTTTAATATCTACAATAGTCCAACCAAAAGCTTTCTTATAGTTCTTCAGAATTCCTATTAGTTTTTCTTCTTGATCTTTGCTTAGTTCTGAATATATAATCACAGGTAAAGTTAATGAATTTCTAAGAAATACATACTTTAAATGTACAGGTAACATTTTTAATTCCAGTTCAGGAGCTTTTTCAATTGAGGGTAAAAGTATATCATTTTTAGTTGTGTCTAAAATTTTCCAATTATCATGAATATAATGAGTCTCTTCAGATAAATTTTCTTCATTTACTTCTTTAATTTCTTCAGTTAATGACTCATTATATAACACGGGTTCATCATCTTTTTCTTCAGAAATGACCTTAAATTTTTCTTGATATGGCTTTTCAATTATATATTCAAAAATATTCATCCGATAGCATTTTTCTTTCTCAGAATACCTCATTGATTTCAGAACATTAAATGTTATCTCTTGATCATTAACTCTTATCGTTAATTCTCCTTTTTGCACATCAATCATAGCACGTCCGGTAGCTAGAAAAGGTCTCCCTAAAATAATATGTATTTCTTTATTTTCTTCCATATCCAGTATAATGAAATCCACAGGAAAGATAATATTATCCACCTTAACAAGAACATCCTCTATAACTCCTTTAGGATAAGTGATAGATCGATCAGCTAGTTGAAGGGTTACAGTGGTGGGAGAAATCTCTCCTAAATCTAACCTTTGAAAGATAGAAAATGGCATGAGATTAATACTTACTCCTAAATTACATAAGGCTTTTCCACAAAATTTTTCTCCAATAGCACATGGTATAGTGAAACTTCCAGGATCTTTATGTTCTTAAGGTAGTTTCTTCTGAATTATTTCACTACATTCTTCACTTAATGCAACAGTTTCATAAGCTTCAAATTTCCTTTTCTTACTTAGAATATCCTTCATAAATTTTGCATAACTCGGCATTTGCTTCAAAGCTTCAGCAAAAGTAATGTTGATGGTAAGTTTCTTAAAAATTTCAAAGAACTTAGAAAATTGATGGTCAAGTTTCTGTTGTTTTAGTCTTTGAGAAAAAGGTGGTGGTGGTCTTTCAACTTCCACTTTAATAGGAATTACAGTCTGATCTTTACTTGGAGAAGGAGTTTCTTTAGGTTTTTCAATCTCTTCAACTTCTCTCTCTTTTTAAATTTCATTCTGAATCTTTTCTTTTAATTCTTTTCCACTTCTAAGTTGTACAGCTTTTGCTTGTTCATGAATTTTTTCAGTTTCTTTAGGATTAATTTTGACGTTGCTAGGCAATGTTCCTTGAGGTCTGTAATTAATAAAATTAGCAATTTGACCCATCTAATTCTCAATATTTCAAATAGCAGGGTTTTTACTTTGTAGCTGATTACCTAGTTGCAAGATCAATTCTTCTACAGATAACTTTTTCTGCTGATTCTTAAAATCAGGAGGATAAGTTGGTCTAAAGTTTGAATTTCCTTGATTGTTCCAATTACCGGTTGGATTAACTTGATTATTACTCCATTTTTGATGTCCATTATTCCAATTAAAATTACGGTGATTTTTCTAACCTAAATTATAATAATTAGAATAAGGGTTACTAGTTTTACTAGCAATAGCTTACAAAGTTTCTATTGTTTGAGAATCATCAATATTTGCAGAATTATCATTACTTACATGCGACATGTTAATAGAAAAATTATCCATTTTTTAGATATCGCAGCCACTTGTGAAGCTAAAATAGAAAAGGCTACATTATCTTGAGTACTTGCTATTCTTTTATGATTAACCCTTTCAAAAGGCCATTGAAAATTGTTATTAGCCATTTCTTCAATTAAAGTATAAGCTTCTTCAAATGTCTCAACCATTAAAGAACCAGCAGCAGCAGCATCTATAATAGATCTAAGTGATCCAATAAGTCTGTTATAAAATATTTGAATAATTAACCAATCTGGTAAATCATGATGAGGACATTTTCTTAATAGTTACTTAAATCTTTCCCATGCTTCATAAATTATTTCTCCATCAAATTGCATAAATGAAGTGATATCATTTCTTAATTTAGCAGTTTTAGAAGGAGGAAAATATTTAGCAAGGAATTTTTGTGCCATATCTGCCCAATTATAAGAACAAGTTGCTAATGAGTTAAGCCATATCTTTGCTTTATCATTTAAGGAAAAAAGAAAGAGTCTAAGCCTAATAGCATCATCAGAAACATTATTATATTTAAAGGTAGCACAAAGTTCTAAGAAACTAGCAAGGTGTTAATTTGGATCCTCATTTGGTGTTCCTCCAAATTTTTTATTTTGAACCATTTGAATAATAGAAGTTTTAAGCTCAAAAGAATTAACATCTACAGCTGGCATTTGAATACTAATATGAAGTTCATCAGCTGTAGGGTTTGCATAATCCATTAATGGTTTATAAACATTTTATTCATTAATTTCTATTGGATTTTGATTATTGTTATGTAAGTTAGCCATTTCTTGATATTTTTGATTTTTTTTTCCTTTTCTAATTCTTTTAACAGTTCTTTCTAATTCAAAATCAAAAGGTAATAATCCTTCAGATCCAGAACTACACATAAAAATAAATTAAATTCTTTTTGGTATTTTTGTTTTTCTAAATGTTTTTGTAATTTTGTTTTGTATTATTATTTTTAAAAGAAATAAAAGTATATAAAATATTTTAATTTGAGAAATCTAAAAAAATAAATTTTCTTTCTTAATATTCTTTCGTTTTTTTCGATCCTTATCTTCCTCGGCAACGGTGCCAAAAACTTGATGTGCCCGACCTTTACTTATGTATGAATTTATGAATTTATATTTAAATATTTATAATAATTTTTGTAAAAGTCACAATTTCAAATGCAAGTATACTATCATTTCAAGTAATACATGGCTCTATTAAAGTCCTGGTTATCGATCCCACAGGGAAGTTTATGAGAAAATTAATTTAAGAAATTTATTAGATTTTCAAATTAAGAGTAATTATTATTTTTATTCCTTTTCAAAATTTAATTTTTTTTAATTTAATAAAATTTCTACTAAATGTAAGTAAGCAGTAATAAAGTAAAGATTAATGCAAGTATAAATCAAACAACTTTCTCCTTTTCAACTAATCCAATATTTTTTTAGAATAATTATCATTTGTGGAGAAATTAGATTATGGTATTGTGCCAAATAGAAGCATTCCTATTCTTTACCTTCGCTCGATAGTATAAAAAACATTGGCTAATCTATAGATCAGTTCAGAATTTTGTATTAGTAGAATGGGTTAATCTAGACTCACATTTCTAGATGTCCAAGGGTGGCTATAGTCGGCCCTACCAGTGACCCGTTCCCTTTCTATAAACCAAATTATTAGAATTTAGTCTGTTACTCTAAAAACTAATCAATTCTATGCCCAATAAACAATATCTCTTTGTTTATTTGCAGTTAACCTTGAATAACTCGCATATAGCTTTCGATTAGCCAAGAATTCATGTTATATCTACTAGTTAAGAACTCATCTCTGGATAGGTCTCAAAATTCTTCAACAGGTTTTAAAAATTTAAATGGCCAGTTTAAAAAATAAATTAAGATCAGGTATTAATATCATCACAATTTTATAAATATTTTAATTTAAGTTCTCCAACAAAATTTAATTATCTTATTATCTTTTCATAGTTGAAAGGAGAAAGAAAACTAACTACTCATAACACATTGAATTCACACAACAAAACATATTTATAAAACTTTGAACCAATTTACAAATACTTATCTGGAATGTTCCTTCAAGTGATCCGCTGACTCCTACTGACTCCAATGCAAGGTACAAGACTTCAACAGCAACAACACTAATAAACTCACACTTATTACTCAAGGAATTGATTAGTAACACTCAAAATAAACTCACTAAATACTAAAGAAAGTGGCTCCCTAAAATGTTTGAATGCTAAAGGGGGCTAGAGGAGATATATGGTGCTTGGGGACTATAGGGTGCACTTTTCTCTGTAGAATTGACTCTTATTTATAGAGCTTCGAATTTGACCAGGGGTTGCTTAAGGAACTTCTTCAAAATTCGTCCAAATACAATGTATCTTCTAGAAAGTAACTGTAGCGCCTAGGCACCGGAATCTGGCGCCTAGGCACCGAAATCTGGCACCTAGGCACCGTAGTCCGTGATCAATTCTTCGTACCTCTTCACTTTGGATCGCATCTATTCGTGATTAAAATTATTTTCCCATGTCCAGATGCATTGTATCACATGTCCTATGTATTAGGAGTAACTTCTAGTCTGCTAGAAGGTCTAATAACTGCTTAACACCGTCAAAATAACTGCCCAAAGTTGTCAAAAAATTTTTCCAACTTCAGTATCGAACTGGCGCTTAGGCGCCGAATTTTTGTGCCTAGGTGCCAGACCTATAATTTTGGTAACATTGATCTTTAAGCTCTATTTTTGCTCCTTTTTGCTCTTTTTTCCTTCTTGAACTCTTTTTTTATCACCTACATCCAAAAACATAAAAATACCTTTCATTAAAGCATAATATCCTTAAGAATTGAATCATAAATGAGGCATAAAAATAATTATTTTTAAAGTGGATCAGGAACTCATAATCCTTTCGGAACATATGTTTCCCAACAAGTTTTAACAATTCATTGGCCAGATCAAAAAGTAAATGAAGTTATAAGTGAAAAGATCATCACAAATTCTCCATAATAAATCGGCACATCATTTCCATTTCACAACATCAACACATCACATGAAAAGGAGAAAGACAAAGAAATCTACTCAAGACTCATGTGGAAAAGATGACAAAATATGGATTTCATATATAAAAAAAATGTCATACAAATAGAGTAAAGTAAAGACAAGTTATCTCAAACTCTTCTCCAAGCGAATCTCAAGGAATTCCTTTGACTCCTCTTCTTTCTTCACAACGACTTACAATTCATTCTTTAGAATAGTAAGGAAGAAGAAATTTCTTACTTTCCCTCTCCTTTCACACTCCTTAGAAGAGAAAAACACAATCCTAACTTCCTACACAAAATGGAAAGAATTCAATCTCTAAACTCTAAACTCTTCTCTTCCTTTCTTCCCCCCTTTGAAATGTGGCTCCAAAAGTGTTTAAATTCGGCCAAAACTGAATTCCCAAGTGTTTTCTCGAGTAACCTTTCAAAATCCGGCCAAATACATTGAATCTAGTTCAAAATTGGGATAGGGCACTGTCCGGCACTGGTAGGAGCACCGTTCGGTGCATTATTCTGCCAAAACATCGTAACTCTCTAGAAACTGGCGCTGTCTAGCTCTGGTGACAGCGTTGTTCGGTGCTAGTTCAATAAAATGCACTTTTGTCCTTTTTCATTCCAAATTTGCTCCTTTTCACTTCCTTTTGCTCCAAAGGCCTAAAATCATTGTACCTGCATGAAATCATTAAAAATACCTTCCTTTAAAGTACAATATCATCAAAAATAGGTATGAAATGAATAGTAAAAAGCTATCAAATTTTCAATGGATCAAGATCCCCAAACTTAACTATTACTTGTCCTCAAGTAATTCTAGTTAATACATAAAATTATGATCCACTGCAATGAACTTTCTTTCTATAATGCCATAATTTTGATTTAGATAAGTACAGTAGTAAAATTTTCAGAAAGATCTTTGAATAATCTCGAAACACTTTTAGCTTCACACCTAGGTAAAGCTATTGCCTCAATCCATTTTGATACATAATCAACAACAATCAGTATATATATATTTCTAAATGAAGGCATAACTGGTCCCATAAAATCAAATCCCTATGCATAAAAAATTTTAACTTCTAGAGTAAAATTAAGAGACATTTCATTTCTTCTAGATATATTGCTTATTCTCTAACATCGATCACAAGTTTTGATAAATTTATAAACATATCTAAAAAGTGTAGGCCAATAAAATCCAGATTACAAAATCTTATGTGCGATTCTATCAATTATGAAATGCCATCCAAATTCAGAATCATGACGTTCTCGAATAATTTTTTTTCAGTTTCTTCATAAGGCACACATCTTCTAATAATAAGATCTTTACATTGCTTATACAGATAAGGATCGTCCCATAAATAAAATTTAGCAACATGCTTAAATTTTTTCTGTTATTGCATTGATAAATCAGGTGGTAAAATATTACTAGCGATGTAGTTCACAATATCAGCATACCATGATAAATTTCCTTCAATAAAATTATATAATTGCTCATCAGGAAAAGTTTCAGTAATTTCCTTTTCAAAATCATCCAAATTAAGTTGTTTAAGTCTAGATAAATGATCAGCTATTTGATTATTGACCCATTTTCTATTAACGATCTCAAAATCAAATTCTTGCATTAAAAGCATCCATTGAATCATTCTTGGTTTTGCATCCCTCTTTTGCATTAATTATTTAATAGCAGAATGATCAATATGCACTATACATTTTGCTCTGATTAAGTAAGATCTAAATTTTTCTTAAGCAAATACAATTGCTAATAACTCTCTTTCAGTAGTAGTGTAATTAGTTTGAGTAGCAGTAAGAGTCTTACTAGTATAGTATATAACTTTAAACATTTTGTCATGTCTTCGCCCTAAAACAATTCCAATAGCATAATCGCTAGCATTATACATTAGTTCAAATGGTTTCTCCCAATTAGGTGAAACAATTATAGGTGCAACAATTATTTTTTTCTTCAATAGATCGAATGTTTTTAAACATTCATCAATAAAATCAAACTTTCTCTCTTTTTCCAAAAATTGACATAGAGGCCTAGAAATTTTTAAAATGTCTTTGATATATCGCATATAGAATCCTACATGTCCCAAAAAGTTTCTTACCCCTCTCACAGTTGTTGGAGGTAGTAATTTTCCTATAACATGAATTTTTGCAGGATCTACTTCCATGCCATATTCAGATATTTTATGCCCAAGCACAATTCCTCTTACAACCATAAATTAACACTTTTCTCAGTTTATGACTAAATTTGTGCTCTCGCTTACCTCTAAAACTTTTTGTAAGTTGCATAGACATGCATCAAATGAATCTCCAAATACTGAGAAATCATCCTTAAACACTACTATTCCATCATCAATTAAATTGCTGGATGTCATACATCTTCGAAATGTTGCAGGTGCATTAGATAATCCAAAGGGCATTCTACTAAAAGAAAAAGTTCCATAAGGGCTAGTAAATGTAGTTTTATCTTGATCCTCAGGAGCAAAAGGTATTTGGTGATGACAGGTATATCCATCTAGAAAGAAATAGTACTTGTGTCTAGCAAGTTTGTCTAGCATTTGGTCTAAAAAGGGTAAAGGAAAGTGAACTTTTCTGATGACGGCATTTAATTTTCAATAATCAATACATGTTCACCAACCAGTGACTTGTCTTGTCAGTATAATTTCATCTCGATCATTTACATCAACAGTCACTCCTCCTTTCTTACAAACATAATGAATTGGGCTCACCCAAACACTATCAAAAATAGGATATATAATTCCAACATCTAACCACTTTAAAATCTCTTTTTTAACCACTTCTTTCATTATTTGGTTCAGTCTCCTTTGTGGTAAGGTAGATGATTCTCCTAAAACTTATACTTTAAATGATTAGGAATAATTTTCAGCTCAAGTTCAAGGGTTTTAATGATAAATGGAATCAAAATTTTATCTCCATTTTCCACAGTATCCAATATTTCAAAATTTTCCTGAACAAAGTCTAACTTTTCATTCTTCATATCATCCAAATCATCTTCATTTTCACTTTCATTTTCATCCTCACATTCCAGATTTTCTTCAAATTCTTCCATAAAATAATCTTCTCTCAAATAATCGCAGACTTCCATTCGATAACACTCATCATCTTTTTCAGTTGATGGGTACTTCACAGATTTTAGAATGTTGAAAGTTACGTCTTGGTCATTAACTCTCATTGTTAATTCTCTTTTTTGGCATCAATCATAGCTCTCCCAGTAGCAAGGAATAGTCTTCCCAAAATAATTGGAATTTCTTTATCTTTCTCCATATCTAATACAATAAAGTCCACAGGAAAGATAAATTTATCCATCTTCACTAATACATCTTCCACAACTCCTTTAGGATAAGTGATAGAACAATCAGCCAGTTGAAGAGTCACAGATGTAGGTGAAATTTCTCTTATTCCTAATCTTTTGAAATTTGATAAAGGCATAAGATTAATACTAGCTCCAAGATCACATTAAGCTCTTCCGAAAAAATTTTCACCTATAGCACACGAGATAATGAAACTACCTGTGTCTTTAAGTTTTTTAGGAAGCTTTTTTTGGATAATTGCACTACACTCACCGCTAAGTGAAATAGTATGTGGTCTTTAAACTTTCTCTTCCATTTAAGTATATCCTTCATAAACTCTGCATAATCAGGCATCTGTTCTAATGCTTCAACAAAGGGAATAATAATCGTTAATTTCTTAATAATTTCCAAAAAATTTACAAATTTGTTATCCCTATTCTGTTTGTTTAGTCTTTGAGGAAAAGGAGGAGGTGGTTTTTCAACAGTTATCTTCATTGGTTCTATTAGATATTCGTCTAGATATATCTTATTAGAACCTTTCTCAATGTTCACTTCCTCTCTTTCAACATCAACTTCTTTTTGAACTCTTGGTTCCAATTCTTTTCCACTCCTTAATTGAATAGCCTTAATTTACACTTTGTTTTGATCTTTCGGGTCGATCTCAACATTGCTAGGAAGATTCCCAGAAGGTCTATTATTAAGCGCAGTAAAGATATGTCCAAATTGATTTTCAATGTTCTTCATCGCAACGTTTTGAGCTTGAATTTGATTACCCAATTCAAAATAATTTCTTCAGTAGACAACTTCTTTTCCTTACATTGTTGATTACTATTAAAACCAGGAGGATAAGAAGGTCTAAAATTGGTATTTTCTTGGCTATTCAGATTTCCAACTAGATTCATAAGATTGTTTCCCCATTGAGGGTTAACGACAGCATTGGTATTATTCTAGTGAAAGTTTGGATGATTCCTCAAACAAGGATTATAGTAATTCGAATAAGGATTATTGACTTTATTATGTATAGTATTCAAGGTTTCATAAGACATTTGAGAGTCTATCATCTGTCCTGATGAATTTTCTTCCAACAGTGGGGGTGTTGGGGAATAATTCATTCCATATTGATCTATTTTTTTAGAAACTGCAACAATTTGATAGACTATCATAGTTATCACATAAAAATCATGAATACTAGCTACTCTTTTAGGATTTACCCTCTCAGAGGGCCATTGAAAATTATTCGTAGCTATCTCTTCAATTAACGAATATGCTTCATCGAAAGGTTTAGACATTAATGATCCACCAGTAGCAGCATCGATAATCAATCTCAATGATCCTACTAATCCATTATAGAAGGTTTCAATTATTAACCAGTCTAGTCAAGCATGGTGTGGACACTTCCTTAGAAGATCTTTAAATCTTTCCCAAGCTTCATATATGGATTCTCTATCAAATCGACTAAAAGATGTGATATCATTTCTCGACCTAGCGAGTTTTGGAAGGAGGAAAATATTTCGACGAAACTTTTGAGAAAGCTCTCCCCGAGTTCGAGTAGATCCAGAGTCTTAATGAATTTAACCACACATTAGTCTTATCCCAAAGTGAAAAAGGAAAAAGTCTAAGTCTAACAGCATCGTTCGACACTCCATCATATTTAAAAGTAGCACGTAGTTTTAGAAAACTAACGAGATGTAAGTTAGGATGTTCGTTAGGTATTCCTCCAAATTGATTATTCTGTATCATTTGGATAATAGTAGGTTTACGCTCAAATGAATTAGCAGCAACATCAGGATTTTGAATAGTTAAGTGAATTTCATCTGCTGTTGGATTAGCATAATCTCTTAAAAGTCTTGATATATTTTCGTTTTGATTATTTAAATTGTTCTCCATTTTCTGAGGATTTCCAGATTGTTTTTGTTTTTTTAAAATTTTTCTAACAGTACACTCTAATTCAGAATCGTAAGATACTAAACCTATAGATCTGATACTATGCATTCAAACACAATAAAAACACACTAACAATAAACAAACACACACAACTATGATTTGTAATTCAAATATATGATTTCCACTACTACAAAAATAAATTTTAACAGTTAATTTTTCTTTTACCTTGCCTCCCCAACAATGGCGCTAATAACTTGGTGCGATTTTTTTAATTTGCAAAAATTAATGAACTTGGATTTAGATTTATATATTGATTTAAATGATAACGAGTCACATAATTAACGCAAGTATACATATCGCTCAAGTAATACAGGGCTCTAGTGGAGTCCTAGAATATCGATCCCATAAGGAGGCCACTTTTATGGCGTAGCACAAAAATCTCTTATCGAATCACAGCACAATTGCAAGTGGTTTAATTCTTGAAGTAAAGACAAACAGGTTCAGTTACTATATCTACCAAAGCACGTTCTAAACTCTAACAAGTTAAACTACCACAAGACTAAATTTATAACAATGTTCAGTTGCAAGAAAGAGTCTTCCTCCTTTCCATTTTTAATGTGATGATTATTGTGACATAGATCAGTGATGCAAATGTATTGTGTCAAATAGGTGCATTCCTATTCTTTACTCATATTTCAACGTATAAAGAACATTGGCTAATCCTAAGTTTAGTCCCTAAATCCATGGTTAGGCTGGGAGGATACTGGCTCTCACTCCAGAGCTCCCATTTCCCTTCACCTGAAGGCTAACTCTCGCTTCAGTTTGTAAACATTAGGGCCAAATTAAGGATTTCAGCCTGTCACACTGAAATCTCCAATTCTACGCCCATCAAAGTATATTTCCCTATTTATTTGCACTCAACCCCCATGAACTTCACCATTCATGGAATTTGAACGTGACCTTCACTTTTGTTTTGGAACTCATAATCCTTTTGTAACATATGTTTCCTAACAAGTTTTAAGAATTCAAATGACCAGATCAAAAAGTAAATGAAGTTCTAAGTGAAAAGATCTTCACAAATTCTCCATAATAAATCGTCACATCATTTCCATTTCACAACATCAACACATCACATGAAAAGGAGAAAGACAAAGAAATCTACTCAAGACTAATGAGGAAAAGATGACAAAACATGAATTTCATATATAAAAACAACGTCATACAAACAGAGTAAAGTAAAGACAACTTATCTCAAACTCTTCTCCAAGCGAATCTCACGGAATTCCTTTGACTCCTCTTTTTCTTCATAGCAACACACAATTCTCTCTTTAGAATAGTAAGGAAGAAGAAATCTCTCACTTTCTCTCTCCTCTCACATTCCTTAGATAAGAAAAACAAAAACCTAACTTCCTATACAAAATGAAAAGAACTCACTCTCTAAACTCTAAACTCTTCTCTTCCTTTCTTCCCCCCTTTGAAATGTGGCTCCAAATGTGTTTAAAATCAGCAAAAACTGAATTCCTAAGAGTTTTCTCAAGCAACCTTTCAAAATCCGGCCAAATACATTGAATCTAGTTCAAAATTGAGATAGGGTGCTGTCCGACGCTGGTAGGAGTGCCGTTCGGCGCATTATTCCGTCAAAACATTGTAACTCTCTCGAAACGGGTGTTGTCCGGCACTGGTGACAGCGTCGTTTGGCGCTAGTTCAATAAAAAGCTCTTTTGTCCTTTTTCGCTCCAAATTCACTCCTTTTCACTTTCTTTTTCTCCAAAGGCCTAAAATCATTGTATCTGCATGAAATCATCAAAAATACCTTCCTTTAAAGTGCAACATCATCAAAAACAGGTATGAAATGAATAGTAAAAATCTATTAAATTTTTAGTGGATCATTACCTCAGGTTAACCCCAATCAACTAGTAACTCAGGATAACATAAATCAACTTATAACTCAGGCTGACCCAAATAAACTGATAACTCGGGCTAACCCAAATCAATGCGAATCATCAGGTCAACCTAATCTAACTCAGGTTAACCAAAATCAAATAAATTATCGTCAATCTGACCTAACTCTAGTTAACCTAAATCAATCGAATCATCGAGTCGACCGACCAAACTTGGGTTAACCCAAATTAACTGAATCATTAAGTCAACCAAATCGAACTTAGATCAATTAAATCATCGAGTTAACTCAACCTAACTCAAGGTAACCCAAACCAATTAAATCACTGAGACAACTAACCTAACTTGGGTTATTTCAGTCTTTGGGTCGGCATAACTCAAGTCAAACTATCCCCACTTGAGATTCTACTTTAAATTTTACCTAAGTCTTAACCCCAACGTAATAAAAGAATAATTTAAGTGCAACATAACTTAAACTTAAAAAGAGAACTTAAGTTTAAATTATCTAGACTTCATTCAAGTCTAATTAACTTAAACTTGATGTAACCCAGAGGGTTAACTTGAATTAGCTCAGTTTATAATGGTCTATTCTTAAGTTAGCCAACTTGATTTATTTGGCTTATCTTAAGTTAAACAAAAGGAGGTAAAATTAGATTGATTTTAATCAAACTAAACTCGGGTCAATACAAAAACGTTGAAAGATAATACATGGGATAATCAACCTAATATGTGGTTAACTCATATTATTTGGAATCTCGCTTTAGATCAGCTCAACCCAATGTGAAAAAATCTAAAATTAACATCAATCAAGGTGACTGAAGATTATGTAGGGTTTGACTTCTCGTATGAGAATAAAAGCACACTTAGCTTCATTCACTGACATTTGGGATCTTGCCACTTAAAATCTAACTTGAACCCACTAAATATTGTCTACTCATTATTTTAATAGAGGAATAATAAGAAACGAGTAAAATGGGAAGGGAAAAATGTGTGCTAATGTTAGTAATTATTTATTTATATGTGGATACTAATATGTGTATGTATGAATTTATGAATTTATTGACAAGTGTATGTTTATATGTGAGTAAATGTGTATGTTTATTTGATGTGACTTATTTAATATGTATATTTGCATGTGGCAAATGTATGTGTGCATGCTAATGTTTGTGTGGGTGCAAGTGAATATGTGTATATATTTTTAATATTAATATGTACAAATATTTTTATGATATGAATGTATGAATATATGTGAATATGTGTATACATGAATTAGTATTAAAAAAAATAATGCCCTAAGATTATGTCATAAAAAAATATGGATTCATGTTCTAAGAACATATATATAATAATTATCATGTTCACTCAAGTTAATTCAAACCATGTAATGTTTCCATCTTTTTTTTAATGTTCTTTAACTCAATTTAGTTCATTTTTATGTAACTTTAATGTAAAGTGGTGATGTATATGTACACGTAAAAGAAAAAGAGAAAGGAAATGAGAATGTGGAGAATGATATAATTATGATTGCATGAATGAATGATTTGCAACTTGACCGATGTGTGCATGTTGCATGATTTGGATGAGTTTAAGCTTTATGAAAATTAACATGCTAGCAAGTTGAGTTTAATGAGTACAAATGCATCTTTGGATATAAAGTGCTGGAAATGATTATAAGAGGAAGGATTGAACTTCCTAAGAACATAGCAAAAGAGAGTTTGGAAATTTAAAAGGGATAATAAAAGAATTTTTTATTATAAGAAATTAAAACGTGCTCTAAAGTTACATAGTTTTAAAATTATATTAACACTTTAATGAAAAATATATTTACATTAACTATGTTCTCTAAAATTATAAATTTTTAAAATATATTAAAATCCAAATTAATGTTTTTCTATTCTAACTAACAGAGCTAAAATTTTCTTAATTTTAAATTTTAAAAAAAAATCAAGTTTTTCAAGAAAAAGAGAACCTCTTCAGAACTTAAGATTTTTAAATTTAAAATGATTTTTCAAAATACCTTTCTCAAAAGATAGAAAGACTATGATTACTATAATTCACAGTTCTTTTCAAAACTTAAATACAAATTTAAAAGAGTTCTTGGGAGTTAAAATCTTAAACTTGTTCGAAGTTTAATGATTTTCTTTATTAAAATGACTTTACTAAATATTCTTGTTATCAAGCCAAAACCTTTAAAATAAAAAAAATACAAAGTTCATTTCCAAAAATTTAAAAGATTATTTTAATTTTATTTAATTTAATCTAAACACTATTTTCAAAACTTTATAGAAAACCTTATTGAAATTTAAACACAAATTAATTCAGAATGAATTTCCTTTTGAAAGAACATTTTTGAAACCCCACTTGAGCGTAGGAAATAAAATGCTTGGCCTAGGCAAGAGTTATATATTTTGTAACACGAGTGTCTACCAAATGAATATTGTTTCTTTTCATAAACATAAGATTTTGTAACATTGCTTTATGAGTGTGTAAGTTTTGAACTATTCTGAATCCAATTATTTCATATAAAAGTAAACTCACATTGCTCAAACAATTTTTACATGAAAAATTTATTTTCTAAAAAATTCTTTTTGTATGAAAAGATAAGATATTTTTGAATGAGAATAAAACTAACCCTTGAATACGAAAAGTATAAAATTAGAAATTTTATATTTAATCATTCTAAATATGAAGTTTTAGATCACTAATAAACCTTAGGAATGAGTAACAATAAAAATTAGGGGAAAAATTGACATCAAACCTTAGAAGAACTATGATTTGCTGGCATCAACTGACATCCTAGGAAAACTAAAACTGAAAACCTTAAAAGAAAGTTGATTTGTCAATATAATTACCAAAGTTTGGAACTAAACAAATCATTGTTTAAGTTTTGAATAGTTGAAATAACTTAGAAATGACCAACTCTAAATTTTTATAACCACAAAATAAGATAGCTCCAAACTGTAAACCCTAGATTAGATAACATTAAAAAAAAAACCAAGATTCACACACAAGCTAGAATAGTTTAATCATGAAGCTTGGGATAGCTTACTAGGTATCAAAAGATAGAATTAAGGACTAGGAGATATAAAACAAATGACTTACCCTGTCAGATTATAGAAGTCTTCTAGAATGAAGTAACCTTTAAATACTGACAAAGATACTTCAAATCAAATTAATAAAGGTTGGTCTACCTTAATTCATTGCTATGACGATGAGGGAGACCTCCTATTATTTTAATATTTGATAGTCTAAGGATAGTAATGTACGTGGGATAATGGAATGTTATGAGCTTCTTGCGTGGGTACATTACTTCCAAAATTTAGGTTAATCCACCCATAAACTTCTACTTAGAGTCATATAGAATATGAATTTACCTCCATCTAATAATCCTATACTCTTTTTTTCCCTTTAGTTTACGATCTATCCTAACTTAGTTTCTATTTGAATTAAATCACATCAAAATTAAATTCTACACAATCTAAGTGAATTTCAAATTTAATTCTAATCAAATTCAAATCAAACCCATTTCCTATTTGAACCCATACAAATCAGATCCAATTCAACTCTATTTTCAATTCAGCTCAAATTTGTACCTCAAACCTGAATTCTAAATTCATGCTCTATACTATCATTCTGATTTTCCACTGCCGGGCCTAAATCTCAAGGATAAATAAAATTTAAAACTGAACCTAAATTTTAATTTAATTAACTTTAATCAAATTTAATCTTTAATAATAAAAGTTTATAAAACTTATCAAATTTTGAACATTAAAGAACTTGAATAAATTTTAATAAATCAGACTTAATTAAACTTTAACCTTAATTGAATTTAATAAAATTTAACATACATAATGAATTTAAAACTAACTTTGATAAATATAAATGGACATAAACAAATTTTAATAAGCCTTTATAAACCTTTTAAAAAATTTTAAACCAGCCTTGACTTCAACCAAATTTAACAAGTCTTAATTAATTCCAAACAATAAGAAAAATCATTAAACTTTTAAAATAAACCTTAATAAATTTCAAACCAATTTTAAAAATTAACTTAAAAATAAATTTAATAATTTTAGTAAATTAATTTCACAAGACCCAAAATTTTCAAAAAAAATGGTTTTAAAATTATAATACCTTTTTTAAATTAGACAACCAACTTAAATGAACTTTTAACTCAAAATAAACTATTTAAATTGAAATTAACATAACGAACTCAAGTTACTCAGCTCTAGTGAAGTCAACCTTTATTCAGACATATTCTTCTATCCAAGTCTTCAAATATCTGTCATCTCACAAACATTCACTAATAATCAAGAAAGATATAAGGCTTAAGTTTAACCAAGAGTATTCTCAGGAGTAATTCTTGAGATTTAATTAACTATGAGGGACCCCCTCATAGGGATAATATACCCCAGAATAAATTAAACTTTGTCTTACACCAGCAAAGTAAGGGAATAGTCTTGTTCAGTAGACCCTTGAATCAAGAAGATTTTGATCATCACAGTGATTAGATCTATTTTAGGGTATTATTTTTATCCTTCAAGATGGTGTACTATTATTTAAATGTTCTACCTGATAATTTAGATAGAAATATTTCTAGATCTTTTGTGGACACATTATAAACCCACCAAGCCCGTCTCTAGTAAACCCTCTTAATTGGATTGAAACATCTTCCTCACGCCGAAAGCAGAGCCCAGTAGTTCTTGACTAAGAACTCTGATTTTCCACTATTATACCTATAACCAGTGAGCTTCACCTTCCTCACTCTCTCCCTCTCTCTCTCTCTCTCTCTCTCTCTCTCTCTCTCTCTCTCTCTCTCTGTATATATATATATCTCTATATATATATATATATATATATATATATATATATATATATATATATATATAGCTCTTTTAATACTAATTCCATTGCAACTGATAGGGCCGTTCCAACCTGTGCCACTCTGATTCACCCATACCTGCTTAACCGAGAGCATCGTGGTCCATCCCTCTCCCCAATCCCCCAGTTTCAGCACCAAAGAATCTGTAGACAGTTGACCTCATTCCTGACAACCGTCATGCCCGCAAAAATCTTTTCCTACCTAGCAAATTGGCCCTTTTCTCATGTGAAAACCTTCACCATGAGAGCTCCAACTCTAGCTACATTTTCTCATTCATTCCAGCAAACGGTGACTTTCATTTGCTAGTGTAATGCAGGTAAAATCTGTGAGAAAAATTTTAGAGCATTGAAAATCATTAACTTACTGATTTGTTGATAACTCAGTTAAATACTACTTATATTTTGCTAGAATATTATTGTCTTATAGTAATCTTGAATGAAGTACGAAAGGAAAAAATAAGATCTAGTGTTTTGTAAAAATCATGTATATGTGTATGTATATGGATGTAGAGTAAGGAGGGGAAAAAAAAGTGTGTGCGAGCGCACGCGCGTGAATATGCATTTTGTTGTCATGTAGGCAGATGGAGAGCAACTGTTTATTGTTGAGAGATTCGTACAGGCTCATTTAGCTTCATCATTCTCGATCTACAAAGTTATAAGAAAAACCAAGTGCAGTGTGTTTGATGTGATAAGCAAAACTCAAGCACACGTTTTTTAGCTGAGAAAGGAAATTTGGAGGAAAAATTGACAGAGTGATTCTTTTAGGGACATGTTCGATATGATAACCATAGTTTCTCACGACGTTGACTATGGCGTGATGGGCAGGCTTAGTCTCCCAATACAGCCCCCTAACGGTGGACGACACCGAGAGGCTGCCGAGTTTTTGAGTGATGGGGTCTTTAAACAAAACTCAAGTCAAGCTTAAAACATGACTTAATTGTGCTTAAATAGAACATAAATTAAGTCTGATCAAAATTTAATGAGCTAGAACAAATGAAAGAACTAACCAAAGAAAAGAGAATAACATGAAATTTCAAGTGGTAAAATAACTTACAACAGTCAAAACTTGAACGAGGCAAAGCAAGAATTTTCATCAAATCTCAAAAGCTCTAAAGCATGAAATGAAGCCATATAGTCCATCCTTTTAGTAGAAAAATAGAGGTCGTGTGGGGCCTATTTTGATAAAAGAAATTACGTACAATAAATTTTGTTGCCTACATTAATGCCAAATGCACATATAAACAATTCATTTCGCCCATACAAATAAAGTTAGCCATCCAAATTAAAGATAAAATAGTTTAATATAGATGTTCCACACTAGATTAACAACTTCCTACAGGAGTAGGCAAAAGACAAAAATTCAAAGCTTAAAATAAAATATTTGAACAAAGCATAATGATAACGCTCACTTGCAAATAATAATAATGTTCTCTTAAAGTTAATCCAAGCAAGCAAACATGAAATCCAGCATGTGCTCCAATCAAAGTACTAAATGCTTATATATGTGATTCAAGAATGATTAATGGATTAAACAAATGCTTATGTTCAAATCAAAATTGCCATAAAACGAATGCAAAGTTGTATTAAAAGAAACTCAAATTAATCAAATTCATAACTGCATGTGCTCTGATGACAACCCTAAGTTCTCTATACTTAAGCATCTAAGAATATTTGTGGTTTGATTGCATGCTTAAGCTAAAATAAAATCTAGCTTGGAGGTGTGTGTTCATACCGAAGCTTTGTAAAAATCTAATTTTTAAATATCAAATTCAAATATATATAATTATGCACGCAGTCGAATGACCCTTCACGCATATAGGTTAAATTTGTAGGTCTCGCTTTGGCCAGTCATATCCTCCTCTATACAGGGATTAGAGTTGACAAAATTAAGCCCCTAGTTCACTCCTCTTCCTATCAAGGAGTAGAGTTGACCAAAGTAACACTTTTTTGAAAACTCAAGTAACTAAACTCAATCAATCATAACATAAGCATTTTAAAAATCAATTTTTGTGATGAGCATACTCATTACACATCTTAATAAGTGGGGGTCTATTTATAAAGTTCATAATGACTCAACGTTTAAAGCAAATACTATTCACCCCCCCTCTCAAGGTAGATAAATTTAATGTTAACTCAATTTCATAAACAGTTAATGTTATATCAATTATACTAATAAATTCAAACACAAAATAATTCTATGTCAGTAAGGACATGGCCCGGATTCTCTGTCCATGTGGTTCAGCCGGCAACTCTAAGAATGTGGTTATGATTAGATCCCTCTGTCTGACTAATTTATTAAGTAGGCTCCATCAAGTGGTTTGGACAATAGGATCCACTGTAAAATGGTCACGGTTGTAGCTTATATATTCCTCAATGGCATTGTACCCCATTTGAGTTATGAATCATAGATTATACTTGATAGATCGCAATGCCCTCTAAAAAGCTAAAGTCGACTGGGATTAGTCCCTTTGAATAATTAATTATCTTAGGTCTAAAATATCCCTTGGATGAAGCAAAGCCATGACTGCCAGCAATGATTATTTTGTCAAATTAGTTGGGTTATCTCTGATGACTAAGTAGACTAAGAACCATAACAACCTGGGATGATGTAAATCATGGGATCTAGATCGAGCTTGTCATGATTTCCCCCACCATCTACTCTTATGCTCACGGTGATAATTTCATAAGTTTAAATTTCCAATTTGTTGCTACTATACGCTAAGCTTGAGTACTTAACACCTAATTACTAGCCTTAATCAGAAATGTTCTTTTGTTAAGGAGAGGGGTGGTTAACCACAGAGGCTTGTGCCTATGGGAAATCTCAAACCTTGGATCCTAGAGTCCTCGTAAGATGAGGATGAAATCTCTAAGTAGTATCTTGTCTACTATCTCATCTTCTTTATGGAATTACCCGACACTTAGCGCATAAGCTAATTTTGACAAGAGTCTGGGGTATATCGAATTTTTGAAGCTTGTAATAAATCACTGCGACCACCACAGCAGCTGCAATCAAAATTATCTTGAGCTCTAGAATAAAGAGAGCACATGCTCGGGATAAGACCTTCATCGGGCAAGAGAGGAATGGAGAGGTAGAGTTGGTTTGATTCGATTGATCGGGTTGGTTTAGCCGGAACTAATTAAGCCTCTCAAAAAAGAGCAAAATTTGGAACCATTGATGCAATATGATGGCTATCACAGCCATGACCTGTTAAACAACATTTAACTTCATCTTCTGTGTTCTACAAATTTGTCTTGTACATAGATTTGGATTAGCAGGGGAAATTACTATAGCAGAAAACCAAATATTGTTAATTTTCCAGAAGAATATTGTCGATGCGTACATAATATAAAATTGTAAGGAACGAACAACTTCCTTTATGCCGGACACTAGAGGGCAGCCTATAAGACAAAACTGGAAAAAAATTTTATTTTAACTTTTCTAATTGAAGTTCTGTAGAATTGTAGATTCGAGCCCAAGCTCCGCTTGCCATTATTTGTAAACTTAGGGCCTCATATATGCTTACCTTCAAATTTCAAACACCTTCATATTTTCAATAATGATATTAAATAATGTTTTACTATATGGAATATAAATTACATTTTCAAAAAGGTAAATAGATAAATGAAATCACTATAAATGTTAATCGAAAGAAATGAGAGAAAGTTAGCCAAATGGGACCCTTGTTCTAATTTTTAGCTTAAAAACTTGTTGAATTATATTTCAACTATCATGCAGTTTTCTCACTGGACAAAAACTGACCCTTGTAAGCTAAATAAACGTGAATTGTAGAATAACTCGTAGAAAAAGTTTTTCCAATCATAATTGAGGATATAGATTAGTTTAGTAAAAAGTAAATAAGAAAACACAGAAATGGATAAAATTTCCAAAATAAAAATAGTATTTTAAAAAAAATTAGGAGAAGAGTAGCAACACCCCAAAAATCTCTGCGGGAAAAGAGCTGGAAGGATGAACTTTGAAATCATCACCGGTCGACTGATTCTACATTTTAAATCTTAACCAGTGATGACGGTTGCACACAGAAAACATTTTTTGTAGGCCTAAATTAATAATTTTTAAAAATAGTCTTAATTATTTTCATTAAAATTTGACATCAATATCGAAAGCTTTATTATTTTAGCTTTAAAATTGATATTTGTGCATCAAAAATACATCAACATGAATCTTGAGGAAATCTAACAAATCAGAAGAGGCATAGTCAAAGACGAACCCCGTGAGTAAAGTACATATCATGTGGGCCAAAAAGGCCCACTCACTGAGTTTCCTCGGGGCAGGATCCAAAATCGACCGACATACGAAAGAAACCATATAGCTATCAAGATCTACTTAGCGAGGATTTTGCCGCTCAACAGATAGTTCCAGTTGACCAACAACATGAACTAGGTGGAGTCTATTAAGTGGGCTTTGCTGATCCAAGGATCGCTTGCTGCAGGGGGCCAAGCAATGGGAAGAGCAGTGCTGAGGACATGTTTATTTATTTATTTAATTATCTGTTTATTTATTTCTTTATCACTTAATTACTCTGTAGTGCCTCTACTAAAACAGAGGCAACAATGTAATTATAATTCTTGTACCTCTTTCCTATAAATAGGGTGGTGATTTCTACAAAAAAAGACGAATGAATCAGTAGTGAAAACTCTACAAGTTTTATCGTACTAGGCACTTCATCTCTCTCACTCTCTCTCTCTCTCTCTTCTCACTCCCCCCCCCACCCCCCTTTCATCCCTCTCAGGCTGCACTCTATTCCTAGGTTGTGATTCACAAGATAATTTCATATTCAACATCCTAAAAGGTGTAGTGAGTGTGAATTATGCCACAAACTAGGAGGAGGATAGTAATAAGAATAAACCTAACAAAAAGATGCAACAAGCATTGAGGACACCAGAGAATTTGTACAACAACAAATCCGAGAACTGAGAGATCAAATGCTTGGTCGGATGACAGATGTGATTCAAGAAGCACTAGCCCAGAGAAAAGAATAAAACCCCCAAGAACAAGCATCCCGAGTGCAGAACCCACAAGGAGAAGAACTTGTACTCAATGATCCGAGCATACAGTTGCAAGAGGAAAGGATGGAGAATTTCTAGTACCAGGACATTGTTGAGTCTACGTCGATGGATAGATAGTAATTCTTGTACCCCCCCCCCCTTCCTATAAATAGGTGGCCATTTCTACAAAAAAAAAGACTAATGAATCAGTAGTGAAAACTCTACAAGTTTTATCATACTAGGCACTTCATCTCTCTCTCTCTCTCTCTCTCTCTCTCTCTCTCTCTCTCTCTCTCTCTCTCTCCGCCCCCATTTCATCTCTCTCATGTTGCACTCTATTCCTAGGTTTTGATTCACAAGATAACTTTGGATCCAACATCCTAAAATGTGTAGTGAGTGTGAATCATGCCACCAACAAGGAGGATAGTAATAAGAATAAACCTAGCAAGGAGATGCAACAAGCATTGAAAGCACCAGATAATTTGTAAGAACTTGTACTCAATGATCAGAGCATACAGTTACAAGAGGAAAGGATGGAGGATTCCTAATACCAGGATAGTGTTGAGTCTGTGTCGATAGATAGATAGTGATTCAAAGGCATCCCCCTCGCTAGTTAGAGAATATATTCTCCTAATAGATCTCTGCCTCTGAACTCTATGAGAGGTTCAAACTAGCTCGACTCTTATAAGGATTAGTCTGATCTACCAACCATATCATGTCATTCGAGTTGTTTGTTTGTCTAACAAAGATTATCGATTCACTGAAGTGTCATCTTTTTTCATCATGTTGAGGGAATTAGTCCTAATGTGTTTTAATGGGGTTACCAACCTAGATAATCGCCTCTTTTATTGACTTGTCAAGGGTTTTTCATGACAAGTTTTACGAACATGCAGAAGCTGCAAAAAAGATCTCAAGCATGGTGGCAGGTTAGAAAAAGGTAGCAAGAGAGCCTGGATACGTACATAACTCAATTCTAAAATGAGATGTTGGAAGTGAGGGACTTGGAACCCAGAGTAATGCATGAAGCCTTATCCCAAGAACTAAGAGGAGAGAGATTTTGATACACTCTGGGCCTACAAAAGGCAAAGCCTCTGATTGAACTTTTGGATTTGGCACTCCCCATGAGGGTCAGAGCAATTCTATGAGACCCTAAGAATTACTGCAATTACCACCAAGGCCACGGTCATGACAGGAAGGAGTGTAAGCACCTTTAAAAACTGGTAGAGGAACTAATGGAAGTTGGAAAGCTCAAAGATTTTGTGGATCTTTGAGTGATGAAATAGAGGTACGAGAAAGCTCTAGTCGAAGAAATGTCATAAACTAAATTGGATTTGTGTCAGCTATCTATAGAGAAGTTAGAGAATCCTCTACACTTGCAAGCCATGAGAGTTTTGGTCGGGGGATCTTTACGATGTTCCTTTCGCTCCAAAGCGCAATCCCCATCCACCAATAAATTTTGCCAATGAAGTTCTTCCTCTAGGAATGATTCCTTGAAATGATGTGGTTGTCATGACAAAGATGATCAGAAATTACCAGATGGCCACACTGGCAGTTTCGTGAACATCTTGTTCATGTCAATGTTTGATAGGCTAAACTTGGAGATTGACTAGCTGGTGGCTATGATAAATCTATTCTATAGATTCTCTAGCAAACTAAAAAACAGTGACAGTAATCACGCTACCACTCGCTCAGGGGAAGGTGACAAATGGTTTTTCTTGCATGGAGTATTTTCTGGTAGTGAACTTTTTGCTAACCTATAGTGCAATCTTCGATTATCTGTTGTTGAACTTCTTCAAAGTCATGGTTTCTATCTACCAAGCCATTGTACAGTTTCTTTGGGACTAATAAGTCATCACAGTTCAAGGCAACTTGGAGCGATCTTGAACATATTACCTTTAAGGAGTCGGTAGTATGGAGAAGGAGTAGTTTGATCTTCATGACCAAAGAGAAGGAGGTCTTAAGACTAATGAGACCTTCCTTGAAGCACCAAGGATCAAGGGAGAGCCTGTTTTCCTATTTAGTGAGACTTTTAATGAATAACATATGGACTTGCTGATCCAAACTCTCCAAGAACATTGTGAGATCCACTCCTTGTCAGCAACTGAGCTGTTTGTCATACCACTCATTATTTTTGTCACCAGTTAAATGCCAATCCATCCATCTAATTGATGAAGTAGTAGATCAGGTCCTTGGATATGACACTGACAGGGCTAGTGTGAGAAGAAGTGCTAAAACTCAAGGAATTTGGTTGCATCCGATGTTGACCTCATTTTTTGTTGAGGTCTAGTCACTCTTTAGAATAGCCAAGGGTATAGTCATAGGACTCTCTCGGTGAATTTCTTAGAAGAGTAGTCTTGGAACCCTCCCCCTTAGAAATTCAAACTTGTCTCACTTCAGTGGGAGTTTTCATATGCTTAAGGCCTAACCTCCAGCATTTAGGCGGAAGAGACCAAGCATAAGGAAGCATAGGGGAAGTCTCTCATAGGTGGTCAGACCTTAGGATTTACCATGGGAGGTCTGGAGCTTACACCATACACACACTTCAAATTCACAATCTTAAACAAAGCACATCCCACCTTGGGCCCCTAACTCTTTAGAAACTAATGTGTGTGGTTTTTCCCAACCTCTTAGCCCTAAGCTAAGGTTTGGTTAGTACCAAAACATAGAGAACCAAATTACGATTACCTTTGGTCCATGGCTCAACCTAAAAAGTCCCATACTACTCACCTCCAACCTTAATATTTCCAAAATTTTAATTTTTGACTCATTGCCCCTAAATCTACCCAAAATACCTCTAAACCCTAAAATCCCCCAAAATTACCCAAAATACCTATTTTTCTCCAAAAATCATTTCAAAATACTCCCCACCACTCAAGTTGACCAAAATTAGCCAAATTTACCAAAATTTCTAAAATAGCCTCAAAATTTACAAAATTACCAAAATACCCTTCCTAACCCAAAATTCAAAAAATTCCAAAAATTCTCAAAAATTTCCAAAACCTCTAAAATATTCTTGATTTCATTTTCCTCAACTACAACATGACCCAATGTGACCAAATTGGCCCAATATAACCAAAATCCCTAATTTGACTCATTTAACCCAAAAATGGCCAAATTAAACCCCATGTCCACCTAATTGCCCCCAATCTGGCCTAATTTTAATTTCAAAATTTAATTCAAAATCTCTAGCCTCAATATAAACCAAATCCAAGACAAATTTGATCCACATTTGAGTCTAATTCCAACCCAAATTTAAAAGCCACAATTTTGGCCATATGACCCAATTCACCCCAAATTGACTTAATGTCAATCAATTTCCCCTCAATTTGAAATCTAAACCTGTCATGACACTCCCTTAAACCAAATGTGACTTTCAGTTGCCTCCAATTTAAGCCCAAGCCTCACCCAAACCCACTTTAAACCAAAACCCCTAATTTTGACCCAAATTAAACACATATCCAAATGTCATCAAATCGAATGACCTAAACCAAAATCTTCCACCCAATTAATATAAAAAACTATTTAGATCATCCCCCTAAACCATTTGGAACCTTCAATTGGCCTTGAATCTAACCCTAGACAAACCTAAACTCAAGCTAACCCAACTTGCCCCAAATTGACAAAAATCCTAAATTAAGCCAACTTAAACCCCCAACCTATTTAAAACCATTCCAATCCTCTTTCAAACACTTTGTGACAATCATATACATCACTTTGAACAATCAATTGGGTCTACCAAAAGCTCAAATCAAACCTAGCCCAACCTAAACCCAATATGACCTAAATTGAACCCATGACCCAATGTCACTTAAATTGAACCAAATTGACCAAATTGGCTCCACCACACCTAACCTTGGGATCCCAGGAACCAGCCAAAACTAACAAAACCTAATTCCATTGAGCCATGGACCAAAGGTCCTTCTCTTAGGACCAATGAACCTCACCCTTTTCGGTTAACTCATAACTCCCTTTAACCCTCAAGTAAGCAACCCACTTAATGGCAGTGAGCTCCCCTCTTACCTCCCATCACTCTGCCAGCCACCATCCTTGTCCTAGTCAGCCACCCTAGCTACCGGAACAGCTAATCCCGAATGCCCCCATACCCTTTTAAACTTAAAGTTGAGCTTTGTCAGTGAGGCATCCCCTCAGTGGTCAATTGCACTGATCAGCCCTGACCTTAAACAGCTTAAAGCACCCAAATTAAATCCCTGAGCCCTACATATTGGCCATGGCTATAAAAGCCATCATTCACAGCCAAGAGGGGGTGCTGAAATTTTCTCAAGGACACCCTACCAAATAACTCCCAAAGCTTCCCCGAGACTTCCTGAGTGCAAGCCCACCATCCTCAATCATTAAATTCCACTGTCCAAAGCCAATTTCCCCACTGAAATTCCAGCCCAAACCAGGGCACAATTCATCACAGCTCCACAGTGCACCAAATTCAAATTAATGCACCCACACCTTCACAGCATTGAAAGAAGAAGATTCCCCATCAAAGCACTATCACTGAGAGCCTCTGCACTAGACTTTGATTAACACATGAAATCAGCCTTAGTAGAATTCAGTTCTAGACATTTAACCACAAAAAAGACTTCATCTGGAGGTTCATTGGGACCAATCGAAGCTGTCACAACTCTCTGATTGAGGCCTCCCCTCTCAGATAAAGGTATTGGACTTCGCCTTCTTCTTGAGCCATTTTGGATCTTCCATGCATGTTGGTTTGATTTCAAGCTATGTGAACCATATAGATAGGTTTTTCTAAGTCAGATGAAGCTCTAGGAACATACCCCATGTGATTTGGTTGAGGCTAGCTTGAGTTCTTAGGTGTAGAAGATGGAGGGCTCACGTGTTAGACCAGGTGAAGATGATGACCAGGAGCAGTCGGATCGTGCGCGTATCGAATGGAAGGTTGGGATTGTGCCGAACAAAAGATCTTAACATAAAACGTGGCTGTGTGGCAGATGAGTCAGAAGGCAGCATCAAATGGCGGTGCGACGTATGTGCTTTCAAAGCTGCCGAGGATACAATCAGTGCCACATGGTTTAAGTAGGAAATTAGGGGTATTTTGAATTATTTAAATCAGCCCAACTTAAAAAATCCATAACTTGGTGTATAAAAATCATAAAAATAAAATAAAAATACCCTGGTGCTCAGTAAATAGAGGAGAATAATGCAGAAATAGTTTGAAGTTTATTTAATGCATGTTTTATTTTTAATTAGTTAAATACAATGTGAAGTATTTTAATTCTCCATGAATTTAAACATTTCACCATAGTTTGATATTTTGGTATGTTGTTGCCTTTATCTTAGGGAATCTTTCCTGATTTTTTCAAAGTCAGAGGAGACCTCTAAATAGAGATATCTATTTTTCAAGTTATCATAGCGGTTTTGGTATAAAAATTATAATAATTAAAATAATTGTCAGAAAAATACAAGATAAATTTTGGTAGGTTACATATGATCAGGGGACTCTATGAAAAATAAAAACTTGGTTTAAGTCAATAAGTACAACCCTAATGGTAATTAAGATCTAAAAATTAAATAAAATAAATTAGACTAAATATAAATGATATTGACTTGATTTTTGTTCTCCGCTGTAATTTAAGGTTAGAAAGACCCTTCATAAAAATTTCAAGTCAATTGGAATTAATATAAATACCTAAATGTATTTTTCAAGTTAAATAATATTTTTGGCAATTAAATAATTATAATAATTAAAATACACCTAAAAAAACTACCAAATTAACTTTGGGAGTTCTTTATGATTAGTGGAGTCTCCAAGAAAATAAAATTGTAATAAAAATAAAATTTTTATTTTTAATCATTATTTTAATATATAAATAACTAAAAATTAATAAAATCATAAAATTAATAAAATTATTGGAAATGTTCTAAATTGCCTCATAGTCACTTATGAACAATTAGGATAATTTTCCTAATTCTTTAAAAAAAATATCTTAAATTTTAAAGGATTAAAATTAGTTTTGTAGGCTAAAATGTAATTTCTTTAAATTTTCACTAAAATAATTGTAATAATTAAAAAAATAGAAAAATATGAAACTTAGTTCTCTGGGTTTCTTGATCTTAGAGAGATTTAAGAAAAATACAAAAATTAATTTTCAGCTTAAATAATATTTTATATTTAATTAATACTCTAAACATTAACATAATTTTAGTAATTAAATTAAAGCTCAAAAAATGATAAAATTTTGTCTAAGTGGTCCTCTAGTTTAGGTCTACCTTCAATAAAAATTTCAAAGCCAAAGGTTTTGTTTTGGACAAGTTATTGAATTTTCATTGAAAATCTCTATTTTTGCATTAAAATAAATATATAAATTAAATTAAAATTTGAAAAATCACATTTTCTCCTCTGATGTTTTGATTAACCCATAAGTGGAGTTACATAAAAATTTCAATGTCATTTGGGTTAAACTTAATGAATTATGAAGTGATGAAGGCCTTTAGGGGCAAAAGTGTAATTTTGAAGAATTTAGCCTTAATCAAAATTTAGGCTTAATTAAAGTGGGGAAAGTGCAATAAATGATCTTGATTATTATGTTTGAATGACTGAAACATAAAGAGATAAATGGTAGATTCACTAAAAATTTGATAGCTTTTTTTTTTCATTTCATACCTGTTTTTGGTGATATTGCATTTTTAATTTTTGATGATTTCATGCAGGTACAATGATTTTAGGCCTTAGAGCAAAAGGAAGCGAAAAGGAGTAAATTTGGAGCGAAAAAGGACAAAAGTGTGTTTTATTGAACTAGCGCCGAATGACGCTGTGACCAGCGCCAGTTTCCAGAGAGTTATGACTTTTTGGCGGAATAATGCGCCGAACGGTGCTCCTACCAATGTCGAACAGCGCCCTATCCTGATTTTGAACTAGATTTAATGTATTTGGCCGGATTTTGAATGATTGCTTAAGGAAACTCTTGGGAATTTAGTTTTGGCCGAATTTAAACACTTTTGGAGGCAAATTTCAAAGGGGGAAAGAAGGAGAAGAGAAAAGAAGAGGAGTTTAAAGTTCAGGGAGAGTTTCTTTCCACTTTATTTAGGAAGTTAGGTTTTGTATTTTCTCTTCTTAGGAGTGTGAGAGGAGAGAGAAAGTGAGAGATTTCTTCTTCCTTACTATTATAAAGAGAGAATTGTGTGTTGTTGTGAAGAAAGAAGAGGAGTCAAAGGAATTTTTTGAATTCTCTTGAGGAAGAGTTCGAGATAAGTAGTCTTTACTTTACTATGTTTGTATGACGATGTTTTTATATATAAAATCCATGTTTTGTCATCTTTTCCTCACGAGTCATGAGTAGATTTCTTTGTCTTTATCCTTTTCATGTAATTTGTTGATGATGTGAAATGGAAATGATGTGTCGATTTATTATGGAAGATTTGTGAAGACCTTTTCACTTAGAACTTCATTTACATTTTAATATGGCCAATTGAATTGCTAAAACTTATTGGGAAACATATGTTCCAAAAGAATTATGAGTTCCACAAAAAATGTGAAGGGCACATTCAATGTTTATGAATGAGAGATGAAGTTCATGGAGATTGAGTGCAAATAAATAAGGAAATAAACTTTGATGGGTGTACAATTAGAGATTTCGGAGTGACAGGCTGAAATCTTCAATTTGGTCCTAAATTTTAGAAATTGAAGCAAGAGTTAGTCTTCAGGTGAAGGGAAGTGGGAGCTTTGGAGTGAGAGCCAGTATCCTCTCAGCCTAACCACGAATTTGGGGACTAAACATAGGATTAGCCGATGTTCTTTATATACTGAAATATGGGTAAAAATAGGAATGCTCCTATTCGGCACAATACATTTGTATCACTGATCTATGTCATAATAACATCACATTACGAATGGAAAGGAGGAAGACTCTTTCTTGCAACTGAACTTTGTTATAAATTTAGTCTTGTGTTAGTTTAATGTGCTAGAATTTAGAACGTGCTTTGGTAGAAATAGTAACTGAACCTGTTTGTCTTTAATTTAAGAATTAAAATACTCTCCATTGTGTTGCGATTCGATAAGAGATTTTTGTGCTACGCCCTAATAGTAAGCCTCCCTGTGGGATCAATAACCAAAACTCCACTAGAGCCCTGTATTACTTGAGTGATATGTATACTTGTGTTAATTGTGTGACTCATTATTATTTAAATCAATATATAAATCTAAATCTGAGTACATTAATTTTTTTCAAATTTAAAAAGTCGCACCAAATTTTTGGCCCCATTGCTGGGGAGGCAAGGTAAAAAAAAGTAACTGTTAAACTTTATTATTGTAGTACTTGAAATTATATATTTGAATTGCAAGTCATAGTTGTGTGTGTCTGTTTATTGTTAGTGTGTGTTTATTATGTTTGCATGCGTAGCATCAAATTTATAGTTTTAGTGCCTTACGACTCTGAATTAAAGCGTACAATTAGAAAATTCAGAAACAATAAAAATAATCTGAAAATCCTCACAAGATGGTGAACAATTTAAACAATCAAAATGAAAATATACCGAGATCTTTAAGAGATTAAGCTAATCCAACTGCAGATAAAATTCACTTAACTATCTAAAATCCTGATGTTGCTGCTAATTCATTTGAGCTTAAACCTGATATTATCCAAATGGTATAGAATAATTAATTTGGAGGAACAACTAATAAAATCCTAATTTACATCTCGCTAGTTTTCTAGAACTGTGTGCTACTTTTAAATATGATGGAGTGTCGAACGATGTTTTTAGGCTTAGAACTTTTCCTTTTTCACTTAGGGATAAGGCTAAGGCATGGTTAAATTCGTTAGCACCTAGATCTATTAGAACTTGGGGAGATCTTTAACAAAATTTTCTCTCGAAATATTTTAATCCTTCCAAAAATGCTAAGTTGAAAAATGACATCACATCTTTTAGTCAGTTTGATGGAGAATTCATATATGAAGCTTTAGAAAGATTTAAAGATCTTCTAAGGAAATGTCCACACCATGTTTTACAAGAATGGTTAATAATTCAAACATTTTATAATGGATTAGTAGGATCTTTGAGATCGATTATCGATGCTGCTGCTGATGGATCATTAATGTCAAAACTTTTTGATGAAGCATTTTTGTTAATTGAAGATATGGCTACTAATAAATTTTAATGGCCCTCTGAGCGGGTAAATCCTAAGAGAGTAGCCAGTATTCATGATTCTGATGCGATAACTATGATATTCTCTCAAATTACTGCACTTTCTAAAAAAATAAATCAATATGGAATGAATTATTCTCCAACACCACCAGTGTTAGAAAAAAATTCATCAGGACAGATGATGGACTCTCAAATGTTTTATGAAACTTTTAATTTTATTCATACTGAAGAAATGATTTTGAATATAGGTAATTAAATTCAAGCTCAAAACATTGTAATTAAGAACATTGAAAATCAATTGGGACATATTTTTACTGCGCTTAATAATAGACCTTCTGGAAATCTTCCTAGCAATGTTGAGATCAACCTGAAAGATCAAAACAAAGAGCAAATTAAGACTATTCAATTAAGGAGTGGTAAAGAAGTAGAACCAAGATTTCAAAAAGAAGTCGAAGTTGAAAGAGAGGAAGTGAATGATGAGAAAGATTCTATTAAGATATATCCTAACGAATATCCGTTAGAACCAATGAAGATAACTGTTTAAAAATCACCTCCTCCTTTTCCTCAAAGAATGAAGAAATAAAATAGGGATAACAAATTTGCAAAATTTTTGGAAATTCTTAAAAAAGTAACGATTAATATTCCCTTTATCGAAGCATTAGAGTAGATGCCTGATTATGCAAAGTTTATGAAGGATATACTTAAATAAAATAGAAATTTTAAAGACCATGAGACTGTTGCACTTAGCGGTGAGTGTAGTGTAATTATTCAGAAAAAGCTTCCTGAAAAACTTAAAGACCCAAGTAGTTTCACTATCCCGTGTGTTATAGGTGAAAATTTTTTCAGAAGAGCAATATGTGATCTTGGAGCTATTATTAATCTTATGCCTTTATCAACTTTCAAAAGATTGGGAATAGAAGAAATTTCATCTACATCTGTGACTCTTCAGCTAGCTGATCGTTCTATCACTTATCCTGAAGGAGTTGTGGAAGAAGTATTAGTAAAAGTGTATAAATTTATCTTTCCTGTGTACTTTATTTTATTAGATGGAGGAAGATAAAGAAATTCTAATTATTTTGGGAAGACCATTCCTTACTACTGGGAGAGCTATGATTGATGTCCAAAAAGGAGAATTAACTATGAGAGTCAATGACCAAGAGGTAACTTTTAACATTCTAAAATCTATGAAGTACCCTTCAACTGAAAAAGATGATGAGTGCTATCAAATAGAAGTTTGTGATTATTTGAGAGAAGATCATTTTAGAGAAGTATTTGAAGAAAATCGAGAATGTGAGGATGAAAATAAAAGTGAAAATGAAGATGATTTGGATGATTTAAAAAGTGAAAAGTTAGACTTTGTTCAAGAAAATTTTGAAAGATTAGATACTATGAACTTTAGCTGAAAATTCTTCCTAATAATTTAAAGTACATGTTTTAGGAGAATCATCTACTTTACCAGTCATTGTATCTTCAAATTTAAATAAATATCAAGAACAAAAAATATTGGAAACTTTAAAAAGATACAAAAAGGCTTTTGGTTGGTCCATAGCTGATATTAAAGGAATCTGTCCTTCCATTTGTATGCACAGAATTTTATTGGATGAACAACACAAACCTAGAGTTGATCCACAAATGAGACTGAACCCAATAATGAAAGAAGTAGTTAAAAAAGAGATTTTAAAGTGGTTAGATGCTGGAATTATATATCCTATTTTTGATAATGTTTGGGTGAGCCCAATTCATTGCATTCCTAAGAAATGAGGAGTTACAGTTGATGTAAATGATCGAAATGAAATTATTTCGTCAAGGCAAGTGAAATGTTGGTGAATATGTATTGATTATAGAAAATTAAATGCCGCCACCAGAAAAGATCACTTTCCTTTATAATTTTTAGACCAAATGCTAGACAGACTTGCTGGACACAATTACTATTGCTTTCAAGATGCTCCAGTTATCACCAAATACCTATTGCTCATGAGGATCAAGAAAAGACTACATTTACTAGCCCTTATGGAACTTTTGCTTTTAGAAGAATGCCCTTTGGATTATGTAAAGAACTTGCAACATTTCAATGATGTATGACGTCTATATTTAGTAAAATATTTGATGATGTAATAGAAGTGTTTATGGATAATTTCTTAGTATTTGGAGATTCATTTGATGCATGCCTATGCAAATTAGAAAAAGTTTTAGAGATATGAGAAAGAACAAATTTAGTCTTAAACTGGGAGAAATGTCAATTTATGGTTGCAGGTGGAATTGTGCTTGGGCATAAAATATCTGAATATGGTATGGAAGTAGATCCTGCGAAAATTCAAGTTATAGAAAAAAATACCACCTCCAACAACTGTGAGAGGGGTAAGAAGCTTTTTAGGACATGTAGGATTCTACAAGAGCTATATCAAACACTTTTCAAAAATTTCTAAGCCTCTATGCAAACTTTTAGAAAAACATAGAAAGTTTGATATTAATGAAGATTATTTAAAAGCTTTCGATCTATTGAAGGAAAAATTAATTGTTCCACCTATAATAGTTTCACTTGACTGGCAGAAACCATTTGAATTAATGTGCGATGCTAGCGATTATGCTATTGGAGTCGTTTTAGGGCAAAGACATGACAAAATGTTTAAAGTTATATACTATGGTAGTAAGACTCTTACTGCTACTCAAATGAATTACCTACTACTGAGAGAGAGTTATTAGTAATTGCATATTCTTTTGAAATATTTAGATCTTACTTAATTGGAGCTAAATGTATAGCGCATACTGATCATTCTACTATTAAGGACTTAATGCAAAAGAAGGATGCAAAACCAAGACTGATTCGATGGATTCCTTTAATGCAAGAATTTAACTTTGAGATTGTTAATAAAAAAGAGGTCGATAATCAAATAGCTGATCATTTATCGAGACTTGAACAACCTAATTTGGATGATTTTGAGAAATAAATTACTAAAATGTTTTTTGATGAGCAATTATATAATATTATGGAAGGAAATTTACCGTGGTATGCTAATATTGTGAACTACATCATTAGTAATATTTTACCACCTGATTTAACAATGCAACAGCAGAAAAAATTTAAGCATGATGCTAAATTTTATTTCTGGGACGATCCTTATCTGTACAAGCAATGTAAAGATCTTATTATTAGGAGATGTGTGTCTTATGAAGAAATTGAAAAAATTATTCTAGAATGTCATGATTCTGAATTTTGAGGACATTTCAGAATTGATAGAACTGCACATAACATTTTGCAATCTGGATTTTATTAGCCTACACTTTTCAGAGATGTTTATAGATTTATCAAAACTTGTGATCGATGTCAGAGAATAGGCAATATATCTAGAAGAAATGAAATGCCTCTTAATTTTACTCTGGAAGTTGAAATTTTTTATGCATGGGGATTAGATTTTATGGGACCATTTATGCCTTCATTTAGAAATATATATATACTGATTGTTGTTGATTATGTATCAAAGTGGATTGAGGCAATAGCTTTACGTAGGTGTGATGCTAAAAGTGTTTCGAGGTTTTTAATGAAAAATATTTTCACAAGATATGGAATACCTAGAGTAATCATCACAGATGGAGGATCCCATTTTAAGAATAATCTGATTCAGAGATTGGTGGAAAAATATAACATTGTACATAGAATCTCTACAAATTATCATCGCCAAACTAATGGTTTAGCAGAGGTATCTAATTGTGAAATTAAGCGAATTTTGGAGAAAGTTATTAATCCTGAAAAATTGGATTGGTCTGCTAGATTAGATACTGCTTTATAGGCATACAGAACTGCTTATAAAACTCCTATAGGAACGTCCCCTTACAGATTAATATTTGGAAAAACTTGTCACTTGTTAGTTGAATTAGATTATAAAGCATATTGGGAGATAAAAAAATTGAATTTTAATTTGAAAGATGCTGGTGAGAAGAGACTGTTGTAATTGAATAAATTGGAAGGAATCAGAAATGAATCATATGACAATGATAGAATATATAAGAAAAGAAGAAAAATATGGCATGATCGGAAGATTGTCAAAAAGGAGTTTCAACTAGGACAAAAAGTTTTATTATACAATACACTATTGAAATTATTTTCTGGGAAACTGAAATCTAGATGGACAGGACCTTTCACTGTTGTAAAGGTATATCAGTTTGGAGCTGTGATTATCGAAGACTTTAAATTTGGAAAAATATTCAAAGTTAATGGCCAAAGATTAAAACCATATTTTAAAGGCAATAGACCTAATTTTAAAAAGGTTTTAATGTTGGATCAACTTGATTAACTGAAAGTTATGTTGGGCTGACGATGTTAAACCAAGCACTTTGTGGGAGGCAACCCATAGTTATTGAGTGTGTGCTTTGTTTGTTATTTTATTTGTGTTGTTTTGCTACTTAATTAAGTCTTATTCTTCCTTAATTATCATTAATAACATTTAAGAATTGAATCAAATCGAAATTTGGAAAAAATTTGAATGAAGTGAAGTTTGGTGAAATTTGAACTAGCGCCGAACAGCACTACTATCACTGTCGGACAGTGACGCTATTCAGAAAGATAGTTTCTAATCTTTAAATCCGAGTTTTGGCGGTTTTAGGAGGTAAAAACTCCATAGGAACTTCTAGAAACTGCCCCTAGATGTAGAAACTGCCAAAGAAATGAAGAGGAAGTTCTAAATTCTTATACAAATGAATTATGATTCGATGGAAACTCAGAGATTTTAAGTATTCAACTGGAGAAAGTTCATAAGTTTTGAGGCGCAGCGACTTTTCAACAAAAATATCTGAAAAATGAGATTAATTAAGGAGCGAGGCTTTGTAAATCGAGGTACGAATTCTCCTACGACTAGAATTGATGAAATTATTATTCAGAGATGTTAGGAAGTATTGTGTTATACTACTACCGCCGTAGTTGTTCTGGTTGTGAAGGAATTCTATGCAAATCTTCATGGTATCAACCAAGGATCAGTTTATGTGTGAGGGAGGTTTGTCACATTTACTCCTGTAAAGATTAATGATTTATATATGATTGAGAATGTGTCAATCTGCCACTATTCGAATTTTTCCCCGACGAAGGACAATATGAATGAAATATACCGATATCTGACGGATGAAAGTGATGAATGGGAAATAAGAGATAGCAGGTATGTAAGCTTCTCAACCACACTGCTAAATCCTACGTCGAAACACTTACATTTCTTCATTGGTGCAAAATTGCTCCCAAAAATGAAAATTAGTAAGGTAACTAAGGAGTGTGCTATTTTAAATTATTGTATTCAAATGGGAATGCCTATTGATGTTGGTTTGATAATTGTTAAGTCTGTTTTGGGATTGATCGTTCATGAATCAAAGTATAGGCTTGGAAATCCTTCCACCATATTTCTCCTTTGCAGTCAATCACAAGTGCCATATGAGAAATGGGAAAGAGCACTTCTACCTTGGAAGCCTATAGACCCAGCAGATGCATATAATAACTAGGCAATTGGTGATATGAATGATATGAGCATCATTGAAGATCAACCATCTTAAAGGTCAGCACCCATTCCTCCTTATTTTCCTAAAAGTTCATAGATTATCCTAAAGAAAATCAAGAAATTGGAGAAGGAAGTACAACATTTGATGAATGCAATCAACAATCTTTCTGATTTCTTTGATCATCTGGATTGGAGAATGAACGAGCATTTTGATCATTCTGGATTTATTGAAGGAAGTTTGACGCGGTTGATGAGAAGAAAAGGCTGGATTGAAGAGGATTCTACTGAAGAATTTCCGTTTCGTCCATTCTATAATTTATTTGTTCATGCTCAATCGATGGGAGATCTTAGAATTGATGATAGTTCGGAGGAAGAATGAACTTGATTATTATATTTCTAAATTTGTGTATTGGATTGCTTTGCTTTGCTTTACTTTATTTGGTTTGAATGTTATATTTAGACATGCTTTCTTGTTTAGTTCTCAGCGTTATTGTGTTGTGGTTGTGTGCAACGCTGAATTTAAAGATTATATGGCTTGAAAATGTGTAATGTTTAATGTTGTGTGTATGTGTATGACTCATGGATTTTATATATGAAATTAATGTTATGTGTTGTTTGTGTTAAGAAAATATCATTTGCCAAGGCTTTAGGATGTTATTCAATGCTTAATTAGACTGATTAGACATCGGAGCGGGCTTGAAAGGATTGAAATTGCAAAAGAAAGTCAGAAGCCCAGTTTTTAAAATTGCGCCGAACGACACTACCACCAATGCCGAGCAGCGCCAAAAGTCAGTGAGTTTGGCCGTGTTTACAGAATAATGCACCGAATAGCGCTCTAACGTGAAAACTGCCCGAAACTCCAAATTTTTTCGATTTAACCTTGGGACCCGCCCATTTTGCCCAAACCATTGTCTTCAATTTCAAGCCAAGGTTTTTTTTGCACCTAGAGATTACTAGCATTTGGATTTAAAGTGATTTCGTGGCCAGAAAAGTTCAGATTTCATCTTCTCTCGGCAAGAGCTACACTTTAACCTAAAAATTTTTGATTTTAACCGTGGAAATCTCCTACATTAGGAAGATTTGAAATTTTAAAGTTTTGGAAGAAAACTTTTGAGATTTTTCATGGATTTTAAGTTCTCATTTTTTAAAATTTATATTGGAATCCATTGTTTTGTAATTTGAAAATTGATTTGGAAAAATTTGGTATTTTTAGACAAATGGCTCCAAGATTGGCTAAGGGGAAGAGGAAATTTGAATTTGATGAAGGTAAATTTGTAAGTTTCAAAGCCTATTCACATTTTAGTACGTTTCTTAACAATAAGAAATGTATTCAAGAGAGAGTTTTCGAAAATCCTAGAGGAATGCTTGAAGAATTGATTACTAATTGTCACTGGGAGATTTTCTGTTATTTCACTGCTAATGCGATGATGGGTATTGTTAGAGAATTTTATGCCAATCTATTTTATTCTGAGAGTGAATACATTCTGGTTAGAGGCCAAATGGTTGAATTCACCCCTGCCAGCATAAATTCATTTTATTAGTTGAGGGCACCCTACCATTGTGATTATGAAAATTTTTCTATAACAAATGAAGCATTGGATATGATTGTAAACTTTTTAACTGGTGGAAAAGGGGAATGGAAGATTAAGCAGAGAAGAAAAGTTAACTTCCCCCTTTCTACTTTGAATCCTGTGTCAAAAGCCTGACATTATTTCATTTCTGCAAGACTGTTACCTACCAACCATCACAGTGATGTTACTGTTGATAGAGTGTTCTGAATTACTGTATTCAGACCATGAAGAATATAAACATTGGGGCTACTATTCATAAAAGTATTTTGACAAGCTCAAAAGGAGAAACTGCAGGAGGACTAGGACACCCCAGTCTGATTCATGCATTATGCATTCAGTCAGGAGTAGTAATTGAAGATAATGATGAGGTAGTCCACCCCCTGAAGCCCATTACTAAACTGAATCTGAATAATTATGAAGCCCATGTAGGATGGAAATGGAGTAAGAAAGCTGATGAGCCTTCTTCTAATCGAGATAGACCATCTACATCTAGGGAGCCTACACTGTATGATGTTATGGATCAGTTGGAAAGGTTAAACACCAGAGTAGAGGGACTAGAAGTGAGGAACAAGATAAATGATGATTATCTAGTGCAGTAAAGAGAATATGAGATAGCTTATCATGATGCATAGATGATATTTTTCAAGGGAGACACTGATGCTATATTTCCTACTTACCTTAAGTATACTTCATACCAACCTGAAGAACCTGATGATGGTGGAGCTCCTGCAGAAGATGAAGATTGGTAGTTTGCTTATTTTTATCTTTCATTGTAGTTTGTTTTATATTTGTGTTTTGTATTTGTGATGTACCTGAGACTCCTTATGATTTGTTTCTGAGATGTTATATGTGAATGTGAATGTACTTGTAGTAGACTTTGTTGATTTGTGATGTTCGTGATGTGATATGATAGTAAAGTTTTTATGTGTTTTGGATTGCTAGTTTAATTTGTAAAAGTAACAGTTGGATGTTAATGTTATAGGTATTGTTTATTGTGTTTTAACCTCTTCTTTATAAACTTCTAACCCATATTTGTGTATATAAAGGCTTCTTTATTATTTCAGGTCTACTGTTCTACTTCATGAAGAAAAACCTGCTTAAACTCAAAGGTATGAAATGTCCAGCATATTGAAGTATGAGTTATATATTTAAATCTTTTCTTTCTTCCATGTTAGTTATATTCAAAATCTAAGTTTGGGGGAAGGGAAAGAATTAACTGTTAATTATTCTCATTTAAAATTATTTTCAAAAATTAATAACATGATTTCCTGTAATAGAACTCAATTTCAGATAACTGTATTTTGATTTTATTTAAGTATTTTAAAAAATTGAATGAAATTATTTGGCAATGAAAAGTAATTTTGTGATGTAAGATATTTGGTAAAAGAGAATAGGATTATAGTCAACTATTCAAAGTAAGAAAAACTGTATGTTTGAAATATTAAGAATCTTAAAATTTTATGTGATAGAAAAAGATTGACTCTATGATGAATTATTAATAAGCTAAAGAAATGTTTATAAGATAAAGGAATGCGGTAAGTTTCAAATTTAGGGTGAGAAGGGTGAAGTTCAAAATCATTAAAGGCTATCCAGATATAGTAATCCTCACTGAAAAGAAAATAAAATAAAAGAAAAGAAAAGAAATGAAAAGCAAAAAAGCAAAACAAAAGAAAAGGAAAGTGAGGAGAAGCTTGAGGAGATATCTAATCCAAAATTGGCTTCACTTGGACCTACCTAAAGGAGAAAAACTTAATTACTATCCTGAAATTATATGTATGGATTAGCATCTTTACTAGTAGTGATCTCATAAACTTCTTTTCATGTAATCCTTTTAACTGCCTTAATTGGACAATCTACAATCATTTTTGAAATGAATAGAAGACTAGAACTCTTAGAGTTGATTACTAGATATTCTTACACCTGAAGGACTTACTTGAATTATTCAAAGAACTTTCTGAAAATTTTACTATTGTACTTATCTAAATCAAAGTTATGGTATTCTAGAAAGAAAGTTAACTAAAATTACTTGAGGACAAGTAATAGTTAAGTTTGGGGGATCTTGATCCACTGAAAATTTGATAGCTTTTTACTATTTATTGTATACCTACTTTTATGATATTGCACTTTAAAGGAAGGTATTTTTGATGATTTCATGCAGGTACAATGATTTTAGGCCTTCGGAGCAAAATGAACTGAAAAGGAGCAAATTTGGAGTGAAAAAGGATAAAAGTGCATTTCATTGAACTAGCGTCGAATGGCGCTGTGACCAGTTTCCAGAGAGTTACGACATTTTGGTGGAATAATGCGCCGAACGGTGCTCCTACTAGCGCCGAACGGCGCTCCTACCAGCACCGATCAACGCTCTATCCTGATTTTGAACTATATTCAATGTATTTGGCCTGATTTTGAAAGGTTGCTTGAGGAAACTTTTGAGAATTTAGTTTTGGATGAATTTAAACACTTTTGGAGGCAAATTTCAAAGGGGGGGAAGAAAGGAGAGAAGAGAAGAGGAGTTTAGAGTTTAGGGAGAGTTTCTTTCCACTTTGTGTAGGAAGTTAGGTTTTGTATTTTCTCTTCTTAGCAGTGTGAGAGGAGAGGGAAAGTGAGAGATTTCTTCTTCCTTACTATTCTAAAGAGAGAATTATGTGTTGTTGTAAAGAAAGAAGAGGAGTCAAAGGAATTCCTTGTGATTCGCTTGAGGAAGAGTTCGAGATAAGTAGTCTTTACTTTACTCTGTTTGTATGACGATGTTTTATATATAAAATCCATGTTTTGTCATCTTTTCCTCATGAGTCTTGAGTAGATTTCTTTTTCTTTCTCCTTTTCATGTGATGTGTTGATGTTGTGAAATGGAAAAAATATGTCGATTTATTATGGAAGATTTGTGATGACCTTTTCACTTAGAACTTCATTTACTTTTTAATCTGGCCAATTAAATTGTTAAAACATGTTGGGAAACATATGTTCCAAAAGGATTATGAGTTCCACAACAAAAGTGAAGGTCACATTCAATGTTCATGAATGAGAGATGATGTTCATGGGGATTGAGTGCAAATAAATAGGGAAATAAACTTTGATGGGTGTAGAATTGGAGATTTCAGAGTGACAGGCTGAAATCTTCAATTTGGTCCTAATGTTTAGAAACTGAAGAGAGAGTTAGCCTTCAGGTGAAGGGAAGTCGGAGCTCTGGAGTGAGAGCCAGAATCCACCCAGCCTAACCACAGATTTAGGTACTAAACTTAGGATTAGCTAAGTTCTTTATACGCTAAAATATAGGTAAAGAATAGGAATGCTCCTATTTGGCACAATACATTTGTATCACTATCTATGTCACAATAATCATCACATTATGAATGGAAAAGAGGAAGACACCTTCTTGCAACTAAACTTTGTTATAAATTTAGTCTTGTGTTAGATTAACTTGCTAGAATTTTGAACGTGCTTTAGTAGAAATAGTAACTGAACCAGTTTGTCCTTACTTTAAGAATTAAACTACTCACAATTGTGTTGCGATTCAATAAGAGATTTTTGTGCTAAGCCCTAAAAGTAAGCCCCCCTGTGGGATTGATAACCAGAACTCCACTAGAGCCTTGTATTACTCAAGCGATACGTATACTTGTGTTAATTGTGTGACTCATTATCATTTAAATCAATATATAAATCTAAATCGGAGTTCATTAATTTTTGTAAATTAAAAAAGTCACACCAGAAACCATCTCATTTTTGTCATATTAAAAAGATAAGTTTATAACTTAATTAATCATTATAATTTGGAAGAAAATTAAATTAAGTGATCCTTAAGGTTAGGGGTATGACCTTGGAAGCTCATAGTTCATTGATCTAATACCCCTAATTGGTTCTTAAATAATAGTGAAATATTTTGATAAAATCTCTGCCACCTAAATTAATTTCTCTAAAAATCATGAATTTACCCACATAAGTCTTAAGGGCTTGGTAGCGAGACTAGGCTTAGTTGAAAATTTGTTTAATAAGGATTAGAAAAGGAAGCACAATTGATCTTAAAACACTTTTGAAACACTACAAGCCTGCCAAAATTGATTAAATTTTTCTATAAATTAAGTTTGCCTCTAAGGCCCCACTTACATAATTCGTAAGTAAAATATCAAATTATAACTACCCCACCTTTCAGAATGGTTAAAAAATTGGCTCACTGAGCATAAGGATATCAAACAGATGAGTCATTTAAAAATTATGATAAGTCTAAAATGACCTCGAGGAAGCTCAAAAGAATTGTGAAATGTCTAGGTACCTCCTAGGCCTGTTTCACAAATCTTCTTGACACCTTATAGGACAACTGCATCTATCATATTTATTAAAAGGAGAGATCCCTTAAATAAATGAATAGGACTCACCAAGTTATGACATAGAGTTTGGTAGGCCGGTGACGAACCTATCTATAGGCTTTTATTTTACTGTAAATTATAAATGTTTATTGTAAAAGATACTAAAGTTTCAGGTGGAGGAATGAGAAGACTCACCAGGTACACTATTACAAGTTTACAATACCTTCTTTTCCAGTACTTCCTTTACTTTACTTTCCTTGTTTACAAGCTTGCATGTAAAACAATAATGTCACCCTGCACGAAAACCAAAACTTTTAGGATAGCCACAAAATCAAAACTCAAATTAAACTAAAACAAAACAAGATAAAATTCACTGCCACAACATTCAAAATATAAGACAACTCAAAATTTAATCACAAACAAAACAAAAATCATAATTGCAATTAAATTAAAACATCTCTGTCGGATGATCGGGAATACGTTGGAGGATACAACCTACAGTTGTTAACGTGATTACCCACGGTCTAAATGAAAGTATTGAAATCCTTAAGTTGAGTTTAGTAAATTCATTTGGACTAAGTGAGTCCGAAGAAAATAGTGGTGCCAGGATGATGGAACCGTGGGATTTTAACCTGTTCCGCTTAATCAACTTAAACATTGTCTCATAAGAAAATATTAAGACACCTCAATTTAAATTTTTCCAATACATGACACTTATCTTTTCTTCCAATTGACACTTCTTTTAACTAAACCTGCTACGATGAGGAGCTTGGAGCATGCGCAGTGGGCAGCATGGCCGTCTTCAAGAGCAAAACTCCTTAGAAATTAAAACAACGAGCTATAGGACTTTGAGGTTGCTTGCCTAGTGCAGCATATACCATCACCATATCTCTTTAGGACTTTTCATGAGCATGTTGTGCTATATAAGCCCTAACTCGTCTTAGGATTTGTTGACCTCATTTTTGATGAGGTCTTTTCTCTTCTCTCTCCTTAGTACTTAGGATCTAGCCTTAGGCTTTCCCTTTGACTATCTTAGAGGACTAGAAATGGAACTCACCACTTAGAAATTCAAACACCTCTTAACTCCCTTTAAACCCCACATGCCTGATTGTAAACCCATGACCACTTGGAGGGTTAAGATCAAATGTGGAGGTTTAAAGGATGAGTTCCCTATAAGACTCTTTGGCCTTAGGACTACCCTAGGTGGCCTGGTCTGGTGAGGGTTGACCTGCACACATTACACTTTCACACACATTCCAAATCCTAAAACCATTCATACCTAGCTTGACTTCCTGACTCATGTAGGTGATTCATATGGATGGTCCTCAACCCCTAAGCCCTTGGCTAAGAGGGTTAGGAACAACATAGTGAATGCCTCAAATGAGTCTTATCATAGCTCTTATGGGCTTGATATGGCTTCATGGCTCAACCAAAGTGATTCCATTCTACTCAAACTTGATCAATCTTCATTTTTCCAAAATTTCAATTTTTGACCCCGGGACCCTACACCCACCAAACCTACCAAATGCCCTTGAAGCTACCCAAAATTTGCAAAATTGCCTAAATTACCCAAAATTCCTCAAAATCAGTCCTAAACATTTCTCTCCACTTAAATTGCTACCCAAAATTTGCAAAATTACCTAAATTACCCAAAATTCCTCAAAACCAATCCTAAACATTTCCCACCAATCAAATTGATCATCCTTAGCCAAATATACCAAAATTTCCAAAAATACCCCCCAATACCCTCCAAATACCCAAAATGCCCTTTTTAACCAAAAAATCCATAAATTCCAAAAATTTCCAGAAATTTCCAAAAAATCCCAAATATTCCCAATTTCATTTTGTTCAACTACACCATAAGCCAATTTTTCCAATTTAACCCACTTTTACCAAAACCCCCAATTTGACCAATTTTTAACCCAAGTGGACCCAATGTCAAACCAAATCAGCCCAATTGACCTCAATATTGATCCAATCCAATTCTAAACTTCAATTTAATATCCCGAATATCAATTTAGACCAAATCCAAGCCCAATTTGACTAACATTTGGATCCAATTCCAATTTGAAGCTTAAAGCCCAATTTTAGCCCATGACCTAAACTTAGCCCAAGCTAACCCAACTCAACTCCAATTAACCCCAAATCTTTTCCTAAACCTTCCTAACATCCCCAAAAACAAAAAACTAACAAGATTTGCCCCAAATTTGAACCCAAACCTAACCCAAAACCAAAATCCCCAATTTTGGCCTAAACCCACCATGAACCCAAATGGGCCGAAATCCCAAAATCAAAGTCCAACCAAAGTTGAAAACTCTTTGTAACACTCCCATAAACATTTCTCAACATTAATTTTACATCAAATCTAACAGTAGCCCAACCTTAGCCCAAGTTAGCCCAATTTGACCCACTTTGCCCACTTTACCAAAAAGACTCAAATCAAACTCAATTCAACTCCAAATCACCTAAAATTTGTTTCAAATCACTCATGACACATCGATAAACTAAACCCAACATTTGTTTGGCCCAATCCTTCACAAAATTTCCATCCACCAATTTTTTTTCGAACCTAAAGGCGCACTTTCTTAAACCATTCTAAAATCCCACTTCCACCAAATCCAAAAACCCTAAAATTCATCCAAATTCCATATGACACTCTTTTTCATCATGCAGTCAATTAAAAACATCCCTAAGTCCTAATCAATGATCAAATAATTCTAAATAAAGCTTCATCCAAATTTCCACCAAAATATCCAAAATCCTTAAAATCCATTTTTATGAAATTGACCAAACTTTTTCCAAGCCAAATGTGAGCCATTGAGCCATGTACAAGCCAAATGGAAGCCATGGAAGCCACTTTCCACCTCACCTAGTCATTTATGGCAAGAAGAGGAGATTCTTTCCTAATCCTTCATTAAACCCTTTTAACCATATTCATGTCACACTCTAAACCAAGCTTAGCCACCTCACCATGGAAAGAGACCTCACCACTCTCTCTTGGCTGACCCAAATGATTCCACCCAGCCCAAAGTTAAGCCTTGGGGAGGTGCACCTAGCCTAAACCATGCCTTGGACAAAATCAAGCCAAAATTAGCCTCCCCCTTTCCATTTAAATCAAACCTTAGACACTTGTCCAAAACCAATTGACTGCACCAAACCCCAGCCCTGACCTCTCTGACCTTGAGGGTGACATGACCCTGGCCGGACCACCACCCCAGTCGCCAGAAACCACCAGGCCGAGAAGGCTAATTTGATTCAAAAATCCAAATTGAATTGGTCGAGTCGTCCCAACCCAATTGGCCACCACGAGCTCTTCATCTCCTCCCTAGGCGACTGATCCCGACCATCAATTGCCCTCGGAAGCCCCGGCCATGGCTATTTAAACCAGCCACCCCATCTCGGCCAAAAGGTCGGCCGAAATCAACCTTCACAAAATTCCTCCAAACTCCTCGCGAGCTTCCCTAGCCAAGAGCAATCCTTCCCCACTGTTCTCCTGCCCTAAATCCCAGTGATAGAGCTCAATTTTGGAGCTCAATTCTCAGGCCAGAATAGGACATCTCTTAAACCTCCACCAAAACCAAATTAAACTCACCCACACCTGCGCAGGACCAAGAGAAGGAGTTCCCCAGTGGAAGCCCCCTCACCAGGCCAGCCATTCTCTCTATCGGCCAAGCTTTGAAATCGGGCTTGGTGGAAGTTGCACCTAGACAATTCGACAGGGCCAGAGGCTTCATCCCTAGGCTCTTCCAGCTCCAACGAACGTGCCGAGCACATTCAGTTGAGGCTTCACCTCCTGAACTAAGGTATGGATACTCCTCCTCCCTGAGAGCTTCCAGCGATTCTTCATTTCGTTTGAGTTGATTTCAATGCATGTAAACCATATGGATGTGTTCGTCTCTTCAAGACTAATCTATAGAGTATAAGAACACAAAAATCCATTGAGAAATGAGAGAGATCTTAGGGTTTTAGTGTGGATGGTCACGGGTGCACACCAGTCGTAGACGATGACCAGGCACCGTCCGATCGTGCGTGTATCGAGTGGACGGCTCAGATTGCGTTGGACTAGAGAACGGTACGTGAACCGCGGGCCCCCGGAGCTCTGAGTCAGATGGCGGCGTCGAATAGGAAGGCGACGCGTGGGCTTTCGGAGCTACCGAGGATGAGTCGGCGCTGCGTGGATAAGTAGATAAATATGGATTTTTTTGATTTAATTAAATACCTGAAACTTAGAAAATCCATATCTTTGTGTAAAAAAATCATAAAAATAAACTAAAAATACTCTCTTGCTCAGTGAACAGAGGAGAATAATGTGGAAAAAGAATTGAGTTAACTTGATGAGTATTTTATTTTTAATTAATTATTTACTCATTTAAGTATTTTAATTCTCCATTTGCATAGACAATTCACCATGGTATGAGACCATAGGGCTCTTGAAGCCTCTGACTTTGGAACATTCCCTAAATTTTTCAAGGTTAGAGGCTATCTCTATACAAAGTTATGTATTTTTTAAGTTTATGTCACTATTTTTGGTATTTTAATTCAATTAATTAGCATATTGCTTAGAAAATTCTAGGAAAATTTGGGATAGTTTCTTAGGACCAGAGGACCCTAGAAAAATTATTGTTTGAGTTAATTCATTAAGAATAATCCTAATTGGCCTAATTACTCAAAACTAAACTTTAATTAATTAGGGTTAACCACACATCAAAAGAACTTGAAAACAATTCTCCACTGATCTTTAGGATTAGTGGGACCTCACTTAAAAATTTAAAATCAATTGGAAATGTTTAACCCCACTAAATGGATTAATTAAGTTACATGACCAAAATTAAACATTAAAAATTCATAACTCTAAAAATACATTTTAAAAATTCACCAAATTAGTTTTAGGACTTCTCTAGTATCAGCGGAGTCTAAGAAAATTAAAATTGGATTTTTCTAAAAATCTTCATTTTTCACCTTATTTTAATATTTTAATAATTAAAAAATAATAAAAATCATAAAAATATTAAAAATCATAAGAATGTCATATTTTAACTCCTAATCACTTAGGAACAAACTAAATATTTTTCCTAAGTTTCTAGGTTAAGATATTGAATTTTAAAGGCTTAAAACAATTTTTTGAATTAAAAAATGAATTTTCCAACATATTCACTAAATTAATTCTAATAAATCAAAGAAAAATCAGAAAATTATATAATTTATTTCTCTGGACTCATTGAGGTTAGAGAGATTTAAGAAAAATATAAAACTTAATTTTCAACTTTAATTTTATTTTATAATTGATTAATACTCAAAAATTCAAAATAATTATAATAAATAAAATATAATTTAAAAAATCACTAAAATTGGTCCAAGTGGTCCTCTGGTCATTAGAACATTTTATAATTTTCTTAAGGACAGAAACCTTATCTTGGTCATGTTGTTGAATTTCCATTGAAAATCCCTATTTTTCATTAAAATAAATATATAAATTAAATTAAATTCAGAAAAATCACATTTTCTCCTCTAATGTCTTAATTGACATATTAGTGAAGGGACATAAAAATTTCAAGCTCATTTGAGCTCAATTTGATGAGTTATGAAATAATTAAGCTTAAAAGGGTATATTAATATTTAAGAATTTTAAGCCCTAATTAAAACTTTAGGTTTAACCAAAATGGGGGGTAAACTATTTGATCTTAATTCTTTCTTAGATGATTGAAACTTTGGAAAATAAAAGGGTAGAAACTCATTGATCACTTCTAACAAACCAAAAGAAAAATGAAACCTTAATTAATTAAATAATTTGAATTTTGGAAGAATAATTAATAGAATTTCGATTATTAAAATGGGGATAAAATTTAGAGAGACTATAATCACAAACTAAAATCCCCAAATGAATCACTTTAATTATATTTAACTCTGAATTAAACTTAAGATGATAACTGAAATTAATAAATTAATAAAAAAGAAAATAACCTTTAATTAAAACTTAAATTATTAAATAACTTGATAATTAAATTGAAATAAATTTAAAACATTTAAAAATTTTTTATTAATTTTATAATCACTTGATAGCAAATTTAAAGCAAACTTGAGACATCAAAATTAATTTAAAAAAAATAATTCTTAATTAAGAAAATCAAACCAATTAAAAGTTAATCTAGAATATAGCAATTAAATTAAAATTAAATCATTAAAGTCTAAATTAAATAATTTAAACTCCTCTTTCAATTCAAAAGGTTTAAAACACTTAAGAATAAAACAACTTGAACCCTAGTCCAAACTTAAATTTTATAACTAAATTAAGTCACCTTAAAACATTAATTCTAATTTTAAATCGTTGAAATTCTTAATAAATGGATTTGCCCTAAAGACTTTTATCATTATAACTCTTAAACAAAGCATCAAGTGAAATGTCACTTTACTCATAGGATAATCAAACATCCTAGTTCACTGAGTAAGAGTTAAAACTTAACTAAAAAATTCATGGATGATTGATTCATCTCTACAATAAAAATTCATTTAGACTCGAAATAATCTCAGAAGTATTGAAAAGATGTTTAGGACCCGTTCTAAGCACTTCCTCAATACAATGAGGTGTTTTAAAAGAATAATTGAGCTTAATTGTTCTTTGATGAAGAAAATCATCCTTAACAAAATATCAAGAACCTAAACGTCATAGGAACTGACTAGCAGTATGATTAGGATCTTGGTAGACAACCAAAACCTTTCCTTTAGCTTTACCTAAGTATTTTTAATAAATATTTAACTGCTCTTAACATGTGTTTTAAGTGTAGCTTGGAATGACGGGAAGACTCTCCAGGTACGCTTTTATGTTATTGCAAGTTACTTACATGTACTGCGTTTTATCTTTCTTGCATGTTAAACAAGATTGTTGCATGAAAACTGAAACCTTTAGGATAGCCACAAAACTGAAACCAAAACTAAATTAAAAGTCACAACAAGATAAAATTCACCGCCACAACATTCAAAAGATAAAGCAACTCAAAATTTAATCACAAACAGAACAACAAAACTATAATTGCAATTAAATTAAAATGTCTCGTTGGATGATCGGGAATACCTCGGATGATGTAACCTACGTGTTGCTAACGGGATTTCCCACAGTCTAAATGAAATTGTGGAACTCATTCAGTTGAGTTTAGCAAATTCATCTGGACTAAGTGAATCTGATGAAAATAACGGTGCCGGGATGATGGAACCGTGGGATCTTAATCGGTTCTGTTTAACCAACTTTAAGATTTGTTTTAAATAAAACATTAAAAACATTTGGATTTTAAAACTTTTCTAAACCAAAACACTTCTCTTATCTCCTGATTTTCACCTTCTACAACTAAACCTCTGCAACAACAAGGAGCTTGGAGCATAGTGGGCAGCACGGCCATCGTCATCAGCAAAACCTGTGTCTACTTCAGCAAAACATTTCTTAGAATTAAACAACCAAACCATAGGACTTCGAGGAAGTTTGCCTAGTGCAACATAAATCTTCAACTCTTTGTTAGGCATTTGAATAAACATGTTATGCAAATTAAGCCCTAACTCGTCTTAGGATTCCGAGGTAGTTGTTTGGTATGACATAAACCCTCACAACTTCCAGGCTATCTGTATGATCATATCATATGAATATAAGTCCTAATTAACTAAAATTGGCAGGATTACAACATTAAAGAAACTCTCAAATTGAAGCCAAACAATAAGATAGTTTGTAAAGTTGCCAAGATTCCTCTTGGATTCTCAGCTTCTCCTACTTCTCTTCCTTTGGACTCCTGAAATAAACTGTTCCAAATTTGATCTATTCCCTATTGAAATTTCCAAAATCCAATTTGTTTGAAACCTTAAACTTTGAAATTCTTGAGAGCAAAACCACTGATCATTATCGAGAGTTTTCTTAAGTGATTCCCATCACTTAGGATGTAATTAACTATAGGGGCTTGCCCTTATAGGGAACTTTAAGAACCCATGACCCTGCTTAATTCCCTTATATTAAGTAGGGGAATTTGTCGACTTATAAAATTGGTTCGCAGACCAAACTGATGTCACAAATCTTCTAGTTTATTTAATCGAGCCTCATCATCAAATAGTGTGTCTATTCCTCGGGATAAATACACGGTTTGTGATGCGGTGCTCGTTTATATAAACTATTTGGGATGTGAGATCTGTTTGATTTCATATCTTAAAATAATTTTAAACTTAAAATTATTTTCAAAAATCAAATGCTACTTTCTAAATTATATATATATTTTTAAATTAAATTTAAAATTTAAAATTCGCTGACAACTTCTGTTGGCAGCCCCTTTTCAAAATACAACACACAACCTAAAAATATGCAGACAAGATTCTAAGATTGTCATCGACTATGACATAAACCCTCCTATCTTTCAGGCTATTCATATGATCAGAATCAAGTGAATGTAACCCTAAATAATAAAATTTACAGGATGAAATATCAAATAAATATCCCAAATTGTAGCCAAACCATAGGATAGTTTGGGAAAACACCAAGATCTCTCTTGGATCCATGTCTTTCCCCTAGTCTTTCTTTCCTTTGGATTCCTACAAAGAAATTATTCCAAAATTTTAGCCACTCACCTATTTGATTTCTTATTACCGCATTTTCTTAAGGAACCTTACCCTTTGGAAGTCATGAGTATAATATTTCTTGATCTAAATGAAGAGTTTTCTTAGGTGACTTCGGTTATCTAAGATGTAATTAACTATAGGGGATTGCCTTTATAGGAAACTTAAAGACCCCAGATTAATATAAACCCTATCTAATTTCTCCATATTAGATAGGGAAAATTGTCGGTTGACATAAATGGTTCGCAGATAAAACAGATATCATAGATTTTTTAGTTTATTTGATCAAGCCTCACTACCGAGCAATGTATCCATTCTTCGGGATATACACATAGCTTGTAGTGAAGTGCTTGATTATTTTAAAACTATCAATTATATGAGATCAGTTTGATTTCATATTTTAAAACCAAAAAATGATATTTTTTGAAATTATATATAATAAATTAAATATGCACCATCCAAAAACATGAAGGGTTCATCTTAAATAGCCGACATCCGAGAGGTGTAATACCCATCTTAGGTATTTAATGTGATCATATTACTAAATGGCAACACCAAGTGGAGGATTTGTGTCTACTTTACCAACCTGAACTCCACTTGCCTGAAGGACAACTATCTTTATCCAAGAATCAATGTGTCGGTGGATTCAGTAGTAAGAAAATCGGTGATGAACTTTATAGACACTCTTTAGTTACCACCAGATCAAGATGCACCTATCTAATGTAGAGAAGATAACTTTTATTACTAGTGATGATGCTTTATGTTTTAATGTAATGTCCATTGAGCTTAAAAATTATGGGGCTACGTACTAGCACTTCATTGATTTAATTTTTTAATCAAATGGATAAAACATTGAAGTATATGTGGATGATGGGCTACTAATGAGTCATTCAACCGAACAACTATATTAAAAGAAATAATAGAAACTTTTAAAAAATTTAACCTGAGATTAAACATACTTAAATGTACCTTCAAAGCTTCAATAAAAAAATTTATTGTCTATCTCATGAGTTCATAGGAAACCAAAACCAATCCCAAGAATGCCTAAGCATTGCTGAACATGCCTTCTTCCTGAAATATCATATATGCACCGAAATTGGCTAAAAAGCATGTCTTAGACGATTTATCTCTATGCAAAGTAACAAATGCACTGCAATTTTCAAAACTCTCTAAAAGGAAAGAACTTTGAATGGTTGGCCGGTTGTGAGCAAAAATTCATAAAATTGAAGGATTCCTTGGTGTTTCAACCACTACTACAAAGTCTAAAACTAAAAAAATGAAATCTCTCTATACTTGGGAGTTAATATTGAGGCCATAAGTTCCATATTAGTTAATGAAGAGTTAAGGAAACAGTTTCTAGTTTTCAACACCAATAGAGACCTCCGAGATGCCAAATTTACGTACTCAGTTATAGAAAAGCTAACATATTCTTTAATTATGTTAGCTTGTAGGCTTCGACCATACATCCAAATGCATTCCATCTGAGTGGTCACTAACTATCCGTTGAAGTCCATCTTCACTTTCCTGGAGCACTCTGGTAGGATTCTCAAATGGGTCATGGAGTTGAGTGAGTATCCCACCTCTTATGTCCCCGGAACAGCAATCTAAGTGCAAGTAGCTATAGAATTCTTAGCCAACTTCTTAGATCCTTGCATGCTAAGAAGAAGAACTAAAACCTACCGAATGACATAGAACTTGAACATTGACCTAGCCTCCAATCATATAGGGGCTAGAATTGAGCTGGCTCTAAGCAGTCTAATTAGAGAACATTTATACCATTCAATAGTTATTAAGTTTGAGATCATTAATAATCAGGCAGAGCATTAAGCCATGATTTTTTTGTTGCGTCTAGCCTACAAAATAGGTACCATACACTTACACATGAAATCAATCTCTCAGCTAGTGGTAATTAACCAGAGAAAAATATATTGAGAAATTCATACCAATTTTATATAAAATTGCACTTTAAAGAAAGGTATTTTCTATGTTTTATTGCAGGAATAAAGATTTATAGGTAATGGAGCAAAAAGATGGAAAAAGAGTGAATCTGGAATGAAAAGGACTAAAAGAGATGAAAATTGAATTGGCCCGCCGACGGCTAGGGATAGGCCGCCGACATCGTGTTTTTCCCAAGAGATTTGAATATATTATACAGGAGCCCACCGATGGCGAGATCGAGCCCACCGACAGCGAGCGTTAGCAGTTGGCCAATGTTCTAGAAGCCCGCCAACGGCGCCAACGAGCCCGCCGATGAAGAGAAGGTCGGTTCAAGCCAAATACATTGAATCTGGATGCTTTTTGAAGAGATTCTTAAGCAACCTTTGGATATATTCCTTCTTCTTTAAATAGAGACGAATTTAGGACCGAATGTGTGGAAATTAGTAGTGTGTGGTGAGTCTATTGTGTGTTATTTTGAGTGCAATAGTGTGTTCTAGAGTATATTAGAGAGTATAATTGAGTGTGTTGTACGAGAAGGAAGAATTAGAGGAACTTCAAGTAGTCTGCTTGGAAAGAAGATTCGAGATAAGTTTTTGTTTATTGTTTTATAGCTTTAAATGAAATCCAAATTTTGTGTTATTCTTCCTATGCATTCTGAGTAGTTTTCTCTGTCTTTCTCCTTGTTGTTGAGATTTTGTGAAATGGAAATTTGAATTAGTTGTGCCTTAAAATATCAAATAAAAATTGTGATAATCTTTTACTTAAAACTTAATTTACATTCAATCTGGCCAATTGAACTGTTAAAATATGTTGAATTAACAACTGTAGTAAATATTACATCCAAAATTCAGGGAATTCAAAAGTCTTGAAAGGAGGGTGCAAATAAATAGGGAAATATTAATTATTGAGCGTAGAATTGAATATTTTAGTGTGACAGACTAAAATCTTCAATTCAGTCCTATTGTTTGGGAGCTGAAGTGTAGATGTTAGCCCTCAGGCGAGGGGAATGTGGGAGCTCCGAAGTGGCAACCGGTATCCTCCCAGCCTAGCCGCAGATTCAGTAACCAAGCATAGGATTAGTCAATGTTCTTTATGCCTGGACCAAAGGGTAAAGAATAAGATTGCTCCTATTTGGCATAATATAATTCTAACTAATTTATTTATCCACTCACTTAATTCTCTTAACAAGGAGAAAGATACTTTTTCTAAATTGCAATCTTCCATTCAAAAATTAAGTAACAGAAGTTAGTATAGGTGTTCTTTATTTCCATACACTTGATAAAAATTGCATCTGCTTAAATTAGTTCTTAATCTCTAACTTCCCTATGGGATAGATATCTAGGACTCCATTAGAGCCCTTTATTACTTGAGCGATACGTATACTTGCGTAGATACAAGGGGGTACATTTGCTATTTTACTTATTTAAACATTCATATAATTATAAAGCTCCGCAACATATTTACATTGTGCCCCTCAACTGCTGTGTAGGCGGTCAAGTTTTTGGCGCCGTTGCCGAGGAAGTAAAGTAATTATTAAAGTAATTAACAAAATTACTAGAGTAACAGACTATTTTAAAATCTACTTAAGTTGTGTATGCGTAAATTTGGAACCGAAAGTTTAATACCTTACGATTCAGAATTAGAGCGCACTATTAAAAGAATTAGAAAAAAGAAAAAAGAAATTATAAATTTAAATCAAATGGCAAATAATCTAGAAATAGAAAATACAAATCAACACAGACCTTTAAGAGATCACCCTAACCCTACATTAGATGAAATTCACTTAACTATCCAAAATCTTGATGTAGTGGCTAATTCATTCGAGCTTAAACCTGCAATTATCCAAATGGTACAGAATAATCAATTTAGTGGTTCGCCAAACGAAGATCCTAATTTACATCTTGCTAGTTTTTTGGAGCTTTGTGCTACTTTTAAATATGACGGAGTATCTAATGATGCTGTTAGACTTAGGCTTTTTCCTTTTTCTTTAAGGGATAAGGCTAAGATGTGGTTAAATTTGTTAGCACCTGGATCTATTAGAAGTTGGGGAGAATTATCACAAAAATTACTATCCAAATACTTTCCTCCTTCAAAAATTGCAAAGCTTAGAAATGACATAACATCTTTTAGTCAGTTTGACGAAAAATCAATATACGAAGCTTGGGAGAGATTTAAAGATCTTCTTAGGAAATGCCCACATCATGCGTTATCAGATTGGTTAATTATACAAAATTTTTATAATGGATTAGTAGAATCTCTTAGATCTATTATAGATGTTGCTGTTGGAGGTTCATTAATGTCAAAACCATTTGATGAGGCTTATTCATTAATTGAAGAAATGGCTACCAACAATTTTCAATGGCCTTCTGAAAGGTTAAATCCTAAAAAGAATATAGCTAGTATTCATGACTCTGATGCAATATCTATGTTAGCTTCTCAGATTGCTGCTATATCTAAGAAATTAGATCATTTTGGAATGAATTATTCTCCTACTACTATAAAAGAAAATTCATCTAGACAACTTATAGATGCTCAATCTTCATATGAGACTTTAAATGATATTAATAATAGACCTAATAATCCTTATGCAAATTATTATAAACCTGGTTGGAAGAACCATCCAAATTTTAACTGGAATAACAACTCTGATAATCAACAATGGATGAACAACTCAGTAAATCCAATAGGAAATTTGGCTAACCAAGGAAATTCTAATTATAAACCTTCATATCCACCTGGATTTAATAATAACTCTCAATTTAAGGAATAAAAGCTATCTATGGAAGAATTAATATTAAATATGGGTCAGCATTTGCAGAATCAAGGAAATCGGCTACAAATTCAAGGAAACCAATTACAAAATCAAGAACTGCGATTAAAAATATTGAAACTCAACTTGGACATATCGCTACTACACTTAATAATAGAATTCCTGAAACTTTTCCTAGTAATGTGGAAATAAATCCTAAAGACGAAGGAAAAGAACAAATCAAAGCGATACAATTACGAAGTGGAAAAGAGTTAGAAACAAGAATACAGAAAGAAACTGAAAGTGAAAAAGAGAAGGATCAACAAGATCGAAATTTAGAATATCCATTAATACCTTTGAAAATTTCAGTAGAAAAACCACCACCACCATTCCCTCAGCGACTAAAGTAACATAAAAAGGATAAGCAATTTTCTAAATTTCTTGAAATCTTGAAGAAATTAACGGTGAACATTCCTTTTGTAGAAGCATTAGAACAAATGTCTAATTATGTGAAGTTTATGAAAGATATTTTAAACAAGAAAAGAAAGTTCACAGACAATGAAACTATGACACTTAGCGAAGAGTGTAGTGCAATTATTCAGAAAAAGCTTCCTGAGAAATTAAAAAATCCTGATAGTTTCACTATACCTTGTGCTATTGGAGAAAAATTTTATGAAAAAGCTTTATGTGACTTAGGAGCAAGCATCAATCTTATGCCTCTATCAATTTTTAAAGGATTAGGATTGGGAGAAGTCTCACATACTTCAGTAACTCTTCAGTTAGCTGATCGATCAGTGACATATCCTAAAGGAGTTATTGAAGATGTGTTAGTAAAAGTGGATAAATTTATCTTCCCTGTGGATTTTATTTTTTTAGATACGGAGGAAGATAAAGAAATACCCATAATTTTAGGGAGACCATTCTTAGCTACTGGAAGAGTTATGATTGATGTTAAAAAAGGAGAATTAACTATGAGAGTAAATGATCAAGAAGTAACTTTCAACATAGCAAAATCAATGAAATATCCTGCTATTAAAAAAGATGATGAATGTTTTTGAATGGAAATTCTTGAACATCTACAAAATGAAAATTTTAAAGAATACTTTGAAGATAAATCAGAAATGGAAAATACAGAATTGATTGAAGAAACAGATAATGAAGAATTAGATTATATACAAGAAAGATTTGAGATGATGGATATTACGGAAAATGCTGAAAAGAATATAGTTTGATCGATTATTAAACCTCCTGAACTTGAGTTAAAAATTTTACCTACTCATTTAAAGTATGCATTTTTAGGTAACTCTTTAACCTTACCAGTTATTATATCAGCATAACTAAATGAAGTACAAGAGCAAAAACTTCTGGACACTTTAAAAAAGTATAAGAAAGCTTTTGGTTGGACCTTAGCGGATATTAAAGAAATTAGTCCTTCAATTTGTATGCACAGAATTATTTTGGATAATGAACATAAACCAAGAGTTGATCCCCAAAGGAGATTAAACTCAATAATGAAAGATTTATTCTAGAAAGAAATATTAAAGTGGTTAGATAATGGTATTATATATCCTATTTTGGATAGTGCTTGGGTAAGCCCAATTCATTGTGTTCCTAAAAAAGGATGGGTGACTGTTGAAACTAATGAAAATAATGATTTAATACCTATAAGAGAAGTTACTGGATGGTGTATATGTATTGATTATAGAAAATTGAATGCAGCCACCGGAAAGATCACTTCCCTTTACCATTCCTAGACCAAATGTTGGTAGACTTGCTGGGCACAAATACTTTTGTTTTTTAGATGGATATACTGGCTATCATCAAATTCCTATTGCTCCTGAGGATCAAGAGAAAACTACATTTACCAGTCCTTATGGAACATTTGCTTTTCGAAGAATGCCTTTTGGATTATGTAATGCGAGTGCAACATTCCAGAGATGTATGATGTCTATATTTAGTAAATTAATTGATGATGGAATAGAAGTATTTATGGATGATTTCTCTGTATTTTAAACATCATTTGAAATATGCTTGGATCATCTTGAAAAAGTCTTAGAGATATGCGAAAAAGCTAATTTAGTTCTAAATTGGGAGAAATGTCAATTATGGTTGCAGGAGAAATTGTATTAGGACATAAAATTTCAGAAAATGGTATGGAAGTAGACCCTGCAAAAATTCAAGTTATAGCTAAATTACCACCTTCTACTATAGTGAGAGGGGTAAGAAGTTTTCTTGGACATGCTGGATTTTACAGACGCTACATAAAAGATTTTTCAAAAATTACTAAACCCCTATGCCAACTTTTATAAAAGGACAAGAAATTTGAATTTAATACAGAATGTTTAAATGCTTTTAAAATATTAAAAAATAAATTAATCACAGCACCTATAATAATTTCACCTGACTGGGAGAAACCATTTGAACTTATGTGCGATGCTAGTGATTATGCTATAGGAGTTGTTCTTGGACAAAGGTATCATAAAAATTTTAAAGTTATATACTGTGCTAGTAAAACTCTAAATAATGCTGAAATTAACTATACAGTTACAGAAAAAGAATTATTAGCAATTATATATGCTTTTGATAAGTTCAGATCATATTTAATTGGAACTAAATGTATTGTGCATACTGATCACTCTGCGATTAAATATTTAATGCAAAAGAAGGATACCAAACCAAGATTAATCAGATGGATATTACTGATACAAGAATTTGATTTTGAAATAATCAATAGAAAAGGAACTGATAAACAAATTCCTAATCATTTGTCAATATTAGAATATTGTGAATTATCAGACAGTGACAATGAAATTACAGATAGTTTTCCTAACGAAAAATTGTATAATATAAATGAATGGAAAATACCTTGGTATGCTGATATAGTTAATTACATTGTAAGTGATATTTTACCACCCATGCTAACTTTGCAACAATAGAAAAAAATCATTCATGATGCTAAAACATATTTTTGGGATGAACCATATTTATATAAGCAATGTAAGGATTTAATTATTAGAAGATGTGTGCCTTACGAAGAAACCGAACAGATCATCCAAAAATGCCACTATTCAGAATTTGGAGGACATTTTGGAACTGATAAAACTGCTTATAAAATTTTACAATCTGGATTTTATTAGCCTACTCTTTTTAAAGATGTTTATAGATATATCAAAACTTGTGATAAATGCCAACGAGTAGGTAATATATCTAGAAGAAATGAAATGCCTCTAAATTTTATATTAGAAGTTGAAATTTTTTATGTTTGGGGACTAGATTTCATGGGACCATTTATTCCTTCATTTGGAAACTCATATATATTAGTTGTTGTTGATTATGTTTCTAAATGGATTGAAGCACAGGCCTTACCTCACTGTGATGCTAAGTGTGTCAAAATTTTTAATGAAAAATATTTTCACAAGATACGGAATGCCGAGAGTGATTATCACTGACGGAGGATCCTATTTTAGGAATAAATATATTCACAAATTAGTAGAAAAATTTAACATTATTCATAAATTTTGACTGCTTATCATCCACAAACCAGTGGATTAGCTGAAGTTTTTAATCGAGAAATTAAACGAATTCTAGAAAAGCTGTAAACCCTAGTAGTTTAGATTGGTCTACAAGACTAGACACTGCTTTATGGGCATACAGGACTGCTTATAAAACCCCGATTGGAATGACTCCTTACAGACTTATTTTTGGAAAGACTTGTCACTTACCAGTTGAATTAGAGCATAAAGCGTATTGGGCGATTAAAGAATTTAATTATAATTTAAAAGATGCTGGTGAGAAGAGATTGTTGCAGATGAATGAATTAGAGGAATTAAGGAATGAATCCTATAATAATGATAGAATTTATAAAGAGAAAATGAAATTAAAGCATGATCGGAAGATTAACCAAAAAAATTTTGAACCAGGATAAGACTTTTTGCTTTATAATACAAGGTTAAAATTATTTCCTGGGAAATTGAAATCTCGATGGTTATGACCTTTCACTATGACTCAAATATTTACATACGGAGCTGTAGAAATTGAAGATCCAAAAACTAGACACAGATTTAAAGCAAATGGACACAGATTAAAACCATATTTTGAAGGAAATAGACCAAACTTTAAAGAGGTTTTAATGCTCAGTCAACCTAATTAATAACATGAATAGGTCGGGCTGATGACGTTAAACCAAGCGCTTTATGGGAGGCAACCCATAGTAATCTTTATTTATGTATAATAATGGTATATTTTATTATTAATTATGATATAAAATGAATTCTACTACTCATATTTATCTTTTAAATCATCACGATATTGGATGCACAGAAAAATTTGGAAAACATTTGGACTAGAGCGAAACTGGGCAATTTTTGCCTTAGCCGCCGACTGCGAGATCAATGCTGCCGACAGCGAGATCTGACGCCAAAATTCAGGTATAATATTTTAAGAATCCCACCGACGGCGAGATCGTTGCCGCCGACGGCGAGATCGGTGAAAGAGCGGTTTAGGGAGTTATTTTAACGGTTTTTGACAATTCTAAGTGTTTTTACTCTTTAAAAATGCCTAGAACTTGAATTTTAAACCATCTACTTCTTAAAAACGATTTGAAACTCCAAAAAAACTCATCATTATGGCATCCAATCACCTTGAAATCTCTAGATCTCGAGTGTTCAATCGAAGAAAATTTTTCAGTTATGAGGCTCATCGAATCTTCAACAAAGGTATGATGAAAAAGAGACTGATCAAAGAAAGAGGATACATGAATAGAGGAGTTGAGAATTCGACAACGTCTATTGAGGAGATGATTGTGTGATGACGTTGGGAGGTATTATGCTATATAACTTCTGCAATAGTCATCCCTATAGTAAAAGAATTCTACTCCAATCTTCACGAAATCAATAATGGAAACGTCTATGTGCGAGGTAGATGGGCAACTTTCACTCCTTCTAGAATTAATGAATTATATTCAATTGAGAATACACCTGTTTGCCACTACTCCAACTTTGTTCCTACAAGAAATAATATGAATGAGATATATCGATATTTGACTGATGAAGCGGAAGATTGGGAAACGAGAGAAGACGAGTATGTTAGCTTTTCTGCATCACTTTTAAACCCCGTCTCTAAACATTGGCACTTTTTTATTTCTTCAAAATTGTTACCCACTATGAGGGTAAATAAAGTTTCTAAGGAGTGTGCAATTCTGAATTACTGTATTCAAGCGGGATTACCTATCGATGTTGGTTCAACTATTGTGAAATCTGCTTTAGGCCTGATTGTTCATGGAACAATTTGTGGGCTTGGACGTCCTTCAACAATTTTTGCATTATGCAGTCAGTACCAAGTTTCATATGAAGCCTGGGAAAAGGTACTTTTACCTTGGAAGCCTTTAGATCCGACCGATATGTTTCCTACTCTGGATAACGATAATGAAACAACCATTATTATGGATCAAGCATCTCAAAATTCTCTTTCAATCAGGCCCTTTACTGATAAAACTAATCTGATCTTACGAAAACTCAAAGGACTGGAAAAAGAGGTACAAAACGTGATGACTTCAATTAATAATATCTCTGATTTATTTGATCATATTGATTGGAGGATGAAGGAACACTTCGATCATTCTGGACATCTTGAGGCTAGTTTCATACGACTTTTGAGAAAGAAGGGATGGATAGAAGAAGATTCTACAGAAGAATTTCTTTACAGGCCCTTCTACAATCTATTCGTTCACTTACATTCTATCGGAGATATCAGAGATGAATTTAGTACTGACACTGACAAGTAGAAGACATTCGTATTTTTTTATGTGTTGTGTTAGTTTGAATTTAATTTTATCTGCACTTTTAATTTTTGGTATATGATCTCAATATAGATGAGACTATGCATTGTTTATTTGTTTTCAGCGTTTTGAGTATTGTGGTTTGGATTGCGATGTTGAATTTGGTGTGTTAAGGTTGTGAAAATACCTCTTTAGTAATATTTTGTACGAATATTGTAACACTTGGATTTCATATAAAATATATATTATTTTTTGTTGTGTGAATTTATTTGAGTTTAAATAGTATCTAATCACAATAAAATATATTTAATCGATTGATCGGACGTTAATAAGGCATGAAATGAATTAAAATTATTACAAAAATATTAAATTTAATTTTTGGAAAAATCTCGCCGACAGCGAGATCGACGCCGCCGACGTTGACTTTTCCAGAGACTTTAGCCTACTTGAATTAATTAGCCCGCCGCCGGCGAGAATTTTCTCATTGACGGCAAGATCCCGAAAAACACTTATATTTGACCGGTCAACCGTCACTATTCATCGTCCCCTTCATTTAAACTTCGAAAAAAACCGACCTAGGGCTTGAGAGATCTTGGATTAGATGCAATTTCAACAAATTTTTACACTGGGTTTCATCGTCCCTTGGTAAGAGCTTCACTCTCATGCAAAAACTTTTGATTTTCACCATGTATTTCTTCCACATTTGGAGATTTTGGAAAAAATAAAAAAATGGAGAAAATAGTTAAAAGAAATCCATGGAATTCATTTTAGATTACTTTAGGTCACCATTGGAAGCCATTCTAGTATTATTTTGGAATTTAGTTGAGATTTTTGTAAATTTGATAGATTGAGAAATGACTGCACGACAGAAAAGATGACTAGATTTTGACGAAACACGGTTCATGAATGCTAAAGCTCAATCAAGATACAACTTTAATATCAATGGAAGAAAATGCATTCAGGACAAAGTCTTTAAGAATTCGGGAGGAGAAGTGGAACAAACGATCAAAGAGCGAAGATGGGAAAATTTCTGTTATACAACAAACAGGGCTGCAGTTGAAGTTGTAAAAGAGTTTTATGCCAATTTGAACCAGATTGAGGATGAACCTATAAAGGTTAGAGGATTTTTAGTCTATTTTAATGCTGCACGTATTAATGCTTTCTACAAAGTACAAGATCTTCACACCAGTGAATATGGTACTTTTGGAACAATGGAAGGACCGTTGGAAGAGGTGATTAACTTTCTCACTGATGGGAAAGGGACTTGGAAAATTAAGCAGCATGAACATGTAAACTTCCCTCTCTCTATGTTAAATGCAACCTCTAAAGCCTGGCATTATTTTATTTACTCTACTTTGTTACCTACCTATCACCATATTGAAGATACAAGAGATAGAGCAGTTCTGAATTTTTGTATTCAGAACCACAAGAGTATAAATGTGGGGAGTATTATTTATAAAAATATATTAGCCATTGCAAGAAGTGAAAGTGGAGGAGGAGTAGGACATCCTGGTCTGATTTATGCACTTTGCCAACTGTCTGGAGTAGAGGCAAAGATGATGAGGAATGGGTTGAACCTATGAAACCCATTACCCAGGCTAATATAAAGACTTATAAGTCTCACAAAGGATGGAGATCTGGGACTAGGAGCTATGCATCTTCAACTAGTAGGGATATTCCCTCTACCAGTTTTGAAAAGATTGAAGATAAATTAGAACATATAGATCAGAGGATTGGAGGATTAGAGCGAAGGCATGATTATGACAGTGATTATCTCCAGAGGCATTCTGAATTTGAGATAGCCTACTGTGATGCTGAGAATCGTTATAGGAGAGGAGAGCTTGATGTTATATTTCCTTAGTGCCCTCATTATACTCACTACCTCCCTACTCCACCTGCTGAACAAGGAGATGAAGATATAGTTTGGGATTTTAATGTTGATGATTAGATTCTATGATTACATATTTATGTTGTGTATTTATTTTGTTGTTTATTTTATGTAATTTGATTATTATGTTGTGTAAGACATTTAAACATTGTTATATAAGTCAGATTTGTGTGTTTTTTTTAAAAATTTTAACATTTCAGACTGTTATTGTAACCCTAAAACTGGATTTGTGAAATGAATGTGGATGTTGTGTTAAATTGTGTTTAGTATTATACTAAGTATAAGTTGTGTTAGTATTTTGTACTTATTTCAAAACTTCTTTGCCCAGCAATCTCTTTGATATTATATATGTGTAGAAAGTTAATAACAGTACAGGTTAATTAAGTGATTAAAAGAACCTACAGAACTTTAAAAGGAGAAATACCTAAAGCACGAAGGTATGATTTAAATTTACAGTTTGTTTTCTTATCACCATATATAAATAGATAGAAAAATTTAAGTTTGAGGAAGGGAAAAACAAAAATTTAATTATTAAATTGTTCTCAAAAAATATTTTCAAAAATTATTATAAAAATGATTTTCTGTAATGAATTTGATTCAGTAAATTAGAATTAATTTATTTAATTATTAAAAAAAGTTAAACGAAATATTTCTAGTGATTAAACTAATTTTGTAGATTAAGATAATTGGTATAAGAGGATAAGAAATAAAGTTCACTATTTAAAGTAAGGAAAATTATATTTTAAAATATGAAATTCTTAAGTATTTAGTTGAGAAAGAAAAGATTGAAACTCAATGAAGTAAAAACTTTGAAATAAATATAAAGTAAGGAAATGTTTCAAGTTTCAAATTTAGGAAGAATAAAATGAAGTTCAAAATTATTAACAGGTTATCCAGATACAGTAATCTTCACTTGAAAAAAAAAGAGAAAAAAAAAGAAAAAGAAAAAGGATTGAAAATCAATCCAAAATGAAAAGAAAAGAAAAAAAGAGTAAGTAAGGAGAAGCTTGAGGAGATGCCTTATCAAAAATTGGCTTCATTTGAATCAACCTAAAGGTAAACTCAGTTACATTTCTGAACTTATATATATGGATTAGTATTTTACTAAGTAGTGTTTTCATGAATTTCCTATCATCTGAATATCCTAAGTAATTTAATATTGCAAAATATAGTCATTCTTGAAATAAATAGAAGACTAGAAATCTTAAACTTGAAGACGAAATAGTCTTATATCTATAGAGTTAATATAATTATCTAAAAATCTTTCTAATAAACTTTAATATAATATTTATTTAAACCAAATTCATATTATTTCTGAATTAAAGCCTTATTACAAATAATCATTACTTTTATAAAGTATCAAGATTACTTGAGGACAAGTAATAGTTAAGTTTGGGGGATTTTGACCAGAGAAAAATATATTGAGAATTCATACCAATTTTATATAAAATTGCACTTTACAGAAATGTATTTTCTATGTTTTATTGCAGGAATAAAGATTTATAAGTAATGGAGCAAAAAAGATGGAAAAAAGAGCGAATCTGGAACGAAAAGGACTAAAAGATATGAAAATTGAACTAGCCTGCCGACGACGAGGGATAGGCCGCCGATGGCGTGTTTTTCTCGAGAGATTTGAATATATTATACAGGAGCCCGCAGACGGAGAGATCGAGCTTTCCGACAGCGAGCCTTAGCAGTTAGCAAATGTTCTAGATGCCCACCGACGACGCCAACGAGCCCGCCGACGGCGAGAAGGTCGGTTCAAGCCAAATACATTGAATCTGGACGCTTTTTGAAGAGATGCTTATGCAATCTTTGGATATATTCCTTCTTCTTTAAATAGAGACAAATTTAGGACCGAATGTGTGGAAATTAGTAGTGTGTGGTGAGTCTATTGTGTGTTATTTTGCATGCAATAGTGTGTTCTAGAGTATATTAGAGAGTATAATTGAGTGGGTTGTACGAGAAGGAAGAGTTAGAGGAACTTCAAGGAGTCTCCTTGGGTAGAAGATTCGAGATAAGTTTCTGTTTATTGTTTTATAGCTTTAAATGAAATTCAAATTTTGTGTTATTCTTCCTATGCATTCTGAGTAGTTTTCTCTGTCTTTCTCCTTGTTGTTAAGATTTTGTGAAATGGAAATTTAAATTAGTTGTGCCTTAAAATATCAATTAAAAATTGTGATAATCTTTTACTTAAAACTTAATTTACTTTCAATCTGGCCAATTGAACTGTTAAAATATGTTGAATTATCAACTGTAGTAAAGATTAAATCCAAAATTCAGGGAATTCAAAAGCCTTGAAAGGAGGGTGCAAATAAATTGGGAAATATTAATTATCGGGCGTAGAATTGAATATTTTAGTGTGACAGACTAAAATCTTCAATTCGGTCCTATTGTTTGGGAGCTGAAGTGTAGATGTTAGCCCTCAGGCGAGGGGAAAATGGGAGCTCCGAAGTGGCAGCCTGTATCCTCCCAGCCTAGCCGCAGATTCAGTAACCAAGCATAAGATTAGTCAATGTTCTTTATGCCTGGACTAAAAAGTAAAGAATAAGATTGCTCCTATTTGGCACAATATAATTCTAACTAATTTATTTATCCACTCACTTAATTCTCTTAACAAGGAGAATATTTATGAGGACGGGGACTGCATCCCGCCTCATATCGGCCACCATGACCTTGTGAGGCCCTTCTGCATGGTCTCCTTTATAAGTGAAAGTTATATTTTGTTTGGACGAGAAATCCATATTATTGAACCGAGAGAGTTCCGAGGTTCTGTTGAGATCCCCCTACCAGTTGGATTAGTGCTGGTGCAGAAAAGAAATGAGGCAGATCTTGCAAAGCACTTCATCCTAGGAGTTACGGGCCAAAGGGTATCAGTTACCTTCAGAAGGATGGAAGAGGACAAAGCGTCATTTTACTACGAGTCGGATCCAGAACTGGAAAACCTTCGTCCCTTGTCGTTGTGATAATAGTACCTCCGGGTGTTCGGGAGGGGACTTTCGTTTCAGAGTGTAGCCTTGGCAGGTTAACTTGTTCACAGAACAGCCTCAGGTGGCAGATATCTACTACCTTCTACACCGGGTCACAGCAGTTGTCATCGCTTTTGTACCAGCCAGATGTGATATGATAGTTTTTTTTCATCTTTGTACACTCGATCGACTTTTGTATTTTTCTTAGAATATGATCAGTTGTACTACTGCCTTCGGCGAAGATTAATGAAAATTTCTATTTCAGTTTGCCAAATTAGTTAGAAATGTCTCTTTTTGATGTGACGGCCGAGAGCTGCAGAACTGTACACCGGTTCCAAATTAAAACTAACAAAGAACGATACAAAAGAAAAAATAAATATATGAATAAAAATATATATAATAATAATAACAAATTGAAAAAGTCAAAAAAAATCAAATGGAATAAAACAAAATCAAAAGTAAATTTAATTTGAAATAGAATCAAACAAAATGAAACCAAACGAAATGAAATCAAACAAAATGAAATCAAATGAAACTTAATGAAACATATTGAAAGAAAATGATAAATTGAAAACAAAGATAAGATAACTTTTTCTCTCTCAAGACTCCGAGTCCTTGTACTCACCTTCAAATTCTTCATTTCCAAAAGCATTCCACAAAATTTAGCACTTTACACAACATCACTTCTCACAAATTCCAAATGACACGAAAGTATGCAAATCTTGCGATGGCTACTAGTCTTAGCCGAATTGCACCAATCCTACTTTCTTTGAAAGTCAATGTCAAATTCTCTCCAAATCTTTAAGCTGATAGAATCAGTACTTAAATTTTGTTTCCCCTCTATCACCTCTTAGGTTGGATGTGAGTCCCTGTGTGTTCCTTCCGAATGTGATGCTCTACTACCTTTGAGCAGGATATGAGTTCCTGAGCTTTCCTCCTCAATGTGGTAAAGATTCCTTAAATTTCTTATATTTACATCACCCTTCTGAGAAATTTTCTGCCTTCTATGAAATTCTAGGCTTGGAGCATTGTCGTCTGATTCCTCAAATTTCCCTATATTTACATTTCTTATCAGAGAAATTTTCCGCCTTCCATGAAATTCTAGGATCGGAGCATTGTCGTCTGATTCCTCAAAATTCCCTATATTTCCATTTTCTATCCGAGAAAAATTTTCGCCTTCCATGAAATTCTAGGATTGGAGCATTATCGTATGATTCCTCAAAATTCATTATATTTTCATTTCCTATCCGAGAAATTCTCCACCTTCCATAAAATTCTAGGATTGAAGCTTTGTCGTCTGATTGCTCAAAATTCCCTATATTTTCACATCCTATCCGAGAAATTTTCTGCCTTCCATGAAATTCTAGGATCGAAGCGTTGTCGTCTGATTCCTCAAAATTCCTATATTTCCATTTTCCTTCCAAGAAATTTTCTACATCCATGAAATCCCGAGGTTGGTACCGAAATTCCAATTCTCATTTCTGAAACTGGTACCTAAATTTCAGTTCTCATCATTCGGAATCTGTACTTCAATTCTGACTTCCACCTTCCGAGATCGATACTGAAATTCTGATTCTCCTTCCTGAGACTGGTACCTAAATTCCAGTTCTCATCCTTCGGGATCAGTACTTAAATTCTGACTCCCATCTTCCGAGATCGGTACCAAAATTGTGATTCTCATTTTCGAGACTGTTACTTAAATTCCAGTTCTCATCCTTCGGGATCAGTACTTAAATTTTGACTCCCACTTGCCGAGATCGGTACTGAGATTCTGATTTCTCCTTTGTACTCACTTAAAACTCAAAATTCCACAAATCCTAATTTTCCACTCCATAAAACTCAAAATTCAAATTAATATTCCATAAGATTTAAGTTAAATCTGAGATCAAATCAAATCCTAACTCTAAATCTAAATTCTCAATTCAAATCGATTCAGATCAGACTCCTTCAGAGTTTGGAGGCTTGAAATCCGTAGCTCTCATGAAGGTATTCCATTTTCCTTCCCCAGCAAGGATTCCCGGGACTTAAAGGTTTCAACCGAATAAACCTAGTGGAAACTACCTCACTAAATTTTATGTTTGTCTTGAGTTTTGACTCAGATAGTTGTGTTGGTTTTGTTGATCTCATCGGTCAACCCCAATACGTACAGTGTGTTTTCCCAGCACACCGCATTTATTGGGGGTCCATTTGTTGACCTCACTTTTGGTTGAAGTCTAGTCTCTCTTTAGAATAGCACAGGCTCTAGCTGTAAGACTCTCCTGCTAACTTTCTCATAAGACTATTTTTAGAACCCCCCCCCCACTTAGAAATTCAAACTTTTCTCACTTCACTGGGAGTTTTAATATGTTAAGGCCTAACCTCAAGCATTTGGGAGGAAGAGACCAAGCCCAAGGAAGCCCAGGGGAAGTCTCCTATAGGTGTTCAGACCTTAGGATTTACCCTGGGGGGTCTGGAGCTTGCACAATACACACACTTTACACTCACAACTCTAAACAAAGCACATCCCACCTTGGCCCCCAAACTCTTTGGAAACTTATGTGTGTAGTTTTCCCAACCTCTTAACTCCAAACTAAGATTTGGTTAGTACCAACACATAGAGGACCAAATAAGGGTTACCTTTGGTCCATGGCTCAATCTAAATATTTCCATACTACTCACCTTCAATCAACCTCAATTTTTCTCAAATTTCAATTTTTGACCCCTTACCCCTAAATCTACCAAAAATACTCCGAAATCCCTAAAACCCCCAAAATTTTCAAAATTACCCAAGTTACCCATTTTTCTCCAAAAACTACTTCAAAATATTCCCTACCACTCAAATTGACCAAAATTTTGGAAATTTACCAAAATTTCCAAAATAGCCCCAAAATTTACAAAATTACCAAAATGCCCCTCTAAGCCCAAAAATCTAAAAAATTCAAAAATTCCAAAAAAATTCCAAAACCACCCAAAAAATTCCTAATTTCATTTCTCTCAACTACCACATGACCCAATTTGACCAATTTTGCCTAATTTAACCAAATGCCCCAATTTAACTCATTTAACCCAAAAGTGCCTAAATTAAACTCAGTATTTGACCAATTGACCCCATCTTGCCCAATTTCAATTCCAAACTTTAATTCTACATCTCTAGCCTCAATCTAAACCAAATCCAAGACCAATTTGATCCACATTTGAGCTAATTTCAGCCCAAATTCAAAACCTCCAATTTTGCCTAAGTGACCCAAATCCCCCAAATTGAACCCAATGTCAATCAATTCTCTCCCAATCAACATTTTAAACCATTCATAACACTCCCCTAAATAGAATCAAACCATAAATTGTCCCCAATTTGAGCCTAAGCCTCACCCAAGCCCAACTTAGCTAAATTTCCCAATTTTTGACCCTAATGTGACATATACCCAAAATCCACTAAATTGAGTGCCCAAACCCTAAAATTTACACCCAATTAGTGTTGGAAACTCTTTATAACATCCCTATAGATCATTTTGAACCTTCAATTGGCCTTGGAGCCAACCCTAGACTAAACTAAACTCAAGCTAACCCAATTTCCCAAAATTAACCAAAATCCCAAATCAAGCCAAATTGAACCCCCAAACCTATTCAAAATCACTCTAATCCTCTTCAAAACACTTTATGAAAATCATATAAATCATTTTGAACAATCAATTAGGTCTAACCCAAGCTCAAACCAAATCTAGCCCAACCAAAAACCAAAATGACCTAAATTTTGAACCCATGTACAAATGCCACCAAATCGAACAAAATTGGTCAAATTGAGCTCACCACAGCCGACCTTGGGACCCCAAAGAACAGCCAAAACCCACTAGACCCAAGTCCATTGAGCCATGGACCAAAGGTCCTTCACTAAGTCATCCTTTCTCACCTTTTTGGCTTAACCCATTACTCTAAGCAAGCCACCCATCATGGTAGGTAATTAACCTCATTAACTCTTCTCTTACCTCCCATCAGCCTGCCACCCACCTTACTAGTCCTTCCCAGCTGCCCTAGCTGCCGGAATGGCTCAGTTCGAGTGCTCCCATGCCCTTGAAACTCAAAATTGAGCTTTGTCAGTGAGGCATCCCTTAATGATCAATAGCACTGCTCAGCCCTCACTCTAAGTGGCCTGAAGCACCAAAAGCCAAGCCCTGAGCACAACCAATTGGCCATGGATATAAAACCCACCCTTCACGGCCAAAATCCAGGTGCTGAAAATTTTCTAAGGAAACTCTGCCAAAACCTCACCAGAGCCTCTCCAGAGCTCCCTAAGCTCATTCCAACCATTTTCCCCCTCTGGTTCCCCCTGCCTGAGAGAAATTTCTCAGCTGAAATCTCAGTCGGAACCAAGACAAACTCCACCATAGCTCCACAATGCACCAAACTCAAATAAATTGAACCCACACCTTCACAACACTGAAAGAAGAAGATCCCCCATCAAAGCCCCATTATAGAGAGCCTCTGCTCCAAAATTTGATCAACATCTGAGATCTAGTCTTGTAAAACTTGGGTCTAGACATTTCACCGGGGCAAAAGACTTCATCTAGAGGTTCATTGGGACTAATCGAAGCTGTCGCAATCATCTGATTGAGGCCTCCCCTATTAGACAAAGGTATTGAACTCATTCTTCATCCTGAGCTTGTTTTGATCATATACATGTGTAGACCGTATTTCATACCATTTAAACCATATGGATGTGTTCGTCTAGGTCAGATGTTACTCTAAGAACTAACCCCATGTGTTTTGGTTGAGTCTAGCTCAAGATCTTAGGGTTTTAGTGTGAACGGCTTACGGGACAGACCAGTCGAAGACGATGAAGAAGCGTCATTCGATTGCGCATGTAATGCTTGGACAGCCAGGATGGAGTCAGACGGAGATCAAATACATAAAGCGCAGCCGCGTGAACATCTAGCCAGATGGCGGCATCAAATATGATCACGCCATGTGGTCCTTCGGAGCTGCTAAGGATGACACAGTGCCATGCTGGATAAGTAAGAAATTAGGGTTATTTTTTAATTATTTAAATCAGTGAACTTCAAAAATCCATAACTTGGTGTAGAAAAATCATAAAAATGAAAAAAAATATATCTTAGTGCTCAGTAAACAGAGGAGAATAATGTGGAAATAGTTTGAAGTTTATTTGATGCATAATTTATTTTTAATTAATTAAATATTGTCTGGAGTCTTTTGATTCTCCATTGGCATAAACATTTCACCATAATCTGAGATTTTGGTATGTTGTTGCCTTTGTCCTAGCGGATCTCTCATAATTTTTCCAAAGTCAAAGGGGCCTCTAAATAGAGATCTCTATTTTCAAGTTATTGTGTATGTTTTATAAAATAATTATAATAAATAAAATATTAATAAAAAAATGTAAGATAAATTTTGGTAGGTTACCTGTGACCAGAGAACCCTAGGAAAAATAAAAACTTGGTTTAAATCATTAAGTGCAACCCTAATGGTAATTAAGACCTAAAAATTAAATAAAAACAAAGTGGATTAAATATTAAGGAAAATAACTTGATTTTTGTTCCTCACTATAATTTAACGTTAGAGGAACCCTCTATAAAAATTTCAAGTCAAATGGAGTTAATTTAAATTCATAAATGGATTTTTCAAGTTAAATCACATTTTTGGCAATTAAATAATTATAATAACTAAAATACACTTAAAAAATTCACCAAATTAATTTTGGAAGTTCTCTGTGATCAGAGGAGTCTTTAGAAAATAAAATTGTAATTAAAACAAAATTTTCATTTTTTAACCATTATTTCAATATTTAAATAATTAGAAATTTAATAAAATCATAAAATTAATAAAATGGTTAGAAATGTTCTGAATTGTCTCCTAAGTATTTAAGAATAGTTGGGATATTTTTCTAATTTTCTAAGTGAAGATATTAATTTTTGAAGGGTTAAAAATAAATTTTAAAGGCTAAAATGAAATTTCCTTAAATTTTCACTAAAATAATTGTAATAATTAAAAGATAAATAAAAAAAATACATAAAATTTTGTTCTCTGAGTTTCATGACCTCGAGAGATTTAAGAAAAATACAAAGTTTAATTTTCAACTTAAATAATATTTTATACTTAATTAATACTCTAAAATTTAAAATAATTCTAATAATTAAACTAAATGATAAAAAATCATTAAATTTTGTCCAAGTGATCCTCTGGTCTAGGTCTACCTTCAATAAAAATTTCAAAGTTAAAGGTTTTGTTTTGGACAAGTTATTGAATTTTCATTGAAAATCCCTATTTTTGCATTAAAATAAATATATAAATTAAATTAAAATTTGAAAAATCACATTTCCTCGTCTGATGTTTTAATTAAACCATAAGTAGAGTCACATGAAAATTTCAAAGTCATTTGAAAATGAATTATGAAGTGACAAAGGCCTTTAGGGGCAAAAGTGTAATTTTTAAGAATTCAATCTTAATCAAGATTTAGGCTTAATTAAAGCGGGAAAAGGGCAAGAAAAGATCTTGATTAGTATGTTTTGATGATTAAACTATAAAGAGATAAATGGTAGAAATCTATCTCATTTTTGTCACATTAAAGGATGAAATTTATGATTTAATTAATCATCATCATTTAAAAAAAAAAGATTAAAGAGATTAAATTAAAAGATCCTTTAGGTTAGGGATTGATTTTGGAAGGTTGTGTTCTACTAATTTAATACCCCTATTTCATGTTTAAATTATAATTCAATATTTTTTATAAGAATCATAATCATGAAAGTCACACAATTTTCTTTTCTAAAGACATAAATATACCCACCAAAATCCTAAGGGCTTAGTAGTGGGCTAGGCTTAATTGAAATTTTGACTAATGAGGAATAGAAAAGGAAATACTGCTAATCTTAAAACACCTGTGAAACACTACAAGTTCGTCAAAATTGATTAAATTCTTCAAGGAATTAAGTTTGCCTATAAAGGCCCCACTTACATAATTCGTAAGTACAATATCAAATGATAACCACCCCACCTTTCGAAATGATTAAAACATTAGCTCACTGAGCATAAGGATATAAAACAAATGAGTCATTTAATAATTATGATAATTTCAAATGAACTCAAGGAAGCTCAAAAGGATTGTGAAATGTCTAGGTACCTTCTAGGCTCGCTTCACAAATCTTTTGAACACCTTGTAGGACAACTGGACATATCATAGTTATTAAATGAAGAAAGCTCTTAAATAAATAAATAGGACCCACCAAGTTATGATATAGAGTTTGGAAGGCCTGTGACGAACCCATCCATAAGTTTTACTTTCCTGCAAAATATAAATGTTTATTGCAAAGATACTAAATTTTCAGGTGGAGAAACGAGAAGACTCGCCATGAATGCTTTATAGTTTACAGCGCTTTTTTTTTTTCCTGCACTTTCCTTACTTTTTCTTGCTTACGAGCTTACATATTAAACAACAATGTGACCTGCATGAATACCAAACCTTTTAGGATAGCCACAAAACCAAAATCAAAATTAAAAATCAAAACAAGATAAAACTCATTGTCACTGCATTCAAAATATAAAACAACTAAAAATTGAATCACAAATAAAATAAAAATCGCAATTGCAACTAAATTAAAACGCTCTATCGGATGATCGGGAATACCTCAGAGGATACAACCTACGGTTGTTGACAGGATTTTCCATGATCTAAATGAAAGTTTGTAACTCACTAAGTTGAGTTTAGTAAATTCATCTCGACTAAGTGAATCAGAAGAAAATAGTGGTGCCAGGATGATGGAACTGTATGATCTTAACCGGTTCCTCTTAATTAACTTAAATATTGTCACATAATAAAATATTAGAACACCCCAATTTAAATTTTCTGAAACATAGCACTTCTCTTTCTTTACAATTGACACTTCTTTAAACTAAACCCGCTACGAAAAGGTGCTTGGACCATACGCAGTGGGCAGCATGGCCATCTTCAATAAGAAAACTCCTTAAAAGTTAAAACAACAAGTCATAGGACTTCGAGGTAGCTTGCTTAGTCCAGCATAAACCCTCACTTTATCTCTTTATGCCCTTGCATAACCATGTTGTGCAAAATAATCCCTAACTCGTTTTAGGATTCCGAGGTCATCATCCAGTAAGTAATAAAATCCTCATATCTTCTAGGCTATTCACATGATCAGTATCAGGTGAATAGAATTCCCAAATAATAAAATTTGCAGGAGGAAACAACAAATAAATATCCTAAATTGAAGCTAAACCATAGTATAGTTCGAGAAAACACCAAGATCTCTCTTGGATCTATGTCTTTCCCCTAGTCTTTCTTTCCTTTAGATTCCTATAAAAGTTGTTCCGAAATTTGAGCCACTCACCTATTGGATTTCCTATTACCACATTTTTTTTAGGAACCTTTCCCTTTGGAAATCATGAGTACAATATTTAATGATCTATAACAAGAATTTTTTTAGGTGACTTCAGTTATCTAAGATGTAATTAATTATAGGAGCTTGCCCTTATAGGAAAGTTAAAGATCCTATATTAATATAAACCCTATCTGATTCCTTCATATTTGATAAAGGAAATTGTCGGCCAGCAATGGTTCGCAGACCAAACGGATGTCATGAATTTTTTAGTTTATTTGATCAAGCCTCACCGCCAAGTAATGTATCTATTCTTCGGGATAGATACATGTCTTGTGGTAAAGTGCTCGATTATCTAAATTATCTCTTATATGAGATCGATTTAATTTTGTATTATTCAAAATTAAAATAATATTTTCAAAAAATCCATATATATTAAATTAAATCAAAAACCTATTTTATAAAACTATATTTTAAACTCTTTAAAGATTTTAACGACCCACAATTTTAGCAAACTTATAATCAAATTGACTAGCTCGATAAGACGAACATAAAGGTGCCAAAACTGGTCAAATCTAATTCAAATCAAGGCCAAATCAAGTCATTAAAACAATTTGAAAAATTTTTCAGGCATAATTGGAAGGTCAATCAAATTCAAAATCTGGCATGCTAATAGGAAAATTGAGCATCTCAATGAGATGAATCCAACAAGTGGTTCTAACATCATTAAGGGATATAAATGCTCATCAAACATCGTCCAATTGAGGGGATCTCTCAAGAGTGGTTGAGAATTCTTCCTTATTTTCAACCTGAACTCTATAAATTAAGCCCCTTCCATCTTGAGAAGGGGATGAGATCCTGAGCAAGAGGAAGGCCAGAGCCAATAGAAGATAGAGCTGAGGTTAGGAACCCTACACTTATGATTTAACAAACACCTTCTACTCTTGCAGCCACCAACCATTATCAACCACTTTCTTGATTGCGATTAACGACGGTCGATCACAAGCTTTTACAGTTGCAAACCACCATCGACCACAGCTCGCAAGCTGTTGCCGACCATTTTCTTTTGTCGCCAGCTCTTTATGACGATGCACTACACGAAGCAACCTATGAAGCAATGCATCTTTTCAAATTTTGTGCCGACCTCGAAGAAGGTGTAACTTTGCACTCCACATATGTTGTAATATCACTTCTCGTAGATAGTGTAACAAAGCACGTCATGTATGGTACAATGGCGCCTCTTAAAGATGGCGTAATTGCACACCTTGAATATGGTGCAACAACACGCCTCAATGACAGTGCAAAAACACCTCCTAAAGATGATGTAATGTCGTATCCCACAAACGGTGCATGATGCATCCCGAAGATGATGTAACATCACACCCTGAATATGGTGTAACAATTCATCCCAAATGAGGTGCAACGACACTCCCCGATGACGATGTAACAATGTGCCCCATATGCAATATTATGACGCCCTTCAAAAAATGGTGTAACAAAGCACCCCACAAATGGTGTAAAGATACGCCCTAATGATGGTGTAACAATGTACCACACATGTAGTGCAACGATAGCTCTCAAAAATGGCATATGAATGGACCCCACCTAGGCCTCAATTTCACCTCTCTAAGACTGTGCAACAATGCAGCTAAATACAGTGCAATGACATACATCGAGTATTTCTTTTTGCTTTTAGATGGGGATCCCGCTTTCATCCCTCATTTTGTCACTTTGATTTATATTAACACTTAGGGAGCCACGAGCTGCTCTTTCAATTAAAAAAAAGACACACTTCAAGTACGATGTGACAATGTACCCCACATACAGTGCAATGACGCATCCCGAAGGCAGTGTAAAAATGCACCTTAAAGACGTGATTCAGACTCCTGACGCTCTATACGTAGAGCCCACTACTACAACTTATGTGACTAAATACGATCCACATGGTCCATATTTCGTGCAACCCTTAACCCCAACCACCATGACCAACGGATGACATCACAATTCACCACTACAGCATACACAACCAAATATGACTTTCATGGTCCACAACTCATACAACTCCTGACTCCAGTTCGTGAGGCGTACAAATGTTAGCACAACTCTTCACTATGGCCTACATGACCAATTATGGCCTACATGGTCTATCACATGTAGAGCTCCTGATTCCAAACCCTGCATGTGACAGATGTCATCACGGCTAAGGGTGTAAATGTGTCGAGCTTGAGCAAGTTGATCAGCGTCGGCTCGTGTTCTGCACTTAAAAGAATACCACTATTTGTGTTTGACTCGTTTATAATTAATCCTAAAAAAATTGTTCGTGTTCGGCTTGTTTGCTTAGTGAGCCAAACATGAACTCTCGTGAACAACAAGTCAAATTGACAACCATAATCATGCAGCTGTAGATTGTTAATTGTAGGGGCGGGATTTATTTTTATTATTTCTACAAAAATATTCATTTAAATAGAATTTAATATATTTTTATTCTACTCTTAATTAATAATTTTAGTATATTATAAATTTTTGTAGCCCTTTAAAAATAATACTCATCAATTATATATATATATATATATATATATATATATATATATATATATATATATATATATATATATATATATATATATATATATATAATATACTATTTTCTCTATAGCAATCAACTTCAACTTTTGCAGTATGATATCACTGAGAACTACATTCATTACATCCAAACTATAGCTATCATAGACGTATTACTGGTGTCATTTACAATGATCATCTTCGTAATATCATTTCTTTCTAATTCAGGAAAAGAGTGACGTGTACTTACCATTAATAGTGAATTATTTCAATTTGGCTAAACTCTGTGATTTTTTTCTATTTTTAAGAATTATAACGTAAAAATTTGATGTATCTACATATTACTTCTCCTTTATTATCGGGGTGTGTGCTCGAATCTCATACAATATTATAAACCCTAAATAATCACGCATTAGTAATATATTCTAATAAATGTAAAAAATTGAATTCTAATATCAGTTATTTAACATATTAGAGTTATTTTGTTATTATTTTTAATATTAATTGCATAAAAAATAAATTTAATTAATATTTGTGATTTTTATTATATTTATAATTGATTAATAAGCATTAATCATCAATTTATGTACCTAGAATACTTAAACTCAAATTTAAATGTTTAAAATAAAGCAATATTATTAAACACATGGCGGTTTAACCTTCCAAGGTGATTTAGAGGTTTATAACCATCCAATTGGGGTCCCAAGAGGAGTTAGGAAGTGACTGAAAATTTCTAAATGGTAGGTCCCAATTCTAGTCATCTAGGATAGTCCAGGATAATTCCTATGGCTAGATCTTAAGCACTAAGAGAAAGACCAGACCTCACCAAAAATGAGGTAAACAAATAACGATGTAATAATGCGCCCCATATGCGATATTATGACACCCTTCAAAAAAAGGTGTAACAAAGCACCCCACATTTGGTGTAACGATGCACCCTAATGATGGTATAACAATGCACCACACATGTAGTGCAACGACACCTCTCAAAATGGTATAAGAATGCACCCCACATAGAGCTCAATGTCACCTCTCTAAGATTGTGCAACAATGCACCCAAATACAGTTCAATGACACACCTCAAGTACAATGTAACAACGTACCTCACATATAGTGCAATGATGCATCCAGAAGACTGTATAAAAATGCACCTTAAAGACGTGATTTTCTTCAGACTCCTGATGCTCTCTGCTTGCAGCCCACCACTACAACTTATGTGACTAAACATGATCCACGTGGTCCATAGTTCGGTGCCACCCTTGACCCCAACCACTATGGCCAATGGATGACATCACAATTCACCACTACAGCATACACAACGAAATATGACTTTCATGGTCCACAACTCATACAACTCCCGACTCCACTTTGTGTGGCATACAAATGTCAGCACAACTCATCATTAGCGTCTATATGACCAACTATGGCCTACATGGTCCATCATATGTAGAGCTCCAGACTCCAACTCCCGTAGGTGACAGACGTCATCACGGCTAAGGGTGTAAGTCGAGCTTGAGCGAGTTGATCAGGGTTAGCTCATGTTCGATTGGTTAAAAAATACCACTATTTGTGTTTGACTCGTTTATAATCAATCCCAAAAAATTTGTTCGTGTTTGGCTCGTTTGTTTATTGAGCCAAACATGAACTATTAACGAACAACAAGTCAATTTGACAACCTTAATTATGCAGCCGTAGGTTTTTAAGTGTAGGGGGGAGAGTTAATTTTATTATTTATATTAAAATATTCATTTAAATAAAATTTAATATATTTTTATTCTACTCTCAATTAATAATTTTAGTATATTATAAATTTTTGTATCCCTTTAGTCAATTAAGTTATTTAAAAATAATACTCATCAATTATATATATAATTGACTATTGTCTCTATAACAATTGACTTCAACTTTTGCATTCTGATATTACTGAGAAATACATTCATTACAACCAAACTATAGCTATTATAGACGAACTATTAGTGAGCATTTACAATGATCATCTTTGCAATATGGTTTTTCTTAATTCAAGAAAAGAGTGAACGTGTAGTTACAATCGATAGTGAATTATTTCAATTGGGCTAACTTCCATGGATTTTTTTTCCATTTTTAGGAATTTTCATATAAACATTTGATGTGTCTCTACATATTTACTTCTTTTTTTATTATTGGGGCGTATGCTGGAATCTCATACAATACTATGACCCTAAATAATCACTCTACCACTATAAACCTTCCAGCATGCATTAGTAATATATTCTAATAAATGTTAAAAATTAAACTCTAATATCAGTTATTTAATATATTAGAGTTATTTAGTTATAATTTTTAATATCAATTGCATAAAAAATAAATTTAATTAATTTTTGTGATTTTTATTATATTTATAATTGATTAAATAACATTAATCAATAATTTATGTACGTAGATTATTTAAACTCGAATTTAAATGTATAAAATAAAGCAATATTATTACACACACCTTTCACATACATGTCATCTAAAAATTTAAAGGTTAAGTTTAGGGGCTTGGTATTTGAACTAATAGTAATTGGGAGGTATTTATGTAAATGTGTTAGTTAAGGAAATGTCTGATATCAATTTTTAAGTCCACTTTCCACAATGGTTTTGATAAATGACTCTTTAAACCAAAAGGTTCTCTCACGGCGGAGCAATCCGGATGGCTGTTAGTATGAAGTTTTTAATTACGATTTTGATTTACTGAGTGACTGGATGGAGGGCTTAAAGTTTATGCAGTTATGGAAGAAATGTCTTAACGGAGTCCACTGTGCTTCCGCCTTCTGCCATATGTATTCAATACATATTAAAGAGAACAAAAAATGCTAGATAAAAATAAAATGTTATTTTTTCTTAATCATGAAATGTACAAAGATTAATTGCCATCATATTTAAACATGATTCATTAATTACGTATTTTCATGGAAACTGTAATTGGCACCCTAATAATAAATAAGTAAATCCGACAAAATAAACAAAGAAAAATTTGGTGCTTCCACTCTCCTATAAATACCATCCGAGTATTACCAGACCTGTTAGAAGAAGAGGAAGACGAAGCACTGCCCCAACCATGGCTTGCTCTCTCTCTTCCTTCGCAATCTCTCTTCTTATTCTTTCAACAACATGCTTCCTTCCTCTATGCGTATACGGCAAGGAAGGCTTCTCCATAGACCTCATTCACCGCGACTCAACCATATCACCGCTATCCGACCCTGACTCCACACCCCCCTCCAGACTCAAAGCCGCGGCGGACCGCTCTTTTATGCGCGCAGCATACTTTCGTAAATCCATGCAAAATATTCCCTCTCCTTCCCCATCTGACGCCAACAACTTAAACTCTGAAATCCGCCCAGATAGTTTTGAGTATTTAATGAGGTTCTACGTCGGATCTCCGGCGATTCTCGTTCTCGCCATCGCAGACACAGGCAGTGACCTCATTTGGATCCAATGCAAGCCCTGCAAACATTGTTTCAAACAAACAAACCCTGATATATTCGATCCGAAGGCCTCCTCCACCTACAAAAAGATTACCTGCGATGCTGACATATGTTCAGCGCTGTCACACAACAGCTGCGGCTCCAACCATGAATGCTCGTACAATTACATTTACGGGGATGGGTCCTCCGTGAGTGGCTTACTCGCATCTGAGACTTTGAGCTTAGAATCCACTGGTGGACGTCGAGTTCCCATACCCTCGACTATCTTCGGATGTACCCATCATAGCAATGGCACATTCATCGATAATGGGGCTGGCCTCGTCGGCCTTGGTGGAGGCCGGTTGTCTCTCATCAAGCAGCTCGGCTCCGCCATTGACAGCAAATTCTCCTACTGTCTGCCCTCTTTCGACAACTACTCTGCCACGAGCAGACTAAATTTTGGTTCTAACGGCTTTGTATATGGCTCTAATTCTGTTACCACGCCATTAATCCCGGGCACTCCTGACACCTTCTACTTCCTCAGACTCGACAAGATAAGCGTGGAAGGACAGGGATCCATCCGTGTGAAGCCAGCAGTGGCGGCTGCGATCAATCAGGGCAACATAATCATTGACTCTGGGACTACACTCACTTTCATTGATGATGAGACGTTGAAGTCCCTCGAACAGAAAGTTGCGAGCAGTGTTAGTTTTCCACGTGTGGAAGATCCTATCAAAGTGTTTAGTCTCTGCTTTGATGTGTCCGGTGCAGGAGACGAAGCCAAGCTCCCGGCCATTACGTTTCACTTCTCCGGTGGTGCGCCGGTTGTTCTGCCTATAGCCAATTCGTTCTTGAAAGCTGATAATAGCACGGTGTGCTTAGGTTTTATATCCAGCAAAGGCATTGGAGTTAATATATTTGGTAATATCGCGCAACAAAACTTCCATGTTGGTTACGATCTCAAGCGCATGGCGCTCACCATAGCGCCAGCGGACTGTGCTAATGTGTGAAGATAATATATTAATATGAACACGGGATTAATTGGGCTTTGATATTGCAATTGACTCGATTGCATATTGGTCTAATAAGGTAATTGGTTTTTTTTTAGAAGTTTTATGTAAGTTTTATTTTTTTTTCATACAAATTTTAAAATGATATGTAGTTATCATGTTGAAATTGATGCTTTTTTTATTATTATTTCATGATGCTTTTGCAACTTTGCTTTTAACTCTTCTGAGGCAATACGTATGAACAAGTCAATGAATAATGATCATTTAATTGATTGTAAAATTATCCTTTGGACAAAAATAACTAGATTCTAGATGCACAGAGCTAGACGAAGGGCATTGATTATCTTCTAAGTTAAAATGAAAGAAGCATGAAGCAAGATAAAAAAAAATACTTTGCAACTAATGTTTTTCTTTCCAGATATATGCTAGACGTCCGTTTGATCGTTGCTTGGCTCATAGCTTCTAGAGATTTTTATAATAAGCTTGTTTTTTAAAACTAAAGCCGAGAAAGTTCCTTTAAAAGCTTCATCACATACTGTTGCACCCTATCCGCAATTCAATACAGGGAGAAATGCCATTGAGATGGGAAAAAAATTTTGAAAATTTAAATATCCAACTGAAGCATTGGGAATGGAAAAGAGCCAATATGCCTGTTCAAATAAAACCTAAATATGTTAATATGTAGTGGCAATAAAAAATCACTTGTTTAATTTTTAAATTTAAAAATAATTATAATATTCATATAGTGTTACAAAAATTTATTTTCTTTATATTAGGGTTTACAGCTAATGCGATCCGGAAAGTCTGCAGTGGTAGAGTGGTTATCTTTGACTTTTTAGTATTAAACGAGAAACCCAACACATACTCAATTAATTAAAGAGAAATTAGCAGGAGGAGAGAATATTTTTTATATAAAAACTCTTAAAAAAGGAACAAAACCGCGAGGCCTATCCTAGATGAACTGATCCACTGTGAATGGTGACTATAGAGGTTCACCCTTTTCCTGAATTAGGAATGATGGAGTTATGAAGTTAATCATCGCATTTGTATAATCTTAGTTCATCGATAGTGATCATAGTTTGGAGGTAATGATGATAGTTCATAAAGATAGAAGACTGCAAGAGTCGTAATTGATTGTTATGGAGGCAGTAATCCGATTTGAAGGTTGTGGATTGGCAGTTAGCACTAACTTGTCGAATATGACGTAGTGGAAAGCCATGGTAGTTTTATGCTACATGTGCCACATATGGTTGTCTTAGGAGCGTCGTTAGCCATAGAAGACGTTGCAGGAAGCTATAGAAGATGGTGGGTATTTTTATTAGGACAACAAATGGCCTTGAAAGATTTCTATCAAAATGATTAGATACAACATTCGAAGAAGAATATACTATCCAGAAGGATAAAAATATCTCCCTAAGATGGATCTATTCACTGGGTTGTTAAAATCTTCATGATTTATGGATCCGTGGAACCAGGATTTTCCCTCACCTCACGAGGATAACATAATGTTTATTTTATTCTGGGATCTGCTATCCTATGAGGGTCTCCGTCATAGTTAAATTACATTTTATGAATTACTCCTGAGAACACTTTCAATTAAAGCTATGCCTTATATCTCTCTTATTTATCAGTGAATTTCTATGAGATGGTAGATGTTTGAAGACATAGATGAAGGATGGGCTTGGATAAATGTTGATTTCACTTGAGTTGAGCAGCATGAGTTTGTTAAGTTAATTTCCATTTTAAATTTTATTCTCCATTAAATTTCCATTTAAATTGATTTTTGAACTTTGAAAAGGCTGCTTAGAATTTTAAATCTTGATTTGATGAAAAGTTTTGAGCCTTGTTCAGTTGATTTGTGAAAGCAAGTTGATTTTATAAATTGGTTTGAGAATTATTGATGTTTATTTTTAAAGTTTTAGAGATTTTCTTTGATTGGTTGGAGTTAATTAAAGTTGGTTAAGTTTAATTTTAAAGTTAAGTGTTACAGTTAATTAAGACTTATTGAATTTGCATTTGATTTATAAATTTTAAAAAGTTTATTAAGATTTTTTTACAATTCATTTAAGTCTATCAAGAATTATCTAAGTGTATTATAAATTTATTAAGTTTATGAAAATTTATTATGGCTGAAGTTTAATTAAGCCTGATGTATAATTAAATTTCATTTAAGTTTATTTGAGATTATTAAAGGTTTATAAGTTTATTATGACTTATTATTTATGCTTAAAGTCGATTAAAGTTAATTAAATAAATATTTTGATTAAATTTTAAGGTTTCATTATTCTTAAGTTTTAGCCCAACACTTAATTTAAAGCAATGACATAAGGCTTGAATTTGGAATTTATGTTTGTGGAACATACTTGGAAATGATTCAATATTTAGTTAAATTGGATTTGTTTTGAATATGTTTGGAATGAAATCAGGCTTAATTTGAATCAAATTCGAATTGAGTTTGAAATCGAGTTGCATGAGTTTGAGCTGATTTGATTCAGATATAACCAAGTTAAGGCAGATCCTACACTAAAGGTTATGTAAGAGTAGAAGATTTATAGATGAAGATGAAGCCCAACCAAAATATCTCTAAAAAGGAGGCTTATTGTGGACTAACCTAGATTTGGGAGTAACTCATATGGTCAAGATGCCCACGTCTTTCTATTGTCCCGAGTACATTAATATCCTTTAGACTTTTATCTAGTAAAATAGCAGGAGGTCTCTCTTTTGTCATAGTAATGACATAAGGTAAAAATTTCTACTATAAAATGGTTTTAGACTATCTTTGTTAATAATCCACTGGCATAGGTCATTTGTTTTATATGTTCTAGTCTTTAATTCTATATATTGGGTACTGAGTAAACTAATCTATACTTCTAGACTAGATTATTCTAGGGTGTGTGTGGGCTTATATTTTCATCAATATTTGTTATACTAGGGTCTACAATTTGAAGCTATTATAGGGTCTGGTTGTAAAAAATTAAAGTTGGTCAATTTTAAGTTATTTCAGGAGTTCACAATTTAAACACTGATTTCCTTGATCCTTGAATTTGTCAATTATTGTACAAATCAAACTTATTCTAAAGTATTCCAGTTTAGTTACCTTAGGGCATCGGTTGGTATCAAAAAATCACAGTTCTTCTAAATGATTGATTCAATTCTCTTTCCTCAATGTTCTTGTTCCTCATTCCCAGGGTTTTTAACATGTGTGATTTATGACTTCATATTGACAAGGATTACACTTAAAAGTTTTTAATTATCTACTTTTCATAGTAAATAATCATTCATTTTTTCATTAGAAAGATTTAATTTTTCATGAAAAAATTATTTTAAAAAAAGGGCAAACTTATGAAGCAAAAAGGACATGAGGGATGTGAATTCACTTTCACATGAAACGTCCAATTTAAAATGGCTCAAGACTTATACACTCATAAGCCAATGTTAGAGAACTGATATGTTTCTAGGGAGAAATACTATTCATTATGTTAAACATTCAAGCTAGAGAGTATATAATTTTCTTAAGGTGACGCCGAAGGCGCATTTCAGGGGATTCATCTTAAGGTTAAATTGTCTTAATCGCTCGAAAACAATTCTCAAATCATACAAGTGATCTTCTTTCAATTTACTTTTGATGACCACGTCATCCACGTAGCACATGACTTGGTTGTGAATGAGATCATCAAAAATCTTTGTCATTGCCCTTTGGTATGTTGCTCCTGCGTTCTTTAATCTGAAAGGCATCAATGTGTAGCAATATACCCCGATTGGTGTTCAGAATAATGTGAGCTTTTCATCTTTCGGCACCATCTTTATCTGATTGTATCCCAATGATCGATCCATGAAAAAGAAGACTTCATGCATCGAAGCGATGTCGATCATTAACTCCAGAATTGGTAGCGGGAATTTGTCCTTTGGGCACGCTTTGTTCAAATCTCTGAAATCTATGCAGCTTCTGATCTGACCGTTCTTCTTCCTAACTGGTACCACATTGGCCAACCAAGTCGGGTATTATTCTTCACGGACAAATTTAGCATTAATTAGCTTCTTAACTTCAGCTATTACTTGTTGTTCGATCTTTAAACGCATTCTTCTCAGAGCTTGTCTGGCTGGAACGGCAGTGTGATCCACTCATAACTTGTGAACTGCAACTTCTGGAGATAATCCCGACATCTCATCATAACTCCAAGCAAAACAGTCCTTGAATTCCATCAATAGCTTAATCATATTTTCGAAGACTTCTTTATTGAGTAAGGAGATAACAAAGATCGGCCTAGGCTCTTCGCTAGTACCTAAGTTAACTTCCATTAACTCGTCTATTGTAGATTTCATCTCCTCTTCAAATTCTGGTGGAGTATCTTCGACTGGCAAGTCCTCGAGATCATCTGAAGTTTCTAGGCAGTCTTCATTAGGCTCGTATGTGACAACCAAGCAAAATTTTGTATCATCAGCTAGCCCTACCGTGCCGAATCTGAGACCGTGCCTTACTCCATAACTTTTCAAAGCGTTGTGATTGATCTTTTGACCACTGCTAAGGTAAAACACCACGTTGAATTAAATTTTGAACACAGGGAGAATACCACTCAAAAGGCAATTCCATTAATTCTGATGAAGCAACATCTTCAATTTTTACATCATTTTCAGGATTGGAAGAAGAAGAAGCACCATGGTAAAACTTGATTGGCTTAACACCGCCACCATGTACTTCCTTGACCACCATACCCTCAACCTTACTAAGGTAGATTGGGGTTAGGGTCATAGTCTGTACATAGTGGTTAATCTTGTCGTACATTGCTTTGTTTTCCTCATTCTTCTCATCTTCTAGTGAGATCTTGAACTGGGGCTTTTTCTGACTTATCATTGCTGCTTCTTTCTTGATTTCTTTTTCTTCTTCTTCAGAACTATCTTCCCAATCAACATTGATAACCGAATTCTTGTTTTCAACTATTCCACCATTTCTACCTCGACCTCGTCCCCGGTCTCGACCTCGGATGCGAGTTTTGGAGAAACCTTCACCATCTCGCCGTAAGGGAGTGGTGAGTAATTGTTGAACTAAAATTTAAGTATTTTCATCGTCTTGAGTTTCTTTTGCTTCATTTGGCAGGGCATTTCTGGAGAAAATTGTTTTCTTCGGAGGTGCGTAGTAGACAGCATCTTCGTGAATTCCAATTTCATGCACGGAGAACAGTTGCAAGTCACCTTTGATGCACTGTTCTTGTACTCCTTCATAATACATTATAAACTGGTGTAGAGGCGACGGTACCATCCGATTTTCATGGATCCATGATCGACCCAGCAGAGCGTTGAATGATGTTTCAGAATCAATTATGTAGAATTTTGCGGTTGTCCTTGCCAAATCACCGATCCTCATAGATAATGTTATTGATCCAAAAGCTCTTTCTCATTTGTGATTGAAACTTTTCAATAACACTTTATCTACTTGGAGATCGCGGGCGTCAATTTCCAAATATGCTAAAGTCTGGAGATTCATCACATTGATCGATGCTCCCGGATCAACTAACACCCTGGAGAGTGTGAACTTACTGATAGTGACTGAGATGTACAAGGGTCGGTTGTGATCGGTTGTCCCAAGTAGCAAGTCATTGTCCGTGAATGTTACACCAAACTGTTCTCTTAACAAGCAAACCTCGTCTAAGAAGTTATGATGCTCGACTTTATATTTTGCAAGAATTTATGAACTTAGATTTATAGATTTATAATAATTTTGTTAAGTCCAAGCATTCAACGCAAGTATACGTATCGTATCAAGTAATACAGGGCTCTAATGGAGTCATGGATATCGATCCCACAGGGAAATATTGATGTTTTAAGAAAACGTTACACATTGTGTATTAAGCACTAAAGTTAAGGTTTACTACATACTACTACTATGCTTGAAACAGTAAAACAACAAAACAATAACAATTAACTAACTACAATTACTTCTAATAACTTTAAGAACATGATTAACTAACAGACACACTAAACTAAGTATTTGAAAGGTTTTTGATATATAAGAAAAGTATCTTTTCTCTTACAATGAGAATATGATGTGTGGATTGATATGAAATAATTATCTATATTATTGTGCCAAATAGGAGCATAGATGAATCTTTACCCTTAAAAGAGTACCCCCTCTTCTAAGTAAGAAAAGAACATTGACATATTCTAAGTTTAGTCACTAACTCTAAGGCTAGGTTGGGAGTATACCGGCTCTCACTTCGGAGCTCCCACTCACCCTTCACCCGAAGGCTAACCTTTGATATTAGTTACTAATCTTAGAACCAATTTGAGATTTCAGCCTCACCCTAAAATCTCCACATTGTAGTCCATCAAAAAATATTTCCCTATTTATTTGCACTAAATTCCCATGAACTACTCAATTCATCCATAGAAATTGAGTGGATCTTTCATTATTGTTGTAGGACATTAAATCCTTTCAAACTTAATGTTCAACAACATATTTTAACATTTCAATTGGCCAAATCGAAAGTAAATTAAGTTCTAAATGAAAAACCGTCATAATTTCTTCATTACATTGAAAGCACATCAAATCCACATCAATCCATCATCACATCTCTATGCAAGAAGAAAGACAAGGGATAGTACTTAGAATTCATGGAGAAGATACAATAAAACATGGATTTTATTTATAAAAGTAAAGTCATACAAACCACAAAAAAAAATACAACTTATCTCTTTCTCTTCCTCAATGCAATTCCCTTGAAGTTCCTTTGAATCCTCTTCTCTCTTCTTTACAACACTTGATTCTCTCTTTAGAATGGAAAGGAAGAAGCAATCTCTCACTTTACCTCTTCTCCTCCCCTCCTTAGAGAAGAATCCCTCTCAAATCTTCACTCTACACTCTCTACTACTAAACCCTAACTACTCTAGAAGGCACAAGACACTCTCTAGACACTTTCTCCACACCACTTTTCGTCCAAAAGCAGTTACTTATAAGATAGGGAAGAAATCCTAAGAGTTTCCATAAGAATCCCTTCAAAAAGTCGCCAAAACTATTCAAATTTGAACTCCACTGACTTTGGGCGCCGGCGACGTTCTATAGTCCCATTTAATTGCTGTGCTTTCTGGATTTGGGCATCGACAGCGCCAGAACACTTCTTCACCATTTTGCTCCATTTTGCTCTTTTTTGCTCTGAATTCGTTCCTTTTTGCTTGTTTTCACTCCAATCACCTAAAATCATCATACCTGCAGCAAATTATGAAAAATACATTTATTTAAAGTGCAACATCACAAAAAATGGGTAAAATTAGATAGCAAAAATTATATATATTTTCAGTGCATCAGAATCCTCCAAACTTTAACTATTACTTGTCCTCAAGTAATCTTTTTACTACATAAAATATAACTTTAGGCAACGTACTTTTCAACTATAAGACACTAAAATTTTTCATTCAAAAGAATATATTGGTTAGATTTTCAGAAAGAAATTTAGTAACTCAGGTCAACACTACAGGTATAAGAATATTCAGTAATCAAGTCTAAGAGTTCTAGTCTTCTATTTATTTCAAGATGAAATATAATTTGTCACATTAAGAGTGCCTCAAAAGATTATGTGAAAAAGGAGTTCATGTAAACTTCATTAGAATGTAGGCCAGTACTTAAAACATAAATTCAGAAATGAAATCTAGTCCTCCCTTTAGGGTGATTCAAGTGAAGCCAATTTTTGATTAGGCATCTCCTCAAGCTTCTCCTCATAAATATTTTCTTTCTTTTCCTTTCTTTTCTTTTCTCTTTCTCTTTTCTTTTAGGGGTTGTTTTTCAATCCTTCTTTTCTTTTCTCTTCTTTTTATTGAGGATTATTATATCTGGATAGCCCCTTAATGATTTTGAACTTCACTCTCTTCTTTCTAAAGTTCAAACTTGAAATATCTCCTTACTTTATAGTTATGTATAAGCTTTATTATTCATCACAAAGTTACAATCTCTTCTTAACACACAATACTTTAAGTCCCTTAACATTTCAAAAATACAGTTTTCTTTACTTTAAATAGTTGACTATAATCAAATCCTTTCATACCAAATATCTTACTTCTATAAAATCAACCTTTATCACTAAAAATTTTCATCCTATCCTTCCTTAATATTCAATTGAAATAAAAAGTTTTAGTTATCTTATAATGAGGTTCAACTGCCAGAAGTTATGCTAATAATTTTTGAAAATATAATAATTGAGAACAAATAAAAGTTAGTATTTCTCTACCCTCCCCCAAACTTAAATTTTTCAGTAAATTTGAAACAGTTCAGAGTAGAAGAAAACTAACCTCTCTGTGTTGGGATCTTGAAATCTTTAACAGCTATCTGGTATTAATCAAAATTTACAACTAACAGACATGAAAAAATTAGTAGCAGTGATATAACAATTTTAAATATTTGCATGGGTAAAGAGAAACTAACATTAAACATCTAAACATTCAACTGAACACTATAACATGAAACAAGCTATCACACTACTAACAGTACAACTAACAGTTTTAATGTTTCAGTACAACATAACAATACAACATGAAAAGTAAATAACACTTCATCACAACAGTACAACACAGGGTTACACATCACATGAAAAGTAAATATCCGCTATATCACATCAATACAATACAACTGACTAAGAACAACAGAAATAAAACAAATAATCTACCAGTCTCCATCACCAGGATAAGCAGCAGGGTCATCAGCAGCATCAACAACAGGGTCATCAGCAGGGTCAGGTTTATATGGTGTATAGCTGGGGCAAGTAGGAAATATCACATCAGACTCCCCCCTCATAAATCTGACCTGAGCATCATAATAAGCAATATCAAACTCAACTCACCTCTGCAAATAATCTTCATTCACATCACTCCTCGTCTCAAATACATCCATTCGACCATGGAGTCTATCCATACTAGAACTCTGTAGTCTCAGCAGCTCCATAATATCAGATAAGGTACGCAGCTCAGAAATAGATGGAACATCATAACTAGTAGTAGGAATATCAGTACTCCTACGCTCAGCTCTGGCTCCTACATGAGACTCATAAGTATGGATAATAATCTTTGTAATATGTCTCAATGGTATGGCCACTTCCTCAGAACTACTGAACTCCACTCCAGACTGAACACTGAGGGCATGAATTAAAGCAGGATGTCCTAATCCTCCAGTGGTCTCGCCTCTAGCAATCGTCTGAATATTCTTGTAAATAATAGCTCCAATATCAATCTTTTTCATCTTCTGAATACAGTAGCTCAGAATCGCTCTATCTCTAGTAACTTCGTTGTGGTGATAAGATGGTAATAGTCTTACAAAAATAAAATAATGCCAAATTTTTGAGGCAACATTCAAAGTGGAGGCGGGGATATTTATCAACTATTTTTGACTTACTTTCCATTCTCCTCGCCCGTCAGTCAGAAAAGCAATAAATTATCTCATATTCTCCCTCCCAGTGTCAAAGTTCTCGTATTCACACACGAATGGTTCCCGAGTCTGATAGAAATCATTGATACGCTGAGGAGTAAACTCAACCATCTTCCCTCTAACAAGTACATAATCAGTCTCAGTCTAGGGTATGTTAGAATAGAATTCTCTAACAACTCATATAACAGCATTAGCAGTGAAATAAAAAAATCGTTCATAGTTTCGCTCTGCAATTAATTGTTATACAGATCTGCCAGGACTATCAAAAGGTCGATCCTAGATACACTTCTTGTTGTGAAGGATAGAGTTACAGCGAAATTGGGCTTTGACGTTAACAAATCTCTCTTCATCAAAATCCAATTTACTCTTTCCTCTTGGAGCCATGTGAATTTCTAAAATTTGCAAGAAAATTTCAATAAATCCCAAATTCACAATGTAACAAACTCCAAACACTATTCTAAACTAGTAAGAGAAAATTTTATCATGGAAATCTCAAAATCTCTTTAAAACTCCAAAAATTTCCACCATAGGCAATGTGAGAGATTTCCATGGTGAAAATCCAAAAATTTTAACTTAAAGTGAAGCTCTTACCAAGAGAAATGCAAATTTGGTGTCGAAAAGCCTTGAAATCTCCTTAAATCCAAGATCTAGCAAGCCCTAGATCTTCAAAATCGCGAAAATGGAGGAAGATGAAGGAAATGGAAAAATTTGCGGGTCCCAGGGCAAAAATCATGAAATCAAGGGTTTTAGACCTATTTCTCGTTTCGGGTGCCGGCGGCACTCTATTTAAAAATATTAGCCAACTGTCTGGATTTGGGCGCTGGCGGTGCCAGTCTAAAAAATTTTTTGGGTTCGAATATTTTTTCGTAATTTCGATCGTTTCGACATCCACAATGATGTTTAACACTTTAATAGGCATTTACATCCCCATAAGGAATAATTAACACAATTTTCACACAAACAATACACAACAATCTTATATATATATAATCCAAGTTACATCATAGACACTAAATATGTTCATTCAAACCAACTATTCTTTTGTTTAGCGCAGCAAGTACTCTATGATAGGCAAGCACTAAGATCTAAGCACACAATGAAAGTAAACACATCTAAATCCAAGTTCAAAGCTCAAAGCAAATACTACACAAACCAAACATAACTAAGCAAAGCAAACTAAACATGTAACAAACATAAGTAGAATCCATCAATTACTCTACATCAGTTTCAAAACTATCCTCTCCTCTAATGTCTCCAATTAATTGATGATGCACAAACAAGTTATAAAATGGATGAAATGGAAATTTGTCAGATGATTATTCAGCAATCACCGTGTTCTTCTTCATAAGATTGATCAAGCCCATCTCAATTCGACCAGTATGATCGAATTGCTCTTTCATTCTCTAATCTATATGATCGAATAAATCAGAAATGCTATTGAAAGCATTCATAACGTTATGTACCTCTTTCTCCAATTGTTTGATCCTCTTAAATATCATTCTATAACTTTGAGGAAAATAGGGTTGAATCGGCTGTGAAGTCTGGGTTGGTTGATCTGCAAGCAATTTCATGTCATCTTCATCTCCAACTGTCTGGTAGTCATAAGGATTAGTTGCATCAATAGGCCTTCATGGAAGAAGAACCTTTTCCCAACTTTCATAAGGAACCTGTGACTGACTACATAACAGAAATATGGTGGACGAGTGTCCAAGCCCATATTTAGAGCCATGCACAATTAATCCAAGTACTGATTTCACAATAATATTACCAATATCAACCGCCCTCCCAGTTTGAATACAGAAATTCAAAATGACACTTTCCTTGGTTACCGGCTAATCTTCAATGTCAGAAATAATTTTGCCAAAATAAAGTAATGCCACTGCTTCTATACTGGATTGAGAGATGCAGATGGGAAACTTATGTATCCATTCTCTCTAACTTCCCATTCTTTGTTCTCATCCGTCATATATCGATATACATCATTCGTATTATCCCTTGTGGCATTGAAATTAGAATAATGGCAAAGAGTTACGTTCTAAATCATAAAGAGATCGTTGATTCGTGTAGGAGTGAATTGAACAAATCTACCACGCACAAATACGAAACCTTGGTTGATCCCGTGAAAATTTGCATAAAGCTCTTTCACGACGGAGCAACAACGGCAGTGATAGTGTAGCAAAGCACTTCCCTACGTCTCTCCTTAATAATTTCTTAAATTTGAGTAGTAGGATTATCCATAACTCGATTTATGAAGCCTCTTTCCTTGATAATCCTTCTTTTCATCATTACTTTGTTGAACAAACGCCGCGCTTCAAAACTTATGAACTTCCTTCGGTTGAAAACACGAAATCAAGGGGTTTCAATGGGAAAGGAATTCATAGGATATGAATTAGGATAGGTGGTTTTCATTTTTCTGGAGTTAAGAAGTCAAAAATGGAGTTTAGGGAGTTATAAGGACGAAGATCCCGCCAAAAATCGGCAAAACTCGCATTTTGAAACTTAAAAACCGTCAAGCAGATTTTGGGCGCCGGCGGCTCTCAAACAGTCAAGTTCAGTTGTAGGAAAACGATAAGGCGCCGGCGGCGCCAGTGGTCAAAAATTTCTCACCAAACTTCGTTTGGTCCAAAATATTCCAATATCTCGATTTGATCCATCATTTATCAAATTTTAAGGTATTTAGGAGTAAATAGGATTCAAAAACAACTATCTAAAAAGCACAACTACAACAAACAAAAAAACACACCACAAAGATACATATGGGTTGCCTCCCATAAAACACTTGGTTTAACGACGTTAGCCCGACGAACATTTTCGTTAATCGAGATGACTCAATATTAAAACCTCTTTGAAATCAGGTTGAAACCCATCGAAGTAAGGCTTTAATCGATGCTCATTAACTTTGAAAATGTTTCCAGTATTAGGATTTTTAATATCAATAGCTCCAAAAGAATGAACCTTTACAACTGTAAAAGGTCCTAACCATCTAGACTTGAGCTTTTCAGGAAATAACTTTAATCTTGCGTTGTATGATAAAACTTTTTGTCCATTTTCCAAATTCTTTTTCAATATCTTCCAATCATGCCATAATTTTCTTTTCTCTTTATAGATCCTATCATTGTGATAAGATGCATTTATAATCTCTTCCATTTCATTCAATTGCATAAATCTTTTCTTTTCTCTCCAGTATTTTTCAAATTAAAATTTAACTCTTTTATCACCCAATATGCTTTATGCTCCAATTCAACTGTTAAATAGCAAGTCTTACCAAACACTAATCTATAAGGAGACATTCCAATAGGGGTTTTAAAAGCAGTTCTATAAGCCCATAAAGCAGTATCTAATCAAGTAGACCAATCTAATTTATGATTATCCATAGTTTTCTCCAAAATTCTTTTAATTTCACGATTAGACACTTCTGCTAAACCACTAGTCTGGGGATGATAAGCAATAGAGATTCTATGAATGATATTATATTTCTTAATTAATCTCTTAATTCGATTATTCTTGAAATGGGATCCACCATCAGTTATGATTACTCTCGACACTCCATATCTTGTAAATATGTTTTGCTTTAAAAATTTTGAAACACTCCGAGCATCACATCTGGGTAAAGCAACAGCTTCAATCTATTTCGAGACATAATCAACAACAACCAAAATATATAGATTTCCAAATAAAGGAGTAAATGGTCCCATAAAATCTAATCCCCATACATCAAAAATTTCAACTTCCAAATTATAATTTAGAGGCATTTCATTTCTTCTAGAGATATTACCTACTCTCTGACACCGATCACATGATTTAATATATCTATAAACATCTCTAAAAAGAGTAGGCCAATAAAATCCAGATTGTAAAATCTTAAAAGCAGTTTTATCAACACTAAAATGAAATCCAAATTCAGAATCGTGACACCGTTAAATAATCAAATTTGTTTCTTCTTGTGGCACACATTTCCTAATAATCAGATCCTTACACTGTTTATATAGATAGGGCTCATCCCAAAAATAGAATTTTGCATCATATTTAAACTTCTTTTGTTGTTTCCTTATTAAATCATGTGGTACAATATCTCACTTACAATATAATTCGCAATATCAGCATACCAAGGCAAATTATTTCCCATAATAGTATAGAGTTGCTCATTAGGGAAAATTTAGTAATTTCCTTTTCGAATTCAGATAATTTATCATAGTCTATTCTGGATAGATGATCAGCTATTTGATTATCAGCTCCCTTCCTATCAACTATCAAATAATCAAATTCTTGCAGAGGAAGTATACATCTAATGAGTCTAGGTTTCGCATTCTTCTTTTGCATTAGATATTTAATATCCGAATGGTCTGTATGCACAAAACTTTTAGCTCTAATTAAATAAGGTCTAAATTTTTCAAAAGCAAACACTATAGCTAATAATTCTCTTTCAGTTGTGGTATAATTAATTTGAGCCTCATTAAGAATTTTACTAGCATAGTAAATGACTTTGAATACATTATCATGTCTTTGCCCCAATGCTACTCCGATTACATAATCACTAACATAGCATATAAGTTCAAATGGTTTCTCTCAATTTGGTGAAATAATTATAGGTGCACTTATTAATTTTTTTTTAATAATTCGAAATCTCTTAAGCATTCATCATTAAAATCAAACTTTCTATCATTTTCTAAAAGTCGGCAAAAATGTTTGATAATTTTAGAAAAATCTTTAATATATCGCCTGTAAAATCCAGCGTGTCCTAAGAAACTCCTCACCTCTCTCACAGTAGTGTGTGGTGGTAATCTCTCAATCACTCTAATTTTAGCAGGGTCGACCTTCATACCATGTTCAGAAATTTTATGCACAAGCACAATTCCTCTTGCAACCATAAATTGAAATTTCTCCCAATTCAGAACTAGATTTGTTTTCTCACAGAGCTCCAAAACTTTTGCTAAGTTTTCCAGGAAAATTTCAAATGAAGTCCCAAATACAGAGAAATCATCCATAAAAACTTTTATTCTATTATCTATCATACTACTGAAGATAGACATCATACATCTCTGAAATGTTGCAGGTGCATTACACAATCCAAAAGGCATTCTTCGAAAAGCAAAGGTTCCATAAGGGCTAGTAAATGTTGTCTTTTCTTGATCCTCAGGAGCAATAGGTATTTGATGGTAACCAGTATATCCACTCAGAAAATAGTAGTACTTGTGTCCAGCAAGTCTATCTAGCATTTGATCGAGAAAAGGAAGAGGAAAGTGATCTTTTATGGTGGCGGCATTTAGTTTCCTATAATCAATACAAATTCACCATCCATTAATTTGTCTCGTGGGTATAATTTCACTACATTCATTCACTTCAACAGTCACTCCTCGCTTTTTCGGTACACAATGAATTGGACTTTCCTAAGCACTATCCAAAATAGGATAAATAATTCCAGCATCCAGCAATTTTAAAATCTCTTTCTTAACTATTTCTTTCATTATAGGATTCAGTCTCCTTTGTGGATCAACTCTCGGTTTATGTTCTTCATCTAATAAAATTCTGTGCATACAAATCGAAGGACTAACTCCTTTAATATCTGCTAAAGTCTATCCAAAAGCTTTCTTGTATCTTTTTAAAGTTTCCAACAACTTCTGTTCTTGGTATTCGTTTAGCTCCGTAGATACAATAACAGGCAAAGTAGATGATCTCCTAAAAACATATACTTTAAATGATTAGGGAGAATTTTCATTTCAAGTTCAGGAGGTTTTATGATAAATGGAATTAAGCTTTTATCTCCACATTCCATAGTGTCTAATATTTCGAATTTCTCTTGAACATACTCCAAATCTTCATTCTTCTCATTATCTGAATTTTCTTCGTCTTCACTTTCTTCTTCAAACATATTTTTATATTCTTCTTCTTTTTCAAATATATTTTCAAAATGATCATTTCTTAAGTAATCACAGACCTCCATTCTAAAGCATTCATTATCTTTTTCCATTGAGGGATACTTCATAGATTTTAAAATATTAAAGTTTACCTCTTGATCAGTAACTCTCATAGTTAATTCTCCTTTTTGAACATCAATTATCGCTCTTCTAGTAGCAAGGAATGCTCTTCCCAAAATGATTGGAATTTCTTTATCTTCCTCCATATCAAGTACAATAAAATCCACAGGAAAGATAAATTTATCCACTTTCACTAACACATCCTTCACCACTCCTTTAGGATAAATAATGGAACGATCGGCTAACTGAAGAGTCACAGATGTAGGAGAAATTTCTCCTATTCCCAACCTTTTGAAAGTTGATAAAGTCATTAGATTAATGCTCGCTTCCAGATCACATAAAGTTTTTTCAAAAAAATTTTCACTATAACACACGGAACAGTGAAACTACCAGGATCTTTAGATTTTTCCAGAAGCTTCTTCTGAATAATTGCACTACACTCTCCGCTAAGTCTAACAGTTTCGTGGTCTATAAACTTTCTTTTCTTTCTCAGAATATCCTTCATAAACTTAGCATAGTCAGGCATCTGCTCTAATGCTTCAACAAAAGGAATGTTAATCGTTAATTTCTTAAGGATCTCCAAATATTTTCCAAATCTGTTATCCCTGTTTTGTTTCTTTAATCTTCGAGGAAATGGAGGTGGTGGCTTTTCAACAGTTATCTTCATTGGTTCAAGAGGATAATCCAAGTCTGGATAAATCTTGTTTGAACCTTTTCAATTTCCACCTTCTCCTTTTCTATTTCAACTCCTTTTTGCACTCTAGTTTCCAATTCTTTTCCAATCCTTAATTGAATAGCTTTAAGTTGTTCCTTGTTTTAATCTTTTGGATTGATCTCCAGATTACTTGGAAGTGTTCCCGAAGGTCTATTATTAAGTGCAGTGAAAATATGTCCAAATTGATTTTCAATATTCTTCATAGCAACACCTTGAGCTTGTAATTAATTTCCCATATTCATAGTTATTTCTTCAGTAGACAACTTCTTATCTTAAATTGTGGGTTACTATTAAATCCAGGGGATAAGATGGTCTAAAATTAGAATTTCCTTGATTGTTCAAATTTCCAATTGGATTCATAGAATTGTTAGCCAAATTCGGGTTAACATTAGCATTACTATTATTCCAATTAAAGTTTGGATGATTCTTCCAACCAGGATTATAATAATTCGAATAAGGATTGTTTGGTTTATTAATACCATTTAAGGTCTCGTAAGGTGTTTGAGATTCTGTTATCTGTCCAAATGAATTTTCCTCTAACATTGGAGGTGGTTGAGAATAGTTCATTCCATATTGATCTATTTTCATTGAAAGGGCTACAATTTGAGAAACTACCATAGTCATCATATCTGAATCATGAACACTAGCTACTCTCTTAGGATTTACCCGTTCAGAGGGCCATTGAAAATTATTAGTAGTCATTTCTTCAATTAATGTGTATGCTTCATCAAAAGGTTTTGACATTAATAATCTACCAACAGCAGCATCTATAATAGATCTCAATGATCCCACTAATCCATTATAAAATGTTTGAATTATTAATCAATCTGGTAAAGCATGATGTGGGCACTTTCTAAGAAGATCTTTAAATCTCTCCCAAGCTTCATATATTGACTCTCCTTCAAACTGACGAAAAGATGTAATATAATTTCTTAGTTTAGCAGTCTTTGATGGAGGAAAATACTTTGATAGAAACTTTTGAGATAATTCTTCCCAAGTTCTAATGATCTAGGTGCTAACAAATTTAACCATGCCTTAGCCTAATCCCTTAATGAAAAAGGAAAAAGTCTAAGTCTGACAGCGTCACTAGACACTCCATCATATTTAAAAGTAGCACACAGTTCTAAAAAACTAGCGAGATGTAAATTTGGATCCTCATTAGGTGTTCCAGCAAATTAATTATTTTGTACCATTTGGATAATAGCAGGTTTAAGTTCAAATGAATTAGCAGCAACATCAGAATTTTCAATAATTATATGAATTTCATCTGTTGTTGGGTTAGCATAATCTCAATTATCATTCGCAGTAGAGTAAGTGGCATACTTCTTGCTTTCCATTCTCTATGATCATCATAATGTGTCAGTCGGGGTAACGCGACAGCAATCTTCTGAGCACTATCCTCCTCAGGGGCATCAGAAAGTGGGTAAAACCTGTTCCCTCCTAACAGGGGTTAAAGTTCTAGCAGTTCTTCTTCCTCTTTCAGGATCTCTTCAGGAATGATAACTTCAGCGGTCTTGATTTTCTTGATCTTGCCCATTCTTCTATTCTTATTCCTCCTTTGGGATTTAGTCAAGGGTACAAACTTTGAGCTAGACCCTATCTCGAACACAGGCGGTATCACAACAAAAATCTTACCCTCCACGGTAGCAAGCTCATCACTTATCTGGACTTCCTTCCCTTTCCATTTGGCGGGGATAGGTGCAGTGATGACCAAACCAGCGGGGGTAGAAACAACAGTCTTGGGGGCAGTCTTATCAGCTTTGACAGCTAATCTCTTACGGGCTGCGGTGTCTCTTTCAGTTGGGACCCTTTTCAGGAGAGGAAACTCCTGATCCGACTTCAGATTGAACTCAGCTACAGGCTCCACAGATTCCGGTAACTTGGACTTAATGTCTGTCTGATCGAATCCTTCTTCAAAATGGTTGACTGCACTGTCGGGCAGTTTATCCCTGTTGATTGCTAAGTCCATTCCAGCGATGAAGGAAAAGATCAACTTTGGTGCAGACATCTTCTGCAGAAAAGATTTGGAGTGTTAGCGCTATCCTACACTTCCCTTTTCATTGCAACGATCTTTAGGATGAAACAAAGAATATTCAAGGCAAAGTCCAAACAAGTTTTTATTAATTTAATATTGATTTTGTCTATTTTGTAAAACTTTTTAGGTTGTGTTAAGTCTTATTTTGCTTGTAGTTAATAGAGGAATTTAGGAATAGAAAATTGATAAGGATTTGGTTAAGAGTAGAATCAATCACAGCAAGAGAGAGAAAGCTACCAGACCCTTACCCTAAATTTAGAAAAGGTAAACCTCGTAGGAATTTCGGTTCGATAGATCACTCCTAAACCAACACCTATTAGAGGTCTCACCTCACTTTGGGAGGTGAAAAAGAGATTCTGAAACCTCTCTACTTAAGGGTGTTTAAGTAGTGGCTCCAGAATAAAAAAGTGTTGACTATACTTGTCCAAGATAGAAATGAATAAGGTATGTCAACGGAAAGAGTGATAGTTTGGTCCACCAGGGGCATGGACTTACTGTCAATTTATGAAAGCAAAACCATCTGATCAAAATGGAGAGAGGAACTAATCCCCAGTGGAGTCGCCAGAAAATTGTTGGCCTCATTTTTGAGATTTAGATTTAAGTGTGTATATAGTTTTAATTAGTTTGGAAAATATTATTTGACTTTTGAAAATATGAGACCAAACCGATCCCATATATTTAATATGTTTAAATAATTGAACGCTGCACTACAAACTATGTGTTTATCCTAAGGAGTAGACATATTGCTTAATAATGGGGTTCAATTAAATAAATCAGAGAATTTATGACATCTGTTTGGTCTGCGAACCAATTTCATATTAACCGTCAAATTCCCTTATTTAATACAAAAGAATTAAATAGGGTTTATATTAAGTTGGGTTCTGAAATTTCCTATAAGGGTAAGCCCCTATAGTTAATTACATCTTAAATGACAGGAATCATTTAAGAAAACTCTCGATAAAGATCAGTGATTTCACTTTTAAGAATTGCAAAGTTTAGGTTTCTAAGGTTGGACATTAGAAATTCAAAAGGGAATGGATCAAATTAGGAGCAATTCTTTTAGGAATCCAAAGGAGTGAAAAGGTAGGGGATGTCACGGATCCAGAAGGGAACCCTTGGTGACTTCCCAGACTATCCTATTGTTTGGCTTCAATTTAGGGAGATATTATTTGATGTTTCGATCTTGCAGATTTTAATTAATTAGCACTTATATTAGCCTGGAAATTATGAGGGTTTATGTCATAACGAACGACGACCTCGGAGTCCTAAGACGTGTTTAGGGCTTAAGTTGCATAATATGATTATGCAAGTGCCTCGAGGGTGAAGTGAGGATTTATGTTGCACTAAGTAAACTACCTCGAAATCCTATGGCTTATTTTTTTATTTCTAAAGAAAGGATACTGAAGAAGATGGCCGTGCTGCCCACCGCCCTTGCTCCAAGCTCCTTGTTCTTGTAGAGAGTTTAGTTTAAGAAATGATAATCAAGAGATGAGAGAAGTTTCATGGTTTAGAGGTTGAGTTTCAAATTCAATGTCTTAAATTTTATTGGGGAAATATTAAAATTTCTTAAGCAGAACCGGTTAAGATCCCACGGTTCCATAATCCCTGCACCGCTATCTTCATCGGATTCACTTAGTCCAAATGAATTTGCTAAACTCAACTGAATGAGTTCCACACTTTTATTTAGACTGTGGAAAATCTTGTTAGCAACGCGTGGGTTACATCATCCAAGGGATTCTCGATCATCCAACGAGACGTTTTATTTTAGTTGCAATTAGAGTTTTGTTGTTTTGTTTGTGATTAAATTTTGAGTTGTATTATATTTTGAATGTTGTTGACCCGATTTTTGTATTTCCAAATACAAGAATTTGTTACCACTGCTAGAAAATTTAATTTCTGGCAAAGGTGCGAAACACTTGACCCGGAATAACTTGTTATATAGATGTGTACCAAATTTTAATTTACGGCAATAACATTAAATAAAACTTGATTGCTACTGAATGCTAGGCCGTTAGTGATTAATACTTTTTAAATATATGTTTATATAGCAAAATATAATTTTTAAGGAAAATATTTTATATACTTTTTGGGTACTAGGCAAGTATACGTATCGTTTCAAGTAATAAAGGGCTTTGAAACAAAGACCCCAGTATTGATCCCACTGGAGAAAAATGGTAATAAATTTTTAAATATTGTATTTCAAAATCTTTTTGTATTTTAATCTAACTATAAATTACTTTTAATTTACTAGATGCAGATAAAGTAAACAATAATAAGAAAATAATTTTGTGAAAATAATATAAAACAAACAACTTTCTTCCTTTCAATTAATCCAAGATTTTTAAGATAATTTAATATTCGTTGGAGAATCTATTTTATGATATTGTACCAAATAGAATCATTCATATTCTTTACCCTTTGATCGAGGCGCAAAGAACATTGGCTAATCTACAGATCAGGTCCAGATGTATTGTTAGTAGAATGGGTTAATCTAGGCTCACACTACTAGATGTCCAAGGGTGGCTATGGTCGGCACTACTAGTGACCCTTTCCTTATCTATAAATCAAATTATAAGAATTTAGTCTGTCACTCTAAAAACTTATCAATTCTATGCCCTTTAAATCTTATCTTCCTATTTATTTGCACTTCACCTTGAATAGCCCGTGCATGGCCTTCGACTACCCAAGGATTCATGTGACATCTACAAGTTAAGAGTTCTTCTCCTTCTAGGTCTCAAAACTCTTCAACAGGTTTTAACAATTTAAATGGCCAATTTAAAAAGTAAAGTAAGATCAGTGTATTAATATCATCACAATGTTTTGAAAATATTTTGATTTTCAATTCTCCATCGAATTTTATATTATCTTATTTATCTTTTCATAATTGAAGGAAGAAAGTAAACTAACTACTCGAACACATCGAATATAAACAAAGAAACATAATAAATAAACTTTGAATCAAAAATAAAATACTTATCTCAAATATTCCTTCTACAGATCTTCTGATTCCTACTGACTCCACAATGTAATGAACTCCAAATGCAACAACTTGAAAATAAACTCACTAAACTAAATAAAAGTGGCCCTAAATTTCTCTCTCTAAGGATGAGAGATTCTAAAGTGGCTAAGAGATAGGGGGTACAATGGGGGCACCATTTTCTGAAGGAGTGGACTCCTATTTATAGGATTCAAGGGTTGCCTTGAGGCACCTCTTCAAAACATGTCCAAATTCAATGAATCTTCTAGAAGGTCTGTCTGGCGCCTAGGCGCCGGACACCGCGTCCAGTTCTTCACACCTCTTCGCTTTGGCTCGCACCTCTTCGTGATTAAAACCATTTTGGAGCATCCAAATGCAATGTATCACATGTCCTATTATCAAGGAACAACTGCCAGTCTTCTAGAATGTCCAATAACCGCTCACTCCGTCAAAATAACCGTCCCAAAGTCGTCAAAAACTTGACAGTTTCTATATTGAGTCTGGCGCGTAGGCGCCAACTTCTGGCGCTTAGGCGCCAGGCCATAATTTTTTATAATTCTTGTATTTTGCTCCATTTTTGCTCCTTTTTGCTCCTTTTTCACCCTTTTTCTTTTTTGGGCCTTTTTACATCACCTACATCCAAAAACACAAAAATACCTTTCATTAAAGCATAATATCCTTAGAAATTGATAAAAATCAAGACATAAAAATAGGTATTTTTTTATGGATAAAAATCCACCAAACTTAAATGTTACTTCTCCTCAAGTAACATTTTTTACTATATAAAATGTATAACTTTTGGAATAAAAGATAAATATTTAAGATTCCTTATAATTTTTGATTTTATAAAGTCTTTAGTAAATTATTAACCCAATTTCACTAACTAGGTTTAATTTTAAGAATTTAAAGAATATTGAACTACTAAATCATAAGATTTCAAATTTTTCATCCATTTTGAAAATAATAGAAGTTTATTATATTAAGATCACATAGATTATTTACAAGAAAAAAGATCATCTTGAAAAACTTTTTCTAAATAAAAATTCTTGCATAAAAATTAAGTAAAATATGTAACTAGTTTCCCTTTTATAAGATAATTCAAGTGAAGCCAATTTTTGATTAGGCATTTCCTCAAGCTTCTCCTCTCTTCTCTTTTCTTTTCTTTTTTTTTTTTATAAAGAGGATTACTATATCTGGATAGCCTGTTAATGATTTTGAACTTCACTATCCTTAACTTATATTTTCAATACTTATACATTTCCACTTAATTATTATAACATGAATAAAAATTCAAAAAGATTTTCAATCTTTTCTTTTTTTCAAGTGATAATTTTTGATTACTTAATACTTCTAAAATTCCATTATTTCTACCATGAATAGAAAAATTCCTTAATCTTATTCTTCTTTAAGTTAAATAATTCTATTCTTAAAATCAATCAAAGTTATTAAAATTTTGGTTAAGTTCACTAAATTGTTTATAATTTCAAAAATAAAGTGATCTTAAATAGATTCTTTATTCCTTAAGTTATATTAAAAAGTTTTTGTTTTAAGAAAATATTAGCTCTTTAAGGACAAATAAAATTTAAATTTGAATGTATTTTCCCTTCCCCCAAACTTAAGTTTTGGTATACTATGAAAATTTGAAAGTATGAGAGAAAGAAAATCATAATTTTAAAAAGAAAATTTTTATAAGTATGTAAAAACGATCTTAAAAAAAAATTTACTTCTACTCATGCTTTTAGAAATAATAAAGATAAATTTGAAGCGTGTATAAAAAGTAAGCAGAGCTAATTTTTATGATTATACTAAATTTAAAACAAAATAAAAGCAGAGCAAAATTACTAATTACTAAACAGTAGACTGAAACAAACATATCATAAATTAACTCTAATCTCAGTCTCAAACATGATATACTAAGAATATTCTAACAACATAATCTTAACACTAATCAATCCACACAGGTACATAAAAAAATCAACATACATCAAACATCAAACTAAACAAACAAACCAAACAAAATAAACTAACAACAAAGTAGCACAACATAGAGATCTATCAACTACTAGTCACTGGCTGTAGCCTCATCATCATCATCGTCACCAAAGGAAAACTCAACATCCTTAGGATCAACAAATGGTGAGAAAGTATGAAAACTAGGGAAACTAACATCATGCTCACCCTTCAGAAATCTGACGAGGGCTTCATCATACTCAGCATCATAGCTACTCTTCCTCTGGGTATAATCAGATAAATGATCAAGTTTCTTATCAATAGTATCAACCCTGCAGTGAGTTTGAAATAACTCCTGCTGCTGCTCTATAAACTGATCATGCAATGAATCCCAGAAACTCGATGGTGGCTCAGCAGAAGTAGAAGGTCGGGAAGTAGAAGGTCTACCTGGAGTACGTGCAGAAGAAGAAGGAGCAGTCGATCTCTTCCCTCGAAGACGATCATATATGCTAATACTCTCCTGACTAATCGGCTTAGTAGTCTTCAACCTTTCCTCTAAAATATCTGCAGTGACTCCATTGTTAATACATAATGAATAAATCAGAGATGGGAATCCTAGTCCAACAGAAGTGCTGGATCTCGCAGTAGAATCTACAGAATCATAAATAATACTGCTGACATAAATAGGCTTCCTTTCCTGAATGTAGTAGTTTAAGATCGCTCAATCTCTAGTCACTTCACTCAGGTGGTTGGAAGGTAACAATCTTACAGAAATAAAATAGTGCCATGCTTTAGAAATACCATTTAACTTGAAGGATTTGAAGTTGACCCTTTTTCCGTTCCTGATCTTCCAAGATCTAGTACCATCAGTCAAATAAGCAATGATCAAATCCAAATCTCCCACAGATGGAGATAATCCAGAATAGTGGCACTCTATAATCGGTGGCAGGCCATAAAATACATTGATTCTTTCAGGAGTAAATCCTACTCAGACACCTCTAACAAAAACTTCATAATCTTCGGCAACCAAAAAATTCGCATAAAACTCTCGAACTATAGGGATAACATCAACAGCAGTGAAATAACAGAATCGTTGCCAGTTGTGCGCAACGATAGTGTTTTCAATCATCTCCCCCGGATGATAGAAACTTCATTCTGAAATGAACTTCCTCGACATCGCAAATTCGTGGAATCGAAAATGCGCAGCCGCAGTAGAAAATTTGCTACTATCGAAGTTGTCTCGTGCCTTCCCGCGTTTAGATTTCGGAGCCATCTAAACGTGAAAGAAAACAAAAACAAATTTAGGAATAAAAAATTTAAACTCTTTTTAAGTTTAGAAAACTTAAAATAAGTTTAAAAATCCAAAGAAATCACTAAAAATCAAAAAAAAAATTTTCAAAATTTCTGTTCTTAGCAAAACCTAGGGAAATCTATAGTGAAAATCGAAAATAAATGGTTTAAAGTGTAGATCTGACCTTGAGACGAAGATATTAAGTGGTTTTGCGCCCAAATCCTTAATCTTTTGACCTTAAAATACATTCTAAATACTGATTTTTGTGAAAAATGGAGGAAGAAGAAGGCTTAGGTGTCGATAATGGCTTTTGTGGGTATTTAAGGAATTTTTCGGGTACAGGCCGAACAGGCGCTTAGGCGCCGAATTCTAGCGCCTAGGCGCCAGACTCGCCTTTGACAAAAAAATTATTTTTAAATTTAATTTTCCACCAAAATTCATAAATTCAACTTCCAATTACTCACATTAGAGTAGGGCTTCAGTTTCTAACTTCCAAAACATTTTCCAAAATTTTAAAAATTAAATATTAAATCCACCAATCAAACATAAAGTTTAAATCAAACATCACTAAATTCCATTTATAATCTTCAATATTGGCTCAATATATTCCAGATAAGTATCATACTTGATTCAAGTTCCTAATACACAATCAAACACAACAATTTCTAAGCAAAAACAACACACATTGAACATGAAAGCAAATATAAAAATACAATCGATTCATTACATCGATACTACGACTCAACAAACCAGATAATAACGATCTCATTACCAGAATACTCTAATCTTCACAAGGAAAATTGTGTATTCCGCTTAGAAAGAACACTAACGCTCTCGGGAAATCAGTAGCCATCTTTTCGTCAATCCATTTGTTCTTCGCATACATTTCAACTTGAGCATCTTGATAAGCCGCAAAATGATCAAATTGAAGTTTCATCTGCCATTCCAGATGTTCAATCTGATGAAACATTTCATGAAGGCGATCTCCAATGCTTTTAAACTCAGCTTCAAACTTATCTAAGCGACTAGAAATTTTCTCTAAACTTACCGCGATGAAACCATCGAAGTAGGGTCGAGGATCCTTTCGAGACCTTGTCCCTAGCCTCTTCTCCAAGATTTCTTCCTTCCATTTCTTCAAAAATTTCTCAAATCTCTCAAGAATGAAGTGTAATGGACGTAACTTTGATTGCTTGATGGTTAGGGATTAAGATGGGTTGATTTAAAGGTGAAAATCGTGTGAAAAACTGAAAATTTTCAGTTTTTTCACGACCCAGTAACCGTGGTGCTTAGGCGCCAAATCTGGCACCTAGGCGCTGGACCTATTGATACATAGTTTAACTCGGGCGCTTACGCGCCGAATCTTGGCGCCTAGGCATCGAAACTATGTTCAACTTCGTTCTGCCAAATCGTCAAATTTCAAAGTTTCGTTCTCCAAGATAGGTAAATTATACTGGTAAGAGTAATCTAGACTCAATAACACAAATTGTAAGCAATCATAATGAAGGTTAACTTGATCTCTTTTTTACTCATATTTAGAATAGAGTGATACAATTTCTAAATCTTACATACTTTAAAATAATCTTCAGCTTAAGTCAACAAAGACTTATAAGAATCAAAATTGTCTAAAATAATATAAAATTAGTCAAGATCGAGGCATAATCTTACATTAAAAACATAAAAACACTCAAAATAAAAGATAATTATGGGTTGCCTCCCACAAAGCACTTGGTTTAACGTCGTCAGCCCGACTTAAGTAAATCTTTAATCAGGTTGACTCAATTCATAAGCCTCTTTATAAATCATTTTAATATCTCCGAAATAAGGCTTCAATCTTAATCCATTTACTTTAAAAATTTTTCCTGTTTTGGGGTCTTTAATATCCACAGACTCCATAATGGTATACTTTCTCAATTATATAGGGTCCAATCCATTTAGATCTTAATTTTCCAGGAAAAAGTTTTAAACGAGAATTAAACAGTAATACTTTTATCCAGGCTCAAAAATATTTCCTGAAATTTTCTTATCATGTGACATCTTCATTTTCTCTTTATAAATCCTTGCATTTTCATATGATTCATTTCTTTTCTCTTCCATCTCATTCAATTGCAATAATCGCTTTTCTCCTGCTTCATTCAAATTAAAAATAAACTCCTTTATCGCCCAATAAGCTTTATGTTCAAGTTCAACAGGTAAGTGATATTGTTTACCATAAATTAACCGGTAAGGTGACATTCCGATTGGTGTCTTATAAGCTGTTCTATAAGCCCATAATGTAGAATCAAGTCTATCAACCCAATCAGTTCTTCTAGGATTAATAGTCTTCTCTAAAATTCTTTTAATTTCTCTGTTTGATACTTCAGCCAGTCCACTTGTTTATGGGTGATAAGCAGTTGCAATTCTATGTTTGATTCCAAATTTTTGTAGTAATGATTGAATTCTTACATTCCTGAAATGACTTCCACCATCAGTGATAATTACCTTAGGCATTCCAAATCTTGAAAATATCATTTTCGATAAGAATTTAGAAACACTTTTGGAATCACAGTTTGGTAAAGCAACAGCTTCAATCCACTTTGAAATATAATCAACTGCTAATAAAATAAAAGTTTTTCCAGATGATGGAACAAATGGTCCTATAAAGTCTAAACCCCATATATAAAAAATTTCAACTTCTAATATATAGTTTAAAGGCATTTCATCCTTTCTAGATATATTTCCCAACCTTTGACATCGATCACATGTTTTCACATAATGTCCCACATCTTTAAATAAGTTAGGCCAATAAAATCCAGAATTTAAAATTTTAAATGCAGTTATATCTATGCCAAAGTGTCCTCCAAAATCGGAATCATGACATTTTTGAATAATATCAAAAGTTTCCTCATAAGGTACACATCTTCAAATTATAGAATCTCTTCCAATTTTAAATAAATGAGGATCTTCCCAAATATAAGATTTAGCATCATATTTAAATTTATTAATAAATTTGTTATCCAATTCATAAGGTAAAATATTGCTAACTAAATAGTTAACAATATCAACATACCAAGGTGTTTTGCAACCTTGAATAACATATAAAGATTCATCAGGAAATTTCTCATTTATATTTTCTTCCGAAATAATATCATTTTTAATTCTAGACAAATGATCAACAATTTGGTTTTCAGTCCTTTTCTATCTACTACTTGAAAATCAAATTCTTGTAGAAGTAAAACCCATCTTATCAGTCTAGGTTTAGAATCCTTCTTAGATATTAGATATTTAATAGCAGAATGATCAGTATGAACTATGCATTTAGTACCAAGAAGATAAGGTCTAAATTTATCAAAAACATATACTATAGCTAGAAGCTCCTTCTCAGTGGTAGTGTAATTTCTTTGTGTTTCAGTGAGAGTTTTACTAGCATAATATACAACCTTGAAAACCTTCTCATATTTTTGTCCTAATACAGCTCCAATTGCAAAATCACTTGCATCACACATTAATTCAATAGATTTATTCCAATTAGGTGCAACAATGATAGGTGCAGTTATTAGTTTTTCTTTTAGAATATTAAAAGCATTAATACATTCTTTGTTAAATTCAAATTTCGCATCTTTTTCCAATAAATGACAAAGAGGTTTAGCAATTTTAGAAAAATCCTTTATGTATATAAAATCCAGCATGACCTAGAAAACTTCTCACATCAGTAACAGTAGTAGGTGGTTGCAATTTAGCAATAATTTTCACTTTCGCTTGATCTACTTTCATCCCTTTTTGTGAAACTTTGTGACCAAGTACAATGCCTTCTCTGACCATGAATTGACATTTTTCCCAATTAAGAACTAAGTTTGTTTCTTCACATCTTTTCAAGAGCTTTGGAAATGCTTTCCAAACAAGATTCAAAAGAAGTTCCAAAAACTGAAAAATCGTCCATGAATATTTCAATTCCTTTGTCAATCAAATCACAAAATATTGACATCATACATCTTTGAAAAGTTGCAGGTGTATTACATAAACCAAAAGACATTCTTCTAAAAGCAAAGGTTCCATAAGGACTTGTAAATATTATTTTCTCTTGGTCCTCAGGAGCAATAAGTAATTGATGATAACCAAAATATCCATCCAGAAAACAGAAATATGGGTGTCCAGCTAGTTTATCGAACATTTGATCCAAGAAAGGTAAAGGAAAATGATCCTTTCTAGTGGCGTTATTTAATTTCCTATAATCAATACCAATTCGCCATCCAGTAACTTGTCTTGTAGGAATTAGTTCATTTTTATCATTGACCATGACAGTTACACCTCCTTTCTTCGGAACACAATGAATAGGACTTACCCATTGACTATCCGAAATAGGATAAATAATACCAGCATCTAACCATTTAAGAATTTATTTTTTAACAACCTCTTTCATGATAGGATTTAATCTTCTTTGCGGTTCAATATTAGGTTTAAAATTTTCTTCCATTAAAATTCTATGCATACAAATGGAAGGGCTTATTCCTCTTATATCAGCAATAGTCCAACCAAAAGCTTTATTATAATTCTTTAACACACCTAGTAGTTTTTCTTATTGATCTTTACTCAGTTTAGAAGAAATAATAACTGGTAAAGTTAACGAATTTCCAAGAAACGCAAATTTTAAATGTGAAGGTAACATTTTTAATTCTAGTTCAGGGGCTTTTTTAATTGATGGTAAAGTATATCATTTTTGAGTTATGTCTAAAGTTTCTCAGTTATCTTTAATAAAATGAGTCTCTTCTTCTTTTCATTTTTCATTTTCATCAGTTAAAAATTCAAATTTTTCTTCAGAAATGACTTTACATTTTTCTTGATAATGTTTCTTAATTAAATAATCAATTATATCCATTCGATAACATTTCTCTTTATCGTGGTACTTCATCGATTTAAGAACATTGAATTTAATCTCTTGATCATTAACTCTCATGGTTAATTCTCCCTTTTGCACATAATCATAGCTCGTCCGGTAGCTAGAAAAGGTCTCCCTAAAATAATAGGTATCTATTTATCTTCTTCCATATCAAGTACAATGAAATCTATAGGGAAGATAAATTTATCCACTTTAACAAGGACATCCTCTATAACTCCTTTAGGATAAGTGATAGATCTATCAGCTAACTGAAGGGTTACGGTGGTATGAGTAATCTCTCCTAAATTCAATCTTCGAATAATAGAAAATGACATGAGATTAATACTTGCTCCTAAATCACATAAAGCTTTTCCACAAAATTTCTCTCCAATAGCACAGGGTATAGTGAAACTTCCAGGATCCTTAAGCTTTTCAGGTAATTTCTTTTGAATTATTGCACTGCATTCTTCACTTAATGCAACAGTTTCAAAAGCTTCAAATTTTCGTTTCTTGCTTAAAATATCCTTCATAAATTTTGCATAAGTTGGCATTTGTTCCAAAGCTTCAGCAAAAGGTATGTTAATAGTAAGTTTCTTAAAAATTTCAAAGAACTTAGAAAATTGATGATGGTTTAGGAAAAAGGTGGTGGTGGTTTTTCAACTTCCACATTAATAGGTATAACAGTCTGATCTTGACTAGGAGAGAGAGTTTCTTTAGGTTTTTCGATCTCTTCAACCTCAATCTCTTTTTCAATTTCATTCTGCATTCTTTCTTGTAATTCCTTTCCACTTCTAAGTTGCACAGTCTTAACATGTTCATGTTCTTTTTCAGTTTCTTTTGGATTAATTTCAACATTACTAGGAAGTGTTCCTACAGGTATGTTATTAATTAAAGTAGCAATTTGCCCCATTTGATTTTTAATATTACGAATAACAGTATTTTGATTTTGTAATTGATTATTCATTTGTAAAATTAATTCTTCTATTGATAACTTTTTCTATTGATTATTAATTCTAGGAGGTTTATAATTTGGATTAACTTGACTATTCCAATTTCCAGTGGGATGAGATTGATTATTACCCCATTATTGTTGTGAATTATTCCAGTTAAAATTAGGATGATTTTTCCACCCAGGATTATAATAATTTGAATAAGGATTATTTTTACTTGCAATAGCTTGTAAAGTTTCAATAGTTTGAGAATCTTCAATATTAGCAGAGTTATTATGTGAAATATGAATTGCAAAATTATCTAATTTTTTAGACATTGCTGCTACTTGTGAAGCTAGAATAGAAAAGGCTTCATTATCGTGAATACTTGCCATCTTTTTAGGATTAATCCTTTCAGAAGGCCATTGAAAATTGTTATTAGCCATTTCTTCAATTAAAGTGTAAGCTTCTTCAAATGATTTAGACATTAAAGAACCTCCAAGCAGCAACATCAATAATTGATTTTAAAGATCCAATTAATCCATTGTAAAATGTTTGAATAATTAACCAATCAGGTAAAGCATGATGAGGACATTTTCTTAATAGTTCTTTAAATCATTCCCAAGTTTCATATATTGTCTCCCCGTCAAATTGACTAAACGAAGTAATATCATTTCTTAATTTAGCGAGTTTTAGAAGGAGGAAAATATTTAGCAAGGATTTTTTGTGTCATTTCAATCCATGTTTTAATAGAACCGATTGCTAATGAGTTTAACCACATCTTTTCTTTATCTCTTAAGGAAAAAGGAAAGAGTCTAAGTCTAATAGCATCATCAGAAACATTGTTATATTTAAAGGTAGCACAAAGTTCTAAAAAAACTAACAAGGTGTAAATATGGATCCTCATTTGGTGTTCCACCAAATTGATTATTTTGCACCATTTGAATAATAGACGGTTTAAGTTCAAAAGAATTAGCATCTATAGTGGGTATTTGAATACTACTATGAAGTTCATCAACTGTAGGGTTAGCATAATCCCTTAATGGCATTTTGATCATTAAGTTCAATTGGATTTTGTAAAGTAGCCATTTCTTGAAATTTTTGAATTTGTTTTCCCTTTTTAATTTTTCTAATTCTTCTTTCTAGTTCAGAATCTAAAGGTATTAATCCTTCAGAACCAAAACTACGCATAAAAAAAAATAAAGCAAGGAATAATTTTTTTTTAATTTTATATTATAGTTTATATATATATTTTTTTTATGTTTTTGGAAATATAATATTTAAAAATCTATAAATTGTACCTCTTTTCCCCGGCGACGGCGCCAAAAACTTGACCCGATTTTTGTATTTCCAAATACAAGAATTAGTTACCACTGCTAGAAAATTTAATTTCTGGCAAAGGCGCGAAACACTTAACCCGGAATAACTTGCTATATAGATGTGTACCAAATTTTAATTTACGGAAATAGTATTAAATAAAACTTGATTGCTACTGAATGCTAGGCCGTTAGTGATTAATACTTTTTAAATATATGTTTATATAGCAAAATATAATTTTTAAGGAAAATATTTTATATACTTTTTGGGTACCACGCAAGTATACATATCGTTTCATGTAACAAAGGGCTTTGAAACAAAGACCCCAGTATCGATCCCACGGAGAAAAAATGGTAATAAATTTTTAAATATTGTATTTCAAAATCTTTTTGTATTTTAATCTAACTATAAATTACTTTTATTTTACTAGATGCAGATAAAGAAAACAATAATAAGAAAATGATTTTGTGAAAACAATATAAAACAAACAACTTTCTTCCTTTCAAGTAATCCAAGATTTTTAAGATAATTTAATATTTGTTAGAGAATCTATTTTATGGTATTGTGCCAAATAGAATCATTCCTATTCTTTAACCTTTGATCCAGGCGCAAAGAACATTGGCTAATCTACAGATCAGGTCCGGATGTATTGTTAGTAGAATGAGTTAATCTAGGCTCACACTACTAGATGTACAAGGGTGGCTATGATCGGCCCTACTAGTGACCCTTTCCTTATCTATAAATCAAATTATAAGAATTTAGTCTGTCACTCTAAAAACTTATCAATTCTACCCCCTTTAAATCTTATCTTCCTATTTATTTGCACTTCACCTTGAATAGCCTGCGCATGGCCTTCAACTACCTAAGGATTCATGTGACATCTACAAGTTAAGAGTTCTTCTCCTTCTAGGTCTCAAAACTCTACAACAGGTTTTAACAATTTAAATGGCCAATTTAAAAAGTAAAGTAAGCTCAGGTATTAATATCATCACAATGTTTTGAAAATATTTTGATTTTCAATTCTCCATCGAATTTTATATTATCTTATTTATCTTTTCATAATTGAAGGAAGAAAGTAAACTAACTACTCATAATACATTGAATATAAACAGCAAATCATAATAAATAAACTTTGAATCAAAAATAAAATACTTATCTCAAATATTCCTTCTACGGATCTTCTCGATTCCTACCGACTCCACGATAGTAATGAACTCCAAATGCAAAAACTTGAAAATAAACTCACTAAACTAAATAAAAGTGGCCCTAAATTTCTCTCTCTATTTCTCTCTCTAAGGATGAGAGATTCTAAAGTGGCTAAGAGATAGGGGGTACAATGGGGGGCGCCATTTTCTGAAGGAGTGGATTCCTATTTATAGGCTTCAAGGGTTGCCTTGAGGAACCTCTTTAAAACATGTCCAAATTCAGTGAATCTTCTAGAAGGTCTGTCTGGCGCCTAGGCGCCGGACACCGCGTCCAGTTCTTCGCACCTCTTCGCTTTGGCTCGCACCTCTTCGCGATTAAAACCTTTTTGGAGTGTCCAAATGCAATGTATCACATGTCCTATTATCAAGGAACAACTGCCAGTCTTCTAGAATGTCCAATAACCGCTCACTCCATCAAAATAACCGTCCTAAAGTCGTCAAAAACTTGACAGTTTCTGTATCGAGTCTGGCGCGTAGGCGCCAGGCCATAATTTTTTATAATTCTTGTATTTTGCTCCATTTTTGCTCCTTTTTGGTCCTTTTTCACCCTTTTTCTTTTTTGGACCTTTTTACATCACCTACATCCAAAAACACAAAAATACCTTTCATTAAAGCATAATATCCTTAGAAATTGATAAAAATCAAGGCATAAAAATAGGTATTTTTTTTATGGATCAGTTGTGGTAGTGAATTTTATCTTACTTTGATTTTAATTTAGCTTTGGTTTCAGTTTTGCGGCTATCCTAGAAGTTTTAGTTGTCATGCAGGGTGACATTGATGTTTAACATGCAAGCTTGCAAGAAAGGAATGTATAGTACAAAGGCAAGTAAGTAAATTGTAATACAATAAAAGCGTACCTGGCGGGTCTTCTCGTCATTTCCAACTGCACTTAAAACACAAGTTAGGGCATTTAAATATTTTAAAAGAAAGCACTTAGGTAAAGCTAAGGGAAGGTTCTGGTTGTCTACCAAATCCTAATCCTATCACTAGTCGATTCTTAAGGTGTGTTTGAGGATGATTTTCTTCATCAAAGAAAAACGAAGTTCAATTGTTCTTCTAAAACATCCCATCAGATTGAGAAAGTGCTTACGAGGGATCCTGAACATCTTTTCAATGCCTTTGGGATTATTTTGAGTCCAAATGAATTTCATTACGTGGATGAATTGATCATCTGGGGATTAGTTAAGTCTTGATTCTTGCTCAGTGAGCCTGGATGTTTGATTATCTTATGAATAAGGTGACATTTCATTCGATATTCATTTAAGAGTTATAAGAGTGAAAGCCTTTAGGGGCAGATTAGTTCATTAAAGAACTTAACCATTCTTAATTGAAGTTAAATTTGTGATTTAAAATGATTCAATTTATAAAATTTTGGTTTGTTTTCAAATGTTTTAAATTATTTAGGTTAAAAAGGTGTTTAAATTATTTGATTCAGTTAAGTTTTAATGATTTAAATTGTTTTGAATTAATTATAAAATTTCAGATTAATTTTTCATTGATTTGATTATCACATTTTAATTGTAAATTATTTTAAAATTAATCTTAATATTTAAAATTTGTTTTAACTTTAGTTTTAAATTAGTTTTAACATATTAAGTTTGATTTAATTTGATTTGAAGTTATTAATTTTTTTAATGTTTTAAGCTTTAATTTGATTACAATATTTCAGGATTATTCCCCTTTTTAATGATTAGCTTCAATCATCATTTTTATGGTTTCATTAATAAGAATTAAGTGATATTTGATCAATTCATTGGTTAGAGATTCAATTTAAAGAATTAGAGTCTTCCTATATCATATCCCTTGACCTTAATGATTTATGCTTTAATTAACTTCCAAAGTTTAATGACTTAATTAATTGGAACTTCTTCTTTAGTGTTAAAGGTGATTAATGGGTTTCTACCCTTAGCTCCCTATATTTCAATCATCCAAGAGGAAAAAATTAAGATCAAACGCTAACCCTTCCCTTTAGTTAAGCCTAAATATTAATTAAGGTTAAAGTTCCTTAGTTACCTTTATGCCTTCTTAAGCTTGTTCATCTCATAATTCATTAAATCAAGCTCAAATGAATTTGAAATTTTTATGTCACCTCACTCACATGCCAATTAAGACATTAGAGGAGAAAATATGATTTTTCTATTTTTAATTTAATTTATATAATTATTTTAGTGAAAAAACAGGGATTTTCAATAAAAATTCACCAACATGATTAAGCGGAGACTTCTATCCTTAGAAAAATTATGGGAGGTTTCTACTGACTATAGGACCACTTGGACCAATTTTGGTGATTTTTTGAATTTTAATTTATTTATTATAATTTTTTTAAAATTTGGAGTGTTAATTAATTATAAAATAAAATTGAGAGGGAGAATTAGGTTTTATGTTTTTCTTAAATCCCTCTGAGCTCAAGGAACTCAGAGAAACAAACTTTACATTTTTTTTATTTTTCTTTGAATTTTTAGAATTATTTTAGTGAAAGGGTTAAAAAAATCCATTTTTAAATATTAAAATTACTCTAAGCCTTTAAAATTCATTATCTTTACTTAGAGACTTAGGAATAACATTTGGTTGGTTCTCAAGTGATTAGAAGACCAAATATGATATTTTGGTGAATTTTAGTATTTTTATAATTTTTAAAATTTTTTAATTATTAGAATATTCAAAAATAGGTTAAAAATAAAAATTTTATGAAAATTCCAATTTTAATTTTCTTAGACTCCTCTGATCTCAGAAAACCCCTAAAATTGATTTGGTGAATTTTTAGTTATATTTTGGATTTTATGAATTTTTTAATTTCAAGTATGGTTATGTCACTTAAGTAATTCATTTAATGGGTTAAATTAACTCCAATTGACTTGAAATTTTTACGTGGGGTTCACTTAACCCTAAAGCACAGTGGAGAATTGATTTCATGTCATTTTAATGTGTGGTTGCTCCAAATTAATTTAAATTCAATTTTGAGTGTTTGGTCAAATTAGGGTTATTTTTAGTGAATTAAATCAATCCATAATTTTCCTAGGGTCCTCTGGCCCAGAGATACCTCCCCTAATTTTTCTAGATTTGTACAATTAACATGTTTATTTTCATAATTAATTTTCAAGAAAATAACTCTGCACTTAGAAAATAGATAACTTCTTATAGACATAGCCTCTGGCCTTAGAAAATTCAGGGAATGACCCCAAGATCAGAGGCTACAAAAGCCCTATGGTTTCATTCCATGGTACGTAATGCATGCTAATGGAGAATTAAATTAATCATGACAATAAATAAATAATTAAAAATTAAATACTTAACAAAATACTTTGATTTTAATTCCACATTATTCCACATTATTCCCCTCTATTCACTGAGCAAGGGGGTATTTTTGGTTTATTTTTATGATTTTTCTATGCAAAGATATGTAATTTTAAAATTTCTGTAATTAAAATAAATCAGAAATTCTTAATTTCCTACTTATCCCAGCCAGCGCTGACTGTATCCTCGGCTAAGTTGAAAGCACACGCGGCGCGCTCCTATTCGTGTCACCATTCGAGTTCCCGTGCGACTCGATCTCCGCCGTACATCTGGTACACGCACCATCCGACGGTTGCTGAGCATCGTCCCCGTTTGGTTCAACCCGAGAGCCGTCCACACTTAAACCCTACGATATCGCTCGAGACTCAACCAAATCAAGCGCAGTTGGTCTCGATCGACGTGTCTAGCCTAGACGAACACATCTATACGTCTAACATGCACTGAAATCAAGCAAAATGAAATGGGGAATCGCTGGAAGCTCGAGAGGAAGAGAGGTTCAATACCTTTGCTCTGAGAGGTGAGGTGACCCACTTTTTGTATGTTTGCAATTTATGTTAATAGCAACGACACCAAAAACTTGATCCCGCTTTAATATATATATTTAATTTTATGATGGAATGTATATTGTGGATTCTACGCAGGTATACGTATCTTATCAAGTAATACAGGGCTCTAGTGGAGTCCTGGTTATCGATCCCATAGGGAAGTTTTTGACAGATTTGTATGAGCTAAATTTAAAGGAATTACTTACTAATATAGTATACGGAAATTTAGAATAATTAACTAAAGCAAACTAAAGTAACTAATGCTTTAAATAAAGTTGGTTTAAAAGATTTCACAAAAAGTATCCTTCTTGTTTTTAGAAAATTAAGTGAAAGATGAATTCAAATAGAATTTTTTATTGTATTGTGACAAATAGGAGCATTCCTATTCTTTACCCTTTAGTCCAGGTGCAAAGAACATTGACTAATCCTATGTTTGATTACCGAATCTACGGCTAGGCCGGGAGGATACCGTCGCCACTTCGTAGCTCCCACGTTCCCCTCACTCGAGGGCTAACATCTACACTTCAACTCTCAAAAATAGGACCAAATTGAATATTTTAGTCTGTCACACTAAAATGTTCAATTCTACGTCCGATAAATAATATTTCCCTATTTATTTGCATCCTCCTTCCAAGGCTTTTGATTTCCCTGAATATTGGATGTAATCTTTACTATAGTTGATAATTCAACATATTTTAACAATTTAATGGGCCAGATTGAAAGTAAATTAAGTTTTAAGTAAAAATTATCACAATTTATTTTAATATTTTAGGCACTTCTATTTAATTTCATCAATTCACATAATTTCATAAATAAGGAGAAAGACTAAGAAAACTACTCAGAATGCATGGGAATTAAACAGAGCATGGATTTCATTTAAAGTTAACAACAATAAACAAAGATATTTATCTTAATTTCCTCCCCAAGCAGACTCCTTGAAGTTTCTTTGACTTTTCCTTCCAGTACAAAGACACTTCTAAACTCACTAATTACAATCTAAGACTCTTAAAATAAACACCAAGTAGACACTAATACTCTCTAAATAAACACACACATAAATAAACACCAAAAAGAGACACACTAGACATACAAATTCGTCCTCTATTTATAGAGGTAGACAAAGGTCCAAGGGGTACTTAAGCACCTCTTCAAAAAGCATCTAGGTTCAATGTATCTGATATTTTGAACAATCTCGCCGTCGGCGAGAAACGACCTCGCCGTCGGCGGGGCTTCTAGAAGGTCTCCAAACCGCGTGATCTCACTGTCGGCGGGCTCGGGCTCACTGTCGGTGAGGTAGTTTTAAATCCTTCAGAAATTTTCTAAATAATCTCGCCGTCGGCGGGTTCGATGTTGACCTCATTTTTGATTAGGTCTTCTCTTCCCTCTTTAGTGTTTAGGATCTAGCCTTAGGCTTTTCCTTTGACTATCTTAGAGGACTAGAATTGGGACCCATCCCTTAGAAATTTAAACCACTTCTTGTCTCCCTGCAAACCCCACAAGCTTGATTGTAGACCCCTAATCACCTAGAGGGTTTAGGCCAAATGTGGAGGTTTAAAGGATGAGTTCCCTATAGGACTCTTTGGCCTTAGGACTACCCTGGGTGGCCTGGTCTGGTGAGGGTTGACTTGCACACTCACTACACTCACACTCTACACTCTTACACACACAATCCAAATCCTAAAACCACACCTATACCCAACTTGACTCCCTGACTCATTTAGGTAATTCATATGGATGGACCTTAACCCCTAATCCCCTAGTTAAGAGGGTTAGGAACAACATAGTGAATGCCTCCAATGAGTCCTCTCATGGCTCATATAGGCTTAATATGGCTTCATGGCTCAACCAAAGTGGTTCCATTCTACTCACATTCAATCAATCTTCATATTTCCAAAATTTCAATTTTTGACCCCTGGGACCCCTACACCCATCAAACCTACCAAATGCCCTTAGAATTACCCAAAATTTACAAAATCACCTAAATTGCCCAAAATTCCTCAGAATCAATCCTAAAAATTTTCCCCCACTCAAATTGACCATCTCCATCCAAAAATACCAAAATTTCTAAAAATACCCCCAATACCCTCCAAATTACCAAAATGCCCCTCTTGACCCAAAAATACAAAAATTCAGAAAATTCCCAGAAAATTCCAAAAAATCCCAAATATTCCCAATTTCATTTTGTCCAACTACACCATGGGCTAATTTTGTCAATTTACCCCACGTTTACCAAAACCCCCAATTTAGCCCATTTTAAACCCAAATGAACCCAATGTCAAACTAAATCACCCCAATTGACCTCAATTTTTGGTCCAATTCAATTCTAAACTTCAATTAAATATCCCCAATATCAATCTAGACCAAATTCAAGCCCAATTTGTTTGGCATTTAAATCCAATTTCATTTTAAAAGCTTAAGGCCCAATTTTGACCCTGACCTAAACCTAGCTCAAACCAACCCAATTCAATCCCAATTTGACACAAATCTTTTCTAAACCCTTTCTAGAATCCCCACAAACAGAACACTAACATGATTTGCCCAAAATTTTGACCCAAACCTTACTCAAATTCAACCCAAACCCAAAATTCCCTAAATGGGCCTACACCCAAACCTAACCCAAATGGGCCCAAATCCCAAAATCAAAACCCAACCAAAGTTGAAACCTATTTGTAACACCCCCATAAAAATTTTCAACATTAAATTTACATCAATTTCAACATTAGCCCAACCTTAGCCCAAGTTAGTCCGTTTTGACCCATTTTGACCCTACCACCAAGGGGACCTAAATTAGACCCAATCCAATTCCAAATCACCTCAAACTTGCTTCAAATCACTCATGACACATCTCTAAACTAAACCCAACAATTATTTGGCCCAATCCATAACAAAATTCCCATCCATAAATTTATTTTCAAGCCTAAAGCCCACTTTTTTTAAACCTTCCTAAAAGCCCATTCCTAACCAAACTCAAAAGCACAAGCCCATCCTAAAGCCCACATTACAATCTCATATCATCCTCACTTAATTAAAATCATTCCTAAGTCCTAAATCAGCAATCAAATCTTTCTAAACAAAGCCATATGACAAACCATCCAAATTTTACACCAAAATACCAAAATTCCTTAAACCCATTTCCATGAAACCAAGCCAACTTTTCCCAAGCCAAATAGTAGCCATAAAACCATTCTTAAGCCACATGCAAGCCATGTGAGTTGTTTACATGTGACCTTACCACATTGGGCAAAAGGAGGAGGTTCTTTAAGCACTTCTTAAAGTCATTAACCTTACTCATGATTCCCCTTAACCCAAATTTAATCTAAATATTCTTGGATGGAGACTTCTCCACTTAAGACCAGTCCGACCCAACCGATTCACCCGTACCGAAAACCAGGTCATGGGGAGGTGAACCAAGCCCAAAATCATGGGTTGACCAATTTGAGCCCAAAATGAGCCCTTACCCCTTTCCATTTCAAGCCATCCTCTTTACACATGGCAACCACCAATTGACTACACAAAACCCCAGCCCTGACTCACCTGAACCTGAGGGTGACCCTTGCCTGCCGGCCAGCCGCCTGGATCGCCGGAAAACACCACACCCGAGAGCTCCCATGTGAGCCAACATTGAAATTCTCCCTTGCCGAGTTGCCCCATGCCCAATGGCCACCATGGCTGTTCTTCTCCTCACCAGAGCAGCTGATCCCAACCCCTAACTCCCCACGGGAGGCCCTCCAGCCACTCCTATTTAAACCCCACCTCTCTCGGCCATGGAGGAGGTGCTGAAAGAAACCTACTGAAACTCTGCCAAAATTGTCCCAGACCACTCTCCACACTTAGAGCAATTGAGCTCCAGTGTCCATTTGCCCTAATCTCCATTAATAGAGCTCAATTTCAGAGGCCAAATTCCACCCAAAAACAGGACACTTCACTATAGTGAGCCAATCTCCAAATTGATTGGTCCTACACCTTCACCAGACCAAGAGAAGAAGTTCCCCAGTGAAAGCCCCCTCTCCAAGCCACCCAGTTGCTCCAGCCTCCAAGCTTTGTGATCGGTTGTGGTCACTTTTGTACTTAAGCAAGTTACCAGGCCAAGGGACTTCATCTGGAGCTTGCTTGGACCCAATCAAACGTGACACAACTCTCAGATCGAAGCTTCACTTCTCTGAGCAAAGGTATGAACTTACTCTTCCTCCTGAGCTTCTGGAGATTCTCCATTTGATATGAATCAATTTCAATGCATGATCACCGTATAGATATATTCGTCTCTTCAAGACGAATCCATAGAGCACAAGAACACAAAAATCTGTTAAGTATTGAGTGAGATCTTAGGGTTTTAGTGTGGAAGGTCACGGGTTCACACCAGTCGTAGATGATGACTGGGAGCCGTTGGATCGCGCGTGTATCGAGCGGACGGCTCAGATGGTGTCGGACCAGGAGACGGTACGTGAACCGCGGGCTTCGTGGCAGCTGAGTCCGATGGCGGCGTCGAACCAGAAAGCGCCGCGTGGCTGTTCGGAGATGCTAAGGATGATGCGGCGCCGATTCGGATAAATAGAAAAATAGGATTTTATGGATTTATTTAATTACCAGAACTTAGAAAGTCCATAACTTTGTGTAGAAAAATCCTAAAAATAAAATAAAAATATTCTCTTGCTCAGTGAACAGAGGAGAATAATGTGGAAAAGAAATCAAGTAATTTAATTGAGTATTTTATTTTTAATGATTTACTTACTCCCTGCATTGTTTTAATTCTCCATTTGCATAGGCAATTCACCATGGCATGAGACCATAGGCTTTTGAAGCCTCTGAACTTAGGAACATTCCCTGAATTTTCCAAGGTCAGAGGCCATCCCTATGAGAAGTTATTGATTTTTCAATTGCATGTTACTTTTTTGAGTATTTTAATTCCAATAATTAGCATGTTGAAAAATAAATTCTAGAAAAATTTGGTGATGTTTCTTATGACCAGAGGAACCTAGGAAAAATAAGTTTTGAGTTAATTCACTTGGAATAATCCTAATTAGACCAAACACCCAAAGTTGAACTTTAATTAATTAGGGTTAACTATACATCAAATTGACTTGGAAACAATTCTCCACTGTCCTTTAGGGTCAGGAGAGTCTCACATAAAAATTTGAAACTAATTGGACTTGATTTGATCCACCAAATGGGTTGATTAAGCCCCATGAGTAAAATTAAACTTTAAAAATTCATAACTCACAAAATACTTTTCAAAAATTCACAAAAATAATTTTGGAGCTTCTCTGATATCAGAGGAACTTAGAAAAATTAAAATTGTAATTTTCTAAAAAAGTTGATTTTTATCATTATTATAATATTTTTAATAATTAAAAAATAATAAAAATCGTAAAAATATTAAAAATCACCAAAATGTCACATTTTGAATTCTAATTACTTAGGAACAAACCAAATATTTTTCTTAAGTCCCTAGGATGAGATATTGAATTTTAAAGGCTTAATGTATTTGTTTAATATTAGAAAATGTATTTTCCAACCTTTTCACTAAATAATTCTAATAAATCAAAGAAGAATCAGAAAAATACAAAATTTGTTTCTTTGAACTCCTTGAGGTAAGAGAGATTTATGAAAAATATAAAATCCATTTTTCAACTTTAATTTTATTTTAAAATGAATTAATACTCCAAAACTCAAAATAATTCTAATAAATAAAATATAATTCAAAAAATTACCAAAATTGGTCCAAATGGTCCTCTAGTCATTAGGAACACCCCATAATTTTCTTAAGGACATAAATATTTCCTTGGTCATGTTATTGAATTTTCCTTGAAAACCCCCATTTTCCATTAAAAATAGATACATAAATAAATTAAATACAGAAAAATCACATTTTCTCCTCTAATATCTTAATTGACATGTGAGTGAAGTTACATAAAAATTTCAAGTTCATTTGAGCTTAATTTAGTGAGTTATAGAATTATTAAGCTTGAAGGACAAAATGGTAATTAAAAAATTTTAACCTCTAATTAAAATTTTAGGATTAATTAAAAAGGGGAGGGTAAAATATTTGATTTTAAACTGATTTTTGATGATTGAAACTTAAATAATTAATGGTAGAAATCTACTAATCATTTCAAAAATAATTAAAATAAAACTTTAATTAACTAATTAATTGAAATTTTGGAAGAATAATAGAAATTGGAATTATTAAAGTAGGGATATTATTAAGAAGATATTTGTTCTTTAATTTAAAAAATCCGTAAACAAATCACTTCAATAATACTTAATTCTTAATTAAAAGTTGAAATAATAATCCAAATTAAAATTAAACTAAAATTAAATTAAAATTAAATTGAAATTAAATTAAGCTAGACTAAAATTAAATTAAAATTAAATTGAAATTAAATTAAAATTAAATTAAATTAAAATTAAATCAAATTAAACTAAAATTAAATTAAATTAAAACTAAAACAAATTAAATTAAATTAAATTAAATTAAATTAAATTAAATTAAAATCATTTAACAACAAATCTAAATGAAATCATTAAGAATTAAATCAAAAATAACTTGAACACTATTCCAAACTTAAACTAACTTTTTATAATTAAGTCAAAATTAAAATTAAATCATTAAGTTTAAATCATTAAAATACTCAATAAGTTGATTTGCCCTTTTAAAGCTCTTATTATTATAACTCTTAAATGAGGCATCAAGTGAAGTGCTACTTCACTTATAGGATATTCAAATGTCCTAGTTCGCTGAGCAAGAGAACGAAACTTAAATTCCTGGACGATTAATTCACTTGTATAATTAAATTCTCTTGGACTTAAAACAATCCTAGAGGTATTGAAAAAATGTTTAGGACTCGTCTTAAGCACTTCCTCAATATGATAGGATGTTTATAAGAACAATTGAATTTAATTGTTCTTGGGTGAAGAAAGTCATCCTTAAACCAAAACACAAGAATCTAGACGTCATAGGAGATGATTAGCTAACAACCAAAACCTTTCCCTTAGCTTTACCTAGGTACTTGTTGAAATATTTAAATGCCTTAACATGTGTTTTAAGTGCAGCTTGGAATGCGGGAAGACCCTCCAGGTACGCTTTTATTTTGTTGCAATTTACTTTATTGCAATATTACTTACATGCACTATACTTTACTTTCCTTGCATGATAAACAACTGTTGCATGAAAACCAAAACCTTTAGAATAGTCCCTGAACTGAAACAAAACTAAATTAAAAGTCATTACAAGATAAAAATCACCGTCACAACATTTCAAAATATAGAACAACTCAAAATTTAATCACAAACAGAACAACAAAACTACAATTGCAACTAAATTAAAACGTCTCGTCGAATGATCGGGAATACCTCGGATGATGTAACCCACGTGTTGCTAACGAGATTTCCCACGGTCTAAATGAAAGTGTGGAACTCATTCGATTGAGTTTAGCAAATTCATCCGGACTAAGTGAATTCAATGAAAATAACGGTGCTGGGATGACTGAACCGTGGGATCTTAATCGGTTCGTTTAAACAACTTTAAGATTTGTTTTAATTAAAATATTAAACACTTGGATTTTAAGATTTTCTCTAAACCAAAACACTTCTCTCATCTCCTGATTTATGACTTCTAAAACTAAACCTCTGCAACAATAAGGAGCTCGGAGCATGGTGGGCAGCACGGCCATCGTCATCAGCAAAACTCGGTTCTACTTCAGCAAAACTTTTCTTAGAATTAAACAACAAAGCCATAGGATTTCGAGGTAGTTTGCTTAGTGCAACATAAATCCTCAACTTTTCGTTAGGCATTTGTATAATCATATTATGCAAATTAAGCCCTAACCGGTCTTAGGATTCCGAGGTAGTTGTTTGGTACGACATAAACCCTCACATCTTCGAGGCTATTTGTATGATCATGTCATACAAATATAAGTCCTAAATAATTAAAATTGACAGGATTACAACATTAAATAAACTCTCAAATTGAAGCCAAACCATAGGATAGTTTGGGAAGTTGCCAAGATTCTTCTTGGATCTTCAGCTTCTCCTACTTCTCTTCCTTTGGATTCTTAAAATAAACTGTTCCAAATTTGAGCTATTCCCTATTGAAATTTCCAAACTCCAATTGTTTGAAAACCTTAAACCTTGAAATTCTTGAGAGAAAAATCATTGATCATTATTGAGAGTTTTCTTAAGTGTCTTCGGACATTTAAGATGTAATTAACTATAGGGGCTTGCCTTTATAGGGAACTTTAAGAACCCAGGTAATATAAACCCTGCTTAATTTCTTTATATTAAGCAGGGGAACTTGTCGGCTTATAAAATAGGTTCACAGACCAAACGGACGTCACAAATCTTCTAGTTTATTTAATCGAGCCCCATCATCAAGCAGTGTGTCTATTCTTTGGGATAGATACACGGTTTGTGATGCGGTGCTCGTTTATATAAACTATTTGGGATGTGAGATCACTTTGATTTCATATTTTAAAATTTTCAAATTTAAAATTATTTTCAAAATCAAATACTACTTTCTAAATTATATATATATTTAAATTAAATTTAAAATTTAAATTTCGCCGACAGTTTCTGTAGGCGACCCTTTTTCAAAAATACAACACAACCTAAAAATATGCCGACAATTTCTGGCGACTCCGCTGGGGACTAGTTCCTCTCTCCATTTTGATCAGATGGTTTTGCTTTCATAAATCGGTAGTGAGTCCATGCCCCTAGTGGACCAAAACTACCATTCTTCCGTTGGAATACCCCGTTCATTTCTGTCTTGAACGGGTATAGCCAACACCTCTCGCATTTAGGAGCCACTATTTAGACACCCCTAAACAGAGAGGTTTCGAGATCCTTTTACCTCTTTTCTGAGGTGGGGTGGACCCCCAATAGGTGTTAGCTTAGGAGCGGTCCTTCGAGTTGAGAAGTCTTGCGTAAGACTCTCTCTTCCTTTCCAATTCTAAATCAGGCCCTTTACCTTTTCTATAACCTTTTTCCTTTAATCGTTTTGTTTCTAACAAACGAACTACCTAATAAACAACCTCTTTTATAAATCATAAATGCACTAACATAAACGAAACTGTGTTCAGACTCTTTCTTTTTCGTTCTAAACTTTACGACGAAAGGAAGTATAATTCGGGACTGACATTCGGAATCTGCCCTGCAGAAAATGGATGCCCCAAAGTTAATCTTCTCCTTCACCAATGGACTGGACTTTGTCGTTTACAAGGATGAACTCGCCCGACAATGGGATCATCCGTTTTGGGCAAGGATTTGGCAACACGGATGTCAAGATCGCCGACGTCACCCTCTTCACACTAATGGACAAAATGTCGACACCGAAGAGCCCGTGATCGAATTCAACCCGAAGTCGCTCAAGAGTTCCCTCCCCCGCAAAGGGTTCCACTCGAGAGGAATACTCGTTGTTCGTAGGAGGACCGTTGTCTCTACCCCCACCGGTCTAGTCGTCTCCGCACCTACCCCGGCTCCCGCTAAACTAAAGGGGAAGGAAGTCCAAGTTTGTAATGAGCCTCGTTACCGTGGAGGGTACGGATCTCCTCGCGAGACCTTCGTTTTCGAAATCGGGTCTAGCTCAAGGGTTCCACCCGTAACACGGACTCGGAGGAGAAACGAAGTAGAAAGATTGCCGGAAAGGCCGGAGCCGCCGAAGTCGCTTTCTTGGAAGAGATCCCTGAGTACACACCATTGCCTGAGTACATACCATTGCCTGAGTATACACCGCTTTTGGAAGGAAGTAGATTCCATCCCCTCTCCGCCGTAGCTGACGAGGAAAATGTCCGCAAGATTGCTTCTACATTACCTCAACCCGCATACTATAGCAACGGTACCGAAAGAAAAGGGCCGGGATTACACCATTTGCTCGACCGCAGATCGTGATAGAGAAGTTAGCAAAGAAAGAGAAATGCCCCGTATCGTAGATTTTAAGAAGGATAGGGCGGGTGCCGACCAAATCCCGTCTTGGGCCGCGAGTAGAACCCATTAGCGCCACGTAAAAGCCGAATAAGAAGATGAAAGCTAGTCCACCCGTTGTTGTTTCGTGTTTGCGGATCGTGGAGGATACCACCTTCCAGCATTCAGCCGACAGACCATCCGGTCCTAGGCCTTCTACTGCTAGAAGGATGGTATGGCGTCCTACTACTGGCCAATTAAGACCGAAACAACGACCTAAAAAGGAAAGTCTGGTCAGGAGACTCGAGTCCGAAGAGAGCGCCACTGCGATGAAGGGGACTCCCAAGAAGGAAATCCAACAGCCATCGTATGATAACTGCGAAACCGTACAAAAAAGACCATTGGAGGACGCTATGGAAAAGCTAAGAACCGACATCCAACGATTAGCAAGAGAAAGAGAAGAAAAGTTTGGAGATGAAGTCGATTCGTCGGAATTCATGGATGACGAATATGTGGAGATCAACATGGTTGAGACACGAGCATCGTCAACTTCACAAGGTGCTCCGGCAGCTGCGGAAAGAGATGAACCAGAAATGTTAAGATCACAACTTCGAGAAAAAGATGATACAATCTCTCAAATGGCGAAAAGGATGGAAGAGATGGCTGCAGCCCTAGCCACTCTTCGGAGTCGGTTCAACCCCCAAGAGAAACGCCTCCGTAAGTTATTCATATTACGAGAAGGAGGAAAAGAGATTACATCCGTTAACGGAGACGATCACCGAAGAAAGATTCTACCCGAATATGATTCCGCAGAAAGACATCAAGAGCATGGTAGAACAACGAGTGCGAGAAGCCATAGCACGGTCTAAGAGCGGAACATCTATTCGGACGGTAGACCTTACCCGAAGAATTTGATGCAGTACAATACCCAAAAGGCTTCGTACCACCTCCGTTCAAGACTTTTGATGGTACCGGAAACCCTCGACAAGCATGTTGCACATTTTCGCGCTAGTTGTTGCAACGCCGGTGGAAGTGACGTCTTACTCTTCCGACGCTTCGTCGCCAGCTCGTCGTGGATCGCCTTCGATTGGTACGCAGAGTTACCGAACGGTTCGGTAAGGACATTTTCAGAATTAGAGAACCTCTTCGTGAAACAGTTTGCCGGAGCTCAACACCATATCACCATCGGTGATCTAGTGGTGGAGAAACAGAAACCGAACAAAACTTTAGTGGACTACATACTTCGATGGAGGAATCTAAGCATGAAGTGTGAGCCACGGCTACAAGAGCAAAGCATGCGATCGGTATCTTGCTTAAAAGCATTCACGGCCCGATAGCACTTCTCCTTGAGGGATTTACGATCAAGACTTTCGAGAAGTTGTTAAGCAAAGCCGGGAGCTTGCAAGAGGAAGCGAAACAACTAAGTTTCGTCGACAAGACAGAAAAACAGAAGCCTGTGAAGACATTTGAAAAGAAATCCGGGATCATCGTGGCAGTCGATAAGGGCAAGCAGCCAATGCAAATATAGCCGGAGCAGCCGCAGCCCAGCTATCAGCCACCGCAACAGACGTATCAGGAACCTCAGCAGAACTACCAACAACCTCAACCCGGTTATCAGCCAACTCAACAACAGAGCAACCGCCTCGCCCGCAGCGCACGTTAAAGGAGCTTATAAATAGAGAATATCCGTTCAAGAATGAGGTAGTGCCAAAGATGTTCCGCAGTTTGATGAAGACTCCGGATTTTCAACTGCCAGAACCCGAGAAACCGAAGAAGTCAATAAGAAAGACCATCCCATCTATTGCCCTTACCACTCGGATGCTCGGGCACAATATAGAGGATTGCATTACCTTCAAGACTTGGCTCTACGACAATCTTCGAAAAGGGAACATAACGATTCCAAAGGAATACATGAAGGAACCCCAGAAAGGCGGTTCCGTCAATGTTATTTCAACGGATCCTATTGTTCCTATAGATCCCTACACGACGAATGATGGATGGAGTACCGCTTGGACGAAGTCATCGAAGAAGATTTTGGATCGCATCCAAACCGCTTCAGTGCGTGCTTCGATTCAAAGTTCGAAACCTGTTAAGCCGGCGCTATCGCTTGCGATTGAAGAACCAACCCAGGAAGAGAAGATCGTAGAAAAGAAGGAGATCGTAGAAGAAGAAAAGACCAAGGCTCTTAAGGCTAGACTAGGGGTTGCTTATCCTAGGATGGTTGTTTCCAATTCGGGGGAAAAATTCCTCGAACCTCTGACTCTGTATGATTATTTGCTCGCTCCGGCGGGATCTTATAATGATAAGAGTTATGGCGTTGGCTATGTTTTGACAGTTTCTAACGATTACACAACTAACGACAACCAACCTAATCCGGATCTCGATTCCGATACAAATAACAATTCTCAAATCATACACAACCTCGAAAATCACGATGACAAAGAAGACATTCACCAAGAAGGCTACGAAAGTTCAACAAGCAATGAATCTATTTATGAATTTCGAGGAGCTCCAATCACAATAGAGTTAGAGCTTTCAGATTCCGAAGCGACTCCAGAAGAACCTGTCATGCCAATTCAAAAAGAGACACCAGTAAACTCAGTACTGCATTCGAAGAAATCACGAAGTCAACTTAAGGAGCGGAAGGGTTCTACCTCCGAGAATGGGTCCAAAAGATAAAGGAAAGCGGTGGTTATTCGAGAAGAATCAACCCCAGCAGAAGAATCGCCCATTCGAGAAGAAATTGAAACACATGGTAACAAAGTGGACTATAACGTGCTAGCCCATCTTAGGAAACTACCGACCAAACCGAGCATCTACGATGCTCTCATCTTATCAAAAGAGATGAGGGAAGCTCGATCAAGGCCTTACTTGATCCGCAGATTTGTTTAGCTCGGATGGCCGGAGATTCCTTAGACGAGGTTTGCTCGTTAAAGGAACAACGAGGTGTTACCTTCACGAGACAGCTGATCTATTACTTGGGATGACCGATCACAACCGACCGTTGTACATTTCGGCTACAATCGGAAAGTTTACGCTCTCCGCAGTATTGGTGGATCCGAAGCGTCAATCAACATAATGAATCTTCGAACGTTAGCATACTTGGAAATTGATGCTCGTGAGCTTGAAGCGGACAAGATGTTACTAAGAGGATTCAACCAGAAAGGAGAAAGAGCCCTCGGATCAATAACGCTGTTGATGAAGACCGTTGATTTAGCAAAGACAACCGCAAAATTCCATATAGTTGATTCTGAAACATCGTTCAACGCACTACTGGGCCGACCGTGGATACATGAGAACAGGATGGTACCGTTGTCTCTGCATCAGTGCATAAAATACTATGATGGAGGAGAACAGTGCATTAAAGGTGACTTGCAACCTTTCTCCATACATGAAATTGGAATTCATGAAGATGCAGCCTACTACGCTCCTCCAAAGAAAATAATCTTCTCCAGAAATACCATGCCAAATGAAGCAAAAGAAGTTCAAGAAGACGAAGAACCTGAAGTTCTAGTCCAACAGTCACTCACCACTCCCTTACGGCGAGATGGTGAAGGTTTCTTTACAACTTGCACCCGAGGTCGAGGCCGGGGACGAGGTCGTGGCAGAAACATTGGGACAAGTTGGACGAAAAGCCGGTAATCAACGTGAATTGGGAGAACAGCTCTGAAGAAGATGAAGAAATCAAGAAAGAAGCAGCTACAATAAACCAGAAAAAACCACAATTCAAGATCTCCCTCGAAGATGAAAAGAATGAAGAATAAAAATCAATGTACGAGAAGATTAACTACCATGTACACACTATGACCCTGACCCCGATCCAGTCTAATAAGATCGAGGGTATGGTGGTCAAGGAAGTGCATGGCGGTGGTGCTAAACCAATCAAATTTTACCGTGGTACTCTTCTTCCAATAATGAAAAAGATGTACAATTTGAAGATGTCACTTCTTCCAAATTAATGGAATTACCTTTTGAGTGGTACTCTCCCTGTGTTCAAAATTTAATTCAACGTGGTGTCCTACCTCGACAATGGACAAAGGGTCAGTCACAACATTTTGAAAGACTATGGAACAATGCCGGTCAGCCTCCCAATTCAAAACATGGTCTCTGATTCGGCACGATAGGTTCGACTGACGATACGAATTTTGCTTGGTTGTCACTTGCAAGCCTAATAAAGATCGCTTGGAAGCTTCGAGAGGACCTCAAAGATCTACCAATCGGAGATGCTCCACCGAGATTCGAAGAAGAAATCAAATCTACAATAGACGAGTTAATGGAAGTTAACTTAGGTACTAGCGAAAAGCCTAGACCAACCTTTGTTAGCTCCTTACTCAATAAAGAAAATTCCGAGAAAATGATCAAGCTATTAATAGAATTCAAGGACTGTTTTGCTTGGAGTTACGACGAAATGCCGTGATTAGCTCCGTAAGTCGCAGTTCACAAGTTAGGAGTAGATCCTACTTCTGTTCTAGTCAGACAAGCTCCCAGAAGAAAGCGTTTAGAAATTGAGCAACAAGTAATAGCCGAAGTTAAGAAGCTAATCGACGCTAAATTTGTCCGTGAAGAACAATACCCTACTTGGTTAGCCAACGTGGTACCAATTAGAAAGAAAAATGGTCAAATCGAATCGCGTAGACTTCGAGGATTTAAATAAAGCATGTCCAAAGGATGAATTTCCACCGCCAATCCCGTAACCGATGATCGACATTGCTTCAACACATGAAATATTTTCATTCATGGATGGATCATCAGGATACAACCAGATAAAGATGGCACCAGAAGACTAAAAGCTCACAGCTTTCAGAACGCCGATTCGAGTGTATTGCTACACAGTAATGCCATTCGGACTAAAGAGCGCAGGAGCAACATATCAAAGGGCAATGACAAAGATTTTTGATGATCTCATTCACAACCAAGTTGAGTGCTACGTGGATGATGTGGTCATCAAAAGCAAACTGAAGGCAAATCACCTGTATGATTTGAGAATTGTTTTCGAGCGATTAAGGCGATACAACCTTAAGATGGATCCCTTAAAATGAGCCTTCGGCGTCACCTCCAGGAAATTCTTAGGATTTATTGTCCGACATCGCGGAATCGAAATTGATCCGGAAAAGATTAAAGCTATCTTAGAAATGCCGCCTCCCAAAACCTTAAAACAGCTACGATCCTTTCAGGGGAAGCTGGCATATCTTCGACGCTTTATTTCAAACTTGTCAGGTAGGTGTCAGCTCTTCTCGGCATTAGTTAAAAAGGACGCCAAATTCGTTTGTAAAGAGAAATGCCAACGGGCCTTCGAGGACATTAAGCAATACTTAATGACACCTCCTGTCTTAGCAGCCCCAGTCTCAGGTAGACCGTTGAAACTTTATACCGCGGCTCTAGAGGACTCCCTTGGAGCCCTGCTAGCCCAGGTCAATGATGAGGGAAAAGAGAATGCTCTTTATTACTTAAGCCGTCGTCTATTGCTGACGGAAGTAAAGTATTCTCCGATTGAGAAGCATTGTTTGGCCCTGATCTTCGCTGCACAGAAACTCAGGCATTACATGCTTTCTCATAAGATCAACGTCATTTCGAAAGTCAATCCGTTGCAATATTTAATGACCCGACCGACATTTTCTGGCAGACTTGCCAGGTGGTCGATGATACTATTGCAATTTGACATAACTTTCGTGCCTCTTCGTGCCGTAAAGGGACAAGTCCTAGCAGACTTCCTCGCAGCACACCCTTTGCCGGCAGAATCGCCTCTTAACGATGACTTGCCAGACGAACAAGTAATGAGTTTAGAAGACACCGATGATCGACGTTGGGAACTATACTTCGACGGAGCGTCCTCAGCACAGAAAGACAAAGAATCGCAAACAATAGTGACCGGTAAGGCAGGAATCAGACTAATTTTTATAACACCGGAGCGGGGGATGTTAAGATACTCCTACCACTTAACAGAGTCGTGCACAAACAACGAGGCAGAATACGAGGCCCTCATAACAGGACTAGAACTGACCGTTCAAATGGGAATAACGGATATCAACATCTACGGAGATTCTCACTTGATCATCCAACAGGTCGCCGGACAATACAGAGTTTTAAAGCCAAGACTCGAGCAATACTTTCAGTATGCCATGAAACTGTTGGAACAAATTCCGAATGTAACAATCTACAAGATCCCCAGAAGAGAAAATGCTCTTGTGGATGCGCTAGCTCGCCTTGCAAAAGAATTTGCCTGCTTACAAGATGAGTCAGTTGAAGTGTCGGCTCAAGGACGACGAGTCCTATCACGACTCGACATGGATATGATACATAAATCGAAAGAGCGAGAGGAATCGCATATGCAGCAGTGACAGAAAACACAGGAGATTGGCGTCAACCGCTAATAGACTACCTGCAAACAGGTAAATTACCATACGATAAGTCATTAGCCAATCAAATCAAGAAAAGAACTTTGTCTTACGCATTAATAAACAACACATTATACAGAAGGTCTTTTGATCAGATGTGGTTAAGGTGCCTGAACGGGTCCGAAGCTCGTGAAATTGTCAAAGAAGTGCATTCAGGACTTTGTGGCTCTCATCAGTCGGATCCGAAATTGAAAATGAAAATTAAAAGACTAGGGTACTACTGGCCCTCAATGATGACCGACTGTATGAAAGTTGCCAAGAGCTGTCACCAGTGCCAAGTACACGGAGTGGTTCTACACCAACCTCCAAATGTGCTACATCCGACAATTGCGTCGTGGCCATTTGAGTGTTGGGGCACGTATATAGTGGGTCCGATAGAACCGCCTTCTTCAAGAGGACATCGCTTCATCCTTGCAGCTATAGACTACTTTTCTAAATGGGCAGAAGCAGTTCCACTCAGAGAAGTAAAGGCACACCACGTGCTACAGTTTTTCAAAAATCAAGTTGTATACCGTTTCGGAGTACCGCGCGAATCATTTCAAATAATGGGTCCGCATTCAGAAGCACAAAAATCAACAATTTTGTCAGAAGACACGGGATCGATTGGCAATACTCAACGATCTACTACCCAAGAGCAAACGGCTTGGCCGAGGCTTTTAATAAAACTCTCGTTCAAATTTTAAAGAAAACCTTGGATGACAACAAGAGAAATTGGCATGAGAAGTTGTTAGAAGCCTTATGGGCCTACAGGACAACTTTCAAGACTCCTACTCAGTCTACGCCTTACACTTTAGTGTACGGGTCCGAGGCAGTTTTACCTTTGGAGGTTCAGCTTCCATCACTCAGGATTGCAGTTGTAAGTAAAATTACTACAGAAGAAAATGCCAGATTACGACTGGAAGAACTGGAAAGCCTGGAAGGGAAAAGACTTGCAGCACAACAAAATTTGGAACTGTACCAAGCTAAGATGATCCAGGCCCAAGATAAAATGGTCCGCCCAAGAACTTTCAAAGTTGGTGACTTAGTTCTTGTTCTCAGAAGACCTATTCTTGCACATCGCAAGATAGGAGGCAAATTTGAACCGACTTGGGAAGGGCCGTTTGTGGTCGAGGCAGTCTACTCAGGAGGCTCCTACCAACTTGTAAATTGCCAAGGAGAACGACAAATGCTTCCAATGAATGGACGGTATTTAAAGAAGTATTACGCAACCTGATGTTTCGAAGGGTGGCCTCTAAAATAGAGTCTTATCCCTAGAAACACGGGTGAAGTAATCACTTTGTGACTGGGTCCGAACCCAAAAACATAAAAATGGATGACAAAAGAAAAATCATTAACAAAAAAATATGTGCTAAAAATGAAATATGTGAAATCATAATAATAAAGTTTTACCCTTCCTTTCAAATCAAATCTTTTTCCTGATCTTTCTTCATCTTTTCCTACTTTCCTTAAAAATTAAAATTAAAATAAGTGAATAAGAATCTTCAGTGATAAATATTTTCTTAATGTTCTTGTTCTTAGAACGTACCCCCGATCCTTTCCTTGTCTTCTTCACAGGGAAATGTCAAACGGGCGGTTGGTCCTAAACTTTAAAAATGGCGTGAGTCTCGCACTCGATGAAAAGAGGGTGAAGGATGGAGCAGTGATAGAAATTGATTCTGACTTCACACCAGCCAGCCTACAAGTACGAAGAAAATGATCGGGTCCCAGTGGACCGAGAAGAGCTTCATAGCCGGACGAGTGATGAAGATGGGTGGCCCAAGCCACCAATCCAGCAATAAGAAAAGAAAGACAAACACCGAGGAAAGCAAGAAAATCAAGTCTGTAGGTGCCACGGCAGAGGGCAGGCTTGTCAGGGCAGTGCCCGCAGAAGTTCAAGGGGTAAGGAGAGCTACTCTCACTGCTACCCAAAGAAGGAATAAGAATCGCCGTATCCGCAAGATGTTGACTAAACTAGCAGCAGATCAACACGAGGAAACAACCACCTTCGCCGACACACACATTTCAAAGATACCGGTTCATCAGGAACCTGAAAAGAGGGAACAAGCTCCGAGAACAACAGAAAAGATAAGGGGAACTCTAAGAAGATCAGAAATAGAATCAGTGCCTCGACGCCGGACAGAGATACCATATCTGAAGAACCTTATTGCGGAAACAACCCCGGAGGATGTCCCAACAGAGACAATCCCCGAGGAGCCAAGGTATGTAGGAGAACGTGACGGGATTGAGCCATACATCCCGCAATACGTTACTAGGCCTCGTCACTTGCAGATCATCCCAGAATATGAACTAGAAAGAATGCAAAATGTTGAGAAGAAGACTTTCGAATACTTTGAAAGGATTAGAGGTAAAAGAATCAACATTTTGGAAGGCCTCGAGTTACACACAGGTGTATTCTCAGAGTACGAGCAACAGCAAATTGTGGATTGCATCTTAGAACTTCAGAAGATGGGTCGAGCAGGCCGTCGGAGAGAAAAGACTTATTCGGAACCCCGGAAATGGATGCCAGGGAAAGGAAGAGTCACAATACAATGCGGGTGTTGCTATAACTTCGCAGAGGACAGAAAAGGAAATCCACCAGGGATACTCCGTCACGGTGATGTGGATCCAATGCCGAGGATAATTAAAAGAATGGCGAAAAGAATGATAACGTGGAGGGTACGCCGACAGACTGCATACCCAACAGTTGCATCATCAACATTTATCAGAAGGGCGACTGCATACCTCCACACATAGACCACCATGACTTTGTCAGACCTTTCTGCATAGTTTCATTCGTCAACCAATACAATATCATGTTCGGATCTGACCTCCGGATAGCAGGCCCGGGCAAGTTCCGAGGGCCGGTGGAGATATCACTTCTGGTAGGTTCCGTCATGATATTACAAGGAAATGGAGCAGACATCGCAAAACATTGTATACCGGGAGTACCAGTGGAGCGGATCTCCGTCACTTTTAGAAGGATGGACGACAGAAAGGAACCTTACCACTTCCAGCCAGATCAAGAATTGGAGAGTCTCCGGCCCTACGAGCTGTGAGTTACATGGGAAATAGCACACCTCCAATGCACATCCATGTGGCATTCCTGCCAAGGATGGCTTGGAAGGTGATGTTATTGACCGTGTATCTCATTATTCAGACATGGATTTTTAACAGATACTTTTTGGATGGATCAACAAGAATCATACATAGTCCGTTTTGAGTCATGGATTGTATGAGAAATATTTCAGATCGAGTTGTATGATGTATCTTCAAAAAGATTGGAATGAAAGTGACCATGTCACATTTTGCCTTCACCTCTTTTTGTGCAAATTGACTGGGAAACGCCATTAGATTTAAATGAACTTTAAACAAACAACAGAAAAGAAAAGAGAAATAAATAAGAACATTTCTTAGAAATCCAAATATTCAAATGAACTTCAAATCCACATGAACACCAAATAAATTTCACGTGAACATCAAATAAATAACAAAAATAAAATTGGATCATTAAAGAACAAACAAAATGAAAATGAATCTCAAATGGAATTACAATCTCAATCTATCTCTTTCAAATCCTTCAGTTCTTCCTCAGATCAAAATCTACTTCAAACTACTTTGAAACCCTCTTTCGGGATGGTTCTTCCTCACGGAAAACTCACACTTCAAAATTTCAAAAAAATCCTACACCTTTTCGTCACATCGAAATCCTTTTGATTTTCTGTAATCTCCTTCCCCTCTTGTACGGAGATTGACTAGGTCTATTGACACGGAGCCACGAACTTGGTTCGGTTTGGTTCTGATGGCATGAGACTGGGTCCTTCTTCATACATTACAACTTCCGAGACTGGTACCTAAATTCCAGTTCTCACTTCGAGGTCGGTACCTAAATTCCGACTCTCATTCGAGATCGATACCTAAATTTTGATTCTCTTTCGAATTGATACCTAAATTTCAATTCTAAAATTTCGAGACTGGTACCTAAATTCCAGTTCTCATTTCGAGGTCGGTACCTAAATTTCGACTCTCATTCGAGATCGATACCTAAATTTCGATTCTCTTTCGAATTGATACCTAAATTTCAATTCTAAATCTCTGAGACTGGTACCTAAATTCCAGCTCTCATTTCGAGACTAGTACCTAAATTCTAGTTCTCATTCCGAGATCAGTACCTAAATTCTGATTCTCATCTTTTCAATCAACACTTAAACTCTGATTCTCACTCCGAGGCTGGTACCTAAATTCCAGTTCTCTTCGCAATCCCCAGGTTGAAACCCAGGTTTCAATTCTCATTTCAAATCCAAATTTCAAATTCAAAATTTCCTCAAAATGATTTTAAACCAAACTTCAATCTAAATTAAAACTCAAGCTAAAATCTAAACTCACACATCAAAGCTTGAACATGAAATGAAATGAAATCTAAATCGAATTCCCCAGATCATATGATTTGGATTTCACCTCCTTTTCCATTCCCGAGCGAGAGTTCAGGAACCTCCAGTCTTGGAGATATACCCGATACTCCCCAGCGGAAGTTCTTCTACTCTGTCCCAAGTTTATCATTTGGAAATCTGTGTTGGTTTTGTTGATCTCTTCGGTCAACGCCAATACGCGCGATGTGCTCCACCAGTACACCACACCTATTGGGGGTCCATTTGTTGACCTCATTTTTGATGAGGTCTTCTCTTCCCTCTTTAGTGTTTAGGATCTAGCCTTAGGCTTTTCCTTTGACTATCTTAGAGGACTAGAATTAGGACCCATCCCTTAGAAATTTAAACCACTTCTTGTCTCCCTGCAAACCCCACAAGCTTGATTGTAGACCCCTAATCACCTAGAGGGTTGAGGTCAAATGTGGAAGTTTAAAGGATGAGTTCCCTATAGGACTCTTTGGCCTTAGGACTACCTTGGGTGGCCTGGTCTAGTGAGGGTTGACTTGCACACTCACACTCTACACTCTTACACACACAATCCAAATCCTAAAACCACAACTATACCCAACTTGACTCCCTGACTCATGTAGGTAATTCATATGGATGGACCTTAACCCCTAAGCCCCTGGTTAAGAGGGTTAGGAACAACATAGTGAATGCCTCCAATGAGTCATCTCATGGCTCATATAGGCTTAATATGGCTTCATGGCTCAACCAAAGTGGTTCCATTCTACTCACATTCAATCAATCTTCATGTTTCCAAAATTTCAATTTTTGACCCCTGGGACCCCTACACCCATCAAACCTACCAAATGCCCTTAGAATTACCCAAAATTTGCAAAATCACCTAAATTGCCCAAAATTCCTCAGAATCAATCCTAAACATTTTCCCCCACTCAAATTGACCATCTCCAGCCAAAAATACCAAAATTTCTAAAAATACCCCCAATACCCTCCAAATTACCAAAATGCCCCTCTTGACCCAAAAATACAAAAATTCAGAAAATTCCCAGAAAATTCCAGAAAATCTCAAATATTCCCAATTTAATTTTGTCCAACAACACCATGGGCCAATTTTGTCAATTTACCCCACTTTTACCAAAACCCCCAATTTAGCCCATTTTAAACCCAAATGAACCCAATGTCAAACTAAATCACCCCAATTGACCTCAATTTTTAGTACAATTCAATTCTAAACTTCAATTCAATATCCCCAATATCAATCTAGACCAAATTCAAGCCCAATTTGTTTGGAATTTAAATCCAATTTCATTTTAAAAGCTTAAGGCCCAATTTTGACCCATGACCTAAACCTAGCTCAAACCAACCCAATTCAATCCCAATTTGACCCAAATTTTTTCTAAAACCTTTCTAGCATCCCCACAAACAAAACACTAACATGATTTGCCCAAAATTTGGACCCAAAACTTACTCAAATTCAACCCAAACTCAAAATTCCCTATATGGGCCTAAACCCAAACCTAAACCAAATGGGCCCAAATCCCAAAATCAAAACCCAACCAAAGTTGAAACCTATTTGTAACACCCCCATAAACATTTTTCAACATTAACTTTACATCAATTTCAACATTAGCCCAACCTTAGCCCAAATTAGTCCATTTTGACCCATTTTAACCCTACCACCAAGGGGACCCAAATTAGACCCAATCCAATTCCAAATCACCTCAAACTTGCTTCAAATCACTCATGAAACATCTCTAAACTAAACCCAATAATTATTTGGCCCAATCCTTCACAAAATTCCCATCCATAAATTTATTTTCAAGCCTAAAGCCCACTTTTTTTAAACCTTCCTAAAAGCCCATTCCTAACCAAACTCAAAAGCCCAAGCCCATCCTAAAGCCCACATTACAATCTCATCTCATCCTCACTTAATTAAAATCATTCCTAAGTCCTAAATCAGCAATCAAATCTTTCTAAACAAAGCCATATGACAAACCATCCAAATTTTACACCAAAATACCAAAATTCTTTAAACCCATTTCCATGAAACCAAGCCAACTTTTCCCAAGCCAAATATGAGCCATAAAGCCATTCTTAAGCCACATGCAAGCCATGTGAGTTGTTTACATGTGACCTTACCACATTGGGCAAAAGGAGGAGGTCCTTTAAGTACTTCCTAAAAGTCATTAACCTTACTCATGATTCCCCTTAACCCAAATTTAATCTAAATATTCTTTGATGGAGACTTCTCCACTTAAGACCAGCTGACCCAACTGATTCACCCAACCCAAAACCAGGTCATGGGGAGGTGAACCAAGCCCAAAATCATGGGTTGACCAATTTGAGCCCAAAATGAGCCCTTACCCCTTTACATTTCAAGCCATCAACTTTACACATGACAACCACCAATTGACTACACAAAACCCCAGCCCTGACTCACCTGAACCTGAGGGTGACCCTTGCCTGCCGGCCAGCCTCCTGGATCGCCGGAAAACACCACACCTGAGAGCTCCCATGTGAGCCAACATTAAAATTCTCCCTTGCTAAGTTTCCCCATGCCCAATAGTCACCATGGCTGTTCTTCTCCTCACCAGAGCAGCTGATCCCAACCCCTAACTCCCCCTTGGAGGCCCTCCAGTCACTCCTATTTAAACCCCACCTCTCTCGGCCATGGAGGAGGTGCTGAAACAAACCTACTGAAACTCTGCCAAAATTGTCCCAGACCACTCTCCACACTTAGAGCAATTGAGCTCCAGTGTCCATTTGCCCTAATCCCCATTAACAGAGCTCAATTTCAGAGTCCAAATTCCACCCAAAAACAGGACACTTCACTACAGTGAGCCAATCTCCAAATTGATTGGTCCTACACCTTCACCAGACCAAGAGGAGAAGTTCCCAGTGAAAGCCCCCTCTCCAGGCCACCCAGTTGCTCCAGCCTCCAAGCTTTGTGATCGGCTGTGGTCACTTTTGTACCTAGGTAATTCACCAGGCCAAGGGACTTCATCTGGAGCTTACTTGGACCTAATCGAACATGACACAACTCTCAGATCGAAGCTTCACTTCTCTGAGCAAAGGCATGAACTCACTCTTCCTCCTGAGCTTCTGGAGATTATCCATTTGACATGAATCAATTTCAATGCATGATCATCGTATAGATGTATTCGTCTCTTCAAGACGAATCCATAGAGCACAAGAACACAAAAATCTGTTAAGTATTGAGTGAGATCTTAGGGTTTTAGTGTGGACGGTCACGGGTTCACACCAATCGTAGACGATGACTGGGAGCCATTGGATCGCACGTGTATCGAGCGGACGGCTCAGATGGTGTCGGACCAGGAGACGGTACGTGAACCGCGGGCCCCGTGGCAGCTGAGTCGGATAGCGGCATCGAACCAGAAAGCGCCGCGTGGCTATTCGGAGATGCTAAGGATGATGCAGCGCCGATTCAGATAAATAGAAAAATAGGATTTTATGGATTTATTTAATTACCAGAACTTAGAAAATCCATAACTTTGTGTACAAAAATCCTAAAAATAAAATAAAAATATCCTCTTGCTCAGTAAACAGAGGAGAATAATGTGGAAAAGAAATCAAGTAATTTCATTGAGTATTTTATTTTTAATGATTTATTTACTCCCTGCATTGTTTTAATTCTCCATTTGCATAGGCAATTCACCATGGCATGAGACCATAGGGCTTTTGAAGCCTCTGAACTTGGGAACATTCCCTGAATTTTCCAAGGTCAGAGGCCATCCCTATGAGAAGTTATTGATTTTTCAATTGCATGTTACTGTTTTGAGTATTTTAATTCCAATAATTAGCATGTTGAAAAATAAATTCTAGGAAAATTTGGTGATGTTTCTTATGACCAGAGGAACCTAAGAAAAATAAGTTTTGAGTTAATTCTCTTGGAATAATCCTAATTGGACCAAACACCCAAAATTGAACTTTAATTAATTAGGGTTAACTATACATCAAATTGACTTGGAAATAATTCTCCACTATCCTTTAGGGTTAGGAGAGTCTCACATAAAAATTTGAAACTAATTGGACTTGATTTGATCCAGTAAATGGGTTGATTAAGCCCCATGAGTAAAATTAAACTTTAAAAATTCATAACTCACAAAATACTTTTCAAAAATTCACAAAAATGATTTTGGAGCTTCTCTGATATCAGAGGAACTTAAGAAAATTAAAATTGTAATTTTCTAAAAAAGTTGATTTTTATCATTATTTTAATATTTTTAATAATTAAAAAATAATAAAAATCATAAAAATATTAAAAATCACCAAAATGTAACATTTTGAATTCTAATTACTTAGGAACAAACCAAATATTTTTCTTAAGTCCCTAGGATGAGATATTGAATTTTAAAGGCTTAATGTATTTTTCTAATATTAAAAAATGTATTTTCCAACCTTTTCACTAAAAGAATTCTAATAAATCAAAGAAGAATCAGAAAAATACAAAATTTATTTCTTTGAACTCTTTAAGGTCAGAGAGATTTAAGAAAAATATAAAATCTATTTTTCAACTTTAATTTTATTTTAAAATAAATTAATACTCCAAAATTAAAAATAATTCTAATAAATAAAATATAATTCAAAAAATCACCAAAATTGGTTCAAATAGTCCTCTAGTCATTAGGAACACCCCATAAATTTCTTAAGGATAGAAACATTTCCTTGGTCATGTTATTGAATTTTCCTTGAAAACCCCCATTTTCCATGAAAAATAATTACATAAATAAATTAAATACAGAAAAATCACATTATCTCCTCTAATGTCTTAATTGACATGTGAGTAAAGTTGCATAAAAATTTCAAGTTCATTTGAGCTTAATTTAGTGAGTTATAAAATTATTAAACTTGAAGGGCAAAATGGTAATTAAAAAATTTTAACCTCTAATTAAAATTTTAGGATTAATTAAAAAGGGGAGGGAAAAATATTTGATTTTAAACTGATTTTGGATGATTGAAACTTAAATGATTAAGGGTAGAAATCTACTAATCATTTCAAAAATAATTAAAACAAAACTTTAATTAACTAATTAATTGAAATTTTGGAAGAATAATAGAAATTGAAATTATTAAAGTAGGGATATTATTAAGAAGATATTTATTCTTTAATTTAAAAAATCCCTAAACAAATCACTTCAATAATACTTAATTCTTAATTAAAAGTTGAAATAATAATTCAAATTAAAATTAAACTAAAATTAAATTAAAATTAAATTGAAATTAAATTAAATTAAACTAAAATTAAATTAAAATTAAATTGAAATTAAATTAAAATTAAATTAAATTAAATTAAAATTAAATTAAATTAAATCAAATCAAATTAAATTAAAATTAAATTAAATTAAAATTAAATCAAATTAAACTAAAATTAAATTAAATTAAAACTAAAACTAATTAAATTAAATTAAATTAAATTAAATTAAATTAAATTAAATTAAATTAAAATCATTTAACAACAAACCTAAATGAAATCATTAAGAATTAAATCAAAAATAACTTGAACACTATTCCAAACTTAAACTAACTTTTTATAATTAAGTCAAAATTAAAATTAAATCATTAAGTTTAAATCATTAAAATACTCAATAAGTTGATTTGCCCTTTTAAAGCTCTTATTATTATAACTCTTAAATGAGGCATCATGTGAAGTGCTACTTCATTTATAGGATATTCAAATGTCCTAGTTCGCTGAGCAAGAGAACGAAACTTAAATTCCTGGATGATTAATTCACTTATATAATTAAATTCTCTTGGACTTAAAACAATCCTAGAGGTATTGAAAAGATGTTTAAGACTCGTCTTAAGAACATCCTCAATATGATAGGATGTTTATAAGAACAATTGAATTTAATTGTTCTTGGGTGAAGAAAGTCATCCTTAAACCAAAACACAAGAACCTAGACGTCATAGGAGATGATTAGCTATAGGATTAGGACTTTGGTAGACAACCAAAACCTTTCCCTTAGCTTTACCTAGGTACTTGTTGAAATATTTAAATGCCTTAACATGTGTTTTAAGTGCGGCTTGGAATGACGGGAAGACCCTCCAGGTACGCTTTTATTTTTTTGCAATTTACTTTATTGCAATATTACTTACATGCACTGTACTTTACTTTCCTTGCATGATAAACAACTGTTGCATGAAAACCAAAACGTTTAGGATAGTCCCTGAACTGAAACTAAAACTAAATTAAAAGTCATTACAAGATAAAAATCACCGCCATAACATTTCAAAATATAAAACAACTCAAAATTTAATCACAAACAGAACAACAAAACTACAATTGTAACTAAATTAAAACGTCTCGTTGAATGATCGGGAATACCTCGGATGATGTAACCCACGTGTTGCTAACGGGATTTCCCACGGTTTAAATGAAAGTATGGAACTCATTCAGTTGAGTTTAGCAAATTCATCTGGACTAAGTGAATTCAATGAAAATAACGGTGCCGGAATGACGGAACCGTGGGATCTTAATCGGTTCTGTTTAAACAACTTTAAGATTTGTTTTAATTAAAATATTAAACACCTGGATTTTAAGATTTTCTCTAAACCAAAACACTTCTCTCATCTCCTGATTTATGACTTCTAAAACTAAACCTCTGCAACAATAAGGAGCTCGAAGCATGGTGGGCAGCACGGCCATCGTCATCAGCAAAACTCGGATCTACTTCAACAAAACTTTTCTTAGAATTAAACAACAAAGCCATAGGATTTCGAGGTAGTTTTCTTAGTGCAACATAAATCCTCAACTTTTCGTTAGGCATTAGTATAATCATATTATGCAAATTAAGCCCTAACCGGTCTTAGGATTCCGAGGTAGTTGTTTGGTACGACATAAACCCTCACATCTTCGAGGCTATTTGTATGATCATGTCATAAAAATATAAGTCCTAAATAATTAAAATTGACAGGATTACAACATTAAATAAACTCTCAAATTGAAGCCAAACCATAGGATAGTTTGGGAAGTTGCCAAGATTCTTCTTGGATCTTCAGCTTCTCCTACTTCTCTTCCTTTGGATTCTTAAAATAAACTGTTCCAAATTTGAGCTATTCCCTATTGAAATTTCCAAACTCCAACTGTTTGAAAACCTTAAACCTTGAAATTCTTGAGAGCAAAATCACAGATCATTATCGAGAGTTTTCTTAAGTGTTTTCGGACATTTAAGATGTAATTAACTATAGGGGCTTGCCCTTATAGGGAACTTTAAGAACCCAGGTAATATAAACCCTGCTTAATTTCTTTATATTAAGCAGGGGAACTTGTCGGCTTATAAAATTGGTTCGCGAGACCAAACGGACGTCACAAATCTTCTAGTTTATTTAATCGAGCCCCATCATCAAGCAGTGTGTCTATTCTTCGGGATAGATACACGGTTTGTGATGCGGTGCTCGTTTATATAAACTATTTGGGATGTGAGATCAGTTTGATTTCATATCTTAAAATTTTCAAATTTAAAATTATTTTCAAAATCAAATACTACTTTCTAAATTATATATATATTTAAATTAAATTTAAAATTTAAATTTCGTCGACAATTTCTGTAGGCGACCCCTTTTCAAAAGTACAACACTCAACCTAAAAATATGCCGACATTCGATCTCGCCGTCAGCGACATAGTTCATTTTGCTTGAATTTCTTCCTTTTTGATCCAAATTTGCTCCATTTCATGTTTTTTGCTTTCATCACTTATAAATCTTTGTTCCTGCAATAAAATAAAGAAAATACCTTTCTTTAAAGTGCAATTTCATAAAAAATAGGTATGAATTTCTTAACATATTTTTCTGTGATCAAAATCCCCCAAACTTAATTATTGCTTGTCCTCGAAGTAATTTTTGTACTAAATAAAAATAATGATTTACGTAATAGAACTTTTTCAATTCGGATATACTATGAATTAAATTTAAATAATACTATAGTAAAGTTAAATAGAAATATTTTCAAGTAATTAAATTAACTTTATAGATATAAGAATATTTAGTTATCAAATCTAAGATTTCTAGTTCGCTATTTATTTCAGGAAAGACTATATTTAAAAGAGTAATTTAATTAAGATATTTAGATGATAGGAAGTTCAAGAAAACATTATTTAGTAAAATACTAATCTATATATAAGTTTAGAAATATATTTGAGTTTTACCCTTTAGGTTGATTTCATTGAAGCCAATTTTTGATAAGGCATCTCCTCAAGCTTCTCCTCACTTATATTTTTCTTTTCTTTTCTTTTTCTTTTTTTTTTCTTCTTTTCGGATTGATTTTCAATCCTTCTCTTTTTCTTTTTCTTTTTCTTTTTCAAGTGAGGATTACTATATCTGGATAGCCTGTTAATAATTTTGAACTTCAACTTTCTCTTCTTAAATTTGAAACTTAAAATATTTCTTTGCTTATATATATTTCATAGCCTTTACTTCATTGAGTTTCAATCTCTTCTTTTTCATTTAAATACTTAAGAATTTCAATTTTAGAATATAGTTTCCCTTACTTTAAATAGTTTACTATATTCTTATTTCTTTTAATCAAATATCTTATTATATTAAATAATTGAATTACTAAAAACATTTTATTTAACTTTCTATAATAATTAAATAAAGTAATTCATGTTTATTGAATTGAAAAATTACTATAGAAAAATCATTTGATAATAATTTTTGAAAATAGAAATTGAGAACAATTTAATAATTAAATTTGTATTTTTCCTCCCCCAAACTGAAATTTTTCTATCTATTTCTAAATGGTAAAAAGGAAAATATACAATGAATCATACCTTTGAGCTTTAGGTATTTCTTTTCCTTCAAATTTTGCAGGCTTTTTCATTTATTTAAAGAACCTGTACTGTTAATATTTTCCCACATATATAATATTTAAAAGAAAGTGCTGGGATAGGAAATTTTTAATAAGTATAAACACAACAAATGAAAACTTAATCTATTACTACACATACAATCAATTAACCTACTTTAAATAAATTAAAACAATCTAAACATATTAAAAGTTCATAACTTTTAAAAACTTAAACAACACATTAAAAAAAAAAACTAACATCCTATCTAAAATAAAAATTACAAACTAACTTAACACACATAAAAAGTCTAACGTTATAGCATAAGCAAACAAACAAACACCCCAAATCCATAGTCCACAGAAAGTACAGAATAATTACATACAGAATAATAAAGTTTTCAAAATAACAATTAATCTAATCAAACTAAACAAAGTCTCTAATCTTCCGCATCAAAATCCCAGGCTATATCATCTCCCTGATCTCCAGAGTCGAGAAGGCCGAGCAGTCGGTACTGTGTGTAGCGAGGGCACTCAGGAAAGACAACATCTAAATCACCACTCCTATATCGACGTTCAGCCTCATAATATGAAATTTCATACTCTGAATGTCGCTGGAGATATTTGCTATCATAATCGTGTCTTCTTTCCAAGCCATCAATCTTGTGGTCTATATGCTCAAATCTTCTTTCCATATTCTCTCCAAATTGTTCAAAACTCTTTCTACTCAGGGTCAGCTCATTCATCAGATCTTGAAGGGTAGGAGTGGTGTACTGAGGGGGTTCATAACTAGTAGAGGGTATATCTCTACTTGAAGAAGGTACATAATCCCTTATCCCAGATCTCCATCCTTCATGGGATTCATATTTCTTTATATTAGCCTGAGTAATGGGTTTCATAGGTTCAACCCATTCCTCATCATCTCTTGCCTCTACCCCGGATAATTGGCGAGTGCATAGATAAGACCGGGATGTCCTAGTCCTCCTCCACTTTCATTTCTTGAGGTGGCTAATATATTCTTATAAATTACACTTCCCACATGAATGCTTTTTTGGTTCGAATACGAAATTCGGAACTGCTTCATCTCTTGTTACCTCACTATGGTGGTAGGTAGGTAACAAAGTAGAACAAATAAAATAGTGCCAGGCTTTTGATGTTGCATTTAACATTGAAAGAGGAAAATTTACCCTTTCCCGCTGCTTGATCTTCCAGACACCTTTCCCATCAGTGAGAAAGTCGATCACCTCTTCCAGTGGTCCTTCCATAGTTCCAAATGTATCATAATCACTGGTGTAGGTGTCTCGTACCTCGTAATAAGTATTTATCCTTACAGCGCTGAATTCCACAAAAAATCCTCTAACCTTTACTGGCGCATCTTCAGTTGAAGTCAAATTAGCATAAAACTCCTTAACTACTTCTACAACGGCTCTGTTGGTCACGAAACAGAAATTTTCCCATCCTCGTTCCTTAATGATTCGCTCAACTTCTCCTCCAGGACTTTTGAAAACTCGATCTTGAATGCATGTTCTGGCTTAAATATTGTGAAAATATCTTGATTGTGCCTTTGCATTCACAAAATGAGTTTCGTCGTAATCCAATCGTCGCTTTTGTCGTGGAGCCATTTTCGATCTGTGAAATTTGCAAAAATTTTAACTAAACTCCCAAATATTACTAAGAAGGCTTCCAACAACATCTAAAATCCATTTAAATCAATTTCCATGAATTTCTTCTAAGTATTTTCTCCACATTTCGAATTTTTTCAAAATTTCCCAATGTAGAAGAAATCCATGGTGAAAATCAAAAATTTTTGCATAGGAGTGAAGCTCTTACCAAGGGAAGATGAAATCCGGTGTCAAAAGTATTGAAATCGCCTCAAATCCAAGATTTCTCAAGCTCTAGGTCGGTTTTTTCAAAGTTTTGAGGAAGGGGATGATGAATAGTGTCAGTTGACTGGTCAAATATAGGTCTTTTCGCGATCTCGCTGTCGGCGAGATTTTTCTCGCCGTCAGCGAGCTAATTAATTTGACAAAGGCAAAAGTTTCGGGAAAAATCCGCCGTCGGCGAGCTCGTTCTCGCTGTCAGCGGGATTTCCCTCGCTGTCGGTGGGATAATTCTCGCCGTCGGCGAGATCCCAAAATTTTAAATTTTTGAAATTCGTCTATCATTTTCAACCTCAATTTTCCCTTAATCAATCTTTTGATCACTTAATTTAATAATTTAGTATGAAGATTAGATACTTATACTCACAAAAAGTTCACACAACACAAACAATATAATTTTATATTTGAAATCCATGAGACTTACAATCTTCACACTAGCAATTAACAACATACTTAACTTAAATGTCCAAATCCATAATACTCAGCATCGCAATCCACACCAAAACACTCTAAATGCTGAGACATAACAGTTACATATAATCTCATCAAATACGAGATGATCAAATCAAAGTTCGACTCATAATAAAACCTAAATCCAAATCAACACATATATACACAAATATATGACATAAAATAGAAATCTTTCCTACTCCTTGATGTCTGAACTATCATCCTCTCTGATATTCCCGATGCGACGCAGGTGCACAAATAAATTGTAGAAAGGCCTGAAAGGGAATTCTGCAGTAGATTCTTCATTAATCCACCCTTTCCGTCTCAGTAAATGAATAAAACTGGCCTCCAGATGTCCAGTATGATCAAAGTACTCCTTCATCCTCCAGTCAAAGTGATCAAACATATCAGAGATATTTTCGATCGAATTCATCACGTTATGCAACTCTTTCTCCAATCCTTTAATCTTTTTCAGAATGAAATTTGTTTTATTAGTAAGGGGCCTTGCTAAAGGATTGTTCTGTGATGCTTTATCAGAAATAATGGTAATCTCATCATTGTTATCCAAAGTTGGAAACATATCCGTAGGATCGAGTGGTTTCCATGGCAAAAGTACCTTTTCCCACGCCTCATATGAAACTTGGTACTGACTGCATAAAGCAAATATAGTCGATGGGTGTCCAAGTCCATGAACTAGCCCATGCACAATCAATCTCAATGCAGACTTTACTATAATTGATCCAACATCGATAGGTAGTCCATTTTGAATACAGTAATTTAATATAGCGCATTCCTTTGAAACCTTATTTACCCTCATAGTGGGTAATAATTTTGATGAGATGAAGAAATGCCAATGCTTCGAGACAGGGTTAAGAAGTGATGCAGAAAAACTGACATACCCGTCTTCGCGCAACTCCCAATCATCAGGTTCATCGGTCAGGTATCTATAAATCTCGTTCATATTGTATCTTGAAGGCACAAAGTTTGAATAATGACATACAGGGGTATTCTCTATAGAAAATAATTCATTTACCCTTGAAGGAGTAAATGTTACCCATCTTCCTCGGACGTAGACATTTCCATTGTTGATCTCATGTAGATTAGAGTAAAACTCTTTAACTACAGGAATAACTACAGCGGATGTCGTATAGCAAAATACTTCCCAATGTCGCTGTGCGATCATTTCTTCAATTTTTGTGGTGGAATTCTCTACTCCTCTGTTGACAAATCCCCTTTCTTTAATAAGTCGCTTCTTCATCAAGACTTTGTTGAAGATACGCTGTGCCTCCGAACTGACGAATTTTCTTCGGTTAAAAACTCTAGTTTTTGTGGTTTCTAAGAGTTTGGTGGCCATTTTGGATTGAAAGGAATGGTCTCTAGTCGTTTCTAAGGAAGAAAACAGTGTAAAAATGAATTTGGGATGGTTTTCTACAAAGAAATGGCTTAGAACCGTCCAAAACCGCACGAAAATTCTTAAGAAACCAAATTTTCAACTGCCTCGCCGTCGGCGGGAAGTTTCTCGCCGTCGGCGAGCTAGTTATAAAACTGAAATGTTATAAGGCGCCGATCTCGCTGTCGGCCGAAGTCGACCTCGCCGTCGGCGAGATTTCGTAAAATTGCCCAATTTCGCTTTAATTCGAATATTTTCTGATCTCATCATATAGGTTCGAAGTTGTGATGATTTTAATTTAAAAATTTCAGTAGTAAGATTTGTTTAAATATTATAGACTCACTAATTTGTAGTTAATTAAAAATAAAAGACTACTATGGGTTGCCTCCCATAAAGCGCTTGGTTTAACGTCGTCAGCCCGACCTAATTTCAGTTAGTAATCAGGTTGACTAAGCATTAAAACCTCTTTAAAATTTGGTCTTCTACCTTCGAAATACGGTTTTAATCTATGTCCGTTTACCTTAAATCTATGTCCTGATTTTGGATCTTCAATTTCTATAGTTCCATATGAAAATATTTGAGTTATGGTGAAAGGTCCTAACCATCGAGATGTCAACTTCCCAGGAAATAATTTCAATCTAGTATTATATAGCAAAACCTCTTGTCCTGGTTCAAAATTTCTCTGATTAATCTTTTGATCATGCCATAATTTCATATTTTCTTTATAAATCCTATCATTATCATATGATTCATTCCTTAATTCTTCTAATTCATTTAATTGCAACAATCTCTTCTCACTAGCTTCTTTCATATTATAATTAAATTCTTTAATCGCCCAATATACTTTATGTTCTAATTCAACTGGTAAGTGACATGTTTTTCCATATATAAGCTCGTAAGGAGTCATTCCAATCGGAGTTTTATAAGCGATCCTGTATGCCCATAATGCGATTGTCTAGTCTTATAGTCCAGTCCAATCTATTAGGGTTTACGTACTTTTCTAAAATACGCTTAATCTCTCGATTAAAAACTTCGACTAATCCACTAGTTTGTGGATGATAAGCGATTGATATCTTATGAATAATATTATATTTTTCTACTATTTTGTGAATATATTTATTTCTAAAATGAGTTCCTCCGTCGATGATAATCACTCTCGCATTCCAAATCTAGTAAAAATATTTTTCATTAAAAATTTTGAAACACTTTTAGCATCACACCTAGGTAAAGCTTGCGCTTCGATCCATTTGGAAACATAATCAACAGCTACTAATATATATGAGTTTCCAAATGAAGGAATAAAAGGTCCCATGAAATCTAATCCCCAAACATCAAAAATTTCAAATTCTAATAAAAAATTCAGAGGCATTTCATTTCTTCTTGATATATTTCCTGCTCTTTGGCATTTATCGCAGGTTTTTATATATCTGTATACATCTCTAAATAGAGTAGGCCAGGTAGAATCCGTATCGTAGAGTTTTATACGCAGTTTTATCAGTCCTAAAATGTCCTCCAAAATCAGAATCATGACATTTTTGAATAATTGGTTTAGTTTCTTCATAAGGCACGCATCTTCTAATAATTAAATCCTTACATTGCTTATATAAGTATGATTCATCCCAAAAGTATGATTTAGTATCATGAATGAATTTTTTCTGTTGTTGCAAAGTTAACATAGGTGGTAAAATGTCACTTACAATATAATTTACTATATCAGCATACCAAGGTATTTTCCACTCATTTATATTATAAAGTTGTTCATCGGAAAAGCTGTCTAAAATTTCATTATCGATATCGGATAATTTATGATTTTCTAATCTTGATAAATGATCAGCAATTTGATTATCAGTTCCCTTTTTGTTAACAATCTCAAAATCAAATTCTTGCATTAATAATATCCATCTAATTAATTTTGGTTTAGAATCTTTCTTTTGCATTATATACTTAATAGCAGAGTGATCAGTATGCACAATACATTTAGTTCCTATTAGATAATGCTGAAATTTATTAAAAGCATATACAACTGCTAATAATTCTTTTTCACTAACTGTATAATTTATTTCAGCATCATTTAGAGTTTCACTGGCATAATATATAACTTTGAAAATCTTATCATATCTTTGCCCAAGAACTGCTCCTATAGCATAATCACTAGCATCACACATAAGCTCAAATGGTTTCTCCCAATAAGGTGAAACTATTATAGGTGCTGTAATTAATTTATCTTTTAATAATTTGAAAGCATTCGACCATTCGATTGTAAATTCAAATTTCTTGTCCTTTTCAAGAAGTTGGCATAGAGGTTTAGTAATTTTTGAAAAATCTTTTATATAACGTCTGTAGAATCCAGCATGTCCAAGAAAACTTCTTACCCCTTTCACCGTAGTTGGAGGTGGTAATTTGGCTATAACTTGAATTTTTGTAGGGTTTACTTCCATGCCCTTTTCCGAAATTTTATGCCCTAATACAATGCCGCCTGTAACCATAAATTGACATTTTTCCCAATTAAGAACTAAATTAGTTTTCTCACATACTTCAAATACTTTTTCAAGATGATTTAAGAATGTGTCAAATGTTGTTTCAAATACAAAGAAATCATCCATAAATACTTCTATTCCATTGTCAATTAACTTACTAAATATAGACATCATACATCTCTGGAATGTTGCAGGTGCATTACATAATCCAAAAGGCATCCTTCGAAAAGCGAAAGTTCCATAAGGACTAGTAAATGTAGTTTTCTCTTGATCCTCAGGAGCAATTTGTATTTGATGATAACCGGTGTATCCATCTAAGAAACAAAAATACTTATGTCCAGCTAATCTATCTAACATCTGGTCTAGAAATGGTAAAGGGAAGTGATCTTTCCTGGTGGCTGTGTTTAATTTTCTATAATCAATACATATTCGCCATCCAGTAACTTGTCATATAGTGGATAAGATCATTATTTTCATTAGCTTTTACGGTCACTCCTCCTTTCTTAGGCACACGGTGAATTGGGCTTACCCAAGCATCGTCGAAATAGGATATATAATACCATTATCTAACCATTTTAAAATTTCCTTCTTGACTACTTCTTTCATTATCGGGTTTAATCTCCTTTGGGGATCTACTTTAGGCTTATGTTCATTATCTAAAATAATTTCGCATACGGATTGAAGGACTAATTCCTTCAATATCTGCTAAAGTCCAACCAAAAATTTTCTTATATTTTTTTAATGTATTTAAAAGTTTTTGTTCTTGAGATTCATTTAATTCAGATGAAATAATAACTGGTAGAGTTGAAGAATTACCTAAGTAAGCATATTTCAAATGATTAGGTAACATTTTTAACTCAAGTTCAGGAGGTTTAATAATCGATGAAACTATATTTTTTTTAGAGTTTTCTGTATTATCCAAAAATTTAAATTTCTCTTGAATATAATCTAGTTCTTCATTTATATCGGCTTTTTCAATTAATTCGGTATTTTCTTTTTCTAATTTTTCTTCATAATATTCCTTAAAATGTTTTTTTTGTAAATGATCAAGTACTTCCATTCGAAAACACTCATCATCTTTTTCTAGCAGCGAGATATTTCATTGATTTAGCAATATTAAAAGTTACTTTTTGGTCATTTACTCTCATAGTTAATTCTCCTTTCTGAACATCAATCATAGCTTTCCCAGTGGCTAAAAATGGTCTTCCTAAATTGATAGGAATTTCTTTATCTTCTTCCATATCTAAAACAATAAAATCTACAAGAAAGATAAATTTATCCACTTTTACTAAAACATCTTCAATAACTCCCTTAGGATATGTAACAGAACGATCAGCTAACTGAAGGGTTAATGAAGTAGGTGAAATTTCTCCCAATCCTAATATCTTAAAAATTGATAGAGGCATTAGATTGATGCTTGCTCCTAAGTCACACAAAGCTTTTCCATAGAATTTTTCTCCAATAGCGCAGGGTATAGTGAAACTACCAGGATCTTTTAATTTTTCAGGAAGCTTTTTCTGAATAATAGCACTACACTCTTCACAAAGTGCGACCGTTTCATTATCGATAAATTTTCTTTTTTTATTTAGAATATCTTTCATGAATTTTACATAGTTTGGCATCTGTTCTAAAGCTTCTACGAAAGGAATATTTATTGTTAATTTCTTTAGAATTTCAAGGAATTTAGCAAACTTGTTTATCTTTTTTATGTTGAATTAGTCGTTGAGGAAATGGTGGTGGAGGTTTTTCAACGAAATTTTCATTGGTATTAAAGGATTTTCTATGTTTGGATCTTGTTGATTCTTTTCCTTTTCGATTTCCACTTCCTCTTTTTGACTTTCAAGTTCTTTCTGAATTCGAGGTTCTAATTCTTTTCAACTTCGTAATTGTATCGCTTTAATTTGTTCATTTCCTTTATCTTTGGGATTTATTTCCACATTACTAGGGAATGTTCCAGGTATTCTATTATTAAGCGCGGTAGCGATATGTCCAAGTTGAGTTTCAATATTTTTAATAGCTGTTCCTTGATTTTGTAATTGATTTCCTTGTATTTGTAATTGATTTCCTTGATTTTGTAATTGATTTCCTTGATTTTGTAAATGTTGACCCATATTTAATATTAATTCTTCTATAGATAATTTCTTATCTTTAAATTGTGGGTTATTATTATTAAATCCAGGTGGATAATTAGGTTTATAATTAGAATTTCCTTGATTAAAGGGATTTCCTATTGGTTGTGTTATGTTGTTCAACCATGGTTGATTAGTTGTATTATTATTCCAATTAAAATTAGGATGATTTTTCCATCCAGGATTATAGTAATTTGCATAAGGATTATTTGGTCCATTATTAATAGCATTTATAGTTTCATAATGAGATTGGGATTCTATAAGTTGTCCAGATGAGTTTTCTTCTAATATAGTTGGAGAGTAATTCATTCCAAAATGATCTAATTTTTTAGATATAGCAGCGATTTGCGAAGCTAACATAGATATTGCATCATTTTCATGAATACTGGCTATCTTTTTCGGATTCATTCTATCAGCAGACCATTGAAAATTATTGGTAGCCATTTCTTTGATTAGTGCATAGGCTTCATTAATTGGTTTTGACATTGATGATCCTCCAAAGAAGAACATCGATGATTGATCTTAAAGATCCTACTAATCCATTATAGAAAGTTTGAATAATTAACCTAATCCGGTAATGCATGATGTCGGCATTTCCTAAGAAGTTCTTTAAATCTCTCTCGGGCTTCATATATTGATTCTCCATCAAATCGACTAAAAGAAGTTATATCATTTCTAAGCTTAGCAGTTTTAGATGGTGGAAAATATTTGGATAGAAATTTTTGTGATAACTTTCCCCAAGTTTTAATAGATCCAGGTGCTAACGAATTTAACCACATTTTAGCCTTATCCCTTAAAGAAAAAGGAAAAAGTCTAAGTCTAATAGCATCGTTAGATACTCCTTCATATTTGAAAGTAACACATAGTTCTAAAAAATAAGCAAGATGTAAATTAGGACCTTCGATAGGTGAACCACTAAATTGATTGTTTTGTACCATTTGGATAATTGCGGGTTTAAGTTCGAATGAGTTAGCGACTACATCAGGGTTTTGAATAGTTAAATGAATTTCATCTAATGTAGGGTTGGCATAATCTCTTAATGGTCTATGTTGATTGATATTTTCATTTTCAGGAATATTTGCCATTTGTGTTAAATTTATAATTTCTCTTTTTTGTTTTCTAATTCTTTTAATTGTACGCTCTAATTCTGAATCGTAAGGTATTAAATTTTCGTTTCCAAATTTTTGCATAAAATTTTATAAAATAAATTTTAAAATAGTCCGTTACTCTAGTAAATAATTTCTTTACCTCCCCGGCAACAGCGCCAAAAACTTGACCACTTTTTGTATGTTTGCAATTTATGTTAATAGCAACGGCACCAAAAACTTGATCCCGCTTTAATATATATATATTTAATTTTATGATGGAATGTATATTGTGGATTCTACGCAAGTATACGTATCGTATCAAGTAATACAGGCTCTAGTGAAGTCTCGGTTATCGATCCCACAGGGAAGTTTTTAACAGATTTGTATCAGCTAAATTTAAAGGAATTACTTACTAATATAGTATACGGAAATTTAAAATAATTAACTAAAGCAAACTAAAGTAACTAATGCCTTAAATAAAGTTGATTTAAAAAATTTCAGAAAAAGTATCCTTCTCCTTGTTTTTAGAAATTAACTGAAAGATGAATTCAAATAGAATTTTTTATTGTATTGTGACAAATAGGAGCATTCCTATTCTTTACCCTTTGGTCGAGTGCAAAGAACATTGACTAATCCTATGTTTGATTACGAATCTGCGGCTAAGCTCGGGAGGATACTGGCTGCCACTTCGAGCTCCCACGTTCCCTCACTCGAGGGCTAACATCTACACTTCGACTCTCGAAACAATAGGACCAAATTGAATATTTTAGTCTGTCACACTAAAATGTTCAATTCTACGTCTGATAAATAATATTTCCCTATTTATTTTCATCCTCCTTCCAAGGCTTTTGACTTCCCTGAATATTGGATGTAATCTTTACTATAGTTGATAATTCAACATATTTTAACAATTCAATGGGCCAGATTGAAAGTAAATTATGTTTTAAGTAAAAATTATCAAAATTTATTTTAATATTTTAGGCACTTCTATTTTATTTCATCAATTCACATAATTTCATAAACAAGGAGAAATACTAAGAAAACTACTCAGAATGCATGGGAATTAAATAAAGCATGGATTTCATTTAAAGTTAACAACAATAAACAAAGATACTTATCTTAATTTCCTCCCCAAGCAGACTCCTTGAAGTTCCTTTGACTTTTCCTTCCAGTACAGCACACTTCTAAACTCACTAATTACGCTCTAAAACTCTTAAAATAAACACCAAGTAGACACTAATACTCTCTAAATAAACACACACATAAATAGACACCAAAAAGAGACACACTAGACATACAAATTCGTCCTCTATTTATAGAGGTAGACAAAGGTCCAAGTGGTACTTAAGCACCTCTTCAAAAAAGCGTCCAGGTTCAATGTATCTGACATTTTGAACAATCTCGCCGTCGGCGAGAAACGACCTCGCCTTCGGCGGGGCTTCTAGAAGGTCTCCAAATCGCGCGATCTCGCTGTCGGCGGGCTCGGGCTCGCTGTCGGCGAGGTAGTTATAAATCCTTCAGAAATTTTCTTAATAATCTCGTCGTCGGCGGGTTCGATCTCGCCGTCAGCGATATAGTTCATTTTGCATGAATTTCTTCCTTTTTGATCCAAATTTGCTCCATTTCATGCTTTTTGCTTTCATCACTTATAAATCTTCTTTCCTGCAATAAAATAAAGAAAATACCTTTCTTTAAAATGCAATTTCATAAAAAATAGGTATGAATTTTTTAACATATTTTTCTGTGATCATGAGGCCTCAATCAAAGATGCTCTGCATGTTCGTTGGAGTTCTAGAAGCCTACAGATTCAGCCCCTGGTCGTGGCGAATTACCTAGAACCAACTTCTTCCAAGTCCGATTTGGAGCTCTAGCCGATAGAACAGATGGGTAACCTGGTGATGGGGCTTTCACTGGGGTGCTTCTTCTCTTGGTGTGGGGATGGTGTGGGTGCATGTAATTTGGTTTTGGTTGAGTTTCCAGGAGTGTCCTGTTTCTGGCTCAATTTTGGGCTGAGAAATTAGACTCGGGTAAGGGATTTGAGAGCTGGAGAATGGTGCAGATCACCTTCTCCTGGCTGGGGCTTGGCCTGGGAGCAATTTGGGAGAGATTCGTGAGGAAATTTTTAGCACCTTACACTCAGTCGTGAGGAAGGAGTTTTATAGCCATGGCCGAAGAGGGGAGCTCAGGGCCAGGCAATGAGTGCCCTGGGCCGCTTAGGGTGAGGGCTGAGCTGGGCAGGTGGCTGGTGAGGGGATAGCTCACTGGCATTGCCCAATTTTGTGTTTTTAGCTCAAAGGGGGATGCTCTGGCGTGCCTACTCCAGTGGCTGGGGTGGCTGGCAAGGACTGGGCAGACGGCTGGCAGGCTGAGGAGGAATGGGAGAGGAGTTTAGAGCAATTAATTTTGGCAGTGAGGTTACTTAAGGGAGATTTGGAGATGGGACTTAGCCTTAGCCAAGTGGCTAGACCCAATGGTCTAAAGGGGTGGACCATTAGTCCATGGCTCATGGGGCTTGGGTTGGTTCAGGTCAAACCCACCCTAGGAGGTTTAGGGTTGGCTGCCATGGAGTTGGTTTGGTCCAATTCAACTTGGTTTGGTTCAACTTAAGCCATATGTTCAAATGTGTTGATTTGGGTTTAGGCTTAGCTAACTTGAGTTTGGGTTTCATTGGGATCAAATTGATTGATCAAAATGTTCTAAATGATTATCACAAAGCTTATGGAAGAGGTTTGAAGTGAATTGGAATTGATTTGGGAGTGAATTTGATGGATTTTGGTGGTTTTATTAACTTAGGTCACCATGGGTTAAGTTGGATTTAGGTTTGGTTAGAGCTTGGCTAGGGCCCAATTAATGGTTCAAATTGATGCAAGTAATTGCCATGAAAGGTTTTGGATAGAAATTGAGTGGAAATTTTGGGTTTAGGGGATTCAATTTGGAGGTTTTAGGTCATGTGGCAATTTTAGGACAAATTTGGGGATTTTGGCAAGTTTAAAGATTGGGTGGATTTTAATTTAACTTGGGGGCAAATTGATGTTGTATTTTGTTTATGGAGTTGTTAGGAAGAGTTTAGAAGTTGGTTTGGGGAAAATTGAGTGGCTTTAGGTCAACTTAGGGTGAATTGGGTCATAGGGCCAAAATTGGGGGTTTTGGATTAACGTTGAAATTGAATTCAAATGTGGGTCAATATGGTCTTGGATTTGATTTATATTGGTATTGGAGATGTTGAATTGAAGTTTAGAATTCAAATTGGGCAAGATTGGGGTCAATTGGGTCAAGATTGGGTTTAATTTGGGCACTTTTGGGTTAAATGGGCCAAATTGGGGCTTTTGATGTGCTAAATTGATAAAATTGGGGTATGTGATAGTTGAAGAAAATGAAATTCAGAATATTTGGGATATTTTAGAATTATTTTGGGAATTTTTGGAATTTCTAGAATTTTAGGCTAAGAGGGGTATTTAGGGTATATGGAGGTTATTTGGAGTGTATTGGGGTGTTTTGGTGGATTTAAGAGGTGGGAACTGTTTCAAAATGATTTTGAGGAATTTTGGGAATTTTGGGTAATTTTTGGGGAATTTTTTGGGAGTTTTGGATGATTTGGTGGTTATAGGGGCATTTTAGGTAATTTTGGGTAAGTTTAGGAACCGGGGGTCAAAATTTGGAATTTGGGAAAAATGAAGAGGGCTTCAAATAGAGAAGGATGGAACCATTTTTTGTGGAGTCAAGATTTAGTAGAAGTGGTTTGAGATGGAATCAGGGTTTATGAGCATGAGCCATGGACCTTGGCCAAGTCCAATCACCTTGGGACCAAGTCTAGCCAAATGGTAACCACTTTATGATCCTTCATATATTGACCCTAGCAACTTAATCAAAGACTAGTGGTTATGGTTCAATCATGTGAGTTTCATAAAGGGTAGAAAGAGAAGGGTTAAAAGTTTGGGTCAAATGGCTTAGGGGTGTGTGTGTGTGCATGAGAAGCCCAAGTCACTCAAGGTTACCCTAAGTCCAAACATTCATATGGGAACTTAACCAAAGAAAAATGTATTGAGAAATTCATACCAATATTATATTAATTTTTGATGAAATTGCACTTTAAAGAAAGGTATTTTCTATGTTTTATTGCAGGTATGAAGATTTATAGGAAATGGAGCAAAAAGATGGAAAAAGGAGCGAATCTGGAACGAAAAAGACTAAAAGAGATGAAAATTGAACTAGCTCACCGACGGTGAGGAATAGGCCACCGACGGCGTGTTTTTCCCTAGAGCATTTGAATATATTATAAAGGAGCCCGCCGACAGCGAGCCTGAGCAGTTAGCCTACGTTCTAGAAGCCCGCCGACGGCGAGAAGGTCGGTTCAAGCAAAATACATTGAATCTGGACGCTTTTGAAGTGGTGCTTAAGCAACCATTGGAAATCTTTCTTCCTCTTTAAATAGAGATGATTTTAGGCTGAATGTGTGTCTTGTGTGTGCTTTTTTTTGGTATCTTCTAGGTGTCTTCTTTGTATCCTTGGTGTGCCATTAATTAGTGTATTTAATGTGTGAGTGTGTTCTAGAGAGTATATTAGTGAGTTTAATTGAGTGTGTTGTACAAAAAGGAAAAGTCAGAGGAACTTCAAGGAGTCTGCTTGGGGAGAAAATTCGAGATAAGTTTTGTTTATTGTTTTATAACTTTAATTTTATATGAAATCCAAGCTTTGTGTTATTCTTCCTATGCATTCTGAGTAGTTTTCTCTGTCTTTCTCCTAGTTTTTGAGATTTTGTAAAATGGAAAATTGAATTAGTTGTGCCTAAAATTTTAGATAAATATTGTGATAATCTTTTACTTGAATCTTAATTTACTTTCAATTTAGCCAATTGAACTGTTAAAATACGTTGATTTTACAACTAAAGTAAAGATTACATCTAAAATTCAGGGAAAGCAAAGGCCTTGAAAAGTAGGTGCAAATAAATAGGGAAATATTATTATCGGGCGTAGAATTGGATTTTTTAGAGTGACAGACTAAAATCTTCAATTCGGTCCTATCGTTTGGGTGCTAAAGTGTAGATGTTAGCCCTGAGGCGAGGGGAACGTGGGAGCTCCGAAGTGAGAGCCGGTATCCTCCCAGCCTAGCCGCAGATTCAGTAACCAAACATAGGATTAGTCAATATTCTTTATGCCTGGACCAAAGGGTAAAGAATAGGATGCTCCTATTTGGGACAATATAATTCGAACTAATTTGACTATCCTTTCACTTAATTCTTTTAAACAAGGGGAAAGATACTTTTCTAAATTGCAATCTTCCATTCAAAAATAGAGCTTAGTATAAGTGTTCTTTATTTCCGTATACTAGATCGTAATTGCATATGCTAAAAATTAGTTCATAATCTCTAATTTCTCTGTGGGATCGATATCCAGGACTCCATTAGAGCCCTGTATTAATTGAACGATACATATACTTGCGTTGATAAAAAGGGTAATTTTTTATTTATTGAATATTATTTTTGTACTGATTAAACATTCATATAGTTGTTGTACGCTTTCGCCACCACACCACCCCCTGGATCAGAACTTACTATTGGTTTTCCACATGGTGGTTTTAACCTTCCAAGGTGATTTAGAGGTTTATAACCATCCAATTGGGGTCCAAGAGGAGTTAGGAAGTGACTGAAAATTTCTAAATGGTAGGTTCCAATTCTAGTCCTCTAGGATAGTCCAGGAGAAGTCCTATGACTAGATCTTAAGGACTAAGAGAAAGACCAGACCTCTCCAAAAATGAGGTCAACAAATGACGATGTAATAATGCATCCCATATGCGATATTATGACACCCTTCAAAAAACGGTGTAACAAAGCACCTCACATTTGGTGTAACGATGCACCTTAATGATGGTATAGCAATGCACCACACATGTAGTGCAACGACACTTCTCAAAAATGGTATAAGAATGCACCCCACATAGAGCTCAATGTCACCTCTCTAAGATTGTGCAACAATGCACCCAAATACAGTGCAATGACACACCTCAAGTACAATGTAACAACGTACCTCACATATAGTGCAATGATGCATCCAGAAGACTGTGTAAAAATGCACCTTCAAGACGTGATTTTCTTCAGACTCCTGATGTTCTCTGCTTGCAGCCCACCACTACAACTTATGTGACTAAACATGATCCACGTGGTCCATAGTTCGTGCAACCCTTGAGCCCAACCACTACAGCAGATGGATGACATCACAATTCACCACTACAGCATACACAACGAAATATGACTTTCATGGTCCACAACTCATACAACTCACGACTCCACTTTGTGTGGCATACAATTGTAAGCACAACTCATCATTATGGCCTATATGACCAACTATGGCCTACGTGGTCCATCATATGTAGAGCTCCCGACTCCAACTCCCGTAGGTGACAGACGTCATCACGGCTAAGGGTGTAAATCGAGCTTGAGCGAGTTGATCAGGGTCAGCTCATGTTCGACTGGTTAAAGAATACCACTATTTATGTTTGACTCGTTTATAATCAATCCCAAAAAATTTATTCGTGTTTGGCTCGTTTGCTTATTGAGCCAAACATGAACTGTTAACGAACAACAAGTCAATTTGACAACCTTAATTATGCAGCCGTAGGTTTTTAAGTGTAGGGGGGAGATTTAATTTTATTATTTATATTAAAATATTTATTTAAATAAAATTTAATATATTTTTATTCTACTCTCAATTAATAATTTTAGTATATTATAAATTTTTGTATCCCTTTAGTCAATTAAGTTATTTAAAAATAATACTCATCAATTATATATATAATTGACTATTGTCTCGATAACAATCGACTTGAACTTTTGCATTCTGATATTACTGATAAATACATTCATTACAACCAAACTATAGCTATTATAGACGAACTATTAGTGAGCATTTACAATGATCAACTTTGCAATATGGTTTTTCTTAATTCAAGAAAAGAGTGAACGTGTAGTTACAATCGATAGTGAATTATTTCAATTGGGCTAACTTCCATGGATTTTTTTCCATTTTTAGGAATTTTCATGTAAACATTTGATGTGTCTTTACATATTTACTTCTTTTCTAATATTGGGGCGTGTGCTGGAATCTCATACAATATTATGACCCTAAATAATCACTCTACCACTATAAACCTTCCAGCACGCATTAGTAATATATTCTAATAAATGTAAAGAAATTAAACTCTAATATCAGTTATTTAATATATTAGAGTTATTTAGTTATTATTTTTAATATCATTTGCATAAAAAATAAATTTAATTAATATTTGTGATTTTTATTATATTTATAATTGATTAAATAGCATTAATCATCAATTTATGTACATAGAATATTTAAACTCGAATTTAAATGTTTAAAATAAAGCAATATTATTACACACACCTTTCTTATACATGTCATCTAAAAATTTAAAGGGTTAAGTTTAGGGGCTTGGTATTTGAACTAATAGTAATTGAGAGGTATTTATGTAAATGTGTTAGATAAGGAAACGTCTGATATCAATTTTTAAGTCCACTTTCCACAATGGTTTTGATAAATGACTCTTTAAACCAAAAGGGTTCTCTCACGGCGGAGCAGCAACTTCTTGCGGGCTTAGCAATCTGGATGGCTGTTAATATGAAGTTTTTAATTACGATTTTGATTTACTGAGTGACTGGATGGAGGGATTAAAGTTTATGCAGTTATGGAAAAATATGTCTTAACGGAGTCCACTGTGCTTCCGCCTTCTGCCATATGTAATAAATACATATTAAAGAGAACAAAAAATGCTAGATAAAAATAAAATGATATTTTTTCTTAATCATGAAATGTACAAAGATTAATTGCCATCATATTTAAACATGATTCATTAATTACGTATTTTCATGGAAACTGTAATTGGCACCCTAATAATAAATAAGTAAATCCGACAAAATAAACAAAGAAAAATTGGGTGCTTCCACTCTCCTATAAATACCATCCGAGTATTACCAGACCTGTTAGAAGAAGAAGAAGACGAAGCACTGCCCCAACCATGGCTTGCTCTCTCTCTTCCTTCGCAATCTCTCTTCTTATTCTTTCAACAACATGCTTCCTTCCTCTATGCGTATACGGCAAGGAAGGCTTCTCCATAGACCTCATTCACCGCGACTCGACCATATCACCGCTATCCGACCCTGACTCCACACCCCCCTCCAGACTCAAAGCCGCGGCGGACCGCTCTTTTATGCGCGCAGCATACTTTCGTCAATCCATGCAAAATATTCACTCTCCTTCCCCATCTGACGCCAACAAATTAAACTCTGAAATCCGCCCAGATAGTTTTGAGTATTTAATGAGGTTCTACGTCGGATCTCCGGCGATTCTCGTTCTCGCCATCGCAGACACAGGCAGTGACCTCATTTGGATCCAGTGCAAGCCCTATAAAAATTGTTTCAAACAAACAAACCCTGATATATTCGATCCGAAGGCCTCCTCCACCTACAAAAAGATTACCTGCGATGTTGACATATGTTCGGTGCTGTCACACAACAGCTGCGGCTACAACCATGAATGCGCGTACAATTACAATTACGGGGATGGGTCCTCCGTGAGTGGCTTACTCGCATCTGAGACTTTGAGCTTAGACTCCATTGGTGGACGTCGAGTTCCCATACCCTCGACTATCTTCGGATGTACCCATCATAGCAATGGCACATTCATCGACAATGGGGCTGGCCTCGTCGGTCTTGGTGGAGGCCGGTTGTCTCTCATCAGGCAGCTCGGCTCCGGCAATGACAGCAAATTCTCCTACTGTCTGCCCTCTTCCGACAAGTTCTCTGCCACGAGCAGACTAAATTTTGGTTCTAACGTCTTTGTCTATGGCTCTAATTCTGTTACCACGCCACTAATCCCGGGCTCTCCTGAAACGTTCTACTTCCTCAGCCTCGTCAAGATAAGCGTGGAAGGACAGGGATCCATCCGTGTGAAGCCAACAGTGGCGGCTGCTGTCAATCAGGGCAACATAATCATTGACTCTGGGACAACACTCACTTTCATTGATGATGAGACGTTGAAGTCCCTCGAACAGAAAGTTGCGAGCAGTGTCTGTTTTCCACGTGTGGAAGATCCTATCAAAGTGTTCAGTCTCTGCTTTGATGTGTTCGGTGCAGGAGACGAAGCCAAGCTCCCAGCCATTACGTTTCACTTCTCCGGTGGTGCGCCGGTTGTTCTGCCTATAGCCAATTCGTTCTTGAAAGTTGATAATAGCACAGTGTGCTTAGGTTTTATATCCAGCGAAGGCATTGGAGTTAATATATTTGGTAATATCGCGCAACAAAACTTCCATATTGGTTACGATCTCAAGCGCATGTTGTTCACCATAGCGCCAGCGGATTGTGCAAAATCGTGAAGATAATATATTAATATGAACGCCGGATTAATTGGGCTTTGATATTGCATTTGGCTCAATTGTAATTTGGTTTCATATTTCTCTCTTGATAATAAGGTAATTGGTTGTTTTTTTAGAAGTTACATGTAATTTTTATATTTTTTCATACAAATTTAAAAATGATATGTAGTTGTCATGTTGAAAATGATGCCTTTTTTTTTATTTAATGGTGCTTTTGCAACTTTGCTTTTAACTCTTTTGAGGCAATACGTATGAACAAGTAATAATGATCATTTAATTCATTGTAAAATTATTCTTTGTAGAAAAAATAACTAGATTCAAGACGCAGAGAGCTAAACGATGGGCATTGATTATCTTCTAAACTAAAATGGAAGAAGCATTAAGCAGGATAAAAAAAAATACTTTGCAACTAATGTTTTTCTTTCCAGATGTATGCTAGACGTTCGTTTCACCATTGCTTGCTTCGTAACTTCTAGAAATTTTTATAATAAGCTGGTTCTACAACTAAAGCCGACTTTGAGAAAAGTTCCTTTAAAAACTACATTACAGACTGTTGCAACCTATCCGCAATTCAATACAGGGAGAAATGCCATTGAGATGGGAAAATTTTCTGAAAATTTGAATATCCAAATGGAGCATTTCGTTTGGTCAACTTTTTGTAGAATGGAAATGAGGCATAATGCCTGTTCAAATAAATCCTAAATATGTTAATATGTAGTGACTATAAAAAATCACTTGTTAAATTTTTAAATATAAAATAATTATAATATTCATAATAGTATTACAATTTTTTTTCCTTTATATTAATTTTAAAACTAATGCGTTTCGGAAAGTCTGCGGTGGTAGAGTGGTTATTTTTGGCTTCTTAGTATTAAACGAAAAACCCAACACATACTCAATTAATTAAAGAGAAATATGTAGGAGGAGCGACCACCTTTTTTTTAAAACACCCTTGAAAAAGGAACAAACCGCGAGGCATAGCCTAGATGAACTAATCCACTGTGAATGGTGACTATAGAGGTTCACCCTTTTCCTAAATTAGGAATGATGGAGTTACGAAGTTAATCATTGCATATGTACAATCTTAGTTCATCGATAGTGGTCATAGTTTGGTGGTAATAATGATATTTCTTAATGATAACAGACTGCAAGAGTCGTAGTTGATTGTTATGGAGGCAGTAATCCGATGTGAAGGTTGTGGATTGGCAGTTAGCACTAACTTGTCAAATTTGATGTAGCGGAAAGCCATGGTAGTTGTCTGCTACATGAGCCACATGTGGTTGTCTTAGGAGCATGAGTTAGCCATAGAAGACATTGCAGGAAGCTATAGAAGATGGTGGGTATTTTTATTATGGCAACAATAGACCTTGAAAGAATTCTATCAAAATGATTAGATACAACATTTGAAGAATACCATACTATTCAGAAGGATAAAAATATCACATTAAAATGGATCTATTCATTCGGATGTTAAAAATTTTCATGATTTATGGATCCGTAGAATCGAGATTTTTCCCTCACATCACGAGAGTAACATACACTTTATTTTATTTTGGGGTATGCTATCCTATGAGGGTCTCCGTCATAGTCAAATTACGTCTTATGAATTACTCCTGAGAACACTTTCAATTAAAGTTATGCCTTATATCTCTTATTTATTAGTGAATTTCTGTGAGATGGTAGATGTTTGAAGACATAGATAGAAGCATAGGCTTGGATAAAGGCTGACTTCACTTGAGTAGCTCAAGTTTGTTAAGTTAATTTCCATTTAAAATTTTATTTTGCATTAAATTTCTATTTAAATTTTTTTTTTGAATTTCTAAAAGGGTGTTTAGAGTTTTAAATCTTGATTTGATGAAAAGTTTTGAGCCTTGTTAAGTTGATTTGTTAAAGTTATTAAAGTGGATCCAAGTTGATTTAATAAATTGGTTTGAGAATTATTGAAGTTTATTTTTAAAGTTTTAGATATTTTCTTTGATTTGTTGGAAGTGATTAAAGTTTGTTAAGTTTAATTTCAAAGTTAATTGTTACAGTTATTTAAGACTTGTTGAATTTTCGGTTGATTTATAACTTTTAAAAAGTTTATTAAGATTTGTTACAATTCATTTATGTCTATCAAGATCTATAAATTCATTAAGTTTATGAAAATTTATTATGGCTGAAATTTAATTAAGTCTGTTGTATAACTAAATTTCATTTATGTTTATTAGAGATTATTAAAGGTTTATAAGTTTATTATGACTTATTATTCATGCTTAAAGTTGATTAAAGTTAATTTAATTAACAATTTGATTAAATTTTAAAGTTTCATTATTCTTAAGTTTGAGCCCAACACTTGAATTTAAAACGACGACATAAGACTTGAATTTGGAATTTGGGTTTGTGGAACGTATTTGGAATTGATTCAATATTTGGTTAAATTGGATTTGTTTTGAATATGTTTGGAGTGAAATAGGGCTTAATTTGAATCAAATTCGAATTGAGTTTGAAATTGATTTGGATGAGTTTGAGCTGATTTGATTCAGATAGAACCAAGTTAAGACAGATCCTACACTAAAGGTTATGAAAGAGTAGAAGATTTCTAGATGGAGATGAAGCCCAACCAAAATATCTCTACAAAGTAGGCTTATTGTGGACTGACCTAGATTTGGGAGTAACGCACATGGTCAAGATGCCCATGTCTTTCCATTGTCCTGAGTACATTAATATCCTTAAGACTATTAACTAATAAAATAACAGGAAGTCTCTCTTTGTCATAGTAATGACATAAGGTAAAAATTTCTATTATAAAATAGTTTTGTACTATCTTTGTTAATAATCCACCGGCGTAGGTCATTTGTTTTATATGTCCTAGTCTTTAATTCTATATATTGGGTACCGAGTAAACTAATCTATGCTTCTAGATTAGACTATTCTAGGGTGTGTGTGGGCCTATGTTTTTATCTACATTTGTTATCCTAGGGTCTACAATTTGAAGCTATCATAGGGTCTGGTTGTAAAAATTTAAAGTAGGTAAATTTTAAGTTATTTCAGGAGTTCACTATTTAAAGACTGATTTGCTTGATACCTAAATTTGCAATTATTGTACAAATCAAACTTTTTTTAAAGTATTCCAGTTTAGTTCCCTTAGGGCATTGTTTGGTATAAAAAAATCACAGTTCTTCTAAAGTTTGATTTCAATTTGTCCTTGTTCCTCATTCCTAAGGTTTTTAACATGCGTGATATAAGACTTTATATTGGAAAATATTGAACTTAAACTTTTTTAATTCTATACTTTCCATAGAATATAATCATTCATTTTTCATTAGAAAGATTTTATCTTTCATGGAAAAAGGATTTTCGAAAAAGGACAATCTTATGAAGAGAAAAGGACATGAGGGATGTGAATTCACTTTAACATGAAACATCCAATTTAAAATGTCTCATGACCTATACACTCATAAGCCAATGTTAGAGAACTCATATGTTTCCAGGGAGAAACAATATTCATTCTGTTAAACATTCAAGCTATAGAGTATATAAATCTTGCTGAAGCTTAGCGTCTGAGAGCTTGACAAGCTTATAAATCATTTTATTTTATAGCTCAAGTGGGCTTAAAAAATATCTTTGGAAAAGAAATTCTTTTTTATTTGATTTAAGTTTTAATTTTAATAAGGTTTTAAATTTTTTAGAATAGTGTTTGAAGAACATTTAATTTTTTGAAAAATACTTGTAGAGTTTTAAGAAATTTTTTGGTTTACAGAAAAACCCTTTAGAGTTTGAAAAAATTAAGAGCTACAAAGAGAGAGCATTAGGGGTCAGGAAAAGTCACTATCTTATAGGTGCATTTTCACACTGTCTTCAATATGTGTCGTTGAATTCTATTCAAGATGCATTTTTACATCGTCATCAAAGTGTGTTGTTTAACCATATATGGGGTGCATTGTTACATAATGCTCTCGGTAGGCATCCTTACACTATATTCGTGGTGCATTGCTACACCGTATGTAGGGTGCTTCACCATCTGTAATGTACATTATGATTTCACAATGCAAATCATGAATTCATAGGGGATTTCGCTGTAAGGAGTCTGTGACAGCTGATGATAGTTGATGGTGGTCAGCAGGTGGTGGTTGAAGTTGGCCAGTGGTGCTTTGAGTTGGCCAGCGCACTGCAACCAGAGGTGTAGGAGGTGGTGGGGACCAAAGTTAGCCGAAGGGCAGCATCTCCAAAAATTAGCCAATGGGTGGTGGTGGCCAAAGATACCAGAGGTGGAGACAATCAAAGTTGGCCTGTGGAGATTATTTTCTAATATATGAAAATGCCCTAAATACAGAGAAAAAAATAGTTTTATATCAAAGATCTCGTGATAACTCTTTGCAACAACAACTTACAAACCTCATACTCAAGATACCGTGTCTTTCTCTAAACTCTTAAAATCTTATTCTTACGTTTTATGCTGACAAATGATGTCTTTGATGTAATAGTAAACCCAGAAGAAAGTTGCAACCACGATTTTTATGGACAGTTAACGTTATTACAGTTCTCCACTACGGCTTACGTGGTCAGCTGCTATTATTTTAGCCCTTCAATATGGTCTTTATATTCAACTAATGCTCTTGTAGCTACCTGCTAATACCTACGTGGCCAACAACTATCATTATAGCTTCTCACTATGGTCATTGTGACAAACTGATGCTTCTGAAGCTACAAACTACGACATATGTGGCCAACTAATAGGTACTATAACGTTCAGCAAAGGCCTTTATGACAAGCTGATGTTATTACAATCACCATCTACAATAGTTATGAGGGACTACTGCATTTTTAGAAATCAACTACGACCTGTGCGACTCGCTTTCCCGATTATCGTTGAGAATTATAGTTGGCTAGAATGTGTGACTACTGTTATATGTTTTTACTTATAAATTTTATAATTTTATCTTTCTTAATTCAGGAGAATGAGTAAACCAATATACTTACAATCACATAGTAGATTACTTTAACTGGTTTAAGCGTCACGATTTTTTCTTATTCCAGAGTTTTTTCACATAAAAAGGTTAATTTCTTTTATCCGTGTGTTGGATCTTAATAAAATGCTGAGACATTAAATTTTTACTATAATGTCGCAAATCTTCGGACATAAACAATCAAAATAATTATGAATATTTGTTTTACTAATTATAAATAATATATTACAGCACTAATATTACGAAATTTAATCTAATTAGTGAGTAATTTATAATTTAATTTGGATTAATAAAATTATATAATTTTGGATAAATTTCAATGTTGTAAGACATCATTAATTAATGTAATAATATAATTACTTTAATGAAGTTAAAAAAATAAAAGCTATTATTATTATTATTATTATTATTATTATTATTATTATTATTATTATTATCAATAGTCAAATAGTTATCAAATAAGTTTATTAAATCTAAAAATAATTTAACTTTTATTTTTATTTTACACCTAACGTTATATTTACTACTATTAAAGTTACTATATTCTTTTGTAGTTCAGTTATTATTTTATTAATTAATAATATTATAACTATATTTTTATTACTATTAGCAACATTATTATTATTATTATTATAAAAAATAATAATAATGATCTTATTATCTCTATGAATAATTTCAATTATTTGGTACTGAAATATTTCGTTAAAAATTTTTAAACATTAATTATTATTATTATTATTATTATTATTAGTCTTATTTTTACTATTATTACTATCATCTCTTTCTAATTTTGTTATTATTCTTTCTAATAATATTATTACTATTAATATGAATAGTACGTTTATTATCATAAAAAAATATTAAATTTAACCTTTTTTATTAGTTTATTACTTTTATTTACAAGTTGATAACGCTTGAATTTTATTATTTAATATGTTTACTACCATTACTGCTAAAAAAATTAATATTGATACGTCATCAATAAATTCCGATCTTCTGACATGAATCTTAAGGTAAGTCTTTTTGTTGTAAACGTTCAAATGTCAATTAAATCTATTAGGAATCCAATTTAAGCAAACATATATTCGAACTAACTGACTCGACTGATGACCTCAAGGATACCAGAATTGGTCCAATCCAAGTAAAATCAAACCTAGATCAAGCCTTTAAAAAACTTTTGGAAGCTTTCAAGGCATAATTGGAAGATCAAAAGGATTCTAAAATTGACAAGTTCCTAGTCAAATCAAGCATCTCGGCAAGACATATCAAACAAGCCTAAAACTGCTGACTTATGACATCATTAAGGAACTTAGATGTTCATGAAACTCCCTCCAATTAAGGGAATTTCCTTGGGTCGTATGCTAAGCGATTTGAATTCTTTCCTTATTTGTAAAGTGGCATCTACCAGACCCTATAAATGAAGCCTTTTCCCTTTTGAGAGAAGAGGGAACATTGAGCCAAAAAAAGGCTGAAGCTTGGAGGAGGAGCGAAATTCCGACCTCGCTTGTACACTGCACTGCAGATCCGATGAATTCCTCCCACTCCTGCAACCACCGACCAATGTCAACCACCTTTAGCCTCCCTTAACTCATTGCAAAATAAACCCCTTATGAAATCGTGACGTGGATTGCGAAATCCTGACATAGATTGTAGAGTAACAAGAAAACTTGCAGAATAATGAACCCTACATACCATGTAATGATACTTCTTGAAGGTGTAAAAATGCACCCCCAAAATTGTGCAAATGTCGGTCACTAAAATAGAAAATGTCAGTCGTCGGAATAGGAATCCCTCCGCTAACTTTAAAATATATTTAATTATAATATATATATATATATATATATATATATATATACATACATACATACATATATATTTTCTTTCAAAGGTTTACGCCTTTAGTTCACAGTCTCTCGAGATAAAATGGCCGAAAAGCCTAGGGTTTTTGTTTTTTTGGATGACCTAAGCAGTTCCGCTGCTAGAGACCAGAGAAAGTGATACGAAATGAGTCAGAGCCTTGGAATTCCTGTGAAGCTTCTGCACGAGGCGGCCAGACACGTGGTGACGGTGGAGCTTAAGAACGGTGAGCTCAACAGAGGAAACATGATCGAGTGTGAAGAAAATTAGAACTGCCAACTCGAAAACATCACGTACACAGCCAAGGATGGCAAAGTGTCACAACTTGAACATGTTTTCATCCGAGGAAGTAAAGTAAGATTTATGGTCATACCTGATATGCTAAAGAATGCCCCATTGTTCAAGTGTTTGGATGCAAGAATCAGGGAAAAAGGGTCTTCTCTTGGTGTTGGGTGTGGCCGTGCAGTCGCTATGCAAGCAAGAGCTCAAGCTGCTGGTAGAGCTGCACTTGACCGAGCTGCCCCTCCTCCGGTCAGGAGATAATCAAACTTTCCTCTATGTATTTTTTACTATCAAACTTTTAATATCCCGAAAGTTGAAATTTCTTATTAAGTTATTTTGATAGATTTTATTTTTCCGATCTAAATGTTTTGAATATGATGTGTCCTGAATATTTTTCTTAATATATATATATATATATATATATATATATATAATTTTGAAAAGTAAAATTTTATTTTTGAAAATATGAAATCAAACTGATCTCATATATGTGATAGTTTAAATAAAAGAGCACAACATTGCAAGCAATGTATCTATCTTGAAGAACATACACATTACTTGATGATGAGGCTCTTTTAAATAAACTAAATAATCCACGACATTCGTTTAGTCTGCGAACCATTTATATTGATCGACAAGTTCCTCTACCTAATATGAAAGATCAGATAGGGTTTATATTATCCTAGGTTCTTAAAGTTTCCTATAAGGGAAAACCACTATAGTAATTATATTTTAAGCGACCAAAGTCGCCTAAGAAAACTCTCAATTTAGATCAGAAAATAGAGTTTTCATCAACTCAAAAGTTTTAGGATTTTCAAGGTTGGACATAGGAAATATCAAATGGGAAAGGTGCAAATGGGAACAATTATTGTGGAATCCAATGGAAGAAAGAGATAGGGGATTTTATGGATCCTAAGGAGAACCCTGGTGACTTCCCAAACTATCCTATTGTTTGTCTTCCATTTTGAGGAATACTATTTAATGTTTCATCCTGCCAATTTTATTATTTAGGGCTTACATCTGTATGATACCAATCATACAAATAGCCTGAAAGATCGGAATTTATGATGACAAGCTCAGAATCTTAAGATGAGTTAAGGCTTATATTGGATAGTGTGAAAAGTCATAAGGGATCAATGGAGGATTTATGTCGCACTAGGAAAACAATCTTGAAGTCCTACGACTTATTGTTTATTTCTAAGGAATGATTTGCTGTTGTAGATCCATTTTACTATTGTAGGCTTGTTTGCTCTCTCGAAGATGTTATTCTACATGTCCTCGTCGTGCTTCCCATGGTGCATGCTCTAAGCTTCTTGTTGCAGAGGGTTCCAAGTTTGAAGTGTAAAGTTCAAGAGGTTCAAAGAAGTTCCAAGATGATTAAGGTGTATATGGCAGGTTTTGTTGTTGTAATTGTTATTTAAAAGTCTTATGGGTGATATTTAAGTTGATTAAGTGATACTGGTTAGGATCCCACGTTTCCCTCATTCTTGCACCACTATTTTCTTTGGATTCGCTTATTTCAAATGAATTGTTAAATTCATCCAGACTGGGGAAATCTCGTTAGCGCCATAGGTTACCTCCTCCGATGGATTTGCAATCATCTAAAGAGGGTGTATTAAATTTAGTTCATTTTTTTCTTTGTTTTGAAAATGTTTTCAAATTTTGAAAAGAAGTTTTTTTGTCTTGAGTTTTGTTTTGAATGTCAATTTCTGTTTTGGTTTTGTTTTTGCATGCAAAGTGAAGTAAATTGTGGAAAATAAAAACTACTGGAAAGTAAAGCGTAGTAAAGTAAAATGCTGTAAATAAACTGTAAAAAGTGTACCTGGTCATCTTCTCGCACTCCAGCCTAAAAGATTAGTTTTTGTAATATATATATATATATATATATATATATATATATATATATATATATATATATATATATATATATTAATTTTTCATGAAACGTAAATTAATTGCCATAAAGGAAAGCTGGAATAAGCAGTTCAAGATGTATGCCTACCGAGTCCTAAACATAACCTGGTGGGTTCCTATTCATTTATTTAAAAGAAGATTTTTGTGAGTAAAGACATAATGGGTTCAGTTGTCCTCCAAGATATCCAAAAGACTATAAAGTAGTGCGGGGCATAACCCTACACCTTTTAAGATCCTTTGGAATGTCTCGAGTTCTTCTGAACTTATTATGTTGTTGAATCATTCATCCATTATAGTTTGATGGATATATTTTAACCTTGTGGTCAATGAACCCTGATGTTTTAATCATTCTTATGAGTGGGGTATTATCACTTGATGTTTTATTTATGAATTATTTGAGTGAAGACCCTTAAGGGCAAAGTTATTTTTTAAGAAATTTAGCCAATTTAAACTTAGCGTTGGGCTAGTAGTGTTTTCAAACTATTTGTAATTAGTTGTATTATCTTTTCTAAGCCTAATTAAAAAAACTTGGATTTAAGCCTAGTCCACTGCTAAGCCCTTAAGATTTCAAGGGTAGCTTTGTAACTTTAAGGACATTACTTAGGGTGATGTTAATCTTTATTGAAAGATAATATCATTGTTTAACCATTGATTTTGGATTTTTGAATTAGTTAACTATGGTTTTCCAAAATCAAACCCCTCACCTTAGGATCACGCAGTTTAATTATCTTTCAAACTATAATAATTTAGGAAATTACAAACTTACCCTTGTTAATAAAAGTAAGGAATTGCTTTCTACCTCTTAATCTCTTGTGTTTCAATCAGCTAGGAAAGTCAATTATGATCACACATTATCTATCTCCCTTATGATTTAAACTAAATACTAATTAGGGCATAAATCTTCATAATTATCATTTTGCCCCTTAAGGCCTTATCACTTCATAATTCTTTAAATTCAACTCAAATTATTTTAAAATTTTGATGTTACAACACTCATGGGTCAGTTAAAATATCAGAGGAGCAAATGTAATTTTTTTATTTTTATTTTATTTTAGAATTATTTTTAATGCAAAAATAGGTATTCTTCAAGTTAATTCATTAACTTATCAAAAGTATTCTATCTGTCCTTAGTAAAATTAATAGAGGATCACCTAGGTCAAAGGACCAATTGGACCACTTTTCATGATTTTATTAATTTTATTTTAATTATTATAATTATTTGTTTGTTTTGAGCAACAATTAAATAAAAAAATTATTTAAGTTCAAAATTAGGTTTTTTATATTTTTCTTAATCTCTTTGAGCTCAGAAAACTTAGAGAAGCAAACTTCATATTTTTGTGATTTTTATTTTATTTATTTTAATTATATTAGTGCACAATGTGGGAAAATTCATTTTTAAGATTTTAAAAATTCATAACGGTTTGTAGAAAATTAGGAAAAATATTCTAATTGTACCTAGGTAATAAGGAAACAACTTAGAATATTTTAATGTACTTTTAAATTTTTGTGATTTTTATGATTTTTAATTATTTTTAATTATTTAAAATTTAAAATATGTCTTAAAAATCAAATATTTATTTTAACTTTAATTTCATTTTTCTTAAGTTCCTCTGGTCACAAGGAGCTCCCAAAACCATTTTTATAATTTTATTTATTACATTCTATTAATTATAATTATTTTAATGCAAAAATCTCATTTTACTTAAAAAATAAATTTGGTGATAAATATACCTCCAATGTTTCAATATTTTAGAGTGAGTTAATATGATCATTATTTATAGTGTGGGTTCAATTTTTTGATTTTTCTATTTATTATTTTATTATTTAATTTTTCTTAATTTTTAATGAGTTAAATACAAAAAATACCATTTTTAATTATTTAAATCTATTTTTATATTTTTCCTAGGATCCTGTGATCACAATGAATCTACCAAACTGATTTTTATATTTTTTGATTATTATTTTAATTTTTATAATATTTTAAATGCAACAGAGGTGATTGGTTTAAAAATTAGAGCTCTCATGCTAAAGAAGCTCTATAACTATGGAAAAATCAGGGAACAGTCCTATCAATAGAGCAAACAAGCCCCAAATTTCATGCCATGATGTTTTATATTTATTAAGTTATGATTTAAATAAGTCTCTGAGTATTTAATTAATTTTAAAATAAATATAAGTCAAATAATTTCAATTTTTATTTTACATTATTCTTCTATGTTCACTGAGCAACACGATATTTTTCTTTTATTTCAATGATTTTTCTACACCAAGTTATAAATTTTCTAAGTTAACTTAATTAAATAAATTATTTAAATCATATTTTCCTACTTAACACAATGAGCGCCACGCAATCCTATGGTGACTCCGAACAGCTACGTGAAGCGCTCCGATTCAATGTCGCCTTCCGCATCAGCTGCCACGCGGCTTGCGCTTTATGTAACAAGAGTTCGTTCGGTGCCATCTGGTCCGTTGATTCAATAAACGCAAGAATGGAAGACATCTGTTCATCGTCCCCATCTATTCTAAACTGAGAATCATCCACATTATAACCCTACGATATCTGTCGATACTTAATGAAATCGCATGGGGTTGTTCCTACACGTTCTTCTACTCAAGGAGAACCTATCTATATGGTTAATTGAGTATGAAATACAGATTTACTTCATAAAGACCCAAACCATGCTTAATTTGGGGGAAGTGGCTTATACCTTGTTCTTAGAGGTGAGGCGTCAATCAGATGCTTGCAGAAGCTTCTTTGGGACCTGACGAACCTCCTAGAAGTGTCAATTGGCTTTGGTGAAGGGTTTGTGTAAAGTTTCTCCTACAGGTGGAGAGGTTAAGGTGGAAGTCAGGTAAAGAAGGTTCACAGGATGGGGCCTTCAATGTAGAACTTCCTCGTTTGGTCTTGGAAAAGTGAGGGGTAAGTCAACTTGAAGTTTGGTGGAGTTTCAAGGAGTGTCCTTTTTCTGGCCTATTCTTAAGTGAAGAAATTGGTTTTAGGCAGTAGAGGAAATGGCTGGAGAGTTGTGGGCTTGAGCTTAGGGTGATCTTGAGAAGCTTTGAAAGAAATTTGATAGAGTTTCCCCAAGGTTTAGTGTAAACTCTATATTTTGGTCGTGGTAAGTGGTGGATTAATAGAAAGGGAAACGGTGGCCACCAGAGCTTCAATCTAAGTGAGCTCTATTGCTTAGGTGGAGGGAAGAAATGTGCAAGTGGCCAATTGGGGTGAGCAAGCTAAGGGAGTTACAATTTTTGTTTTAAGGCTTAGGGTGGCTCTCGGTTTTGATATTTTTCGACGACTAGGCTTGCCTGCCAGGCCAGGGATGGTGGCCAGGTGCTTCAGTTGAGCCAGAGGAAGCTTAATGGTGATTAACACTGAGTTTTGATGGTTGGTGGCAATTATCCCTTATATTAGTCATTCATGGGAAGAAATCCCCAAATCAAGGGACCCTTGGTCCATGACTCAACTAGGTTGGGCTAGGCGAATTTATCTTGGTTCCTAGGGCTCAAATGTTGGTCATGGTGACTATGGTTTGGTCAATATAGATGGGTTTGGTCAAATTTTGGGTTTGGTTTTAAAATTGTGTTTTTGGTTTGAACTTGGGTCTAGGTTGGGTTTGGGCTAAGACTTGGGTCATTTGATTGATCAATTTGATGTGGATGATTATCATGAGAATTTTTGAAAAGAAATAAGTGGAGGAGATTTGTTGTGGAAGTATTCAAAACATGTTATGCCAAATAGCAATAATATTCTTTGCCCTTACTAGAGATGCTATAAAGAACATTGGCTAATTTAAAGTTTGAATAATTTTGAAGACAGGTTAGGTAGGGAAGATACTAGCTCTCACTCTAGTGTTCCCTCCTTTCTCTCTACTTAAGGGCTAACATCTCGCATCAAAAACTAAAACAATAAACCAAATTAGAGGCTTAGCCCTGTCATTCTAAAGTCCTCTAATTCTACACCCATAAAAGTATATTTCCTATTTATTTGCACAAAATTATATGAATTATTTTCTCATCCATACTATCTCATGTGATTTCTATTTATTATTAATTGAGACAATACCTACTAGGATCTTACATGTTCTCGCAACAAATGTTAACATCTTAATTGGCCAAATCAAGAAGTAAATGAAGTGAACGGATTAAATCAACACAACTTATTCCAACACTAAAGATCAATACTTCTTCAACTTCTATCCAATACTTAATTACTTTTCATTTTAAGGAAAAAGATAAAGAAGACTTCTCAGAATCCATGGAGAAAACACAACAACAAGTAGTTTTAAAAAAATAAATCTTATAGAAAACACAAGAAATCTAAATTAAAACCCAATGAAGTACAAAGATAAAAACTTATCCTATGTTCCTCTCTACCAAACTCTTGAAGTTCCTTTGAATCTCTTCCTTTCTCTTACAAGACTCCCTTGGACTAGTCACCCAACCTAAGAGGGTTTAAAACTCTCTAAAACAATTAGTTTTTACTTAGAAATCTCTACCCACCTTCCCTTTCACTGGGAATAAGATATGTGTGAGTAATAATCCTACAACTTATTACTATAAAACTATGTAAACACTAACTCTAAAAACTCTCTCTACTGCCTCTCTTTCTTCTTCTTCTTCAAGTTCATTATTGTATACTTTTTTCAAAAGGTGCCTTGGTGTATCTTCAAAATGTGTCCATATTCAATGACTTTACCCAAGAGATGCATCATTTTAAGTGAAATTTGAATGTCTTTTGGCACTCTTGATCAGTTTCCCACGTTTGTACCAAAGGGTGCCTCAAAACAACTCTTCAAAATTTGCTAAAAATTCCTTGAAATTGCAAAGTAACTACCTTGCGCTTAAGCGCGGGGCCTCTGGTGCTTTGGCGTGGATTTCTCTGTCTGCTTGCGCTTAGGCGCCTCAGTTCATTTTAACACCTTCATTTTTGCTCCAAATTTAATCATTTTTCACTCTTTTTACAATATTTAGCTAATTTAATTGTACCTGAAAAAAAAAAACAAATATCTTCCAATAAAGTGCAATATCATCAAAAATAGGTATAAAAATGTGTAAAAAAATATTATATATTTTAAGTGTATCAAATTCCTCCAAACTTAAAATGTTACTTATTCTCAAGTGACTTTATAATATTTCAAAACCAATATAAGCAAATTATGTGAATGAGTTTCTTTAACAGATTCTAAAATTTTGTTCTAGAAATATAGTATTCCAATTTAGAAAAAACTTTAGTGAATGAGGCCAATTCAAGTTTAGAAGTTTTCTAAAGTGAAAAAGTATGAAAATATGAGCTCCTATCTAATTCAGAATACTTATAGATTTTCCAAATATAGAGTTTAGGCATTCTATCTTCTTTACTTCAAAAGATTCACTAAAAATAATTATGCTTCCTATATTATATCCTTAAACTTAGGATTTTCAAATCTTATGCATTTAAAAGATCAGATGTGGAACCAATCTTTTATTAGACACTTATCCTCAACCTTCTCATCCCTTTATTTTTTTAGAAAGGATTACTATATCTGGATAGGTCTTTAATGATTTTGAATTCCACTCTTCCTTTCCTAAAGTAAAGTTTTGATATATATCATTTACTTAAAAATATAATAATAGTTTTGAAAACTATTTTTAATAAAGGAAATTTAAGTACTGAAAATAAAAGTCTAATTCTTCTATATTTTTAAAAAATACAATAATTTCTCACATTTCATACTAAAGATAATTACACTAAATTTAACATCTCTTCACTAAGAAAATTTTTAACTTGAAAATTTTCTTCATCGCTATAAAGATTTAACCAAATTCTCTTACACATGTGCTATATTCGAAATTTTATTCCCCTAATATAACTTCATACACATAAACATTTTTCAATTCAAAAATCAAAATTATGTAGTATATTTGAGAACAAATAATCATTTAAGTTTGAGAATCAAGACTGGATTTGCTACGAACGTAGAAGCACTATAAATTCTAACAAATCCCCCTTTCCAGCCAAAAATCGAATGCTCAGAATAATTTCTCACATTCATGCTAGTAATGGACTTCAGAGGTTGAAGATTCTCCTCCCAACTATTAATTTTAGCACTAGCTTGCTCACATAAAGAAAAGATTAAAGAAGCAAATCCCAAACCTCTAGTAGTCGCAGCTCTGGTAGAACTGGTGATAACCTGATAAATGAAAGATCCAATATTGATCGACTTATACTGCTGATTGCAGTAGTTCAATGTAGCCCTCTCTCTGGCCACTTCGCTAACATGATTGCTGGGGTGTAGACGAGCAGAAATATAATAATTCCATGCATTCACTGTGGCATCCATCTTTGACATAGGAAAGTTTACCCTTCTGCCACTATTAATCTTCCATAGAATTCTTCCAACAGTTAACAAATAAATAATCTCATCTAACTCCTCCTCAGTAGGATTGTAATTAGATTAAAAACACAACTTATTCGTAGGTTGTTGGTAAAATGAATTGATTACCTCTGGTGAAAACGCTACTGTCTTCCCTCTAACCATCAATAGATCGTCCTCTGATTCAGGAGATTGGTATAAAACTCCTTAACCACATAAATCAACACAACAGTAAAAAAACAACATAATCGATCCCTCTGTCCACAGACAATTAAGTCTTCTACTTCACCTAAATTCTCAAAATAATGCTCAATAATTAACTTCCTCGATTGTAGTGCATCGGTCTAACTATCATGAGCCTTAGAACTCATGAACTTGCTCGCGTCAAAAGTGGCTTTCCCCTTGCTCCTTTCCATTCTTGGTGTCATTTCTAAAAATTACAAAAATTCTCAATAAATTCCAAAATCAACCCTAACTCACTATATCTAACTTCTAAAAGCTTAAACTCACATTTCCATGTAAAATCCATCAATTTTCATTAAATTTTCACCATGAATATTAAATTTCAGATTTTCCATAATGCACTCCAAATCCATGGTGAAAATAAAAAATTTTTCATAAAAGAGAAGCTCTTACCTTGAGAAGAAGAAATCTAATAAATTTAGCTCAAATCTACTAGTAATCTTCACTTATAGGGATGCCCTAAGTGTAAAAATCCAAGCACTTTAGGAAGAAGAAGATGAATTGAGGAGAAAATGGAGGTTTTCAGAACTTAAAACCGTCATGAACCAGTTTTCGTGAACTGACACTTAAGCACGACAAGTTTGGTGCTTAGGCGCCATGCTCTTGGGTTTGCCAGCACTTAAGCACTGGAATTGGCACTTAGGCACTAGTGCACAAATTTTGATATCTCCAAATTTTGATTCAAATGCACATCTTCCTAAGTCAACTACCCTAACATACTCTTAAAAAATTGTAATAACAATTTTCTTCCCCTTTTTTTCTTTTCTATCTAAAAAATTCTCAACTTTTCACAACTTAGATTCGATAGCAATAACACGAATATTTTCACACAAATAAAATACTTTCATTAACATATTCAAAAAATAAAAACACACATCACATATCTAACCTCCATTTCAAAAATATTTGGATGAGATAACCTCTAAATTCATCACAATACAAATCAAACTTACATAAACACTTAAAACAAACACACACAAACAAACAAGCAAACAAACTAAACAAAGAACTTAATTCCATTCTCCATTAGGTGAAACATATCCCTGGCCTTCATTTGTTCTTTCTGAACCATTTGACACATAGATTGATAAAATAGACAATGATGAAGAACTCTGATAGAATCCTCTTCAATCGACTTGTTTTTTCAGATACATCACCTTGTATGCTTCTTCAATATAACTTGAATGATTGAATTGAAATTTGAATTTCCAACCAATATGCACTAAATGTGCATTAGTTTCATTTACCTTTATCTTAATTGAAGCCACATCAACCTCAATTTTCACAATTTTCTCCGCTATACCTTCAATACTAACGGCTAGGTATCCATTACATAACTCTTGCGCGCTGTGACTCACAAACTTCTTCTTGACGACTTCCTCCTTTTTTAATTCATTCTCCTAAGAAATATTTGCTAACCTATCATTTATTACAACTCAAATCTCTCTTCTCTTAGACTTTAGAATGAAAATTTTTGAAACAGGCAAATACTCTTCATTTCCATGCTATTTATCGACTTTAGTAGAGCCTGCACCCACTTCCTACGTCTAGAAACCACCAAATAACATTCAAGGCCACTTTTCCACATTTAATTCTTCATGAAAATCATTTAGGCATGTTTTTATGACTTTGACACTTAAGCGTAAATTTTGGCCGCTTAGGAGCCAGTGCTCATTTTAACATAAATCAGCTTAACATCCAAATACTCATTCTCACACGTCTAAGACATCATTCAAAGTCTTAAAATTTTTCAGTAAAATTTCAAAATGCTAGCACAAATTTCTAAAACAAATAAAACATCAAAACAATCAAAACAAAAACACACCGATAACTATGGGTTGCCTACCACAGAGCGTTTGGTTTTACGTCGTCAGCCCGACGTACCTAATGCTTATTCCCACAGAGCGTTTGGTTTTACGTCATCAGCTCGATATACCTAATGCTTATTCTGGGTGACCTAACTTTATAACATCATTCACTTTAGTCTAATCCCCTAAGAAATAGAGTTTCAGCCTATGCCCATTCACATTGAAAATTTTTAGGGTTTTAGGATCTTTAACATTCACAGCTCTATAGTGATAAACTTTTATCACAATAAATGGGCCCATCAACCTGTACTTAAGTTTGCCTAAAAGTAACTTCAATCTTGCATTTTAACGCAAAACTTATTGCCGTGACTTAAAATTTTTAGAAATAATCTTTCAATCATGCCACATTTTCAACTTATCTTTATAAATCTTAGCATTCTCATAAGACTCATTCCTTATCTCTTTCAGATCATTTAATTGCAACAATCTCTTCTTACCAGCATCCTTCAAATTAAAATTAAATTCCTTAATATCCCAATAAGATTTATGCTAATGTTCCACTGGTAAATGATAAGTTTTCCCATAAATTAACCTAAACGGTGACAATCCTATAAAGGTTCTATATGTAGTCCTATAAGCCCGAAAAGCATAATCAAGTTTGACTGACCAATCCATTTTTTTGGATTTATAGATTTTCCAAAATTCTTTTTATTTCTTTATTAGATACTTCTACCAAATCACTTGTCTGAGGATGATAAGCAGTAGAAATTCGATGATTGATAAGATATTTCTTAAACAATTTTTTAATTATCACATTTTTTAAATGGCTTCTCCCATCAGTTATGATAACTCTTGACATTCTAAATCTACAAAATATATTATTTTTAAAAACTCTACAACACTCTGTGCATCACATTGAGGTAAAGGAACAACTTCTAGCGATTTACACATAGTCTACTGCTAACAGTATTTATAAATTGCTGAAAGATGTTTTAAATGGTCCCATGAAATCTAATCTCCAAATGACAAAATTTTAACTTCCAAAATCTAGTTGAGGGGTATCTCATTTATTTTAGAAATATTGCCTACACTTTGACACTGATCGCAATTTTTAATATAAGCATTAACATCTTTCAAGATAGCAGGCCAATAAAATCCAAATTACAAAATTTTGTATGTTGTTTTATCAACACCAAAATGTCCCCCAAAGTCAGAATCATGACATTTTTTTGGATAATTTCAAAATTTTCTTCTAAAGGCACACATCTTTGAATAATTAGATCCTTCCCCTATTTATAAAGAAATGGGTCGTCCCAAAAATAAAGCTTAAGTTCAGATAAAAATTTCCTCTTTTGTTGGTGTGTCAGACCATAAGGTAAAATGTTACTAACAATAAAGTTAATAATTTTTGCATACCATATAATACACCATTAATTAATATTGAATAATTTTTCATCTGGAAAATGTTCATTAATCTCTTCTTCAGAACATTGTGATTTCTCAGAGTTAAGTCTGAATATATGATCAGCAATTTGATTATCAGCTCCCTTTCTATCTAATATTTCAAAGTCAAATTCTTGCAAAAGAAGAATCCATCTTATTAGTCTTGGTTTTGCATTATTCTTTTCATTAAATAATTAATAGCAGAATGAACTGTATGCACCACACATTTAGTTCTAATTAAATATGATCTGAATTTATGAAAGGAAAATACTATTGCTAATAACTCTTTCACAGTGGTGGTATAATTAATTTGAGCTTCATTAAGAGTTTTACTATCATAGTAAATTACTTCAAAAGTTTTATCATATTTCTTTCCCAAAACAGCTCCAATAGCATATTCACTTGCATCACACAATAATTCAAATGGTTTTTTCCAATATGGTGAAATAATAATTGGTACAGTGATTAATTGTTCTTTTAGAAGTTCAAAAGCTTTTTGGCAATCCTTTTCAAAATTAAAAATCACATCTTTTTCGAGCAAATGACATAGTGGCTTAGAAATTAAACCACAAAAAATAGCCGTCATACATCTTTGAAATATAATAGGGACATTACATAAACCAGAGAGCATTCTTCTAAAATTAAAAGTACTATAAGGAACGGTAAATGTTGCATTCTCTTGATCCTCTGGAGCAATTTTTATTTGGTGATAATCAGTATATCCATCTAGAAAATAAAAAATTTTATGCCGAGTTAGTCTATCTAGCATTTGATCCAGAAAGGGTAACAGAAAATGGTCTTTCCTCGTGACAAAGTTTAAATTTCTATAATCAATGCATATTCGTCATCCTGTAACTTGTCTTGTTGGTATTAGTTCATTCTGTTCATTAACAGTTACAGTTACTCCTCATTTCTCAGGAACAATGTGTATTGGACTAACCCATGGAATATCTGAAATAGGATCGATATTCCCAGCATCTAGCCACTTTAAATCTCTTTCTTAACAACTTCTTTCATAATAAGATTTAATCTCTTTTGAGGATCAACCCTGGGTTTTCAGTTTCTTCCATCAGAAGTCTATGCATACAAATTGAAGTACTAATTCCTTTAATATCAGCAACTGTACATCCAAAGGCTTTCTTGTATTTCTTTAAAATTTTTATTAATCACTCTTCTTCTTCCAAAGTTAAGTTCGAGGAAATTATAACCGGTAAAGTTGAGGAATCACCTATAAATGCATATTTTAAATGTTTCGGAAGTAACTTCAATTTAAGTTCACAAGGTTTCTCAATTTATGGACAAAAATATTTGCCTTTTTCCATCATGTTTAAAACTTCAAAACTTTCTTGAACAAAATTTGAATCTCCTTCAATAAAATCATTAAGATGTTCTAATTCCTCTTTTTACTCGTGTTCCAATTCATTCATTTCTGAATTCTCTTCATAAGTTATTTTGAAATGGTATTCACTAAGATATCTCATTACATCCATCCTGAAACATTCATCATATTTACCTTTTGCAGGGTATTTCATTGATTTTGAAATATTAAAAGTAATTGTTTGATCATTAACACGCATAGTTAATTCCACTTTTTGCACACCTATCATTGCTCTTCCTGTAGCTATAAAAGGTATCCATAAAATGATAGGTATCTCTTTATCTTCCTCCATATCTAGCATAATGAAATCAACAAGAAAGATAAATCGATCCACTTTCACCAAAACATCTTCTACAACTCCCTTAGGATACGTTATAGAACAATCTGTTAATTGCAAGGTTATAATTGTAGGAGATATTTCTCCAAATCCAAATCTTTTAAATATCAATAATGGCAGAAGGTTAATGCTTGCACCCAAATCACATAAAGCTTTCCTAAAAAATATGTCACTAATCGTACATGGTATTGTGAAGCTTCGAGGATCTTTAAGCTATTTAGGAAGTTTTTTTGAATTATAGCACTGCACTCCTCAATAAATGCAACTGTCTCATTATCTTCAAACTTCCTTTTTCTGTTAAAAATATCCTTCATAAACTTCACATAGCTTAGCATTTTTTCTAAATCTTTAGCAAAATGAATATTAATTGTAAGCTTCTTAAAGATTTCCATAAATTTTAAAATTTGTTTATCCAACTTTTATTGAAAAAGTCTTTAAGGAAGTGAAGGTGGTGGCGGTTTTTCTAAATCAATCTTAAATGGAGAAATAGATCTCTCAAAACCTTATGGAGCATCTTCTTTAGGTTCTTGAATTTCTTCTTTCTCCACTTCCATCTTTTTTTGAACCCTACCTTCCAACTCTCTTCCACTTCTAAGTTGAACAACATTTACTTTCACTTTATTATGGTCTTTTGGATTTACTTCAATATTACTAGAAAGTGTTCCTTGTGTTCTATCACTTAATGAATTTGCAATTTGTCACAACTGATTCTCAATATTTCTTATAGCAGCTCTTTGACTTTGTAACTGATTTCCCATTTGTAACACCACTTCTTCTATAGACAACTTCTTATCCTTAAATTGTGGATTATTATTAAAACATGGAGGAAAAGTAGGTCTATAATTACTATTATCTTGGTTGTTCCAATTTTCCAATGAATTTACTTGGTTGCTCCCCCATTGTTGATTGGTACCACCTGAATTGTTATTCTAGTTAAAGCTAGGATGGTTTTTCCAACCTTGGTTATAGTAGTTCGAATATGAGTTATTTGAATTATTATTTATAACATTTAATCATTCAATTGATGTTTCAGAATATAGCATTTGGCCTAATAAATTTCTCTTCAATCATTATAATTGACTGAGAAAAATTCATTCCAAATTGGTCTATCTTCCTAGAAATTATAGCAACTTGATTTGCTAGCAGTGTAAAAGATTCAAATACATGAATATGGTCTACCTTTTTAGGATGTACCCTTCTAAAAGACCGTTGAAAATTAATATTAGCCATTTCTTTAATTAAAGCATAAGCTTCATGAAATGGTTTCGACATCAATGAACCACTAGCAGCGGCATCAATAACAAATCTAAGAGATCCAGCCAATCCATTACAAAAAGTTTAAATAATTAACCAATCTAGCATAGCATGGTGTGGAAACTTTGTTAAAAGTTCTTTAAATCATTCTCAAGCTTCATAGATAGATTCCCCTTCAAACTAACAAAAAGAATTAATATCATTTCTAAGCTTCACAGTTTTTTATGGTGGAAAATATTTAGCAATGAATTTCTATGCTAAATCACTCCAAGTTCTGATAGATCTAGTGCTAATGAATTTAGCCATATCTTAGCCTTATCACTAAGTGACAATAGAAAAATCCTAAGTCTAACAACATCATCAGAAACACCATCATATTTAAATGTAGCACACAATTCTAGAAAATTAGCAAGATATAAATTTGAATCTTTAGTTAGTGCTCTACCAAACTGATTATTTGATACCATTTGAATAATAACAGGTTTTAGTTCAAAGGAATTAGCAGCTACAATAGGATTTTGAATGCTACCATGAAGTTTATCCACTGTAGGGTTTGCATAATCTCTTAAAGCTCTTAATTCATGATGAATTTCAACATTTTGATTAATTTTATTTGCCATTTCTTGAAATTTTTGAATGTTTTATGTATTTTTAATTTTTAAACATTTTCTTATAGTTCATTCTAATTCAGAATCGTAAGGTACAAGTCTACCTAAAATTCGTATAAACTATTACAACACAATAATGAAAATAAAAATAAAAATAAAACACACATAAACAGATAAAGTTTAAATAAGACTTTCTAAAAATATAAAATTTTCTTTTCTAAAAATTCTTTTAAAATTTTCTTTTAAATTTAAATCTAAAGAAAATTTGAATCCATAGCAATTGCACCAAAAACTTGATCCCAACACATGAATACAGGTATTTTCTTACTTGTGGTAATAAGATTATAATTATATTTATGATATAATATTTCCTTATTTACAATGAACCCAAAAACTTGATTCCAATGTAAAAAGAAAAATTCAACAGTTATATTTAAATTTAGGATTTCTATGCCAGTATACATATCATTATCAAGTAATATAAAACCTTCTGATTGAGCCACGAAATATCAATCCTACGGGGAAAAGTTTTGGATTTTTAGAAGATAAAAGGTTTTAGATCACAAAATCTATTTAGAAAAAGACACTTAAATAGTTTTAGATAATAGAAAAGTTGAACATTCGATTCTTTTTGGTATTTTCTTCAATTTTGAAATAAAGTAAACATATAACTAACTATAATGAAATTTTTGTAAGACTAAAGAAGTATAGTTGAAAATATCTTTTTTTTTATCATGAATAAGTAATAAGTACTATAGTTCTGTTGTGGAAGTATTCAAAATATGTTATGCTAAATAGGAACAATAATATTCTTTACCATTACTAAAGATGCTATAAAGAACATTGGCTAATTTAAAGTTTGAATAGTTTTGAAGATGGGTTAGGTAGGGAAGATACTAGTTCTCACTCTAGAGTTTCCTCCTTTCCCTCCACTTGGGGGTTAACATCTCGCTTCAAAAACTAAAACAATAAACTAAATTGGGTGCTTTAGTCTGCCACCCTAAAGTCCTCTAATTCTACACCCATAAAAGTATATTTCTCTATTTATTTGCCCAAAATTATATGAATTACTTTCTCATCCAAACAATCTCATGTGATTTCTACCTATTTTTAATTAAGAAAATACCTACTAGGATCTTGCATGTTCTCACAACAAATGTTAACACCTTAATTGGCCAAATCCATTATTAAAGATCAATACTTCCACAACTTCCATCCAAAACTTAATTACTTTTCATTTTAAGGAAAAAATAATGAAGACTACTGAGAATCCATAGAGAAAACACAACAAGTACTTTTAAAAATAGAAATCATGTAGAAAACACAAAAATTCTAAATTAAAACCAAATGAAGTACAAGGATAAAAACTTATCTCGATTTCCTCTCCACCAAACTCTTGAAGTTCTTTTGATTCTCTTCCTTTCTCTTACAGGACTCCCTAGGACTAGTCGCCCAACCCAAGAGGGTTTAAATCTCTCTAAAACAATGGTTTTTTACTTAGAAATCTCTACCCATCTTCCCTTTCACTCGGAATGAGATAAGTGTGAAGAAACCCTAAGTAAGAATCCTACAACTTATTACTATAATACTATGTAAAAACTAACTCTAAAAACTATATCTTCTGCCTCTCTTTCTTCTTCTTCAATTCCATTCTCTTATACTTTCTCAAAATGTGCCTTGGTGTCTCTTCAAATAGTGTCCATATTCAATAAATTTACCCAAGAGATGCATCCTTTCAAGTGAAATTTGAATGTCTTTAGGTGCCCTTGATCAACTACCCACGTTTGTACCAAAGGGTGCCTCAAACACGTCTTCAAAATTTGTAAAAAATTCCTCAAAATTGTAAACTAACTGCCCTGCACTTATGCGAGGGGCCTCTGTCACTTATGTGCGGCCTTCTCTATCTATTGGGGCTTAGGTGCCAGGTTTGGGCGCTTATGCACCCTAGTTCATTTTAACACATTCATTTTTGATCGAAATTTGATCATTTTTCACTCATTTTGCCATATTTAGTCCATTTAATTATACCTAAAAGAAAAATCCACAAATACCTTCCATTAAAGTGCAATATCATAAAAAATAACTATAAAAATATGTCTAAAAACATTATCTATTTTAAGTATATCACATACCAAACTTATTTTTATAATTTTCTGATTGGTATCTTAATTTTAATAATTTTTTAATTAAAATAGAGGTGATTTTCATTAAAAATTAGGCCTGTCACCCTTAAAGGTGTTCTTTGGTCTTGGAAAAATCAGATAACACACCTTAGGATGAGAATTTTAAACCCTCCAAATTTCATGCCATGGTGAAATATATTTAATAAGTTAGAATTTAATGATGTTTTAAGGTATTTAATTAATTTAAAAATAAATACAGGCCAAATATTTTTAATTTTTGTTCCACATTATTCTTTTCTTTCCACTGAGTAATAGGATATTTTTCTTTTATTTTTAACATTTTCCTACAATAAGTTATGAATTTTCTAATTTTTTTAATTAAATAAATCCTAAAAATCCTAGTTTCCTACTTATCCACGTCAACCTACAGCGTCTGCTAATGACCACGCGACACCATCTGAATTTTCTTCGCCATCTGAATCAGCGACGACTCGACCCGCACTTTTTGCTTCATCTCCTAGTCTGGCACAATATGGAGCATCCATCAATACACGCGTGATCCAATGGCTCTCCAACTTCATCCCCAATTGGTGTAAACTGAGAAACGACCACTTTCAAATCCTAAGATCTCTTTCAATACTTAACCAAATCACATGGGGTTTGTTCTTACACCTTCATCTAGTCATTGTGAACTTATCTATTTGTTTGATCATGCATGAAATTAAAATTTTCTTTATAAAGGCCTAAATTGAGTTTGAATTGGGGGAAAATGGAGTATACCTGATTCCAAGAGGTGCACCCTCTACTGAAAGTGTTTTGAAAGTTCCTTGTGACCTTGCGAAGCTCCTCTAGGCATTGGTTCGAGCATAGACTAGAGCTATGTAATAATTCTTCCTACAGATGGTGCGACCTTGGTCAAAGTTTGGTGTAGAAGGCTTGTGAGATGGAGCATTCAGTAGGGAAATTCTTCATTTGGTCTGGGGAAGGTGATCAACAAGTCAATTTGGAGATTGGTGGAGTTTAATGGAATGTCCTGTTTCTGGACTTTTTTTTGGTGAGGAAATTGGCCTCACGCAGTGGGGTAAATGGCTAAAGAGTGATGGGCTTGAGCTTAGGGAGGCTTGGAAGGGCTCTGGAAACAATTTGGTAGAGTTTCCTCAAGGTTTGGTGCACTCTCCTTGCTTCATCATGAGGGGGTGGAGCTTATATAGACATGGACATGGTGGCCACCAGGGCTAACTAATGAGTGCAATCAACTGCTTATGTGGAGGGCTGAGTGGCGCCAATGGAGAATGGGGATGAGCCAACTCAGTGAGTTTCAATTTTGGGTTTAAGGTTTGGGGTGGCTCTCAGGTTTAGTATTTTTCGGCCACTAGGCCAGCCGACAAGGCAAGGGCTGGTGGCTAGGTGGTTCAGGTGAGCCAGAGGAGTTTAATGGAGATGGCTTAGGGTCTTAGGAAGGCTGGTAACAAATATCTCTTTGGTTTATCTAATTTGGGGAGGAAATACCCTAAATCAAGGGTCCCTTAGTCCATGGCTCATGTAGGTTGGGCTAGGTGGATCTAGGTTGCGTTCAAATAATGGTTGTGGAGGCCATGGCTTGGTCAATTTCAATGGGTTTGGTCAAGTTTAGGATTTGGGTTCAAATTGGAGCCTTAGTTTGGACATGGGTCTTGATTGGGTTTGGGCTAGAAATTGGGTCAAGTGATTGATCAATTTGACTTGAATAATTTTCATTAAGAATTTTGAAATGGAATTTGATAATTTTGAATTGATTGGGAGACTCAATTTGGTGGAATTTGGCTCATATTCAATTTTGGGGCATTTGGGTTAGACATGGGTTTTGATTAGGCTAGGGTTTGGATTTGGGTCACTTTTCAATAAATTGTCATGAAGAATTTTGGATATCAATTTTATGGAATTGTGGAGTTATGAAGTTTAATTTTGTGACATTTGGATTTTGGAGCAAAATTAGGGATTTTGACTTGGGCTGGGAATTTAGGTTTGAAAGTGGGTTCAGTTAGGCTTGAATTTTATTTTGATTGAGATTACACAAGATGTATTTTTATTTGGAATTGAAATTGGTGAAGCTTGGAATCAATTTGGCAAAAATATGGGATGATTTAGGGATTTTGGGCATTTATAGGAAATTTTGGGATTTTGGTTAAAATTAGTCAATTTGGGTACAATTAGGATCAAGGAGTGGTTCAAATTGATTTTGTGGACATTTGGAATGATTTTGGAGATTTTGGGAATTTTTGAAATTTTTTGGGGTATGAAAGTCATATTATTAATTTGGCAAATTTGAGGTTCATTTGAAAATTTTGGGAAAATTTGGGTACTTTGTGTAATTTGAGTGGTTTAGGATGGTTTGAAATGATTTTTGAAGAGAATTTGAGAATTTGGGAAATATTGAGAAATTTTGGAAAAATTAGAGTTTTAGTGGTAATTTGGTAATTTTGGAAAAGTTTGGGCTAAAAGGTCAAAATTGGGAATTTGGGTGAAATTGGGATTAATTGAGTGTGTGAATCATGAAATTACCTCTTTTGAGCCATAATACCAAGGGAGATCCCATTTTGGATCTTCCATGTGTTGGTCTTAGGAAAACCTTAATCTAGAGCTAAGGGTCCGGTGGACCACCTACATGAGTTTCCAAAAGAGTGGGTAACTAGGTTAAAGGTGATTGGTTTAGGATTTTAGGTTGTATTTGGACGTGTGGGGTTGTGTGTGTGTGTAAGACTGACTAAGGACACACTACCTAGACCTAATCCTAAGGCCAGACAATCTTATGGGAAAGCTTCTTGAGCTCCCTCATGTTTGGCTCCATCCTACTAAGTGCTAGAGGTTAGAACTGCACACATGTAACTCCAAGAGGAGTAAAGAAGTGTTTAGAATTTTTACTGGGGTAGGGTTCAATCACTACTCCTCTAGCATAATCAACAGAAAATTCCTATGGCTAGATCCTAGGTTCCTAAGGAAGAAAGACTAGACCTAAACAAAAGTGACGTCAACAACTACAAACTACATCGTCCAAGAGATATTCATAGATTCAAACATTGGGTTTCAAGTTGTGTTTGGTGACCTTTGTTCGTTAAGGTTTCATTTAAGTTTTAATGTCTTCTTCAAGTTCTAGAGGTTGAAAAATTTTAGGCTGTTTACGATTTATAAGCCAATTTATTTTTATCATTTTTGTGTTTTTATTTTTATCATTTGGAATGATCCGGTTAATATCCCATGTTTCCATCGTCATGGATCATTAAAGTTTGTAGTTTGATTAGTCACAAGTGACTAGAGGATACTTTGTTAGCAGCCATGGGTTGCCTCCTCAAAAGTATCCTCTCAAACCAAGTTCTACTTTTGGTTTGAGTTTAAGATTTGTATCTTTTCAGGTGAATTTTGTGTTAGTTGATTTAATATTTTATGTCGGTTGGTTTAAATTTGGTTTGACTCTTTTGTATTGATTGTTGTTAACTGAGATTAAGCAAGCTTTTATGAAAAAGCCATTCTTGACATTTAATCACATTTAGTGTAGTTCGTATTAGATTGAACTAACTTAAGGTAGGGTTCTAGTCAACTTAGATAAGGTTGAGTCAAATCAAAGATTTTGTTGATCAGATCTAACCTGAATTAAGTCAGGTTGGATTGACTAAGCAGGCTTAAGTTATATCTAGGTTAGGCTAGACATAAGGGTCTATGATGTACCTAAGTTAAACCTAAAAAGGTTGATTAAGTCTAATCTAGGTTAGACTTAGGTTTAAATTTAGTATAGGTTTAACCTAGGGTTTAGATAAATTAGGCTCAAGTTAGGTTGAACCTAAGGATTTAGTTTGACTTCGATTTAGATTGGGTCAAACCTAAGGTTATAGGTTAACGTAGGTTCAGGTTGGGTTAATCCTAAGGGTTTTGGTTGACTTAGGTTCAAGTTGGGTCGAGCCTAAGGGTTTAGGTTAATTTTGGTTCAGGTTTAGTTGAACCTAAAGGTATAGGTTAATTTAGGTTCACATAGGTTCAAGTTAGGTTGAACCTAAGGATTTAGGTTGAATTAGGTTCAGGTTAGATTGAATCTAAGGATTTAGGTTGATTTAGGTTGACTTATGTTCAGGTTAGGTTGAACCTACAGATTTAGGTAGATTTAGGTTGACTTATGTTCAGGTTAGGTTGAACATAAAGATTGAAGTTGTTTTAGGTTTAAGTTGGGTTGAACCTAAGGGTTTGGGTGGATTTTAAACATAATTTTTGTAAATTTTAGAAGATTAATTAAGTATTAATATATGTTAGACTTACTTTGGACTTTTATGTTAAGTAAACCTAATTAAGGGAAGGCTTAAGAGATTTAATTAAGTTTAACATGTGTTGGACTTAATTAGGGTTTTAGGATTAATTAAGTACAATTTAAGTAAGGCTTAAGGATTAATTAGGCCTAATTAGGGTTAGACCTAATTTGTGTTTAAAGTTAATTAATCATAACTTGGTTAGGCTTAAAATATTAATTAGGCCTAATAAGGGTTAGACCTAACTACGGTTTAAAGTTAATTAAGCATAATGTAGGGAAGGCTTAAAGGATTAATTAGGTTTAATTGGGGTTAGATCTAATTAGGGTTTAAATTTTATTAATCCTAATGTAGGTAAGACTTAAAGGATTAATTATGTCTAATTAGGGTTAGACCTAATTAGGGTTCAAGGTTAATTAATCCTAATTTAGATAATGTTTAAAGGATTAATTAGGTCTAATTGGGGTTAGACCTAACTAGGTTAAGTTAATTAGGCCTAATTTAGTTATGGCTTAAATGATTAATTAGGCCTAATTGGGGTTAGATCTAATTAGATTATTAAGGTTAATTAAACCTAATTTAGGTAAGGCTTAAAGGATTAATTAGGTCTAATTAGGGTTAGACCTAATTAGGGTTTAAGTTTAATTAAGCCTAATGTTGGTAAGGCTTAAAGGATTTAATTGGAGTTAGACGTAATTAGGATTTAAGATTAATTAAGCCTAATTTAGGTAAGCTTAAACAATTAATTAGGTCTAATTAGGGTTAGACCTAATTAGAATTTAAGATTTAAACCTAATTTAGGTAAGGTTTAAAAGATTAATTAGGTTTAATTGGTGTTAGACCTAATTAGGGTTTCAAATGTACTTAAGCCTCATTTAAGTAAGGCTTAAAATTTTAATTAGGTATGATTGGGATTAGACCTAATTAGAGTTTAATACTCATCTTGAATTCAACTTGTGTTGAAACCAAAGTTTTGAATTATCCTGGGTTCTATCCAAGTTGAATAAAAAGATTTGGATTTACTTAGGTTCAATTTAGATTGAGCCCAAGGGTTAATATTGACTTGGGGTTCAATTTAGTTTGAATCCAGTGTCTTGGTTTTGACTTGGATTCAATTTGGGCTAAACTCAAAGGTTTTTGGTTTGACTTAGGTTCAATAAGGGTTGAACCAAAGGGTTTTGGGTTAAAGTGTAAATTTTAAAATTAAAATTTTTATCCCTAAATGTCTAAATTATCACTTTAGAAATTTTTAGTGGTTGCAAATTTTGTTATAGATGTTGATTTAATCATCTTGAATTTCTTAATTATTTCCCATTTGAATTTCCAATTTTTTTATTTTTTATAATTATTTTTTAAAAATAATTACAAAATATGGTTAAAATTGGTTATTTTTATTTTAAAAATTTTTCTGAACTTTGGAAAAATCAGGGGACATTTTTAAGGATGAAAGGAGCAATCCTTGTGAATTTTAGAATTTTCGAACTTATATTTAATTTTTATTATTTAAAATACCCTAGAGAGTATTTAATTAATTAAAAATAAAATATAAACTATTTATTTATTATTTCATTTTTATTCGGTTCTCTTTGACTCACTGAGTTCAGAGATATTTTTTATTTTATTTTTGTGATTTTTCTTTGCAAAGTTATGATTTTTTCAAAGTTTATTAAATTTTTAACATTTAAATAAACCAGAAAAGATAGATTTATTTACTTATCCATGCGGCGGCTGACTTGATCCTAGGAGTTGTCAAAAATCCAGGCGGCTGACTCTGGTTTGCGGGACTTTGTACACTGGCACTGATGTGGCACGCAGTTTGGTCCGCTTCGTATGGACGGATCAGCGTTCCGTCTCAATCAAACACGTTCATTTCAGATACATGAAAATGGATGAGATCGTTTCATTGTCCCCGTGGGACTATTAACGGAGAGCCATTCATGTTTAAGGAGCAAGATCTTGCTGGATCTTGCATCAAATTTCATGATTTTTGTTCCCAAAGCTTCATCACGTTTAGGAAAACACATCTGTATGATTATTTAGGCATGTTATAATAGTTTCTTTCAAAATGTTCCAACCCCGAGCCTAGTTTCAGGGTTCACAACACATACATAGTCTCAAGAGGTGTGGCCTCGATTGAGTTTTATAGAAACATTCACCTAGTCCTTGCAAAGTTTGTTCTTGGTTCAATTCAAGATAAAATATGACCTCTGTATGTCCTTAATGAAACGGTGGTGTGGTTTCGAATTGAAATAGGTTAGAGGCCTTCAGATGGCTCAATATTAAGTGGGATTGTCTTCGTGGTGTTTTGGGAAGCCTTTGGAGTGTTTAGGTTGAGGTTTTAGCAAAGTTTAAGTCAACCCAAAATTTTGTACTGGTTTTGAGGTGAGAAATTGGAACTCCTCACTAGGTTTCAATGGTCAAGGAAATGAGAAATCATATGCCTTAGAGGTGGAGAGTAATTTTGCTGTAGTATTTGGCAGGGCTTTAGCCTTCTCTGTAGAGTTAGGGTTTCTTATGGAGCTCTCTGGTTGGAGACTGAAATAACCATTAGAGGATATAGAGAAGCTCTGACTTGACTAGACCAGATGGGAGGTGGCTCAGAGAATCCTAGAGGATCAAATTTGTCCATGGATAGTTAATCCTTGCATTTCCCATGGTGTGCTCACCATGGACTTAAACATGGAGAAGTAGGTGAGTTATGCTTGGCTAGGGCTGATGTTTAGACTCCAATGGATGAGAGGGGAAGTGAGTGATGATCTAAGAGCCAACTTGGCCTGACCATTGCCTCCTAGTAAAAGAATATTGAGGTGGTGGCCACATGAGGTACCATGCAAGAATTCCCCTTTATGATGGCATGGGTTAGTTCAAATTTTTTGGCTTGGTGAGTTTTCTTTGAGTCATGAGTGTCAATTAGGTCATGGATGACCCATTATGAATGGGTTATAGGCTTTAGGCTTTGTGCTAGGGTTTTAGGTTTTAACCCTAGGCTTAAAAAGTCTTAAATTCACCCTTCTAATTAATTATATAATTAATTAATAAAAAGCGTGAAAAGGTTGATGAAATGATAATGGGATGATTATTTGACCATGGGTTGACCAGATGGTCAATGTTGTGAACATAGGGTCCTGGTTCGACCAGATGATCAATGTGATGACCATAGGGTCCAGGGTTGACCAGATGGACAATGTGGTGACCACAGGGTCCAGTCAGGGTAATGGGGTTAATTTGGTCAATTTGGTCCAAATTAAGGTTTGGTATAGTTAGTTTAATCAATCCATGGTGTCACCAAGATCTGGGATCGAAAGGGGTCACTCTAAGGTTTAGTCTAATTTCTTGGGTTTCGTGGCCTATGGTGAGGTTAGGGATAAATGTTGGTAGATCCTTCCCTAAAAGAAAAGATTTACAGATTTAGGTGGATTTCAGTGACCTGGGGTGTGTCTTACCCATGCAAGTCAACTTGGGTTCTCTACTTGATCAGACCCATAATTCGATTCAACCGGTAGGCTTGGGGCCTAAAGCATGGCTTGATAGGACCCCAAATGGCATATTCCTAGTCGAGGATCATTAGTGAAGTAGGTAGAGTAAGGCCTGAAAAAAGTGATGTTAATAACTTTAACTCCCCAACTACAACCACATGGCTCATAACTCATGGAACTCTCAACCCATGCCTTTGTGGCCTATAACTGCTATTATCACTACAGAAGAGATTTAAATTAGCATTGACATTTTGCATCATAAATTTTTGACGCATATATTTGTGTCAGATTTGCGACTGACTTGCATTAAACATAAATTTATTTTATTTACATCGGAAGTTGTGTCGGATTTACATTTGAATATTCGACACATACAAAAATGATATTAACATTGTTGTTACAATGCTTTCTGCATCAGATTTGCTTCAAATAAATCAATGCAAAAGATTTACTTGAAAGCGTCAAAAAAATCTGATGCAAAGTGGACAATGAATTTGATGCAATAGACCAAAAAAGCCCATCCCACACCTTCCAATTTAATTTCTTCTTTGCATGTCACACCCTAGTCTCCTCTCCTCCCTTCTGCAACACCAAAAACCCTAGCATCTCCTCTCCTCCCTCTCGTCGTCACAAGTCACCACACCTCCCTATCACCGTACCTCCCTCCTGCCACTGAAACCCAGTCACAATCCTAGCTCGTCGCTGATTGTGAGAGAACGGAAAAGGTAACTTCACCCAATTATTTTCTTTTTTAATTTTTGGTATGTATGTAACATTTGAAAGTTAGGTGTATAAAAAAGAATGTTTATGCATAAGATTTTAGTGGTATGTATGTAATATTTGAAGTATAGATGTTAGGAATGTGCATGTATAAAATCAAGCATTAGCTATGTGTATATATATACATAAGTATTGAGTGGTATGTATTATAATCTTATTATTTATATACATATGAATTGAGTGTTAGCATAGTATAAAAGCATGTTTGGGTGAGATTAGAGTTAGTTTTCGGTTAGGTGATCTACCTAAAAAATACCCATTTTTATGCCTTATTTATGATTCAATTCTTAAGGATATTATGCTTTAATGAAATGTATTTTCATGTTTTTGGATGTAGATGATTAAAAAAGAGTCCAATAAAGAAAAAGAAGGGAAAAGGAGCAAAATGGAGCAAAATGGAGCTTATGGAGCAAAATATTGGAATTATTGGCCTGGTGCCTAGGGGCCAGAATCTGGCGCCTAAGCGCCAGCTCGATACAGACACTGTTAAGATTTTTTGATGATTTTGTGGAGTTATTTTAATGGAGTTAATTGATTATTGGAGCTTCTAGAAGACTGGAAGTTACTCCTAATATATAAGACATGTGATACAATGCATGTGGACACAAGGAAACGGTTTTAATCGCGAAGAGGTGTGATCCAAAGTGAAGAGGTGCAAAGACCTGGTCACGCCGGCGCCTAGGCGCCAGATCACGGTGCTTAGGCGCGACAGTTACCTTCTAGAAGATGCATTTTATTTGGATGAATTTTGAAGAGGTGCCTTAAGCAACCCCTGGTTAAATTTAGAGCTCTATAAAAAGGAGCCCATTCTATAAAAAAAATCACACCCCATAGTCCCCAGACACATTCTCTCTCCCCTCTAGTTTTACTTAGTCTCTTCCACACTTAGGGTGCCACTTTACTTTATATTTAGTGAGTTTATTTTGAGTATTTATTGTGTGTTGTTGCTGTTGGAGTCTTTCATCATTACTTTGGAGTCAGTAGAAGTCAGCGGATCACTTGAAGGAACACTTCAGATAAGTATTTGTACCTTGGTTCAAATTTTTATAAATATGTTTTGTTGTGTGATTTCAATGTGTTCTGAGTAGTTAGTTATCTTTCTACTTTCAACTATGAAACGATAATAAATTAATTAAATTTTGTAGGGGAATTAAATTTAAAATATTTAAAACATTATGTTGATAGTAATACTTGATCTTAGTTTACTTTTTAAATTGACCATTTAAATTGTTAAGACATGTTGAAGAATTTTGAGACCTATCCGGAGATAAATTCTTAACTCGTAGATATCACATGAATCCTTATGTAGTCAAAGGCTTTATGCGGGTTATTCAAGGTGAAGTGCAAATAAATAGGGAGATATTATTTATTGGGCGTAAAATTAATTAGTTTTTAGAGTGACAGAATAAATTCTAATAATTTGGTTTATAGAAAGGGAACGGGTCACTGGTAGGGCAGACCATAGCCACCCTTGGACATCTAGTAGTTTGAGCCTAGATTAACCCATTCTACTAATAAAACATCCTGAAACGATCTATAGATTAGTCAATATTCTTTGCACCTGGACCAAAGGGAAAAGAATATGAATGCTTCTATTTGGCACAATACCATAATCTAAATTCTCCAAAAAAGATTATTATTCTAAAAATCTTGGATTAGTTGAAAAGGAGAAAGTCATTTTTATACTTGCATTGAATTTTAATTACTGCTTACTTTACTTTATTACTGCTTACTGTTTACTTGCTTATAGTAAAAATTGTTAGTAAATTAAATTTGAAATATAAAAAATATATATATATATATACACTATATATAAATTACTTTTAATTTGATAAATGTCAAAATATTTTTTTTACTTTTTATAATAACACTATCCTTGTGGGATCGATAACCAGGACTCCACTAGAGTCCTGTATTACTTGAACGATACGTATACTTGCGTTTAAAATTGTGACTTTTACAATAATTATTATAAAATCTAAATATAAATTCATAAGTAAAAGTAAACATCGCACATCAAGTTCTTGAAGCCATTTGCCAGGAATTAAACATTCTAAAAAGTGGTATCAAATTCTTGTATTTAAAAGCATATATAAAGTCGCATCGCATCATTAGGCATGAACTAGGATTAGATGGTTGAGGGTTTTTTGCTTGAGTCATTCAATTTTGAATTTAATTAGTTTTGAAATTAAACATTAAAAATCAAAGGTTGGAGTTGATAGGAAAATATAATCTCATTACTATGTTTTAGCTTGATAAAATAAATGTGGTTGTTGATGCATTAAATATGATATTCATTGGTGTGACAAGCTGTATAGAATTTTTATACTTCTTTATAGGATACGATTAAAAAATATTTAAAAACTACAGAATATATACAAAATTAATTTATCAAATACAATCATGAAGATGAGTTAAATTACATCTACATTATCGTGGCATGTTGACCTATGATATTTTAATTTTGGTCTTTACTAATGGTGATGGAGAGAGTTATTACACACATTACCTAGGATTTGCAATTCATCCATAGTGCAAAAAAAATATTATGATTTATGGCTTGGGTTCAAGCAACAACTAACAAACTTGTTTTGAGATATGAGATCTATCATGGGGTAAAGGTTGAGCAATCAAAGATCCAATAGTTTTTTATAACCTATCTCTATTTATGAGTAGAAGTAGGAGAAGATCATTAGATTTTATTATGGATGTGACTTCAATTATCAAATTGGTTCATTTATTAGCATAGAGTTATTCTGGGATGCCTTTTATTTAACTTTGTTCAACCTATTTTGACCACTGGTATTATCTAATGAGCCAACATGACCCATTTAGAATCTTTATAGTCTCAGTTGGATTTAATCCAATTATTTGGTCTAATAGACATGAACTATGGCTCATGGAACTTGATTGAAAATTTTGTGACTCGGTCTATTATTAATTCATTGACTACATTGTGATTAATATAATTTGATCCATAGAATAGTTATGCACTCATAGCTTGGTTTCTTTTGAAAATAAATATGATATTTTACTAATATATCATCCATACAACCATACTCTATTATTTTTTGTCTTCTCAGTTATGCTGTTCCAAAAACTAAATTTTCATTTTTTGGTCTTACTCTTTTGACATAGGAAACTTTAAAGGTCAAAATCACTTTTTTAACTAGTTCTTAATGTTTGATAAATTAAAAAAATGGTAGATTTACATATATTCTAACACCTGAACTTCAATTTTTGCATATATGCTACAAAATTTATGCATAAAAAAGTGTATTCAACATTTATTATGAATAAAAAGGTGCATGAATGTAAAAATTAAAGTTTAAGGGTTAGATATGTATATGCATAAGAATTTTGTTTTATTTAAAAAACCCCATTAAAAATATTCAAAAGTCAAATTACAAAAATCTTGCACAAAATATTATGCATGTATTTTTATGATCTCCTAGTAAAATAGTTTTAATGAATATATCCATGCATTTTCTTTGCTTTTGCTATGTATATCATACTTGTCTTGATTTTTACTTTATTTTAGACATAGATATGATATGTTTCTTGTTTAGTATTTACACATTTCTTCTTTTACTTATGTATACTGCTTCTGATTATTTTTATTGTTAGTCCTGCTACAGGTGGCCACAAGTAGTGCTGGTGTCAGTCACCTCAGTGTGAGAATATAAGTAAGAAATTGTTTTATCTATATTTATTTTGACTCATAATGTTTAAAATGATAATTAATAATTATCTATTATTATGTAGGAGGAGTACAAGATGCTTCGAGAGAGACAATTACCATCTTAGCACCTGAGCACAGCCAGTAGTAGTGGTAGTTAGTCTACCATAGTGTAGTCTAAGTTCGAGCTATGGACCCCGGTGGCGGGAAAGAAGAAGGTCGTAATCGCACTTGTTTCTGTGTGTGGCAAGAGCTCATCACACTTATGTTTTGCGGAGCTTGTCAGGCAGGTCCCTATTATGACTGAGGTGGTTCACCATCTGCATGAAGGCCAACAAAGAATTAAGTGGTGTATTACATGCCTGAGAGAGATTATAGAAGATCGTTGGAGCAAGTGAACAGTAACTAATGTAATCGAGGAGGAGGATAAGGAGAAGGAGGATGAGTAAAAGTATTAGAAGGATTTTTTTTGTATGTTAAGTTTATAAATTATTTGAACTTATGTTGATCATGATATTGATGCAAACTTTTGATAATTTAGATTTGTGATAGTATCTTTTCTTTCAGTATTGAAATTTTTAAGAGCTTTGATCTGTGATATGGCTGGTTATAATGTTGTTGTTATGTGGATTAAATGTTGTAGAAATGTAATTAATTTTTTGAGTTTCTCATTATTATTTAATTTTTGCTTCAGATTTGCATTTGTTTTGCATCTAATAATCTGACATGTTGTCCATCGAACTAAGCCCAAAGAAAATGTGACGGTAATCAGATGGTATTTTTTTATCGTCTTATGTTTTCAGACAAATAATTTGACACACGTGTAGATTAAAAAGGTTTGACGCTATGACGATGAAAAATCAATGCCAATAATTTACGTCGGATTATTTCAATGCAAAATTGATAGAATTAAAATTAGCAACCCTAGAATTACTTGCAGAATATCATATGTAAATTTGACGCAAATCCCACAGTAATCCCCAAATAGCGTCAGATTTACATTTGATTTATGTCCGATAAGCCGACGCAAATTTGCTATGAATTACATGACTAGCTACAACCTACATGGCTCACAGCTCATGCAGTTCCTCACTTTGACATTTATTGCCTGTAGAGTCATTGCAGCTCACCACTACGGCTTATTTGACCAACTAATCTACATGCTTCACATCACATGCAACTCTTAACTTCAGCATTTGTTGTTTATAAATGTATTTGCAACTCACCATTATGGTGTACATGACAAAGTATAGCTTACTTGACTCACAACTTATTCAGAGTTACCACCCACAACCTACATTGCATACTACTACCACAACTTTCAACTACGATAAATTGACGCTAAAATTAAAATTTTTAAGAAAATTATGTTACTAAAAAATGATATTAAAAATGGATATTTTTTTGTAATAAAGTTATTAATATTTAGAGATATTTAAAAAATATTTTAAAAAAATTAGATATTATATTTTTATTATAAAACCTTGACATAATGTGTATATATAAACTGTATATTTGTAATAAATTTTGAATTGACGCTTTATCAACGAATTTTACTATTTGCAAAAATCTAGAGGTCTAACATGAATCTGAAGGTATATTTGGGAAAATAATAATCTAATTAAAATTAATATTCATCAAGGTCTCCATTTTTAGTAAACTTACAGTCAAAATGATTGGCTCAATAAGACAAAGCTAATGATACCAATATTAATGTAATTCAAGTCAAATAAAGTCTGTATCAAGCCATTGAACTAAGTTTGAGGCTTTTAGTTGTTACTTGGAGGTTCAAATGAACTCTAGATTTAACATGCTATAGTCTAATCTAGTCTTTCGATTAAAGGAATCCAATAAGACAAGCTCATCAAATTCTGAAGTCATTGAGGTCTTTTTGTTATCTAAAATTTTCCTACGAAAAGAGAAACAATATTGGTCATTCGATCAAATGATTATAATGGTTATCTGCTAGTGGACAATAATTTCCCAAATACAGGTAAAAAATGATTTTATATCAAAGATTGTGTGATAACTCCTTGGGATAAGTGCTTACAACTTCCATACCCAAAATAACATTGCTTTTTCCATACTCTTGAAGTCTCTTTCTTACGTTGTATGTAATCAAGTGATGTCTTTGGTGTAATAGTAAACTCAGAAAGAAGTTTGTGGTGACCAACTAGTGTAGCTCCAACTATGAGTTTTATGAACAATTTACAGAATGTAGTTCCTCATTATGGCCTACGTGGTCAACTGCTATCATTACTACACTTCACTATGGTTTTTATAGCTAACCATTGATCTTACAGCTACCGGCTACAACTTATGTGACCAATTACTGTCATTATAACCTCCCACTATGGCTATTGTGACCAACGAGTTCTCCTGAAGCTACTTACTAAGGTATATCTGGCCAACTACTACTATAACTTTCAACAACGAACAAACTGATGTTATTGCAACCACCATCTACAACATTTGTGGTGGATTACTTGATAGTCATCGCCCCGAACACCCTACACCATCATCGTTGTTGACATTTTTGTTCTTCTGTTGTATTGAACTCTCTCTGAATAACTCTCTCTCTAATCGTGTGGATGATCTGAAGAGAGAAGAGATAAGAGAGCTAAGGCAAATAATGACAAGAATAAACAAATAAACACGTAGGGAAGCTTTTGTGAGGTGGACCTCACATATAAATCTCCAAAGTGTATGTTCGAGGTAAAATCGACTCAAGTCATTTCAGAAACATACTCAAAGAGAAGACTCGACAAAACCAAACTGCAACTAGAGATTCATGTTATTATACACATTCTAGGGTTCATCTTTTCTCATTAAGGCAAGCTCCTATAGTTAATTATATCTTAAACAACTGGAGTTGCTTCAGAAGAATCTTGACTAAGTTTGTTACCTGTCCTCAGAAAGTTCAAATGTCATTGTTTTAAAAGGAGTTTCAAAGTCCTATCTTAAAGGTAGTGGATTCTTGAAGGTTTCGAAAAATCCCATTAAGATCGTAACATATCCTACGGATTTATTTTGTTGTCAATAGTTTAGTTGAGGTTCGTTCCTTGCTCCTATGGTTTTGAATGACTGTCTCTACAAAATAGAGTTAGTACACCCTAATAACATGCAAAGTAAATCTAGGGTAACGTCCATCTTTTTCATCACCAACCTTATAAAAATGAGTTAGCATAAAATATATGTTTTTTCTTGGTTGGTTGGTTCATTTTTATTTAGGACAACCCAGTCAAGGTTCCCTGGGTTGAAAACAGTTAAGTTGCTTAAAACATATTAGCCGATTAGATTTTTGTCTGTCATTTCTTTTATTTGTTTTATTTTTTTTGTTCTGAATGACCCGATCAAGATCCCATGGTTTCATTGTCCCGGGTCATTGGGTTCGTGGTTTAATTAGTCACAAGTGACTGGAAGATGTTTTTAGCAGCCATGGGTTGCCTCCTCTAAATACCTTCTCAAACTAGGTTGCATTTTTGGTTTCAAGTTTAAGTTTTAGTAGTTTTTGGGTGAATTTTCTGTCATTTCTTTTAAGCTGGTTTGTACCTTGGCCCGAAATTACCTCTAGTTGAGGTTAATTATGCTTTTGTTCTCAAATGAAAAGTCAACTACTCCTTAGCCTCCAGTTAGAGTTAAGTTGTTTAGATTAGCCCAAGTTAGATTGGACTAATTTGAAAGGAGTTCCTAATTGATCTGAGCTAGCTCGACTTCATCTCAGATCGATTTTAAATTGGCTTAAGTCATCCAGAGTTTAACAAGATTGACCTATGTTGGTCAAGTTTGATTGAGGTCAAGCAAAGCCTATTTGGATTAGACTCACCTTGGAACAGACTGAGTTGATCCAAAAATGGTTAGGTTAGCTTTGATTTATCCCAGGTTATGTTGAGCTGACTCATGCTAAGCTTCTTGGGTTAAGTCTAATCTTACTTAGGTTAGACTCAGGTAGAGTCTGAACTAGTTTATATTTGATTTATCCATTATTCAAATTAAGTTTAAGTTAATTTAGACTTAAATTAATTTAAATATGATTTAAGTTGGATTTAAATTGTGTTTGACATCAAGTTTTAGTCGAATTGATCTAAGTTATTTGGTATTTAGGTGAACCCGAGTTATATCAGGTTAACCTGGTGGTTTAGTTGAATTATGTTGATCCGAGTTAGGTCGGTAGACTCAGTGGTTCAGTTGAATTGGTCTAACACAAGTTAGGCTTGGTTGACCCAGTGATTTAGTTGAATCAGATTAACCCAAGTTAGGTTCATGTTGGATTTAGATCTAACTTAGGTTAGACCTAATAAATGGTTCATATAGGTCTAATTTTGGTTAAACCTCAAAATGATTCAAGCTAGGTTTAAGTTAGGTTAGACCTAAGGTTGATGTTGATGTTAGGTCCAAATTGGGTTAGACCTAGAAAAAATGCTTTTTGAGTTTAGATCTAATTAAGTTAGACCTAAGATATATGTCAAGTTTAAATTGAGTTAAACCTAGGGTTTATGTTTAGATCTAACATGAAATAGACCTAAATTTTGGGTTATGTCTATTATGTGTTAGGTCTAAAAGAGGTTTACAGTTTAGGTCTAATTTGGGTTAGACCTAAGAAGTTTTAGGTTTAATTCTAATGTGGGTTAGGCCTAGAGGGTTTAGGTTACGTTTAAAGTTGATTAGACCTAAAGGATTTAGGTTAGGTCCATTGTTGATTAGACCTAAAGTTGAATTTAGTGTTTTAAAAATGAATTTTAGGGCAATTTTGGCCACGTGTATAATTTTGATTTTACATTTTTACCTTTAGCATTCTAATTTTCATTTTAGGGTTTTTAAGGTTAGAAATTGTCATTCTAGGATTTGATTCCTCAGCCCTAAATTTTCTAGTCAATTTCCATTTTTATTTTTTATTTTTCATGATTTTTTTTTGAAATAATTACAAAGAAAATTAATCATTTTAGGGAAACCCCCTATTCTTAGAAAAATCAAGAAATGTTTCCATGGGTGGAGGGAAGAAACCTTGAAATTTTCACATTTTTCAAGCTTATATTTAATTTTTAATAAATAAAATACTCTCTAGAGTACCAAATTAATTAATATTAAATATAATTTATTTTTTTTCAATTTTTTTTCATTATTTTTCCCTCTAATTTCAGAGGCATTATTATAATTATTTTTTAATTTTTTTTCCTGAAGTTATGAATTTTCAAAGTTTTTGTTGACTTCATTTTTTGTAAGGTCTAGTCTCCTTCCTAGAATTTATGATCTAGCAATACGACTTTCCTGTCGACTACTGTAGCAGACTAGTGATGGGGCCCACCTCACTTAGAAACGTAAACAACTTCCTAGCTCTTCTGAGTACTCTTTCTTGGGTAGTCTCCAACCCTTGACATTTGGTTGAGTTCGTTGAGACTGACAATTAGAGACTTAAAAATGAGCACCATTGGATCATGAGGCCTTAAGATAAACTTAGGTGACTTGGCCATTCACACCCTACACCACCTCCATGTAGATCCACTCTACCCATCATACACCATCCACTCAACATAACCTTAATCCATCTACATCCATCTAAAGCCAACCTCAAATCCACCCTGAAATCAAAATTTATAAAAACTCCCCTAAATACCTAAAAATCACTAGAATGACTAAAATACCCCCAAGTTCTCAAAAATTTCTAGAATTATCCAAAAATCCAATTTTATACCAAAATCATTTAAAACCCCTTTAAATTACGCAATCACCCCAAAATTACTCAAATTTCCCAAAATTGACAAAAATACCCCTAAATGCCCAAAATTACCTAAAATACCCATAAATGCCTAAAATTACCCAAAATACCAAGGTGACATAATTTTCACGAAAATTCTGAAATTACCCTCAATTTCCACCACATTCACTCCAAGTCAACTCAATTCCAAATCCAAACCTAATTCCACTAAAATTCAAGCTCAAACATAAAACTACTTAAATCGATATTCATAATTATTTCACCCCATGCCCTAAATCCACCAAGTTGAACATTCATACCAAACCTAAAATTCACAAATTCATCCAAGCCAAACAAAAGCCATGAAGTCATGCTTGAGCCACATGTGAGCCATCATGCAAAGAATAAGAAAAGGAGGAGCCCCTTTTATGATACCCTAAAATGTATTTAAACTTTCTAATGATTCACTCAAACCTAAAATTACTCTACATACACATGATGGGGACTTAACCACAGTTATTCAATAGATCAACACCTACCCTAGCCACCTTGGTTTATGGAACAAGCCCAAAGGCATGACTTGGACCCAAGCTTCCCAAAATTAATTCAATCTGATTCCACTTAAATCCAACCCTTGGATACATGGCACCACAAAATTGACTTCACAATCCTCCACCACTGAGCCCCATCTGCAAGATGGCAACCAGCAAGCTCCAACACCCTACCATTGCTGGCAGTAACCCAAACCAGATAGCCACCCATGAGCCAAAAATCCAAAATTTCACCCCTCTAATGTGGCTTACCCCCATTGGACCTTAGCCACTATCTCCTCTGTACCTAAGCGATCTTTAACCAAAAAATTGGTGCCCTACCCCTTACCCTTGGCCAAGCTTATAAATTGACCACCTCCGCGACCAAATTAGACAAGTGTACAAATTTTGCTGAATCTCTGCCAAAATCATTCCAAACCATCTCAAGAATCATATGAAGCTCCTTCCAATCATTCTCAAGCCCTCGAACCATCCATAAAACTCTAATTTCCTAACCAAAATCCAAGGTATTTTTGGCCATTTCACCAACTCCACCAAAAATCTAAATTAAGCCTTCCAAAAGCTTCAACACACTTCAAAACCAGTTCCTCAATTACAAGTCCCATTTATCGAGCTCTTTAACATAGTCCAAGACCACATCCAGGCCACCCTTTTCTCTAGTTCATACCTTGACCCAACCATAGAGGAAATCAAAGCTTGGAGAAGGTTCATGGAAACTAGGCGAAGCTTCTCAACCAGCACAATGAAGGCCTCACTTCTTAGGCAAAGGTATAGCTCGAAAAATACCATTTTTTCCTGAGTTTGGACCGTTTTGAAAGAAAGGAACATACCATGTCCACTTAACCATATAGATAGGTTTGTCTCACTTAGATGAAGATGTAGGAACAAACCGCATTTAATTTGGTTGAGTACCGAGCAAGATATTAGGTTTTGAAGTTAGATAAATCATGAGTTATGTCACCTTTGGGATGATGAATGGATTTCGCACATTCACGTGTATTTGAAATAAGCGGCTCGGATCGAGTCAGATGAAGAGATGGAGCGGAAACCACGAGTGACGGAATAACTGAGGTGTAAAGCAAGATGAATCATGGGATGATGCTTGGGGACTTCAGAGCTGCTAAGGTTGCACTTGCGTTGGTGAGGTTAAGTAAATAAATAGGGTATTTTCTGATTTAATTATATATAGAAATTTTAAAAACTAGATCCTGGTGTAGAAAATCAGAAAATAAAAATAAAATACTCCTATTCTCAGAGAATAAAGGAGAATATTATGGACAAAAATAAAGAATATTTATCTAATATTTAGTTATTAATTAATTAAATACTCCATAGATTAATTAAATCATAAAAAATGAATTATTGCTCATCATGGAATGAAAATTTGTCGGTTTATTCCTCATGAAATTAGAGACTTTCTCTAATTTTTCTAAAGTCTGAGAACACCTCTAACCCTAAAATCCTAATTTTTGAAGATATTTGTCATTATTTTAATTAAAAAATTATAAAAATTATTATTTAAATTAGAAAATATGAAATTAATATTTTTGAGTCCACCAAAGTCAGAGGCAGCAATGAAAAATAAATATGTACTTTTAATTAGAAATATATTTTTACTAACATTTACCTATTTAAATAATTAAGAAATTTATGAAAATTTGGATAATGGTCAAAATGTCATAAAATCTCCTCTAATTCAAGATGATAACTTTAGCAGTGTCCCATAAAAATTTCAAAGTGAGAAAACTTATTTTGATATAAAATGTATTTTCTAAGAAATTAACAATTTCTTGCTTGAAATAATCAAAAAAATAAAACAAAAATAAAAAAATGACAAATTAAGTTTGGTGAAGTCTTTGCAGTCAGTGGCTTTGAGAAGAAAATAAAATTAAAGTTTAAATTAATAGTGCATTTTTTAGTTGTTTTCCTAATTTTGAATATTTCAAATTAATTAAAATTTACAAAGATACAAATATATTTCAAAATTTTACAAAATTTTCTCTGATTAGAGATAAAAAAATTAAGAATTGCAAATTTTTACAGATATAAAAATGTATTTTAAATATTTAATTGTATTTTTCTATGTTATCATAAAAGCTTTTCTTAAAATAATTATTAAAAATAAAATAAAATTAGAAAAATGTAAAATTAAGTTCTCTGAGTTTATCAAAGTCGAAAAATTAAATAAAAATAAAAATTGAATTTTCAAAAATAAATTATATTTATATCTATTTATTTATTAAAATCAATTAAAAATCATAAAAATAAACTATAATTTAAAATATCATGACAATTATCCTAAGTAATCATTTGATCTATGGGAATGACCAAAAACTTTCCTAAATACAGAAAACATGCTTTGATTTATTAAATTAAGTAGTAATTGAAAATTCATGATTACACACAAAAATAATTCTATAAAATAAATAATATAAAAATATATAACTTCTCCTCTCATGTTTCAATTAACTTTTGAATAGGAGGTTAGTGAAGTTTTATGAACATTTGAATCAAAATATGAGAGTTATGGGGTGTAAACTGTAGGAGTAAACTTATAATTTAGAAAATTTACACTTTAACCCAAATTTTTAGCATTAAAAATGAGGGAAGGGTATTAAATTACGATGATTGATTCATTAAGATGATAAAAACATAAGGGACAAACAGCGTAGCAACTTATTCAAAGCATTTTCTAGAAAAGGGTGAAATTATAATTACTTGAACTATTGTAAATTGAGAGAAAAAAGAATTTGAATGATTCAAAAGTACAGGGATTTGATAGGGGAAGTTAATAATTCATTAAAGTGAACCTCTTAATCGGTGGTTAAACAAGTCCAATCTTTTTCAATAAAGATCAAACATAACTTACTATGATTTTTTTTCAAAAATATAAATTTATCCATAAATCCTAAGAGCTTGGTAATAAATTTGGTTTGATTTAATATCAGTTAAGGGTTAACTAAAGAATAAAAAATAAGAAACCTGAGTGAACTCAAAACATTTGAAACACTACAAGCTCAGAGCCAATTGAGGGGTAAGAGTGTAAAATTTCTTCAAGCATTATATGTAAATCCCTAGGGGAGTCTATCCACATAATTCTCAATTCAATATTAAAATCAATCATTTTCCATGTACACATGGTTTGATTGAAACATATAGAATTGAGAACAATTTAAAACATCTCAATGAAACTTTAACTTGGGATGATCAACTCAACAACATAAGCAAGACCAAATGAACTTAAAATGGTCTAGGAGATTCTAGGCTTGTTTAGGGTTATTTGTTGAATACCTTTGCAAGAATTTGGGCATTTTGAAGGACATTTGGATTTGATATGATTTATTAAGGAAATCACCACAAAGTCTAAGGACCCCAAAGATATGATTTTGGACCGTTTTGACATGTAAATGAGAATTACCCCATTACAACATAACCTACAGTAAAAATCAAAATGCTCAGGGGTGTGGGCCTTAGATAAAGTGTCTGGACCCTCATAGTATAGAGGATTTATAAAGTGGCCACATACAAATCATCAAGACCAATGTAAGTTGGAGGTTTTGGTGGTAGAGCGGTGATGCAAATGGCTTTGATCCCGACATAATGTGTATCTGCTTAGTGTGTAATTACTTTAATTTTAATTCTAGAAGATGGCACCAAAAACTTGATTCCACAAAGATAGTGGAATGTTTAATTCTCAATTAAATGTTATATATCAAATAATTATCAATTTTTCTCCACAATTCAATTTTACATACTAGGGATACTACGAAGTGCACATATCATTTCAAGTAATATAGGACTTTCTTTATAAGACCCAAGTATCGATTCCATGAGGAAGGAAAACCTCTCTTTAATGACTTAGAAAAATTCTACTTAAACTGTAAGTAAATTATTTAGGAAATAAGGTTGAAATTGTTTGTGTATAAAGAAGTAACTAATATCTACAAATTCTATGTCAAAGCTTAAAGAAAATACCAGATGTTTCTAAACCAGTTAAATGTGAAAGAGTTCAAATTATGTAAAAGTCTTTCCCCTTGCAATGAAATCATAATCAATGCAGAAATTAAATTTTTAAAGGTTTAAATGTAGTTTGTGACAAATAAGAGCAAACACAATCTTTTCCCTCTTTCGAGTGCATAAATAATAATGGCAACCTAGTTCATAAATCTTTGGTTATGCCGGGTAGGTTCTAGCCTGTCACTCTAGATTACTCAATGTGCCCTCAATTTTAGACTAACCTAGCCTTAAGTTTCAAACTTTAGATCAAATTGGTTAAAGTTCTAGCCAGTCACCCTTGAATAACTAATTCACACCCATCAAAACTCATCTCTCTATCTATTTGTACTAAACTATGGGCTACCTTTTCACCCACAAGACTAATGTGACTCTTACTACTTGAGGAATACATAGCCCTCCCGAGTCATTATGGCTTCAGAAAAAGTTTTAAAGCACTAATTGATCTGATTGAATATATAAATTAAGTACGAAGTAATGAATCATCACATGTGTTGAATGAAAGAAATCTTAAATAATTCTAATCCTACACATGATTAGTTCTCATCATAAGGAAATAGATAAAGAAGACTACTCATATTTCACGAGGAAAACACAACAACACAAGATTTATGTTAAAATTCAAGTTTACACAACAAACAAAGGTAAAACAAAAATAAAAATCCTCCCCAAGAAAATCTTCTGATATTCCTTTGAAGAATTCTAAAGTCTCAGCAAAACAAATACAAAGATTCTAATAAAAAGACTCACACACACACTCACCAAAAACCCCATAACTAAGACCAAGACGCACCAAAACGCTCCTTTTTATGGCATCCCTTAACTCTTTTTATAAAAACTCTTGAAATCCCTAAGAGTCACTTCAAATGCCCCTTAAAGATTTGTCCAATTCAATGCATTTTGAAGAAAACTGGTTCTGGCACCCAGGATCCCAATTGTGGCACCTAACTGCTAACCTTCTAGAAGCCCAATATAACTGCCTCATGCCTTTGCGCTAGATCTTGGTGCCATGGCACCTAGGTCAGTATTTTTACATAAAGTGTCTAGCCCTTAGACGCCAGAGGCTGTTGACAAGCCTAAAGTATTTTGATTTTATTTGCACATTTAATACCTATTTCTTATGATACTATGCTTTAATGAAATGTATTTTGATGTTTTTGTTTGTAGGTACACTAAATTGAGCAAATGGAATAAAAATGGAGCAAATTAGAGTTAAATGAAGCAAAAAGGTCAATGATGATCCAGCGCCTAGACGCCAAAATCCAGACAACAGAGAGCCTGACGTCTAGGCGCCAGAGGCAGTTTTCTATAAGATACATTAAATTTGGACGAATTTTGAAGAGGTGCTTAAAGAAACTCTTGGGGATTTTGAGAGCTCTATTTAAAGTGACTTCTGGTGATTTAAAAGAGAAAATTTTGGGAGGAATAAAATGAAGACTTTTGGAGATAAGTGGATTCATCCTAGAGAGGAGAAAGTCTTGAACTCTTGCTTGGACTTGGAGTAGAAGAGGAGAAGTGAGAGATATCTTCTTCACTATAAGTAAGTTTGGAGTGGAATTGTAAGCGTAATATGTGATGCAAAGGAACTATAAGGATTGCTTGGGAAGGTATTCAAATATAAGTTGTCTTCTTGTCGCCCATTAAAATAATCTCTTCTTTGAAAAATATAATTCTAATTTTGATTATATATATATATATATATATATATATATATATATATATATATATATATATATATATATATATGTATTTATTATTTAAAGTAATATTTTAATCTTTGAAAAATGGGAATGGAAGGATCTCATTCATTTAGTAGTTTAAAGAAATGGTCACAACACCAAAAGTAACACACCTATCCCATGGACTAGACACATTACTTGATAGTGATGTTTAATTAAATAAAATAATAAATTTATGACATCCATTTTTTGTCTGCAAACCTTTTATTTTGACCGAGAAGTTCCTTTACGTAATATGAAAAATTAGATAGGGTTTATATTAAGCTTGATTCTTAAAGTTCCATATAAGGCAAGCCCTTATAGTTAATTACCTCTTAAATGACTGAAATCACTTAAGAGAACTCTCGATGATGATCAGAGGTATTATCTTCATAAATTTTGAAGCATTAAGGTTTTCAAGGTCCGACATGGAAAATTTCAAATGGGAATAATTCAAGTGTGAACAGTTATTATAGAATCTAAATACGGAAAGGTAAGGGATGTCACAGATCCTGAGGAAAACCTCAGTGGCTTCCCAAAACTACCCTATGGTTTAACTTCAATTTTGAAAAGATTATTATTTAATGCTTCATCCTGCCAATTTTATTATTTAGGGTTTACATTTGCATGACATCGACCATACAAATAACCTGGAAGATATAAGAATTTATATCGTACTGATCGATGACCTCGAAATTCTAAGACGAGTAAGGGCGTATATTGCACAACATGTTTGTACAAAGTCCTAAAAGATAAGGAGAGGGTTTATATCATGTTAGACAGACCATCTCGAAGTCATATGGCTTATTTTTTATACTAAGGAATGGATTTTTTATTATAGACTTGTTTGTTGTTGTAGATTTGTTTGCTCTCTCGAAGATGCTCTTCTACATGCTCTCATCGTGTTGTCCACGGTGTTTGCTTCAAGCTCCTTGCTGAAGTAGCAGTCCTAGAGTCTAATGTTCAAAAGATTTTACCATGTATGTTTTAGTTTCTGGTTTTATTGTTGTTGTCCAAGTGTATTATTAATGGGGGGGCGCTTAAGTTGATTAGAGCGACACCAATTAGGATCCCACAGTTTCTTTATTCTGGTGCCACTATTTTCTTTTGAATCTACTTAGTCAAAATGAATGGTTAAACTCATTCAGACTAAGGAAATCTTTTTAGCAACCATAGCTTACCTCATCCAAGGGATACCCGTGATCCAAAGGGGTGTGGGGTGTATTAAGTTTGTTCATTTTCATTTAAAAAGTGTATTTAGCTTTTAAAATTTTATTTTTTTTGTTTTGGTTTTGGTTTTGCATGCAGAGTTTTTCTGCAAGTAGATAAATAAATGTAGGTAAGAAAAGACATCAAAGCATGCTGAAATGAAATTTTGGTACAAAAATGTAAACACGTACCTGACATTTTCTCAAGTATCCGCTGAAATGTTAGCATTCATAACATGTATTTGTATATTTCAAAAGTGTAGGAAACAAAAGTTTCTATTGCTAAAATAAATAGTAGTGCAGTTAAAAAAAGAAACCTCGAAACATAACTTTGTGGGTCCCTAGATGGTTTTAAGGATGTTTTTCTTCATCAAAATATAATAAGTTCAATTGTCCTTCAAAACATCCAAAAGATCATAAAAGTATTTGGGGTGCGACCCTAAACAATTTTTAAAATCCCTTGAATCATTTCAAGTGATTCTAGACTTATTATGTTGATAAACCAATCATCCCTAATCAAATTAAAGTTCAGCGATAATACATATTATTAACCTGTGCTCAATGATCCTTGATGTTTTAATCATCCCTATGAGTGGGGTAACAAGATATTCATTTGATGTTTCATTTAAGGTTTATGCAGGTGGATGCCCCTTTGACGCAAGTGGAGTTATTTAAGGAATGTTCATTTTGATTTCAGTCGAGCTGGTTACACTTTTAAATTATTTACAATCAATTATGTTTTCCTTTCTCAACTTCATTAAGTTGATTCAGGTTAATCCTAGCTCACTACTAAGCCCTTAAGCATCTATGGGCAAGTTTGTAATTTTAGAAATATTAGGTGAGGAGAATTTAAGTCTTATTAAAAGATTGTTTATCATTCAAACATTATCTAGGGGCTTTGAATTTAATGAATTAGAGTCTTCCTAAACCAAACAACTCACCTCCAGATCTCTTTATTTTAATTAACCCACAAATCATGATAAATTAAGAAATTACATGTTTACCATTGTTATAGAAAAATGGTGAGCTGGTTTCTACTCATAATCCCTCATGTTTTAATCATCAAAGAGAGTTGATTAAGATCAACATTACCCATTTACCCTTTAGTTTAACCTATATATCAATTAAAGCTTCAAATTTCATAATTACCATTTTGTCCTCAATGACCTTTCTACTTCATAATTCCGTAAATTTAACTCAAATGACTTTAGAATTATTATGTCACCTCACTTATGGGTCAAATAAAATATCAGAGAAGTAATTATATTTCTTTGATTTTTAATTTATTTTTAATAATTATTTTAATCCAAAGTTAGAGGATTTTTAAGTAAATCCATTCAATAAACCAATACAAAGTTTCTACTCTTAGGAAAATTTTAGGATGTTCACCTAAATCAGAGGACCTCTAGGAATAAATCCATGACTTTCTTCGTTTTATTATAATTTTTATAATTATTTGTTGATCTTGAGTGTTAATTAAAAAGAAAATATGATTTAATGCGAAGATTACCTTTTATATTTTTCATTTATTTCTTCAAGTTCAAGGAATCCAAAAGAAAAAAAATTAATATTTTTATGATATTTATTTTATTTATTAAAATTATTTTAATGTAAAATTATGAAAAATGCATTTTAGGCATTTAAAAATACATAAGTATATTAAGGAAAATGAGAAAAATATTTTGAGTGGTCCCAAGTGATCCGGGAGTGATTTGTGAACATTTGGTGCATTCTTATATTTTTATGATTTCTAGACATTTTTAATTATTTATTAATTAGGAAATAGCCCAAAAATGAACTAATTATTTAAAACATAATTTTATTATTCTTGGCTGCCCCTAATCACAAGGATCACTTCAAACTAATTTTTATATTTTTTTTAATTTTATTTTATTTATTATAATTATTTTTAGCAAAAATCCATATTTATATAAAAAATTTATTTTTATATTATAAATTTTTTGAATGACCTTAAGATTTTTACAAAAACATTATGAAGTGGTAAGCTTCAATTTGGCCCAAATTGGTGATTATTTGAATTTTTTATTATTTTTTTTATTTTTGGGATTTTTCAAAATTTAAAATTAGGAAACTATGTCTAATATTTAAAATTTTAATTTTAATTTTTCGTAAGTTCTTCTAATCACAATGAACCTACCAGACCAACTCTCATAATTTTCCAACCTCTATCTTATTTTTGGTTTATAATTTTAAGAAGGAAATTATGCCAAATAGTTTGAAAATTTGAGCTTTTGAACATAGAGATGTTCTCAGAGAAGATCCTTAAACTCAATAAAAACATTCCCCCCAAGTTTTACATTTTTTGATTAATATTTAATTATTTATAAATAAAAATAAGCTTTGGAGTATTTAATTAATCAAATATAAAATATAAAATAAATAATCTTGATTTTTGGCTCATAATATTCCTCTATGTTCACTGAGCACAGAAAAATTTTTATTTTATTTTTATAAATTTTCTACACAAAGTTATGATTTTTCTAAGTTTCTGAATTAGTTTAAATTATAAATAGGCTAATTTTTTATTTATCCACGTCAATGCCACATCCCTCTTCACAGCTCTGAAAGCCCACGCGGCGTACTCCCATTTGAAGCTGTTATCTGAGTCAGCTCTGTAGTTCATGTTCCACTCCTTCATCCACCATGATCTCAATCGTCCAAGCGATACACGCATATTCCAACTGTCCTCCATCGTTGTCCCCAACTAACTTAACCCATAAATATTCCACCTTCTAGACCTAAGATCTCTCTTGATACTCAATGAAATCACATAGGGTTTGTTCATACACCTTTATATAGTCCAAACGAACACATATATACGGTTGATCAAGCATAAAATTAAACTTTTCTTCAGAAAAGTCCAAACCGAGCACGGTTTGGGGGAAAATGGTGTATACCTTTGCCTAAAAGGCGAGACCTTGATTGGGTGCTTCTAAAAGGTTCAGTGGAGTCCGAAGAAAATCCTTAAAGTGTCACCTTGCTCTAGGAATCGGTTTAAGTAGGACTTCCTCCAAAAGATTGTGCGTCCTTGGTCTTTCCTCTAGTACAGAGGGCCTGGAGATGTTTTGGTTGTGAAATTACTCTCTTGATCTGGGCTAGCTTTTAGGATGATCAATTTGTAGATTGGTGGAGGTTTGTGGTATATCAAAAAAATGTCCTTTTCTGGGTGAAGAAATTGAGCTTGGACAGCGGGGATTGGTGGCTAAAAATGATGGAGCTGAACTCAAGGAGGTCTGGAGAAGCTCTGGTGAGATTTGGCAGAGTCTCCCTAAGGAATTGGATCATCTCCTTACTTGGTCGTGAGGGCAATTGTTTAAATATCCATGGCCATGGTGGCTAATAAGCCAAGCCAGGGGGTGGAAAAGGTATCTGAGGTGGAGAGCTGAGCGGTGTAAGTGACCAATGGGGGTGAGCTACATTGGATGGGTGCAATTCAAGCTTGATCCATGTGGGAGGCATCTCATGTTTGGGTTTTTCGGTGACTAAGCCTGTCGGCCAGGGTGGAGCTGGTGGGTAGGTGGTGCAGGGGAGCCAGAGGTGTTTATTGGTGATGGCTTGGGAACCTAAGAATGCAAGTGACAAATATTTCCTTGGTTTATTGATCGAGAATTTTAGGACGTGTCGGGTCGACCACCTTCACGAACTGGTAGAATAGGGTCATAGTAGCTGTGTATAAAGGTTTCATGGTACCCTGACCCAGTTACCTCTACCTTCTAGGATTACTCCACCTTCCTTTTGTTGAGCACCTTTGAGCCATGTCGCTCCTTGACTTCGTTGGTATCATTCTGACAGCCAAATGTCGATGAGCTGCCGCTCATTTGTGATACAATGATTTGTCCTCTGCCCTTATGGTCTGTATGCGATTTAATGGGTTGGGATATCCCCATCAAGATGATTTAGGTTATTACACGGGCTTCGTATGTCGATGAACCGCTGCCCATTTGGGATGTGAGAGACTCACTCTCTGTCATATGGCTTAGTGAGAGTTTTGAAGCATTGTGGCTTTTCCACATGGAATAACTTTTTTTGATGACCTATACGCTAGGTTCATGATAATATAAAGTGAAACTTATTTTATTAAGAGGATTCTTGGGTATGCGCAAGATGTAATTAACCAAGAGGAATAAGTTCTCATAACATGTACATACACCTAACTCTCTGGTATGGGTAGCCTATGTAGATACTTCTTTCACAAATATTGGTCCAAGGTGCCTCTACTTGTCTTACTTGGATGTACAGTCATCACATATCCTTACGAGGTTTATCGCACATAGGATCTCCACATTTTTTTCTTTTCTCTTGTTTATCATTTTTGTCATATGTCCCTTCTTATTCAGTTCCTTTCCTTTTTGAATCATTGATATGACTCAGAAGGGAGATTTATTCTAATAAGGGAAGTATATGTTGATTGAAAAATTGGCGACTCCTTTAAATTTAGAAAAATAGAAAAAGAATGGCGAAAATAATCTAGCAGCTCTGCTAGGGATTAGTCTCTCTCTCCATACTTGGAGTTTCACTTTTAGGGTTATACCCTCACTCTCCATACTAGAAGTTTTGCTCATATTAATGTGATATGGTATTTTTCCTTTGAGTCACGGTTGAGCCTTTTTTCTAGACTTTGGTTTTCAGTCCTATGTCAGTTTCTGTGGTAGCAACTCGATGCATTTTGTCCCTTTTTTCACCCTCGATTGTTCGGTTGCTGCATCATCGCTTGCACCGATGTTGTTGTACTTTTTGATTAGTTTCTTAAGTTTTTCTTATTTTTTTATCGTTTTTCTTTTTTTCCCCACTACGTAGAAGAGAAAGAAGGTGGTTACAATTCCTGCAGTCAAGGGGAACTCCTTTTCCATCTCCCCGAGTGTTTTCTTATCTCCTGAGAGTGTCATAAGCTTCAGTTCCTTCGAGCACCCCTATGGGGTTACCTTAATCCTACACCCTTTAAGGCATTTTCTTTGCACCCCCTGAAGCACCTAAAATATATAGTGTTTTTAAATACATTTTTGTACCTATTTCCTATTATATTGCACTTTAATGAATGGAATATTTGTGTTTCTCTTGTAGGTATGATTAAAATGACTGACTATGATGAAAGGAACAAAAGAGGATTAAATTTGGAGCAAAATTTGAAAATTTTGACCTATGGCGGCTAAGCGTCGGACCCTTAGCGCATAGGCGCGACATTTAAAAAATACAAATTAAATCAAATTTGGCGTCATTTTCAAGGGGTGTTTGAAGTAACTTTTGATGGTAACTTCCTTAACTTCTTTTGGGCGGCAGATTTGAATGAAGAGATACATTCTTTGGTGGATACATTGAATCTTTATATGATTTGAAGAGAACCAAGACACCTTTTGGAAAATTTTAAAAAGAAGACTTGAAGATCAGAAAAATGGTTGTTGTTGGAGGGTGTGATTAATGTTAAGAGCAAAGTTTATGTTAGAGAGTTATTGAGAGCACACCTTTCCACTTCACCACTTTTATTATCAATTGTTTATAGTTTTTATTAAGAGTAGAATAGAGATTTGAAGTCAATGGAGTTGGGTGCCAACCTCTATTGTATCTTGTAAAGGGAAAGCAAAGTTTTAAAGGAACTTCAAGGTCTTGTGGAGAGGATTTTAAGATAATTGTTTATCTTTGTTTTAAATTTGGTTTTAAAGTACAACTTGTTGTATTTTCACTATGATTTCTACTTTCAAATCAATTTGTGATTGTGTTTTCTCCATGAGTTCTGAGTAGTTTTCTTTATCTTTTTCCTTTTAAATGATGAAGTAATTAAATTATGGAAGGAAGTTGTGTGAAGTATAGGATTTCAATGTTGGAAGAAGTTGTGTGATTCAATACCTTGCACTTCCTTTACCTCTTAATTTGGCCAATTGAGATGTTAAAATTTGTTATGAAAACATGTAATAACCAATACAGTATTGTCTCAATGAACAATTGAAAAGAATCACATGCAATTGTATGGGTGAGAATTGTAGTCCATATGGTTGGGTGCAAATAAATAGGAATATATATTTTTAATGGGGAGTAAAATTAGAGGACTTTAGAGTGACAGGCTAAAGCCCCCTAATTTGGTTTGATGTTTTAAATTTTATTATGTGATGTTAGCCGCCAAATGGAGGGAATAGAGGGAACTCTAGAGTAAGAGCTAGTATCTTCCCTGTCTAACCCATCTACATGATTTCAAAACTTCAAATAAACTAATGTTCTTTAAAGAACCAATTAAGGGTAAAAAATATAATTGCTTCTATTTGGCACAACACACTTAGATACTTTCACAACAAAATTCCATAATTATTACAGATTCATTAAAAGAGGAAAAAGATATTTTATTCTCATTTGCTTTCATACTATTTTATACTTGTGTTAACTTTAGTTATTTGCTTTACTTTTTTATTCAAAAAATATCAAAAACAAAATTTAAAAACATTATATCTTAAAACATACTTTACAAAATAAATTTTAAAAAGTAAAAAGCTATTTTTCTTATTTCATTAAAATTTTAGATATTTCCCTGTGGGTTTGATATCTCGGGGCTTAATAAAAAAAGTCTTATATTACTTGATAAACGATACGTATACTTGGGTAGTATCTCATATTATAAAATAATTAAAATATATCTCTTATTTGCTTCAGAATCAAGTTTCAAGCCATTGCAAAGAAAGAGATAATATCATTTGAAAGAAATATAAATTAAAAAACTTAAGGGTAAATATTCGGGGATCCAATTTTTAGCATTGTTGCCATGGAAGATATAATATCATTGGAAAGAAATATAAATTGAAAAATGTAAGGTTGAATATTTGGCGATCAAGTTTTTGGCGCCATTGCTGGGGAAGTTAATTAAAATATAATTTAAATAATATTTAAGAAAAATTGAGTTTTTACTTTTCATTATTTTTGTTAGTGTGTTTTATTTTATTATGTTAATTGTGAATGCATAGTTCAGGTTCTGAGGAACTTGTACCTTACGATTCTGAATTAGAGAGAACTATCAGAAAAATCAAAATAATTAAAAATACAGAAAAAGATTAAAATATTCAAGAAATGGCAAATCAAGATCATCAAAATGTTGAAATCCATCAAGAATTTAGATCTTTAAGAGATTATGCTAACCCTACAGTGGATGAACTTCATGGTAGTGTTCAGCACCCTGCTGTAGCTGCTATTTCATTCGAACTTAAACCTGCTATTATCCATATGGTATCTAATAATCAGTTTGGGGGAGCACTAACTGAAGATTCTAATTTACATCTTGCCAATTTTCTAGAATTGTGCGCTGCTTTTAAATACAATGGTGTTTCGGACGATGCTATTAGACTTAGAATTTTTCCTTTCTCACTAAGGGATAAAACTAAGATTTGGTTAAATTTGTTAGCACCTGGATCTATCAGAACTTGGGGTGATTTAGCATAAAAATTTCTTGCTAAATATTTTCCACCATCGAAGACTGCGAAGCTTAGAAATGATATTACATCTTTTTGTCTGTTTGAAGGGTAATTTATATATGAAGCATGGGAATGTTTTAAAGATCTCCTAAGAATGTGTCCACATCATTCGATGCCAGATTGGTTAGTAATTCAGACCTTTTACAATAGATGAGTTGGATCTCTTAGATCTATTATCGATGTCGCTGCTGGTGGTTCATTGATGTCTAAATAGTTTGCTGATGCTTATGCTTTAATTGAAGAAATGGCTACTAATAATTTTCAATGGCCTTCTTGAAAGGTTAAATCCTAAAAAGGTAGCCAACATTCATGAAAATGATGCTTTTACGAAGCTAGCAAATCAAGTTGTTGCAATTTCAAGGAAGATAGACCAATTTGAGATGAATTTTTCTCAACCAACTTCCATGATTGAAGAAAATCATTAGGCCAAATGGTTGATTCTCAAACTTTATCAGAAACATTGAATACCATAAATAGGCTTAATAAACTATATTTTAATTATTATAACCCGGATTGGAAAAACCATCCGAACTTTAACTAGAATACCAATAATCAGGCTGGTAGTAATCATCAATGGGGGAACAACTAAGTAAACCTATTGGGAAACTGGAACAACCAAGGGAATAATAATTATATACCAACCTATCCTCCAGGTTTTAACAATACTTCACAATTTAAGGGGAAGATTTGTCTACTGAAGAAGTGATGTTACAAATGGGAAATCAATTACAAAGTCAAGGAGCTACAATCAGAAATAATAAGAATCAATTGAGACAGATTGCTAATTCATTAAGTAATAGATCCAAAGGAATGCTTCCTAGTAATATAGAAGTAAATCCAAGAGACAAGACTAAAGAGCAAGTATAAGCTATTCTTTTGAGAAGTGGAAGAGATTTGGAAGGTAGAGTTCAAAAAGAGACTGAAGTAGAGAAAGAAGAGATTGAAAAATGAAAAGAGGACGCTCCGAAAGGTTTGGAAAGATCTATATCTCCACCTAAGGTTGATTTAGAAAAGCCACCACCTACATTTCCTTAGAGACTTTGAGAACAAAAATTGGATAAGCAATTTTCAAAATTCTTGAAGATATTTAAGAAGCTTACAATCAATATTCCATTTGTTGAAGCCTTAGAACAAATGCCAAGCTATGTGAAATTTATGAAGGATATTCTCAACAGAGAGATGAAGTTTGAAGATAATGAGACTGTTGCACTTAGTAAAGAGTATAGTGCTATAATTCATAAAAAGCTTCCTAAAAAGCTTAAAGATCTAGGAAGTTTTACAATTCCATGTTTAATCGGAGAAAGATTTTTTGGAAAAGCTTTATGTGATTTGGGTGCAAGCATTAACCTTATGTCGTTATCAATATTCAAAAGACTGGGATTAAGAGAAATAACCCCTACTACTATAACTCTGCAATTAGCTGATCATTCGATCACATATCCTAAAAGAGTTATAGAAGATGTTTTGGTGAAAGTGAATCAGTTTATCTTTTTTGTTGATTTACTTGTGTTGGATATGGAGGAAGATAAAGAGATGCCTGACGACCGCGCTGCAAATATAATAATTCAGCCTCGGAGGAGAGTAGGGTAATAATTAAAAGGATGCATATAATTGTTAAGCTTAATAAGTTGTAAATGTTTTTCAAAGTAAAATAGCAATTGTACTCCCTCCCCTTTAATCAACGCAAGTATACGTATCGCTCAAGTAATAAAGGGCTCTATTGGAGTCCTAGATATCGATCCCACAGGGAAGTTAGAGATTTACAAACTAATTTTTAGTAACTGCAGTATAATATACAAAAATTGAAGAACGCTTAAACTTAAAACTAATACTTAAAAGACAGATTATATAAGTCAATTTAGAAAATTATCTTTCTCCTTGTTAAGAGGATTAGGTGAACAAACAAATAAATGAGTTTAGAATTATATTGTGCCAAATAGGAGCATTCTGATTCTTTACCCTTTGGTCCAGGTGCAAAGAATATTGACTAATCCTATGTTTGGTTACTGAATCTGTGGCTAGGCTGGGAGGATACTGGCTGCCACTTCAGAGCTTTCACGTTCCGCTTGCCTGAGGGCTAAAATCTACACTTCAGCTCCCAAACAATAGGACCGAATTGAAGATTTTAGTCTGTCACACTAAACTATTCAATTCTTCATCCGATAATTAATATTTCCTTATATATTTGCACCCTCCTTCCAAGGCTTTTGAATTCCCTGAATCTTGGATGTAATCTTTACTAGAGTTGATAATTCAACATATGTTAACAATTCAATTGGCTAAATTGAAAGTAAATTAAGATATAAGTAAAAGATTATAACAATCTCTATTTAATATTATTAGGCACAACTCATTTTCATTCTTCATTTCACAAAATCTCAACAACAAGGAGAAAGACAAAGAAAACTACTCAGAATGCATGGGAATAATAACACAGATTTTGGATTTCATTTAAAGTTATAAAATAATAAACAAATATACTTATCTCAATTCTTCTCCCCAAGCAGATTCTTCAAGTTCCTTTGACTCTTCCTTCTTGTACAACACTCTTAGAACTCACCAAGACACTAAACACTAACTCTTACTACAAAACGAAACACTAACTGACACTTAATGATGACTTAACTGACACTCCAACTGACACACAAATACATAAAATCGTCTTATATTTAAAGAAGGAGTCAAATTTCCAAATTTTTCTTAAGCACCTCTTCAAAACGCATCCAGATTCATCGTATTTGGCTTGAATCAACTGTCTCGCCGTCGGCGGGCTCGATCTCGCCGTCGGCAGGCTTCTAGAGCAAGGCTAGCCGTTCAGGCTCGCTGTCCGCGGGCTCAATCTCGCCGTCGGCGGGCTCTATTATAATATATGGAAAACTCTCAGGAAAATCTCACCGTCGGCGGCGGCTTAAATCTCGCTGTCGGCGGGACAGTTCAATTTTCATCATTTTTAGTCCTTTTTGCTCCAGATTCGCGCCTTTTTGCTCTTTTTGCTTTCAGCATCTATAAATCTTCATTTTTGCAATAAAACACAGAAAATACCTTTATTTAAAGTGTAATTTCATATGAAATTGGTATAAAATTTACAATATATTTTCTTGTGGTCAAAATCCCCCAAACTTAACTATTACTTGTCCTCAAGTAATCTAGATACTACATAAAAGTAATGATTATTTGTAGTGAAGTTTTAATTCAGAATTACTATGAATTTAATTTAAATAAGTATTATAGTAAAGTTTTCTTGAAATATTTTTAAATAATTAAACTAATTCTATAGATATAAGGCTATTTAGTCCTCAAGTTTAAGATTTCTAGTCTTTTATTTATTTCAAGAATGACTATACTTTTCAATATTAAATTACTTAAGATATTCAGATGATAGGAATTTCATGAAAGCACTACTTAGTAAAATACTAATCCATATATATAAGTTCAGAAATGTAACTGAACTTTATCCTCTAGGTTGATTCAAATGAAGCCAATTTTTGATAAGGCATTTCCTCAAGTTTCTCCTCACTTATATATATTATATATATATATATATATATATATATATATATATATATATATTTCTCTTTTTTTCCTTTTCCTTTTTTTTTCTTTTTCTTTTCTCTTTTCTGGATTGATTTTCAATCCCCTTTTTCTTTTCTTTTTCAAGTTAGGATCACTATTTTTGGTTAGTCTGTTAATAATTTTGAACTTCATTTTCCTCTTCCTAAATTTGAAATTTGAAACATTTATTTCCCTTATATGTATTTCAAAGTTTTTACTTTATTGAGTTTCAATCTTTTCTTTCTCAACTAAATACCTAAGAATTTTATATTTGAAAATATAGTTTTCTTTATTTTAAATAGTTAACTATATTCTTATTCTCTTATACTAAATATCTTAATCCACAAAATTAGTTAATCATTAAAAGTATTTATTTTAACTTTCTATAATAATTAAATAAATTAATTCTAGTTTACTGAATTAAAATTACTACAGAAAATCATTCTATAATAATTTTTGAAAATATAATTTGAGAATAATTTAATAATTAAATTTGTATTTCCCCTCCCCCACACTTAAATTTTTCTATCTATCTATATGGGGTGAAAAGAAAACAAACTGTAAATTTAAATCATACCTTCGTGCTTTAGGTATTACTTCTTTTTAAGTTCCATGTGTTCTTTTCATCACTTAATTACTCGTATCGTTAATAACTTTCTACATATATATATATATATATATATATATATATATATATATATATCAAAGAAATTGCTGGGTAAAGAAGTTTCAAAATAAGTACAAAACACTATCACAACTTATATTTAGTCTAATGCTAAACACACACAATTGACTATTTCAATTTAAGGTTACAATAACAGTCTGAAAAATCAAAATTTACAAACTATATAACTTTGACAACAATATTTAAAAAAAATCTACACCACATCACAATCAAGTTCAGAAACTAATATTAATACTAAAGTTTTAAGAAAAACATACAATCAATCATAACATCATAATAATCAAAGTTTATAAATCAAATAACTAAAAAAATAAACATAGAATCTAATCTTCCGCATCAAAGTCCCAAACTATATCGTCGTTTCCTTGATCAGCGGGTGGATTAGGCTGGTAAAGACTGTTGCGGGGGCACTTAGGAAATATAACATCAAGCTCTCCTCTCCTTTAACGATTCTCAGCATCATAATAAGCTATCTCAAACTCCGAATTTCTCTGGAGATACTCGCTGTCATAATCATGCCTTCGCTCTAATCCTCCAACTCTCTGATCAATATGCTCTAATTTTTCCTCAATATTTTCAAAACTCTTCCGCTGCAGGGTCATTTCATTCATCAAATCATGAAGGGTAGGAGAACTATAAGTAGGAGGATCATAACTGGTGGAGGGAATATCCCTACTAGTCGAAGGTACGTAACTCCTAGTTCCGCATCTCCATCCTTCGTGGGATTCATAAGTCTTTATATTACCCCGGGTATTGGATTTCATAGGCTCCACCCATTCCTCATTATCTCTTGCCTCTACCCCAGATAATTGGCAGAGTGCATAAATTAGACCAGGATGCCCTAGTACTCCTCCACACTCACTTCTTACAGAGGCTAATACATTCTTGTAAATAATACTTCCCACATTAATACTTCTTTGGTTCCGAATACGTAAATTCGGAATCGCTTCTATCTCTTGTTACTTCACTATGGTGATAGGTAGGTAACAAGGTAGAACAAATAAAATAATGTCAGGCTTTAGATATTGCATTCAGCATAAAAAGAGGGAAGTTTACCCGTTCACGCTGCTTGATTTTCCAAACTCCTTTCTCATCAGTGAGAAAGTTGATTACTTCTTCCAACGGTCCTTCCATTGTTCCAAAAGTATCATACTCGCTGTGTATAAGTCACGTACTTCATAGAAAGAATTGATTCTTACAGCATTGAAATCGACTAAAAATCCTCTAACCCTTATTGGTGCATCTTCTATTTCAGTTAAGTTGGCATAAAATTCCTTCACTACTTCCACTGCAGCTCTATTTGTGGTGTAACAGAAATTTTCCCACCTCCTTTCTTTTATAATTCGTTCCACTTCTCCTCCCGGATTCTTAAATACTCGATCTTGTATGCACTTCCTTGCTTGGATATTGAGGAAGTATCTTGATTGCGCTCGAGCACTTACAAATCGTGTTTCTTCATATTCCATTCGTCTCTTTTGTCGTGGAGCCATTTTTTCCGAACTATCAAATTTACAAAAATCTCAACTAATCTTCAAAATATTACTAAAATGGCTTCCAAAGATGACTAAAATCATTCTAAATCAAGTTCCATGAACTTCTTCCAAATCTTTTCTCCAAATTTTCAAATTTTCCAAAATTCCTTAATGTGGAAGAAATTCATGGTGAAAATAAAAAATTTTAACATAGGAGGGAAGCTCTTACCAAGGGAAGATGAAAGCTGGCGTCAAAATGAGTTAATATCGCTCCAAATGCAAGATCTCTCAAGCCCTAGGTCGGTTTTTCGAAGTTTTGAGGAAGGGGATGATGAATAGTGACGGTTGACAGGTCAAAATATAGTGTTTTACTGAATCTCGCTGTCGGCGAGCTAATTAATTCAATGAGGTTAAAAGTTTCGGAAAATCTCGCCTTCGGCGGGATCGATCTCGCTGTCGGCGAGGTTTCCAAAAATTTAATATTTTTAATATTTATAATGTTTTCAATTCATTTTAAGCCTCAATAATGTCTGGTCACTTTAGATTATACTTTATCATGATTAAATACTATATTAACACATAAATTCACACAACACAAACATTACAACTTTATATATATGAAATCCAGAAGTTTACAAATTACACACTTTACATTACTAACAAATTGCTTTGCAAAATTTTAACACACACACAATTCAGCGTCGCAATCCACACTACAATACTCAAAACGCTGAGACTAAACAAAAAACACAAAATCATATCTAGACTGAGATTAACTATAAAAAGTGCAAATAAAAACTAAATTCAAGCAATCACACACAAATAAGTACGAAGGAATATCTTCTACTCATCAAGATCTGAACTTAATTCTTCTCTGATATTTCCAATTGAACGTAAGTGCACGAACATATTATAGAAAGTCCTGTAAGGAAATTCTTCTGTAGAATCTTCTTCAATCCATCCTTTCCTTCTCAAAAGTCGTATAAAACTAGCCTCTAGATGTCCTGAATGATCAAAATGCTCTTTCATTCTCCAGTCAATATGATCAAATAAACCAGAGATATTGTCAATAGAATTCATCACATTTGGTATTTCGTTCTCCAATCCTTTAAGTTTCCGTAAGATCATGTTATTTCTATCAGTCAAGGGCCTGATTGAAGGATTGTTTTGAGATGCTTGATCCGTAGTAATGGCTGTCTCATTATCGTTATCCAAAGTAGGAAACATATCAGTCGGATCTAATGGTTTCCAAGGCAATAGTACATTTTCCCAAGCTTCGTAAGATACTTGGTATTGACTACATAATGCAAAAATTGTTGAAGGATGTCCGAGCCCGTGAATAGATCCATGTATAATTAGGCCTAAGGCAGACTTCACAATAATAGTTCTCACGTCGATGGGTAATCCAGTTTGAATAGAATAATTCAAAATCGTACATTCCTTAGAGACTTTATTTACCCTCACAGTGGGTAATAATTTTGAGGAAATAAAGAAGTGACAGTGCTTAGAGACGGGGTTAATAAGTGATGCAGAAAAACTAACGTACCCGTCTTCTCGCATTTCCCAATCTTCTGGTTCATCAGTTAAATATCGGTAAATCTCATTCATATTGTATCTTTTAGGGACGAAATTTGAATAGTGGTAAATAGGTGTATTCTCAATTGAATACAACTCATTAATTCTTGAAGGAGTGAAAGTTATCCATCTGCCTCGTACAAATATGCTTCCGTTGTTGATTCCATGAAGATTGGAATAAAATTCTTTAACTACAGGGATAACTACCGTAGAAGTTGTATAGCATAATACCTCCCAACATCGTCGAATAATCATCTCTTCAATAGATGTTGTCAAATTCTCTGCTCCTCTATTAACAAATCCTCTTTCTTTAATCAATCGCTTTTTCGTCATAACCTTGTTGAATATTCGCTGTGCTTCATAACTAGCGAAATTTCTCCTATTGAACACTTGGGATTTCGTGATTTCAAGTGGATTGGATGCCATAATTTCTTATTTTGGTGGAGTTTCTAGTCATTTCTAGGAAGTAGAATGTAAAAAATTTGAATTCTAGACGTTTTATATAGAGAAAAACGCTTAGAATTGCCCGAAATCGCCAAGATAACTCCCTAAAACCGCTCTTGTACCAGTCTCGCCATCAGCGGTAATGATCTCGCCGTCGGCGGGATAGTAATAACTTTAAACTGAATAAAGGCGCGCAAATCTCACCGTCGGTGGCGTCGATCTCACCGTCGGCGGGCTAAGGCAAAATTGCCCATTTTCGCTTTTGTTCCTGAAATTTTAATTTCTTTTTTCAATCATAATATTGTGATGATTAATAAAGACAAATATGAGTAGTAGAATTCATTTATACTAAAATTATTAATAAACCAAGTAAATAAACTATAATTTAAAACTACTATGGGTTGCCTCCCATAAAGCGCTTGGTTTAACGTCGTCAGCCCTACCTATTCTGGTTGTTAATCAGGTTGATTGAGCATTAAAACCTCTTTAAAATTTGGTCTTCTTCCTTTAAAATATGGTTTTAATCTATGTCCATTCACTTTAAATTTGTGTCTAGTCTTTGGATCTTCAATTTCTCTAGTTCCGTAGGTAAATATTTTAGTTATAGTGAAAGGTCCTAACCATCGAGATTTCAATTTTCCAGGAAATAGTTTTAATCTTGTATTATAAAGCAAAACTTCTTGTCCTGGCTCAAAATTTTTCTATTTAATCTTTCGATCATGCCATAATTTCATTTTCTCTTTATAGATTCTATCGTTATTGTAAGATTCATTTCTTAATTCTTCTAATTCATTCATCTGTAATAATCTCTTCTCACCAGGTTCTCTTAAATTATAGTTAAATTCTTTAATCGCCCAATACACTTTGTGCTCTAATTCAACTGGTAAGTGACAAGTTTTTCCATATATAAGTCTGTAAGGAGTCATTCCAATCGGAGTTTTATAAGCACTCTTGTATGCCCATAATGCAGTATCTAGTCTTGTAGACCAATCTAATCGATTAGGGTTTACGCTTTTTCTAAAATTTGTTTAATTTCTCGATTAGAAACTTCAGCTAATCCACTGGTTTGTGGATGATAAGCAGTTGAAATTTTATGAATAATGTTGAATTTTTCTACTAATTTGTGAATATATTTGTTCCTAAAATGGGATACTCCGTCAGTGATAATCACTCTCGGCATTCCATATCTTGTTAAAATATATTTCATTAAAAATTTTGAAACACTCTAAGCATCACATCAAGGTAAGGCTTGTGCTTCAATCCATTTAGAAACATAATCAACAGCAAATAATATATATGAGTTTCCAAATGAAGGTATAAATGGTCCCATGAAATCTAATCCCCAAACATCAAAAATTTCAACTTTTAATATAAAATTCAGAGGCATTTCATTTCTTCTAGATATATTACCTACTCGTTGGCATTTATCACAAGTTTTGATATATATATAAACATCTCTAAAAGGAGTAGGCCAATAAAATCAAGATTGCAAAATTTTGTAAGCAGTTTTATCTGTTACAAAATGTCCTCCAAAATCAGAATCGTGACATTTTTGAATGATTTGTTCAGTTTCTTCATAAGGCACACATCTTCTAATTATTGAATCCTTACATTTCTTATATAAATTTGGCTCATCCCAAAAATAAGTTTTAGCATTATGAATGAATTTTTTCTGTTGTTGTACAGTTAGCATGGGTGGTAAAATATCACTTACAATATAATTTACTATATCAGCATACCAAGTTATTTTCCATTCATTTATATTATAAAGTTGTTCGTCAGGAAAATGGTCTGTAATTTCATTATCAGTGTCAGATAGTTCATTATATTCTAATCTTGATAAATGATCTGCAATTTGATTATCAGTTCCCTTTTTATTAATGATTTCAAAATCAAATTCTTGCATTAATAATATCCATCTGATTAATCTAGGTTTGGTATCCTTCTTTTGCATTAAATATTTAATAGCAGAGTGATCAGTATGCACAATACATTTAGTTCCAATTAGGTAAGATCTAAATTTATCAAAAGAATAAACAATTGCTAATAAAACTCTTTCTGTAACTGTGTAGTTGATTTTAGCATTATTGAGAGTTTTACTAGTATAGTATATGACTTTGAAAATTTTATCATATCTTTGTCCAAGAACAGCTCCTATAGCATAATCACTAGCATCACACAAAAGTTCAAATGGTTTCTCCCAATCAGGGGAAACTATTATAGGTGCTGTGATTAATTTATCTTTTGTTAATTCAGAAGCATTTAAGCATTCTGTTGTGAATTCAAATTTCTTGTCCTTTTCTAAAAGTTGGCATAGAGGTTTAGTAATTTTTGAAAAATCTTTTATGTAGCGTCTGTTAAAACCGGCATGTCCAAGAAAACTTCTTACCCCTCTCACTGTAGTAGGAGGTGGTAATTTAGCTATTACTTGAATTTTTGCAGGATCTACTTCCATGCCATTTTCCAAAATTTTATACCCTAATACAATTCCTCCTGCAACCATAAATTGACATTTCTCCCAATTTAGAACTAAGTTATTTTTCTCACATACTTCTAAAACTTTTTCTAGATGACTCAAGCATACATCAAATGATGTTCCAAATACAGAGAAATCATCCATAAATACTTTAATTCAATCATCAATTAATTTGCTAAATATAGACATCATACATCTCTGGAATGTTGCAGGTGCATTACATAATCCAAAAGGCATTCTTCGAAAAGCGAATGTTCCATAAGGATCGGTAAATGTAGTTTTTTCTTGATCCTCAGAAGCAATAGGAATTTGATGATAACCGGTATATCCATCTAAAAAACAAAAATATTTATGTCCAGCTAGTCTATCCACCATTTGGTCAAGAAATGGTAAAGGGAAGTGATCTTTTCTGGTGCTGTATTTAATTTTCTATAGTCAATACATATACACCATCTAGTAACTTGTCTTATAGGTATTAAATCATTATTTTCATTAGCTTTAACAGTCACCCCTCCTTTCTTAGGAACACAATGAATTGGGCTTACCCAAGCACTGTCAGAAATAGGATATATAATACCATTATCTAACCATTTTAATATTTCTTTCTTGACTATCTCTTTCATAATCGGGTTTAATCTTCTTTGGGGATCAACTCTTGGTTTGTGTTCGGTATCTAAAATAATTCTGTGCATACAGATTGAAGGACTAATTCCATTAATATCTGCTAAAGTCCAGCCACAAGTTTTCTTATATTTTTTTAATGTGTCCAAAAGTTTTTGCTCTTGTGATTCATTTAATTCTACTGATATAATAACTGGTGAAGTAGAAGAGTTACCTAAATAAGCATACTTCAAATAGGTAGGTAAGATTTTTAATTCAAGTTCAAGAGGTTTAATAATTGACGGAACTATATTATTTTTCTGTATTTTCTATATTATCCAACAATTCAAATCTTTCTTGTATATATTCTACTTCTTCATTGTTTATTTCTTCAATTAATTCAGTATCTTCTATTTTGATTTTTTCTTCAAAGTATTCTTTAAAATGTTCATTTTGGAGATGTTCAATAATTTCCATTCGAAAACATTCATTTTCTTTTTCTATAGCAAGATATTTCATTGATTTTGCAATGTTGAAAGTAACTTTTTGATCGTTTACTCTCATAGTTAATTCTCCATTTTGAACATCAATCATAGCTTTTCCAGTAGCTAAGAATGGTCTTCCTAATATTATTGGTATTTATTTATCTTCCTCCATATCTAAAACAATAAAGTCTACTGAGAAGATAAATTTATCCACTTTTACTAACACATCTTCAATAACTCCCTTAGGATAAGTAACAGAATGATCAGCTAACTGAAGAGTTACTGAAGTAGGTGAGACTTCTCCTAATCCTAATCTTTTAAAGATTGATAGAGGCATTAGATTTATGCTGGCTCCTAAATCACATAATGCTTTTCCAAAAAAATTTTCTCCAATAGCGCAAGGTATAGTGAAACTACCAGGATCTTTTAATTTTTCAGGAAGCTTTTTCTGAATAATTGCACTACACTCTTCGCTAAGTGCAATAGTTTCATTATCTGTGAATTTTCTTTTTTTATTTAAAATATCCTTCATAAATTTCACATAATTGGGCATTTGTTCCAATGCTTCTACAAAAGGAATGTTTACCGTTAATTTCTTCAATATCTCAAGAAATTTAGAAAATTGCTTATCTTTTTAATGTTGCCTTAGTCGTTGAGGAAATGGTGGTGGTGGTTTTTCTATAGAAATTTTCATAGGTATCAATGAATCTTCTAGATTTTTATCTTTTTTATCCTTTTCTTTTTCGATTTCCAGTCCCTCATTCTGACTTTCGGTTTCTTTATGTATTCTTGTTTCTAATTCTTTTCCACTTCGTAACTGTATCGCTTTAATTTGTTGTTTTCCTTGATCTTTAGGATTTATTTCCACATTACTCGGAAAAAGTTCCAGGGCTTCTATTAATAAGTGCAGTAGCGATATGTCTAAGTTGAGTTTTAATATTTTTAATTGCTGTTCCTTGAGTTTGTAATTGATTTCCTTGAATTTGTAACTGATTACCTTGATTCTGTAAATGTTGACCCATATTTAATTTTAACTCTTCCATAGATAACTTCTTATCCTTATATTGAGAGTTATTATTAAATCCAGGTGGATAATAAGGTTTAAAATTAGAATTTCCTTGGTTAGAAGGATTTCCTACTGGGTTTTCTGAATTGTTCATCCATTACTGATTAGCAGAATTGTTATTCCAATTAAAATTTGGATGATTTTCCACCCAGGGTTATAATAGTTTGCATAAGGATTATCGGGTCTATTGTTAACAACATTTATAGTTTCATATGAAGATTGAGCATCTATAAATTGTCCAGTTAAATTTTCTTCTGTTATATTAGGAGAAAAATTCATTCCAAAATGATCTAATTTCTTAGATATAGCAATAATTTGAGAAGCTAAGATAGATATTGCATCAAAATCATGTATACTGGCTATTTTTTTAGGATTTAACCTTTCAAAAGGCCATTGAAAATTATTAGTAGCCATTTCTTCAATTAATGAATAAGCTTCATCAAAAGGTTTTGACATTAATGAACCTCCAAGAAGACAGCATCAATGATTGATCTAAGAGATCCTAGTAAACCATTATAAAAAGTTTGTATAATTAACCAATCTGGTAATGCATGGTGTGAGCATTTCCTAAAAAGATCTTTAAATCTCTCCCAAGCTTCATATATTGATTTTCCGTCAAACTGACTAAAAGAAGTTATATCATTTCTAAGTATTGCAGTTTTTGAGAAGGAAAATATTTGGATAGAAATTTTTGTGATAATTCTCCCCAAGTTTTAATTGATCCAGTGCTAATGAATTTAACCACATCTTAGCCTTATCCCTTAAAGAAAAAGGAAATAGCCTAAGTCTAACGACATCATAACTCTAAAATACTCCTTCATATCTAAAAGTAGCACATAACTCTAAAAAACTCGCAAGATGTAAAATAGGATCTTCATTTGGTGAACTACTAAATTGGTTATTCTGTACCATTTGGATAATTGCAGGTTTAAGCTCAAATGAGTTAGCCGCTACATTAGGGTTTTGAATAGTTAAGTGAATTTCATCTAATGTAGGGTTAGCATAATCTTTCAAAGGTCTTGGTTGGTTTACATTTTCAATTTCTGGATTATTTGCCATTTGATTTAATTTTATGATTTCTCTTTTCTGTTTTCTAATTCTTTTAATAGTGCGCTCTAATTCTGAATCGTAAGGTATTAAACTTTCGGTTCCAAACTTACACATACACAACTAACAATAATAATAAAATAGTCAGTTAGTCTAGTAATTATTTTCATATATATTTATATATATTTAATTGAATAATTACTTTACTTTCCCGGTAACGGCGCCAAAAACTTGACGACCGCGCTGCGAATATAATAATTCAGCCTCAGAGAAGAGTAGGTATTAATTAAAAGGATGTATATAATTGTTAAGCTTAATAAGTTGTAAATGTTTTTCAAAGTAAAATAGCAATTGTACTCCCTCCCCTTTAATCAACCCAAGTATACGTATCACTCAAGTAATAAAGGGCTCTATTGGAGTCCTAGATATCGATCCCACAGAGAAGTTAGAGATTTACAGACTAATTTTTAGTAACAACAGATTACTAATCTATTTTATTATAATATACAAAAATTGAAGAACGCTTAAACTTAAAACTAATACTTAAAAGACAGATTATATAAGTCAATTTAGAAAAGTATCTTTCTCCTTGTTAAAAGGATTAGGTGAATAAACAAATAAATGAGTTTAGAATTATATTGTGCCAAATAGGAGCATTCATATTATTTACCCTTTGGTCCAGGTGCAAAGAATATTGACTAATCCTATGTTTGGTTACTGAATCTTTGGTTAGGCTGGGAGGATACTGGCTGCCACTTCAGAGCTCCCACGTTCCCCTCGCCTGAGGGCTAACACTACACTACAGCTCCCAAACAATAGGACCGAATTGAAGATTTTAGTCTGTCACACTAAAATATTCAATTCTTCGTCCGATAATTAATATTTTCCTATATATTTGCACCATCCTTCCAAGGCTTTTGAATTCCCTGAATCTTGGATGTAATCTTTACTAGAGCTGATAATTCAACATATGTTAACAATTCAATTGGCCAAATTGAAAGTAAATTAAGATTTAAGTAAACGATTATCACAATCTCTATTTAATATTATTAGGCACAACTCATTTTAATTCTTCATTTCACAAAATCTCAACAATAAGGAGAAAGACAAAGAAAACTACTCAGAATGCATGGGAATAATAACACAGATTTTGGATTTCATTTAAAGTTATAAAACAATAAACAAATATACTTATCTCAATTCTTCTCCCCAAGCAGATTCCTCAAGTTCCTTTGACTCTTCCTTCTTGTACAACACTCTTAGAACTCACCAAGACACTAAACACTAACTCTTACTACAAAAGGAAACACTAACTGACACTTAATGATGACTTAACTGACACTCCAACTGACACACAAATACATAAAATCGTCTTATATTTATAGAAGGAGTCAAATTTCCAAAGCTTGCTTAAGCACCTCTTCAAAATGCATCCAGATTCATCGTATTTGGCTTGAATCAACTGTCTCGCCGTCGGCGGGCTCGATCGAGGCTCGATCTCGCCGTCGGCAGGCTTCTAGAAGCAAGGCTAACCGTTCAGGCTCGCTGTCGGCGGGCTCGATCTCACCGTCGGCAGGCTCTATTATAATATATTGAAAACTCTCGGGAAAGTCTCGCTGTCGGCGGCTTAAATCTCGCAGTCAGCGGGACAGTTCAATTTTCATCATTTTTAGTCCTTTTTGCTCCAGATTCGCGCCTTTTTGCTCTTTTTGCTTTCAACACCTATAAATCTTCATTCCTGCAATAAAACACAGAAAATACATTTCTTTAAAGTGTAATTTCATATAAAATTGGTATAAAATTTACAATATATTTTCTTGTGGTCAATACCCATAATTTTAGGGAGACCTTTCTTAGCCACAGGCAGAGCGATGATAGATGTGCAAAAAAAGGAATTGACGATGTGAGTTATTGATCAAACTGTTACATTCAATATTTCAAAGTCAATGAAATATCCTGCAAGAGGTAATGTAGTAGTTATTTACTTTCTATGTGATGTGTGAGCCTATTGATGTACTGTAGTGTTGTAATGAAAAGTTGAAATTGTTAAATGAAATATGTAGTGTTGTGATAGTTTGTTTAGTAGTTATGGTGTTTTGTTGGGTGTTTAGATATTTAAAGTTGATATCTCTTTACCCTGCAAATGTTTAAAAATTTTATATCACTGTTACTAACTGTTTCATACCTGCTAGCTGTAAATTTTGACTAATACCAGATAGCTTTTGAAGATTTCAAGATCCCGACACAAAAAGGTTAGTTTCTTTTACTCTCTACTGTTTCAAATTTATTGAAAAATTTAAGTTTGGGGGAGGGTAGAAAAATATTAACTCTTATTTTTTCTAAATTACTATATTTTCAAAAATTATTAAAAAAACTTCTGGCAATTGAACCTCACTATATATAACTAAAACTTTTTATTTATGTTGAATATTATGGAAGGATTGGATGAAAGATTTTAGTAATAAAGGTTAATTTTATAGGGGTAAGATATTTGGTATGAAATGATTTGATTTTAGTTAACTATCTAAAGTAAAGAAAACTGTATTTTTGAAATGCTAAGAGACTTAAAGTATTATGTGTTAAGAAGAGATTGTGACTTTATGATGAAAAATAAAGCTCATACCTAATTATATACTAAGGAGGTGTTTCAAGTTTGAACTTTAGAAATAAGAGAGTGATGTTAAAAATCATTAAAGGCTATCCAGATATAGTAATCCTCATAATAAAAAAAAGCAAAAGGAAAGAAAAGAAAAGAAGGATTAAAAAAAAATCTCAAAAAGAAAAAAAGAAAGAAGAAAAACGAAAGAAAAGAAAGAAAAATATTTATGAGGAGAAGCTTGAGGAGATGCCTAATAAAAAATTGGCTTCACTTGAGTCACCCTAAAGGGAGAATTTGATTTCATTTCAGAATTTATATTTAAAGTATTGGCCTACATTCCGATGAAGTTTACATGAACTCCTTTTTCATATAGTCTTTCAAGGTACTCTTAATGTGACAAATTATGGTTTATCTTGAAATAAATAGAAGACTAGAACCCTTAGACTTGATTGCAGAATATCTTATTCCTGTAGTATTGAACGGAGTTACTGAATTTATTTCTAAAAGTCTTACCAATAAATTCCTTTGAATGAAAAATTTTGGTGTCGTACAGGTGAAAGTACATTTCCTTGAGTTACATATTTATGTAGTAAAAGGATTACTTGAGGACAAGTAATAGTTAAGTTTGGGGGATTTTGATGCACCAAAAATATATACTATTTTTGATATATAATTTTACCCATTTTTTGTGATATTGCACTTTAAAGAAAGGTATTTTTCATGATATGCTGCAGGTATGAAGATTTTAGGTAATTAGAGCGAAAGGAAGCAAAAAAGGAACGAATTTGGAGCAAAAAGGAGCAAAATGGAAGAAACTAGCTTCTGGCGCCGCCAGTGCTAGAATGGGCGCCGCCAGTGCCTAAATCTAGAGACTTCAGCAATTAATTGACAATAGAGTGCTGTCGTTGCCCTATGTCGATGCAATTCAAAATTGAAGAGTTTTGGCCACTTTTTGAAAGGATGCTTAAGGAAACTCTTGGGAATTCGTTTCTAACATATATATGTAACTATTTTTTGGACAAAATTTGAGTGAGTAAGTGTGGATAAGAGAGGAGAAGAGAGGGAGAGAAGAGTGTAGAAGAAAAGAGAGTGTGTGTTTAGAGTTAGGGTTTGGAAGAGTTAATGTAGAAGTGAAGATTTAAGAGGGTTCTTCTATAAGGAGTGAAGGAGAAGGAGTAAAGTGAGAGATTGCTTCTTCCTTTCTATTCTAAAGAGGGAATTGAGTGTTACAAAGAAGAGTAAAAAGGATTCAAAGGAATTTCAAGGGATTTGCTTGGGGAAGAGAAAGAGATAAGTTGTATTTGCTATTATGGTTTGTATGTTTTTTCTTTTATATATAAAATCCATGTTTTATTGTGTCTTCTTTATGAATTCTGAGTAATCTCCTTTGTCTTTCTTCTTGCATGGAGATGTGATGATGTGAGGATGTGGATTTAAAGTGTTTTTAAAGTATTAAAGAAATTTTGATGGTTTTTCTTTTTAAACTTAATTTACTTTTTGATCTGGCCAATTGAATTGTTAAAATCTGTTGTTGTACATTAACTCCGAAAGGATTGAGTGTCCTACAACAATAATAAAGAATCCATTCAATGTCCAGGAATGAATTTTGTAGCTCATGGGAATTGAGTGCAAATAAATAGGGAAATGTGTTTTGATGGGCTTCAAATTAAAAGTTTCAGGGTGATAGGCTGAGACCCCCAAGTTGGTCCTAAGAATGGTAACTAAAGTCGAAGCTTAGCCTTCAGGTGAAGGGTGAGTGGGAGCTCCGTAGTGACATCCGGTATCCTCCCAGCCTAGCCTTAAATTTAGTGACTGAACTTATGATATGTTAATGTTCTTTACATGCTTGGAAGAGGGGGTACTCTTTTGAGGGTAAAGAAACATTTATGCTCCTATTTGGCACAATACAATAAATAATCATTCTATATTATTCACACTTCATATACTCGTTGCAAGAGGAAAGACACTTTTCATATATATCAAAACCTTTCAAATACAAAGCTTAGTGTGTGTATGTTAGTTAATTCTGTATAAAGATATCAGAAGTAATTGTGACTTGCTTAACTGTTACTGTTTTCTGCATCTTGTTGTCGGCATATTTTTAGGTTGTGTGTTTTGAAAAGGAGGTCGCCTACAGAAGTTGTCGACGAATTTTAAATTTAATTTAAATTTATATATAATTTAGAAAGTAGTATTTGATTTTGAAAATAATTTTAAGTTTGAAAATTTTAAGATATGAAATCAAACCGATCTCACATCCCAAATAGTTTATATAAACGAGCACTGTATCACAAACCATGTATCTATCCCGAAGAATAGACACATTGCTTGATGATGGGGCTTGATTAAATAAACTAGGAGATTTGTGACATCCGTTTGGTCTGCGAACCAATTTTATAAGCCGACAAGTTCCCCTACTTAATATAAAAGAATTAAACAGGGTTTATATTACCTGGGTTCTTAAAGTTTCCTATAAGGGCAAGCCCCTATAGTTAATTACATCTTAAATGTCCGAAAACACTTAAGAAAACTCTCGATAATGATCAGTGGTTTTGCTCTCAAGAATTTTAAAGTTTAGGGTTTCAAACAAATGAATTTTGGAAATTTCAATTTAGGAATGGTTCAAATTTAGAACAGTTATTTTAGGAATCCAATGGAAGAAAAGTAGGAGAAGCCGAGGATCCGAGAAGAATCTTGGTAATTTCCCAAACTATCCTATTGTTTGGCTTCAATTTAAGAGTATGTTTAATGTTTCAATCCTGCCAATTTAAATTAATTAGGACTTATATTCGTATGACTCAATCACACAAATAGCCTCGAAGATGTGAGGGATTATGTCGTAGCAAACGACTACCTCAGAGTCCTAAAACCAGTTACGGCTTAGGTTGCATAACATGATTATGCAAATGCCTAACGAGAAGTTGAGGATTTATGTTGCACTAGGCAAACTACCTCGAAATTCTATGCTTGGTAATTTAACGCTAAAGAAGGGTTTAGATGAAGTAGACACAAGTTTTGCTGACGACGATAGCCATGCTGTCCACTATGCTCCAAGCTCCGTGTTGCTGTAGAGGTTTAGTTTTAGAAAGTGAAAATCAGGAGATGAGAGAAGTTTTTTGGTTTAGAGAAATCTTAAGGTTCAAATATTTTTAATGTTTCATTAGGGGAATCTTAAAGTTGATTATAACAACACTGGTTAAGATCCCATGGTTCCATCATTCTGGCACCGTTATTTTCATCGGATTCACTTAGTCCAGAAGAATTTGTTAAACTCAACTGAATGAGTTCCACACTTTCATTTAGACCGTGGGAAATCCCGTTAGCAACACGTAGGTTACATCATCCGAGGTATTCCCGATCATCCAACGAGACATTTTAATTTAGTTGTAGTTGTAGTTTTGTGTTCTGTTTGTGATTAAATTTTGAGTTGTTTTATATTTTGAATGTTGTGGCGGTGAATTTTATCTTGTTGTGACTTTTAATTTAGTTTTGGGTTTCAGTTTTGTGGCTACCCTAAAGGTTTTAGTTTTCATGCAGGGTGTCAATCTTATTTAACATGCAAGAAAAATAAAGTGCAGTACAGGTAAGTAAATTGCGATAAAATAAAAGCGTACCTGGAGGGTCTTCCCGTTATTCCAAGCTACACTTAAAACACATGTTAGTGCATTTATATATTTGCAAGAAACACTTAGGTAAAGCTAAGGGAAGGTTTTGGTTGTCTACCAAAGTCCTAATCCTATAGCGAGTCAATTCCTATGACGTCTAGGTTCTTGCGTTTTGTTAAGGATGATTTTCTTTATCAAAGAACAATTAAGTTCAATTGTTCTTCTAAAACATCTCATCGTATTGAGAAAGTGCTTAGGATAAGTCCTAAACATCTTTTCAATACTTCTGAGATTATTTTGAGTCCAAATGAATTTTATTGTACTGGTGAATTAATCATCTAAAGTTTAGTTGAGTTTTGCTTCTTGCTTAGTGAACTTGGACATTTGATTGTCCGATGAGTAAAGTGACATTTCACTTAATGCTTCATTTAAGAGTTATGATAATGAAAGCCTTTAGGGGGCAAATCAGTTTGTTAAAGAATTTAACCGCTTTGATTTAAAGTTGAATTGATGATTTAGGATGTTTTAATTTAGTTTCAGAATTCAAGTTGATTTTCTCTTAAGTGTTTTAAATTGTTTTATTTGAAAGAGGTGTTTAGATTATTCAATTTAACTAAACTTTTAAAGATTTAAATTTAATTTGACTTAATTGTAACACTTTAGGTCAATTTTAATTGGTTTGATTTTTTATGTTTTAAATTATGAATTGTCTTAAGGTTGATTTTCTTTAATGTTTCAAATTTGTTTTAGATTTGTTTTTTAAGTAATTTCAGATTAATTTTAATGTTTTAAATTTATTTCAATTTGATTATCAAATCACTTAATGTTTTAAGCTTTTAATTTAATTAAGGTTTATTTTCCTTTTAATTATTTAATTATTAATTTCAATTATCATTTTTGAGTTTGATTAAGAGTTGAATATTATTAAAGTAATTCATTTAGGGATTTTAAATTAACGAATTAATATCTTCTTAAATTATACCCCTAATCTTAATAATCCAAATTTTAATTTATTCTTCCAAAATTCAAATTGTTTAATTAATTAAAATTTACTTTAAATATTTTCAAGATGATTAATCAGTTTCTACCCCTTAATTCCTTAGGTTTTAATCATCTAATGAAAATTTTAAAATCAGATATTTTACCCTCCCCTTCATTAAACCTAAATATTAATTAGAGTTAAATTCTTTAATTACATTTATGTCCTTTTAAGCATATTCATTTCATAACTCATCAAATTAAGCTCAAATGAATTTAAAATTTTTATGTCACTTCACTCACATATCAATTAAGACATTAGAGCTGTGATTTTTCTGAATTTAATTTAATTTATATATTCATTTTTATGAAAAATATGGGTTTTCAATAAAAATTCAACAACATGACCAAGGTATGGTTTCTGTCCTTAGGAAAGTTATGGGATGTTCCTACTGACTAAAGGACCATTTGGACCAATTTTGGTGATTTTTTGAATTATATTTTATTTATTATAATTATTTTGAATTTTGGAGTGTTAATTAATTATAAAATAAAATTAAAGTTGAAAAATGAATTTTATATTTTTCTTAAATCTCTCTAACCTCAAGGAGTCCAGGGAAGCAAATTTTATATTTTTCTAATTTTTCTTTGATTTATTAGAATTAATTTGGTGAAAAGGTTGGAAAATCCATTTTTTAATATTAAAAATTGCCTTAAGCCTTTAAAATCCAATATCTTAACCTAGAGACTTGAGAAAAATATTTGGTTTGTTCCTAAGTGATTAGGTGGCAAAATATGACATTTTTATGATTTTTAATATTTTTGTGATTTTTATTATTTTTTAATTATTAAAATATTAAAAATATGGTGAAAAATGAAAATTTTTGAAAAATTCAAATTTTAATTTTCTTAGACTCCTCTGATATCAGAGAAGTCCCAAAACCAATTTGGTGAATTTTTGAAATACATTTTGGGTTTTATAAATTTTTAAAATTTAATAATGATCATAACATTTAAATAATTCATTTACTAGGGCTAATCATTTTCAATTGATTGCAATTTTTTATGTGAGACTCCTCTAACCCTAAAGATCAGTGGAGAATTATTTTCAAGTAATTTTGGTGTGTGGTTAATCCTAATTAATTAAAATTAATTTTTGGGTGTTTGGACTAATTAGGGTTATTATTGAGGAATTAAACCAAACCAAAATTTTCCTAAGGCCCTCTAGTCATGAGATACCTCCCTAAATTTTCCTAGAATTTTCTAAGCAACATGCTAATTACTGGAATTAAAATGGCAAAACAGACACATAAATTTGGAAAATCAATATCTTGCCACAGAGATGGCCTCTGGCCTTGGAAAATTCAAGAAATGTTCCCAAGAACAGAGGCTACAAAAGCCCTATGGTCTCATGCCATGGTGAATTGTATAAATGCATGGAGAATTAAAATACTGAAATCAGCAAATAATTAATTAAAAAAATACTCATCAAAATAACTTAATTCTTTTTCCACATTGTTCTTTCCTGTTCACTGAGCAAGAGGGTATTTAAATTTTATTTTTGTGATTTTTTTACAAAAAGATATGGATTTTTGAAGTTTCTGGTATTTAAATAAATAGAAAATACCCTATTTATCTACTTAACCCAGTCAGCGCCGCGTCAACCTCGGCAGCTCCGATGCCCCACGCGGCGCGCTCCTATTTGACGCCGCCACCTGAGTCAGCAGCCACGCTTCCCGCGGTCTCGTTCCATCTCCTCGTCCGGCTCAATCTGTATCGTCCACTCGATACAAGCGCGATCCGACGGTTCCTGGACATCGTCTATGACTGGTTTGTCCCGAGAGCCGTCCACACTAAAACCCTAATATCTCCCTCATTTCTTAACCAATTTACATGAAATTTGATCCAATGTGTTCGTCTAAACAAGAGCTACAAATCCATACGGCTAACATGCATTGAAATTAACTCAAATGAAATGGAGAATCGCTGGAAGTTCTCGGGAAGGAGGAGTTTCATACCTTGGCTCTGAGAAGTGAAGCTTCAATCAGAGGGGCTTGGCACATTCGTTGGAGCTGGAGGAGCCTAGGGATGAAGCCTCTGGCCCTGGTGAATTGTCTAGACAAGACTTCCACCAAGCCCGATTTTAAAGCTTGGCCGATAGAAGAAATGGCTGGCCTGGAGAAGGGGCTTTTGCTGGGTAACTTCTTCTCTTGGTCTGATGAAGGTGTAGGGTCAATCAATTTGGGGATTGGCTCACTGTGGTGAAGTGTCCTGTTTTTTGGGTGGATTTTGAGCTAAGAAATTGAGTTCACAGAGGGGGTTTTAGGGCTGGATTTCAGTGGGGATCAAGTGCTCTATGTTTGGAGAAGGGTCTAGAGTGATTTTGGCAGAGTTTTGGTAAGGTTTGGTTCAGTAACTTATTTGGCCGAGAGGTGGTGGTGTTTAAATAGAGGTGGCTGGAGGGCTTCTTAGGGGCAATTGGAGGATGGGATCAGCTGCTCAGAGGAGGAGAAGAACGCATCATGGTGTCCATTTGGGTTGGAACAACTCAGCCAGTGGGTTTGAATTTTTTGAAGCGAAATAAGGCTCTCGGCCTGGTGTTTTCCGGCGTTTGTGGTGGCTGGCCGACCATGCATGGGTCACCATCTTGACCAGTGAGGTCAGGGATTGGGTTTGGTGAACTCAATTGGCTTTGACCATGTGTAAAGGAGTGGATTTAAGTGGAATGGGGGGATAGTATATTTTGGGCTCATTTTGGTCAACTCATGCATTTGGGTTTGGCGCACCAACCAAGGCCTGATTTTGAGCTGAAAAAAATCAGTCGGGTCAGCCAAGAGAAGGTGGTGAGGTCTCTATCCATGGTGAGGTGTCTAAGCTTTGTTTAGAGTGTAGCATAAATGGGGTTAAAAAGGTTTAGTGAAGGGTTAAGAAATAACCCCCTCTTCTTGCCATTAATGGCTTTGTGAGGTGTCAAAGCTCTCATGGCTTCATATGGCTTGTAAATGGCTTCATTTGGCTTGCTCATGGCTTGGGAAAAGGTTGGCTTATTTTCATAGGAATGAGTTTTGTGATTTTTGATGAGTTTAAGGGAAATTGGCATAAGGCTTGCTTTGGATTTATTCGATGATTGATTTAGAACTTAGGGATGATATCAATTAAATGTATGATGAGAAGAAATTGTCATGTGGGTTTTGGAGCCAATTTTGGGCTTTTTGAAATCATTTTGGATGGGCTTTTAAAATGGTTTAAGGAAGTGGGCTTTTAGGTTTTGAAATAAATTGATGGATGAAAATTGGTGAGAGGTTGTGCCAAATAAATGTTGGGTTTAGTTTAGGGATGTGTCATGAGAACTTTAGAAGAGATTTGATGCCATTTGGAGTTGAAATGGGTTCAATTTGGGCTTTTTAGTAATGGGGTCAAAATGGGCCAAATTGGGCTAACTTGGGTTAAGGTTGGACCAATGTTGGGTTTGATGTAAAATTAATGTTGAAAAATGTTTATGAGAGGTGTGACAAAGAGTTTTCAACTTTGGTTCGGCTTTGATTTTGGGATTTGGGATTTGGGCTCATTTGGGTTCATGATGGATTTAGGCCAAATTGGGGATTTTTGGTTTGGGTTAGGTTTGGGTGGAGTTTGGTTTCAAATTTGGGGCAAATCATGTTAGTTTTGTGTTTTTGGGGATGTTAGGAAGGTTTAGGAAAAGATTTGGGATTAATTGGAGTTGAGGTGGGTTGGTTTGGGCCAAGTTTAAGTCATGGGCCAAAATTGGGCTTTAAGCTTCAAATTGAAATTGGATCCACATGTTGATGAAATTGGGTTTGGATTTGGTCTAAATTGATATTGGGGATATTGAATTGAAGTTTAGAATTGAGTTGGATCAAAATTGAGGTCAATTGGGTTGGTTTGGTTTGACATTGTGCTCTCTTAGGTTAAAGAAAGGCCAAATTGGGGGTTTTGGTAAAAGTGGGCTAAATTTACAAAAATAGTTTGTGGTGTAGTTGAACAAAATAAAATTAGGAATATTTGGGATTTTTTGGAATTTTCTAAGAATTTTCTGAATTTTTGGAATTTTTTGGGTTAAAAGGGTATTTTGGGTATTTGGAGGTTATTGAGGGGGTATTTGGAAAATTTTTGTGCATTTGGTCATGGATGATCAATTTGAGTGGGGGGAAATGTTTAGGATTGGTTTTGAGGAATTTTGGGTAATTTAGGTAATTTTGCAAATTTTGGGCAATTTTAAGGGTTTTTGGTAGGCTTGGTGGGTTTAGGGCCCCGGGGGTCAAAAATTGAAATTTTGGAAAAATGAAGATTGATCAAGTGTGAGTGAAATGAAATCATTTTGTTTGAGCCATGAAGCCATATTAAGCTCACAAGAGCCATGAGAGGACTCATTTTAGACAATCACTATGTTGTTCCTAACCCTCTTAGCCAGGGGCCTAGGGGTTGAGGTCCATCCATATGAATTACCTACATGAGTCGGGAAGTCAAATTGGTTAAAGGTAGTTTTAGGGTTTGGATTGTGTGTGAGATTGTGGTGTGTGCAAGGTTACCATCACCAGACCAGGCCACCCAGGGTAATCCTAAGGCCAAAGAGTCCTATAGGAAACTCATCCTTTAAACCTCCACATTTGATTTTAACCGTCCAAGTGGCTTAGGGGTTTACAATCAAACTTGTGGGGTTTGATGGGAGCTAAGAAGTGTTTGAATTTCTAAGTGATGGGTTCCATTTCTAGTCCTCTAAGATAGTCAAGGAGAAGCCCTATGGCTAGACCCGAAGTACTAAGGAGAGAGAAGAGAAAAGACCTCATAAAAAATGAGGTCAACAAATGGACCCCCAATAGGTGTGGTGTGCTAACCAAGCACACCGCGCGTATTGGCGTTGACCGAAGAGATCAACAAAACCAACACAGATGTCTAAGTGAAACACTTAGAATGAAGCACAGAAAAATTTCCGTTGGGGAGTAACAGGTAACCCTCTAAGTCTGAAGATTCCAGAACTCTCGCTGGGGAAAAGAAAAGGAAGTGAATTCCAGATCACAAGATTTGGAGAAATTTGATTCAGATTTCGCTTCATTTTTTATTTTAAGTTTTAATGTTGAGTTTGGATTTCGATTTGTTCCGAGTTTCAATTTCTATTGAAGTTTAATTTAAAATCTATTTAAGAAAATTCTGAATTTGAAATGAGAATTGGAACCTTGGTTCCAACATCGAGATTTACAAAGAGAACTGGAATTTGGGTACCAACCTCAAAGTGAGAGTCGGAGTTTAAGTATTGATTGAAAAGGATGAGAATCAGATTTTAGGTACTGATCTCGAAATGAGAACTGGAATTCGGTACCAGTCTTGAAAGAGAGAATTGAAATTTAGTATCAATCTCGGAAGAGAGTCGGAATTTGGTACAGACCTCGAAAGGAGAGAACTTGAATTTGGTACCAGTCTTGAAAGAGAGTTGAAATTTGGTATCAATCTCGGAAAGAGAGTCAGAATTTGGTACTGACCTCGAAAGGAGAGAATTGGAATTTGGTACCACTCTCGAAAAAGAGAATTGAAATTTAGTATCAATCTCGGAAAGAGACTCAGAATTTGGTACCTACCTCGAAAGGAGAGAACTGGAATTTGGTACCAGCCTCGAAAGAGAGAATTGAAATTTAGTATCAATCTCGGAAAGAGAGTCGGAATTTGGTACCGACCTCGAAAGGAGAGAACTGGAATTTGGTACCAGTCTCGAAAGAGTGAATTGAAATTTGGTATCAATCTCAGAAAGGGAGTCGGAATTTGGTACCTACCTTGAAAGGAGAGAACTGGAATTTGGTACCAGTTTTGAAAGAGAGAATTGAAATTTGGTATCAATCTCGGAGAGAGAGTCGGAATTTGGTTCTGACCTCAAAAGGAGAGAACTAGAATTTGGTACCAGTCTCGAAAGAGAGAACCAGAATTTAGGTAATAATCCCAAGAGTTTGTATTTGATTTGGTTTGGAAGATTTTGTGGAAATTTCAGTTTAGTGGAAGATTGGAATGAGACATGGATGTATTTCACATCCCAGGAGAGTTGATCGAATTTTGATTGTTTGGCGAAGGATATGAATCCATGCCATCAGAACCAAATCGAAAATTTCGTGGTTCTGTGTAAGTAGACTCAGTCGACCTTCTCAAAAGAGGAAAGAGATCGCGGAGAGTCGAAAGAATTTTAGGACGAAAAAAAGGTTTAGAAGTCTGGAATTAAGGTTTGAGTCTTCCGTGGGGAAGAATCAACTCAAAAGAGATTTCAAAAGAGTTTTAAATAGATTTCAGTCGAAAGATTCAACTCGACGGATTCGGATCAGAATTCAATTCGAGATTTAGATTCATTTCGTTTGTTTTGGTAATTCAATTTCATTTTTGTTTATTTAGAGTTCATGTTAATTTGGAGTTTATTTTGACATCAGATTTTTAAAAAGAGTTCTCATTTATTTTCTATTTTTCCTTCGTTCTTTGTTCGAAGTTCATTTAACTTAATGGCATTTCCCAGTCAATTTGCACAAAAAGAGGTGAAGGCAAAACATGACATGGTCATTTTCATTCCAATCTTGTCGAAAATACATCATATAGCTCGATCCAAAACATGATGATATTTTCTTTAAAAATTCAACATCTCATACAATTCATATAAATCAAAAACAGATTGTGTAAGATTCTTGCAAGTTTCTTCCAAAAACATCTGTCAGGATTCATGTCTGAATAGTGAGTTACATGGACAATAACATCACCTTCCAAGCCACCCTTGGTAGGAAATGCCGTTTGGATGTGCATTGGAGGTGTGCTATCTCCCAAGTAGCTCACAGCTCGTAGGGCCGAAGGCTCTCTAACTCTGGATCTGGCTGAAAGTGGAAAGGCATTTTTCTGTCATCCATCCTCCTGAAAGTGACGGAGATCCGCTCAATAGGCACTCCTGGAATGCAAAGTTTTGCTATGTCTGCTCCATTTCCTTTTAATACCAAGATGGAACCTACCGGTAGTGGTATCTCCACCGGCCCTCAGAATTCTCTGGGGCCTGCAATCCGGAGGTCAGACCCGAACATGATGTTGTACTGGTTGACAAAAGACACTGCGCAGAAAGGTCTGACGAAGTCATGATGGTCTATGTGTGGAGGTATGCACTCGCCCTCCTTGTAGATATTAATGATGCAACTGTTGGGTATGTGTTGACCTCATTTTTGATGAGGTCTTCTCTTCTTCTCTTTAGTACTTAGGATCTAGCCTTAGGCTTTTCCTTTGACTATCCTAGAGGATTAGAATTGGGACCCACCACTTAGAAATTCAAACCACTTCTTAACTCCCCGCAAACTCCACAAACTTGATTGTAGACCTTTAATCACCTGGAGGGTCGAGATCAAATGTGGAAGTTTAAAGGATGAGTTCCTATAGGACTCTTTGGCCTTAGGACCGCCCAGGTGGCCCGGTCCGGTGAGGGGCCGACTTACACACACACTACACCTATACACTACACTTTCACACACCTCCTAAAAACACACCCATACCTAATTTGACCTCCCGACTCATGCGGGTGGTTCACATGGATGGTCCTTAACCCCTAAGCCCTCGCGCTAAGAGGGTTAGGAACAACATAGTGGATGCCTCAAATGAGTCCCTTCATGGCTCATGTGGGCTTGATATGGCTTCATGACTCAACCAAAATGATTTCATTCCACTTACATTCACCCAATCTTCAATTTTCCAAATTTTCAATTTTTGACCCCCGGGACCCTACACCCGCCTGGCCTACCCAAAACCCTTGAAACCCCCCCAAAACTTGCAAAATCACTTAAATTACCCAAAATTCTCCAAAATCATTCCTAAACATGTCCTCACCAATCAAATTGATCATCCATACCCAAAAATACCAAAATTCCAAAAATACCTCCCAATACCCTCCAAATACCCAAAATACCCCTCTTAGCCAAAAAAATCCAAAAATTCAGAAAATTCCCATAAAATTCCAGAAAATCCCAAATATTCCCAATTTCATTTTGTTCAACTACATCATGGGCCAATTTTGTCAATTTACCCCACTTTTATCAAAACCCCCAATTTGACCCATTTTAACCCAAAGTGAACCCAATGTCAAACCAAACCTACCCAATTGACCCAAATTCTGGTCCAATTCAATTCTAAACTTCAATTCAACATCCCCAACACCAATCTAGACCAAATCCAAGCCCAATTTGATTGGCATTGGGATCCAATTTCACTTTTGGCCTTAAAGCCCAATTTGGACCCATGACCCAAACTTAGCCCAAACTCACCCAATTCAACTCCAATTAACCCCAAATCTTTTCTAAACCTTCCTTAACATCCCCATAAACAAAACACTAACATGATTTGCCCAAGATTTTGACCCAAACCCCACTCAAATTCAACCCAAAATCAAAAAGCCCAATTTTGACCTAAACCCAAACCTAGCCCAAATAGACCCAAACCCCAAAATCAAAACCCAACCAAAGCCAAAACCTCTTTGAAACACTCCCAAAAACATTTCCCAACATTTATTTTACATCAATTTCAACTCTAGCCCAACATTGGCCCAAGTTAGCCCAATTTGACCCAACATCGGCCCACTTACCAAATAAACCCAAATTCAAACCAATTCAAGTCCAAATCACACCAAATTGACTCCAAACCACTCATGACACATCCCTAAACCAAACTCAACAATTATTTGGCCCAACCTCTTTACAAAATTTCCATCCATAAATTCATTTTTAAACCTAAAAGCCCACTTCCCTTAAACCTTCCTAAAAGCCCACTTCCTTCAAATTCAAAAGCCCAAGCCTATCCTAAAGCCCACATGAAATTTCTCCTTATCATCCCTTGATTGAAATCATCCCTAAATCCTAAATTCATCATTGGATTATTCCAAAATTAAACCTCATGACAACTCTCACCAAAATGCCAAAAGTCACAAAATCCATTTCCATGAAATTGAACCAACTTTTCCCTAAGCCACATGGAGCCATGTATGAGCCATTCACAAGCCATATGAAGCCATGAAAGTTTGGCATGTGACCATGCCATTAATGGTAAAAGGAGGGGCTCCTTTCCTAATCTTTCATTAAGCCTTTTTAACCTTATTCATGACACACACTAAACCATGTTTAGCCACCTCATCATGGATGGAGACCACACCATTCTCTCTCGGTCGACCCAACTCGATCCTCTCAGCCCAAAATCGAGGCCATGGGAAGGTGCACCCAACCCAAACCAATGGGTTGACCAAATTGAAGCCAAAATGACCCCTTCCCCATTCCATTTTAATTCAGCCACATTACACATGGCAATTGCCAATTGCTTGCACCAAGTCCCAGCCCTGACCCACCTAACCTTGAGGGTGACCCATGCCTGGCCGGCCGGCCACCCAGTCGCCGGAAAACGCCATGCCCGAGACCTTGGGAGAGGCCAAGCTTTGGAATTCTACCTTGCCGAGCCGCCCCATGCCCAATGGCCACCATGGCTCGTTCTTCTCCTCACCTAGCGACTCGATCCCAGCCCTCAACTCCCCCGGGAGGCCCTCCAGCCTCTCCTATTTAAACCCCTCACCCTCTCGGCCAAAGGAGGTGCCGAACCGCACCATACCAAAACTCCGCCAAAATCACTCCTCACTCCCTCTAGACTTAGAGCAATTGATCCCTCACCGTTCTCCTCGCTCTAATCCCCATTGATCGAGCTCAATTTTGGAGCTCAATTCTCGAGCCGTAACAGGACATTCCCGAATCCTTCACCAAAATCAAATTAAACTCACCTACACCTTCACCGAGGCCAAGAGAAGAAGTTTTCCAAGGTGAAAGCCCCCTCTCCAGAGCCACCCGGTTGTTCCGGACTCCAAAGGTTGTGATCGGCTCGGTGGAAATCATAGCTGTACAATTCACCAAGCTAAGGGACTTCATCCGGAGCTTGCTCGGACCCAATCGAACGTGACACAACCCTCGGATTGAAGCTTCACTTCTCCGAGCAAAGGTATGAACTCCCTCTTCGCCCGAGCTTCGACCAATTCTCCATTTTGATTGGCTTCGATTTCATAGCATGTTCACCGTATGGATGTGTTCGTCTCTTTAAGACGAATCCATGGAGCATAAGAACACGAAAATCCGTCGAGAATCGAGTGAGTTCTTAGTGGTTAGAGTCCGGACGGTCACGGGATCGCACCCGCCGTAGACGATGACCGGAACCGTCGGATCGCGCGTGTATCGGATGGACGGCTTGGATTGCGTCGGACCGGCAGATGGTACGCGAACCGCGGGGCCCCGGACAGCCGAGTCAGATGGCGGCGCCGAATCAGGGAGCGACGCGTGTCGATTCGGAGCTGCCGAGGTTGACGCGGCGCCGCGTGGATAAGTAGAAAATTAGGGTTTTTTCTGATTTATTTAAATACCAGAACTTCAAAAATCCATATCTTTGTGTAGAAAAATCACAAAAATAAAATAAAAATACCCTCTCGCTCGGTGAACGGAGGAGAATAATGTGGAAAAGAAATTAATTAATTTTGCCCAAGTACTTTATTTTTAATTAATTATTTACTCCTGCATTGTTTTAATTCTCCATGCATTCATACAATTCACCATGGCATGAGACCATAGGGCTTTTAAGCCTCCGAACTTGGGAACATTCCCCGAATTTTCCAAGGTCGGAGGCCATATCTGTGAAAAGTTATTGATTTTTCAAATGCATGTGGCTGTTTTGAGTATTTTAATTCCAAAATTAGCATGTTGTGAAATAAATTCTAGGAAAATTTGGTGATGTTCCTTATGACCAGAGAACCCTAGGAAAAATAGGACTTGAGTTAATTCACTCAAAACAACCCTAATTGGCTTAAACAATCAAAATAGACCCCTAATTAATTAGAGCTAACTATACATCAAATTGACTTGAAATCAATTCTCCACTGACCTTTAGGATCAGAGGAAACCACCACAAAAGTTTGAAGTCAATTGGACTTGGTTAGCCTTACTAAATGGGTTGATTAAGTCATTTAGTCATTTTAAACTTTCAAAATTCATAACTTTCAAAATACCTTTAAAAAATTCACCAAATTAGTTTTGAAGCCTCTCTGATATCAGGGGAATTTAAGAAAATTAAAATTTCAATTTTCTAAAAAAGTTGATTTTTTGTATTATTTTAATATTTTAATAATTAATAAAATCATAAAAATCACAAAAATAATAAAATTCACCAAAATGTCACATTTTGAATTCTAATCACTTAGGAACAAATCCCATATTTTTCCTAGGTCTCTATGATGAGTTATTAAATTTTAAAGCCCTAGGGTAATTTTAAAATTAAAAAATGTATTTTCTAACATTTTCACTAAAATAATTATAATAAAGCAAAGAAAAATTAGAAAATTGTAAAATTTGGTTCTTTGGAATCCTTGATACCAGAGAGAATTTTAAAAATTATAAAATTCATTTTTCAACTTATATTCTATTTTTAAATTAATTAATACTCCAGAACTTAAAATAATTCTAATAAATAAAATATAATTCAAAAAATCACAAAAATTGGTCCAAGTGGTCCTCTAGTCATTAGGAATGTCCCATAATTTTCTTAAGGACAGAAACTTTCCCTTGGTCATATTATTAAATTTTCCTTGAAATCCTTATTTTCCACCAAAAATAATTATATAAATAAATTAAATATAGAAAAATCACATTTTCTCCTCTAATGTCTTTATTGACATATGAGTGAAGTCACATAAAAATTTCAAATTCATTTGAGCTCAATTTAGTGAGTTATGAAATTATTAGGCTTGAAGGGCAAAATGGTAATTAAAATTTTAACCCTTAATTAAAACTTTAGGCTTAATAAAATTAATAAGTAAAATATTTGATTTTAATCTGATTTGGATGATTGAAATTTAGACAATTAAAGGGTAGAAACCTACTAAACAATTTAAAATAATTAAAATAAACTTTAATTAAATAATCGATTAAATTTGGAAGAATAATAAAATTGGAATTATTAAAATAGGGATATTATTAGGAAGAGATTTATTCTTTAATCTAAGGATCCCTAAATTAATCATCTCAATAATATTTAATTCTTAATTAAAAAGGTAATTCAAATTTAAGTCTTAAAATGTTAAAAGATTCAATCATTTAAATTGAATTAAAGGTAAATTATTAAACTCTTTTTAAAGTTTCAATTAAAATTAAAATTAAAAATAAAATTAAATTAAAAAATTAAATTAAATTAAATTAAATCAAAAAAAAATAAAATAAAATAAAATATAATAATAATAAAACTAAATTAAATTAAATTGAATAAATAAATTAAATTAAATTAAATAATTAAATTAAATTAAGTTAAGTTAAATAAATAAATTAAATTAAATTAAATTAAATTTAAAAATATATATATATAAAATATTAAATTAAATTAAATTAAATCAAAACAAGTTAAATTAAATTAAATTAAAACAAGTTAAATTAAATTAAATTAAAACAAATTAAATTAAATTAAATTAAAACAAATTAAATTAAATTAAACAAATTAAATTAAATCAAGTTAAATTAAATTAAATTAATTCACATCAAGTTAAACTAAATTGGATTAAATCGAATTAAATTAAAATTAAAACTAAATTAAATTAAATTAAATTAAATCAAAGTTAAATTAAATTGAATTAAAAGACATCACCTAAGACGTGAAGAATTCAAAATAAATCTAAAACAACTTCGAACACTATTCCAAACTTAAATCCATTAACTAAAATTAAATCACAACTCACTTGAACATCCATTTGCCCTCGAAAGCTCGTGATGTCATAACTCTTAAAAGGAGTGTTAAATGAAGTGTTACTTCACTCATAGGATATTCAAATGTCCTAGTTCACTGAGCAAGACAACAAAACTTAAACTCTCGGACGATTAATTCATTTGTGTAATTAAATTCATTTGGACTTAAAACAATCCTAGAAATATCGAAAAGATGTTTAAGATTCGTCTTAAGCACTTCCTCAATATGATAGGATATCTATAAGAACAATCGAACTTAGTTGTTCTTCGATGAAGAAAATCGTCCTCAAACTAAAATACAAGAACCTAGTACGTCATAGGAAATGACTAGCTATAGGATTAGGAACTTGGTAGAAAACCATAACCCTTCCCTTAGCTTTACCTAGGAACTTACTTTAAATGCTTAAATATTCTAACCGTGTTTTAAGTGCAAACTTTGAATGACGGGAAGACCCTCCGAGTACGCTTTTATTTTATTGCAAATTACTTTATTGCAACTTATTTAATCGCATCGCACTTACTTTTCTTGCATGATAAACAACTGTTGCATGAAAACTTACACCTTTAGGACAGAAACCAAAACTGAAACCCATGACTAAATTAAAAGTCATTACAAGATAAAATTCACCGCCACAACATTTCAAAATATAAAACAACTCAAAATTTAATCACAAACGTAACAACAAAACTACAACTACAACTAAATTAAAACGTCTTGTTGGATGATCGGGAATACCTCCGATGATGTAACCTACGTGTTGCTAACCGGATTTCCCACGGTCTAAATGAAAGTGTGGAACTCATTCGATCGAGTTTAGCAAATTCATCCGGACTAAGTGAATCCGATAAAAATAACGATGCCTAAGGATGGAACCGTGGGATCTTAACCGGTATTGTTATAATCAACTTTAAGATTTGTTTTAACTAAAATATTAAAGACACATGGAAATTAAGACTTTCTCTAAAACCAAACACTTCTCTCATCTCCCGATTTATGACTTCTAAAACTAAACCTCCGCAACGACAAGGAGCTCGGAGCATGGTGGGCAGCACGGCCATCGTCATCAGCAAAACCTGAATCTACTTCAAAGATAACTTTCCTTAGAACTAAATAACCAAACCATAGGACTTCGAAGTAGCTTGCCTAGTGCAATATAAATCCTCAACTCTTCGTTAGGCATTTGCATGATTATGTCATGTAAATTAAGCCCTAATCGGTCTTAGGACTCCGAGGTAGTCGTCCGATACGACATAAACCCTCACATCTTCAAGGCTATTTGTATGATTTTATCATACAGGTATAAGTCCTAACTAATTAAAATTGGCAAGATCGAAACATTAAATAAACATTAGGACTTTCCTAAATTCAAGCCAAACAATAGGATAGTCTGGGAAGTCACCGAAGTTCACTTCGGGTCTGTGACATCCCCTACTTCTCTTCCTTTGGACTCCTAAAATAAAATGTTCCAAATTTGATCCATTCCCTATCGAAATTCTAAAATTCAATCCCTTGAAAACTTAAACTTTGAAATTCTTGAGAGCAGAACTACTGATTATTATCGAGAGTTTTCTTAGGTGATTCCCGTCACTTAAGATGTAATTAACTATAGGGGCTTGCCCTTATAGGGAACTTTAAGAACCTGAGTAATATAAACCCCGCTTAATTCATTTATATTAAGCGTGGAACTTGTCGGCTTATAAAATTGGTTCGCGTACCAAACGGATGTCACAAACCTTTCTAGTTTATTTAATCGAGCCCCATTATCAAGTAGTGTGTCTATTCTTCGGGATAGATACACGGTTTGTGGTGTGGCGCTCGTTTATATAAACTATTCGGGATGTGAGATCAGCTTGATTTCATATCTTAAAATTTTCAAATTTAAAATTATTTTCAAAATCAAATATTACTTTTCAAATTATTTATTTAAATTAAACCTAAAATAAACCGCACAGTTTCTGTAGGCGACCTCTTTCCAAAACAAAACACATAACCTAAAAAATATGCCGACAGTATGCAGTCCACGGGCAATACCCTCCATGTCACCATCCTCTTTACCATTCTCTTGATAATTCTTGGCATCGGATCCACCTCACTGCGACGGAGTATCCTGGTGGATTTCCTTTCCGTCTACCGTGAAGTTGTAGCAACACACGCATCGGATCGTAACTCTTCTTTTTCCCGGCATCCACCTTGGGGTTCCGAATAGGTCTTTTCCCTCAGGCGACCGACTCGACCCATTTTCTCGAAGTTCAACGATGCAATCTACAATTTGTTGCTGTACATAATCTGAAAACACATTTGTATGCAGCTCGAGGCCTTCTAGGATGTTGATCCTCCTGCCTCGAATCCTTTCAAAATATTCAAAAGTTTTCTTCTCAACATTCTGCATCCTTTCCAGCTCGTATTTTGGAATTATCTGCAATTGGCGAGGCCTGGTGACGTACTGTGGGATGTAGGTTCGACACCAGCACGTTCTCCCGTATCTCTTGGCTCCTCGAGGATAGTCTCTACCGGGACATCCTCGGGGGTTGCTTTCGCAACAAGACTCATCAGAACTGGTACATCTGTTAGGCGTCGAGGCTCTGATTCTATTTCTGTTCTTTTTAGAGTTTCTTTCATCCTTTCTACTGTTCTTGGAATTTCTTTCATCCTTTATGTTGTTCTTGGAATTGAATTTCTCTTTTCTGGTTCCCGACAAACCGATTTCTTCGAAGTACTTGCATTGACGGTAGCAACTGTCTCTTCATGTTGGTCTGCTGCTAGCTTGGTTAGCATCTTGCGAATGCGACGGTTCTTGTTTCTTCGCTGAGTAGGAGTGAGAGTAGCTCTCCTTACTTCTTGAATTTATGTGGGCATGGCGCTGACAAGCCTGCCCTCTGCTGTAGCAACCACAGACTTAACTTTCTTGTCCTCTCCCGTTGCATGAGCGGCGTTTGCTTTTCTTTTCTTGTTAGTAGATGACTGACTTGGGCCACCCAATTTCATTAATGTCTCGCTGTGGAATTCTTCCCGGTCAATCGGGGTCCAATTAGTTTCTTTGTATTGTAGCCCGGCCGGTGTGAAATCAGAATCAATCTTAATCATGGCCCCATCCTTCAGCCTGTTTTCATCGAGTGCCAGACTCACGCCATTCTTAATGTTCAGAAACAACCGCCCGTTCGACATTTCCCTGCGAAAAATAAGGAAAGGATCAGGGGTTGTACTAAGAACAAGAACAATAAGAAAACATTTATTAATGAAAACTTTTATTTACTTCTTTTAAATTTTAAAGAGAGTGGGAAGAGATGAGGAAAGACCAGGAATGAATTGATTTAAAAGGAAGGAATCAAAATTTCATTATTACGATTTCAAATGTTTTCTTTTAACACATTTTTTTAATTATTTTTTTATCATCCATTTTTTATGTTTTTGGGTTCGGACCCAGTCACGAATGATTACTCTGCCCGTGTTTCTAGGAATGGGACTCCACTTTTAAAGTCCATCCTTCGAAACATCAGGTTGCGTAATATTTCTTCAAATATCGTCCATTAATTGGAAGGATATGTCGTTCTCCATGACAATTCACCAATTGATAGAAACCTCCAGAGTAGACTGTCTTGACCATGAATGGCCCTTCCCAAGTTGGTTCAAATTTACCCCCTATCTTGCGGTGTGCAAGAATAGGTCTCTTGAGGACTAGAGCTAAGTCACCGACTTTGAATGTCCTTGGGCGGACCAGTTTATCATGGGCCTGGATCATCTTAGCTTGATACAATTCCAAATTCTGCTGCGCAGAAAGTCGTTTTCCTTCCAAGCCTTCCAATTCTTCTAGTCAAAATTTGGCATTCTCTTCTGTAGTGATTTTTTTTGCAACTACAATTCTGAGTGAGGGAAGCTGTACTTCCAAGGGTAAGATGGCTTCGGACCCGTAAACTAAAGCGTATGGTGTAGACTGAGTAGGAGTTCTGAAAGCCGTTCTGTAGGCCCATAAGGCTTCTAACAACTTCTTGTGCCAATTTTTTTTGTTTTCGTCCAAAGGTTTATTTAGGATTTGGACGAGAGTTTTATTAAATGCCTCGGCCAAGCCATTTGCTCTTGGGTAGTAGATCGTTGAATAGCGCCAGTCGATCCCGTGTCTTCTGACAAAATTGTTGATCTTCGTACTTCTGAAAGTGGACCCGTTATCTGAGATAATTCTGCGCGGTACCCCGAAACGGTAGACGACTTGATTTTTGAAGAACTGGAGCACATGGTGCGCTTTGACTTCTTTGAGTGGTACTGCTTCTGCCCACTTCAAAAGTAATCTGTAGTTGCAAGAATAAAGCGATGTCCTCTTGAAGAAGGTGGTTCTATCGGGCCCATGATATCTGTGCCCCAACACTCAAATGGCCACGACGCGATTGTCGGATGCAGCACATTTGGAGGTTGATGTAGAACCACTCCATGCACTTGGCACTGGTGACAATTCTTTGCAAATTTCATGCAGTTGGACAGCATTGAGGGCCAATAGTACCCTAGTCTCTTAATCTTCATTTTCATTTTCGGACCCGACTGATGAGCACCGCAAAGCCCTGAGTGCACTCTTTAATAATTTCACGAGCCTCAGACTCGCTCAAGCACCTTAGCCACATCTGGTCGAAAGATCTTCTGTATAACATATTGTTTATTAATGCATAAGACAGAGTTATTTTCTTGATCTGATGAGCTAATGACTTATCGTCCGGTAAATTCCCTGTTTGCATGTAGTCTATTGATGGCTGCCACCAATCCTCTGTATTTTCTGCCACTGCTGCGACTATGTCTTCTTCTTTTTTTGACTTGTGTATTGCATCCATGTCGAGCTGTGAGAGGACCCTTCGTCCCTGAATTGACATTTTAACTAACTCATCCTGTAAGCAGGCAAAATATTTTGCAAGGCGGGCTAGCGCATCTGCAAGAGCGTTTTCTCTTTTGGGAATCTTACAAATCGTTACATTCGGAATCTGCTCCCACAATTTCATGGCATACTGAAAGTACTGTTCCAGTCTTGGCTTCAGAACTCTGTACTGTCCTGTGACTTGTTGAATGATCAACTGAGAATCTCCGTAGATGTTAATGTCGGTTATCCACATCTGAATGGTCAACTTCAGTCTGGTTATAAGGGCTTCGTATTCTGCTTCGTTATTCGTACACGGCTCTGTTAGATGGTAGGAATACCTTAACATCCCCCGCTTCAGTGTTATAAATATCAATTTGATTTCTGCCTTGCCGGGCATTATCGTTTGCAATTCTTTATCTTTCTGTACTGAAGATGCTCCGTCGAAGTACAGTTCCCACCATTGATCATCGGGGTCTTCTAGGCTCATTATATGCTCATCTGGCAAGTCGTCGTTTAGAGGCGATTCTGCCGGTAAAGGGTGTGCTGCGAGGAAGTCTGCTAGGACTTGTCCCTTTATAAAGACGAAGAGGAACAAAAGTTATATCGAATTATAATAGTATCATTGACCACCTGGCAAGTCTGCTGGAAAGCGTTGGTCGGGTCATCAAATATTGCAATGGATTAAACTTTGAAATAAGGTTGACCTTATGAGAAAGCATGTAATGCCTGAGCCTTTGAGCGGCAAAGATCATGGCCAAACAATGCTTCTCAATCAGGGGATACTTTACTTTCGTCGGAACTAGACGACGACTTAAATAGTAAAGAGTATTTTCTTTACTCTCTTCATTAACCTGGGCTAGCAGGGCTCCGAGGGAGTCATTTAAGGCTGCGGTATAAAGTATCAAAGATCTACCCGAGACTGGGGCTGCTAAGATAGGAAGTGTCATTAAATACTGTTTAATGTCCTCGAAGGCCCGCTGGCATTTATCTTCCCAAATGAATTTGGCGTCTTTTTAAATTAATGCCGAGAAGGGCTGACACCTACCTGACAAATTCGAGATAAAGCGTCAAAGATACGCCAACTTCCCTTGAAAGGATTGTAGTTGTTTCAAGGTTTTAGGAGGCGACATTTCTAAGATAGCTTTAATCTTCTCCGGGTCAATTTTAATTTCACGATGTCGGACAATGAATCCTAAGAATTTCCTAGAGGCGACGTTGAAGGCGCATTTCAGAGGATTCATCTTAAGATTAAATTGTCTCAATTGCTCAAAAACAATTCTCAAATCATACAGGTGATCTTCCTTCAGTTTGCTTTTGATGACCACATCATCCACGTAGCACTCGACTTGGTTGTGAATGAGATTATCAAAAATCCTTGTCATTGCTCTTTGGTAAGTTGCTTCTGCGTTCTTCAATCTGAAAGGCATTACTGTGTAGCAGTATATTCCGATTGGCGTTCTGAAGGCTGTGAGCTTTTCATATTCCGGTGCCATCTTTATCTGGTTGTATCCTGACGATCCATCCATGAAAGAGAAGACTTCGTGCATGGAAGTGATGTCGATCATGAGTTCTAGAATTGGTAGAGGAAATTCATCCTTTGGACATGCCTTGTTCAGATCTCTGAAATCTAAGCAGATTCTGATCTGTCCATTCTTCTTTCTGACTGGTACCACATTGGCTAACCAAGTCTGATATTGTTCTTCATGGACGAATTTAGCATCTATTAGCTTCTTAACTTCAGCTATAACTTGTTGCTCAATCTCTAGACGCATTCTTCTGGGAGCTTGCCTGACTGGAACGGCAGTGGGATCCACTCCTAGTTTGTGAACTGCGACTTCTAGAGCTAATCCCGACATTTCATCGTAACTCCAAGCAAAACAGTCTTTAAATTCCATCAGTAGTTTGATCATGTTTTCAGAGTCTTCTTTATTGAGTAAGGAGCTAACAAAGGTCGGTCTAGGCTCTTCGCTAGTACCTAAGTTAACTTCCATTAACTCGTCTATTGTAGATTTAATTTCTTCTTCAAATTCTGGTGGAGCATCTCCAATTGGTAGATCTTCAAGATTATCTGAAGTTTCCAAGCAGACTTCATTAGGTTCACAAGTGACAACCAAGCAAAATCCCGTGTCATCAACTGATCCTACTGTGCCGAATCTGAGAGCGTGCTTTGAATTGGGAGGTCGACTAGAATTATTCCATAATTTTTCAATGTGTTGTGATTGACCTTTTGTCCATCGTCGAGATAAGACACCACGTTGAATTAAATTTTGAACACAGGGAGAATACCACTCAAAAGGTAGTTCCATTAATTCTGAAGAAGTAACATCTTCAAATTGTACATCTATTTCAGTATTGGTGGAAGAAGCACCATGGTAGAATTTGATCGGTTTAGTACCGCCACCATGTACCTCCTTGACCACCATACCCTCGATCTTACTAGGATAGATCGGGGTCAGGGTCATAGTATGCACATAGTGATTAATCTTCTCGTACATTGATTTGTATTCTTCGTTCTTTTCATCTTCGAGAGAGATCTTGAATTGGGGTTTCTTTTGACTTACTCTTGCTGCTTCTTTCTTGATTTCTTCTTCTTCAGAACTGTTTTCCCAATCAACGTCGATGACCAGTTTCTTCTGTCCAACTGTTCCAACGTCTCTTCCTCGACTCCGTCCCCGGACTCGACCTCGGGTGCGAGTTCTGGAGAAACCTTCACCATCTTGCCGTAAGGGAGTGGTGAGTAACTGTTGGACTAGAATTTGAGGTTCTTCATCGTCTCGAACTTCTTTTGCTTCATTTGATACGATATTTCTGGAGAAGATTGTTTTCTTTGGAGGCGCGTAATTGGCTGCATCTTTGTGGATTCCGATTTTATGCACGGAGAATGGTTGCAAATCACCTTTGATACACTATTCTCCTCCTTCATAATACTTTATGCACTGGTCCAGAGATGACGGTACCATCCGGTTCTCATGGAACCATGGCCGACCCAGTAGAGCGTTGAACAATGTCTCGGAATCAATTATATGGAATTTTGCAGTTGTCTTTGCTAAGTCACCGGTCTTCATTAATAGTGTAATCGATCCTAGAGCTATTTCTCCTTTTTGATTAAAGCCTCTTAATAACATCTTATCTACTTCAAGCTCGCGAGCATCAATTTCCAAATATGCCAGCGTCCGAAGATTCATTATGTTGATTGATGCTCCTAGATCAACCAACACTCTGGAGAGCGTAAACTTTCCAATGGTGACTGAAATGTACAACAGTCGATTATGATCAGCTGTTCCAAGTAGTAGATCATTGTCCGTGAAGGTAACACCTCGCTGTTCTTTTAACGAGCAAACATCGTCGAAGGAATTGCCGGCCATTTGAGCTAAGAAAATTTCTGGATCAAGTAAAGCCTTGATCAGAGTTTCTCTCATCTCCTTTGACAGGATCAGAGTGTCGTATATACTTAGTTTGGCTGGTAGCTTCCTAAGATGGGCTAGCACGTTATAATCCACCTTATTACTGTTGACCTCATTTTCGATGAGGTCTTCTCTTCTTCTCTTTAAGTATTTCAGGATCTAGCCTTAGGCTTTTCCTTCGACTATCTTAGAGGACTAGAATCGGGATCCACCTTTAGAAATTCAAACCACTTCTTAACTCCCCGCAAACTCCACAAACTTGACTATAGACCCCTAATCACCTAGAGGGTTGAAATCAAATGTGGAAGTTTAAAGGATGAGTTCCTATAGACTCTTCGGCCTTAGGATCGCCTCGGCGGCCCGGTCCGGTGAAAGGGCCGACTTACACATACACTACACCTATGCACTACACTTTCACACACCTCCTAAAGCACACTCATACCCAACTTGACTTCCTGACTCATGTAGGTGATTCACATGGATGGTCCTTAACCCCTAAGCCTCCGGCTAAGAGGGTTAGGAACAACATACTGAATGCCTCAAATGAGTCCCTTCATGGCTCATGTGGGCTTGATATGGCTTCATGGCTCAACAAAAATGATTTCATTCCACTTACATCCACCCAATCTTCAATTTTCCAAATTTTCAATTTTTGACCCCCGGACCCTACACCCACCAACTCTACCAAATGCCCTCGAAACTACCCAAATTTCTCAAAAATTCCCAAATTACCCAAAATTCTCCAAAATCAATCCCAAACATTCCCACATCACTCAAACTGATCATCCATATCCAAAAATATCAAAAATCCCAAAATACCCCCCAATACCTTCCAAATACCCAAAATACCCCTTTTGACCCAAAAATCCAAAAATTCAGAAAATTCCCAGAAAATTCCAGAAAATCCCAAATATTCCCAATTTCATTTTGTCCAACTACACCATGGGCCAATTTTGTCAATTTACCCCACTTTTGTCAAAACCCCCAATTCGACCCATTTTAACCCAAAGTAAACCCAATGTCAAACCAAATCTACCCAATTGATCCCAATTCTGGTCCAATTCAATTCTAAACTTCAATTCAACATCCCCAACACCAATCTAGACCAAATACAAGCCCAATTTGATTGGTATTAGGATCCAATTTCACTTTTGGCCTTAAAGCCCAATTTGGACCTATGACCCAAACCTAACCCAAACTCACCCAATTCAACTCCAATTAACCCCAAATCTTTTCTAAACCTTTCTTAACATCCCCATAAACAAAACACTAACATGATTTGCCCAAAACTTTGATCCAAACCCTACTCAAGTTCAACCCAAAGCTAAAAGGCCCAATTTCGACCTAAACCCAAACCTAGCCCAAATGAGCCCAAATCCCAAAATCAAAACCCAACCAAAGCCAAAACCTCTTTGAAACACTCCCATAAACATTTCCCAACATTAATTTTACATCAATTTCAACCCTAGCCCAACATTGGCCCATGGTAGCCCATTTTGGCCCACCTTAGCCTCTTTACCAAAAAGTGCCCATATCCAACCCAATTCAAACTCAAACCACCTCAAATTTGTTTCAAACCTCTCATGAAACATCCCTAAACCAAACTCAACAATTATTTGGCCCAAGCCTTTATCAAAATTTCATCCCAAAATCCATTTTAAAATTCAAAAGCCCACTTTCCTAAACCATTTAAAAGCCCATCTAAAACCATTTCAATGAACCCAAAATCTACCCCAAAGCCCACATGACATTTCCATTTGCCATCCACTTAATCAAAGCCATTACCTAAGTCCTAAATCCATCATCAAATCATTCCAAATCAAGTCCCATACAAATTTCCATCAAATTACCAAAAAATTCCTAAAATCCATTTTCATGAAATCGACCAAGCTTTCCCCAAGCCAAAAGTGAGCCATGAAGCCATGCATGAGCCACATGTGAGCCATGAGAGCCTCGGACACTCCACCATGCCATATTGGGTAGGAAGGAGGGCCCCTTTCCTTAATCCCTAAAGCTCATTAGCCTTAATCATGATTCACCTAAACCTAAATTTAATCCAAATATATTTGGACGGAGACTTCTCCATGCCAAACCAAACTGATCCATTTGATCCCCCACAGCACCCAAGGCCACCTCGAAGGGTGCACCAAGCCCAAATGGGTGAGTTGACCCATTTAGACCCAAAACTAGCCATGCCCCATTCTACTTTGGATCAAAGCCTTTACACTCGGCCACTGCCAATTGCTTCGCACAAACACTCAACCCCGACCCACCCGACCTCGAGGGTGACCCATGCTCGGCCGGCCGGCCACCCGAGCCGCCGGAAAACGCCATGCCCGAGACCTCGGGAGTGAGCCAACTTTGGAATTCCACCTTGCCGAGCCGCCCCATGCCCAATGGCCACCATGGCCGTTCTTCCCATGACCGTAGCAAGCTCGATCCCAACCCTCGTCACCCCTGGAGAGCCTCCAGCCATGCCTATTTAAACACCACCCCCTCACGGCCATGAGAGGAGAGTTGCACAAACCTTGCCAAAACTCGCCAAAATTGTTCCGCACCCCTCCTCCTACACGCAGCACTTCGATCCCCAGGCGAGATCCCCCCGCCATTTCCTCTCTGCGAGCTTAATTTCGCAGTCGAAATCCAAGCCCAAAACCAGGACACTTCCCCACAGGTGAACCAATCCCCAAATCGATTAGCCCTACACCTTCACTGCACCAAGGGAAGGTGTCCACCAACAAAAGCCCCATCTCCGAGCCACCCGGCTTGCTCCGTACTCCAAGCTTTGTGATCACCGTGGTCGAAGTTCAACCTGCATAATTCACCGCACTCAGAGACTTCATCCGGAGCTTGCCGAGATCCAATCGAAGGTGCAACAACTCTCGCATCGAAGCTTCACTTCTCCGAGCAAAGGTATGAGCTAGTTCTTCATCCCGAGCTTCCGGAGATTCTCCATTTCAAATGCCTTAATTTCAATGCATGTTTACCGTATGGATGTGTTCGTCTCTTCAAGACGAATCCATAGAGCATAAGAACACGAAAATCCATCGAGAATCGAGCGAGTTCTTAGTGGTTAGAGTGTGGACGGTCACGGGATCGCACCGGCCATGGACGATGAACGGATGCCGTCCATTTAATACACGCGCGGACGGACGGCTCGGATGGCGTCTGGACCGAGAGACGGTACGAGAACCGCGGGGCCCGGCTTGCCGACTCGATGGCGGCGTCGAATGGGAGCGCGCCACGCGGCGTTTCGGAGCCGCCGAGGTTGACGCGGCGCCGCGTGGATAAGTAGATAAATAGGGTATTTTCCTATTTATTTAATTCCCTAAACTTGGAAAATTCATATCTCTCGTGTAGAAAAATCACAAAAATAAAATAAAAATACCCCCTTGTCAGTGAATCAGAGGAGAATAATGTGGAAAAGAAATTAATTAATTTTGTCCAAGTATTTTATTTTTAATTAATTATTTACTTCCTGCATTGTTTTAATTCTCCATGCATGTATACAATTCACCATGGCATGAGACCATAGGGCTTTTGAAGCCTCCGAACTTAGGAACATTCCCCGAATTTTCCAAGGTCGAGGCCATCTCTCGTGAAAAGTTATTGATTTTTCAAATGCATGTTGTTGTTTTAAGTATTTTAATTTCAAAAATTAGCATGTTGTGAAATAAATTCTAGGAAAATTTGGTGATGTTCCTTATGACCAGCAGAACCTTAGGAAAAATAGGATTTGAGTTAATTCACTTAGATTAACCCTAATCGGCTTAAACACTCAAAATAGGTCTCTAATTAATTAGAGTTAACCATAGATCAAATTGACTTGAAATCAATTCTCCACTGACCTTTAGGATCAGAGGAACCCACCATAAAAATTTGAGGTCAATTGGACTTGGTTAGCCCCACTAATTGGGTTAATTAAGCCACTTAGCCATTTTTAAACTTTAAAAATTCGTAACTTTCAAAATATCTTTCAAAAATTCACCAAATTGGTTTTGGAGTCTCTCTGATATCAGGGGAGTTTAAGAAAATTAAAATTTCAATTTTCTAAAAAAGTTGATTTTTAATATTATTTTAATATTTTTAATAATTAAAAAACGATAAAAATCACAAAAATAATAAAATTCACCAAAATGTCATATTTTGAATTTTAATCACTTAGGAACAAGTCCCATATTTTTCCTAGGTCTATTTAGTGAGATATTAATTTTTAAAGCTCAAGAGTAATTTTAAAATTAAAAAATATATTTTCTAGCATTTTCACCAAAATAATTATAATAAATCAAAGAAAAATCAGAAAATTGTAAAGTTTGGTTCTCTGGAATCCTTGATATCAGAGAGAATTTTAAAAATTATAAAATTTATTTTTCAACATTTATTTTATTTTTAAATTAATTAATACTCCAGAATTTAAAATAATTCTAATAAATAAAATATAATTCAAAAAATTACAAAATTTGGTCCAAGTGGTCCTCTGGTCATTAGGAATGTCCCCTAATTTTCTTAAGGACAGAAAATTTCCCTTGGTCATGTTATTGAATTTTCCTTGGAAATTTCTCTTCTCTACAAAAAATAATTATATAAATAAATTAAATACAGAAAAATCACATTTTCTCCTCTCATGTCTTCATTGACACATAAGTGAAGTCACATAAAAATTTCAAGTTCATTTGAGTTCAATTTAGTGAGTTATGAAATTATTAAGCTTAAAGGGCAAAATGGTAATTAAAATTTTAATCCTTTAATTAAAACTTTAGGTTTAATAAAAAATTAACAAGTAAAATATTTGATCCTAATCTGATTTGGATGATTGAAATTAAATAATCAAAGGGTAGAAACCCATTAAGCAATTTAAAATGATTAAACTTTAATTAAATAATTAATTGAATTTGGAAGAATAATAAATTTGGAATTATTAAAATAGGGATATTATTAGGAAGAGATTTATCCTTTAATTTAAAAAATCCCTAAATTAATCATCTCATTAATACTCAACTCTTAATTAAAATGATAACTCAAATTTAAAATATTAAAAGACTTAATCATTAAATTAAATTAAATCATTAAACTTTTTTCAAAAATTTTCAATTAAATTAAATTAAGATTAAAAGTTGAATTAAATAAAATTAAATTAAGTTAAATTAAATAAACAAATTAAATTAAATTAAATGAATTAAATACATTAAATTAAATAAATAAATAAAATTAAATTAAGTTAAATAAAATTAAATAAACAAATTAAATTAAATAAACAAATTAAATTAAATTAAATTAAATTAAATTAAATTAAATAAATTAAATTAAATTAAATTAAATTAAATTAAATTAAAATTAAACTAAATTAAATTAAGAAATTAAATCAAATAAATTAAATTGAATTAAATTAAATCAAATCAAATTAAATTAAATAAATTAAATTAAAATAAATTAAATTAAATTAAATTCAATTAAATAACCTCACTTAAGACATGAAGAAATAAATCTAAAATAACTTCAACACTATTCCAAACTTAAATCATTAATTTGAACTTAAATTTGGATCACAAATCATTAAATATCATTTGCACTTCAGAGCCTTAGTTATCATAACTCCTAAATGAACATTAAAATGAAATGTTACTTCACTTATAGGACATTCAAATATCCTAGTTCACCGAGCAAGTTAACAAAACTTGAAAACCTCTGGACGATCGATTCATTTACACAATTAAATTCATTTCGACTTGAAACAATCCTAGAAATATCGAAAAGATGTTTAAGATTTTTCTTAAGCACTTCCTCAATATGATAGATATTTACAAGAACAATCGAACTTAATTGTTCTTCGATGAAGAAAATCGTCTTCAAACTAAAAACACAGAGAACCTAGACGTCATAGAAATGACTAGCTATATGATTAGAATTCGGTAGAAAACCATAACCCTTACCTTAGCTTTACCTAGGAACTTGCTTAAATATTTTGATCGTGTTTTAAGTGCAACTTGGGATGACGGGAAGACCCTCCAGTGTACGCTTTTATTTTATTGCGATTCACTTTACGGTAATTTATTTAATCGCATCGCATTTATTTTTCTTGTACGATAAACAACGACTTGCATGAAAACCCACACCTTTAGGATGTAAACCAAAACCGAAACCCATAACTAAATTAAAAGACATTACAAGATAAAATTCACCTCCACAACATTCCAAAATATAAGACAACTCAAAATTTAATCACAAACAGTAACAACAAAACTACAACTACAACTAAATTAAAACGTCTCATCGAATGATCGGAATACCTCTGATGATGTAACCCACGTGTTGCTAACGGGATTTCCCACTGTCCGAATGAAAGTGCGGAACTCATTTAGTTGAGTTTAGCAAATTCATCCGGACTAAGTGAATTCGATGAAAATAACGGTGTCGGGACGACGGAACCGCGGGATCTTAATCGGTTCTGTTTAATCAACTTTAAGATCTGTTTTAATTAAAACACAAAAAACACGTGGAAATTAAGACTTCTCTAAACCAAGACACTTCGCTCATCTCTTGATTTATGATTTCTAAAACTAAACCTCCGCAACAACAAGGAGCTCGGAGCATGATGGGCAAGCACGGCCATCGTCGTCGCAGAAACTCGAACCTACTTCAAAAAACTTTCTTAGAATTAAATAACAAAGCCATAGGACTTCGAGGTAGTTTCGCCTAGTGCAACATAAATCCTCAACTCTCCGTTAGGCATTTGCATTGCAAATTAAGCCCTAACCGGTCTTAGGATTCCGAGGTAGTCGTCCGATACGACATAAACCCTCATATCTTCTAGTGCAATTTGTATGATTCTATCATATAAATATAAGCCCTAATTAACTAAATCGGCAAGATTAAAACATTAAATAAACATTAGGACTTTCCTAAATCCAAGCCAAACAATAGGATAGTCGGGAAATTACCGAAGTTCGCTTCGAATCCGTAATTTCTCCTACTTTGCTTCCTTTGAATTCCCAAAATAAAAATGTTCCAAATTCGATCCATTCCCTATCGAAATTCCAAAATTCAACCCCTCGAAAACTTAAACTTCGAAATTCTTGAGAGCGAATTATTGATTATTATCGAGAGTTTTCTTAGGTAATTCCCGTCACTTAAGATGTAATTAACTATAGTGGGCTTGCCCTTATAGGGAACTTTAAGAACCCGTGTAATATAAACCTTGTTTAATAGTTTCATATTAAGCGGTGGAATTTGTCGGCTTATAAAATTGGTTCGCGGACCAAACGGATGTCACAAACCTTTCTAGTTTATTTAATCGAGCCCCATTATCAAGCAAGTGTGTCTATTCTTCGAATAGATACACGGTTTATGGTGCGGCGCTCGTTTATATAAACTATTCGGGATGTGAGGTCAGTTTGATTTCATATCTTAAAATTTTCAAATTTAAAATTATTTTCAAAATCAAATACTACTTTTCAAACTATTTATTTAAATTAAATTAAAATTCGCCGACATATTTCTGTAGGCGACCCCCTTTTCAAAATAAAACACACAACCTAAAAAAATGCCGACAATTACCATGCTCCTCGGTTTCTTCCCGAACGGGAAATTCTTCTGCTGGGGTTGGTTCTTCCTGAGCAACCACTTGCTTTCCTTTATCCTTTGGACCCATTCTCAGGGGTAGAACTTTTCCGCTTCTTAGATTGACTTCAGTTACTTGTTCTGAATCTGGTGGTGAATCTACCGGTGTCTCCTCTTGAATTGGAATGACTGGTTTTTCTGGAGTTACTTCGGAATCTGATAACTCTAATTCTATCGTGATTGGAGCTCCTCGAAATTCATAAATAGACTCGTTGCTTGTTGAGCTTTCGTAGCCATCTTTGTGAATGTCTTCTCCTTCGTTGTGGTCATCGAGGTTCAGTATGATTTGAGAATCGTTTATCATATTAGAATCGAGATCCAGATTAAGTCGGTTGTCGTTAGTTACGTAATTTTTAGAAACAGTCAAAACGTAGCCAACACCAAAACTCTTATCATTATAAGATCCCGCCGGGGCGAGCAAATAATCATAAAGAGTCAGAGGTCCAAGGGAATTCTCCCCCGAATCGGAAACAACCATCCAAGGATAAGCAGCTCCTAGGCTACCCTTCGGAGCCTCGGTCTTCTCTTTTTTCACGATCTTCTCCTCCCTCTGGGGCGGTTCTTTAATCACAAGCGATAGTGCCGGCTCGGCAGGTTTCAAACTTTGAATTGAAGCGAGCACCGAAGCAGTTTGGATGTGATCCAAAATTTTCTTCGAAGACTTTGTCCAGACGGTACTCCATCCATCATTGGTCGTGTAAGGGTCTATCGGACCAATAAGATCTGTTGAAATAACATTAACGAAACTTCCTTTTTGGGGTTCCTTCATGTATTCCTTCGGGATCGTTATGTTCCCTTTCCGGAGATTGTTGTCAAGCCAACTCTTGAAAGTGATGCAATCCTCTATCTTGTGCCCGAGCATCCTGTAGTAGGGACAGTAGTTTGGATGATCTTTCTTGTTGACTTCTTCCGGCCTCTTGGGCTCTGGTAGCTGAAAATCGGGTGTCTTCATTAAACTGCAGAACATCTTCGCTACTGCATCAGTTTTGAATGGATATTCCTTATTTAAAAATTCTTTCAGGGTACACTGTGGACGAGGCAGTTGCTCATAATGCTGAGGCGACTGATGGGTCGAGGCTGTTGGTAGTTCTGTTGAGGTTGCTGATAAACCCGTTGTGGTGGTTGATAACTAGGCTGTGGTCGCTCTGGCTGTATCTGCACTGGCTGCTTGCCTTTATCTACTGCCGCGATTCCGGATTTCTTTTCAAATGCTTTTACGGGCTTCTATTTATCGGTCTTGTCAACAAAACTCAGCTGCTTTGCCTCCTCCTGCAAGCTCCCGGCCTTGCTAAGAAACTTCTCGAAAGTCTTAATTGTAAATCCTTTGAGGAGAAGTACTATCGGGCCATGGATACTCTTCAGTAGGTTACCGACTGCATGCTGTTCCTGAAGCTGAGGCTCACACTTCATGCTTAAGTTTCTCCATCGAAGTATGTAATCCACTAGAGTTTCATTCGGTTTCTGTTGCTCTACCACTAAATCACCGATAGTGATGTGGTGCCGAGCTCCGACAAACCGCTTAACGAAGATGTTTTCTAACTCTGAAAAGGTCTTAACTGAGCCATTTGGCAATTCTGCATACCAGTCAAAGGCAATCCCTGACAAACTGCTGACGAACTGACGGAAGAGTAAAGCATCACTTCCACCGGCATTGCAAAAACTAGCACGAAAATGTGCGACATGCTATCGGGGGTTTCCCGTACCGTCAAAAGTCTTGAGCAGAGGTGGTACTAAGCCTTTTGGGTATTGGACCACATCAAATTTTTCAGGGTAAGTTCTACCTATCTGAATAGATGCTCCTCTCTTAGACTGAGCTAAGGCTTCTCGCGCCTGCTATTCCACCATGTTCTTGATATCCTTTTCGGGAATCATGCTTTGCATAGAATCTTTCTTCAGCTGTTCATCTCCGTTAACAGATGTGATATCCTTTCCTCCGTCCGTGATGTGAATAATTTCTGGGGGTGTTTCCTTTTGAGGTTGCAGCTGACTCTAGAGAGTGGCTAAGGCGGCGTACCATCTCTTCCATCCTTTTTACCATCTGGGAAATTATATCATCCTTTTCTCGAAAGTTATGCTCTCATCACTTCCGGTTCTTCCCTTTCTGAAGCTGACGGAGCGCCTTGTGAAGTTGCCGATGCTCGGGTCTCGACCATATTAATCTCGGTGTACTCTTCATCCATAAATTCTGATGAATCTACTTCAGTTTCCAATTTTTCTCCTCTTTCCTTTGTTAACCGTCGGATGTCGGTTCTTAGCTTGCCTATGGCATCCTCTAGTGGCCTCTTCCAAATGGTTTCGCGGTTGTCATGTGATGACTGTTGGACTTCTTTCTCAGGAGTTTCTTTTAATGCAGTAGCACTTTCTTCAGATTCTGGCTTTCTGACGAGACTCTTCTTTCCAGAACATTGTGCTTGTATCGGTTCAGCAATAATCTGTACCATCCACGGTGGCAGGCTCATCACAGACTTGGATTTACTTCCCCTTTAGTTTGGCAGGAGTCGGGGTAGGTGCAGAGATGACTAGACCGGTGGGGGTAGAGACAAGAGTCCTCCTACAAACAGTGGTACTTCTTTCAGCTGGGACCCTTTGCAGGGGAGGGAACTCTTGAGTCGATTTCAGGTTAAACTCAATTACGGGTTCCTCAGTTTCTGGCACTTTGTCCATTAGTGTGAAGAGGGTGACATCAGCGAACTTAATATCTGTATTGTCGAATCCTTGTTCAAAACGGATGATTCCATTGTCAGGCAGTTCATCCTTATAGATGGCGAAGTCCATTACATTGGTGAAGGAGAAAATTAACTTTGGTGCAATCATTTTCTGCAGGGTAAATTCCGAACGTCAGTCCCGAATTATGCTTCCTTTTGTCGCAAAACTTAAGACGGAAAAGAAAGAGTTTGAACACTTTTTAGTTTATCTTAATGTATTTGCGATTAAAAAGAGTTCGTTTATTAAAAGGTTGTTTATTAGAGGATTTGTTTGTTAGGAACAAAATGATTATTGGAGGAAGGTTAAAGGAAAGGTAAAGGACTCGATTCAGAATTGGAAAGGAAGAGAAAGTCTCTCAACCCGAAGGACCGCTCCTAAGCTAACACCTATTGGGGGTCCACCCCACCTAAGAAAGACGTAAAAGGATTTTGGAACCTCTCTATTTAGGGGTGTCTAAACAGTGACTCCAAAATCCGAGAGAGCTGACTATACCCGTTCAAGATAGAAATGAACGTGGTATGCCAATGGAAAGAATGGTAGTTTGATCCACTAGGGATATGGACTCACTACCGATTTATGAAAGCAAACTCATCTGATCAAAATAGAGAGAGAAACTAGTCCCCAGCGGAGTCGCTAGAAATTGTCGGCATATTTTTAGGTTGTGTGTTTTGAAAAGGAGGTCGCCTACAGAAATTGTCGGCAAATTTTAAATTTAATTTAAATTTATATATAATTTGGAAAGTAGCATTTGATTTTGAAAATAATTTTAAGTTTGAAAATTTTAAGATATGAAATCAAGCCGATCTCAGATCCCAAATAGTTTATATAAACGAGCACCGTATCACAAACCGTGTATCTATCCCGAAGAATAGACACAGTGCTTGATGATGGGGCTTGATTAAATAAACTAGGAGATTTGTGACATCCGTTTGGTCTGCGAACCAATTTTATAAGCCAACAAGTTCCCATGCTTAATATAAAAGAATTAAATAGGGTTTATATTACCAGGGTTCTTAAAGTTCCTATAAGAGCAAGCCCCTATAGTTAATTACATCTTAAATGTCCGAAAACACTTAAGAAAACTCTCCATAATGATCAGTGGTCTTGCTCTCAAGAATTTCAAAGTTTAGGGTTTCAAACAAATGGATTTTGGAAATTTCAATTTGGGAATGGATGAAATTTAGAACGGTTATTTTAAGAATCCAATGAAGAAAAGTAAGAGAAGCTGAGGATCCAAGAAGAATCTTGGCAACTTCCCAAACTATCCTATTGTTTGGCTTCAATTTAAGAGTATGTTTATTGTTTCAATCCTGCCAATTTTAATTAATTAGGACTTATATTCGTATGACACAATCACACAAATAGCCTCGAAGATGTGAGGGTTTATGTCGTACCAAAGGACTACCTCGGAGTCCTAAAACCAGTTAGGGCTTAGGTTGCATAACATGATTATGCAAATGCCTAACGAGAAGTTGAGGATTTATGTTGCACTAGGTAAACTACCTCGAAATCCTATGGCTTGGTTATTTAACGCTAAAGAAGGGTTTAGCTGAAGTAGACACAAGTTTTGTTGACGAAGATGGCCGTGCTGCCCACTATGCTCCAAGCTCCGTGTTGTTGCAGAGGTTTAGTTTTAGAAAGTGAAAATCAGGAGATGAGAGAAGTGTTTTGGTTTAGAGAAATCTCAAGGTTCAAATAGTATTAATGTTTCATTAGGGGAATCTTAAAGTTGATTATAACAATATCGGTTAAGATCCCACGGTTCCATCATTCCGGCACCGTTATTTTCATCGGATTCACTTAGTCCAGATGAATTTGCTAAACTCAACTGAATGAGTTCCACACTTTCATTTAGACCATGGGAAATCCCGTTAGCAACACGTAGGTTGCATCATCTGAGGTATTCCCAATCATCCAACGAGACATTTTAATTTAGTTGTAGTTGTAGTTTTGTGTTTTGTTTGGGATTAAATTTTGAGTTGTTTTATATTTTGAATGTTGTGGCGGTGAATTTTATCTTGTTGTGACTTTTAATTTAGTTTTGTGTTTTAGTTTTGTGGCTACCCTAAAGGTTTTAGTTTTCATGCAGGGTTTCAATCTTATTTAACATGCAAGAAAAATAAAGTGCAGTACAGGTAAGTAAATTGTGATAAAATAAAAGTACCTGGAGGGTCTTCCCGTCATTCCAAGCTACACTTAAAACACATGTTAGAGCATTTATATATTTTCAAGAAACACTTAAGTAAAGCTAAGGGAAGGTTTTGGTTGTCTACCAAAGTCTTAATCCTATAGCTAGTCAATTCCTATGGCGTCTAGGTTCTTATGTTTTGTTAAGGATTATTTTCTTCATCAAAGAACAATTAAGTTCAATTGTTCTTCTAAAACATCTCATCGTATTGAGAAAGTTCTTAGGACGAGTCCTAAACATCTTTTCAATACTTCTGAGATTATTTTGAGTCCAAATGAATTTTATTGTACTGGTGAATTAATCATCCAAAGTTTAGTTGAGTTCTGCTTCTTGCTCAGTGAACTTGGACATTTGATTGTCCGATGAGTAAAGTGACATTTCACTTTATGCTTCATTTAAGAGTTATGATAATGAAAGCCTTTAGGAGGCAAATCAATTTGTTAAAGAATTTAACCGCTTTGATTTAAAGTTGAATTGATGATTTAGGATGATTTAATTTAGTTTCAGAATTCAACTTGATTTTCTCTTAAGTGTTTTAAATTGTTCGATTTGAAAGAGGTGTTTAGATTATTCAATTTAACTAAACTTTTAATGATTTAAATTTAATTTGACTTAATTGTAACACTTTAGGCCAATTTTAATTGGTTTGATTTTTTATGTTTTTAATTATGAATTGTCTTAAGGTTGGTTTTCTTTAAAGTTTCAAATTTGTTTTAGATTTGTTTTTTAAGTAATTTCAAATTAATTTTAATGTTTTAAATTTTATTTCAATTTGATTATCAAATCACTTAATGTTTTAAGCTTTTATTTAATTAAGGTTTATTTTCCTTTTAATTATTTAATTATTAATTTCAATTATTATTTTTGAGTTTGATTAAGAGTTGAATATTATTAAAGTAATTCATTTAGGGATTTTAAATTAAAGAATTGATATCTTCTTAAATTATACCGCTAATCTTAATAATCCAAATTTTAATTTATTCTTCCAAAATTCAAGTTGTTTAATTAATTAAAATTTACTTTAAATATTTTCAAGATGATTAATGGGTTTCTATCCCTTAATTACCTAGGTTTCAATCATCTAATGAAAACTTTAAAATCAGATATTTTACCCTCCCCTTGATTAAACCTAAATATTAATTAGGGTTAAAATTCTTTAATTATCTTTATGTCCTTTTAAGCATATTCATTTCATAACTCTTCAAATTAAGCTCAAATGAACATAAAATTTTTGTCACTTCACTCACATGTCAATTAAGACATTAGAGGAGAAAATGTGATTTTTCTGAATTTAATTTAATTTATATATTTATTTTTATGAAAAATATGGGTTTTCAATAAAAATTTAACAACATGACCAAGGTAAGGATTCTGTCCTTAGAAAAATTATGGGATATTTCTACTGACCAGAGGACCATTTGACCAATTTTGGTGATTTTTTGAATTATATTTTATTTATTATAATTATTTTGAGTTTTGGAGTGTTAATTAATTATAAAATAAAATTAAAGTTGAAAAATGAATTTTATATTTTTCTTAAATCTCTCTGACCTCAAGAAGTCCAGGGAAGTAAATTTTATATTTTTCTGATTTTTCTTTGATTTATTAGAATTAATTTGGTGAAAAGGTTGGAAAATCCATTTTTTAATATTAAAAATTGCCTTAAGCCTTTAAAATCCAATATATTAACCTAGAGACTTGAGAAAAATTATTTGGTTTGTTCCTAAGTGATTATGAGGCAAAATGTGATATTTTTATAATTTTTAATATTTTTGTGATTTTTATTATTTTTAATTATTAAAATATTAAAAATATGGTGAAAAATGAAAATTTTTGAAAAATTCAAATTTTAATTTTCTTAGACTCCTCTGATATCAGAGAAGTCCCAAAACCTTTTTGGTGAAATTTTTAAGTATATTTTGGGTTTTATGAATTTTTAAAATTTAATAATGATCATAACATTTAAATAATTCATTTAGTAGGACTAATCATTTTCAATTGATTTCAATTTTTTATGTGAGACTCCTCTAACCCTAAAGATCAGTGGAGAATTGTTTTCAAGTAATTTTGGTGTGTGGTTAATCTTAATTAATTAAAATTCAATTTTGGGTGTTTGGACTAATTAGGGTTATTATTAAGGAATTAAAGCAAACCAAAATTTTCCTAAGGCTCTCTAGTCATGAGATACCTCCCTAAATTTTCCTAGAATTTTCTAAGCAACATGCTAATTACTGGAATTAAAATGGCAAAACAGACACATAAATTTGGAAAATCAATATCTTGCCACAAAGATGGCCTCTGGCCTTGGAAAATTCAAGGAATGTTCCCAAGAACAGAGCCTACAAAAGCCCTATGGTCTCATGCCATGGTGAGTTGTATAAATGCATGGAGAATTAAAATACTGAAATCAGCAAATAATTAATTAAAAATAAAATACTCATCAAAATAACTTAATTCTTTTTCCACATTGTTCTCCTCTGTTCACTGGCAAGAGGGTATTTTTATTTTATTTTTGTGATTTTTCTACACAAAGATGTGGATTTTTGAAGTTTCTAGTATTTAAATAAATAGAAAATACCATATTTATCTACTTAACCCAGTCAGCGCCGCGTCAACCTCGGCAGCTCTGAAGCCCCAAGTGGCGCGCTCCTATTCGACGCCGCCACCTGAGTCAGCAGCCACGTATCCCGCAGTCTCGTTCCATATCCTTGTCTAGCTCGATTTGTATCATCCACTCAATACACGCGTGATCCGACGGTTCCTGGTCATCATCTACGACTGGTGTGTCACAAGAGCCGTCCACACTAAAACCCTAATATCTCCCTCATTTCTTAACCAATTTACATGAAATTTGATCCTATGTATTCGTCTAAACAAGAGCTACAAATCCATATGGCTAACATGCATTGAAATTAACTCAAATGAAATGGAGAATTGCTGGAAGCTCTCGGGAAGGAGGAGCTTCGTACCTTGGCTCTGAGATGTGAAGCTTCAATTAGAGAGGCTTGGCACGTTCGTTGGAGCTGGAGGAGCTTAGGGATGAAGCCTTTGGCCCTGGTGAATTGTCTAGACCAGACTTCCACCAAGCCCGATTTCAAAGCTTGGCCGATAGAAGAAATGGCTAGCCTGGAGAAGGGGCTTTTGCTGGGGAACTTCTTCTCTTGGTCTGGTGAAGGTGTAGGGTCAATCAATTTGGGGATTGGCTCACTGTGGTGAAGTGTCCTATTTTTTGGGTGGATTTTGAGCTGAGAAATTGAGCTCACAGAGGGGGTTTTAGGGCTGGATTTCAGTGGGGATCAAGTGCTCTGTGTTTGGAGAAGGGTTTGGAGTGCTTTTGGCAGAGTTTTGGTAAGGTTTGGTTTAGCACGTCTTTTGGCCGAGAGGTGGTGGTGTTTAAATAGAGGTGGCTGAAGGGCTTCCCAGGGCCAATTGGAGGCTGGGATCAGTTGCTCAGCGGAGGAGAAGAACTGCCATGGTGTCCATTTGGGTTGGGACAACTCAACCAATGGGTTTGAATTTTTTGAATCCAAATAAGGCTCTCGGCCTGGTTTTTTCCAGCGGCTGTGGTGGCTAGCCGGCCAGGCATGGGTCACCATCTTGACCAGTGAGGTAAGGGCTGGGGTTTGATGAACTCAATTGGCTTTGGCCATGTGCAAAGGAGTGGATTTAAGTGGAATGGGGGGATAGTATATTTTGGGCTCATTTTGGTCAACTCATGCATTTAGGTTTGGTGCACCCACCAAGGCCTGATTTTGGGCTAAAAGAAATCAGTTGGGTCAGCCAAGAGAAGGTGGTGAGGTCTCTATCCATGGTGAGGTGGCTAAGCTTGGTTTAGAATGTAGCATAAATGGGGTTAAAAAGGTTTAGTGAAGGGTTAAGAAAGAACCCCCTCTTCTTGCCATTAATGGCTTAGTGAGGTGTCAAAGCTCTCATGGCTTCATATGGCTTGTAAATGGCTTCATTTGGCTTGGTCATGGCTTGGGAAAAGGTTGGCTTATTTTCATAGGAATGGGGTTTGGGATTTTTGATGAGTTTAAGGGAAATTGGCATGAGGCTTGATTTGGATTTATTGGATGATTGATTTAGAACTTAGGGATGATATCAATTAAAGGTATGATGAGAAGAAATTGTCGTGTGGGCTTTGAAGCCAATTTTGGGCTTTTTGAAATCATTTTGGATGGGCTTTTAAAATGGTTTAAGGAAGTGGGCTTTTAGGTTTTGAAATAAATTGATGGATGAAAATTGGTGAGAGGTTGTTTCAAATAAATGTTTTAGTTTAGGGATGTGTCATGAGAACTTTAGAAGAGATTTGATGCCATTTGGAGTTGAAATGGGTTCAATTTGGGCTTTTTAGTAATGGGGTCAAAATGGGCCAAATTGGGCTAACTTGGGTTAAGGTTGGACCAATGTTGGGTTTGATGTAAAATTAATGTTGAAAAATGTTTATGGGGGTGTGACAGAGTTTTCAACTTTGGTTGGGCTTTGATTTTGGGATTTGGGCTCATTTGAGTTCATGATGGATTTAGGCCAAATTGGGGATTTTTGGTTTGGGTTAGGTTTGGGTGGAGTTTGGTTTCAAATTTGGGGTAAATCATGTTAGTGTTTTGTTTGTGGGGATGTTAGGAAGGTTTAGGAAAAGATTTTGGGTTAATTGGAGTTGAGTTGGGTTGGTTTGGGCCAAGTTTAAGTCATGGGCCAAAATTGTGCTTTAAGCTTCAAATTGAAATTGGATCCACATGTTGATGAAATTGGGTTTATGTTTGGTCTAAATTGATATTGGGGATATTTAATTGAAGTTTAGAATTGAATTGGATCAAAATTGAGGTCAATTGGGTTGGTTTGGTTAGACATTGGGCTCTCTTAGGTTAAAGATAGGCCAAATTGGGGGCTTTGGTAAAAGTGGGCTAAATTGAAAAAATTGGCCTATGGTGTAGTTAAATAAAATGAAATTGGGAATATTTGGGATTTTTGGGAATTTTCTAGGAATTTTTTGAATTTTAGGAATTTTTTGGGTTAAAAGGGTATTTTGGGTATTTAGAGGGTATTGAGGGGGTATTTGGAAAATTTTGGTGTATTTGGTTATGGATGATCAATTTCAGTGGGGGGAAATGTTTACGATTGGTTTTGAGGAATTTTGGGTAATTTAGGCAATTTTGCAAATTTTGGGCAATTTCAAGGGCATTTGGTAGGCTTGGTGGGTTTAGGGCCCCAGGGGTCAAAAATTGAAATTTTGGAAAAATGAAGATTGATCGAGTGTGAGTGAAATGAAATCATTTTGGTTGAGCCATGAAGCCATATTAAGCTCACAAGAGCCATGAGAGGACTCATTTTAGACATTCACTATGTTGTTCCTAACCCTCTTAGCCAAGGGCCTTGAGGTTGAGGTCCATCCGTATGAATTACCTACATGAGTCGGGAAGTCAAATTGGTTAAAGGTAGTTTTAGGGTTTGGAATTTGTGTGAGAGTGTGGCGTGTACAAGTTTACCCTCATCAGACCAGGCCACCCAGGGTAATCATAAGGCCAAAGAGTCCTATAGGAAACTCATCCTTTAAACCTCCACATTTGATTTTAACCGTCCAAGTGGCTTAGGGGTTTACAATCAAACTTGTGGGGTTTGAAGGGAGCCAAGAAGTGTTTGAATTTCTAAGTGATGGTCCCATTTCTAGTCCTCTAAGATAGTCAAGGAGAAGCCCTATGGCCAGATCCTAAGTACTAAGGAGAGAGAGAGAAAAGACCTCATCAAAAATGAGGTCAACACTTGTTAGTAGAAGTAAACATAAACTTTAATTGTGATTTGAGTATTGGATTTCAGTATTACACTTTTTAGTTTAAGGAACGTGCCTTCCCTGTGGGATCGATAACCAGGACTCCATTAGAGCCCTGTATTACTTGATACGATATGTTTACTTACGTTCAAGTTTGTACTTTACAAAATCATTATAAATATATAAATTTGGGTTTATAAGTTCTCGCATAATAAAAAGTCCGCATCAGTAAGCTTCTTGAATATTTCAAAAAATTTTTAAAATTATTGATCCAATTTTTTATGTTTAAGTCTTTGAGGAGAAGGTGGTGGGGGTCTTTCTAAATTAATCTTAATTGGAGAGTTAGGTGTTTCTGCTTCCTTAGGAATAATTTCTTTAGGTCTCTTAATTTCTTCAACTTCTCTCTCAACTTCAATCTCTTTTTGAACTCCAACAGTTAATTTCTTTCCACTCCTTAGTTTGACCTCTTTAACTTACTCTGGCTCTTTACTTTTGTCTTTAGGATTGATCTCTACATTGCTAAGAAGCGTCTTTGAGGCCCACTGCTAAATGCGTTAACAATTTATCCCAGTTGATTCTCCATATTTCTAATATCAGCATTTGACTTTGTAAATGATTATCCATCTGTAACACCACTTCTTCTATAGACAACTTCTTCTCCTTAACTTGTTGATTAAATCCAGGAGGATAAGTAGTTCTAAAGTTAGCACTACCCTTGTTGTTCCAATTTCCCTACAGGTTTACTTGAGCATTCCCCCATTATTGACTTACACCACTAGGATTGTGTTTCCAGTTAATGTTAGGATGGTTCTTCTTACCTGGGTTGTAATAATTGGAATATGAGTTATTTGGCTCTGCTCTTAGCATTTATAGTTTCCAATGAAGTATGAGAATCATTTGTCCTATTGAATTTTCTTCAACCATTTAGGGTATTGGAGAAAACTTCATTCCAATTTTGTCTATCTTCTTAAGCAATGCAAAAACTTGGCATACAATCATTGAAATAACATCGATATCATGAATACTAGCTACTTTCTTAGGAGTTACCATATCATAAGGCCATTGGAAATAATTTGCAATGATTTCTTAAATTAATGAATAAGCTTCATTAAAGGGTTTAGACATTAATGAACCTCCAACATCAACATCTAAAATACATATAAGGGATCCTACCAACCCATTACTAAAAGTTTGAATAATTAACCAGTCTGGTAGAGCATGATGTGGACACTTTCTAAAGAGTTCTGTAAATCTTTCTCAAGCTTCCTATATAGAATCTCCTTCATATTAAGTAAGAAAGTAATATCATTTCTAAACTTTACGGTTTTTGAAGGTGGAAAATACTTAGCCAAAATGTTTTTAGCTAAATCTCCCTAAGTTCTAATAGTTCGAGGTGCTAACAAATTTAACCACATCTTAGATTTATCCTTTAATGAAATGAAAAGTCTAAGTCTAATGGCATCATTTGATACGCCATCATATTTAAATGTAGCCCATAATTCTAAAATGCTTGCTAAATGTAAATTGGGATCCTCAGATTGTGTTCCTCCAAACTGATTATTTTGTACCATTTGTATAATTGAAGGTTTAAGTTCAAATGAGTTATCCTCTACAACAGGAGTTTGAATGCTTAAATGAATTTCATCTACTGCAAGGTTCGCATAATCCCTTAAACGATTTTTGTAAATTATGATGTTCATTTTCAGCAGTTTGAATTTCAATATTAATTTGCAATGTGTTAGCCACTTCTCAAGAATTATGAAGTATTCCTTGTTTTCAAATTTTTCTAAAAGCCCATTCCAATTCAAAATCTTAAGGCACTAAATATTGAGATCCTATACTATGCATAAACAATGTAATAATTTCAGAAAATAAAATAGCACTCCAAAAATGAAAATACATATTTTTTATTTTTTAATTTTAATAAATTTTATTTTAAGTTTTTCAATTTTTTTTTAAGTTTTTTTTAATTTCTAATTTTTAAATTTACAATTCAAATAAAATTGTAAGTCAAAAAGTTTGTCGCAATCCCCGGCAACGTCGCCAAAAACTTAACCGACCCACGACTACGTATGTTTTTAATCTCCAAAATTTTGCCAGAAAATATGTCTGAAATTATATATGGCAGCTAGTGTGAATAAATGTAACGATTTATGAATTATATAATAAATTTTCACACTAAGTATGTTACGCAAATATACGTATTGTTTCAAGTAATATAGGATTTTACTTAAAAACTCCAGTATCGATCCCACGAGGAAAAGCGGTAACCCTTAAAATCAACTTACAGAATTTCTATTTAAATTGCAATTTAAACAAATAAGAAGTCTATAATGATATGCTTACTAAAAATTACTACTAAAAAGTTAAAAAGAAAGTAATAACTAAATGTAATAGCTTACTAAAATATAACATCAAGTTTGGATATTATTGAAGCCTTTCCCCTTGCAAAGAGATTTTAACATATGTAAGATCAAGTGATATAAGACAAAATGGAAGTATTGTGATAAATAGACGCATACCATATTCTATAGCCCTTCCCGGTGCTAACAATGATCATTGGCTTACTTAATGCTGATTCCTTAACATCTCAATTCCGCATCAGAATAATCTAGCCTCTCACCATTAAATGTCTCTAAGCCTATGCCACCATCATGGTCGAATCCCAGCGTTAGGGTACTAAATCTTTAGCGAAATTGATAAGAATTTAGCCCGTCACTCTAGAACTAAACAATTCTATGCTGATCAAAACTTATCTCCCTATTTATTTGCACTCACCTTTAAGTGATCACCATGGCTCTTCCTACAATGAAATGTGGTATCCACTAGTTAGGTAAAATCATAGCACTCCCAGGTCATTATTTTTCTCAACGGATTTTAACCTCACAAATAACCAGTTTGTGAAGTAAATAAAGATTTGGTGAAAATACCATCAAAATTTTTAAGAGTAAAAATAAGTATTTAAATCATTCTCATCCTACAAGATTAATTCCCATATACAAGGAGAAAGACAGGGAACTACTCAGAATTCATGGAGATTAAACAAAAACAAACATTTGCATTGAAATCCAAGTTTTACAATAAAGAACATAAACACAAATACAAAGTACCCTATGTCTTCTCCCCAAGTAAACTTCAGGAGTTTCCTTTAAGCAATCTCCAAACTTTTACACACTAAAACACACTCACACTTAAAGTTAAACACAAAATAAGAAAACCCTAATTTACTATTGTCGCCCAATTGAAGTTTTGAGACTACAAAAGGTCTCTAAATTCAGCCAAATTCTTCTCATTTAATTGGAAACTAAAAATAGCCAAGGGTTGCTTCAAACACCCCTAAAAAATTTGGCCAAATTCAGTGGATCTTCTAGAAATGTAATTTCTGGTGCTACAGCTCCAGTCTGGGGCTCTATAGCGCCCAGCTGGCTAGAGTCTAGCGCTATTAGCACTAGGGGTGGCGCTATATCTCCACATATATCTACCTATTTTTGCTCTATTTATCCCTCATTTTCTCTAAATGTCCATTCCAAGTAACGGTAACAAAAATAATGCAAAATACCTTCCTTTAAAGTTTTAAATCATCAAAAATTTCCATAAAAAGCTAATAAAATGTGCACTAAAAATAGATTATTTTTAAGTCGATCAGATTAAACTGCACTAGGTCATATAATCCCGTCGATAATCTCGATTGATCTTGTTGGTTTTGTCCTCCATGTCGATTAACATGTCGTATCGGCTTTACTGCTGATCCATGTTTGTCCGGATTGTTTATGCATGAAGTATATACTTTGACCATGATACTTTCAGCTATTTGGCCATATAGTCTCTCACCTTGTGCATAGGCAGGATAACTTACATCCTGCCGTATTTTGATAGTTTCGATTAGCTTGGTTGGTCCTATTTGCCCTGTCGAATGACATGCTGTGTCAGTCGGCTAGCTAACCATGTCTGCTTTGAGATACTTGATGCCTCCCTAGCAAGAAATAGCTTGCTGACTGGGAGAATCCTTAGCAAGTGTCATCTCGTTAGTGCTCATGGAAGCACCTTTTGTTTGTTAGACTAAACTGATCACGTAACCTTATCTTTTCCTCGACTGCTTTTGTTACTTTTGTTTGCTAAGTCGAGTGACATGTTGCATCAATTTTAGAGTCGATCCATGTTTTTGTCGAAGTACCTCGATGCCCGACTGCATTTTTTTATGTTCGGTAAGTATACGCCGAACGACAGAGGTTGATACCTTTTGAGAAGCATCTCTCCTTGTCAAAATACTTCGTGCATTCAACATTTATTGATTTCCTTGGTTGGTTTTGAACACCAAATCTAGTGACATGTTGTATCGATTTTACCATCGATCCATGTTTTGTCGAGACCCTATGATTTCTGAATTTATTTTGAGCATGTTACCTCAAGCTATTTTGACATATGTTTGCTCGTTTGATATGTGGTTAGGATACATGCCTTCTGCACCATTTGATAAGCATATGCAGGATACATTTCTCCTATACTTTTTGATAGTCTTGATCGGTTTGGTTGGTTATGTCTGCCATGTTGAGTAACATGTTGTTATTATATCACAGATCCATGTCTTGTCGGAGCTCTCTGATGCCCGAATTTGTTTTGATGCTTGCCAGTGTTACCTCGATCTGATGAGATTGATAACTTTTGAGAGGAGCTTCTTCTCATTATCAGATTATTTCATGCATCTGAAATTTACTTTGAGTGTGATACCTCAGGCTATCATGCCGCAAGGTTGCTCATTTGATATTAAGCCAGGATACATATTTCCTATGTCATATGATATGTTTGACCAGAATACATACCTCCTGTGTTATTTGATGTGTTTGAGTAGGATACATACCTCTAACTCCACTTTATATAGCAAGGAAGTCACCTTGACTTTCTAGTTAGGATACATACATCCATGAACATTTGATGTTTCGTTAAATGGAACTATCTTTACTTGACCAACCATTGATGTTAGGCCCTTATTTTGGGGCACATAGGGCTATTGTAGCCATTTGGCTTTAAATACTCAAACCATACAAATTTTCTATTGGTTCTTTAGTGAGAGCATTTATTAGCCTTTTAGCAATTATATCCTGGTGTTTCTCGAGCCTTATGACATTGTAGTTGGCCCTATTATGAGAACACCTTATCTTTTAATACCTTCAGCTTCGTATAGCCCTATATTTTGATGTTTCTCAAGCCCTACGATATTGTAGTAGGCTTAATAAGAGTGCATCTCTTCTTCAGGCGCTTTCAGCTTTTAGTCATGGTCCTCAAACCATACGACCTTAGAGCTGGCTTGGTTACGAGGACACCTCGTCTTTTGGCATCATTAGCTCCGTAGCCATTTGATATGACATTTCCTGAGCTATATGGAGCTCTATCCATCACCTTTGAGAACATATTGTCCTATTCAGCTTATTGGTTATTTTGATACTTCTCAGACCATATGCCCTTTTAGGATAGTTCTTTTGTGAGAGTATATTGTCTTCAAATTTTCCTGGCCGCATGCCATTTAGGTTGAGTGCCTCTAGAACCATATAACTATACAGTCAGTTTGATGATGAGAACTCCTCAACTGATTTGCCAGATGTCACCTTGTTCATAATCTTTAGTGCTTTATAGCCTCTTGGCATTGGTGATGAGTGTTTCTACTCCATGAGAGCCAGTACAACTTGCAATTGGGTTCCTATTGAGAGATATAATAGGAGACCTTAAGTCACATGAGATGATCGTGCCTCCTCTTACTTTTTCCATTACGACTGAGGTCAGGCAAACTTTGGGTTCCCACCTCTGTCCATTTGAATGTGGTCAATAAAGGGTAGTTACCTCTTGCAACTAGAGGTGACCTCTAAGCTGAAAATCCATATGCTAGAGATGATAGACCTGCTGTTACACGAGATGATCGAGCCTTTTTCATCTTTTCATATTACTGAGTCACCGGAACAGTTGCCACTTCACCCAGAACATCTTGGTCTTTATGACTACCTATACTATCTTGATGGGTGCCACCCTCCGAGAGAACCTACTAGTCAGTTCTTCGCGTGAGAGCACGGTAGGAGACTTGGATCACCAGAGATGATTGGACCTTCTCGGCCGGCCATACTATTGAGACACTAGCTGATCTCCGCATCTTATCAAAATTTTAGTGCGTTCTAACCACCTGAATAAAGTGCTGGTTGCTTCTTTTCAAAGGACTAGTAATCGAGGTCCTTCTCAGGAGAAACATAACAGGAGACTTGGTCACACAAGATCATTTAGCCTTCTCCTCTGATGTTACGAATGAGGTTAGGTATGGGCTTTCCATCATTTATGTCTTTTCAAAAGATAGGTTAGACAGATCGATGTGCCTTTTTGAGAGAGTTCAGGCAAATCTTCCTCAGTCGTACCATGTCCAATTTATATGGCCTGGCTGAGCTTTTTGGTGAACAGTTAGCTTCGGCTATTGACCAGCACCCCAACCATATCATGCCCATGTTATATGGCCTGGTTGAGCTTCTCGGTGAATAGATAGCTTCAGTTGTAACCACCACCCTAGCCATACTATGTCCACTTTATCTGGCCTGATTAGATTTCCTTGTGGTTAGCCGGTTTCAGCTGGCTAGCCACGCCCTCGACCTAACCCTGTTTAGTTCACCTAGCCTGGTTATGGTATTTCTATATTCTCTTGGGATGTCACGTTGATTACCAAGAGAGACATTCTTTCGAGGATGCTGTCAACAAGTGCACTGAGCCATTGTTAGGGTCCTTTGTTGGCATCAATGTTTGATGTCATGAGTGTAGTGCGTCCACCTGCATGGCTTAAGATGGTCTACGATTCATCCACAACATTCTGTAAATTGAGACATTCACCCGAGACCCACCAGTGCATGTTGAGGGGTACATAACTGTGGTCATTTTGCTAGGCTTTGGCATTCACTTAGGTGAAAGCCAGTCAGCATTTTGCACGTCAAACGACTCTAAATGGGTCAACAAAAATTACTTGTTGTGTCACGCGCGAGGTTGGCTAGAATGACCTGATGGTCAGTGTAGTTGTCTGGATGAACAGAATAACAAAATGGACTGCACAAATGTGACTGGAACATCCATTTCACTTAGGGAAGACATTCATTTTGCTACGGCATCGCAATCAGGTTAAAATGTGTGAATTATCATTTCAGACCGGACATTGAAAAAGTGATCTAAATGACCTCAGATGACAAAACAGACATCGCGGGTGCGTTTGGAATGTCAATTTTACTTAAGGAGACTTTCATTTCACCACAACGCCGTGTCTAGGAGAAAAAATGCGCGGGTTCACGATTATTGAAATAATAATAATAATTATTATTATAACAATAATATTATTATTATCATTCATCTTATTAAATCTCATGCGCTGCTCCCACTCTCCCCTATCGTATCTTATGTGTATAGCTACCTATCCTTTATCCTATCTTATTGCATATGTAGACCTGCTCCTTCCTTGCTCGAGCCGCACCCCACTAATTCACAAACCCGACTCCCTCGTGCGCGAAGCACGTTGGTGAAGGAAGCCATTGTCGATGTCCTCCTCCTCACCAAAGCCCCATTCAAGCTCTCCATAATCCAAATCTCAGTCATCCCTCTCTCGATTGGTTGCACACGCAGCCTCCTTTTCTCTCTAGGAACGTTCCACCGGCCTCCTCCATCATCGGTGCTGAGCTCCAGCCCCCTACTTCTCCGTCGCCGACCTCCTTTCTCAGTCTAAGCCTCCTTTTTTTGCCAGCCTTTCTCCTTGGCTAACCCGTTCCTCGGCTTCTCCGCCCGCTAGTGAAACTTTCCCGGTGTGTGAACCTCCTATAGATGCGTCACAGTCGGCCTTTACTCTCACACAAGTCCCTTGGTGTAGTTTTTGCACCGTCGGTTGGCTTCTCCAATGAGGCACCTCATCATCACATATTTCTAGTTGTCAGAAAACCTTGTTGGATTGATTCATCATCAACAGACAGTGAAGGTAATGCTATTTAGAGAGGTGTGCAAGGTCTTCCACCTCACGGAAAAGGCCTTTGCTAGCGCTTCTTACTGTAGGCATCCTCGTGGGTCCTCTCTTTCACAGGTGTCGAGTGACCGCTCCTACAACCGTATGCTTTGATCATTTATTTTGGTTAATTTGCATACCTCACTAGATCCTACTCATTTATGTATCTAGTTACGAGGCACATCGGCTTGACGTGTGGCCTCTCCTTCAATATAAAGACAACACATCTGCAATCATCACAATGGTAAAATTTTCTTATCCCTTAGCCGGCCTTAGGTTTTAATCTGATCTATGCACATACGTTCGATCGTCCATGCGGGGTAGAGGTGTCGGACGACATGTGTCGACTGGCCAAGCTGCGTGCCTATTTAATGGATCGTCTATTACCTAGAGGGAGCTATATGGTAGGAATCTCATCGTTGGGCAAGTTCTATACAAAGCTAAGTGATTTCCTGTTGTGAGCTTTAGATCTTAATCATGTCAGGTTCAAATCCTAATTTTCCACAGTTTTGGTACTCATAATCTACCTTGGAAGGATTAGTTGAGTTCGATCTTAAAGGATGAAAAATGCTCTGTAGCTAGTCCTTCTTATATGATTGTGGGTGTTCGTAGAGCAGAAAAAGCTTCGTAGCTAGTCCTCCCTAAGTATGGTTGAGAGCTTCCTCTATAAGAAATTGGAGGGGAAGCCCTCGCGCCAAATCTAAAGGCGGTGATGTTGCAGATCTAGGAGAGTCAACCCTACGTACCTATGTGAGGTCATTAGGACAAGTTCAACGCACTGTCGAGTGTTTGCTCTTCATCGCATGTCCATAAACCATTTCACAGCATTTTTGTAATGTGTGGATCATATTGCATGTCATATGCACGATCATTTGATCACTTCGGTTCAACTGGCTGCCACAGCCCGGTCGACCAACCACTTTGGTTCGAACGACCACCACAACCTTGTCGACCCACAACATTCATGTTATTGCATGTGCATGTGCATGTTATCCTGCTTTCATGTTGTATCTTTTGTGTTAGCTTGCATAATCATTATCATTTGCTTTTGTTACACCTCTTTCAGGCCCCTGCTTCCACGCACGCCCACCCTTTCGGGGGACTGCCTCCATGACATGCCCACCCTTCGACATACACATTTGCTTGGGTTGCTGCCGCCACGACATGCTCACCTCCGGGTCAGTGCCTCCTTGGCATTTCCATTTGATTCAACCACAGCTGCAACGACATGCCCATCTCTGGGTCACTGCCTCATCAGTATACCCAGCTGTTGGGCCGCCGCCTCTGCGGTATGCCCATGTCGTGTCCATTGCATTCTCATCAAACCCATCCTTTAGGTTGATGCCGCTACAGTATGTCTCACTCTTTTTGAGTCATTGCCACGGTATACTCACCTTCATCACTTTGGTGCACCCATCATATTTCTACTGCATATCTTGCATGTTTGCATGCATTCTAGGTGAGTGCCTCTCAAGTAAGGTGTAAATCCTATTTATAAGTATCATTTTACTCGATGTAAACTAATTTGTAACCGGTGTCTGCTAGCCGCATGACGCCCCGGATTGTCGAGCAGCTGTGATTACTCTTCATAGGCAGCCTACTTTTATCTGTACGTCCCATTGATGTGTGTCATGTTAAATGTAGAATCCTTACTGTCATTTTTAAGATGTGTGCTTGCCTTTTTGGGTACTCGTTGTGATTTTCATATACTTTGGTTGAACAGTTAAAATGTGGATTTCTTGCATGACTATTTGTTTGTCCATTCCTGAATGGTTTATTCTACTCATTAGGAGAATGACCCTGTGTTTGTCATTAGGAGAATGACCCTGTGTTGGTCGCGATGCCTTAATGAGCATTGCTTGTCGAGCCGATCCCGGTGAGCAATGCGAGTTAAGTCATCAGGATCGACACGAGTATGACTGTACTAAGGATCCAATGAATCTAACTTGTGTCACCCCTCATCGTTACGCTCTTTCAATCATTCAGATCTTTAGGACAGAGCAAACCCCATCATACTGTACCTCGAGACTCACCCTGCACCTAGTCAACTGGTTAGGATACTTTTCGTTAGATGGTGCGTTAGGCTAAGATTTAGGGTGCTAGCTAGTCTCTTTTAAAGTCTAACTATAGTTCTTTGCCAGAATGGTTGCCCTAGCCAAGCATCCTTCTTTTACATTGTGCTTGTGGTGTGACAACATCTTTCCTATGCTTGGTAGTGTGTTTGAACACTTTTCTACAGGGAGTCGTGCCTACTTATAAGCATACACACAGGTATCGCTGTAGGGGAGCATGTGATGATTTTTGACATTGTTGCTTGCAAGTGCTATTTAGCTCCTCCACTTATAAGGCACAGCTCGTTACACATTATATGCATGTGAGCTTTCCCGCTAACATCTGTTTTTTATGAAGGATTGAGTCTTTTTTTCCTATGTACGTTTAGAGTATAGTAGAGTCCTATAGTGGAAATAAGATACAGGGGAGTTTGGAGTGGGAACCATGTGGAGGGGACCTGGAATAGATGTTTGTGCCCCGTATCTTAGTTTTGCAATTTTACATTGATCTATAGAATTAGGACCAGGCATATATATGCGAAGTCCGGATGCCTTTTCCTTTTCTAGGATATGTTGCTGACCCAACAGAACCGGCCTTCTATTATTTTATTTTGCTTGTTTTACTATGTGTTACATGCCTCATGCCTGACTGCTTTTTCACTATTTCTTTCTGTAGTTGTCTAGGAAGCACGATATAATCTATGCTCAGTAAAGAACCTAAAATTTTAATTATTTCTACGTTAAAAATCATAAATAAAACATTCAAGATAATTAAAATTTTGGATTTAAAATATTCAACACATTAAAAATGTACTTTTTTTTCTTGCCTGTCCTTCGAGCATGATTTTAAATGGTTTGCATAGCATGGATATCACCGAAGTCTTATAATAGGGCTTCCATAATACTTAAGGACAGCTCTAGATAATTCCATTCATACTTGCATGTCCCAAGGAGAAGTTTTCGTGTTTCTCTATACTAACTGGCCTAGCATACCTTTATAGATGGTTGTCTAGTGCACCTAGGGTGTTAGAAGACTCAGGTGAGTGTAAATCCTTTTATTTGGAGAGTTTCCAGCTTTGTAACATAACCTCCCCTTCTCCTCTTTCCTGAGGCATCCTAGCCACTTTAGCGATTATAAGACACACCGCTTGGAGTTCCAACTTATAGTCATAGGCTAGAGATTCTTTCGTTTGACATTAGGGCTACCGAGATCTCCCGCAGGCAAAACGAATTGTTGATCAGGGATTTCAGGAAGTGTTGGGTCGAGTACCTTCAAGACCGAGTAGACTTCGGGTCATAGTAGCTATGTATGACGGGTCCGTGTTACTCTGACCCAGTTACCTCTACCTTCTAGGATAACTATACCTTCCTTTTGTTGAGCCCCTTTGAGACCCGTCTCTCCTTGAATTTGTTGGTATCATTTTAGCAACCCAATGCTGATGAGATGCCGCCCATTTGAGATACGGCGATTTGTCCTCTGCCGTTATCGCCCGGACATGCTTTGACATGTTGGAATATCCCCATCAAGAAGATTTAGGTTATTTTGTGCACTCTGTATGTCGATGAGCCGCTACCCATTTGAGATGTGAGACACTCACTCTCTGCCCGATGTCTTAGTGAGAGCTTTGAAGCATAGAGACATTTCCACACAGAATAACCTTCCCCCGTGTCAGACAATATAAAGTGAAACTACTTAGTTTTCTTGGGTATCGCGCAAAATGTAATTAATCAGTAGGAATACATATATTTTACATATTTTGTTGAAAAATTTAAGCAAATTTTATGAAAGGGAAAGCTACAATCATGGCATGCATTAATATGCTGTTATGCAATTAAAAAGATGAGCAGTGAAGTCTTCTGACTATTTTAATGTACTTGGCTTCTGCAGATCGTTTACATTCTAACAAAAACTCTTAGAAAGACCTCAAGTCTAACAATGGTCTGCTTTCAGAATTTTTGGAATTATTGCAATAATTCCACTACCAACTTATTCAACGTGGTTGAGCATGGAAAGAATTGACAATGAGAAGAGAATGCGAAACATGCATGGACCGTTATATCACGCGCCAGTCCTTCAAACTAAAATTTGAATATTTTGTTTCAAAAAAAACAGAAACTTGATCCTCATTACAAATGATATTTATGAAATTTTCGGAATGAAAAATGAGAAGTATTTATGCCAGAAACATTTTATGCGTGAAGTAAATTGCAAATATGCCTCCCCAAACTTTGTTGATAAGATTACATGGGATAACATGTAAATCTTGAAGAAAAAAGGTACCGTGTGATGCCTATCATATCACACCCAAGTGACATGGCCTCCCGTGAGGCTAATATCTGTTAAGTTCAAACACTGCACGTAATAATTTGATCTCTAAGAAAAGGTGTAACATGTGATGCCTATCACATCGCACCTAAAGATATAAACATATATTTAGTCAATGTCACTTTCCCATAATTATGACTTGGAACACTTAGATCCTTTAACTTGTTAACTTGGAATAAAATTGATTGCCTCATTGTATGAACATATAGTCTGGATATTTGGAATAAGAGAAGACTTGGAACAACGAACTCAATGTCTTCGAAAATGAAGAAACAAGACGCTATGAGAAGAAAAAAAAAACGTGTCATATATATTCCAAAAAAAAGTTAAAAAAAAGAAAATTATTTAGAATGATGCGAATCAATTTGGAAAATAAACAAAAATGCTTTCTGCGCGTTGAATATAATTTCTACTTGTAATTATTATCACATTTAAACCACGTGTATATGAAATAATATTTTTGCATCGAGCTATAATTTAAAGGTCTGTCACCTTCACAATAGCATGCAGCTGCATCAAATACTCGATTCCTATGTATTTACATATCTAACAATTATAATTTCAATTTTTTCCTATATTGCAACTTAGCTATGCATTACAAATGTTATTTCACTTTTTAAAAGTTATAATAGTGGTATTTTTTAATGCGATATACAAATTTTGAGTAGGAGAAATGCAGGAAAGCAAAGTATATGTGTTATATGTGTAAATACATAAGAATTGGGTGGTATGTATGGGCATATGCCTGTTATATATATTTTTATTATTATTTACTATATTTTAGGGAGGGGTTAAACAATTTTTAGATATTTATATATAGAATATTTAATATTTCATATCCATCTATATAATATTTTGTCATACTCGCATCAAAATATTTGTATGAATAGATGTATTTTATTTAAGAAAAAGATTGTATCAGTAATATTTTAAATGAAATGTAAACATTTAGATATTAAATAAATAAATATTAAAATTTAGATGTTAGATATGTAAATATATAAAATTTGTGCTCTATGTATATAAGTTCCAAATCTTTTTATTTTACTTTCATATTCTATAAAGAACATATATATATATATATATATATATATATATATATATATATATATATATATATATATATATATATATATATATATATATATATTTTAAGTACACGAACGAGTACATACACCTGACTCTCTGGTTGTGAGTAGCCCTCTTAGATACTTCTTTCACTGATATCGGTCTAATGTGCCTCCACCCGATCATGTTTGAACGGATATTCTTGACATATCCTTACGAGGTTTATCACATGTAGGCTCTCCGCGTTTTTTCTTTTCTCTTATTTGTCATTTTTATCGTATGTCCCTTCTTATTCAGTCATTCTCTTCTTCGAATCACATATATAACTTGGGAGAGAGATTTATTCGAATAAAGGAAATCTACGACAATCGACAAATTGGCGACATCTTTTAAAATAAAAAAGAGAAAAAGAATAACGAAAACAATGATGTTTTACCCCACTTTCTGATGGAGCAGCTACCACAATTTTTGTCGAAAGGCTACTTGCTCTAGGAATACATGTCGACACAACCATACACAACATGTGTGGAATGCGCCATTTTTCCCAACAATTCAGAGAAATGAAGAACACTCAGATGTGGACCCATATTTCCTACAGTTCGTTGAGCTGAGACGATTATAGATCATTTCTGAATATGAGTTGGAAAGGTTTCAAAAGGTCAAGAAAAAAATTTTGAGCACATTGAAAAGATACTAGAAAAATACGTCAACATCAGAGAAGGACTGGAATTGCACACTGATGACCTTTCTGATCATGAACAAAAAAAGATAATAGACTGCGTCTTAACTTGAGAGATAGAGGATGTACAGAGTACTTAAGGAAAAGAACCTATTTAGAGCCCCATAAATGGATGAGAGGCAAAGGGAGAATTATCTTCCAGTGTGGCTGTTGTTACAATTTCACCCACAAAAATGAAGGGAATCCTTCGTGTATTACTATAAATGACAAAGTAGACCTGATATCGTCTGTTATAAAGAGAATCATCAAGAGGATGGTATCTTGGCACGTCCTGCCAGCAGTCTGTGTACCCAACAAGTGTATAATCAACATTTACGAGGAAGGTGATTGCATTCCTCCCCCCAAAGACCACGTGACTTTCTGAGGCTTTTTTGCATGGTGTTTTTCATTAGTGAATGCAACATCATGTTTGAAAAAGAGCTACAGATCCTTGGTCCAGGTGAATTCCAAGGGCCAGTGAAGATCCCTCTACCTGTTGGGTCAGTTTTTATATTAAAATGAAAAGAGGTGGACTTCTCAAAACATTGTAATCCAACAGTGCCACAAAGAAGAGTGTTCATCATGCTCCGAAAAATGGATGACAGCAAATCACCCTTCAGATACTAACCAAATGTAGAACTGGAGGGATTACAACCCTTGGTGTTGTAACTATTCTTGGACAGCACACCTCTAAGTAAATCCAAAAGAGCTTATGTTTTGGAGGATGTCTTAGGAGGCGAGGTTTGTCTCCCTTTAAACCTCGTCAACCAGAAAAACAGGAGAACATGAACATCAATATTTCATTCTATAAACAAAGATTACTATTATGATTTGACTTCTTGTTTACAACAAAGTGATATCATTGGGCTATATATCGCCATGTCAGGGTCTGAAGAGATCAATAAGTTTGTATTACATTAAGCAATTCAATGGAAAATTAGCATGTTTTGAGATTACTATTTTGTGTGATCGATTTGAAGCCGTTGAACTAAGCTTGTCTCAATTTTAAAACGTTCCAATGAATAAATAACAATACAAAAAAAAACAAAAAATGATAATGAAAAGTAACAAGAAAAAGAAAATAAAATGAATTACCACAAAGAAATTGATAATCATGAAATAACAGGAAAGACAAAGAACGAAACAAACAAAAAATAAAAAAATAAATAAAATTCTAAACTTTACAATCTTCTCACAATTTCATAATCTTCACAATTCTTACAATTCCATGAACTCTAATAACTTTCACAATTTCTACAACATACAATACATTTGAGGACAAGTAACAGTTAAGTTTGGGGGAGTTGATAAGGCTAAAAAATGCTTCATTTTACATATACTTTTTATCCTTAATTTTAATGATATTGCACTTTAAAGGAAGGTATTTTGCATGTGTTTTTTTTAGGTACAAGAAATTGACCTTTGGAGAAAAAGAAGCAAAAACGGTGCAATTCAGAACAAAAACGAGCTAGAAAGCAAATTCTGGCCTGGCACACTTCGATAAGTTTTTCTATGTTTAATCTCTTTTACACTTCTAACATATTTTTGAATGATATTACACTTTAAAGAAAGATTATTCTTATGCTTACTTTGTAGGGCTATCTGTTAGGAATGCAACGCAACTGAAACGGGTGAAACAGAGCTAAAACGGAGCCAAACTGAGCAAAATGGTGGAGTTATCTGGCAAAAACCCGAGAACGACGAAATTAGGGCGCCGGCAGGACCCAAAAAGGTGTCGGCAGTGCCAAGAGCAATTATCGGCCATATACAATTAATATAGACGTTTTGGAAAGGTTTCTTGGGGCACCTCTTGGAAAATTCGTTCCTACACTATTTTAAAGTGAATTTGAAGCAAAAAAACGATAGGAGAAGTTATGAAGAACATGAAGAATGTTTAGAGATCTTAGAATAGGAGTAGAAATGTAGATTTCTACCTTTTTAGAGAGATTGGAGAGTGGATTTTGAGAGAATCTGTAAGGGTTTATACTAGCATTGCATGGATCACTGGGAGACTTTATGGGAGAGATCTTCATCTGTCTTTCAAAGGGAAAAAGCTAACTATTGTGTTCTTCATTATCTAATGATTTTATAAACACTTATGTAGTGGATTTGCTTTGATGAAATGAAGTTTTCCGTTATGTTTTCTTCGTGCTTTGTGATGTCTTTCTCTGACTCTTTCTTCTTATTTGGAAATAGTGGCATGATAAGATTATGTCATTGTTTTCATTCTACTCTTCTTTTGTAATAAGTAGGATTCATGTTTAGGATTTTGGAATGCATTCTAGAAGAAGTTTTAGTTATAAATTTGATGGTTTTTACTTGTGCTTCATTTATATTACAAAATGAGCTCATTGTAGTGTTAAAATTCGTTGTAATTGCGCTATGATTTGAGAAGGCAGTGTAATTCTCAACAAAGTGTAACCACATTCAAAATTCATGGATGATGAAGTTCATGGGGGTTGAGTGCAAATAAATAGGGAAATATACTTTGATGGGCGTAGAATTAGAGATTTTAGGGTGACAGATTAAAATCCCCAATTCGGTCCTAGTGTTTGGAAACTAAAGCTAGAGTTAGCCTTTAGGCAAAGGGAAGTGGGTGCTCTGGAGTAAGATCCAGTATCTTCCCAGCCTAACCAGGGATTTAGGGACTAAACCTAGGATTAGCCAATGTTCTTTATGCACTTGGAAGAGAGTAAAGAATAGGATTGCTCCTATTTGACACATACAATATATAAAGCATCTCATTCCTTTACATTATCCAATTCACTACATTAGAATAGTAGATTTTATTATCTCAAAATTCACCAAAACAATTTATCCAAAAAGGGTTATATTTAGAAGTAATATTTGCATTTAGGAATAGTTATTATCCTTACTTATAATCATCTGCATTTAGGAGTAGTTGCTAGATAAAGCACCATTTTAATTGACATTCCAGTCTATGGCCTAATAGTAGTAGACTAAAACTTTGACTAAAGACCTCTTACCTCGCTTCCATATGGGATCGATAAACGGGACTCCACTAGAGCCCTGTATTACTTGAAGATATGTGTACTTGCGTATAACCTCTAGTGTGTGCACTTACTTATGAACATAAAAACAAGCAGAAAAATAGCACACACCGGAGGCGCGTCAATGGCCTTCGAGCAAGATTTTAAATGGTTTGCATAGCGTGGATATCACTTAAGTCTGATAATAGGGCTTCCATAATACTTATGGATAGCTCTAGATAATTGCATTCATACTTACATGTCCCAAGGAGAAGTTCTCATGCTTCTCTAACCTGACTGGCCCAATAAACCTTTATAGGTAGTTGTCTAGTGCGCCTAGGGTGTTAAAAGGCTTAGACGGGGTGTAAATCCTTTTATTTGTAGTGTTTCCAGCTTTGTATCATATCCTCCCCTTCTCTTCTTTCCTGAGGCATCCTAGACACTTTAGCAGTTATAACTCCCAATACTTTCAGTTCAGCTTATAGTCATAGGATAGAGATTCCTTTATTTAACATTAGGGCTACCGAGATCTCCTGCGGGCAATGCAATTTTCGAATTATTGATCGGGGATTTCAGGACGTGTTGGGTCGACTACCTTCAAGACCGGGTAGACTTCGTATCTTAATAGCCATGTATGACGGGTCCATGGTACCCTCACCAAGTTACCACAACCTTCTACGATTACTATACCTTCCTTTTGCTGAGCCTCGTCTCTCCTTGACTTTGTAGGTATCATTCTGACGACCCAATGCTGATGAGATGCCGCCCATTTGGGATACGGCGATTTATCCTTTGCCCTTATGGCCTGCACATGCTTTGACGTGTTGCAATATCCCCATCAAGATGATTTAGGTTATTTTGTGGGCTCCATATGCCGATGCGCCGCTACCCATTAGGGATGTGAGACACTCACTCTCTGCCCGATGTCTTAGTGAGAGCTTTGAAGCATCGTGACATTCCCACACAGAATAACCTTCCTTTGATGACCTATACCCGTGTCATGATAATATAAAGCGAAACTACTATTATCGAGTGTATTCTTGGGTATCCCCCGAGATGTAATTAATCAGTAATAATACATATATTTTACATATTTTGTTGAAAAGTTTAAGAAAATTTTATGAAAGGAAAAGCTATAAACATGGCATCTATTAATATGTTGTTATGCAATTACAGAAGATGAGCAGAGAAGTCTTCCAGCTATTTTGATATTCTTGGCTCAGCATAACGTTTGCACTCTGACAAACACACTTAGGAAGACCCCCTGTCAAACAATGGTCTGCTTTCAAAATTTTTGGAATTATTGCAATTATTCCACAACCAACTTATTCAATGGGGTCGAGCATGAAAAGAATTGACAATGAGACGAGAAGGTGAAACATGTGTGGACCATTATATCACGCGCTGGTCCTACAAACTAAAATTTGAATATTATGTTTCATAAAAAACAGAACATTGATCCTCATCACAAATGATATTTATGAAATTTTCAGAACGAAAAATGAGAAGTATTTATGATAGCATCATTTTATGCGTGGAGTAAATTGCAAATATGCCTTTCCAAACTTGATGTTAAGATTACATGGGATAACATGTAAATCTTGAAAAAAGAGGTATCGTGGGATGTCTATCATATCACACCCAAGTGACATGGCCTCCCCTGAGGCTAATATCTGCAAGTTCAAATACCGCACTTAATATTTTGATCTCTAAGAAAAGGTGTAACATGTGATGCCTATCACCTCACACCTAAAGATATTAATATATGTTTAGTCAATATCACTTGACTCGGAACACTTAGATCCCTGAACTTGTTAACTTGGAATAAAATTGATTGCCTCATTATATGAACATATAGTCTGGATATTTGGACTAAGAGAAGACTTGGAACAACAAGTCAATATCTTCGAAAATGAAGAAACAAGATGCTATGATGAGAAAAAAAAAAAAAAAACATAAAAACGTGTCAATTTGGAAAAAAAGAAAAAATAAATAAATAAAGAAAATTATTTAGAATGATGCGAATCAATTTGGAAAATAAACAAAAATGCTTTCTGCGCGTTGAATATAATTTCTACTTGTAATTATTATCACATTTAAACCACGAGTTTATGGAATAATATTTTTGCATTGAGCTATAATTTAAAGGTCTGTAACGTTCATAATAACATGCAGCTGCATCAGATAATGCATCGAACAAGTTTGATTATTATTATTAGGAAGATTTACATGAATACCACTCGATTCCTATGTATTTACATTTCTAATAATTAAAATTTTTTCCAGTATGTCAACTTATCTATGCATTAAAAATGGTATTTCACATTTTAAAAGTTGTAATAGTGATATTTTTTAATGTGATGTACAAATTTTGGGTAGGAGAAATGCAGGAAAGCAAAGTATATGTGTTATATGTGTAAATACATAAGAATTGGGTGGTATGTATGGGCATATGCCTCTTATATATATTATTATTATTATTATAATTTACTATATTTTAGGGAGGGGTTAAACAATTTTTAGATATTTATATATATAATGTTAAATATTTCATGTCCATCTATCTAATATTTTATGCTCGCATCAAAATATTTGTATGAATAGATGAATTTTATTTTAGAAAAAAAAATAGTACATATTTTAGATGAAATGTAAACATTTAGATGTTAAATAAATAAATATTAAAATTTAGATGTTGGATTTTTAAATATATAAAAATTGTGCTCTATGTATCTAAATTCCTTATTTTACTTTCATATGCTAATAAGAACATATCATATATATATATATATATATATATATATATATATATATATATATATATATATATATATATATATATATATATATATACATATTTAAGTACACAGAGCAAGTACATACATATGACTCTCTGGTTGTGGGTAGCCTACTTAGATACTATTTTCATGGACATTGGTCCAAAGTGCCTCGGCCCGATCATGTTTGAACGGATATTCTTGAGATATCCTTGCGAGGTTTATCGCACGTAGACTCTCCGGGTTTTTTGTTTTCCCTTATTTGTTATTTTGTCGTATGTTCCTTCTTATTCAGTTCATCTCCTCTTCGAATCACAGATATGACTTGGGAGAGAGATATATTCTAATAAGGGAATTATATGACGATTGATAAACTCGCGACTTCTTTTAAAATAAAAAAGAGAAAAAAATGACGAAAACAGAGATGTTTTACCCCAGTTTGTGATGGAGCAGCTACCACCAATTTCTGCTGAAATGCTACATGCTCTAGGAATACATGTCGACGGAACCATACACAGCATGTGTGGAATGCGCTATTTTCCCCTACAATTCAGAGAAATGAAGAAGACTCAGATGTGGAGCCATACATCCCGCAGTTCGTTGAGGTGAGACGATTACAGATCATTTCTGAAAATGAGTTGGAAAGGTTTCAAAAGGTCAAGAAACAAATTTTGAGCATGTTGAAAAGATACTAGGAAAAAACGTCAACATTAAAGACGGACTGGAATTGCACACTGATGACCATTCTTAGCATGAACAAAAAAAGATAATAGACTGCGTGTTAACTTGAGAGATAGAGGATGTACAGGGTACTTAAGGAAAAGAACCTATTGAAAGCCCTATTAATGGATGAGAGGCAAAGGGAGAATTATCATCTAGTGTGGATGCTATTATAATGTCACCCACGACAATGAAGGGAATCCTCCGGGGATTATTTTAAATAACAAAGTAGACCCTACATCGTTTGTTATAATGAGAATGATCAAGAGGATGGTATCTTGGCACGTCCTGCCAGCAGTTTGTGTACCCAACAAGTGTATAATCAACATTTACAAGGAAGGTGACTGCATCCCTCCCCACAAAGACCACCACGACATTCTGAGGCCTTTTTGCATGCTGTTTTTCGTTAGTGAATGCAACATCATCTTTGGAAAGAAGCTACGGATCATTGGTCCAAGTGAGTTTCAAGGGCCAGTGAAGATCCCTCTACCTGTTGGGTCAGTTTTTATATTAAAATAACATGTGGTGGACCTCTCAAAGTATTGTAATCCATCAGTGCAACAAAGAAGAGTGTTCATCATGCTCTGAAAAATGGATGACATCAAAGAACCCTTCAGATACTGACCAGATGTAGAACTGGAGGGATTACAACCCTTGGAGCTGTAACTATTCTTAGACAGCACTCATCTAAGTAAATCCAAAAGGGCTTATGTTTTGGAGGATGTCTTAGGAGGTGAGGTTTGTCTCCCTTTAGTCCCTGTCAACTAGAAAAATAGGAGAACATGAACATGAAGATGTTATTCTATAAAGAAAGATTATGACCTGATATAAATATATGCGTACTAAAATCTTCTTCCCTGGCAACGGCGCCAAAAACTTGACCCGAAGTCCTCTGAAGATCAACGTACTAATTAATGCTTTCAAAAATATAAGTTATAAATAACAATAACGGCTAGTGTATATAAATATAATTTTATGGAAAATATTTTACACACTAGGGGGTACTACGCAAGTATACGTATCGTATCAAGTAATATAGGGCTTTGAAACAAAGACCCCAGTATCGTTCCCACGAGGAGAGAGTTATAGATCTTTAAATATTTTTATTTTAAAGTATTTCTTTTATAGTCAAAAATAAAATATCTTTAATTTATTAGATGCAATAATAAAGCAAAAATAAAATGATTGATGTAAATGCAATAAGAAAGCAACTTTCTCCCTTTCAATTAATCCAAGATTTTCTAAGATAATAATAATATTCGTGGAGAATATAAATTTATGGTATTGTGCCAAATAGAAGAATTCCTATTTTTATCGTCGCTCGATAATATAAAGAACATTGGCTAGCTTATAGATCAAGTCCAGATGTATTGTTAGTAGAATGGGTTAATCTAGGCTCACACTACTAGATGTCCAAGGGTGGCTATGGTCGGCCCTACTAGTGACCCTTTCCTTTCTATAAACCAAATCATAAGAATTTAGTCTGTCACTTTAAAAACTTATCAATTCTACGCCCAATATATAATATCTTCCTATTTATTTGCACTTCACCTTGAATAACCCGCACAAGGCCTTCGACTACCCAATGATTCATGTGATATCTACAAGTTAAGAATTCATCTCCTTCTAGGTCTCAAAACTCTTCAATAGGTTTTAACAATTTAAATGGCCAATTTAAATAGTAATATAAGAACCGGTATTAATATCATCACAATGTTTTAAAAATATATGATTTTTAATTCTCCGACGAATTTTGTATTATCTTATTTATCTTTTCATAATTGAAAGGAGAAAGTAAAGTAACTACTCAGAACACAATGAAATTAAATAACAAAACATAATAAATAAACTTTGAATCAAAATAAAAATACTTATCTTAGATGTTTCTCCTACTGAACTTCTGAATCCTACTGACTCCACAGCGTAATGAACTCCAGATGCACCAACTCTTTCAAACTCTAAATACAAACTCTAAAATAAACTCACTAATTTATGAAGGCAAGTAAAAAGGTGGCCCTAATATTATCTCTCTAATTGTCTCTCTAGGTTGGGCATTTTTCTCTGAAGGAGTACCCTCCTATTTATAGTTTTCAAGGGTTGGCTCAAGGCACCTCTTTAAAATGTGTCCAAATTCAATGAATCTTCTAGAAGGTGTGTACGGCGCCTAGGCGCCGGAATCGGCGCTGGCGCCGGACATCTGCGTCCAGTTCTTCGAACATCTTCACTTTGGATCACACCTCTTCGCGATTAAAACCGTTTTGAAGCGTCCAAATACATTGTATCACATGTCCTATAAATCGGGAACAACTACCAGTCTTCTAGAAGGTCCAATAATCGCACACACCGTCAAAATAACAGCCCAAAAGTCGTCAAAAACCTAACAGTTTTCTGTATCGAGCTGGCGCTTAGGCGCCGGACTACGGCGCCGAGCCAGTAATTTCGAAAATTTTGCATTTTGGCTCTATTTTTGCTCCTTTTTGCTCAGTTTTGCTCCTTTTTCATATTTTTCTCCTTCTTGAACATTTTTGCATCACCTACATCCAAAAAACACAAAAAATACCTTTCATTAAAGCATAATATTCTTAAAATTTTAATAAAAATTAAGGCATAAAAATAGGTATTTTTTTCTTGGATCAAAATCCCCCAAACTTAAACGTTACATGTCCTCAAGTAACCCTTTTTACTATATAAAATATATAACATTTGGAATAAAAGGTAAATATTTAAGATTCCTTATGATTTTTGATCTTATAAAGGATTTAGTAAATCATTAACCAAATTTCACTAACTAAGTTTAATTTTAAGAATTTAAAGAATATTCTAGCAACCAAATCATAAGACTTCAAAAATTTTTTCATTCACTTCGAAAATAATTATAGTTTATTATATTAAGATCACATAAATTATTCACAAGAAAAAGATCTTCATGAAATTATTTTCTAATAAAAATACATGCATAAAAATTAAGTAATATATGTAATCAGTTTTCTTTCCATAAGTTAATTCAAGTGAAGCCAATTTTTGATTAGGCATTTCCTCAAGCTTCTCCTCTCTTTTTCTCTATCTTTTCTTTTTTTTTAAGAGAGAGGATTATTGTATCTGGATAGCCTGTTAATGGTCCTAAACTTCACTATCCACAACTTATATTTTCAAACTTATACATTTTCACTTAATTATTATAACATGAATCGATTTCAAAAAGGATTTCAATCTATTCTTTTTCAAGTTATAATTTTTTATTTCTTAATACTTCTAAAATTCAATTATCTCTACTATGAATAGAAAAATTTCTTAATCTTATTCTTCTTTAAGTTGAATAATTCTATTCTTAAAATCAATCAAAGTTATTAAAATTTTTGGTTAAGTCTACTAAATTATTTATAATTTCAAAAATATAAGTGATCTTAAATAGATTCTTCAATCCTCATGTTATGTTAAAATTTTTATTTTAAGAAAATATTAGTTCTTTAAGGACAAATAAAATTTAAATTTGAATGTATTTTCCCTTTCCCCCAAACTTAAGTTTTGGTCTATCATGAAAATTTTTTAAAGTATGAGATAAAGAAAAACATAATTTTAAAAAGGAATTTTTATAAGTATGTAAAAAAAATTCTAGAAAGAAAAATTTACTTCTACACATGCTTTTATGAATAATACTGAAATAATGAAGCAGGTAAAAAAGTAAGCAGGCTCATTAGTAATTAAATTAAATGACTATACTACTTATAATAACAGAAATAGAACAACAATACTAACTACTAAACGAGTAAGATGAAACGAGAAATAAACATAAATTCATCCAAATTTCAATCTTAAACACAATACATTAAAAATACTCTAACAACGAGTCTCAACACCAAACAATCCACACAAAGTACATAAACAAATCTAAACTAGCAAACAACAAACAACAATCAATACTAGCAAACAAACTAAACTAACAACAGACTTAACACATCTCAGAGGTAAATCAGGCTACTAATCACTGTCTGTAGCCTCATCATCGTCATCATCACCAAAAGAAAACTCAACATCCTTAGGATCAACATATGGTTAGAATTTAGGAAAGGTAGGAAACTGAACATCATGCTCTCCCTTCAGGAATCTAACGAGAGCTTCATCATACTCAGCATCGTAACTACTCTTCCTCTGGGTATACTCAGATAAATGATCAATTTTCTTATCAATAGAATCAACTCTGCAGTGAGCTTGAAATAACTCATGTTGCTGCTTTATAAACTGATCATGCATCGATTCCCAAAAACTAGATGATGGCTCAGCAGTAGAAGTAGAAGGTCGAGAAGTAGAAGGTCTACCTGAAGTGGGTGCAGAATTAGAAGGAGCGGTCGATCTCTTCCCTTGAAGACCATCATATATGCTAACACTCTCCTGCCCAATTGGTTTGGTAGTTTTCAGCTTCTCCTCAGAAATATCAACATTAACTCCATTGCTAACACATAAAGAATAGATCGAAGATGGGAATCGCGAGTCCCACGAAGTGCTTGGATCTAGCGGTAGAGCTCCACGGAATCATAAATGATACTGCCAACATCTATCCGCTTTCTCTCCTGAATGCAATAGTTTAAGATAGCACGATCTCTAGTGACTTCGCTCAGGTGGTGGGAAGGTAGAAGTCTAGCAGAAATAAAGTAATGCCATGCCTAGGAAATACCATTTAACTTAGAAGATTTGAAATTTACCCGTTTTTCATTCTGGATCTTCCAGGCTCCAGTGTCGTCAGTCAAATAAGCAATGATCATCTCAAGATCTCCCTCAGATGGAGATAATCCAGAATAGTGGCACTCAATGGTAGGTGGCACTCCATAAAACACATTGATCCTCTCCAGAGTAAATCTAACTCCGACACCTCTAACGAAGACTTCGTAGTCTTCCGCATCTAAAAAGTTAGCATAAAATTCGTGAACTACTGGAATAACAGCAACAACAGTGAAATAACAGAATCGTTGCCAGTTGTGTGCAACGATTGTGTTCTCGATCATTTCACCCGGATTGTAAAAGCTTTGCTCCGAGATAAACTTTCTCGACGTCGCAAATTCGTGATATCGAAAATGCGCTGCCGTAGTCGTGAACTTGCTATTGTCAAAATTTTCTCGTCCCTTCCCACGCTTAGATTTCGGTGCCATCTAAACGTGAAAGAAAACAAGAAAAAATTTAGGAATCAAATATTTAAACTCTTTTTAAGTTTAGGAAACTTAAAATATGTTTAAAAATCCAAATAGAATACCTAAAAATCAAAATTTTTCTCAAAATTTTAATTTTTAGCAAAACATAAGAAAAACTATGGTGAAAATCAAAAATAAATGGATTAGAGTGTAGATCTGACCTCGAGACGAAGAAATCAAGTGATTTCACGCCCAAATACTTGATGTTTTGACCTCAAAATGGATCTAAGAGGTGTATTTTCGTGAAAATGGGGAAGGAGATGAAGCTTAGGCGTCATCCATGGCTAATGGGGTTTATATGTTAATTTTTGTTTAAGCAGGCCGAACCGGCGCTTAGGCGCCGAGTTTCTGCGCCTAGGCGCCAGACTCGCCTTTCACAAAAATCACTCTAAAAATTTTATTTTCCACCAAAATTCATAAATTCAACTTCCAATTACTCATATTAGAGTAGGGCTTCAGTTTCTAACTTCCAAAACAATTTCCAAAAATTTTAAAAATTAAATATTAAGTCCACCAATCGAACACAAGGTTTAAATCAAACTCCTCTAATTTCCATTTATAATCTTCAATATTGGCTCAATACACTTTAGATAAGTATAATATAATGATTCAATTCCTAACACACAATCAAACAACACAATTTGAAAACAAATACAACTCACATTGAACATGAAAGCAAATACACAAACAAACACAATCGATTCACTAAATCGATACAACGACTCACTAGATAAATCATGATCTCACCAAATCACCATCTAATTTCCATTATCTTGGCAAGGAAAACTATTCAGCCCACTTAGGAAGAACACTAATGCTCTCGGAAAATTCGTAGCCGTCTTCTCGTCAATCCATTTGTTCTTTACATACATTTCAACTTGAGCATCTTGATAAGCCGCTGGATGATCAAATTGGAGTTTCTCTTGCCATTCCAGATGTTCAATCTGATGATACATCTCATGAAGGCGATCTCCAATACTCTTGAAATCCGCTTCAGATTTATCAAGACGACTAGAAATTTTCTCCAAACTTACAGCGACGAAACCATTGAAGTAGGGTTGAGGATCTTTTGGACCTTTGTCTCTAGCCTCTTTTCCAAGATTTCTCCTCTCCATTTCTTCAAAAATCCTCTCTAATCTCTCAAGAATGAAGTGTAAGGGTCGAAATATTGATTGCTTATGGATTGGGGATGAAGATAGGTTAATTTAAAGGTAAAAATCATGTGAAAAACTGAAAATTTTTAGTTTTTACACGACTCAGTAATCGTGGCGCTTAGGCGCCAAATCTAGCGCCTAGGCGCCGGACCCATCGACACACAGCTTATTCTGGCGCTTAGGCACCGAATTCTGGCGCCTAGGCACTGGAACCATGTTAGACTCCGTTTCGCCTAACGTCAAATTTCAAAGTTTCATTCTCCAAAAATAGGTAAATTATAATGGTAAGATCAGAACAAACTCAATAATACAATTATACATAATTTCAATGAAGGTTAACTTGATCTCCTTTTTACTCACACATGAAATGGAGTGATCTAAAGTCCAAACTTTATATACGTCAAGATAATTTTTAATTTTCTGAAGTTATAGAAAATTAGTCAAGGCCGAGGCATAACCTTACATTAAAAATGTAAAAACACACTAAAAAAAAATCTATGGGTTCCCTCCCATAAAGCGCTTGGTTTAACGTCGTCAGCCCAACCTAAGTAATTCTATAATCAGGTTGACTCAATTCCTAAGCCTCTTTATAAATCTTTTTAATGTCTCTCAAATAAGGCTTCAATCTTAATCCATTAACTTTAAACATTTTTCCCGTTTTGGGGTCTTTAATATCCACAGCTCCATATTGGTATACTTTTTCAATTATATATGGTCCCATCCATTTTGATCTCAATTTTCCAGGAAAAAGTCTTAAACGAGTATTAATAGTAATACTTCTTGTCCAGGCTCAAATATTTTTCCTGATATCTTTTTATCATGTAATACCTTCATTTTCTCTTTATAAATTTTTGCATTATCCTATGATTCATTTCTTATTTCACCCATCTCATTTAATTGCAATAATCATTTTTCTCCTGCAGTATTCAAATCAGAATTAAATCCTTTATCGCCCAATATGCTTTATGTTCGAGTTCGACGAGTAAGTGACGGTGTTTACCAAAAACTAACCGGTAAGTGGCATTCCGATTGGTGTCTTATAAGCCGTTCTATAAGCCCATAATGCGGAATCGAGTCTATCAACCCAATCAGTTCTTTTAGGATTAACAGTCTTCTCTAAAATTCTTTTAATTTCTCTGTTTGATACTTCAGCCATTCCACTTGTTTGTGGGTGATAAGTAGTTGCAATTTTATGTTTGATTCCAAATTTTTGCAGTAATGATTGAATTCTTATATTTCTAAAATGACTTCCACCATCTGTGATAATTACCTTAGGCATTCCAAATCTTGAAAAAATCATCTTCTTTAAAAATTTAGATACACTTTTGGAGTCATAGTTAGGTAAAGCTACGACTTCGATCCACTTTGAAACATAATCAGTCGGTAATAAAATATAAATTTTTCCTGATGATGGTACAAATGGTCCCATAAAGTCTAAACCCCATATATCAAAAATTTCAACTTCCAATATATAGTTTAAAGGCATTTCACCTTTCTTGGATATATTTCCCATCCTTTGACATCGATCACATGTTTTAACATAGTGTCTCACATCTCTGAATAAGGTAGGCCAATAAAATTCTGAATTTAAAATTTTAAATGCAGTTTTATCTACTCCAAAGTGTCCTCCAAAATTGGAATCATGACATTTTTGAATAATAGCAAAAGTTTCTTCATAAGGTACGCATCTTCGAATTATAGAATCTCTTGCTAATTTAAATAAATGAGGATCTTCCCAAATATAATATTTAGCATCATTTTTAAATTTCTTAATAAAGTTTTCATCCAATCCATAAGGTAGAATATTGCTAACTGAATACTTTACTATATCCGCATACCAAGGTGTTTGGCATCCTTGAATAACATATAAATGTTCATCAGGAAATTTCTCATTTATGTTTTCTTCAGTAATAACATCATTCTTAATTCTAGACAAATGATCAGCAATTTGGTTGTCAGTTCCTTTTCTATCCACAATTTGAAAATCAAATTCTTGTAGAAATAAAACCTATCTTATTAGTCTAGGTTTAGCATCCTTTTTTGATATTAGATATTTAATAGCGGAATGATCAGTATGAACTATGCATTTAGTACCGAGAAGATAAGGTCTAAATTTATCAAAGGCATATACTATAGTTAGAAGCTCTTTCTCAGTAGTAGTGTAATTTCTTTGTGTTTCAGTGAGAGTTTTACTAGCATAATATATAACTTTGAAAATTTTCTCATATTTTTGTGCCAATACAGCTCCAATTGCAAAATCACTTGCATCGCACATTAATTCAAAAGATTTATTCCAATTAGGTGCAACAATGATAGGTGCAGTTATTAATTTTTCTTTTAAAATATTAAAAGCATTAACACGGTCTTTGTTAAATTCAAATTTAGCATCTTTTCCCAATAAATGACATAGAGGTTTAGCAATTTTAGAAAAATCCTTTATATATCTTCTATAAAATCCAGCATGACCTAGAAAAGTTCTCACATCAGTAACAGTAGTAGGTGGTTGTAATTCAACAATAATTTTCACTTTTGCTTGATCTACTTCCATCCCTTTTTGTGAAATCTTGTGACCAAGTACAATGCCTTCTATGACCGTGAATTGACATTTTTCCCAGTTAAGAACTAAGTTTGTTTCTTCACATCTTTTCAGAATTTTGGAAATATTTTCCAAACAAGATTCAAAAGAAGTTCCAAAAACTAAAAAATCGTCCATGAATATTTCAATTCCTTTGTCAATCAAATGACAAAATATTGACATCATACATCTTTGAAAAGTTGCAGATGCATTACATAAACCAAAAGGCATTCTTCTAAAGGCAAATGTTCCATAAGGACTTGTAAATGTTGTTTTCTCTTGGTCCTCAGAAGCGACAGGTAATTGATGATAACCAGAATATCCATCCAGAAAATAGAAATATAAGTGTCCAGCTAATTTATCAAGCATTTGATCCAAGAAAGGTAGAGGAAAATGATCCTTTCTAGTGGCGTCATTTAATTTCCTATAATCAATGCAAATTTTCCATCCAGTAACTTGCCTTGTAGGAATTAGTTCATTTTTTTCATTGACAATGACAGTTACTCCTTTCTTTGGAACACAATAAATAGGACTTACCCATTGGCTATCCGAAATAGGATAAATAATACCAGCATCTAACATTTTAATAATTTCTTTTTTAACAACCTCTTTCATGATAGGATTTAATTTTCTTTGTGGTTCAATAGTAGGTTTAAATTTTTTTTCCATTAAAATTCTATGCATACAAATAGACAGGCTTATTCCACTTATGTCAGCAATTGTCCAACCAAATGCTTTCTTATAATTTTTTAATACTCCTATCATTTTTTCTTCTTAATCTTTACTTAGCTCAGAAGAAATAGTAACAGGTAAAGTTAATGAATTTCCCAGAAATACATACTTTAAATGTGAAGGTAACATTTTTAATTCCAGTTCAGGGGCTTTTTTAATTGAGGGTAAAAGTATATCATTTTGAGTTATGTCCAAAGTTTCCCAATTATCTTTAATATAATGAATTTCTTCTTCTTTTAGTTCTTCATCTTCATCGGTTAATAATTCAAATTTTTTTTCAGAAATGACTTTACATTTTTCTTGATAATGTTTCTCAATTCAATAATCAATTATATCCATTCGATAACATTTTTCTTTGTCAGGGTACTTCATTGATTTAAAGACATTAAATTTAATCTCTTGATCATTAACTCTCATGGTCAATTCTCCTTTTTTCACATCAATCATAGCTCGTCCGGTCGCTAGAAAAGGTCTCCCTAAAATAATAGGTATTTCTTTATCTTCTTCCATATCAAGTACAATGAAAACTACAAAGAAGATAAATTTATCTACTTTAACAAGAACATCCTCTATAACTCCTTTAGGGTAAGTGATAGATCTATCAGCTAACTGAAGGGTTACAGTGGTGGGAGTAATCTCTCCTAAATTCAACCTTTAAAAAATAGAAAATGGCATGAGATTAATACTTGCTCCTAAATCACATAAAGCTTTTCCACAAAATTTTTCTCCAATAGCACAAGGTATAGTAAAACTTTCAGGATATTTAAGTTTTTTAGGTAATTTCTTTTGAATTATTGCACTACATTCTTCACCTAATGCAACAGTTTCAAAAGCTTCAAATCTTCATTTCTTACTTAAATATCCTTCATAAATTTTGCATAAGTTGGCATCTGTTCCAAAGCTTCAGCAAAAGGAATGTTTATAGTAAGTTTCTTAAAAATTTCAAAGAACTTAGAAATTGATGATCAAGCTTCTGCTGTTTAAGTCTTTGAAGAAAATATGGTGGTGGTTTTTCAACTTCCATATTAATAGAAATATCAGTTTGATCTTTATTAGGAGAAGGAGTTTCTTTAGATTTTTCAATCTCTTCAACCTCAATCTCTTTTTCAATTTCATTCTGCATTCTTTCTTTTAATTCCTTTCCACTTCTAAGTTGTACGGCTTTAACATGTTCATGTTCTTTTCCAGTTTCTTTTGGATTGATTTCAACATTACTAGGAAGTGTTCTCGAGGGTCTATAATTAATTAAATTAGCGATTTGTCCCATTTGATTCTCAATATTACGAATAGCAGTGTTTTGATTTTGTAATTGATTACTTAGTTATAAAATTAATTCTTCTATTGATAACTTTTTCTGTTAATTGTTAAATCCAGGTGGTTTATAGTTTGAATTAACTTGATTATTCCAATTTCCAGTGAGATGAGATTGATTATTACCCCATTGTTGTGAATTATTCTAGTTAAAATTAGGATGATTTTTCCATCTAGGATTATAATAATTTAAATAAGGATTATTTTTACTAGCAATAGCTTGTAAAGTTTCAATAGTTTGAGAATCTTTAATATTAGCAGAGTTATTATGTGATATATTAATAGCAAAACTATCTAATTTCTTAGACATTGCTGCTACTTGTGAAGCTAAAATAGAAAAGGCTTCATTATCATGAATACTTGCCATTCTTTTAGGATTAATCTTTTAAGAAGGCCATTGAAAATTACTGTTAGCCATTTCTTCAATTAAAGTGTAAGCTTCTTCAAATGATTTAGACATTAAAGAACCTCCAGCAGCAACATCAATAATTGATTTTAAAGATCCAATTAATCCATTATAAAATGTTTAAATAATTAACCAATCAGGTAAAGCATAATGAGGACATTTTCTTAATAGTTCTTTAAATCTTTTCCAAGTTTCATAAATTGTCTCCCCGTCAAATTGACTAAATGAAGTAATATCATTTCTTAATTTAGCAGTTTTAGAAGGAGAAAATTATTTAGCAAGGAAATTTTGTGCCATTTCAGCCCATGCTTTAATAGAACCTGTTGCTAATGAGTTCAGCCATATCTTTGCTTTATCTCTTAAAGAATAAGGAAAGAGTCTAAGCCTAATAGCATCATCAGAAACATTATTATATTTAAAGGTAGCACAAAGTTCTAAAATACTAGCAAGGTGTAAATTTGGATCCTCATTTGGTGTTCCACCAAATTGATTGTTTTGAACCATTTGAATAATAGACGGTTTAAGCTCAAAAGAATTAGCATCTACGAGTGGGTATTTGAATACTACTATGAAGTTCATCAACTGTAGGGTTAGCATAATCCCTTAATGGTTTATAAACATTTTGATCATTAATTTCAATTGGATTTTGTAAATTGTTATGTAAATTAGTCATTTTTTGAAAGTTTTGAATTTTTTTTCCTTTTTTAATTCTTCTAACAGTTCTTTCTAATTCAGAATCTAAAGGTAATAATCCTTCAGGTCCAGAACTACGCATAAAAAGTTAATTAGCAAGAATTAAAATAAATATTATTATTATATATATGTTTTTTTATAATAAAGAAAAATGAATAAAATAAAAATACTTAAAATCTAAAAATTTGCCTCTGCTCTCCCCGGCGACAGTGCCAAAAACTTGACCCGATATAATATATGCGTACTAAAATCTTCTTCCCTCACAACGGCACCAAAAACTTGACCCAAAGTCCTCTGAAGATCAACGTACTAATTAATGCTTTCAAAAATATATGTTATAAATAATAATAGCGGCTAGTGTATATAAATATAATTTTATGGAAAATATTTTACCCACTAGGGGCACTACGCAAGTATACGTATCGTATCAAGTAATATAGGGCTTTGAAACAAAGACCCCAGTATCGTTCCCACGAGGAGAGAGTTATAGATCTTTAAATATTTTTATTTTAAAGTATTTCTTTTATAGTAAAAAATTAAATATCTTTAATTTACTAGATCCAATAATAAAGCAGAAATAAAATGATTGATGTAAATAGCAATAAGAAAGCAACTTTCTCCCTTTCAATTAATCCAAGATTTTCTAAGATCATAATAATATTCGTGGAGAATATAAATTTATGGTATTGTGCCAAATAGAAGCATTCCTATTCTTTATCTTCGCTCGATAGTATAAAGAACATTGGCTAGCTTATAGATCAGGTCCGGATGTATTGTTAGTAGAATAGGTTAATCTAGGCTCACACTACTAGATGTCCAAGGGTGGCTATGGTCGGCCCTACTAGTAACCCTTTCCTTTTCTATAAACCAAATCATAAGAATTTAGTCTGTCACTCTAAAAACTTATCAATTCTATGCCCAATATATAATATCTTCCTATTTATTTGCACTTCACCTTGAATAACCGACACAAGGCCTTCGACTACCCAAGGATTCATGTGATATCTACAAGTTAAGAATTCATCTCCTTCTAGGTCTCAAAACTCTTCAACAGGTTTTAACAATTTAAATGACCAATTTAAATAGTAAATTAAGAATCGGTATTAATATCATCACAATGTTTTGAAAATATATGATTTTTAATTCTCCAACGAATTTTGTATTATCTTATTTATCTTTTCATAATTGAAAGGAGAAAGTAAAGTAACTACTCAGAACACATTGAAATTAAATAATAAAACATAATAAATAAACTTTGAATCAAAATAAAAATACTTATCTTTCTCCTACTGAACTTCTGATTCCTACTAACTCCACAGCGTAATGAACTCCAGATGCACCAACTCTTTCAAACTCTAAATACAAACTCTAAAATAAACTCACTAATTTATAATGGAAAGTAAAAAGGTGGCCCTAATATTATCTCTCTAATTCTCTCTCTAGGTTGGGCGTTCTCTGAAGGAGTACCCTCCTATTTATAGTTTTCAAGGGTTGCCTCAAGGCACCTCTTCAAAATGTGTCCAAATTCAATGAATCTTCTAAAAGGTGTGTCTGGCACCTAGGCGCCGGAATCTGGCGCCTAGGCGCCAGGCACCGCGTCCAGTTCTTCGCACCTCTTCACTTTGGATCACACCTCTTCATGATTAAAACCATTTTGAAGATTCCAAATACAATGTATCACATGTCCTATAAACCAGGAACAACTGCCAGTCTTCTAGAAGGTTCAATAACCCCTCACACCGTCAAAATAACCGCCCAAAAGTCATCAAAAACTTAATAGTTTTTTGTATCGAGCTGGCGCTTAGGCGCCAGGCCAGTAATTTCAACAATTTTGCATTTTGGCTCTATTTTTTGCTTCTTTTTGCTCCTTTTTCATATTTTTCTCCTTCTTGAACATTTTTGCATCACCTACATCCAAAAACACAAAAATACCTTTCATTAAAGCATAATATCCTTAAAATTTAATTAAAATCAAGGCATAAAAATAGGTATTTTTTTTCTTGGATCAGATTACTGTTATGATTTGACTTTTTGTTACAAAAAAGTGATATCATTAGACTATTTATCACCATGTAAGGGTCCAAAGAGATCAAAAAAATTGTATTACATGCAACAATTCAATGGAAAATTAGCTTGTTTTGAAATTACTATTTTGTGTGATCGATTTGAAGCCGTCGAACTGAGCTTGTCTCAGTTTTAAAATGTTCCAATGAATAAAGAATGATACAAACAAAAAAAATATGAAAATGAAAAGTAACAAGAAAAAGAAAATAAAATGAATTACGACAAAGAATTTGATAATCATGAAATAAAAGAAAAGACAGAATAAAACAAACAAAAAAAAATTAAAATTCCAAACTTTACAAACTTCTCACAATTTCATAATCTTCACAATTCTTACAATTCAATGAACTCTAAAAACTTTTACAATTTCTACAGCATACAATACCTTTCAGGGGTGGTGCAAGGATTTTGTCTCCTCCATATAACCTAGCATTCCATTCATAATTTCCTGCATTTATGAAATTCCAGGGTCAATGCAAGGATTTTAATTCCAACATATAATACATTTCAGAGGCGGTGCAAGGATTACTTTTCCACCAAAAAACTCACATTCCATCCATAATTCCCATCATTCATGACATTTCGGGGTCGATAAAAGGATTTAGATTCCCGCATATAATACATTTCAAGGGTTGTGCAAAGATTTTGTTTCTTTCACAGAACCTTGCCTTCCATCCTTAATTTCTTGCATTCATGGCATTCCAGGATCGATGCAAGGTTTTTGATTCCTGCATATATTATATTCTAGTGTTGGTACAAGGATTTTGATTCATCCATAAATTTTTGCATTCCATTCATAAATTTTTGCATTCAATACATTTCAGTGGTGCTGCAAGGATTCTGTTTCCTCAACATATTCTTGCCCTCCATCTATAAATCTCCGCATTCAAGATATTCTTGGGTTGATGCAAGGATTTCGATTCACGCATATAATATATTCTAGGGTCGGTGCAAGGATTCTAATTCCTACATAGTTTTCCACATTCTATACAAATAAATTTCTGCTTACATGACATTCTAGGGTCAATATAAGGATTTTGATTCTTACACACATAACATTTGGGGGTCGATATAAAGTTTTTAATTCCCACAGACATGACATTTTATGGTCGGGGAAAAAATTTTGATTCCCACACACATGACATTCCAGGGACGATGCAAGGATTTTGATTCTCACACAAATTAAAATTCTGGGGTAAATGCAAGGATTTCGAGTCCCACATAAAATACATTCCGGGGTCAGTGCAACAATTCCGAATTCCACAAAAATTTCATACATTTCCATATATCGCACTACAATTTTTCCACAAATCACAAAATTTTAGGGATTGGTGTAAGACACCCTTAAATGGTACGAGGCTTCCGGTTCCTTCGATCAACACTTGAATTGGATGTGGGTCCCCATGCTTTCGTCCCCAAATTGATCTTCCTATCTAGAACATCCACTGAATCAAATCAAATTTGCTATGATTTTCAGGTCCTCAACAAGGAACCTTGATAATTGTCACTCTAATTTCATAAAACACCCCTCATAAAAAATGAACAAATATAAAGAAATTGCAACACAAACAATAAAAATTGCATTCATGCCTGATAGCTTAAATTCACAGCTACAGATTGAAAATATATCTGCTAATCCCCAGCGAGAATTCTAGTATCTTCATATCAAATCCAATTTCAAATCTGGCTATGCCAATACATGTGGTGTGCTTGTTGAGCTCACCACACTTATTGGGGGTTCATTTGTTGACATCATTTTTGGTGAGATCTATTTTCCTTTCTAGGATTTAGGATCTAGCCATAAGAATTTTCTGTTAAGTATTAAAAAACTAGTAATGGATCCTACCTCACCTAAGAACTCAAACCACTTCCTAGCAATTTTGAGAAGTCCTGCATGGGTCCTCTCAAACCCTTCACATTTGTTTGAGTTGGTTGAGACCAACATGTAGAGACTCAAAAATGAGCTCCCATAGGATCATTAGGCCTTAGGATGACCATGGATGACCTGGCCATTCACACGATACTCCACCTCCATGCACATCCACTATACCCTTCACACACTATACCACCACCATGGACATCCATTCTAACCTTCACACCCTACGGCACCTCCATGCACATCAACTCTACCCTTCACACCTCATCCACTAACCATAACACTAATCCACCTACATCAAGCAAAAGTAAACCCCAAATCCTCCCTAAAATGAAAACTTTTCAAATCTCCTGAAAATACCCCCAAAATAACCAAAATGACTAAAATAACCCCAATTTCCAAGAAAATGACCAAAATTGTTCAAATACCTATTTTTTATCAAAATCTTTTAAAACCTCTCTAAATTACCTAATCACCCCTAAATTTCCCAAAATTGACCAAAATACCTCTAAATCCCCAAAAAACTAAGGTGACCCAATTTTCACCAAAATTCCTAAATTGCCTCCAATTTCCACCACATTCACTCTAAGTCCACTTAATTCCAAATCCAAATCCAATTCCACTAAAATTCAAGCTCAAATCCAAAATTACCCATATGTAAATTCATCATAATTTAACTCCAAGCCCTAAATCCACCAAGTTGAACATTCATACAAAACCAAAAATTCACCAACTACAAATCCCAAATTACATCATCCCAATCCTCATGAAATTCCCCATGGTTGATTCCTAGCTACATTAACGTTAAATCCAAGCCCAAAATCCAAGCCTAAAATCATCCCCATGATTAATTCCAAAAGCTCATAATTTGAGTTCAATTTCAAAAACTTTAAACCAGGACCACGTGACAAATTATAGCCCCAATATCAAATTTAGTCAAACCTTGATTCCAGAATCCCATGATTAATTAACTCCATTTGGAATTTATGAAATTTGAAGTCATGTTTGAAATTTTCCCTCTCCTTCTTTGATGTAAGTCAATTAGGCCATGCATGAGCCAAAATTGTTTCAAACCCTCTCCACACTCATACAAAGCTCATCTCAATCATTCTCAAGCCCTTAAACCGTCCTTCAAACCTTAATTTCTTAACTGAAATGCAGGTATTCTCAGCCATTTCACCAACTCCACCAGTACTCCAAATTAAACCTTCCAAAAGCTTTACCACACTTCAAACCACTTTACCAATCAAACCCCCCTTTCTTGAGCTCTCTAACATAGTCCAAGACCACACTCAGGCTACCCTTTGGTCTAGTTCATACCTAGACCCAGCCACAGAGGAAATTAAAGCATGTAGGAGGTTTGTGGAACCTACGTGAAGCTTCTCAATCAACCCAATTGAGGCTTCATCTTTTGGGTAAAGGTATAGCTCGAAAACTCCCATTTTTGCCTCTTTTTGGACCTTTGTGAAAGAATTGAATAATCCATGTCCATTTAAGTGTATAGATATGTTCGTATCAATTAGATGAAGGTGCAAGAACAAACAAAACTTACTTTGGTTGAGAAATAAGTGATATTATAGGTTTAGAAGTTGGACGATTCACGGGTTATGTCACATTTGGGATGCTAAAAGGATGCTATCCATTCGTGTGTATTTGAATCGAGTGGCTCGGATCAGGTCAGACTAAGAGGTGTAGCAGAAACTATGGGTGATGGGGCAGCTGATGTGTAAGGTACGACAAATCATAGAGCAATGCATGGGGACTTCAAAGCTGTCGAGGTTGAGCTGACGCTGACATGGTCAAGTAGATAAATAGGGTATTTTCTGATTTAATTAACTACAAAATATTTAAAAAATCATATCTTGGTTTAGAAAAATTAGAAAAATAAAATAAAAATATCCATGTGCTCAGTGAATAGTGGAGAGTATGATGTACTAAAATTAAGTTATTAATTTATTAGAGACCCCATAACTTAGGTAATTCATAAAAAATGAAATATTGCTAATCATGGCATAAAATTTTGTGGGCTTATTCTTCATGAAATTAGGGATGTTATCTGCTTTTTAAAAAGTCAAAGAACACCACTAATCGTGTAAGCCCTAATTTTATATGACATTTATCTTTATTTTAATTAAAAAAATTATAAAAATTAAAACCAAAATCATAAAAAATATGAAATCAAGTTTGTTGAGTCTGCCAAAGTAAGAGGCATCAAAGGAAACAAAAAATACACTTTCAATTTAAAATATAGATTTTCTAATATTTAATTATATAAAGAATTAAGAAATTTTGAAAATTTGGATAATGGACAAAATTCCATAAAATGTCCTCTAATTTAAGGTAATAAATTGATAAATGTCAAATTAAAATTCTAAAGTCTAAAAACCTAATTTTGCTATAAAAATATATTGTCTAAGAAAATGGTAATTTATTGCTTTCAATAATTATAAAAAATAGAATATAAATTAAAAAAATGACAAAATCAAGTTTGGTAGACTTCCTGAGGTCATAGTCATTTAATAAAAATAAAGTTGAAGTTAAAATTAAAAGTGCATTTTTTAGATATTTCCTAATTTTGAATAATTAAAATTAATTAAAAATCATAAAAATACAAATATATTTCAAAATGTCACAATTGTTTTCCTCATAAGAGATAACAACTTGAAAAATGTATTTACAAATTTTTAAAGTTGTAAAAATGTACTTTAAGTATTTAAAAAAATATTTTTCTATGTTTCTATAAATATTTTGCTTAAAATAATTATGAAAAATAATATAAAAGTTAGAAAATGTAAAATCAAGTTCTCTGAGTCTATCAAAGTTAGAGAACTTAAATAAAAATAAAAATTAAATTTTCAAAAGTAATATATATTTTCCATTTAGTTATGTTTGAAAATCAATTAAAAATTTATAAAAATTAAATATAATTCAAAACACATGAAAATTACCCTAAGTAGTCCCTTGACCCATGGGAATACCTTGAAAGTTTCTTAAGGTCAAAAAAGTTTTGGTGGTTAACTAAATTAATGAATATTGAGAATTCATGATTATGAAATAAAATAATTCTAAAAAATAAATAAACATAAAAAATAATAACTTCTCCTCTGCTGTTTCAATTAACCTATGATAGAAGGTCAGTAAATTTTTATGACCATGTGAGTGAAAATATTAGAGTTAGGGGGTGTAATCCCTAGGGTTAAAACTGTAATTTTTTAATTTTACACTTTAACCCTAATTTTTAGGATTAAAACAAAGGGAAGGGTATTAAATTATGATGATTGATTCATTAAGATGATTGAAACACACGGGAAAAATACGGTAGCAACTCATTTAAAGCATTTTCAACAAAAGAGAAATTGTAGTTATTTGAATTATTGGAAGCTGGAAGAAAAGAGAATTTGAATGATTCAAGGGTTTGAGTTAGGAAGTTTATAATTCATAAAATTAAAGTGGATAAAAAAGTACAATATTTTTCAATAAAGATCAAACATAACTTACTAAGATTATAAATTTATCCCTAAACCCTAAGAGCTTGGTAGTGAATTAGGTTTGATTTAATATCACTTAAGGGCTAGCTAAAGAATAAAATATAACATAAGTGAACTCAAAATATTTGAAACACTACAAGCTCAGGCCCAATTGAGGGGTAAGAGTGCAAAATTTCCTTAAGCATTATAAGTACATCCCTAGGAGGGTCTATCCACATAACTCTCAATTCAATATTGAAATCAATCATTTTTCCCATACTCATGGGTTGATTAAATCATATAAAATTGAGCACAATCTAAAACATCACAAATGAAACTTTAAGCAAGACTAAATGAATTTAAAATGGTCTGGGAGATTCTAAGGTTGTTTAGGGTTATCCTCTAAATAACTTTACAAGACATTAGGCACTTTAAAGGAAATTTGGATTTGAAATAATTTATTGAGGAAAATCAACCACAAAATTTAAAAATCCATCGAGTTAGAATTTGGGACCCTTTAAATTAGGACATGTAAATAAGAAATACCCCATTACAACTTAACTTACAGTAAAACCCAAATTCTCAAGGGTGTAGGCCTTGGATAAAGTGTCCAAACCCTTATAGTAACTTGGGATATTTAGAGTGGCTACATGTGGATCATCAAGGCTGATGTAAGTTAGAGTTTTTGTGGTGGAGCGATCATGTGAAAAGCTTTTGATACTTGAAATGGGATAATGGACTTGTATTATGTCTCCAGACCCAATGAACTCTGTGAGGGTTTAAGATTGGCAATATAGTCCTCCAGTATTTAGTATAAGACTATTTTTACTTTCATGGGCTATAGGAGATTCTTACCTAAAAATGTGATTGACTTGTGAAAAACATAATTTGTAAAATCAAAATAAATTTTTGAGATGAAACTGGCATTTTGAAAAACTCTAAAAGTATTTATATACATGATGAGTTAAGGATATTTTTGGACGGCAAGTTCTCTTGTTAGTCACATTAACTGGTTTGAGAGTTGCCCTTCTTGACTACTTTGTTAGTAATCTTCTGTCTTATATTGTGTCTCATCAGAAGGGATTGCTATTAAATTCCTACGAGCATCTTTGGATTGTTGATTGGGCCACGGAACTTAAGGCTGAGCTTCCCCATAACTAAAATTCTTACATCAGGTTCTGATCTTCTATTTGTGCCACCTAATTCATTTTACATGCCAGTATCTTCCTCGTGCTTTTGTTCTTTTTGAATGATATATATGAATGTTATATTTGTAATACTAACCTTGCAGGAGTAGCAGGAAGACCAGGTACACATTATTACCTTTATTTTCATTTATACACTTTTACAGTACATTTAATTTCATGAATTTGCAAAAGCCTCTAGTGTAGATAACAGTAGGACATATGGTAGGTGGGACCTTACGACACGCCATGGGACACAATAATGGCAAGTTTACACAAAAACTAGAAACGTAAACCTGCAACCATCATGTTAAAAATTTCAGAGAAAGTTACAAATAGATAAAGGTTGACTACAGACTACGGTTAAGATTCAACAACGAAGAAAATCTACTTCAGCAAAACATTCATTAGTATTAAATAACAAACATACATAAGATTTCAAGCTTGTTCGTCAAGTATAACATAATCTTCTCTTTATCACTTAAGCATTTGCACAATCATGTTGTGCAGTATAGTTCCTAATTTTTTTGAATTCCGAGGTTGTTTATTTGTTGCGACGTGAATCCTCCTATCAACCTAGGCATTTTGCCTGATCAGATATTGTGCAACTATAAGTTCTAAATTTAAAAAATAATTGGCAAGATTAAACATCAAATAACTTCACTCTCAAGATGTAAACCCAAATTGTAGGTAAGTTTGCGAAGTCGCCGAGGTTCTCTTCAGAATCTGTGACATCCCCTACTTCTCTTTCCTTTGACTCCTAAAAAAATTGATTGTTCTTATTTGAGCTTTTCTTTTTTGGAACATCCATGTCCAAGCTTGAAAACTCAAATTTGAATTTCTTGAAGATGAAATCCTGATTTAAATATAGAGTTTTCTTAAGTGACTTTAGTAACATAGGATGTAATTAACTATAGGGGATTGCTCTTATTAGTAACTAAGAACCTAAATAAAATAAACCATATTTTATCTTAAATATTATATAAGAGAATTTTCAGTCACACAAGAAAGGTTTCCCTTACCAAATGGATGCCATAAGTACTTTAGTTTATACATTCGAGCCCATTCACAAGTAATATGTTTACCTTTCAAGGTGATGTATTACTTATAATGTAGCGCTCAGTTACATAAACTATAATATGTGTGAGATCTTTCCAGTTTCATTTTTCAAAATTAAACTACTATTTTTCAATATATATATATATATATATATATATATATATATATATATATATATATATATATATATTTAAAGCAACCTCGCCGGATTCGATCCTGGTAGCCAACTATTTATTTAAAATTAGAATTACTTACTTAACCACATGATTTCTACGTCAACCTCATTCTCTTTGAAGTTCGGCGTGGCGTCCTTTGGTTGGATGCACTTTCCACACGGGCAATAAGGTGGCTTGCAGTTTAGTGTTCTCGCCACCCCCAACCCCCCGCCATTTTTTTGTTTGACTCAATCCGCATCATTCATTTATAATACATGAAAATGGACTACATCAATTCATCATCCCCACAGGATGAAGACGATGAATTAAAAATCATCCATGATCAAACCCTAATATCACTTGGGGTTTCATCCTACACATTCTTCTAGTCGAGACAAAGCTATCTATACAGCTAGGTGGACATGCATTATTAGTTTTCTTCATAAAAGACCAAAACCAGGAACTAAATGAGGTGTTTCATCCATACATTGTCCTAGGAGGTGAGGCCTCAATTTGTCTTGACAGAGACAATTGCCTTGATGACATAAAGCTCCTCCTTGTCGAAATTTGACTTGAAATTGGTCCTAGCTTTTGAGCTAAACCAAATGGGGTCATGGTTTGGTCTTGGAATAGGTTGAAGCCGTGGAAGGGCACAATTTTAATTAGGAAGAGTGTCATCATGCTTGGGGAAGCCTTTGGAAAGGTCAAATTTGAGTTTTTGAGAATTTGATGTCAGATCCAAAAACTTTCCTAGATTTTGGTGGTGCACTTAGAGTTTTGTGATGTTTGAAGAGACTTGAAAAAGGTAGGAACGGTTTTCAATAGCCAAGGGGAGTGTTTTTAGTTTTTGGAACAAGAGTGTTTGGGGGCTATCTAGGGAGCTCAATGTGTCCCTAGAGCTCCGAACTTTCCTCCTTAAATAGCCATGGGAGGGTGATGCACCAAAAGTATGTTAGATTTCATATATATATAAATTGTACTTATTTTTTTTATATTGCACTTTAAAGGAAGGTATTTTCATTTTTTGTTGCATGTGTGTTGATTTTAGGTGTTTGGAGCAAAAAGAAGCAAAAAGGAACGAATTTGGAGCAAAAAGAAGCAAAAAGGGAAAAATTGGCGCCTTTCCAGCGCCGTCGGTGCCCAATTCCAGAGAGTTCAAAATTATTATCGCAGACCAGTGCCGACGACGCACTATCTAGCGCCGACGGTGCCCAAAGTCGGTGGAGGCTAAATTACATGCATTTGGATGATTATTTAAGGGTTGCTTGAGGAAACTCTTAAGGAATTCTTTTCTAAACTATTTCAAACAGATTTGGACGCCAAGAAAGAGATAGAAGAGAGGTGGAGGAGTCTTTTGGTGTGAGTAAAGTGTGTTAGATTTGTAGAGAGTGAGTGTGTAAGTGGGTTAAAGTGTGTAGAAGCTTTATTTTGTGAGTGATTCTTCTCTAAAGACTGTAGGAGAGGAAAGAAAGTGAGAGTTTTCTTCTTCCTTACTATTCTAAAGAGGGAATTGAGTGTTGTTGGGAAGAAAGAAAAGGATTCAAAGGAACTTCAAGGGATTTGCTTGGGAAGAAATTGAGATAAGTTATATTTATCTTTTGTGGTTTGTATAATTATATATAAAATCCATGTTCTGTCATATCTTCCTCAAGAATTCTGAGTAGTTTACTTTGTCTTTCTCCTTGCAATGAGATGTGGTGAAGTGGTGATGTAAATTTGATGTGAAATTTAAATGTTAAGAAATTGTGATGATTTTTCACTTTGTACTTCATTTACTTTTCAATGCGCCAATTAAATTGTTAAAACTTGTTGTGAAACATTTAATCCGAGAGGACTAAGTGTTCTATAATAAATGTGGAGAATTAATTCAGTGTCCATGAATGAATTACGTAGTTCAAGGGGGTTGAATGCAAATAAATAAGGAAATGTGGTTTAATGAGCATCAAATTGGATATTTTAGAGTGACAGTTTGAAATCCCCAATTTGGTCCTATAATTTGGTAACTAAAGTTAGTGTTAGCCTTCTTATGAAGGGAAGTGGGAGCTCTGAAGTGATAACCAGTATCCTCTCAGCCTAACCATGGATTTAGGGAATTAGCCTATGATTTTCCAATGTTCTTCACATAAGTCTGAAGAGGGGGTACTCTAAAGAGGGTAAAAAATATGAATGCTCTTACTTGGTACAATACAAAATTTTATCAATCTATATCATTCACTCATCAGAGTATCATTATAAAGGGATAGATGTCTTTCCATATTTGAACCTTTCATTACAAAACTTTGTTTGTGTTAGTTAATTCTATTTAAAATTTAGAAAGTAACTTTAGTTAACTTAGCTTTTAGTCAGCGTTACACTAGCAACTTTAATATTTCCTAAACTAGCAACTTCAATATTTCTCAAAATTTCATTCTTGTACTATACTTTGAGTAGTTCAAACCTTTCTCGTGGGATAGATAAACAGGACTCCACTAGAGTCTTGTATTACTTGAATGATACATATACTTACATATACGAGTGCCTGCTTAATTATTAAATTGATCTTATTGTGAAACTGAACTGAAACTACCTTTTAAATATTTACATTTATGGCTGCACCGGTCAAGTTTTTTGCGCCGTTACCAAGGAAGGTATAAAACGGTAAATGTCAAATTTGTAGTGTTTAAAAACCTTTACTTTATAATTTTCAATTGTGTGTGCTTGCTTACTTTTAAGTGTGATTTTATATGTTTAGTATTGGATCCATAGGTTTAGTGCCTTACAATTCAGAATTAGAGCGTACTATTAGAAAAGTTCAAAAACAAAAAAAAATCCTTAAAAAATCCTCACAAAATGGAAAACAATTTAAATGATCAAAGAAATAAAAATGAATATATATTAAGATATTTAAGAGATTATGCTAACCTAACAGCAGATGAAATTCACTTAACCATTCAAAATCTTGACGTTGCTGCTAATTCATTTGAGCTTAAACCTGTTATTATCCAAATGGTATAAAATAACCAATTTGGAGGAACAGCTAATGAATATCCTAATTTACATCTTGCTAGTTTTCTGGAATTGTTTGCTACATTTATATATGATGGAGTGTCAAATGATACTGTCAGACTTAGAATTTTTCCTTTTCATTAACGGATAAAGCTAAAGCATAGTTAAATTTTTTAGCACCTGGATCTATCAGAACTTGGGGAAAACTTTCACAAAAATTTCTGTCAAAATATTTTTCTCCTCGAAAACTTCTAAGCTCAGAAATGATATTACATCCTTTGGCCAGTTTGAAGGGGAATCAATATATGAAGCTTGGGAGAGATTTAAAGATCTCCTCAAGAAATGTCCACATCATGCTTTATAAGATTGGTTAATAATTCAAAATTTTAATAATGGATTAGTAGGATCGCTTAGATCATTTATAGATGTTGTTGCTGGTGGATCATTAATGTCTAAAACTATTAATGAAGCATATTCTTTAATAGAAGAGATGGCTACTAACAATTTTCAATGACCCTCTGAACGGGTAAATCCTAAGAGAGTAGCTAGTATTCATGATTCTTATGCTATAATTATGATAGTCTCTCAAATTGCTGCCCTTTCAAAGAAAATAGATTAATATGGAATAAACTATTCTCAAACACGCCCAGTGTTTGAGGAAAAATTACTAGAATAGATAATAGAATCTCAAACATCTTATGAGACCTTGAATGCTATAAATAATAGACCCAACAATCTTTATTCGAATTATTATAATTCTGGTTGGAAGATCCACCCAAACTTAAACTAGAATAATAATAACAATGCTATTGTTAACTCGCAATGGGGGAACAATTCTGTGAGCTCAGTAGGAAATTTAAACAACCAGGAAAACACAAACTATCGACCTTCTTATCCTCCAGGTTTTAATAGTAACCCACAGCTTAAGGAAAAGAAATTGTTGATGGAAGATTTATTCTTAAATATGGGTAATCAATTACAAACTCAAGGTAATCAATTACAAACTTAGGGAATTACAATTAAAAACATTGAAAATCAATTAAGACGTATTTTCACAACGCTTAATAATAGACCTTCAGGAACTCTTCCCAATAATGTTAAAATCAATCCAAAAGATCAAATTAAAGAACAAATTAAGCTATACAATTGAAAAGTGGAAACGAATTAGAAACAATAGTGCAAAAAGAAATTGAAACTAAGAAAGAGAAGGTGGAAATTAAAAAAGGCAATGATAAAATTTATCCAAACTTAGAATATCCACTTGAACCAATGAATATTATTGTAGAAAAACCACCACCTTCGTTTCCTCAAAGATAAAAAAAATAAAATAGAGTTAACCAATTTACCAAATTTTTAGAAATCCTTAAGAAATTAACAATAAATATTCCCTTTGTTGAAGACTTCGAACAGATGCTTGATTATGCATAGTTTATGAAGGATATTCTTAAAAAGAGAAGGAAGTTTAAAGATCATGAGACTATTGCACTTAGCAGAGATTGTAGTGGCATTATTCAGAAAAAGCATCCTAAAAAACTTAAAAACCCTGGTAGTTTCACTATTCCTTGTGCTAAAGGTGAGAAATTTTTTGGAAGAACCTTATGTGATTTAGGAACCAATATAAATCTAATGCCTTTATCAACTTTCAAAAGATTAGGAATAGGAGAAATTTCACCTACTTTTGTAACTCTTCAGTTAGTTGATCGTTCCACTACTTATCCTAAAGGAGTTGTAGAAGATATATTGGTTAAGTTTGATAAATTTATCTTTTATGTGGATTTTTTTATTTTAGATATGGAGGAAGATAAATAAATTCATATTACTTTGGAAAGACAATCCTTATTACTGGAAGGATTATGATTGATGTTTAAAAAGGAGAATTAACTATGAGAGTTAATGATCAAGTGGTGACATTTAATATTTTGAAATCCATGAAATATCCCTCAACAAGAAAAGATGATGAATGCTTTCAAATGGAAATTTGTCATTATTTGAGAGATGATCATTTTAAAGAAATGTTTGAAGAGAATATAGAATATGAAGATTTGAAAAGTGAGGATGAAAGTGAAATAGAAGATGATTTTGATGATATGAAGAATAAAGACTTAGATTATGTTCAGAAAAGATTTGAAATGTTGGATACTCCAGAAAATGATAATAAAAGTTTAATTTCATCTATCTTAAAACCTCCTGAAGTTGAAATGAAACTTCTTCCAAATCATTTGAAATATATATTTCTATGAAAATTATCTATTACCAGTCATTATATCTTCATCTTTGAATGAATACCAAGAACAAAAATTATTGGATACACTAAAAAGATACAAAAACACTTTTGGTTGGACATTAACTGATATTAAAGGAATCAGTCCTTCGATCTGTATGCATAGAATTTTGTTAGATCAACAACATAAACCTAGAGTTGATCCGCAAAGGAGACTAAATCCAATGATGAAAGAAGTAGTAAAGAAGGAAATTTTAAAATGGCTTGATGCCAGAATTATTTATCCTATTTCAGATTGTGCTTGGGTAAGTCCAATTTATTGCGTCCCTAAGAAAGGAGGAGTGACAGCCGATGTGAATGAACGAAATGAAATTATGCAAATAAGATAAGTCACTGGTTGGCGAACTTGTATTGATTATAGAAAATTAAATGCTACCACTAGGAAAGATCACTTTCCTCTACCTTTTCAAGATCAAATGTTGGACAAACTAGCTAGGCACAAGTATTATTGCTTTTTGGATGGATATACTGGTTATCACCAAGTACCTATTGATGTGACTTTTTTATATGCAAGAATTTATGAACCCAGATTTATATATTTATAATGATTTTGTAATGTCACAATTTCAAATACTATTATACATATTGTATCAAGTAATACAGGGCTCTAGTGGAGTCCCATTTATAGATCCCACAGGAAGTGAGGTAAGAGGTTCTTAGTCAAATTCTAGTCTACTATTATCTGACTTTAGATTGGAAGGTCGATATAAGTGGTTTTTCTAACAACTACTCTTAAATGCAGATGATAACATGTAAGGATAATAGCTATTCCTAAATGCAAATATTACTTCTAAAAATAACCTTTTGGGATGAGTTGGTTTGGTAAATTTTTTGATAATAAAATCTACTAATCTTATGTAGTGAATTGGTTAATGTAAAGGAATGAGTTGAATTAAATATTGTATGTGCCATATAGGAGCAATCATATTCTTTACCCTCCTCCGAGTGCATAAAAAATATTAACTAATCCTAGGTATAGTCCCCAAATCCGTGGCTAGGCTGGGAGGATACTGGCTCTCACTCCAGAGCTCCCACTTCCCTTTGCCTGAAGGCTAACTCTCGCTTTAGTTTCCAAACACTAGGAACAAATTGGGATTTTAGTCTGTCACCCTAAAATCTCCAATTCTACGCCAATCAAAGTATATTTCCCTATTTATTTACACTAAAACCCATGAACTTCACCATCCAAGGAATTTGAAAGTAGATCCACTTTGTTAAGAACTACACCTCACTCTCGGATCGTAACACAATTACAATGAATTTTAACACTATAACGAGCTCTTTTTGTAATGTAAATGAAGTTTAAGTAAAAACCATAACATTTATAATTAAAACATTTTTTAACATGCATCACAATATCCTAAACATGAATCCTACTCATTGCAAAGAAAAAGTAAAAGGAAAATAACGACATAATCTTCTCATGCCACTATTTCCTAAGAAGAAGAAAGAGTAAGAGAAAAACATCACAAAACATGAAAAAAATACAACGGAAAACCTCATTTCAAAGTAAATCCATAAAATAAGTGTTACAAAATCATAAGCTAATGAAGAACACAATACTTAGCTTTCTCCCCTTGAAGGAAAGAAGAAGATCTCTCCCACAAAGTCTCCTGCTGATCCATGCAATGCTAGAACAAACCCTTACAAATTCTCTCAAAGTCTGATCCATGAAGAAAAATACATATTTTTATGCCTTGATTTTTATCAATTTTTAAGGATATTATGCTTTAATGAAGGGTATTTTTGTGTTTTTGGATGTAGGTGATGTAAAAAGGTCTAGAAAAGGAAAAGGAGCAAAAGGGAGCAAAAATGGAGCAAAATACAAAAAGAAGAAAAAAATATGGCCTGGCGCCTAGGCCCCAGAAACTGGCGCCTAAGCGCCAGACTCGATACAAAAACTGTTAAGTTTTTGACGACTTTTGGATGGTTATTTTGACGGAGTGAGCAGTTATTGGATATTCTAGAAGACTGGCAATTGTTCCTTGATAATAGGACATGTGATACATTGCATTTGGATGCTTCAAATTGGTTTTAAACGCAAAGAGGTGCGAGCCAAAGCGAAGAGGTGCGAAGAACTGGACGCGATGTCTGGTGCCTAGGCGCCAGATTCCGGTGCCTAGGCTCCAGATTCCGGCGCCTAGGCGCCAGACCGACCTTCTAGAAGATTCATTGAATTTAGACATGTTTTGAAGAGGTGCCTCAAGGCAACCCTTGGAGCCTATAAATAGGAGTCCACTCCTTCAGAGAAAATCACCCCCCATTCACCCCACCCCCTCTAGCCTCCCTAGAGAGAAGAGAGAGAGAGTCTAGAGAATTAGAGAGAGAAATTTAGGGCCACTTTTGTTTAGTTTAGTGAGTTTACTTTCAAGTTGTAGCATCTGGAGTTCATTACACTGTGGAGTCAGGAGTCAGAAGATTTGTAGAAGGAATATTTGAGATAAGTATTTTTATATTTGATTCAAAGTTTATTTATTATGTTTTGCTATTTATTTTCAATGTGTTCTGAGTAGTTAGTTTACTTTCTTCCTTCAATCATGAAGAGATAGATAAGATAATATAAAGATTCGATGGAGAATTAAAATTCAAAATATTTTTAAAAACATTGTGATGACATTAATAACTGATCTTACTTTACTTTTTAAAATGGCCATTTAAATTATTAAAACCTGTTGAAGAGTTTTGAAACCTTGAAGGAGAAGAACTCTTAACTTGTAAATGTCACATGAATCCTAGGGTAGTCGAAGGCCATGTGCGGGCTATTCGAGGTGAAGTGCAAATAAATAGGAAGATAAGATTTAAAGGGCGTAGAATCGATAAGTTTTTAGAGTGACAGGCTAAATTCTTATAATTTGATTTATAGATCAGGAATGGGTCACTAGTAGGGCCGACCATAGCCACCCTTGGACATCTAGTAGTGAGAGTCTAGATTAACCCATTACTACTAACAATACATCCGGACCTGATCTGTAAGTTAGCCAATGTTCTTTGCACCTGGATCAAAGGGTAAAGAATAGGAATGCTTCTATTTGGCACAATACCATAAATCAAATGCTCTAATGAATATTAAATTATCTTAAAAATCTTGGATTAATTGAAGGAAAGAAAGTTGTTATTTTATATAGTTTTCATAAATCATTCTCTTAGTATTGTTTTCTTTAATTGCATCTAGTAAATTAATAGTAATTTATAGTTAATTTAAAGGATAAAAAGATATTTTTAAAATATAATATTTAGAAAATTTATTTCTATAATTTTTCCCGTGGGATCGATACTTGGGTTATAATAGAAAACCCTATATTACTTGAAACGATACGTATACTTGCGTAGTATCCCTAGTGTGTAAAGTAATTTCTAAAATTTACAATATTTTGATTTATACACTAACCGCTTATTATAAATTGGGACAAGCTTTGGCCATCTTTTGGAAGCATATATTACTGCGTTACTTGCGGTCGGGTCAAGTTTTTGGCGTCGTTGCCGGGGATCGAAATAAAATAGTTATAAATTTCGTAAAAAAGTATTATATTTCTAAAAATATAAAAATATAAAATAAATTAAAAATATAAAATATAAAAAATTGTATTTTATTCCTTGTTTTATGCGAAGATTTGGTTCTGAAGGAATAATACTTTTAGATTCTGAATTAGAAAGAACAATTAGAAAAATTAAAAAGGGAAAACAAATTCAAAAATTTCAAGAAATGGCTACTTTACAAAATCCAATTGAACTTAATGATCAAAATGTTTATAAACCATTAAGGGATTATGCTAACCCTACCATTGATGAACTTCATAAGTAGTATTCAAATACCAACTGTAGATGCTAATTCTTTTGAACTTAAATCGTCTATTATTCAATAGTGCAAAACAATCAATTTGGTGGAACACCAAATGAGGATCCAAATTTACATCTTGTTAGTTTTTTAGAACTTTGTGCTACCTTTAAATATAACAATGTTTCTGATGATGCTATTAGACTTAGACTCTTTCCTTTTTCTTTAAGAGATAAAGCAAAGATGTGGTTAAACTCATTAGCAATTGGTTCTATTAAAACATGAGGTCTGAAATGGCACAAAAATTCCTTGTTAAATATTTTCCTCCTTCTAAAACTTCTAAATTAAGAAACGATATTACTTCGTTTAGTCAATTTGACGGGGAGACAATATATGAAGCTTGGGAAAGATTTAAAGAACTATTAACAAAATGTCCTCATCATGCTTTACCTGATTGGTTGATTATTCAAACATTTTATAATGGATTAATTGGATCTTTAAAATCAATTATTGATCTCTGTCTTTGGAGGTTCTTTAATGTCTAAATCATTTGAAGAAGCTTACACTTTAATTGAAGAAATGGCTAATAACAATTTTCAATGGCCTTCTGAAAGGATTAATCCTATAAAGATGGCAAGTATTCACGATAATGAAGCCTTTTCTATTTTAGCTTCACAAGTAGCAGCAATGTCTAAGAAATTAGATAGTTTTTCAATTAATATTTCGCAAAATAATTCTGCTAATATTTAAGATTCTCAAACTATTGAAACATTACAAGCTATTGGAAGTAAAAATAATCCTTATTCAAATTATTATAATCCTGGGTGGAAAAATCATCCTAATTTTAATCGGAATAATTCACAACAACAATGTGGGTAATAATCAATCTCATCCCACTGGAAATTGGAATAATCAAGTTAATCCAAATTTTAAACCTCCTAGATTTAATAATCAACCGAAAAAGTTATCAATAGAGGAATTAATATTACAAATGAATAATCAATTACAAAATCAAAATACTGATATTCGTAATATTGAAAATCAAATGGGACAAATTGCTACTTTAATTAATAACAGACATGTAGGAACACTTCCTAGTAATGTTGAAATTAATCCAAAGGAAACTGGAAAAGAACATGAACAAGCTAAAGCAGTGCAACTTAGAAGTGGAAAGGAATTAAAAGAAAGAATGCGAATGAAACCGAAAAAGAGATTGAGGTTGAAGAGATTGAAAAACCAAAAGAAACTCTCTCTCCTAGTCAAGATCAGACTGTTATACCTGTTAATGTGGAAGTTGAAAAACCACCACCACCTTTTCCTCAAAGACTTAAACAGCAGAAACTTGATCATCAATTTTCTAAGTTCTTTGAAATTTTTAAGAAACTTACTATTAATATACCTTTTCTGAAGCTTTGGAACAAATGCCAACTTATGCAAAATTTATGAAGGATATTTTAAGAAAGAAACGGAAATTTGAAGCTTTTGAAACTGTTGCACTAAGTGAAGAATGCAGTGCAATAATTCAAAAGAAATTACCTAAAAAGCTTAAGGATCCTAGAAGTTTCACTATACCCTGTGCTATTGGAGAAAAATTTTGTGGAAAAGCTTTATGTGATTTAGGAGCAAGTATTAATCTCATGCCATTTTCTATCTTTCGAAGGTTAGATTTAGGAGATATTACTCCCACTACTGTAACCCTTCAGTTAGCTGATAGATCTATCACTTATCCTAAAGGAGTTATAGAGGATGTACTTGTTAAAGTGGATAAATTTATCTTCCCTGTAGATTTCATAGTACTTGATATGGAAGAAGATAAAGAGATACCTATTATTTTAGGGAGACTTTTTCTAGCTACCGGACGAGCAATGATTGATATGCAAAAAGGAGAACTAACCATGAGAGTTAATGATCAAGAAATTAAATTTAATGTTCTTAAATCAATGAAGTACCCTGATAAGGAGAAATGTTATCGAATGGATATAATTGATTATTTAATTGAAAAACATTATCAAGAAAAATGTAAAGTCATTTACGAAGAAAAATTTGAATTTTTAAGCGATGAAGATGAAGTTGTGGAAGAAGAAGAGACTTATTTTATAAAAGATAATTGGGAAACTTTAGACATAACTCAAAATGATATACTTTTACCATCAATTGAAAAAGCCCCTGAACTGGAATTAAAAATGTTACCTTCCCATTTAAAATATACGTTTCTTGGAAATTCGTTAACTTTACCTGTTATTATTTCTTCTGAACATAGTACATATCAAGAAGAAAAACTAATAGGTGTGTTAAAGAATTATAAGAAAGCTTTTGGTTGGACTATTGCTGATATAAGAGGAATAAGCCCTTCCATTTGCATGCATAGAATTTTAATGGAAAAAAATTTTAAACCAACTATAGAATTACAAAGACGATTAAATCCTATCATGAAAGAGGTTGTTAAAAAAGAAATTATTAAATGGTTAGATACTGGTATTATTTATCCTATTTCGGATAGTCAATGGGTAAGTCCTAGTCATTGTGTTCCGAAGAAAGGAGTAATTGTCATTGTTAATGATAAAAGTGAACTTATCCCTACAAGACAAGTTACTGAATGGCGAATTTGTATTGACTATAGGAAATTAAATAAAGCCACTAGAAAGGATCATTTTCCTTTACCTTTCTTGGATCAAATGCTTGATAAACTAATTTGGACACTCATATTTCGTTTCTGGATGGATATTCTGGTTATCATCAATTACTTATTGCTATCGAGGACCAAGAAAGACAACATTTACAAGTCCTTATGGAACATTTGCTTTTAGAAGAATGCCTTTTGGTTTATGTAATGCACTCGCAACTTTTCAAAGATGTATGATGTCAATATTTTGTGATTTGATTGACAAAGGAATTGAAATATTCATGGACGATTTTTCAGTCTTTGGAACTTCTTTTGAATCTTGTTTGGAAAACATTTCTAAAGTTCTAAAAAGATGTGAAGAAACAAATTTAGTTCTTAACTGGGAAAAATGTCAATTCATTGGTCACAGAATGCATTGTACTTGGTCACAAAGTATCACAAAAAGGGATGGAAGTTGATCAAGCAAAAGTAAAAATTATTCATTCGAATTGCAACTACCTACTACCATTATCGATGTGAGAAGTTTTCTAGGTCATGCTGGATTTTTTAGAAGATACATAAATGATTTTTCTAAAATTGCTAAACCTCTTTGTCATTTATTAGAAAAAGATACAAAATTTGAATTTAATAAAGAATGTAATAATTCTTTTAATCTTCTTAAAGAAAAATTAATATCTGCACCTATCATTGTTGCACCTAATTGGGAGAAATCTTTTGAATTAATGTGTGACGCAAGTGATTTTGCAATTGGAGCCTGTATTAGGACAAAAATATGAGAAAATTTTCAAAGTTGTTTATTATGCTAAGTAAAACTCTCACCGAAACACAAAGAAACTACACTACCATCGAGAAAGAGCTTCTAGCTATAGTATATGCCTTCGAGATAAATTTAGACATTATCTTCTTGGTACTAAATGCATAGTTCATACCGATCATTCCGTTATTAAATATCTATTATCTAAGAAGGATTCTAAACCTAGATCGATAAGATGGGTTTGCTTCTAGAAGAATTTGATTTTCAATTAGTAGATAGAAAAGGAACCGAAAACCAAATTGTCGATCATTTGTCTAGAATTAAAAATGATATTATTTCGGAAGAAAATATAAATGAGAAATTTCCCGATGAATCTTTATATGCTATTCAAGAATATAAAACACCTTGTTATGTCGATATTGTTAATTATTTAGTTAGCAATATTTTGCCTTATGACTTGGATAACAAATTTATTAAGAAATTTAAATATGATGCTAAATCTTATATCTGGGAAGAACCTCATTTATTTAAAATTGGAAAAGATTCTATGATTCGAAGATGTGTAACTTATGAAGAAACTTTTGCTATTATTCAAAAATGTCATGATTCCGATTTTGGAGGACACTTTGGCATAGATAAAACTGCATTTAAAATTTTAAATTCTGGATTTTATTGGCCTACCGTATTTAATAATGTGAGACATTATGTGAAAACATGTGATCGGTGTCAAAGGATAGGAAATATATCTAGGAAAAATGAAATGCCTTTAAACTATATATTGGAAGTTGAAATTTTTGATATATGGGGTTTAGACTTTATGAGACCATTTGTTCCATCATTTGGAAAAATTTATATTTTATTAGCAGTTGATTATGTTTCAAAGTGGATTGAAGCTGTTGCTTTACCAAACTGTGATTCCAAAAGTGTTTCTAAATTTTTAAAGAAAATGATATTTTCAAGATTTGGAATGCCTAAGGTAATTATCACGGATGGTGGAAGTCATTTCGGGAATATAAGAATTCAATCATTACTACAAAAATTTGGATTCAAGCATCGAATAAGAACTGCTTATCACCCACAAACAAGTGGAATGGCTGAAGTATCAAACAGAGAAATTAAAAGAATTCTAGAGAAGACTGTTAATCCTAAAAGAACTGATTGGGTTGATAGACTTGATTCTGCATTATGGGCTTGTAGAACAGCTTATAAGACACCAATCGGGATGTCACCTTACCGGTTAATTTATGGTAAACATTGTCACTTACTCGTAGAACTTGAGCATAAAGCCTATTGGGCAATAAAGGAGTTTAATTTTAATTTGAATAAAGCAGGAGAAAAGAGATTGTTGTAATTAAATGAGATGGAAGAAATAAGAAATGAAGCATATGAAAATGCGAGGATTTATAAAGAGAAAATGAAGATGTTACATGACAAGAAAATTTCAGGAAAAGTTTTTGAACCTGGACAAGAAGTATTACTGTTTAATTCTCGTTTAAAACTTTTTCCTGGAAAATTAAGCTCTAAATGGATTGGACCCTATATAGTTGAGAAAGTATACCATTATAGAGCTGTGGATATTAAAGATCCCAAAACAGAAAAAAATTTTAAAGTAAATGAATTAAGATTGAAGCCTTATTTGGGAGACATTAAAAAGATTTATAAAGAGGCTTATGAATTGAGTCAACCTGATTAAAGATTTACTTAAGTCGGGCTGACGACGTTAAACCAAGCGCTTTGTGGGAGGCAACCCATATTTTTCTTTTGTTTTGAGTGTTTTTGTTTTTTAATGTAAGGTTATGCCTCAATCTTGATTAATTTTATATTACTTTAGAAAAATTTGATGCTTATAAGTCTTTATTGACTTAGGCTGAAAATTATTTTAAAGTATGTAAATTTAAAAATTGGATCACTCTATTTTGAATATGAGTAAAAAGGAGATCAAGTTAACCTTCATTATGATTGCTTACGATGTAAGTTGTTGAGTCTAAATTACACTTGCCAGTATAGTATACTTATCTTGGAGAACAAAATTTTGAAATTTGACGATTAGGCGAAACGGAGTTGAACATAGTTCCGGCGCCTAGGCGCCAGAATTCGGCGCCTAAGCGCCAGAATCATGCTATGTATCAATAGGTCCGGCGCCTAGGCGCCAGATTCGGCGCCTAAGCGCCGCGGTTACTGGGTCGTGCAAAAACCGAAATTTTCAGTTTTTCACACGATTTTCCCTTATAAATCAACCTATTCTCTTCCCTAACCATCAAGCAATCAGAATTACGTCCCTTGCACTTCATTCTTGAGAGATTTGAGAGAATTTTGAAGTAATGGAAGGAAGAAATCATGGAGAAGAAGTTAGAGACAAGGTTTCTAAGGATCCTCAACCCTACTTCAATGTTTTCATCGTTGTAAGTTTAGAAAAAATCTCTAGTCGTTTGGATAAGTTTGAAGTGGATTTTAAAAGCATTGGAAATCGCCTTCATGAGATGTTTCATCATATTGAACATCTAGAATGGCAGATGAAACTTCAATTTAATCATTTTGCGGCTTATCAAGATGCTCAACTTGAAATGTATGCGAAGAACAAGTGGATTGACGAAAAGACGCACTACGAATTTCCCGAGAGCGTTAGTGTTCTTTCCAAGTAGAATTCACAATTTCCCTTGTGAATATTGAATATTCTGGCAATGGGTTAGTTATTATATGGTTTGTTGAGTCGTTGTATCGATTTAGAGAATCAATTGTGTTTGTTTATGTATTTGCTTTCATGTTCAATGTGTGTTGTTTTTGCTTAGAAATTGTTATGTTTGCGTGTGTATTAGGAACTTGAATCAAGTATAATACTTATCTGGAATGTATTGATTCAACATTGAAGATTATGAATGGAATTTAGTGAGTTTGATGTAAACTTAGTGTTTGATTGGTGGATTTAATATTTAATTTTTAAAATTTTTGGAAAATGTTTTGGAAGTTAGAAACTGAAGCCCTACTCTAATATGAGTAATTGGAAGTTGAATTTATGAATTTTTGGTGGAAAATTAAATTTAAAAATAATTATTTGTGAAAGGCGAGTCTGGCGCCAGAATTCGGCGCCTAAGTGCCAGTTCGGCTTGCTACCCGAAAATTACCATTTAAACCCCCAAAAGCCATTTTTGACGGCTAAGCTTCATCTTCTTCCCCATTTTCGCGAAAATACACCCTTTGGATCCATTTTGAGGTCAATACATTAAGGATTTGAGCGCGAAACCACTCGATTTCATCGTCTCAAGGTCGAATCTACACTTTAAACCATTTATTTTCGATTTTCACCATAAATTTTCCTAGTTTTTGCTAAGAACCGAAATTTTGAAAAAAAATTTGATTTTTAGTGATTTCTTTGGATTTTGAAACTTATTTTAAGTTTTATAAACTTAAAAAGAGTTTAAATCTTTGATTCCTAAATTTGTTCTTGTTTTCTTTCACGTTTAGATGGGCCCAAAATCTAAGCGCGGGAAGGGACGAGAAAATTTTGATAGCAGCAAATTTCCAACTGCGGCTGCGCATTTTTGCTTCCATGAACTTGCATCGTCGAGAAAGTTCATCTCGAAACGAAGTTTTTATCATCCTGGGGAGATGATCGAAAACACTATCATTGCACACAACTGGCAACGATTTTGTTACTTCACTGCTATTGCTGTTATCCCGGGTGTTCGAGAATTTTATGCAAATTTTCTGGATGCTAAAGACTCTGAAGTCTTTGTTACAGGAATCGGAGTAGGATTTACTCCAGAAAGAATCAACATATTCTATGGCCTGCCACCGACGATTGAGTGCTATTATTCTGGATTATCACCATCTAAGGGTGATTTGGATATGATTATTGCCTATTTGACTGACAGTACTGGATCTTGGAAGATCAGGAACGGCAAAAGGGTAAATTTCAAATCTTCCAAGCTGAATGGTATTTCAAAAGCATGGCACTATTTCATTTCTGCGAGATTGTTACCTTCCAATCATCTGAGTGAAGTAACTAAAGATCGAGCAATCTTGAATTATTGCATTCAGGAGAGGAAGCCTATAGACGTTGGCAGTATTATTTATGAATCTGTGGATTCTATTGTGAGATCCAAAGCACTTCTGTTGGATTGGGATTTCCTTCTTTGATTTATTCGTTATGTGTTAATGATGGAGTCAGTGCTGATATTTCTGAAGAGAAGTTAAAGACTACCAAGCCAATTGGGCAGGAGAGTGTTAGTATCTATTATCTTCTTCAAGGGAAGAGATCGACCGCACCTTCTACTTCTGCATATACTCCAGGTAGACCTTCTACTTCTCGCCCCTCTACTTTAACTGAGCCACCATCTAGTTTCTGGGAGTCCATGCATGATGAGTTTTTAGAGCAGTAGCAGGAGTTGTTTCAGACTCACTGCAGGATAGATACTATTGACTAGAAACTGGATCATCTTTCTGACTATACCCAGAGGAAGAGTAGTTACGATGCAGAGTACGATGAAGCCCTAGTCAGATTTCTGAAGGGTGAACATGATGTGAGTTTCCCTACTTTTCCTAGCTTTACACCATTTATTGATCCTAAGGACGTTGAGTTTTCCTTTGGTGATGATGATGACGATGAGGCGACAGCTAGTGGTTAGTTGTAGAGAGATTTTTATGTAGTGCTACTCTATTGTTAGTTTGTTTTGTTTGGATTGTTTGTTACTTTTATGCTTGATGTATTTGTTTAGTTATGTACTTGTGCGTGGATGGATTCTGTGGTTAAAACATTTTTAGTATATTGTATTGAGACTGATGTTAGAGTTAATTTATATGTTTGTTTTAGTCTACTGTTTAGAACTTAGTAATTTTGCTTTACTTTAATTTTTATTTCAAATTTAGTATAATCAAAAATTAGCCTGCTTACTTTTTTATACATGCTTCAATTTTATCTTAATTATTCATAAAAGTATGTTTAGAAAGTTAATTTTTCTTTTTAAGATTGTTTTTACATACTTATAAAAATTCTTATGATTTTCTTTCTCTCATACTTTAAAAATTTCCATAGTGTACCAAAACTTAAGTTTGGGGGAAGGGAAATACATTCAAATTTAAATTTTATTTGTCCTTAAAGAGCTAATTTTTTCTTAAAAATAAAAACTTTTTAACATAATTTAAGGAATAAAGAATTTATTTGAGACCACTTTTATTTTTGAAATTATAAACAATTTAGTGAAATTAACTAAAGTTTTACTAACTTTGATTAATTTTAAGAATAGAATTATTTAACTTAAGGAAGAATAAGATTAAAGAATTTTTCTATTCATGATAGAAATGATAGAATTTAGAAATATTAAGTAATCAAAAATTATCACTTGAAAAAGAAAAGATTGGAAATCGTTTTGAATGCTTATTTATGTTATAATAATTAAGTGAAAATGTATAAGTTTTAAAAATATAAGTTAAGGATAGTGAAGTTCAAAATCATTAACAGGCTATCCAGATATAGTAATCCTCTCTATATAAAAAAAAAAAGAAAAAAAAAAGAGAGGAGAAACTTGAGGAAATGCCTAACCAAAAATTGGCTTCACTTGAATTATCTTATAGGAAGAAAACTAGTTACATATCTTACTTAATTTTTATACATGAATATTCATTTAAAAAAGATTTTTCAAGAAAATCTTTTTCTTGTAAATAATCTATGAGATCTTAATACAATAAGCTTCTATTATTTTCAAAATGAATGAAAAGTTTAAAATCTTATGATTTAGTAGTTGAATATTCTTTAAATTCTTAAAATTAAACCTAGTTAGTGAAATTAGGTTACTAATTTACTAAAGACATTATAAAATCAAAAATTATAAAGAATCTTAAATATTTATCTTTTATTCCGAAAGTTATACTTTATATAGTAAAAAGAGTTACTTGAGGACAAGTAACATTTATGTTTGGGGGATTTTGATCCATGAAGAAAATTACATATATTTATGCCTTGATTTTTATCAATTTTTAAGGATATTATGCTTTAATGAAGGGTATTTTTGTGTTTTTAGATGTAGGTGATGTAAAAAGGTCTAGAAAAGGAAAAGGAGCAAAAGGGAGCAAAAATGGAACAAAATACAAAAAGAAGAAAAAAAATATGGCCTGGCGCCTAGGCGCCAGAAACTGGCGCCAGACTCGATACAGAAACTGTCAAGTTTTTGACGACTTTTGGACGGTTATTTTGACAGAGTGAGCAGTTATTGGACATTCTAGAAGACTGGCAGTTGTTCCTTGATAATAGGACATGTGATACATTGCATTTGGACGCTCCAAAATGGTTTTAAACGCGAAGAGGTGCTAGCGAAAGCAAAGAGGTGATAAGAACTGGACGCGGTGTCAGGCGCCTACGCGCCAGATTCCGGCGCATAGGCGCCAGACCGACCTTCTAGAAGATTCATTGAATTTGGACATGTTTTGAAGAGGTGCCTCAAGGCAACCCTTGGAGCCTATAAATAGGAGTCCACTCCTTCAGAGAAAATCGCCCCCATTCGCCCCACCCCCTCTAGCCTCCCAGAGAGAGAAATCTCATTAGAGAGAGAGTCTGAGAGAATTAGAGAGAGAAATTTTGGGCCACTTTTGTTTAGTTTAGTGAGTTTACTTTCAAGTTGTAGCATGCGAAGTTCATTACACTTGTGGAGTCGGGAGTCGGAAGATGCGTAGAAGGAATATTTGAGATAAGTATTTTTATATTTGATTCAAAGTTTATTTATTATGTTTTGCTATTTATTTTCAATGTGTTACGAGTAGTTAGTTTACTTTCTTCCTTCAATCATGAAGAGATAGATAAGATAATATAAAGATTCGATGGAGAATTATAATTCAAAATATTTTCAAAAACATTGTGATGACATTAATACTCGATCTTACTTTACTTTTTAAAATGGCCATTTAAATTGTTAAAACCTGTTGAAGAGTTTTGAAACCTTGAAGGAGAAGAACTCTTAACTTGTAAATGTCACATGAATCATAGGGTAGTCGAAGGCCATGTGCGGGCTATTCAAGGTGAAGTGCAAATAAATAGGAAGATAAGATTTAAAGGGCGAAGAATTGATAAGTTTTTAGAGTGACAGGCTAAATTCTTATAATTTGATTTATAGATCAGGAATGGGTCACTAGTAGGGCCGACCATAGCCACCCTTGGACATCTAGTAGTGAGAGTCTAGATTAACCCATTACTACTAACAATACATCCGGACCTGATCTGTAAGTTAGCCAATGTTCTTTGTGCCTGGATCAAAGGGTAAAGAATAAGAATGCTTCTATTTGGCACAATACCATAAATCAAATTCTCCAATGAATATTAAATTATCTTAAAAATCTTGGATTAATTGAAAGAAAGAAAGTTGTTATTTTATATAGTTTTCATAAATCATTCTCTTATTATTGTTTTCTTTAATTGCATCTAGTAAATTAATAGTAATTTATAGTTAATTTAAAGGATAAAAAGATATTTTTAAAATATAATATTTAGAAAATTTATTTCTATAATTTTTCCCCGTGGGATCGATACTTAGGTTATAATAGAAAACCCTATATTACTTGAAACGATACGTATACTTGCGTAATATCCCTAGTGTGTAAAGTAATTTCTAAAATTTACATTATTTTGATTTATACACTAGCCCCTTATTATAAATTGGGTCAAGCTTTGGCCATCTTTTGGAAACATATATTATTGCGTTACTTGCGGTCGGGTCAAAATCTCCTCACCAATCTCTCCAAAAAGGTTGAAATCTACATTTCTTCTCCTATTCTAAGATCTCTCAATATTCTGTAAGTTTTTCCTAACATCTACCACATTTTTTGACCTAAAATCATTCTTTTAAAGTGTAGGGATGAAGTTTGAAGAGTTGCCACAAGAAACCTTTCAAAAAGCGTCCAAATACATTGAATCTTAGCCCCTAACCGTCCAAAATCGAGCCCAAACTATTTGGGTGCAGTCCAGCCCCTTTTGGGCGTCGTTCGGCACTATTTCCAGTGATTTTTTCATCTTTTCTCGATGATGGCGCAATTCGGTGCTGGATAGGGTGTCGTCCGACGCCCTATTCTGCGCAGCTCCACCATTTCGCTCTGTTGGCTCTGTTTCAACTCTGATTCACCCCATTTCAGATGCATTGCGTTCGTAACAGATGACCCTACAAATAAACATAAAAACAACATTTATTTAAAGTGTAATCTCATTCAAGAATATGCAAGAAGTGTAAAATATATTAAGCAAAGAAAGACTTATCAAAACGTGTTAGGCCAAAATTTGTGTTTTTGCTCATTTTTGCTCCAAATTGCACCATTTTTGCTTCCTTTTCTCTAAAAGTCATTTTTATACCAAAAACCATAGAACAAACAAAATATCTCCCTTTATAATGCAATATCATAAAAAATAAGTTTGAAATAGACAGTTAAATGCTACCAAATTTTCAGTGGATCAAGATCCCCCAAACTTAACTATTACCTGTCCTCAAGTAATTTAGTTAATACATAAAATAAAGATCCACTGCAATGAACTTTCTTTCTATATTATCATGATTATAACTTAGATAAATACATTAGTAAAATTTTCAGAAAGATCTTTCAATAATTCAAGTAAATTCTGCAGGTATAAAGCTATTTAGTCATCATGTCTAAGAGTTCTATCCATTTATTCATTTCAAAAATGGCTGTAGATTTTCCTATTAAGGCACTTAAAAGGATTACATGAAAATAAATTTATGAGAACACTATTAGTAAAGATGCTAATCCATACATATAAGTTCAGGAAAGTAATTAAGTTCTTCCCTTTAGGTAGATCCAAGTGAAGCCAATTTTTGATTAGGCATCTTCTCAAGCTTCTCCTCACGTTTTCTTTTCTTTTTCTTCTTTTTATCTTTTCTTTCTTTCGAGATCATTTTCAATCCCTTTTTTTTTCTTTTTTTGCTTTTTGCTTTTTAAAATGAGGGTTACTATATCTGAATAGCTTTTAATAATTTTGGACTTCACCCTTCTTACCCTAAATGAAACTTACCACAATCCTTTACGTTATAAGCATTTCTTTAGTTTATTATTGATTCATCATAGAGTCCCAATCCTTTCCTTTCACATAAAGTTTAAAGATTATTAATATTTCAAACATACAGTTTTTCTTACTTTGAATAGCTCATTATAGTCCTATTCTCTTATACTAAATATCTTAGCCTATAAAATTACTTTTCATTACCAAAATCTTTCATTCAAGTCCACTAAAGTACTCAAATAAAATCAAAATACCGTTATCTCACATTAAGCTCTATCACAAGAAATCATGTTAATAATTTTGAAAGTACTTTTAAATGAGAACAACTAACAGTGAATTCTTTCTCCCCCAAACTTAAATTTTAAAATATTTTGCAATTAATTCCATAAAATGTGGTAGGAAGAAAAACTAATTGAATCTACTAGCTACTACAACATTCTATCAAATTCATATACATGTATAATCAGGATAAAATGACTGCAAAAGAAAGTAAATTTAGCCTAAAACATGCTTGCAATAAAATTATACTAAAAGGAAGTATTATCACTTTAAAATTTTATTTTTCTTCCTACCCCCAAACTTTTAACATATATAGCATTTAGTATAGAAAATATAAGCAGGAAGAAAAACAGTTTCGAAATTCTATCTACCACAAATGTCTATCAAAAACATCTTCAATTATTCATTGGGACCAAACAATATATAGAAGAAAGTAAATCTAAACTAATCTTGCTAGAATGAAATTCACTAAATAAAATTTTAATTAGCCTAGCAGGTATCAATAAGGGAATATAAAAATATTCTTCAAGTCTTATATAAATTGTAACACAAACACAAACACATATGATAAATGAGGTCAATTTATCCTTTAACTCATCACATCTCACTACTTACATCCAATTTCTAAAGAAATCACTAAACTAATAAATCAGGTACATTTTAAATGATTTTATAGATTATAATCCCAAAGACAAGATAATCTCTGATATATTGGCTCGCAGGCACCAATCTCAGGCATCATCAAATCCCCTTAATTAAGCTCCTCTAACAGTTATAAATCATAGTGTAATATCATCCTAACATTATTCATCAAATAGGTTTACGACTCCTACAAAATGAAGGCAAAGTTAGAGAAAGAAAGTAACAAAATTAAGGTGGATCTATCATTGCTCAAATTCATGATATCTCTTGTGAAACTCAAGTCGAGTAAGACCCAAGTTGTACTGAACTCATCAATCCAAGTACAACAAGATAACATACAAGTCTATCCATAATAAAAAGTTAAGTAATCATCTCCCTCATGACACACAAAGATCAAATCAAACCACTAAAAATCCAAACATTCACCAACAACAATCAAACTTATCAATCCATAATGACACATAAAGATCAAGTCAATCCACTCTAAAGTAAACACAATACAACACTAACAATCATGACTCTCAAGCATACTAAATCAAAGCATACTGATAACAATGGGCTGCCTCCCATAAAGCGCTAGGTTTAACGTCGTGAGCCCGATAAATGATTCCTCCTAGATTAAAATTCCAATTAAGTAATCCTCGATCAATCGCCCAATCTTTTTCAGATCCAGGGATTCCTACAAAATCCTCAAATTTGAATTTTTCTTTCAGCTCTTCCTTTTTAGATTGATTTATATCATTTTTCCTCATATTTCTTGCTAGATCCAATATTCTTCTATTGATTTTCTGAATTTTCATATTAATATCATCTCTGAAATTTATAAGAAATGGATTGTTATAAGATATTTCAACATCTCCCAAATTTTACATCGGATTCTCTCTACATTGTTCAGATTCAGGATCAAAATCTTCTGTGTTACTCTTCTGTTCAAAGTTATCTTCCAATTCTTCACCTTGATAATTATTAGATGATGAAGGTGGTCTTCTTATATCTATCATAGTTGAGGAAATAGGGTTTTCTAATTCCTTTGGAATTTCTTCCAATGGTCTTTCAATATCTTTATCCTCTTTTCTTAACTCAAAGTTAATTTGACATATATCCTCAAATTCTCTTCCAAGTCTTAGTTCAATATCCTTATCTTGCTCATCATTCAATTTAGATTTTTCATGTGATTTAGTTGAATCTAAAGATATAAAGACTTGTGGTGTAGATGAATTCCCTAAATAGGTAGGCTTTAAAATTATATGGGGTACATCCATCTTAAACTCATGAGATTTTTCAATAGATGGAATTAAAAGTTCACTATTTTTGGTAGCTTCCATCATTTCACACCTCTCATGAACATACATATAGTCTTCTTTAGATAACATTTTTAATTCATCATGAAAATCCATTCTGATCTCATCTTTTAACTTACTTTCAAAACTTTTTTGGAAATAATCTTTACTTAGATAATCAATTTCACCCATCCAAAAACAATCATCATATTTTCTCTCAGCTGGATCATTATTGTTTTCTTTAGGTTTGATCTCAATGTTGCCAGGAAGTATTCCTTGGGGCCTATTGCTAGGTGAATTAGCAATTTGCCCATGTTGATTCTTGTGTGGCTTATTTTTAGGTTAAGTGTTGTATTTTGAAAAGGGTCGCCTACAGAAGTTTTCGGCGAATTTTAAATTTTAAATTTAATTTAAATATATATATATAGTTTTAGAAAGAATCATTTGATTTTTGAAAATAACTTTAAGTTTAAAAATTTTAAGATATGAAATTAAACTGATCTCACATCCCAAATAGTTTACATAAACGAGCACCGCATCACAAGCTGTGTATCTATCCCGAAGAATAGATGCACTACTTGACGATGGGGCTCGGTTAAATAAACTAGAAGATTTGTGACATCCGTTTGGTCTGCGAACCAACTTTATAAGCTGACAAGTTCCCCTGCTTAATATAAAGGAATTAAGCAGGGTTTATATTCCCCGGGTTCTTAAAGTTCCCTATAAGGGCAAGCCCCTATAGTTAATTACATCTTAAATGACGGGAATCATTTAAGAAAACTCTCGATAATGATCAGTGGTTTTGCTCTCAAGAATTTCAAAGTTTAAGGTTTCAAAGGATTGAGTTTTGGAAGATCCAATAGGTAATGGCTCAAATTTGGAACAGTTCATTTTAGGAATCAAAGGAAGAAAAGTAGGAGAAGTTGAGGATCCAAGAAGAATCTTGGCAACTTCCCAAACTATCCTATTGTTTGGCTTTAATTTGGGAATTTATTTAATGTTGTAATCCTGCCAATTTTAATTAATTAGGACTTATATTTTTATGACATAATCATACAAATAGCCTCGAAGATGTGAGGGTTTATGTCATACCGAACGACTACCTCGGAGTCCTAAGACCGGTTAGGGCTTAATTTACATGACATGATCATGCAAATGCCTAAAAAAAAGTTGAGGATTTATGTTGCACTAGGCAGACTACCTCGAAATCCTATGGCTTGGTTATTTAATTCTAAGAAAGGTTTTGCTGAAGTAGACCCGAGTTTTGCTGATGACGATGGCCGTGCTGCCCACCATGCTCCAAGCTCCTTGTTGTTGCAGAGGTTTAGTTGTAGAAGGTGAAAATCAGGAGATGAGAGAAGTGTTTTGGTTTAGAAAAGTTTTAAAGTCCAAATGTCTTTAGTATTTTATTAGGGGAATCTTAAAGTTGATTATAACAACACCGGTTAAGATCCCACGGTTCCATCATTCCGGCACAGTTATTTTTATCGGATTCACTTAGTCCAGATGAATTTGCTAAACTCAACTGAATGAGTTCCACACTTTCATTTAGACCGTGGGAAATCTCGTTAGCAACACGTAGGTTACATCATCCGAGGTATTCCCGATCATCCAACAAGACGTTTTAATTTAGTTATAATTGCAGTTTTGTTGTTATGTTTGTGATTAAATTTTGAGTTGTTTTATCTTTCGAAATGTTGTGGAGGTGGATTTTTATCTTCTTGTGACTTTTAATTTAGTTTTGGGTTTCATTTTTGTGTCTATCCTAGGTTTTAGTTTTCATGCAACAATCTTGTTTAACATGCAAGAAAAAGTACAGTGCAGTGCATGTAAGTAAATTGCAATAAAGTAAATTGCAATAAAATAAAAGCGTACCTGGAGGGTCTTCCCGTCATCCCAAGCTGCACTTAAAACACATGTTAAGGCATTTAAATATTTCAACAAGTACCTAGGTAAAGCAAAGGGAAGGTTCTGGTTGTCTACCAAGATCATAATCCTATAACTAGTCATTTCCTATGACGTCTAGGTTCTTGTGTTTTGTTTATGGATGATTTTCTTTACCAAAGAACAATTAAGTTCAATTGTTCTTCTAAAACATCTCATCATATTGAGAAATTGCTTAGGACGAGTCCTAAACATCTTTTCAATACTTCTGAGATTATTTCGAGTATAAGTAAATTTAGTTGCACGGGTGAATTAATCATCCAGGAGTTTAGTTAAGTTTTGTCCCTTGCTCAGTGAACTTAGGCATTTGATTACCTGATGAATGAAGTGACATCTCACTTAATACTCCATTTAAGAGTTATAATAATTAAAGCCTTTAGGGGCAAGTTGGTTTGTTGAGAATTTTAATCATTCTTAATTTGAAGTTTGAGTTAATGGTTTAAAGTGATTTAGTTTAATTATGAGGATTTAATTAATAATTTTTAGTTTGGAATAGTGTTCAAATTATTTTTGGTTTAAATCTTTATACTTTAAGTGATCTTAATATTTTAAATTAATCTTTGGTGTTTCAAATTCACTTAGATTATTCATATATATCAATGATTTGGTTTAGGTTAATTATGATATTTTAGGTTAATCTTGATTAGTTTGATTTTTTATATTCTTAATTATAAATTGTCTTAATATTTCAAATTTTGTTTTACTTTTATTATTTAGTGATGTTAATTTAATATAATTTAAATTTAATTTAATTGAATTTAACTTAATTTAATTTAATTTAATTTCAATATTTTAAATTTAATTTAATTTAATTGTTAAACCACTTAATATTTTGAGCTTTCCTTTAATTTAAGGATTATTATTTTTAATTTTTAATTTACTTAGTTTGGATTATCATTTTAATCTTAATTAAGAGTTAAATATTATTGAAGTGATTTATTTAGGGATTTTTTATTAAAGAATTAATATCCTCTCAAGTTATATCCCTATTTTTAATAATTCAAATTTTCATTAATCTTCCAAAATGTAAATTGTTTAAATAATTAAAGTTTCATTTTTTTGGTTTATTAAAAGTGATTAATGGGTTCCTACCCTTTTAATTTCCCAAAGTTTCAATCATCCAAGAAATATAGAATCAAATATTTTACCCTCCATTTTAATTAAATCTAAAATTTTAATAAAGGGGTTTAAATTCTTTAATTACCTTTATGCCCTTTTAGGCTTATTTATTTCATAACTCACTAAATTGAGTTCAAATGAACTTGAAATTTTTAGGTCACTTCACTCACGTGTCAATTAATACATTAGAGTAGAAAATGTGATTTTTCTGAATTTAATTTATTTATATAATTATTTTTAGTGAAAAATAAGGGATTTCAAGGAAAATTCAACAACATGACCAAAGTAAGGTTTCTATCCTTAAGAAAATTATGAGATGTTCCTAATGACTAGAGGACCACTTGGACCAATTTTAGTAATTTTTTGAATTACATTTTATTTATTATAATTATTTTGAGTTTTAGAGTGTTAATTAATTATAAAATAAAATAAAGGTTGAAAATTAAGTTTTATATTTTTCTTAAATCTCTCTGACCTCAAGGAGTTCAAAGAGAAAAATTTTACAATTTTTTATTTTTCTTTGATTTATTGGAATTATTTTAGTGAAAAGGTTGGAAAATACATTTTTTAATATTAAAAATTGTTTTAAGCATTTAAAATTCAATATCTTTACTTTGAGACTTTGAAAAAATATTTGGTTTGTTTCTAAGTGATTAAGTGTCAAAATGTGACATTTTTATGATTTTTATTATTTTTTTAATTTTTATTATTTTTTAATTATTTAAATATCAAAAATATCATTAAAAATGAAAAATTTTAGTAAATTCCAATTTTGATATTTATAGACTCCTCTGATATCAGAGAGCCTACAAAACCAATTTGGTGAATTTTTTAAATGTATTTTTGGAGTAATGAATTTTTAAAGTTTAATTTTGATCATGTGGTTTAATTAATTCATTTAGTGGGGATAATCATTTCCAATTGACTTCAAATTTTTATGCAAGGTTCTCTGTATCCTAAAGATCAATAGAGAATTAATTTCAAGTTATTTTAATGTGTGGTTAACCCTAATTAATTAAAATTCAAGTTTAGGTATTTAGGCTAATTAGGGTTACTCTTAATGAATTAAGCCTAACCATAATTATCCTAGGGTCCTCTAGTCCTAAGAAACTTCCCCAAATTTTTCTAGAATTTATTGAGCAATATGCTAATTATTGGAATTAAAATTCCAAAAAATAGTGACATAAACTTGAAAAATACATAACTCTTCATAAAGATGGCCTCTGACCTTGAAAAATTCAGGGAATATTCCCAAGATTAGTGGCTTCAAAAGCCCTATGGTCTCATGCCATGGTGAATTGTGTATGCAAATGGAGAATCAAAATACTGAAATGAGTAAATATTTAATTAAAAATAAAATACTCATCAAAATAACTTGATTTCTTTTCCACATTATTCTCCTCTTTCACTAAGCAAGAGAGTATTATTAGTTTATTTTTATGATTTTTCTACACAAAGATATGGATTTTCTAAGTTCTGGGTATTTAAATAAATAGAAAAAATCCTATTTATCTACTTATCCGACTCAGCGCCGCGTCAACCTACGGCGGATCGAAAGACCATGCGGCGCGCTCCCATTTGATGCCGCCATCTGAGTAAGCCGCCACGCGTCCCGCTCTCTCTCTCCTTCCTTTGATCCGACGCAATCTGATCAGTTCAACCGATACATACGCGATCGGACGGCGCCTGGTCATCGTCTACGACTGGTGTGCACACGTGACCGTCCACACTAGAACTCTCTCATTTCTTAACGGATTTTTGTGTTCTTATGCTCTATGGATTCGTCTTGAGGAGAAGAACACATCCATATGGTTTACATGCCATGAAATTAACTGAAATGAAATGGAGAATTGCTGGAAGCTCGGGAGGAAGGAATGATCCATACCTTTGCTCTAAGAAGTGTAGCTTCAATCAGAGAGTTGTGCCAACTTCGATTGCACCCAAGGAAGCTCCAGATGAAATCTCTGGCTGCGGGAATTGTCTAGGTATGAAAGTGTCCACAACCGATTTCAAAGCTTGGAGGCTAGAGCAACTGGGTGGCCTGGAGAGGGGGCTTTCACTGGGGAACTCCTTCTCTTGGTCCTGTGCAGGTGTGGGTGAGTTTAATTTGGATTTGGTGGAGGTTTGGGAGATGTCCTGGTTTTGGGATTGAATTTGAACTCAGAAATTGAGCTCAGCTGGGGGAAATTGGGGCTGGAATACAATGGGGATCAAGTGCTCTATGTGTGGAGAGTGGTCTGGAGCAATTTTGACAGAGTTTCAGTAGGATTTTTGTTCAGCTCCTCATTTGGCTGAGAGGTGGTGTAGTTTAAATAGAGGTGGCTGGAAGGCTTCCCAGGGGGGTTTAATGGCTTGGATCAACTGCTCTGGTGAAGAGAAGAACAGCCATGGTGGCCATTAGGCATGGGACAAGTCAGCAAGGAAGAATTCAAAAATTGGCTCATATGGGTGCTCTCGACCTGGTGGTTTCCGGAGGCTGTGGTGGCTGGCCGGCCAGGGTCAGTTCACCCTCAAGGTTAGGGAGGTCAGGGCTGGGGTTTAGTGCAGTCAATTGGCCATGGACATGTGTAAAGGAGTTGAATTGAAATGGAATGGGGGGAAGGCCAAATGGGTCAACCCATGGTTTTGGGCTAGGTTCACCACCCAAGGCCTGGTTTTGGGCTGAAAATAATCACTTGGGTCAGCCAAGAGAAAATGGTGTGGTCTCCATCCATGGTGAGGTGGTTAAACTTTGTTTAGTGTGTAGCATGAATGGGGTTAAAAGTGCTTGAGGAAGGCTTAAGAAAGGGGCCCCTCCTCTTGGCATTAATGGGTTGGTGAGGTGGAAAGGGGCTCCCAAGGCTTGTATATGGCTTATGCATGGCTCCATGGCTCCATATGGCTTAGGGATGGCTTGACTTGGTTTCATGAAAGTGGGTTTTAAGGATTTAGGATATTTAGGAGTAATTTGGCACATGGCTTAGTTTAGAAAAGTTTAATGATTAATTTGAGACTTAGGGAGTGATTTAAATCAAAGTGGGTGATGAGGAGAAATTTCATGTGGGCTTTAGGATAGATTTTGGGCTTTTGGATTTATTTTAGATGGGCCTTTAGAAAGGTTTAAGGAGGTGGGATTTTAGGTTTGAAAACAAATTGGTAAATGTAAGTTTTGTAAAATATTGGGGCAAACAAATTTTGGGTTTAGTTTAAGGATGTATCATGAGTGATCTAGAATAGGTTTGAAATAATTTGGAGTTGAATTGGGTTTAATTTGGGATTTTTTGGTAAAGGGGCCAAAGTGGGTCAAATTGGGCTAACTTGGGCTAAGGTTGGGCTAGTGTTGGATTTGATGTAAAATTAATGTTGAAAATTTTTTAAAGGGGTGCTACAAAGAGTTTTCAACTTTGGTTGGGCTTTGATTTTGGGATTTGGGCCCATTTGGGTTAGGTTTGGGTTTAGGCCAAAAATGGGGATTTTCACTTTGGGTTAGGTTTGGGTGGAGTTTAGGTTCAATTTTGGGGAAAATCTTGTTAGTGTTTTGTTTTTGGGGATATTAGGAAGGTTTAGGAAAAGATTTGGGGTTAATTGGAGTTGAATTGGGTTGGTTTGGGCTAAGTTTAGGTCATGGGCCAAAATTGGGCTTTAAGCTTCAAATTGGAATTGTATCCAAATGTTAATCAAATTGGGCTTGGATTTGGTCTAGATTGATATTTGGGATATTGACTTGAAGTTTAGAATTGAATTGGATCAAAATTGAGGTCGATTTGGTTGATTTGGTTTGACATTGGGTCCATTTGGGTTAAAAATGGGTCAAATTAGGGGTTTTGGTAAAAGTGGGTTAAATTGACAAAATTGGCCTATGGTGTAGTTGAACAAAATAAAATTGGGAATATTTGTGATTTTTTGGAATTTTCTAGAAATTTTTGGAATTTATGGAATTTTTGGTTAAGAAGGGCACTTTGGGTATTTGGAGGGTATTGGGGGGTATTTTTGGAGATTTTGGTATATTTGGCTAAGGATGATCAATTTGAGTGGAGAGAAATGTTTAGGGCTGGTTTTGAGGAATTTTGGGTAATTTAGGCAATTTTGCAAATTTTGGGTGGTTTCAAGGACATTTGGTAGGTTTGGTGGGTGTAAGGCCGCGGAGGTCAAAAATTGAAATTTTGGAAAAATGAAGATTGATCAAGTTTAAGTAGAATGAAATCACTTTGGTTGAGTCATGAATCCATATCAAGCCCATAAGAGCCATGAGAGGACTGTTGACCTCATTTTTGATGAGGTCTTCTCTTCCCTCTTTAGTGTTTAGGATCTAGCCTTAGGCTTTTCCTTTGACTATCTTAGAGAACTAGAATTGGGACCCATCCCTTAGAAATTTAAACCACTTCTTGCCTCCCCACAAACCCCACAAGCTTGATTAAAGACCCCTAATCACCTAGAGGGTTGAAATCAAATGTGAAGGTTTAAAGGATGAGTTCTCTATAGGACTCTTTGGCACTTAGGACCACCACAGGTGGCTCAGTGCAGTGAGGGTTGACTTACACACTCACTACACTCATACTCTACACGCTCACACACACAATCCAAATCCTAAAACCACACCCATACCCAACTTGACTCCTTGACTCATGTAGGTAATTCATATGGATGGACCTTAACCCCTAAGCCCACGGTTAAGAGGGTTAGGAACAACATAGTGAATGCCTCAAATGAGTCCTCTCATGGCTCATATAGGCTTAATATGGCTTCATGGCTCAATCAAAATGATTACATTTCACCCATATTTGATCAATCTTCATTCTTCCAAAATTTCAATTTTTGGCCCCGGGGACCCTACACCTATCAAACCTACCAAAAGCCCTTAAAATTGCCCAAATCCTCCAAAATTTCGAAATCACCCAAAATTAATCTTGAACATTTCCTCACCAATCAAATTGATCATCCATAGCCAAAAATACCAAAAATTCCAAAAGTATCCCCCAATACCCTCCAAATTACCAAAATGCCCCTCTTGACCCAAAAATAAAAAAATTCAGAAAATTCCCAGAAAATTCCAGAAAATCTCAAATATTTCCAATTTCATTTTGTCCAACTACACCATGGGCCAATTTTGTCAATTTACCCCACTTTTACCAAAACCCCCAATTTAGCCCATTCTTAACCCAAGTGAACCCAATGTCATACCAAATCTACCCAATTGACCCCAATTCTGGTCTAATTCAATTCTAAACTTCAAATTAATATCCACAATATCAATCTAGACCAAATCCAAGTCCAATTTGATTAACATTTGAATCCAATTTCACTTTTGACCTAAAAGCCCAATTTTGACCTAAACCCAAACCTAACCCAAATAAGCCCAAGTCCCAAAACCAAAACCCAACCAAAGTTGAAACCTCTTTGAAACACTCCCATAAACATTTCCCAACATAAATTTTACATCAATTTCAACCCTAGCCCAACATTGGCCCAAATTAGCCCAATTTGACCTACATTGGCCCATTTACCAAATGAACCTAAATTCAACCCAATTCAATTTCAAACTACCTCAAATTTGCTTCAAATCATTCAAGACACATCCTTAAACTAAACTCAACATTTATTTGGCATGGCCCTTTGCAAAATTTTTCATCTAAAAGCCTATTGCTAAACATAAAGGCCCACTCCCTTAAACCTTCCTAAAAGCCCACTTCTACCAAATTCATAAGCCCAAACCCATCCTAAAGCCCACATTACAATCACATCTCATCCTCACTTAATTGATATCATTCCCTAAGTGCTAAACCCATCATGAAAATCAAACCAAAATGGTATTATGCCAAATCCCATCAAATAACCCCAAAATTTCCAAAAATTCCTAAAGCCCTTTTCCATGAAAGTTGACCAAACTCTTGCCAAGCCATATGTGAGCCAAAGACAAGCCATGTACAAGCCATATGAAGCCATGGAATGTTTGACATGTGACCATACCCAAAGTAGCAAAAGGAGGGCCCCTTTCTTAAACCTTCATTAAGCTTTTTAACCCCTTCCATGTTACACACTAAACCAAGATTAGCCACATCACTTTAGATGGGGACTTCACCACCCCTTTCTAGCTGATGCAAATGATCCTCCCTCAGCCCAAATCAGCCATGGGGAGGTGAACCTAACCCAAAACCATGGCTTGGACCAAATCAAGCCAAAATGGCCTCTCCCCATGCCATTTTAATCCAAGCTCTTTACACATGGCATTGGCCAATTGCTTGCGCAAACCTCTAGCCCTGACTCACCTGAACCTAAGGGTGACCCATGCCTGCCGGCCAGCCGCCTGGATCACCGGAAAACACCATGGCTGAGACCTTGGGAGGAGCCAAATTTTGGAATTCCACCTTGCTGAGCTGCCTCACTCCAAATGGCCATTGCAGCTGTTCTTCTCCTCACCAGAGCAGGTCGATCCCAACCCTTAAACCCCAGCAGGAGGCCCTCGAAGCCTCTCCTATTTAAACACCCCCTCCTCTCGGCCAAGAGAGGTGTCGAACCAAACCTTACTAAAACCCCGCCAAAATCATCCCGGACCACTCTCTACACATAGAGAACTTGATCCCCACCGAAATCCCCCTGCCATTTCCTCTCGCGAGCTCGATTTCGTAGTTGAAATCCAAGCCCAAAACCAGGACACTTCACCACGGTGAGTCAATCCTCAAATTGATTGACTCTACACCTTCACCGGACCAAGAGAAGAAGTTTCCCAGCAAAAGCCCCCTCACCGGGCCGGCCATTGCTTCTAGCCTCCAAGCTTTGTGATCGAGCTGTGGTCACTTTTATACCTAGGCGATTCACCGGACAAGGGACTTCATCCGGAGCTTGCTTGGACCCAATCGAACGTGACACAACTCTCGGATCGAAGCTTCACTTCTCCGAGCAAAGGTATGGACTCACTCTTCCTCCCGAGCTTCCGGAGATTCTCCATTTAGTTTGAGTCGATTTCGATGCATGTTTACCAGTATGGATGTGTTCGTCTCTTCAAGACGAATCCATAGAGCATAAGAACACAAAAATCCTTTGAGAATCGAGTGAGAAATTAGGGTTAGAAGGTCGACGGTCATGGGTTCACACCAGTCGCAGACGATGACTGGGAGCCGTGGGATCGCGCGTGTATCGAGCGGACGGTCGGGATCGAGCCGGACAATGCGATGGTACATGAACCGTGGACCCCTGGAGTGCTGAGTCGGATGGCGGCGTCGAACCAGAAAGAGCCGCGTGGCTGTTCGGAGATGCTAAGGTTGACGCGGCGCCGATTCGGATAAATAGAAAAATAGGGATTTTTCTTATTTATTTAATTACCAGAATTTAGAAAATCCATAACTTTGTGTAGAAAAATCCTAAAAATAAAATAAAAATACCCTCTTGCTCAGTGAACAGAGGAGAATAATGTGGAAAAGAAATCAAATAATTTCATTGAGTATTTTATTTTTAATGATTTATTTACTCCTTGCATTGTTTTAATTCTCCATTTTCATAAGCAATTCACCATGGCATGAGACCATAGGGCTTTTGAAGCCTCGAACTTGGAAACATTCCCCGAATTTTCCAAGGTCGAGACCATCCTATGAGAAGTTATTGATTTTCCAAGTTCATGTTACTGTTTTGAGTATTTTAATTCCAGTAATTAGTATGTTGAGAAATAAATTCTAAGAAAATTTGGTGATGTTTCTTATGACTAGAGGAACCTAGGAAAAATAAGTTTTGAGATAATTCACTTGGAACAACCCTAATTGGCCTAAATACCCAAAATTGAACTTTAATTAATTAGGGTTAACCACAAATTAAATTAACTTAAAAACAATTCTCCACTGTCCTCTAGGGATAGGAGAACACCACATAAAAATTTGAAAACAATTGGACTTGATTAACCCCACCAAATGGGTTGATTAAGCCTCTTAAGCAAAAATGAATAAAATTAAACTTTAAAAATTCATAACTCACAAAATACCTTTCAAAAATTCACAAAAATGGTTTTGAAGCTTCTCTGATATCAGAGGAACTTAGGAAAATTAAAATTATAATTTTCTAAAAAGTTGATTGTTATCATTATTTTAATATTTTTAATAATTAAAAAATAATAAAAATCATAAAAATATTAAAAATCACCAAAATGTCACATTTTGAATTCTAATCATTTAGGAACAAACCAAATATTTTTCTTAAGTCCCTAGGGTAAGATATTGAACTTTAAAGGCTTAATGTAATTTTTAATATTAATAAATATATTTTCTAACCTTTTCACTAAAATAATTCTAATAAATCACACGAAAATCAAAAAAATATAAAATTTGTTTCTATGGACTCCTTGAGGTCAGAGAGATTTAAGAAAAATATAAAATCCATTTTCCAATTTTAATTTTATTTTAAAATTAATTAATACTCCAAAATTCAAAATAATTCTAATAAATAAAATATAATTCAAAAAATCACTAAAATTGGTCCAAATGGTCCTCTGGTCATTAGGAATATCCCATAATTTTCTTAAGGACAGAAACATTTCCTTGGTCATGTTATTGAATTTTCCTTGAAAACCCCTATTTTCCATTAAAAATAATTACATAAATAAATTAAATACAGAAAAATCATATTTTCTCCTCTAATGTCTTAATTGACATGTGAGTGAGGTTACATAAAAATTTCAAGTTCATTTGAGCTTAATTTAGTGAGTTATAGAATTATTAAGCTTGAATGGCAAAATGGTAATTAAAATTTTCAACCTTTAATTAAAATTTTAGGATTAATAAAAAAGGGAGGGTAAAATATTTGATTTTAAACTGATTTTGGATGATTGAAACTTAAATGATTAAGGGTAGAAACCTATTAACCATTTCAAATATAATTAAAATTAAACTTTAATTAATTAATTAATTGAAATTTTGGGAGAATAATAGAAATTGGAATTATTAAAGTAGGGATATTATTTAAGAGGATATTTATTCTTTAATTTAAAAATCCCTAAATAAATCACTTCAATAATACTTAAGTCTTAATTAAAAAAAAATAAAAGAATAATCTCAACTAAATTAAAATTGAAATTAAATTAAAATCAAATTAAATTAAATTAAAAGAAAAATGACTTGAGATCAAATTAAGTTAAATGAAACTAAATTGAAATTAAATTAAATTGAAATTAAATTAAATTAAAATTAAATTAAATTAAATTAAATTAAATCAAAATTAAATTAAATTGAATTAAATTAAATTAAAATCATTTAATAATAAACCTAAATGAAATCATTAAGAATTAAATTTAAAATAACTTGAACACTATTCCAAACTTAAACTAATTTCCTATAATTAAGTCAAAATTAAAATTAAATCATATAGTTTAAATCATTAAAATACTTAATAAGTTAATTTACCCTTTTAAAGCTCTTGTTATTATAACTCTTAAATGAGGTATCAAGTGAAGTGTTATCTCACTTATAGGATATTCAAATGTCCTAGTTCACTGAGCAAAAGAACAAAACTTAAACTCCCGGATGATTAATTCACTCGTATAATTAAATTCTCTTGGACTTAAAACAATCCTAGAGGTATTGAAAAGATTTTTAAAACTCGTCTTAAGCACTTCCTCAATATGATAGGATGTTTATAAGAACAATTGAATTTAATTATTCTTTGATGAAGAAAATCGTCTTTAAACCAAAACACAAGAACCTAGATGTCATAGGAAATGACTAGCTATAGGATTAGGTCTTTGGTAGACAACCAAAACCTTTCCCTTAGCTTTACCTAGGTACTTGTTGAAATATTTAAATGCCTTAACATGTGTTTTAAGTGTAGCTTGGGATGACGGGAAGACCCTCCAGGTACGCTTTTATTTTATTGCAATTTACTTTATTGCAATTTACTATACTTTTCTTGCATGATAAACAACTGTTGCATGAAAACCAAAACCTTTAGGCTAGTCCCTGAACTGAAACCAAAATTAAATTAAAAGTCATTACAAGATAAAAATTACCGCCACAAAATTTCAAAATATAAAACAACTCAAAATTTAATCACAAACAGAACAACAAAACTATAATTGCAACTAAATTAAAACGTCTCGTTGAATGATCGGAATACCTCGGATGATGTAACCCACGTGTTGCTAACGGGATTTCCCACGGTCTAAATGAAAGTATGGAACTCATTCGATTGAGTTTAGCAAATTCAATCGGACTAAGTGAATTCGATGAAAATAACGGTGCCGGGATGACGGAACCGTGGGATCTTAATCGGTTCGTTTAAACAACTTTAAGATTTGTTTTAATTAAAATATTAAAAACACTTGGATTTTAAGATTTTCTCTAAACCAAAAACACTTCTCTCATCTCCCGATTTATGACTTCTAAAACTAAACCTCCGCAACAACAAGGAGCTCGGAGCATGGTGGGCGGCTCGGCCATCGTCATCAAGAAAACTCGGATCTACTTCAACAAAACTTTCTTAGAATTAAATAACCAAGCCATAGGACTTCGAGGTGGTTTGCCTAGTGTAACATAAATCCTCAACTCTTCGTTAGGCATTTGCATAATCATGTTATGTAAATTAAGCCCTAACCGGTCTTAAGACTCCGAGGTAGTCATTCGGTACGACATAAACCTTCACATCTTCGAGGCTATTTGCATGACTGTGTCATACAAATATAGGTCCTAATTAATTAAAATTGGCAAGATTGAAATATCAGACAATATTAGGATCTTCTCAAATTAAAGCCAAACAAATAGGATAGTTGGGAAGTCACCGAGACTTGTCTCGAATCCGTGACATCCCCTACTTTTCGTTCCTTTGGACTCTTAAAATAAACTGTTCCAAATTTGATCCATTCCCTATTGAAACTTCCAAAAATCGAATCCTTTGAAAACCTTAAACTTTGAAATTCTTGAGAGCAAAACCACTGATCATTATCGAAAGTTTTCTTAAATGATTCTCGTCATTTAAGATGTAATTAACTATAGGGGCTCGCTCTTATAGGGAACTTTAAGAACCTGGTAATATAAACCCTATTTAATTCTTTTATATTAAGCAGGGGAACTTGTCGGCTTATATAATTGGTTCGCAGACCAAACGGATGTCACAGATCTCCTAGTTTATTTAATCGAGTCCCATGTCGGCATATTTTTAGGTTATGTGTTTTATTTTGAAAAGGGGGTCGCCTACAGAAATTGTCGGCGAATTTTTTATATTTAAATTTAATTTAAATATATAGTTTAAAAGATAACATTTGATTTTGAAAGTAATTTTAATTTTAAAAGTTTTAAGATATGAAATCAAACCGATCTCACATCCCAAATAGTTTATATAAACGAGCACCGCACCACAAACTGTGTATCTATCCCGAAGAATAGACACACTGTTTGGTGATGGGGCTCGATTAAATAAACTAGGAGATTTGTGACATCTATTTGGTCTGCGAACCAATTTTATAAGCCGACAAGTTCCCCTGCTTAATATAAAGGAATTAAGTAGGGTTTATATTACCTTGGTTCTTAAAGTTCCCTATAGAGGCAAGCCCCTATAGTTAATTACATCCCAAGTGACGGGAATCACTTAAGAAAACTCTCGATAATGATCTGTGGTTTTGCTCTCAAGAATTTCAAAGTTTAAGGTTTTCAAACAATTGAATTTTGGAAATTTTAATAGGGAATAGCTCAAATTTGGAGCAGTTTATTTTAGGAGTCCAAAGGAAGAGGACTAGGGGAAGTTGAGGATCCAAGAGGAATCTTGGCAACTTCCCGACTATCCTATTGTTGGGCTTTGAATTTTGAAAATGAATTTATTTAAGTTTCAATCCTGCCAATTAATTATAGGAATTACATTTACATAATCACCTGGTTATGCAAATAACCTGAAAGATAAGAGGATTTACACCGTATCGGAGGGCGACCTCGGAATCCTAAGCGAGTTTGCCTAAAGTGCAAAGGTATGATTTATATTCAGAATTTTTCTTTCCACCCTGTATTATTTCTATTATTGAAAAATTTAAGTTTGGGGGGAGAAAAGTATTAACCCCATTAGAGTGTTCTCTAATTAAAAATATTTTCAAAATTTATAACATGATTTTTGTGATAAAATTTAATTAAGTTAACTATATTTAGATTTTATCGAAATATGATAGAAGATTCAAGGAAATATTTTTAGTAATGAAAATCAATTTTGTAGGTTAAGATATTTGGTATAAGAGGATAAGACTATAGTTAACTATTTAAAGTTAAAGAAAATTATATTTGAAATATAAGAATGTTGAAGATTTAGTTGAGAAAGAAAAGATTGGGGGGATTAATATTGGAAAAACTATAAATTACATATAAGGTAAAGAATGCTTTAAAGTTTCAAATTTAGGAAAAGAAGAGAAGTTAAAAATTATTAATAGGTTATCTAGGTATAGTAATACTCACTTGAAAAAGAGAAAAAGAAAAAGAAAGGATTAAAAAATAATCATTGAAAAGAAAATAAAAAAATATATTGGATTGAAAATCAATCCAAATGAAATGAAAAAAAAAAGAAAAGTAAGTGAGGAGAAGCTTGAGGAGATGCCTTATTAAAATTGGCTTCACTTGGATTAACTTTGAAGGAAAACTAAATACATTTACGAACTTATATTTATGGACTAGTTTCTTTACTAGTGGTGTCCTCATGAATTTCCTATCATCTAAATATTCTAAGTGAATTGATATTGCAACATATAGTCATTCTTGAAAGGAATAAAGACTAAAACTCTTAGACTTGATAACTAGGCAGTAGCACGCCTACTGAGTTAATTTAATTACTTGAAAATCTTTCTAAGAATTCTTACTATGATATTTATTTAAATCAAAATTATAGTCTTTATGAATTAAAACTTTATGACAATGAATCATAACTTTTATGTAGTATAAAGATTACTTGAGGACAAGTAATGTAGTTAAGTTTGAGATTTTTGACTCCCTTTGAAAATATTGTAAGTTTTTCATGCTTATTTTATATTGATTTTGATGATATTGCACTTTAAAGAGAGGTATTTTTGATGATTTGTTGCAGATATGTTGATTCATGGACAATGGAGCAGAAAAAATGCAAAAAGAAGAGAATTTGGAGCAAAAATGGCCAAAAAAGAAGAAAATTTGATTTGAGGAGGCGGCAGCGAGCTCGACGAGGCGCCGACGACGTGTTTTTCAGTGTTTAGAAAATATTATAAGGAAGGCCGCCGATGGCGAGATCGAGGCCGTCGACGAGCGGAGGCCTTATGCAAGAGTATCTAAGGCTAAGTATTCTAGAAGACCGGCGATGGCTAATCGAACCGCCGATGGCGGGAAAGTCGATTCTCTTACAAGGTGTATTAAATGTGGATGATTTTGAAGGGATGCTTGGAAAACTCTTGGAAACTCTTCAACAATTTTAAAAGAAATCATTTGGGTCAGCAGCGTCCATTTGGGTTTACTAACGTCCATTTGTGTCCACCACGTGTCATCTAGATCCACTAGAGAGTCGAGTGTGTGGTCACAGTGAGTCCCGAAAAGGTAAAAAGGGTGTTAGTTAGTGAGTTCGGATAGTGATATTTGTGAGGATTCTTCGAGAGATTGTATGAGTGGAAGCAAAATGAAATTTCTTCCTCATTGCCATTTCTAAGGAGAATTACGCGTGCGAAAAGAAGAGGAAGAGATTCGAGAGGAGCTTAAAAGTTCTAACTGGGGAGGAATTTAAGATAAATTGTATTTACTTATTTTAGTTTGTAGAACTTTGCTTTTATATATGAAATCCAAGTTTTATCGTATTCTCTCCATGAAATCGGAGTAGTTTTTTTTTGTCTTTCTCCTTGTTTTGATATTTTTGTGAAATGGTGATATGAATTAGTGTGCAAAGAAAATTATAAAATAAGTTTTGTTAATCTTTCATTAAAATCATAATTTACTTTATTGGCCAATTGATTAGATAAAATATGTTGAGTTTACAACTAGAAGTGAAGATTACATCGAGAGATTCGGGGGTCAAAGTCCTTAGAAGTAGGGTCCGGATAAATAGGGAAATAATATTCATCGGGTGTAGAATTTGAGATTTTTAGAGTGGCAGACTAAAATTCTCAATTCGGTCCTATCGTTCGTCTTCGAAGTGTAGATGTTAGCCCTCGGGCGAAGGGAATGTGGGACCTCAGTGACGACCTGTATCCTCCCGGCCTAGCCGCGAGATTTAGTAACCAAGCATAGGATTGGTCAATGTTCTTTATGCACAAATGGTAAGAATAAGTAGCCGCAACACATTTTAAACTAATTCTAATTATGCATTCACATAAATTTCTTAAGAAAGGAGAAAGATTCTTGCTTATATATTTGAACTTCACTCTATTAGTAGAATTAGTTATCTGTGAGAGTAGAAGTAGTTTTTTTTTAAGTCTTATGTGTTTCGTTTAATATTAGTAGCGGATAGGTAATTGTTCTAGTGGATTAAGATTGGTTTCTATAATCTGGTTAAACGCCTCTTAAAATATTCCTATGGGATCGATATACGAACTCGCAAACCTGTGTTACTTGAGCGATACGTATGCTTGCGTTGAATAGTAACTCTGCGATTATAAGATATATTATATACTTGTTACCAAAAATTAAAATTACTAAGTGCGCGGAGTGGTTCGAGAGGAAACCCACGATTGTTAGGAGTTTAACTTGTTTGATGTGTTATTTTTGTTTGATTGATACTTAATTAAGTCTTACCCTTTTTAAAATATCATAAAAAATATTAAAAAAATGAATCGAATCAAAGTTTGGAAAGAATTTGGACGAAATGAAAGTTTGGTAAAAATTAAACTAGCATCGGACATCACTACCATCGAAAGTTATTTGTGGACATCGGCTATTTGTTCAGAAAACGGTTTTTCATTCTTAAAATCGTATTTTGGCAGTTCCTAGGCAGCATTTCTTCAATTTAAACTCCAAAAAAATGTCCCTAAACACTAAAACCACCAGAGAAACAAGAAGATCCTAAATCTCTTCGTAATGGATTAGAACTCGATTAAAACTTCAAGATTTTAGGTTTTATTTAGTAGAAAGTTCAATTTGAAGCACAATGTCTATTCAACAAGAATATCTCAAGAGGATGATTAAGGAGTGAGGCTTGAATTGAGGTATGAAATCTCCTTCTACTCAATTGAAGAAATCATTGTTCAAGGGCATTGAGAAGTGTTAAGTTACACTACGCACGTGAAATCATTTTGTTGTGAAAGAATTTTTACGAACCTTCATGGAATCCTTAAGGATCAGTCTATGTGCAGGGTAGGTTTGTAACATTGACTCCCCAAAGATTAATGACTTATATATGATTGAGAATGTGTCGATCTGCCACTATTCGAATTTTACTCCATGAAAGAAATGCACACATGATATATATAAATATTTGACGGATGAAGGTGATGGTTGGGAGATAAGAGAGAAAACGGTATGTGAGATTTTTGACCACACTACTAAATCCTACTTCAGAAGCACTTACATTATTTTATATGTACAAAATTACATACCCAACTATGAAAATGAATTAAAGTAACTAGAAATTTGCTATATTGGTATTTATTGTATTCAAATGGTGATGCTATTGATGTTGGTTCTATAATTGTGAAATTTTTTTGGGAATTGATCGTACGTGGATCAAAATATAGGCTTGGACATCCTTCCACCATATTTCTCCTCACCAGTTAATCACAAGTGCCTTATGAAAATTTGGAGAGAGTACTTCTACCTTGGAACCACTATGAATGATGGAAGAACATAGTAACCGAGCGGTTGGAGATATGAATGGCATGAGTATCATTGAAGATCAACCATCTCAGAGTTCAACACCTACTATTCCCCCTTACTTTCTGATGCACTAAAATATAACCCTTGTTTTTGCTATATAATTTTAAACATTTTTGGTGATATTGCACTTTAAAGAAAGGTATTTTTCATGATTTTTTGCGGTATGATGATTTTAGGTGATTGGAGTGAAAGAAGCGAAAAGGAACGGGTGAGAAAAGGATAAAAAAGGAGGAAAAATAGCACTGACACCACCAGTACCCATTCCTAAGAGCTCTACAATTATTTGGACAATAGAGCGCCACCGTTGCCACATCGGGCGCCGCGGCACCAATGTCGGTGGACTTCGGAATTTAGCAGAAGAGTTTGACGACATTTTGAAGGGATGCCTATAGAAGCTGTTGGGATTTCATCTCTAACTTATAAGTAACCATTTTTGGACAAAAATTGGTACATTCCTGTGTGTTTAGAGAGTCTAGTGTGTTTTGAGTGTTAGGACTTAGGAGAGAAGAGTGTTTAGAAGTGAGAATTTGAAGGGAAATCTTCTCCCAGGAGTGAAGGAGAAGAAGTAAAGTGAGGGTGCTTCTTCCTTTCCATTCTAAAGAGGGGAATTGAGTGTTGCAAAGAAGAGAGAAGAGGATTTAAAGGAACTTTAAGGGATTACATTGGGGAAGAGAAAGAGATAAGTTGTATTTTCTTTTGTGGTTTGTATGACTTTTCTTTTATATATAAAATCCATGTTTTATTGTATCTTCTTCATGAATTCTGAGTAGTCCTCTTTGTCTTTCTTCTAGCATAGAGATGTGATGATGTGTTGATGTGGTTGAAGTGCTTTTAATGTATTGAAGAAATTGTGATGGTTTTTCATTTCGAACTTAATTTACTTTTCGATCTGGCCAATTGAATTGTTAATATATGTTGTTGAACGGTAACTCGAAAGGATTTAGTGTCCTACAATAATGATGAAGAATCCATTCAATTTTCATGGATGAATTTCGTAGTTCATGGGAATTGAGTGCAAATAAATAGGGAAATGTGTTTTGATGGACTTCAAATTGGAGGTTTCGGTGTGACGGGATGAGATCCCAATTTGGTCCTAAGAATAGTAACTAAACTCGAAGGTTAGCCTTCGGAGTGAAGGGTGAGTGGGAGCTCCGTAGTGAGCCGGTATCCTCCCGGCCTAACCTTAGATTTAGTGACTAAACTTAGGATATGTCAATGTTCTTTTCATGCTTGGAAGGGGTACTCTTTTGAGGGTAAAGAAATATTTATGCTCCTATTTGACACAATAAAATAAAATAATCATTCCATATCATTCACACATCATATACTCGTTGCAAGAGGAAAGATACTTTTCTTATATATCAAAACCTTTCAAATACATAGCTTAGTGTGTGTCTGTTAGTTAATTTTGTTTTAAAGATATTAGAAGTAATTGTAGTTTGCTTAATTGTTACTATTTTCTGCATCTTGTTAGTAGAAGTAAACATTAAACTTTAATTACAATTTGAGTATTGGATTTCAGTATTACATTATCTATTGTAAGAATTGTTGCTTCCATGTGGGATCAATAAGCAGGACACCATTAGATCCCTATATTACTTGATATGATACGTATACTTGTGTTGAATGTTTGGACTTTATAAAATCATTATAAATATACATAAATTTGAGTTCATAAGTTCTTGCAATATAAAGTCTGACCCCCATCAAAGCGGAGAGAGTTTTGAGTGTGAGGGAGTTAAGAGTGAGTGTGTCTTTTCATTTGTTTAGTCTATCTAGGATTTGTGTGTTCTCTTTTAAGGTGTGTAGGAAGAGAGGAAAAGTGAGAAATTTCTTCTTCTTTACTTATCTAAAGAGAGAATTGTGTGTTGTTGTGAAGAAAGAGAAGGAGACAAAGGAATTCCTTGAGATTTTCTTGAGGAAGAGTTTGAGATAAGTTATCTTTTCTTGACTCTGTTTGTATGACGTTACTTTTATATATATAATTCATATTTTGTCGTCCTTTCCTCATGAATCTTAAGTATATTTTTTTGTCTTCCTTCTTTTCATATGATGCGTTGATGTTGTGATATGGAAATGATGTGCTGATTTATTATAAAAAATTTGTGATGACCTTTTCACTTCATACTTCATTTACTTTTTAATCTGGCCAATTAAATTATTAAAGCTTGTTGGGAAAAATATGTTCCGAAAGGATTATGAGTTTCACAACAAAATTGAAAGTCACATTCAATGTCCATGAATGAGTGATGTAGTTTATGGGGGTTGAGTGCAAATAAATAGGGAAATATATTTTGATGGGCGTAGAATTAGAGATTTTAGAGTAACAGGCTGAAATCCCCAATTTGGTCCTAGGGTTTGGAAACCAAAGCGAGAGTTAGCCTTCAGGGGAAGGGAAGTGGGAGCTCTGGAGGGAGAGCCAGCATCCTCCCAGCCTAACCACATATTTGGAGATTGAACTTAGGATTAGCTAATGTTCTTTATGTGCTTGGAAAAACGTAAAGAATAGGAATGCTCCTATTTGGCACAATACATTTGCATCATTGATCTATATCACTAAATCATCACTTTATTATTGGAGAGGAAGAAGTTTCTTTCTTACAATTAAACTTTTGTTATAAATTTAGTCTTGTGTTAGTTAACTTGATAGAAGGTTAGAACGTACTTTGGTAAGAATCGTTTGTTTCTCTTTTAATATTATTAAATACTTGCAATTGTGATGTGATTGATTTGTGAAGTGCTTTCGTGATACATTAGAAAATTAATCGCCTCCTTGTAGGATTGATATCCAAGACTCCACTTAGAGCCATGCATTACTTGAGTGATATGTATACTTGCATTTAATTGTGTGACTCAATAGGAAACTAAATCAATATATATATATATATATATATATATATATATATGAGTTTATAAATTTTGGCAATTTAAAAATGTCGTACCAGTCAACTTGACCCAGTGCTCAGTGATTCAGTTGAATTAGGTTAACTTCGAGTTAGGTTGAGTTAACCCCGTGATTCATTTAAATTGGGTTAACATGAGTTTGGTCGGCCTTATCCTATTATTCAGTTGAACTGGGTCAACCCAAGTTAGGTTAGTTGACCTGGTGATTCGGTTGAATTTGGTTATCTTGAGTTAGGTCAAGTTGATCATGTGATTCAGTTGAATTGGGTTAACCTGAGTTAGGTCAAGTTAACCAATTGATTCAGTTCAGTTGAATCTAAGTTAGCTTATATCGAAGTGAACTTATGTTTTACTAAGTCTAGGTGAGGTTGGTCTTAGATTAGGTCTAGGTTGGGCTAGACCTAGAGAAAGTTCAAGTTGAACTATGTCTGGAATTATAATTGTTCATGCTTAGATCTAGTGTAGGTTAGATCTAAGAATGACCTAAGGTGAATTTAGTTCTATGTTGAATTAAACCTAAGGAGATTTGTGTTGTGTTTTAGGTCTTAGTTGATTTAGACTATTGAACTAAGCCTTAGTTGGGTTAGAATTAGGTTAGATCAAGGTTAGGCTAGACCTTGAGGAGGTTCAAGTTTTAATAAGGTTTAAGTTATGTTAGACCTAAGGATTGTAGTTGATGTAAGGTCAAATTTGAGTTAGAACTAAAGGGCTTGGGCTAGGTCTAAGTTAGGTTAGACCAAGGGTTTAGGTTAGGTTTAATGTAGTTTAGACCTATGAGATTGAACTAGGCCTAAGTTAGGTTAGACCTAGGTTTTATGTTAGATGTAATGTGGGTTATACCTAAAAGGTTGGACTAGGTCTAAGTTAGGTTAGACCTGGAGTTTGGATTCTGATTAGGTCTAATTTGGGTTAGACCTGAAATGTTGGACTAGGTTGAAGTTAGGTTAGACCTAGGGTTTAACATAGGCTAAATGTAGGTTAGACCTGAGGGGTTCATATTTAGGTCTAATTTGGGTTAAAACTAAATTTTCTCAAGCTAGGTCTAAACTAGGATAGACCTTCGGTTCTTGTTTAGGTCTAATGTGGTTTAGACCTAAGGTGATTTAAGATATGTCCTAGACCTAGAGTTTAGGTTAGGTTTAATGTAGGTTAGGCCTAAAGTAGTTCATGTTTAGTCTAAGGTGGGTTAGAACTAAGGTAAGACTAGGTCTAAGTTAGTTAGACCTAGGGTTTAAGTTAAGTCCAATGTGGGTTAAACCTAAAGGTTGGACCAGGTCTAATTTGGGTTAGAACTAAGGTATGGATTGTGATTAGGGCCAATTTTAGTTAGAACTAAAAGGTTGGACTAGGTCTACGTTAGGTTATACCAATAGTTTACGGTAAGGTCTAATGTAGGTTAGACCTAAAGGGTTCATATTTAGGTCTAATGTGAGTTAAACCTAAAGTTTCTCAAGCTAGGTCCAAGCAAGTTTAGTCCTATGGTTCATGTTTAGGTCTAATGTGGGTTAGACCTAAGCTGACACAAGCTTGGTCCAAGTTAAGTTAGACCTAGGATTTATGTTAGGTCTAATGTAGGTTAGACCTAAAGAGACTAATGCTTAGGTCTAATGTAGGTTAGAACTAAGGTGAGATTATGTCTAAGTTAGGTTAGACCTATGGTTTAAGTTAGCCTAATGTGGGTTAGACCTAAAAGGTTGAAGTAGGTCTAATTTATGTCAGACCTAGGGTTTGGATTATGATTAGGTCTAATTTGGCCTAGACCTAAATCAATCATAAGTTAAACACTAGCAAGCTCAAATATGATTGAGGCTCATACTTAACCTTAATTGGATTGGATCCAATGGTGACCCCACTTAGGTTTAGGTATAAATTGAGCTAGACCTAACCCAAGACGAAGCTCAAATGGGTAACCCTAGGCCATTAGGGGAATAACCATGATGTTATTCCCTTAAGACCCATATTAGGTTAGGTCCCTAGGGTTGTTTTAATGATTTAAACGAAGTTTTGGGGATAATTTGGGCTAAAGTAAAAATGTTTAATTTTTATATTTTTACCGTTACATTTCTAATTTTCATTTTAGAAATTTTAAGGGTGGAAATTATTATTTTAGGGTTTAATTTTATCACCCTAAATTCCCTGTTAATTTCCATTTTTAAATTTTAAATTTTCTGATTTTTTATAATTATTTCACAAAATAGTTGTAAATTTAGTAGGAAGTTGGTAATTTCATTGTTAGGGAAGACCCCTGACCTTGGAAAAATTAGGAAGTATTCCCAAGGGTGGAGAGAATAATCCCTAAAATTTTCATATTTTTTGGGTTTATATTTAATTTTTAATAATTAAAATACTCTCAAGAGTATTTTAATTGACAATTAAATATACTTTGATTATTTCTAATTTTATTTTTTTTATTCTGCCTCTGTTCACTGATTGCAGAGATATTTTTATTTTATTTTTATGATTTTTTCACATTAAGTTAGGAATTTTTGAAGTTTTATTTAATTTTTTGAATTTAAAAAATTCAAAAAATCCTAATCATCTACTTAACCATGCGGCAGCCACGTTAACCTCGTCTGCTCCGAAACTCCACATGGTGTCCCCTGGTTGGATGAGCTTTTCACACGTGCGATGAAGTTACTTTCGACTCGGTGTTATCTTCCATCGCAGTTTCATGGTTCGACTCGATCAGCGCAGTACATTTTTATACAAGAAAGTTGATAGCATCGGTTCAACGTCCCCACGATACACAAAATAGATGATTTTCCATGATCTAATCATAAGATATTGCTCAATTCTCAACCAACTCGCTCGAGGTTTGTTCATACATGTTCATCTAGACGAGATGAAGCTATCTATACGGCTAGGTGGACATGCATTATTTCTTTCTTTAACACCAAACCCTATTCTAAATTTCAGGATTTTGTCCCATACCTTATCCTAAGAGGTTATGCCTCGATAGAAAAGATCACCTTGATGCCACAAAGCTCCTCCTTGTCTCAATTTGATTTGAAATTGGCTCTAGCTATGAGCTAGGCCAAAAGATGGCTCGAGTTGGTGTTAGGAGATGTTGGAGGGTTCAGGAAGCTTCAATTTTGATTTAGGAGGCTGTCTTTAGGCTCGGGGAAGCTTTTGGAGAGGTTGATATCGAGTTTTGAAGAAGTTTATGTTAGGGCCAAAAAATGACCTCGATTTGGGTGGAAAAGTTAGGGTTTTCTAGTGGTGAGGTTACATGAAAATAGTGGGGATCAATTACCTAGGTCAAGAGGAGCGTTTTTGTTATTGGGAGCAGAATTTTTTGGTGGTTGAGTAGAGAGCTTAGTGTCCACCTAGGGCTATCAGTTTCCCTCCTTTTATAACCATGGTGAGTGGTGAGGGGAGCTTGACATGGCATGTCGATGCTTAGGCGGCTCCTCAGAGGATTTTCAGAGAGTTTGGGAGTATTTTGGTAGTGAGGGCAAGGCTTTTCCAAGTATTGATGCCTTGTCCATGGTGATGCCAATGCTGAAGAGGAAGGCATGGAGGAGGGACTGGTTTGATTGGGGAACAATTTGGTGGGTGGCTAAGACCCATTTTGGTTTGTTCTTGGCTCCCCAAGGCCTAGTTTGGCCTCTCCGAAGGTGGGTCAAAGGGTCCATGACCAAGATGCCATGTGGCTTCCCCCATGATGAAGTGTGAGGTTTTGTCCTCTAGTGCTTGGACTTGATTTCGGTTGTCTTGTAGTGTCACCCACATGTCATGGTGGGTTGGTCTTGGGTCTTATGTAACCCATTAAGAATAGGTTATGAGCATCATGGGCCATGTGCTTTAGTTGGATTTTAGGGTTTTGGCTTAGGCTAATAGGTTGGATTGAGCCCAAAATTTAGGCCTTAATGGAATTCAGTAGTCCTCCTAATTTATGTGAATTATGGGAGTTGACCTTATGGTACCAATTGGGTTCACCACATGGTGTGATGTCAATACCATGTTGGGTGAGGCTCAAGTGGACAAGAATGTGGTCAATTGGTCAAATTTTGACCAAAATAAGGCTAGGCTCAATTGGTTCTAACCATCCCATAGTGTCACCAAATTTTGGGGTCAAAAGGGTGTGCTAGGGTTTAGTGTTAAGTTCTAGGGTTTGGTGGGGTTAGGGAGGCCTTTGGTGAGGTTAATGATAAATTTTGGTAGACCCCTCTCCCAAAGTGAATTTCATGGTTAAAGTGGCCTCTAGGGTCTGTAGGGAGGCTTCTAGGGTTTCTGGTTTATTTGGGTGACCCAGGGCATGTCTTGGCCATGGGGGTCAATTTGGGTCTATCACCAGGTAAAAATCCTAAACCAGCTCAACTAAGGGCTAAGGGCTTAGGCTTGTCCTGGGGAGGCCCAAGTAAGCACAACTATAGTCTAGAGGTTATGTGCAGGGTGAGACCTCACAAAAGTGAGGTAAAAAAATGAATTCCCAATATGTGTGGTGCACTAGATAGGTGCACTGCACATATTGGCATTGATCGAACTGGTTAGTCAAATCCCTGTAGTGGTTACATGGCAACAAGGATGGTGGTCAGACAACGGTGGCCCTTTGTCGGTGACAGTGGTAAACGAACAACAATGGTCCAACTGTAGTGGAGCTTGGTAACCTTTAAGAGCTTGGAGCTCCTTCATCCATATTCTCAAAATCCATACCCCCCCCTCTTCATGAGGAGAGTGTGAAGATATCTATAGATTCTCTGAGTGCCATCATTCATAAATAATTGCATGAATTTGGACCACTAAATCAGACGACCCAGAATAATTTCTATATCATATGCAGTTTTACGAGAATTTGAATACCTTAATCATGTCATAATTAGGTGATATTGGGCTCGTTGGATTCCTCTCGTCGAGATACTCGATTTGAATATAAAATTGCATGATTTGTAGATCATTTGATCCCTCAAAGTAGGTTTCATATATCCTATTTGTGTTTTAAGTGTATTATTTGGGCTCACCTTGACCCAAATCAGACAATTTGCAATCTCATATGATTTTTCTCACTGAAACACGTCATTTGATTATAAATTGAAGTTTGAGTACTTCTAAATTTGATTTTTGTCAAATATGCATCGAGGTTCTTATTGATTAATATAATTTGTTTGAGGCATCAGTTCCTATATATTTATTTAAGCCCTAAAATTTTTCATTATTTATATGTCATTATATATTATAAATTATAAATTATAAATTATATACAAAACATTATTAGTATTAACCAGTTTAAAATAAAATATAATTTTATGCTTATATTTTAATATCGTTTTTATTTTGAAAAATATGAGCCCAAATGATAACATGTAAAATTCAAACCCACAACTATAGAGTGAAAAATTACACTCTCAATCCGGCGAGGGCACTATTTTAACATAGTTTATCTATTAAAATTTTATATAAATAATTAAATAAAATTTTAAAAATTAATATTAGCATGGACTTCATCTTAAAATATTTGGTTGAGAATTTACTGAAGAGTGATCTTGGATTCAATGCCTTAATACTGGTGTACTTTCAAAAAAATAAAAGGTTTTAAATGTATCACCTAATTCTTTTGTATATAAAGATTTTTTATAGAAATGGCTGCATATACGTAAAAATTAAACTTTTGGTCAATATGTAAACATCTAAGAATTGTCTGTTACGTCTGTAAATCTTCCTGATGCTCTTAAGTTCAAACCAAATCCCCGGGGTTTTCTCCTGAGCGGAGAGGCCACTTCGATGTTCTCCGCCACCTTCCACCGCCGCGCCGCCATTGAATCGTACCTCATCGCCGGAACCCTAGCCCCGTTCTCCATGGCCACGGTTGCGGGTAACTCATCTACACTTCCATTTTCCGATCCCCTTCTCGAACAATTCCTCCCTCGCCGCACTCACCCGCAGCATCATCTCCACGTTAAACTTCGCCTCGAGCTTCTGCGTCACCTCAGCACAGCTCTGAAAACTGACCCACAATGCTCCGTTGCTGCCTCTTCCCTTGTCTCTGCATTCCACACAGCTCCCCTCGCCGACCTCCTTTGCTCCCTAAGAAACCCCCGCCCTGCTCTCTCTTTCTTACTCATCGCCATCCCCAATACCTCTCCCGACGCCATCTTATTCTCTTGCGACGTAGCTTTCCTCATCTTCTCAACTGAAAAGCTGAAACCATTAGCACAAGGTATCCTCTCCGGTCTCCTTCACTGCCTCAATCCCTACCGTGCCGCCGAGCTCCTCCGCTGGGCTGCTCTCCCTCGCTCTTACTTCTCACGCTATCACGCCCTTCACCTCGTCCTCCGCTCGTTTCTTGGCGCCGGCATGGTATCAGAGGCGCTTCAAGCATTGGCAGAGATCCGTCGTGTGGGCAGTACCCCAAGCCTCTCAGTCCACGCTATTCTTCTCCGGCTTCTCTTCAGGATGGGGGATTGGAAAAATGCTTGGAAGCTGTTTCGGGATATGATTCTTCGAGGTCCTCGCCCGAGCGTCAGGATCTTCAACGCGATGATTCTTGGATCATGCCTCAAAGGGAGGGTTGCTGCTGGGGAAGGGCTGTTTTGGTTGATTCCAAAGTACAAACTTGAACGGGATGCTTGCAGTTTTAATATCATTATGAAAGCAAACTGTATATTTGGTCAGGTGGGGAATGCCTTCAAGTTGTTTGATGAAATGCTTGATTCGGGACATGTACCTACTATTGTAAGCTATAATATTTTGATCAACGTACTCTGTAGGCAAGGGAGGATGGAAGAGGCAAGGAGATGGTTTGATCGTATAGTGGAAGATGGGCTTGAGACAAATATTATTACTTATAATGTCCTTTTGGATGGATATGTAAAGGCTGGGCAGGTTGATGTTGCAATTTCTACTTATGAAGAGATGGTGACGAAAGGAATTTCTCCAGATTTCTACACATTCAACATACTTGTTTCAGGGCACTGCAAGTTCCGCAGAGATTGGAAAGGTCTGGTTCAGAACTTGTTTAGAGATGCATTAAATGATGAGGTATGTACTCAAATGTTAATCTCAAGCCTTTGCTGGGATGGGCAGATGGAAGATGCGAGATTGCTAATGCCCAGCAATCCCGGTGGTGGTTTGCTACCCAAAGTTTCAAATTTCAACTCAATTATTGCTGGTTATAGCAAGGAGGGGATGGAGGAAGAAGCTATCAATATGTATAGAGTCATGGTGGATGAATTTAGCCTGGTACCTTCTGCTTCTACTTGGCAATCTTTGCTCTTAGGATTGTGTAGGCGAGGAAGGTTAAGCGAAGCTAAAGAACTTTTGTATGAGATTGTGGGGAGGGGGTTCAATGTGGGTATATCAGCTTTCACCATCTTCATAGATGGGTGCTTTAGGTTTGGAAAAGTATCTGAGGCTATAGATTGTTTGAATCACATGGAAAATAATGGCATCTCACTTGATGTTGTTGGCTTTTCAGCATACATAAATGGCCTTTGCAGAGCAGAGCACATGGAAAAAGCCCAGGAGGTTTTCAATGAGATGCGTAGGAGAGGATTGATCCCAAATAACTTTATCTATAATTCTCTTATATCTGGTCTAATGAGAATCGGTGATATTAAGGAAGCATTGAAGTTGGAAGCAGATATGAGGTGTAATGGACTGAGTCCTGACGTCTTCACAACAAATATTGTGATTAATGGTTTTTGCCTGCAGAGATGCTTGGAGAGGGCTGATGGCGAGTTCAGGCAGATGGGTTGGAATGGATTATACCCAGATACCATTACTTTTAATACATTAATAGCTGCTTGTTACAGAACTTTTGATACTGGTAATGCCGAAAAGTATTTTGAATTAATGGCTTTAAGAGATTGCAAACCTGATATTTTCACTTATAATATAAGGATCCATAGCCTTTGCAGCAGATATAGGACCCCTGAGGCCATGAAGATGGTAGATATGCTCATCTCAGAGGGCTTTACTCCTAGCACAGTCACTCATAACACTGTGATGAATGGCATATGTGATGATAGTCTTGGCCGTGCCATGATATTAACTGGAAAGTTGATTAAGATGGCCATCGTTCCTAATGTTGTTACAGTTAACCTTCTTCTGTCTCATTTCTGCAAGCAAGGGTTGGCTGAGAGAGCCTTGATTTGGGGAGAGAAGTTCAAGAAGGTTTCCTTTGATTTTGATGTCGTGACATTGCATATATTGGACAAAGCTAATAATTACCTGAAAAAAGAGTCAGGGGTCAGAGTTACTTCAGGAAAAGGCTTGTTTCTAGAGTTCCTCATGCATGTCGCTTATGAGTTAATATGCAATAATAATCTATATTCGAAGCATAAACCGTTGGCTATTAAAAGCTTAGTCGATGGTGGTCTTACTTGTGCTTCAATGAAGAGGGATTTGGGATAGCAAAACCTGTATAAAGGTTTGTTCTCACAATGTTTCATGGATGAGAATTTAAGCGCTCATTACCAAGGCTTCTAGTTGGTCATCTGCACCCTTCTTTGGATAGGAACATCCATTAAAGATTTGTGAAGTAAGACATGTTGAATGCTGTAATTCTACTGTCCTACTTCAGGTTAGTGCCTTATAATTTTTTCAAACTAGAATCTTTGCACCAGTCATCATTAATTATAATAAGTTGAGCAATGTTTTGTAATCATGGCTGTCTGATACAGTTTTTAGGGTCAACATTTATGCTAGATTGGCTAAAGCCAACCAGAGGGATCAAAATCCCAGGCAACTTTGTTCAATTTTAACATCTATTTCTGGCATGAATGGGCGCTACAATGATGGAAGTGGTGCTGAAAATCATCTTGTGAAATTCACACGTGGTAACTTCTTCAACCACTTTATGGATATCTATTTTTGATGCAAATTTAATTTTGTTTCCTCGCACATCTTTCTTTATTTATGATTCACAACCTCTTAAGCATTACAAATCTTTCGGATCTGTACGCGGATATACATAACTAAACATATAAAAAACTGCAACAGATTTATCTTTTTCCTTTACTTCAAGCTTCTAAGTTATCTATTTTAATTCCATCTCTCAGGGAAGGAAGGGTATCTTAGCTCTTCACGAGGATCTATTCCCACTTGAATTTCCTGAAACTTGTTCCATTCTTTTCAATGCTTAAAATACTAGTCGAGAATTGTTGGATTAAGCCATGAAGAGGTTTATAATTACAACAATGAGATTTCGTTTTTGCCGCAGAGCATCGCAGCTTGGCACAGCTGATTGAGTTGTATTCTTGGTTCCTACGACCTGGCCAGTAAGTTTATGTAATGTGTGGCTCTCTCATTTCCTCCAGAACCCATGAGTTAAGGGTATGCTGCAGAGAATATTTATGTACAGCAGATTCAATTTGGATAAATTCAATCCACATTTACTAGTTCAAAGAAAGGTTATTGAAAACAGCAACTGAGCTTTATTCACTATGGCTTCATAATTTATTGTAACAATAAGCTATGATCCTTTCAAAAAACTATAAAATATGGAAAGAAGTAAACTTCTAAAGAGATTGCTGATTTCCACTATCAAAGACAGCAGCAGGAAAAGTATTAGCTCTGCACTAAGGAAAGAAAAAGTGATGCTAAACTTTTGTTTGAAGTCCTTTTTTTCACTTTATAAAAAATTTGGTTAAAATTTTGATGCCACCGAAGCTTTGCACAAGTAGTCAGCTTATATATGTATATTTTTGGATTAAAGTATGGTATTATAGCATTATTTGAAAAGAAAATCTCTTATGAAATAAATCGATCTTTTCTGAAGCTTCAAGCTAGATTATTATAATGTTGGAGCTAAGGTATTTATTTTTTTTATTTTTTTCATTATTATTAAGTGCCTGAAAACACAATAAAAAAGTTCAAATCTATCTCAGCAGATATATCCAGCCCGCACAAAGTGAAGTGTTCATGAACGTATTTATGCATTGTTGGATCCTGATTATTTCGTGAATCATTATCAAAGAATAGACCAAAAGACAGGAGAGAGAGAGAAAAAACAGAGCAAATGAACAGTAATTTAGAAGAAGTGCCATGTGTTTCTATAAATATGATGTGAAGGGTCGAGACTACTCATTTCCTTATCATTTCTCCCTTGCTTTTGCAACGTTTGGACTTCAAGTGTTGCCATTGTGGATGGCACGGCGGTAGGATCTAAGACTTTTGACAAGGTAGCTTACCTGTAGGCTTTTAGTGAGAGGAAGGTGAAGTCTTGGTCAGAAGTTGGGAAAAGGAAATCAGAAGGGAAGAAGAGGAAGAAGTGGAAGCCGCCTGATCAAGAGGATCAGGTGGGATCATCATATTTGCTCCGCGACCACCAGCAGGAAGAGGCTCCAGTGGAGGTTGGGGGATGATTAGTCGACTTTTCTGCCAAGCTATCAGTTCTTGCTGCCGAGCCATCTTGTTACTCCTGCTGCGACATCTATTCCGCTTCCCCTCAAAACTCAGGCCCTTCCGTTGATCAGACTGAGCAGGGAAACCGATACTGTGGCGCCGCCTAGGGCGGCATGGTCGGCCGATGCTCCACTGTCGACTGCGACGTAGGAAAAAGTTGATGAGGTTGAGGCATCGTTTACCACGTCCTAGTGGGATCGAATCCTTGATACGTGGAATTTTGATTTTGCTTATTTTTCAATTTTTTGAAATTCTTCTTTATAATGTCTTTAGTTCTATCCCATCCTGTCACTGAGATCCGGACTGTTGATTCTCTTTCGACGGAACTTGGCATGGATCAGGCTGGAGAGTAGGCTGCTGTGAATCAAGGACCGACTGGATGCAACCGACTCCTTGACGAGGGAGAAGGTGCAAACCATCCAAGCAGCGTCGATGAGGCTCAAGGGGAGGCGATTGAGGAACGCAAGATCTCCCCTGGGTCACTGAAGCACCTCCTGCGAGAGATGGAGGCTTCCTTCGCCCAGGCGGTAGGGCTTCCCATAGCCGAGCAGATGTGCGGACTGTTGGCCTGTGTTGATAAGGTCGACTGGATGAAGGAGGGATTGGCTGTCCTGCATGGAGATACGACCGCCCTTCATGAGGAGACAGTCGCTCTTCGAGCGGACCTGACAGCTATTCGGGAGGTTTCTCCAGCGTACCGGGCCCATGTAGAGATCGGTCGGGTGGACTGTTTCAGGTTAGGTTACGGGGACTTAGGGTCCTCTTGGGGCAATTTAGTTGGTGCGGTAGTAGTGTTTTGAAAACGCACCTGGCTTGTTTGGGTAAACTGCGTTTTGGTAGCTTATGTGTTTTCAAAACGTTGAAAATAGAGTTTTCACACCGCACCTACCTAGGTGCGGTGGGACCTTTCTGGCTGCGGTCTGGTTTTTCCAAAAAAATAAAAAATTATAATAGCCACCGCACCTAGCTTATCAACATATTATTTTTAATCAGCTTTTCAGCAGATTATTCAATAAGTTGCAGCTGCTCCAAACAGACCCTTACACAAAAAGTTGCTTTAGCTTTCCTGTCGGAGCGATACTCTTTAATTTTTATTTTATGAAATAAATTTTTTGTCTTGAAATGTGTGTCAACTTGATTTCCTTGTCAGTGCGATTTTGGGCGGTGAATGAGCTTTTTGTCCCTGCGATGGTTTAAGTTTCATCCCCAACCTATAAATAGGGCCAAGGGTTCTTTTTCTCGCTCAAGGATTCCATTCCCTTCTTTGGGTTCCTCCAAGCTTTCTTTCCTTCTGTATTTTCTTTCAACGACTCCCAAATTCTACCAAGTGTTATTCGACTCGAGTTTAGATCATACTGAGCTGGTCCAAGATTCCTGCATTTATGATCCGCCATTCAACTTTGAGCGGTGGAAAGTCATGACCTGGCGACAAACAGCTTAGGGTAAGATTTCTTGTTCTACAGAGATCATTTCAAGTATGACCTTCAATTGCTCTTTGCAAAGAGCTTCAGTTGATTTTTAACCGATGTGGTATCATTCTTGCTCAAGCGTTGTCAAACTCTATAGCGACAACAATGACATATGTAATCTTCTATTGGCATATGGAGATCCCTTGGTTGACGAACATATTCAACCACATGTTCACCATCAAGCTCAGTCGGGATGGATATAAAAAATTCTTCGCTAGCTACAGATTCTAACTGTTGGGGTTGGAAAAGAAAATAAAGACAAGGAAATGCAGTTTATGGTCAGCTTATGCGTTGATAGTTGGGGGATCTGTGTTCTTCAGTCTGAGGCATTGTGAATGAGGTGAAAACTCTGCCCGGACACCTTTGACTCACAAGGTGTTGATCGAGTGCTAACGTTTGCCAACGCTTCAGCACCTCTAGGCAGAGGTACTCAACCGTATACTTTGCTCTGAGATGTGTGGGCCAACGACAAAGGAATTCTATGCAGCCTCTGATGCCAAAGAGGCCGCCAGAAGGAAAGTTGCTACTACTCGCACTGCTGAGAGGAAGCCTCGAGGCAAGTTCACCCTCTCTCAGGTTGTAAAGGTGCTACTTACCCAAAGGTTGAACTTGTTGTTAATTGGCCAGTGTCTGGGATCGTTTTTGCAGGAGCCAACACCGAAGGTGTGGTGTTTATCTTTTTTACTATTCAAACCAGTCTAATCCTTCAACAAGTTTCCAATGGCAATTTGACCATCATCAAAAAGGAAAACTAATTCTTCTATGCCAGGTGTTGGTAATTCAACGCCCCCCATGAGGAGTCTCCCAGTACACCGAGTGCACTAACGTTGGGTGACTTTGAAGAGGAGGGTTTGAAAAAAAAGGCAGAAGTGGGGTCAACCATCCCTAGATCGACCAGTGCCCCTTTCATAGATTTGAAGACAAGGGATGAGGCCAACTGGGCCTCATCCATTACTATGACTGAGACCGGATCTGAGGCTAGCCGCAAACCTTGGGCGGCATCCCAAGAGGAAGAAGTCCATCGCCGAGAGGGAAAGGCTCCCGCTGCTGACCAAGAGTCCCCACCTCCTCTCTGCCCTCATTAGAAAAGGAAAGGCTCTCCACCGAAGTGGATTCCCTTGCAGGAGGAAGGAGCGAAGGTTTGGTCCAGTTCTGTGTTGGGGAGGGGGGACTTTGTGATGATTAATAGGAGGACGGATTGGTAACTCGACACGCCGTTGACATCTGATTATCCTTCAACCCTCACGGAGGTAATTTGGTCCCATAGCTTCGAGAAGTCACTAAAGGACCTCGACCACTCAAATTTGTACCAAGTGTCTGACAGCTACCATGTCATGGCCTGGGAGGCTACTAACGTCGAGTCAGTGTCCCTTGTCCGAGCTGAGACGAAGAGGGTTGCGGCTATTGAACAAGCAGAGGTTGCAAGCACTTTGGACATGAAATCAGAATAGTGGGTGGCAGTGGTCGAGAGACGATTGAAGATGTCCTTGGCTGAAAGGGAAACAGAGATGCACGATTACGAAGAGAGGTTTTCATTCCTCCAAAAGAAAACCAGGAACTGAAGAACAAGATGGTGTTGATGGTGACCAAGAACGAGCATATTGACGGGCTCGCTCGACATCTACAAATCGACACCTCCTTGCTCATCGAGCGGTTTGTGAAGCACGAACTTGTTGACCCGAAGTGGTCTGACTTCGAGGAGTTTGCAACGATTCTCTTTCACTTGGAGGAGGATGAGAAGGCGGAGGGTTCTCCGATGAAGGATGAGGAGGAGGAAAACATGAGGAAGAAATCGGGGAGGAGGAAAGTGCATAAGGCGACGGGGGATCTTCGAACGCCTGATTTTTTTTCTTTTTTTCTACAGTTGTATTTTTCTTTAAATATTTTGTAAAGCAAATGCATTGTAAAAAAGAAATTTTGTAAATTTTGCCCAAAAAAATGAAATATAAGTTGTATTGGTCGGCTTGTACCTCAATCTCACAATTAATTACCTCATCATATTTTCTCTTCTTTTTGTGATAATTTTTTGAGATGAATGTCTGAGTCAATCGATCAATCGGTTTTTTAAAATAGGCCTTTGGTCATCTTTGATGTGTTTTATGTCTGACTCAAGTTTTACATCTCCTTTATCTTGTTTGCTTGGTTAGGTTGTCATCTCAGATGGAATGCACCTTTCGCTAGACTTATTAAGTAGATCTTGTCGTTGATATTGCAAGGTAATCATTAAGAATTGCTTTTGTTGTGCGCCACTCACCACAAATTTTGTCGTTAATGAGTAGGGAACTGCCTCCAAAGCTTGACCTGTACCAAGTTTAGAGACTGACTTTTCAAGCTTGGGGGTTGAGGGTTGCTTTTGTATTAAATGCTTATCAAACTTATTGCATTGTTGTCAATCATTTTGAGTGTTTTTATCAATCAGACATCGTGTGTCGTTATTAGTTTTTAGAGTGTTACCGCTCAGCTCGTGCCTGACATTTCTCGAGCCTCGGTCTTGGTCAGATTGTCGTTTTTGATAGACTGCCCATTGTGCTAGGCATATTAAGTGGATATTGTCATTGCTTTCGTAAGGTAATTGCCAAAACTAGCTTTTGGGGTGATTTGTTTGGTACACACCGCCAATCCTGTTGCTAATGGGTAGGGAACCACCTTTAGAGATTGATCTAAACCAAGACTGGAGATAGGTTTTTAATGATTTGTAAGCATTACAGGCTGGTTTTTTTGTGTGTTTTGTCAATCAGACATTATACTGTCGTTGTCGCCTTTAGGGCTTCCTACTGATCGGGCGCTCGCATTGTTAGTTTTGCTACTTGGGTCCATATTCCTAAGATTGCATGTATAGTTAGTTGAGTCATGTTTTTAATATTTCTATGTAAAAATTACAAATATTTGGAGCAAAAACTCTTTTATTATTTTTCACATGTTGATACAAAATTTTTTTTAGGAAATATTTTTTTGAGATCGCCTCTATTCCATGTTCGGGGAACTCCTTTTTCTGTGTATGTCTTGAGTTTGTATGCTCTATGGACGATTCTTTGGTCAATGTTGAATTGTTTGGTCCAGCCAACCGTCTATTCTTGTGCAGCCGAGTCAGCTTTCTTCAGTATAAGGTCCCTAAGGTCGAAAGTCTTCTCTTGAACGCACTTGTTGTAGTGGTCGACCATCCTTCTTGTTACTTCCTTCTGTCGGAAAGCTGATTCAATTTAATTTTCTTAGGTTAAGTCAAGTGTAAGCGTAACTGCTTCGTCATTAGCCCCCAGCTAGTTAACCAAATTTTCTTCGTCGAATGCTGAGGCGGTCACGACCCTCTGGCTATAGTGATTGTATTTGAAAGACATGATCACTTTCATTTTGTCTGACAACATCTATGCAGTCTGATCGGTTGAAGTTGAAGGAGTCGTTCTGATTGCTCATAGGATCGACGGAAGGACTTCGATGAAATTGCGCTTTGCACATTTGACTTTTTTTCTTAGTATATATAGGATGATTTTGTTGGCAGCTTTTATTTGTTCGTTAGTCTGAGGATGATATACTGATGTGAAATTTAGGTTAATTCCTTGATTTTGGCAAAAGTCTTTGACCCCTTAATCGACAAATTATGTCTTGTCATCTGTAATGATTACCAGCGGTAGCCCATATTGACAGATAAATGTCCACATGAAGTTATGTACGTTTTTCACTGTATTCGAACGAGCTTATTTGCTTTGATTCACTTGAAAACATAATCCTCATCAATAAAGAGGAATTTTTGTTGACCCTTTGATGGTGGAAACAAATCGAGAATGTCTAGCCTCAGAAGACGAAAAGCCAAGGGTTGGTAATCGATTGTAGTTTGTGCTCCGCTTGGTGTTGAAGTGGTGTGTACTTTGGCATTACATACATCTCTTAGAGAATTCCTCAGCATCATTCAGAATTGTTAGCCAAAAATACCCTTATCGCTGAACTCTATATGCAGAGTTTTTTTCCTCGAGAGTGACTCCCACACTCTCTAGAGTGTATCTCTTCGAGGATGTCATCTATCTTGCTTTCCCCTATGCACCTTAATTATAAGGGATTAACTGACTTTCGGAAAAGCTTGTCGTTAATCATAAGGTATTGAGCCACTTCGCATTTGAATCTCCTCGGGTCAATGACTTCTTATGTAATCTTACTGGTCTTCATGTAATGGATGTGGGGGTTCATCCAACCCTTTGCTCCCTTCGACCTACACCTCCATCGTTTCTAGTTCTTCAATAGTCAACCGGATTAGCCCTCAAGGTGTCCCTTCCCTAGGTGGAGGCATTTATATAGGAGGACGTCTACTTGAATTTTTCCCTGGCGATGTGCTCAATTTTGAAGATTGCAAACCTCCTAATATTTGTACTTCCTTTTTTCAAATATATGGCCATCATCATGTCCCTGGCTTCAAACTCGCCATTGACTTAGTTTGCCTCTAACTGTGAATCAGATCTTACTAGGAGGTATTAAACGCCCATCTCATAAGAAAAGTACAGTCCAACAATTAGGGTCTCATATTTGATGTGCCCCTTAGTGTGTGTTTGTTTTTCTGCGTGTTTTATGTCAATTTAATTCCCTTGAGACGGCGCCAAAAACTTGATCTGCAATTACGCAGTAATTTAGCTTCCAAAATATGACAAAAAACTTGACCCAATTTATATTTAATAGTTAGTATGCAAAATCAAAATGTTATAAAATACAGATAATAGTTCACACACTATGGGTTCTACGCAAGTACACATATCGGTCAAGTAATAAATGGCTCTAATAGAGTCCTAACGATCGATCCTACAGGGAGGCGAAAATTCTTATGGTTATAATGTAAAACACAATATTCAAACTATTAAAACTTAAGTAAGAAAAACAGGTTGAATGTAAGTTTAATGCATGCTAATGAAATGTTGCTAAAAGAACTAAGTTAACTAAGCTATTTTCTAAACAACAAAGTTAAATTTACTAAGACTAACGAAATTTTGTGACAAAGAGTTCAAATTTAAGAAAGTATCATTCCCATTTACAATGAGTTTATGGCTAGTGAAGTAACAAAAATTATTTAAATCTATATAAAATTTTATTATGCCAAATAGGAGCAATTTTATTCTTTACCTTTTATCGAGCGTATAAAAAACATTGGCTAATCCAAAGTTTGGTTCCTAAATTCATGGTTAGGTTAGGAAGATATTGGCTCTCACTCCAGAGCTCCACTTCCCCCTCGCCTGAGGGCTAACATCTCGCTTTAGTTTCCAAATAACTGAACCAAATTGGTGATTTTAGTATGTCACCTTAAAATCTCCAATTCTACGACCATCAAAATATATTTTCTTATTTACACTCAACCCCATAAACTAAATTATCATCCATGAAATTGAATGTGACTCTCACCTTGTTGTAAAAAGCATAACCCTTTCGGATATTATGTTTCTAAAAAAAATTTAACATTTCAATTGGCTAGATCTAAAAGTAAATGAAGATTGGAGTTCTAATCATCACAATTTATTGTCATTTAAAATCTTGTGCAACGATATTAATTATTCACAAAACCATATCTCTTTGTAGGAAGAAGGAAAAAGAAGATTATTCCGAATTCATGAGGAAGATACAACAAAACATAGATTTTATATATAAAAAAATTTTTACAAAATAAGAAAGAAAAGAATACTACTTATCTCACACTCCTCCTCAAGCAAATTCCTTGAAGTTCACTCGAATCACTTTCTCTCTTTACAATCACTCTCAATTCAAGTGTAATGAAGAAGAAACCTCTCACCTTCTCTCTCCTCTTACAACTCTAGAATAAAATTCTCTCTACAAAAAACCTAACCTAGACTCCAAAGACTCGACAAGACTCACAAGACAAAAAACCTTAAGACACACTCACTCTCCACACACTATACACTCCAAGACTCACACTTAGACTCCTTAAGAGTGGTGTCAACCCCTCTTCTAAAGAAAATCAAAATTCTCTTCTTTTTCTTAAGAGACACACCTCTTCATACCAAGAGGCAAATCCCTTCATCTAAAAGACATATTTCTTCATTTAAGAGCCTTACCCAAGTGCTTAGATACATTGAACCACTCCATGTGACGTTTGAATTACTTGGATCATTCTAGAACATCTAATCAATAGTAAAAAACTGCCAAAAATTTGTCCAAATCCGTCTCTGGCGCTAGAGGGGCCTGTTTACTAGAATTTAGTGCTCCTCTCTAGATTCTGGCATTTCTAGTGCCATTCTGGCGCCTCTTCTCTGTAATCTGGCGCCTTGGGCGCTAGTATGCTGAAAATCTGCATTTTGACTCCAAAATTTTTTCTTTTTGCTCATTTTTGCTCCAAATGCCTAAAATCAATATATCTACAACAAAACATGAAAATATCTTTCTTTAAAGTGCAAAATCACCATTTTTAGGGTCCGTTTGGTTGGAGCTCTTGGAGTTGCGCTGCGAGCGAAAGCCGCGGCCCCCGAATTCGCCATGTTTGTTTCGCAACTTCACGGCACAGCCGCTGCGAAGTTAATAAGAAACCCATCGATGAGCTTCCCCTAGCGTCGCAACTTCGCCCGTGATTTTTTACCCTATACCCCGCCCCCTCTGTGCTAATCCCTCTCGCCCTGCTCGCCCCGCTTGAAGCTTTCTCTCTCGCGAACCCTATTCTTAGGCATGGCAAATCCACCTCTTTTCACATCATTTTTGCGGATCTGGCATGCGAATTAAATGGTTTTTGTTAGAGCTTAGGTATGACAAATGGATCTGTTTTTTGCGTGAAATGATTTTTGCGCATCATATTATGTTGAACGACTATTTTATGGCGAACGGATCTATTTTTTGTTGGAGCTTAGGTAAGGCAAATGTCTTCTGTTGAACGTTTTTTTTAGCTGCATGGGATTACTGCAGTTTTGGGCTTTCTTGTAGCTCATTTTGGCTGTGTTTTTTTCATTATTTTTGGAGCTTTTGGGTCTCTCTTTGCTCCTGAACTCGTGGTTTCTTTTTGGCTTTTGGGTCTCTCTTTAGTCGGATTCAAGTAAAGCTACATTTGAGCTTTTGTTTTGGTGGCTTGGGGGAAATTTTTGGTTCATGCATCTCTCGAATTTCTCACAAGTCAGAACAGGGGCTGGAACTTCATTTTATTTTTGGTGTATAGTATGTGCTTACTCATATCTTATACAACTTCTTTATGGGTTACTTGCCCGGGGATGTGATTAATCTTTCTAATCTGGGTTACTTGGAATTGCCCCTCCCCTAATGCATTTTCTAAATGAATTTAATTTGAGGAATGAGAAAGGTTACAGGATTGAGGAGTTGAAACATATGAGTGGATGTGCAAATTAAATTCTTGTTGAATGAAAATGGTTACGACATATGCCAGAGAGGCTTCATGCATTTGACATTCAATTCTTGTGCTTCTTATGCTTATTTCACTTAAACTTTGTTTCTTACATACACACCACTATTACATTGCATGGTGTGACTATCATTTCATGTACAACTAGTCTAATTATCTATGCAACAACTTCCATAGATTAATTTGGCCAAAAGTCTAATTATCTATGCAATAACTTCCATTTAATAATTTTACAAAAGTTGATGAAAAACTTATTAAATTAAAGTTAGTGGAAATTGCATAGACACCACCTGAAACTTGCTATTTACAAATCAACCACCTTCTTTCATTTATATTCTTTATTATTTTATCAAATTCTCAATAATTTGATTATGACACGTGTAAATATATCGATTTGATAGTCAAAATAAAAATCATATGAATGATTTATTTGTATATATCAATATTTTGGATGGTCTGTATCATGCAAAATGATATCAACTCTTCTCGCTTGAAGTTCAAAGCGATGCTTGCATGACAAGAAGATTTTTTTAACGCTTTACCAAACTCAGGGTAGCTTGGTTATTTCTCCCGAAATAGTGCGCTCCATATTGTTCTCGAGCATTACCGTAACCAAACGGACAACTAGAACTTCTCACGAAGAGCTTCCTGGGTAAAGACAACTTACGATCTGAAAGCTTAGAAGATGCAGCTGCGCCAAACAGGCCCTTAAGCATAAAATGTATACATAAAATTGCACATTTTTTTGGTATATCAAAATTCACCAAACAAACGTTACTTGTCCTTAAGTAACTCTTTTACTACATAAAAATTATGACTTAGGTAGAGATTTTAACTTATAGATTTCTATAATTTGGTTTAATAAATACAATAATATAACAAGAAAAAATTTTAATAACTTAGGTTAAAACTAAAAGTATAAGAACACCTAGTAGTCAAGTCTAAGATTTCTGAATTTCTATTTATTTCAAGAAGAATTGTAATTTGTCATATTAAAGACACTTAGAATGTCCATATGAAAAAGAATTTCATGAGAACTTTATTAGTAATGATTCTAAAACTCAAATGGAAGTTTAGAAAATGTAATAAAACTTTTTTCCTTAAGTTGATTCAAGTGAAGCCAATTTTTCATTTGACATCTCCTCAAGCTTCTCCTCACATATTTTTCTTTTCTTTTTCTTTTGTTTTTTTCTTTTTTTCTTTTCGGATCATTTTCAATCCTTTCTTTTCTTTTCTTTTCTTTTATGTGAGAATTACTATATCTGGATGGCTTTTAATAATTTTTAAGTTCACTATCCTCTTCTTGAAGTTAAAAACTTCTTACCTTCCTTCACTTTATAAATTCATATTATCTTTGAAGATTTTTCATAAAGTCTCATTCTTTTCTTCGTATATGAAACTCCAAAATTCTTAATACTTCAAAAATACAGTTTCCTTTACCATAAATAGAAAAAGCATAGTTTTATCATTTCATACTAAATATGTTAAATCTAGAATTGACCTTCATTATTAAAGATTTTTATTTAAATTTACTATAATATTAAAAACAAAAATATAGTTATCTAAAGTTAGCCTCTAATATCAAAATTCATGTTAAATTAATATTTAAAAATATAGCTAATTGAGGACAAATAAAGTTAAGTTTTCTTCTTTTAAAGAAAATTTTCTTTCCCTTGAACTTAGATTTTTATTTTTATAAGTAAAGCATTCAGTACAAAAAAATGGAGGTGGAAAGAAAACAATAAATGCATAAAAATAAGACTAACCTGTAGAAAGTTTTGAACATGAAATTTGGCTCTCATACATTGCAGGTATTAATTTAAAAAGTACAGGTTTTAAAGCATTAAATAAAACATGATATATCAAAGGATTTGCTAAGAAAAATTGAAGTTAAAACATAAGCAGTAATTTAAAGAAACAAACAATACTGAAATAAAAACCATCAATTTACATCTACACAAATAATAGAACTTACAATACACATCAAAGTTCAAATTATAACAACAACGATAAAACAAAACAACCTACAACTAATGAAAATAGATAACAACCCAACAACTCATCAATCATCGTCTTCCTCCTCTTTTTCTTCCACTTCTTATTCTTTTTCATCCTCTTCATCTTCTTCTTGTACAAATGTCGTAAGACTAGAGCATGTAGGAAATTCTACAGTGTGGTCACCCCTTAAATATCTAACCATAGCCTCTTCAAATGCAATATCATGCTAAACGTTTCTCTGCAAATAATTATCGTTGAACAAATTTCTTGATTCCAATCTACCTATTATATTCTGCACTATAATCATATCTATTTTTTAATCATTAAATGCTCCATAATATTTTCAAATGAATAAGTACTAGAAGTAGATGGTCCTGCAGCTGATGTTGGAGGTCTGTCACTACCTCCACTTCTAGTTCTAGATCCAACAAATGATTCATATTTATGAACAATGGTTTCTCAATTGGTTTAAGTGGCTGTAACATTTCTTCATCTTTATCATACTCTACTCCTGATTGTTCACATATGGTGAAAATCAAGTCAGGATAACCTAAACCACCAGTGGTTCCACCTTTAGTAATAATATGAGCATTATGATGAATAAGAGCATTAATATCAATAGCCTTCATTTGTTGTATAAAAAAATTTAATACTACTCTCTCTTTAATTACTTCGCTAAGGTGATTTGATGGAAGTAGTTTTGGAGAAATAAAATAGTGTCACACTTTTGATTGTACATTTAACATGGAAGTGGAAAAATTTACCTTTTGACTATTCTTGATTTTTCATACTCCCCTTCCATCTGTAAGGTAAGCAATAACTTCATCAAGTGACGAATCAAAAACCACAAATGCAGAATACTCACAATGGAACTCGTTTTGCAACCAGTATAGCACATTAATGCTTTCTCAAGTAAATTCAAAGTTCTTACCTCTGACATATACATGCTCATCCAAAGTTTTTTGGAGATTTGCATAAAATTCACAATTGACAGGAATAATTGCTACTGCGGTGAAGTAGCAGAAAGTCTCCCAGTTTCGAGCTATGATTAACCTTTCAATAGAACCTCCCGAGTTTGAAAATGTACGCTCTTGAATTAGTTTCTTTGTAACAATCTGAGTATTATGATTATATTGAGCTTTCAAGTTTACAAATCATTTTGAATCGAAACCTCCCAAAGACTTTCCTCTTTTCAATTTTGGAGCCATGGTAATTTCTAAAAAAAAGTACATAAAATCTAAATAAATGCACAATATCACAAATCAAACTCAAAAAATTAAAATACTTGGTAAGAAAGTTCTCACCATGGATTCTCTTTAAATTTCTTCAAAAACATCAAATTTTCGGATTTCCATAATGTAGAAAAAATCCATGGTGAAAATAAAAAATTTCTTGGTTAAAGTGAAAAGCTCTTAGAAAGAGAAGATGAAATCCAAACTTTTCTAGCATTTAAATTGCATCGAATCCGAGTATTAGCAAGCCCTAAGTTGAGTTTCAGCCTTTGTCTAGAGGTAGGAGACGATCCAAGCAGTAAAATTGGGGTTTTACTATTTTTTTTTGCGGTCTTAAGGTGATCTGGTCATTTTTCGGGAAAATGGGGCCAAATCTGGCGCCGACACCAAAAATTTTAGATTTTGATTTTTTTGTAAAATCTATTGTATACCAAACCACGCCAACCTCCAATTAGCCTAAAGTAATTTTAATATTCATAATTAAAAAATCCTCTAACTACATATTTTCGCAAACAACACAAACTAACATTTATATATATACTCCACCTATTTACAAGCAAACACTTTTCAAACCACAACATCAAATTCAATGTCGAAATCATACCATGACAAACTAACGCTGAAGAGTAAATATCAAACACTTAACATTAGACACATATAAAGTTCGACAATGTAAATAAAGGAAATCCAACACAAACACATAACATATAGATGTTCTCATAATTACGAATTCCATACTTTAGAGGGTCTACACATATTCATCATTTTCATCATCTTGAATGTTTCCCATGGACTGGTGGTGTACGTATAAGTTATAAAAAGGGCGGTGAGGAAATTTGTTTGTTGATTCTTCTTCAACCCAAGCATTTTTCTTAAAAATACACATCATTCCTTCTTCTATGCGTCCAGTATGTTTGAATTGTTCCTTCATCCTCCAATCCAAATGATCAAATAGATCGAAAATGTTTCCAATTGAATTCATAATATTTGTACCTCTTTCTTCAACTTTTTGATTTTTTTCAGAATAACATGTGAACTATCAGGAAAGCGGGGCCGAATAGGAGAGGAATTTTGAGATGATTGATCCATAAGAATTTTCATATTATTTTCCTCCCAATTTCCTATGCATGTACAACAAATCTTTGGGTCCATGGGCTTCCAAGGATGAAGCACTTTTTCCAATTCTCATAAGGTACTTGTGACTGGCTACATAGTAGAAATATGGTAGATGGATGTCTCGGCCCATAAGTCGATCCGTCTATAATTAAACCCAGAACAAATTTCACAATTAAAGCGCCCATATCAATAGACCTTCCAGTTTGAATACAACAATTCAAGATAGCGCTTTCCTTTATCACTTTACTGATTTCATGGTAGGAAGAAATTTTGCTGAAATAAAGAAATGTCATGTCTTCGATGCAGGATTTAACAATGAAGAAGAAAAACTTACATGTCTCTTATCTCTTGTCTCCCAATTTGCATCTTCATCAGTTAGGAATCGATAAACTTCATTCATGATATCTCTTGTAGGGACAAAATTGGCATAATGACAAATCTGGACACTTTCAATCATAAACAAATTATTTATTCTTGAAGGAGTAAATGGTACCCACCTGCCTCGAACATAGACAACTCCCTGGTTAATCCCATGAAGATTAGCATAGAACTCTTTAACCACAGGAACAGCTACTGCAGCAGTGGTATAACATAGCACTTCCCAGTGTCTCTACATAATAATCTCTTCCACTTGAGTACTTGGTGTGTTGAATCCTTGATTCACAAATCCTCTTTCTTAATCAACCTCTTCTTCACGAGAATCTTATTATATAATTTTTGCACATCGAAAATTGATGAACTTTCTTCTATTGAAATTTTCATATCTAGAAGTTCCAATAGAGTTGGAAGTTATTGGATTTAAAATGGTGAGTTCTCCTTTGTTTTACTGACTTAAATAACTCCAAAATATAGAATTTGGGAGTTACAAGGAATAAAATCCGTCCAAAACCACCAAAAACCACCTTTAGAATCTTCCAAACCGTCTTGGTAATGGTGGCACCTCTGGCGCCAGTTCTCTGTAGTCTGGCGTCTCTGGCGCCAGAACAAAATTCTGCACCGTTTTGCTTATCGTCCAAATAACTCTCAACTCTTCCATGGAATTCAGTAATTAAAGAAGTTTTCATGTATTTTCTTAATATGTAAGTCTCCCAAGTACACATAATTATAAAGAGAGCTTCAATATAGATATATATAATATCACTTATAAAAAAACATATTCGCATCATTAGCAAAGATAACTATGGCTGCCTCCAATAAAGCGTTTGGTTTAATGTCGTCAGCCCAACATTCCTAGTCTTTACTCTGGGTGACCCAACATTAAAATCTCTTTAAAATTTGGACTTTGACCATCAAAATATGGTTTCAGTCTGTTCCCTTTAAATATCTTTTCATTTTTTGGATCTTCAATATTAATAACTCCATAGGGGTAAACTTTTACAACAGTGAATGACTCCGACCACCTATGCTTAAGTTTTCCAAGGAATAATTTCATTCTTGTATTATATAATAAAACTTCCTGTTAGGCTGAAATTGCTTTTTTATTATATTGCGACCATGCCATTCTTTTATTTTCTCTTTATATATCCTAGCATTATCATAAGATTTATTCCTAATTTATTCAAGCTCGTTCAGTTGCAAGAATCTATTCTCACTAACATCTTTTAAATTAAAAATAAACTCCTTAATTGCCCAATAAGCTTTATGCTATAATTTTACTAGTAAGTGACAAGTCTTCCAAAAAATTAATCTATATGAGGATATTCCTATAGGTGTTTTATAAGCTGTCCTATAAGCCCATAATACAGTATATAATCTAGCAGACCAATCCATTTTAGTAGGATTTAAAATTTTTTCTCAAATTCTTTTAATTTCACGATTGGATAGTTCTGCTAGCCCACTTGTGTGGGATGATAAGCAGTTGAGATCCTATGTATAATATCATACATTTCAGCAAATTTTTCAATTCATTTATTCCTAAAATGAGATCCTCTATCAGTAATGATTACTCTCGGCATTTTATATCTTATAAAAATATTTTTGATTAAAAATTTTAAAACACTCCAAGCATCACATCGAGGTGAAGCAATCATGTCATTCTTTCATTTTCTCTTTATATATCCTAGCATTATCATAAGATTTATTCCTAATTTCTTCAAGCTCGTTCAGTTGCAACAATCTATTTTCACCAACATATTTTAAATTAAAAATAAACTCCTTAATTGCCCAATAAGCTTTATGCTCAAATTCTACTAGTAAGTGACAAGTCTTCCAAAAAAATAATCTATATGAGGATATTCCTATAGGTGTTTTATAAGTTGTCCTATAAGCCCATAATACAGTATATAATCTAGCAAACCAATCCATTTTATTAGGATTTACAATTTTTTCTAAAATTCTTTTAATTTCACGATTGGATAGTTCTGCTAGCCCACTTGTGTGGGATGATAAGCAGTTGAGATCCTGTGTATAATATCATACATTTCAACCAATTTTTCAATTCATTTATTCCTAAAATAAGATCCTCTATCAGTAATGATTACACTCGGCATTTTATATCTTATAAAAATATTTTTGATTAAAAATTTTAAAGCACTCCAAGCATCACATCGAGATAAAGCTATTGCTTCAATCCAATTAGATACATAGTCTACTGCAATTTATATATATAAATTTTCAGATGAAGGTATAAATGGTCCCATAAAATCAAATCCCCAAAATATTAAAAATTTCAACTTCCAAAGTAAAATTCAGGGGCATTTCATTTATTTTTGAAATATTACCTACTCGCTGACATCGATCATATGTATATATATATATATATATATATATATATATATATATTAACATCTCTAAATAGAGTAGACCAATAAAATCCAACTTGTAAATTTTTATGAGCAGTTATATAAATTCCAAAATGACCCCCAAATTCAGGATCATGAAATTTTTGAATGATTTCTTCAATTTCTTCATAAGGTACACATCTTTGAATAACTAAATCTTAACATTATTTTTATAAATATGGGTCATCCCAAAAGTAAAATTTTGCATTATAAATAAATTTCTTCTCTTGTTGCTTTGTCAATCCATATGGTAAAACACCACAAACAATGTAATTCACAATATTAACATACCATGATATTTCTCATTCTTTAACATATATAGTTGTTCATCAGTAAAAGTTTTATTAATTTCTCTATCAAGATCAAATGTTTCTTCCTGTTACAGCCTAGATAAATGATCCTCAAGAGCGATATATATTTGATGATAACTGGTATATTCATCCAAAAAGCAAAATATTTGCGCCCAGCTAGCCTATTCAACATTTGGTACAAAAATGTAAAGGAAAGTGATCTTTCCTAGTTAAAGAATTTAATTTTCTTTAATCAATGCAGATTCACCAACCAGTGACTTGATGTGTTGGTATTAAATCCTTATTCTCATTTGTTGCAACAGTCACACCCTATTTTTTAGGAACACGGTGAATTGGACTTACCCAAGCACTATCTGAAATAAGATATATTATACCGGCATGTAACCATTTTAAAATTTCTTTATTGATAACTTCTTTCATCATCGGATTTAATATGCTTTGAGGATCAGCTTTAGGTTTGTGATGTTCTTTCAATAAAATTTTGTGCATACAAAATGAATAATTGATTCTTTTGATATCAACTAATCTTCATCAAAATGTTTTCTAATATCTTCTTAAAGTTTCCAACAACTTTTGTTCTTGTGATTCAGTTAATTCTAAGGATACAATAATAGGTAATGTGGATAAATCTTCTAAAAAGATGTATTTTAAATGTGTAGGAAGTATTTTCATTTCAAGTTCAATAGTTTCACAATTGAAGTTATAAGGTTTTTATTATTATCCGCAGTATTTAACAGTTCAAATTGTTCATAAACATAATCCAAATCTTCATTACTCACTTCTATAGATTTATCTTGAGTTATATCCTCATCTTCATGCTCCAAATGTTATTCTTCAATTTTTTTTAAATGTATATGTGAAATAATCATTGCTTAAATAATCATTAATTTTCATTATGAACATTCATCATCTCTTCCTTTTGCTGGGTATCTTATTGATTTTAATATATTAAATGTAACTTGTTAATCACTAACTCTCATGGTTACTTCTCCTTTCTGTACATCTATCAAAGCTCTTCCAGTGGCAAGAAATGTTCTCCCTAAAATGATAGGAATTTGTTTATCTTCCTCAATATCTGACACAATAAAATCTACAAGAATGATAAATCTATCAACTTTTACCAATACATCCTTTATAACTCGTTTAGGATAGATAATCTAACGATCAACTAACTGAAGAGTTACAGTAGTAGGGGAAATTTCTCCTAAACCCAACATTCTGAAAATCGATAGAGGCATAAGATTAATACTTTCTCCCAAATCACATAAAGATTTTCCAAAAAATCTTTCTCCAATAGCATAAGAAATAGTAAAATTTTCAGGATCTTTAAGCTTTTTAGGAAGCTTTTTCTTAATTGTTGCGTTACACTCCTCACATAGTGCAACAGTCTCATCATCTGTAACTTCCTTTTTTATTAAGTATATCCTTCATAAACTTCACATAGCTTGGTAATTGTTCCAAGGCTTCAACAAATGGAATGTTTATAATTACTTTTCCTCAATATTTCTAGGAATTTCGTAAATTGGTTATCTATGTTATGTTGTTTCAATCTTTAAGGAAATCATGGTGATGGTCTTTCTATAGTAATTTTTATTGGTTTAATAGGATATTCAGAATCAATATGAAAATCATCGCTAGACTTTTCATTTTCCACCCCTTATTTCTCAACTTCAATCTCTTTTTGAAATTTTGTTTCTAATTCTCTTTCACTTCTCAGTGAATAGCCTTAATTTTCTCTTTATTCTAATCTTTAGGATTAACTTCAACATTACTAGGAAAAGTTCCTGGAGGTCTATTATTAAGTGCAGTAGCAATATATCCCAACTGATTTTCCATGTTTCTAATTGCATCTCCTTGACTTTGTAATTGTGCTCATTGACTTTGTAATTGATTTCTCATATGTAATATTAATTCTTCCATTGACATTTTTTCTCCTTAATTTGTGAATTGCTATTAAAACATGGACGATAATAAGGTTTATAGTTAGTATTTCTCTGGTTGTTTGAATTTCCCAATGGGTTTACAGGATTGTTCCCCCATTAAGAATTTACAACATTAGATTTATTATTATTCCAACTTAATTAGGGCGATTGTTCCAACCAGAGTTATAATAATTTGAATAGATCTTATTAGTTTGGTTATTTATTGCATTTAAAGTTTCATATGATGATTGAGATCTATCATTTGTCCCAATGAATTTTCCTCAAGCACATGAGGTGTTTGAGAATAATTCATTCCATATTGATTTATCTTCTTTGATATTGCAACAATTTAAGAAGCCAAAATAGATAGTACATCAGAGTCTTGAACACTGGCTACTCTTTTTTGAGTCACCCTTTTAGAAAGTCATTGAAAATTATTAGTAGTCATCTCTTCAATTAAAGAATATGCTTCATCGAATGGTTTTAACATTAATGATCCACCAGCGGCAGCGTCAATTATAGATCAAAGAGATCCAACTAATCCATTATAAAAAGTTTCAATTATTAACTAATCTGATAATGCATGGTGTGGACACTTCCCAAGGAGATCTTTAAATCATTCTCAAGTTTCATATATTGATTCTCCTTCAAACTGACAGAAAGATGTGATATCATTTTCAAGATTAGCAGTTTTTTATGATGGGAATTATTTAGATAATTTTTTTTATAATTCTCTTCAAGTTCTGATAGATTTAGGTCCTAAAGAGTTTAACCATACTTTAACTTTATCCCTTAATGAAAAAGGAAAAAGTTTAAGTTTGACGGCATCATTCGACACTCCATCATATTTAAATGTTGCATACAATTCTAAAAAACTAGCGAGATGTAAGTAAGGTTCTTCAGTTGGTGTTCCCCAAACTGATTATTTAGTACCATTTGGATAATATTAGGTTTAAGCTCAAATAAATTAGCAGCTACAGCAAGATTTTATGTACTCAAGTGAATTTCATCTACTGTAAGATTGACATAATCTCTTAAAGGTCTCTGATGATGTTCATTTTCAATTCCTTGATTATTTAAGTTGTTAGCTATTTTGTTCAAATTTTCAGATTTTTTTGTTGTATTCGAATTTCTCTAATAGTCTTAAATACTTCAAAGTTAATTTACCAAGACTAATGAAGTTTTGTGATAAAGGGTTCAAATTGAAGAAAATATCCTTTCCCTTTACAATGAGTTTATGGTTAGCAAAGTAATTAAAATTACTTAAAATTATATAACATTGTATTATGTCAAATAGGAGCAATCCTATTATTTACCCTCTATTGAGTGCATAAAGAACATTGGCTAATCCAAAGTTTGGTCCCTAAATCCGTGGTTAGGCTGGGAGGATACTGGCTCTCACTCCAGAGCTCCAACTTCCCCCTCGCCTGAGAGCTAACATCTCGCTTTAGTTTCCAAACAACTCAACCAAATTGGGGATTTTAGTCTGTCATCCTAAAATCTTCAATCCTACGCCTATCAAAATATATATTTTTTATTTATTTGCACTCAACTTCATAGACTACATTCTCATCCATGAAATGAAATGTGACTCACATTTTTGTAGAAAGAATAACCCTTTTGGATCTTATGTTTCTCAAAAAATTTTAACATTTAATTGGTCAAATCGAAAAGTGAATGAAAATCTGAGTTCGAATCATCACACTTTATTGACATTTAAAACCATGTGTAACGATATTAATTCTTCACAAAATCATATCTCATTATAAAGAAAATGACAAAGAAGACTACTCAAAATTCTCAATAAATTTTAATAATTCAATTGGTCAAATCAAAAAGTAAATGAAAATCAGAGTTTGAATCATCACAATTTATTGACATTTAAAACCTTGTGCAATGATTTTAGTTCTTCACAAAACCATATCTAATTATAGGAGAATGAAAAAGAAGACTACTCAGAATTCATGAGGAATATATGACAAAACATAGATTTTATATATAAAAATAAGTTTACAAAATAAGAAAGAAAAGAATACAAACTTTCTCTTTTTACAATCACTCTCAATTCTCTCTTAGAAGTGTAATGAAGAAGAAACCTCTCACCTTACCTCTCCACTTACAACTCTAGAAGAAAATACTCTCCACACAAAACCTACCCTAGACTCCAAAGACTCCACAAGACTCACAAGACAAAAACCCTCAAGACACGCTCACTCTCCACACACTAGACATTCTGAAACTCAAACTTAGACTCCTTAAGAGTGGCGCTAGCCCCTCTTCTAAAGAAATTAAAAAATCCCTCCTTTTTTATAAGAGACACACCTCTTCATACCAAGAGGCAAATCCCTTCATCCAAAAGACATATCTCTTCATTCAAGAGCCTTCCCCAAGTGTCTAGATACATTTAACCACTCCATGGAGCATTTAAATTAGTTGGAGCTTTCTAGTACATCTAAAAATAGTCAAAAACCACCAAAAATTCATCCAAATCTGTCTCTGGCACCTCTAGTGCTTGTTCTAGCGCCTGTTTGGTGGAATTCAGTGCTCCTCTCTAGATTCTGGCGCTTCTAGCGCCATTCTGGTGCCTCCTCTGTATTCTGGCACCAATATGCTGAAAATTTACATTTTGACTCAAAATTTCTTCTTTTTTGCTCCTTTTTACTCCAAATGCCTAAAATCAACATGTCTGCAAATAAACATGAAATTACCTTCTTGAAAGTGCAATATCACCAATTTTAAGCATGGAACGTAAACATAAAATTGCACATTTTTTTGCTATATCCATATTATGCCCGGTTGTTGGTGATTTCAACTTCCACTGTGACCGAGTGATAGAGGTGTTCCCCGTTCGGACGACTAAGATCGAATCATTGCCGTGCTCCTGTCTAGTTGAAAGCTACATCGATGTGGAAGCTTCATGTCCAGCTATCGGCTGTGCTTCTTTCATTCGGCTCTTATGGCTCAGAGAAATCTGCCAAGAATTAATTAGTACTTTCTCCTTAATTGCATTTTGGGATACATCGATATAATTGAGGTCCACCTCCTACTTGAGGAGTTGACCGGAATGCTCTAGTCAAGTGAGAATAGATTTTAGAGGATGGTCGGTGATGGCCCGTACTAGATGAGTTTAAAATATGGTCAAAGCTTGCGAGCAGAAAAAAAAGCAAAAGTGAGTTTTTCCATGATGGGGCACCTGATTTTTTGCGCCTCTAAAGACCTGACTTGTGTAGTAGACTGGGAGATGCTTTACTGTTTTCGCTGACTAATATCAAACTGATGGTTTGAGGTCCTACTTCCAAGTATAGAGAGAGTTCCTCGTTCAATTTTGGGTATTAAAAAAATGACAGTGATGCTAATGTGTCCTTTAGATTCTTGAATGCTTGCTCAAACTCATCATACAATTCAATGTTCTTTGCTTTCCTTTGTATTTTGAAAGATGTTGCACTCTTGTTGCTTGATTTGGAGATAAAGTATTTTAGACCTGTAATCCAACTAATTAGCTTTTGTACTTCTTTTGTGTTTCGAGGGAAAGACATGCTCAACAATGCCTTTACCTTCCCTAGATTGGCTTTTATTCCCTCTAGAGTCAAGAGATAGCCAATAATTTTCCAGTAGACGCTCCAAAAGTGCATTTGAGTGGATTTAATCTAATGTTATATTTTTTATGTGTTTCAAATGTTTCACTCGATTGTGTTGTTCAACCAATTTACTTTAACTAACACTTCATTTATATACACCTCAATGTTTTTTTCATTTTTTTTTGAACAAAATACATCCATGAGACTCTGGTAGATTGCTTCTGTGTTTTAAGCACAAAGGGAATTCCATTGCAATGAAACACATCCTCATTAGTTATAAAGGTCATCTTCTTCACATATGTTGGGTGCATCTTGATTTGGTGGCTGTAGACTGAAAAAGCAAGATGCTTATCACGGAGTTGCTGATAGCTGAGTCCACCAATGCATTGATTCTTGGCAACAAGTAGCTATCTTTCAGGAAGACATTGTTCAGATTTTTGAAATCTACCCACATCCTCCACTTGTTCGCATTTTTCACTCTCGCTACATTCGAGACCTAGGTCAAATACTGCAACTTATGCATGTAGCCGGCTTCCTAGTTTCGCTTCCTCCTGAATTGGTTCGACTAAAGTCATAACCAAAGACCTTATCCTCTGGTTCTTTGGTTAGGTGATAAGATTGATGTTTGGTCGATGGCAAGCGACATTGTGCGATATCATTGGCATTATGATGGCTGACCAAGCAAAAACGTCTTGATTCTCCTGAAGGGTTTGGATTATCAAGTTCTTCAAGCATGCATCAAAGTTTTCAGTTATTAGAAAAACATTTACTAAGCTCTTTATCTATTGCGGGAATTTTGAGAGTAGTCTCGGTGATCTCAAGACTCCCTTCACGTTGGTTGTGAAGATCAAGCAGTCCAGTTTCATGCTTCCAATCGCCCAGGGGTAACAGGTCAGAGACTGGTCCATATTCCCTCGAACGGTGATGATCCCCCAATTGCCTAGAAACTTTATTGTGACATGGTATGTTGAGACCACAACCTTGTCAACGTTAAGCAGAGGTCGGCCGAAAATGACATTGTACATTGGCGGTGAATCTACCACCAAAAAATCCTCCATGCATGTGTACTGCATGTTACCTTCTCCCCAGGTAACTGATTGCGATTATTCTCAAGGCTTCCTCCCTCTCATCTGAGATGACATAAAGTGGTCTGACCGGTACAGTCAACTAATCATTCTTGAATTTTATCATATTGAATACTGACTTGAACATAATTTTTATGGAGCTGCCAGTGTCGACCAAGATGCTACCGATTTGGTAGTTACATATCATAGCAGTGACGAGGATATCATCATTGTAGGGGTTTTAATGAATGTGATTGACAAGTGAGTGTTGGCTTCAGAGTGCTTTCGTTCTTTCTTTCTTTTTAATTTTAATGGAGTCGACAGTTGTTTATCCTCATATAATTCAATTTTTCGAGTAAATCTCTCTTCTTGATCATAGAAGAAGACTATACGAAAGCAACCCACAACTAGAAATTCAAGTGTGTTCATGTTCTGGGGTCAAGAGCAACTCCGAAATTGATGTATCTCTTTGGTTAATTAGATCTTGGTGTGCTTAAGAATACTCTCGATATAAGAAATCATGCTTACGCTTGTATAATAATTAGGAAAGCGTGTCACAAAGGATAGTTATCTCACAGGAGCGTTCTGATGCCTTAAAGCTCATGCCGATCCATACAGGCAGATAGTGAATCCATCATGATCTGATACAGATTGCGGCTTATTGTCGACGAGGGCCTATGAAATAATCGAGTCTTCTCGTAGGTCCACGTTATGCTTCCAAGGCCAGACCGGGCCATAAGGGTAGAGGATGAATCACCGTATCTCAAATGGGCGACAACATATCCTCAATCGGGGCCTTCCAGAAGACATCAACGAAGCGTCCAAAGGAGTGACAGGGCTCAAAGTGGGTAAACAAAGAAAGGGTAGAGCAATCCCAGTCGGTGGCAATAGCTGGGTCAGGATACCACAGATCTGTCATCCTAAGCTATTTGGACCCCAATTCTACCTGATCGTGATGGTAGTCGATCCAACACAACTGAAGACCACCTCCTCGGTAATCTGTGAATTGCGTCATGCAAGGAGATCTCGATAGCCCTAAAGTCAAAAGAAGGAAACTCTAATCCTATGACTCTATGTAGGTAGAAAGAGCAGAGGTGGGCCTTACACCTACTAAAGTGGCGAGGATGCTGCTAGAGTGGAAAAGAGAGGAGAGGTCCATCTACAAACCTGAAAAACACTCTCAACAAATGACTTAATATTCTCTGGGTCGAGGAAACCTTTAAAACCGTAAATGCACTAGACAACCACCTAAGTAAAAATCTATGTTAGGCTAGTCAGGTTTGAGAAGCACGAAAACTTCTCATCGTGACATACAATATGATGCAATTGTCTAATAGTCCTAAACGTGGTTGTTTATGACTTCGATGAAGACCATGCTATACAATTCATTTAAAATTCAATCCGAAAGCTATGAAAAAAATAAAGTTTAGGTTTCGAAAATCCTGACTGTTTCAATCTTAAATTTTAATTAGTCTTAAATTTTTATTAGGATTTTGTAGAAAATTTATAATTTCTTAGGTCCTAAGGAGCTTAAGTGATTCGCGCGATTCGCAAGCAACCCACAAGTTAAAAAGGGCGAAACTAGAAATCACGTGTAAGAAGCAGAAAAGTAAGCAAGCCAAATCAAAAGAATAAGAAAGGTCGGGGGTCGCTAGGTCGGCAACATATCTCATAAATATAAAAGACAGTTAGACACCAAATAAGTACACACCTGACCCTAATTTTATACATCAATGAAATTTAGAATTGTGGTACGAGATAAGCAACTCGCGGTCCCCACCACGTGGTTTCACCTGTTTGGAGCATCAGAACTCGTATATGTACATTATTTCTAATACAATACTCTCTTAAAGACTCTAAAAAGTATATTAGGAAAGTAAAAAAAAGTCTCAATCTGCATGAAAACAATGATAGCAGAAAGAGATATCTACATGCAAGACATGAGTCGTGCCTAGTGGGAGGAGCTTAGCACCTGCATAAAAGAGTTATTCATTCAAATCATTACTTGCTTTTCATTGTTACACATGTGTGTGTATTCTTTAGGCAAGATCTATGCTAAAAAAACCGCCCCAAACATATGAGTGCACATGTCTCAATCTCGATAAACACCCAAAGCATAACAGAAGTAATGTCTAGCTTGGGGAATCAAACCAACAGAGAACTATAATGAGGACATCGGAAAAAGATTACCTAATATCCTAGTCCTAAGCTAGCACACCATCTACCGTAGTGTCCTATTCATAACATTTAAATGAGTGCAGGGTTAAGTCAGAAGGTTGCGTATGTTTTGACGGGGTCGCCATCTTCGACCCCATCACAAGGATCCAAAGATTTTAAAAGCTTCCATAAGATGCATGTTTTATGGAAAATTTTAAGTTTTTAAAAAATTGACCTCATATAAGGTCTACGATAGAGTTGCAATAATTTCAAAATAGATTTTGAAAACATGAAGCATATAAGTAATAAAAATATAAATTTTTATACTTTAAAATGGGTGATTCGACCCATAATTACATAATTATTTAAGTTTCATAAAAATAACCAAAAACTTGACCAAATTTATATTTAGCGGCTGGTGTAAAAAATGGATATGTTATAGAGTTTAGAATTTGATTTATAGTTTACAAATTAGGGGCTTTACGCACGTGCACGTATCGTTTCAAGTAATGTAGGGTTTTCTTTTAAGACCCAGAGTATTGATCACACAGAGAAGCGAGGTAAGAAATCCCTTAGGCCAATTATAGTATTCTAATATCAGGTCTTAGTTTTGAATGTCAATTAAGGGTATTTTTCTAATAACTACTCCTAAAAACAAACCTAATTCTAAAGATAAACCTAACTAGATAAATTGGTTTGGTAAATTTTGAGATGTTAAAAACTACCTTTCACTTGCGGCGACCTGAAAATGTGTAGGAATGGAATGCTTAGAATTTAATGTATTATTGAGCATATATATTCTTTACCCTTTTTCGATTGCATAATAAACATTGGATAATCTAAAGTTAAGTTCCTAAATTTCAGGTTATGCTAGATAGGTTCTAGCCTCTCACTTCTAGATTACCCACTGTGACCTCTCTTTAGGATTAACTGATCCTAAGGTTCCAAACTCTAGATCAAATTGGTAAGAATCTAGCCTGTCATCCTAGAAAAACCAATTTACACCTATCAAAACTTATCTCCCTATCTATTTACACACACCCTAGAACTTGGCTCTCCTCCATCCTAAGGGTTAGTGTGGTTCCACTTAGTTAAGAATTACACCGCCCTTAAGGATCCTAATGCAATTACAACGAATTTTAACACTACAACAGGCCAAAATTGCAATGTAAATGAAGTTCAAGTGAAATACCATCATAATTATAATATAAGAGAATTTCTAAGCAAATATAATTTCCTAAACATTCATCCAATTCATTGCAATAGAAAAGTAAAATGACATAAGCAGTAAAATAATTGATAAAATATGTAATAAATTATGTGCCAACAAAGAACATATGTCTACCTACCCTCTTCTGAGTGTATATGTATGCTTATTATTCTATTAGTTTTATGCGAAGGTGGGTAAATTTGTGCCCCTACAACTCATGACAAGGACCCCAATCACTTATATCAATTATCACATAGAAGTTAATAATAGAAACAAATCATGAATTATATTTCCTTAAAAGTTGCATTACCGCCTAAACTACTTCATCATAGCCAACTGGACAATGTGAGTGCATTCAAGTTACGGGATCATCACACTTTCGAGTCTTAGTTTTACTTGCAAAAGATTTTAACATAATCTATTGCTAGTATGTTATGTCAATGAAGTAAAGGAGATATTACTCATCACATGGAAATAAGAATTATTCTATCTTAAAACAAATTTTCCTAATCATGCCATTACTTCATATCAAAAGAAAAGAGTAATGAAAACTACTCACGAAGCATGGATAAAATACAACAAAAAACTTCATTAAATAAAAACAAATCCATTAGAAAGTGCTTACAACATTTATAATATAATGAATAACACAATACTTAGTTTTTTTCCTCTGAAAGAAAGATAAAAATCCCTCCAACAAAGTCTCCAGCTGATCCATGCAATGCTCATACAATTCCTTACACATATCTCTCAAAATCCTTCACCAATCTCTTCAGAAAATGTAGAAATCTACAATTCCTACTCCTATCTATGACCTCTCGATGTTCCTGGAGATTCTAGGAATTTGAAATGTGAAAAGGTGTCATTCCAAGTGTTCGAATTCGTCAAATAACTCCCGAGACGTGCCGACACAGCCCCGGGTTGTTTCTGGCGCCAGAATCTAGCGCCAGGTCATTTTCTCCCACATGCTTAAATTGCCTCTTTTAGCACTGTTTTAGCTCCAATTCTCCAATTTTCTCCAAAATGTTATACCTTGCTCATTTGACCCCAAATTGATCCACTTTTGCACCATTTTTCTCCAAAACTCCATCTCTTTTACCTGGAACCAAAAACAAGCAAAATACATTCCATTAAAGTGCAATATTATTAAAAATAAGCATAAAATGTATATAAAAAAGTAGCAAATTTTTAAGAGTGTCAATGGGTCATAAGAAGGTAAAGCCTAGTAACACTCATTAGACTTCTTGGAACCTTGGCACAACATATGTGTGCTAGTCATAGTGCGATAGCTAGTATTGCCCACAGAGATATCTTTGCCAGCAACACTAGCTGTTGTGTCATGACTAGTGAAGGGTCACTCAGGTAACGAGCTAGTTTCATCATCGAGATGATCGGTAATGCACATGCAGATGCAAGGTGATTCAGTGTGGTGTGGTCGTCCTATTGGAGTAGAGCGATCGAAAGGCAGCAAACATTCTTCACAAGTATATGGGGGCATATACTAATGATGAATGCGGGGAATGTGCGGAGTAGTGCATGCAAATGCAACACAAGTGGGGTGAGTGTGTCGAGGAGGCAGTGACTCAGGAGTGAGTATGTCGAGGAGGACTCGAAGAATGAGTGTGCCGAGGATGTAGTGACTAGATCATGAGTGTGCCGAGGAGGCAGTAACTTGAAGAATGAGTGTGTCGAGGAGACGGTGACTCAGTAGTGAGTGTACCGAGGAGCCAGTGACTCAGAAGATGAGTGTACCGAGGAGCCGGTGACTCGAGAGTGAGTGTGCCAAGAAGGCATTGTCTCGAAGGTGCAAACCACAGACATATGTAATGTAAACATGCAACATGCAAATATGAACAAACATGCAAGAATGTGCGAGTGCAAATGCGAACATACAAAATGTTGGTGCACCGTGACATATGGATGTCACGTGGTAGGCACCGAAATTCATGCCAAAGAGAGGCATTAGCGCCCACCATGAACATATGGAGGGCATATGCTCACGGATGCACAAAAAGTGCGTGATGCAAATGTGTTTATGCAAGCAGTATGAAACAATAATGTAATTATGCGACATTCAAGTGGAGTCGATCAATCCAATGAGACCAGTGGCGGTTGATTGGTCGAGCCGAAGAAGGTGATCGATTAGATAAGTGTAGGAGGTCGATCGACAAATTAGGATTGGTCGATCTGATCAGGCTGGTGGTGGCCAATTAGTCAAGCCAATGAATGTGATCGATCAGACAGGCCTGAACGGTCGATCGACAAAATCGAGTCATTCGAGCTGATCAGACCGGTGTCAGTCGATCAAATCTGTGTGGGCGGCCTATCGACAAAATAGGTTTGGTCTAATTGATCAGACTGGTGGTGGTGATCGGGCAAGCTGAAGAAAGTGGTCAATCAGACCGGTGTGGGCGATCAATCGACGGGAAAGGGTCGGTCGAACTAATTAGACCAGCGGCGGTCGATCGGTCAAGTCGACATAAATGCTCGATTGGGTCGATGTGGACGGGCGATTGACGATGCTTGCAAAAATACAATATTTTGATGCAATTTTAAAGTCCATGCCAAGCATATAAAGATTAACACAAATACATACATGAAATATAAATTTGTTTGTGCTTGATGAAGAAATCAAGCTCATCCTAATGATCTCACGGAAAACTTAGGGAAAGTGAGCGACGGAAAAGGTGTACCAACACCTTATTGTGTGAAGCAACAAGATGCCCCCTCCGTTTGCATAGCACAAGGTGGGGAATCTCTAACGAATAGAATTCTCCACAAACAAGAAGGCGAAGACCAAAGGAATGTCCTCGTGTTCTTGGTCGATAGGTTTCAAATGTCCATTCAAATGAAAGCACCGATACAAATGTCGGGATTAGTACAACCTCGTCTTTCGAATTTTTTTTGTTTAGAGAAGAAAATGGTAGGTTTTTCTCTTTGGATTCGTAGAGTATTGCAAAAGCTCCTAATACTGTGGGTTTTCTCTAGGCACAAATAAACCAAACCTAGCTTCTCTAACATCCAGACCCACTGGCCCTATGAAAAGGAAATTATAAGACTTTGCGAGTTGTCCCACTGGTGCGACTTTTTTTATTTGCCAAAATTTATGAACTCGGAATTAATATATATATATATATATATATATATATATATATATATATATATATATTGATTTACTTTTATAATGAGTCACACAATTAAATGTAAGTATATGTATCACTCAAGTAATACAGGGCTCTAGTAGAGTCCTGGATATCGATCCCACAGGGAAGCTTTAATTTTATAGCGTAGCACAGAAACCACTTATCGAATCACAGCACAATTGCAAGTAAGTTTAATTCTTAAAATAAAGACAAACAGTTGTAGTTACTATTTCTACCAAAATACGTTCTAAACTCTAGTAAGTTAAACTAACACAAGACTAAATTTATAACAAAGTTTAGTTGCAAGAAAGAGTCTTCCTCCTTTCCAATCATAAATGATTATTGTGACATAGATTAGTGATGCAAATGTATTGTGCCAAATAGGAGCATTCTTATTTTATACCCATATTTCAGCGTATAAATAACATTGGCTAATCCTAAGTTTAGTCCCCAAATCCATGGTTAGGCTGGGAGGATACTGGCTCTCACTACATAAGGATCAAATTGAGGATTTCAGCCTATCACTCTGAAATCTCCAATTCTAAGCCCATCAAAGTATATTTCCTTATTTATTATGCACTCAATCCCCATGAACTACATCTCTCATTCATGGACATTGAATGTGACATTCACTTTTATTGTGGAACTCATAATCCATTATGAAATAATGTTTCCCAACAAGTTTTAACAATTCAATTGGCCAGATCAAAAAGTAAATGAAGTTCGAAGTGAAAAGATCATCACAAATTTTTCATAATAAGTTGACACATTATTTCCATATCATAACATCAACACATCACATGAAAAGGAGAAAGGCAAAGAAACCTACTCAAGACTTATAGGAATTTATGAAAAAACATGAAATTTATATATAAAAACAACGTCGTATAAACAGAGTAAAGTAAAGATGACTTATCTTAAGCTCTTCTCCAGGCGAATCTCAAGGAATTCCTTTGACTCCTCTTCTTTCTTCACAATAACACACAATTCTCTCTTTAGATAAGCAAGGAAGAAGAAATCTCTCACTTTCCCTCTCCTCTCACACTCCTTAGAATAGAAAACACAAAACCTAGATTTCCTAAACTAAATGAGAAGACACTCTCTTTAAACTCTAAACTCTTCTCTTTTCTTCTTCTCCTCTTCAAACTTGGCACCAAAAGAGTTTAAATTCGGCCAAAACCAAATTCCTAAGGGTTTCCTCAAGCAACCCTTCAAAATCCGGCCAAATACATTGAATCTAGTATAAAATAGGGATAGGGCAGAGTCCGACGCTGGATAGGGCGCCGTTCGACACATTTTTCCGCCAAGAAGGTCGCAACTCTCTGTAAAATAGTGCGGTCCGGCACTGGTGACAACGTCGTTCAGCGCTAGTTCAATAAAATGCACTTTTGTCCCGTTTTGTTCCAAATTTGCTACTTTTCACTTCCTTTTGCTCCAAAGGCCTAAAATCATTGTACCTGCATGAAATCATGAAAAATACATTCCTTTAAAGTGCAATATCATCAAAATAGGTATGAAATGAATAGTTAAAAACTATCAAAATTTCAGCGGACCAAGATCCCCCAAACTTAACTATTACTTGTTCTCAAGTAATTTTAGTTAATACATAAAACAATGATCCACTGTAATGAACTTTCTTTCTAGAATACCATAATTTTGATTTAGATAAGTATAATAGTAAGATTTTAGAAAGATCTTTGAATAATTCAAGTAAATCTGCATGTGTAAGACTATCTAGTAGTCAAGTCTAAGAGTTCTAGTCTTCTATTCATTTCAAAAATGACTGTAGATTGTCCTATTAAGACACTTAAAAGAATTACATGAAAAGAAGTTTATGAGAACACTACTAGTAAGGATGCTAATCCACACATATATGTTCAGGAAAGTAATTAAGTTTTTCACTTTAGGTAGGTCCAAGTGAAGCCAATTTTTGATTAAGCATCTCTGACCCACTGAAAATATTTTAAGATTTTCATACTTATTTTATACTGATTTTGATGATATTGCACTTTAAAGAAGGGTATTTTTGATGATTTGTTACAAATATGAAGATTTATGGACATTGGAGAGAAAATATGCAAAAAGGAGCAAATTTGGAGCAAAAAGGACTAAAATTGTGAAAATTTGATCTAGGGCGCCGACAGCGAGATCGACGGCGCCGATGGCGGATTTTTCCCAAGAGTTCAGAAAAATATTATATGGGAGCCCGCCGACAGCCAGATCGATGCCGCCGACAGTGGAGCTTATGCAGAAGGGTCCAAGGCTAAGTATTCTAGAAGGCCGTCGACGGCGAGCTCGAGGCCGCCGACGGCGAGAAAGTCGGTTCTCTCACAAGGTGCATTGAATGTGGATGATTTTTGAAGGGATGCTTGGAAAACTCTTGGAGACTCTTCATTTACTTTAAAAGAAACAATTTGGGGTAGAAAAAAGTGTCCACTAGCGTCCATTTGTGTCCACCACTTGTTAATTTAATCCATTAGAGTGTCAAGTGTGTGAGTCTAGTGAGTCCATAAAGTCATTAGAGTAAAGATATGTTGAGTTTAACAACTAAACTAAAGATTATATCCAAGATTCAGGGAGGTCAAAGTCCTTGGAAGTAGGGTGCAAATAAATATGGAAATAATATTTATCGGGCGTAGAATTTGAGATTTTAGAATGACATGCTAAAATCCTGAATTTGGTTCTATCGTTTGGGTGCTGAAGTGTAGATGTTAGCCCTCAGGTGAGGGGAACGTGGGAGCTCCAAAGTGAGAGCCGGTATCCTCCCAGCCTAGCCGCAGATTCAGTAACCAAGCATAGGATTAATCAATGTTCTTTATGCCTGGACCAAAGGGTAAAGAATATGTATGCTCCTATTTGGCACAACACAATTTTAAACTAATTCTAATTATCCATTCACTTAAATTTCTTAACAAAGGAGAAAAATTCTTGCTTATATATTTGAGCTTCACTTTATTAGTAGAATTAGTTATCGGTTAGTAGTACTAGTTATTAAAAACTTCATATTATTATCGATTGCATATTAGTGACAGATAAGCAATTTCAATTTCTAAGTTCTGAATTCTGAATTAGATTATATAATCCTAGTTTGTAGCCTCTAAAATATTTCCTGTTGGATTGATATCCAGGACTCCACTAGAGCCCTGTATTACTTGAGCGATACGTATACTTGCGTTGAATAGTAACTCTGCGATTAAAGAATATATTATATACTTGTTACAAAAATTAAAATTTACGTACAGCGCGCGGAGTGGTTTAATCTCCTTAAGCTTCTCCTCACTTCTCTTTTTTTTGCTTTTATTTTTTTCTTTTCTTTTCTTTTAAGTGAGTATTACTATATCTGGATAGCCTTTAATCATTTTGAACTTTACCATTCTCTACCTAAATTTGAAACTTACCACATCCTTTACCTTATAGGCATTTCTTTAGCTTATTATTGATTCATCATAGAGTCTCAATCATTTCCTATCACATAAAGTTTTAAGATTCTTAATATTTTAAACATATAGTTTTTCTTACTTTGAATAGTTGACTATAATCCTATTCTCTTATACCAAATATCCTAGCCTATAAAAATACTTTTCATTACTAAATACTTTTATTCAAGTTTACAAAATACTTAAATAGAATCAAAATACAGTTATATGAAACTAAGTTCTATTACAGGAAATCATGTTAAAAATTTTGAAAATATATTTAAATGAGAACGATTAATAGTTAATTTTTTCCCTCCCCCAAACTTAGATTTTTGAATATCAATACAATTTATATGGGAAGAAAGAAAATATATAAATATATAACTCATACCTCAATATGTTAGGCTTTTCATACCTTTGAGTTTAAGCAGGTTTTTCTTTATAAAGCAGAACAGCAGGCCTGAAATAATTAAGAGCATTTCTATACATAAATATAGGTTAGAAATTTATAAGAAAGAAGTTTAAAAACATGAAACATAAACTGTGCACACAACATTAACATTCAACTGTTACTATCACAAATTAAACTAACAAACCAAACGCATGAAAACTCTACTATAACATCACATACATCACAAATCAACATAAAGTCTACTACAAGTACAACCAAAGAAAAATTACATCACAGATACTAATCAGAAAGAGTCTCGGGTACATCACATATACAAAGCACAAATACATAACAAAGTACTATGAAAAAAATAAAACTAAAACTACTAATCATCTTTTGCAGGAGCTCCACCATCATCAGGTTCTTCAGGCCGGTATGGAGTATACTCAGGGTAAGTAGAAAATACAGTGCTAGTGTATCTCCTGAAAAATCTCATCTATGCGTCATGATAAGCTATCTCATATTCTCTCCACCACACTTGATAATCATCATTTATCTTTTTCTTGCTTCTATTCCCTCTACTCTGGTGTTCAACTTTTCCAGCCGATCCATAACATCATGCAGAGTAGGCTCCCTAGATGTAGATGGTTTATGAAGACTAGAAGAAATCTCATCAGCTTTCTTACTCCACTTCCAACTTACAAGGGCTTTATAAGTTTTTAGATTTAGCTTACTAATGGGCTTCAGTGGATGGATCACCTCATCATTATCTTCAATTGCAACACCTGATTGAATACACAAGGCATGAATCAGGCTAGGGTGTCGCAGTCCACCTGTAGTCTCTCCTTTTGAATTTATCAAACTACTTTTATAAATAATAACCCCAATATTTATATTCTTCATGTTCTGAATACAGTAATTTAGAACAGCTCTATCAATAGTAACCTCGCTATGATGGTTGGTAGGCAAGAGTCTTGTAGAAATAAAATAATGTCAGGCTTTCGACACATGATTTAAAGTAGAAAGGGGAAAATTAACTTTCATTTTCTGTTTAACCTTTCATTCCCCTTTTTCATCAATAAAAAAGTTTATAATCACATCCAATGCTTCATTCGTGATAGAAAAATTTTCATATTCACAACGGTAGGGTTCTCTCAACTTATAAAATGCATTTATAAGGGCAGGGGTGAATTCAACCATTTGTCCCCTAACCAGAATATATTCACTCTTAGAATAGAAGAGATTAGCATAAAATTCCCTGACAATCCCCAGCATTGCTTCAGCAGTAAAACAACAAAAAATTCCCCATCGACAATTCTTAATCAGATCTTCAACCACATCTCCAGGATTTTCAAAGGCTCTCTCTTGAATACACTTCTTATTGCTAAGAAATGCACTATAGTGGGAATAAGCCTTGAAATTCACAAATTTACTTTCATAATAATCAAATTTTCTCTTCCCCTTCGAAATTCTTGGAGCCATTTGTCTAAAAATATCAAATTTATCCAAATTAGTTTTAAAATTGCAATGTAATGTACTCCAAGGTAAATTTAAAAAGATAAGAACTCAAAATCCATGAAAAATCTTCAAAGTTTCTCCAAAAACTTTAAAATTTCAAATCTTCCTAATGTAGGAGATTTTCACGGTCAAAATCAAAAAATTTTAGGTTAAAGTGTAGCTCTTACCAAGAGAAGATGAAATCCAAACTTTTACGGCCACGAAATTGCTTCAAATCCAAATGCTAGTGAGCCCTAGGTGCAAAAATCAGCTTTCGCTAGAGGTAGAAGACGATGGTTTGGGCAAAAATGGTAGGTCCAAGGGTTAAATAGTGGAAATTTGGAGTTTCAGGCCTTTTTTCTGGTCGAGCGCTGTCCGGCGCTAGTGGCAGCGCCGTTCGGTGCATTTTTCTACTCTAATGGCCAAACTCTCTGTCTTTTGGCTTGGTCCAATGCTGGTGACAGCGCCAGTTCAAAAACTGGGCTTCCAACTTTCTTTTACAATTTTGATCTTTTCAAGCCCGCTTCAACGTCTAATTAGTCTAATTAAGCATTGAATAACATTCTAAAGCCATGGCAAATGATATTTTTTTAACATAAACAACACAAAACATCACTTTTATATATAAAATTCAAGTGTCGGACACATACACATAACACTAAACATTACACATCATTAAGCCATATAATTCTAAAAAATTCAGCGTCAATCACAACCACAACACAATAATCCTGAAAACTAAACAAGAAAGCAAATTCAAATATAACAACCAAGCAAATCAAAACAAAGCAATCAGATACACAAACACGGAAATACAATAATCAAGTTTTCATTCTTCCTCAGAACTATCATCAACTCTAAGATCTCCAAGTGATTGAGCGTGAACAAACAGATTGTAGAATGGACAAAACGAAAATTCTTCAGTAGAATTCTCTTCAATCCAACCTTTCCTTTTCATCAATCGTGTCAAACTTCCTTCAAGATATCCAGAATGATCAAAGTGCTCCTTCATTCTCCAATCCAAATGATCAAAGAAATCAGATAGATTGTTGATTGCATTCATCAGGTGTTGTACTTCCTTCTCCAATTTCTTAATTTTCTTCAAGATAATCTGTGAACTTTCAGGAAAGTAAGGAGGAATAAGTGTTGACCTCTGAGATTGTTGATCTTCAATAAAGCTCATGTCATTCATATCACAAACTGCCTGGTTACTATATGCATCTATTGGGTCTATAGGCTTCCAAGGTATAAGTACTCTTTCCCAGTTCTCATATGACACTTGTGATTAATTGTAAAGAAGAAATATGGTGGAAGGATTTCCAAGCCCATACTTAGATCCGTGATCGATCAATCCCAAAAAAAATTTAACAATTATTGAACCAAAATCAATGGTCATCCCCATTTGAATACAGTAGTTCAGAATAGCACACTCCTTAGATACTTTACTAATTTTCATAGTTGGGAGCAATTTTGCACATATGAAATAATGTAAGCGTTTCGACGTAGGATTTAGCAGTGTGGTCGAGAAACTTACATACCTGTTATCTCTTATCTCCCATCCATCAGATATTTCTATATATCATTCTTATTGTCCTTCGTTTGGGCAAAATTTGAATAGTGGTAGATTGTCACATTATCAATCATGTATAAATCATTAATCATTGCAAAAGTAAATGTGATAAACCTACCTCACACATAGACTGATCCTTGCTTGATTCCATGAAGATTTGCATAAATCTCCTTCACAACCAGGACAACTACGGCGATAGTGGTATAACACAATCTTCCAAACGTCTCTGAACAATAATTTCATCAATTCTAGTCGTAGGAGAATTAGTACATCGATTCACAAAGCCTCGTTCCTTAATCAATCTAATTTTCGAGATATTTTTGTTGAATTGACGATGCTCCTCGAAACTGACAAACGTTTTATGGTTGAAAACTTGAAATCTTGAAGTTTCTATCGAGTCTGAATTCATTTAGGCAAGAATTGGGATCTTCCTCTTCGTTCCTTTAGTAGTTCCTACGTCTAGGGGCAGTTTTTTGGAGTTCTAATGGAGGATTTACCACCTAGATTCTCCAAAACTCAAATTTAAAGATGAGAAACGGTTTTCTGAACAGCAGCGTTGTCTGGCGCTGATAACAGTGCCATTCGGCACTAGTTCAAATTTCGCCGAACTTCACTTCATCCAAATTCTTTCCAAATTTCGATTTAATTCATTTGTTAAATGTTGTTAATGATATTTATGGAAGAATAATACTTAATTAAGTAACAAACAAACATAAATAACACATCAAACAAAGCAAACACTCAATAATTGTGGGTTGCCTCCCACAAAGAGCTTGGTTTAACATCGTCAGCCCGACATAACTTCTAGTTATTTAGATTGATCCATCATTAAAACCTCTTTAAAATAGGTCTATCGCCTTCAAAATATGGTTTTAATCTTTGGCCATTAAATTTGAATATTCTTCCTGATATAGGGTCTTCGATAATCACAACTCTAAACTGATATATTTTTACGAAAATGAAAGGTCCTGTCCATCTAGATTTCAGTTTCCCAATAAATAATTTCAATCTTGTATTGTATAATAAAACTTTTCATCCGAGTTCAAATTCCTTTTTGACAATCTTCCGATCATGCAATATTTTTCTTCTTTCCTTATATATTATATCATTATCATATGATTCATTTCTGATTTCTTCCAATTCATTTAATTGCAACAGTCTCTTCTCACCAGCATCATTCAAATTAAAATTCAATTTCTTTATCTCTCAATATGCTTTATATTCTAATTCAACTGGCAAGTGACAAGTTTTTCCAAAGATTAATCTGTAAGGGGACATTCCTATAGGAGTTTTATAAGCAGTTCTGTATGCCCACAAAGCAGTATTTAGTCTAGCAAAACAATATAATTTTTTAGGATTAATGAATTTCTTCAAAATTTGTTTAATTTCACGATTAGATACCTATGCTAAACCATTAGTTTGGGGATGATAAGATGTAGAGATTTTATACATAATATAATATTTTTTCCACCAATCGATGAATCAGATTATTCTTAAAATGGGATCCTCCATCAGTGATGATTACTCTAGGCATTCATATCTTGTGAAAATATTTGTCATCAAAAACCTCGAAACATTTCTAGCATCACACTTAGGTCAAGCTATTGCCTCTATCCAGTTTGATACATAATCAACAGCAATCAGTATATATATTTCCAAATGAAGGTATAAATGGTCCCATAAAATCTAATCCCATGCATAAAAAATTTCAACTTTCAAAGTAAAATTAAGAGGCATTTCATTTCTTCTAGATATATTGCCTATTCTCTGACATCGATCACAAGTTTTAATAAATCTATAAGCATCTCTGAAAAATGCAGACCAATAAAATCTAGATTGCAAGATCTTATGTGTAGTTCTATCAATTTTGAAATGACCTTAAAATTCAGAATCATGACATTCTCAAATAATTCTTTCAGTTTCTTCATAAGGCACACATCTCCTAATAACAAGATCTTTACATTGCTTGTACAGATAAGGATCGTCCCAGAAATAAAATTTAGCATCATGCTTAAATTTTTTCTACTATTGCTTTGTTAAGTCAGGTGGTAAAATATTACTAACGATGTAGTTCATAATATCAGCATACCACAGTAAATTTCCTTCAATTATATTATATAATTACTCATCAGGAAAAGTTTTGGTGATTCCTTTTCAAATTCATCCAAATTAGGTTGTTCAAATCTCGATAAATGATTAACTATTTGATTATCGACCATTTTCTATTAACGATCTCAAAATCAAATTCTTGCATTAAAAGCATCCATCAAATCAGTCTTGGTTTGCATCCTTCTTTTGCATTAAATATTTAATAGCAGCATGATCAGTATGCCCTATACATTTAGCTCCAATTAAAGTAAGATCTAAATTTTTCAAAGGCATAAACGATCGCTAATAACTCTCTTTCAGTAGTGGTGTAATTAAGTTGAGCATCAGTAAGAGTCTTACTAGCGTAATATATAACTTTAAACATTTTGTCATGCCTTTGCCCTAAAACAACTCCAATAGCATAAATACTAGCATCACACATTAATTCAAATGGTTTCTCACAGTCAGGTGAAACTATTATAGGTGCAGTGATTAATTTTTTCTTTAATAGATTGAAAGCTTTTAAGCATTCATCGTTAAAATCAAACTTTCTATCTTTTTTCAAAAGTTGGCATTGAGGCTTAGTGATTTTTTAAAAAACTTTGATATATCACCTGTAGAATCCTACATGTCCCAAAAAGCTTCTTAGCCCTCTCACAATTGTTGGAGGTGGTAATTTTTCTATTATTTGAATCTTCACAGAATCTACTTCCATGCCATATTCAGATATTTTATGCTCGAGGGCAATTCCTCCTGCAATCATAAATTGACACTTTTCCTAGTTTAGGACTAAATTTGTTCTTTCTCATACCTCTAAAACTTTTTCTAAGTTGCATAGGCATGCATCAAATGAATCTCCAAATACTGAGCAATCATCCATAAACACTTCTATTCCATCATCAATTAATTTGTTAAATATGAACGTCATACATCTTTCAAATGTTACAGGTGCATTACATAATCTAAAGGGCATTTTTCTAAAAGCAAAAGTTTCATGAGAGCTAGTAAATGTAGTCTTCTCTTGATCCTCAGAAGCAATAGGTATTTGGTGGTAACCGGTATATCCATCTAAAAAGCAATAGTACTTGTGTCCAGCAAGTCTATCTAGCATTTGGTCTAAAAATGGTAAAGGAAAGTGATCTTTTCTAGTGACGGCGTTTAATTTTCTATAATTAATACATATTCGCCAACCAGTGACTTGTCTTTTCGGTATAATTTCATTTTGATTATTTATGTCAAGAGTCACTCCTCCTTTCTTAGGAACACAATGAATTGGGCTTACCCAAACACTATCAGAAATAAGATATATAATTTCAGCATCTAACCACTTTAAAATCACGTTTTTAACAACTTCTTTCATTATTGGGTTCAATCTCCTTTGTGGATCGACTCTAGGTTTATGTCGTTCATTCAACAAAATTTTGTGCATACAGATCGATGGACTGATTCTTTTAATATCAGCTATGGACTAACCAAAAGTCTTTTTGTATCTTTTTAAGGTCTCCAATAATTTTTATTCTTGATATTCATTTAAATCTGAAGATACAATGACTGGTAAAGTAAATTATTCTCCTAAAAACATATACTTTAGATGATTATGGAGAATTTTCAGCTCAAGTATGGAATTAAACTTTTACCTCTATTTTCGATAGTATCCAATCTTTCAAATTTTTCCTGAACAAATTCTAACTTTTCATTTGTCACGCATCAAAATCATCTTCATTTTCACTTTCATATTCATCCTCACATTCCACATTTTCTTCAAATACTTCTTTAAAATGATATTCTCTTAAATAATCGCAGATTTTCATTCGAAAGCACTCATCAACTTTTTCAGTTGAAAGGTATTTCATAGATTTCAGAAAATTGAAGCCTCGTGATCATTAACTCTCATAGTCAATTCTCCTTTTTGAACATCAATCATAGTTCTTCCAGTAGCAAGGAATGATCTTCCCAAAATAATTGGAATTTCTATATCTTCATTCATATCTAATACAATAAAATCCACAAGAAAGATAAATTTATCCACCATTACTAATACATCTTCCACAACTCCTTTAGGATAAGTGAAAGAACAATCAGCCAGTTGAAGAGTCACATATGTAGGTGAAATTTCTCCTATTCCCAATCTTTTGAAAGTTGATAAAGGCATAAGATTAATACTAGCTCCAAGATCACATAAAGTTCTTCCGAAATATTTCTCACTTATAGCACACAGGATAGTGAAACTACATGGGTCTTTAAGTTTTTCAGGAAGCTTCTTCTAAATAATTTCACTGCACTCACCACTAAGTGCAACAGTCTCGTGGTCTTTAAACTTTCTTTTCTTTTTAAGAATATCCTTCATAAACTTTGCATAATCAGGCATCTGCTCTAATGCTTCAAAAAAGGGAATATTAATCGTTAATTTCTTAAGAATTTCCAAAAACTTTGCAAATCTTTTATCCCTGTTTTGTTTCTTTAGTCTTTGAGGAAAAGGAGGAGGTGGTTTTTCAACAGTTATCTTCATTAATACTAGCGGATATTCAACTGAATATATCTTATTAGAACCTTTCTCAATGTTTACTTCCTCTCTTTCAACTTTGACTTCTTTTTGAACTCTTGCTTCCAATTTTTTTCCACTCCTTAATTAAATAGCCTTAATTTGCTACTTGTTTTGATCTTTTGGGTTGATCTCAACATTGCTAGGAAGATTTCCAGAAGGTTTATTATTAAGCGTAGTAAAGATATGTCCCAATCGATTCTCAATGTTCTTCATTGAAATGTTTTGAGCTTGAATTTGATTACCCATATTCAGAATCATTTCTTCAGAAGAGAACTTCTTTTCCTTAAATTGTTGATTACTATTAAAACCAGGAGGATAAAAAGGTCTATAATTGGTATTTCCTTGGTTGTTCAGAAGATTGTTCTGTCATTGCGGGTTAACAACAGTATTGGTATTATTCCAGTTGAAGTTTAGCTGATTCCTCCAACTAGGATTATAATAATTCAAATAAGGATTATTGACTTTGTTATTTATGTCATTCAATGTTTCATAAGGCATTTGAGATTCTATCATATGTCCTGATGAATTTTCTTCTAACACTGGGGATGTTGGAGAATAATTCATTCAATATTGATCTATTTTCTTGGAAAGTGCAGCAATTTGAGAGACTATCATAGTTATTGCATCAGAACCATGAATACTAGCCATCTCTTCAATTAATGAATATGCTTCATCAAAAGGTTTAGACATTAATGATCAATCAACAGCAGCATCGATAATCAATCTCAAAGATCCCACTAATCCATTATAAAAGGTTTGAATTATCAACACCAGTCTAGTAAAACATGGTGTGGACACTTCATCAGAATATCTTTAAATCTTTCCCAAGCTTCATATATGGATTCTCCATCAAACTGACTAAAAGATGTGATATCATTCCTCAGTACGTCCCAAGAAAAAAAGGTCAAGATTTTCATGCTTATTTTACACTTATTTTGATGATATTGCACTTTAAAGAAAGGTCTTTTTGGTGTTTTTCTGCAGATACGAAGAATTAAGGACAAGGGAATGAAAATATGCAAAAATGAGCAGATTTGGAGCAAAAAAAGGACTAAATTATGCAAATTTGAACTAGGCCGCTGACGGCGAGGTCGAGGCCACCAGTGGCGTGATTTTCCTGAGAGTTCAGAATTAATTATAAGGGAGGCCTCCGACGGTGAGGTTCGAGGCCGCCGACGGCAAGGACTGTTTAAATGCATTGTTTCTAGAAGGCCACCGACGGCGGGGTCGACGGATCTTTCCAGAAATACGTCAAATGTAGATGATTTTTGAAGGGGTGCCTTCACAACCCTTAAAGACTATTCTACAACTTTAAAAGGAACGAATTTAGGACAAAAAAGTGCTCTTCTTTTTAGGCATATTTTTAGGTTATGTGTTGTATTTTAAAAAAGGGGGTCGCCTACAGAAATTGTCGGTGAATTTTTAGATTTTAGTTTTAATTTAAATATATATAATTTGAAAAGTAGCATTTGATTTTGAAAATAATTTTAAGTTTGAAAATTTTAAGATATGAAATCAAACCGATCTCACATCCCAAGTAGTTTATATAAATGAGCACCACACAACAAACCGTGTATCTATCCCGAAGAATAGACACACTGCTTGATGATGGGGCTCGGTTAAATAAACTAGAAGATTTGTGACATCCTTTTGGTTTGCGAACCAATTTTATAAGACGATAAATTCCCCTGTTTAATATAAAGAAATTAAACTGGGTTTATATTATCTGGGTTCTTAAAGTTTCCTATAAGGGTAAGCCCCTATAATTAATTACATCTTAAATGACGGAAATCATTTAAGAAAACTCTTGATAATGATTAGTTGTTTTGCTCTCAAGAATTTCAAAGTTTAAGGTTTCAAAAGATTGAATTTTGGGATTCCAATAGGGAATGGATCAAGTTTGGAACAATTTATTTTAAGAGTCCAAAGAAAGAGAAGTAGGAGAAGCCGAGGATCCGAGAAGAATCTTGCTGACTTCTCGAACTATCCTATTGTTTGGCTTCGATTTAGGAGTTTGTTTAATGTTTCAATTTTGCCAATTTTAATTAATTAGGACTTATATTTGTATGATAAAATCACACAAGCTTGACCTCGAAGATGTGAGGGTTTATGTCGTACTGAACGACTACCTCGGAGTCCTAAGACTGGTTAGGGCTTAATTTGTATAACATGATTATGCAAATGCCTAACGAAGAGTTAAGGATTTATGTTGCACTAAGTAAACTATCTCTAAGTCCTATGGCTTGGTTATTTAATTCTAAGAAAGTTTTGCTGAAGTAGATCCGAGTTTTGCTGAAGATGATGGCCGAGCAGCCCACCATGCTCCGAGCTCCTTGTTGCTGCAGAGGTTTAGTTTTAGGAGTCATAAATCAAGAGATTTGGGAAGTGTTTTGGTTTAGAGACAATCTTGAAATCCAAGTGTTTTTAATATTTAATTAAAACAAATCTTAAAGTTATTTAAACAGAACCGATTAAGATCTCATGGTTCTGTCATCCCGGCATCGTTATTTTCATCGAATTCACTTAGTCCAGATGAATTTGCGAAACTCAACTGAATGAGTTCCACACTTTCATTTAGACCTTGGGAAATCCTGTTAGCAACACGTGGGTTACATCATCCGAGGTATTCCCGATCATTCAATGAGATGTTTTAATTTAGTTGCAATTGTAGTTTTGTTGTTTTGTTTGTGATTAAATTTTGAGTTGTTTTATATTTTGGAATGTTGTAACGGTGAATATTATCTTGCAATGACTTTTAATTTAGTTTTGGTTTCAGTTCAGGGACTATCCTAAACGTTTTGGTTTTCATGCAACAGTTTTATTTAACATGCAAGAGAAGTAAAGTACAGTGAATGTAAGTAAATCGCAATAAAATAAATAAAATAAAAGCGTACCTAGAAGATCTTCCCGTCATCCCAAGCTGCACTTAAAACACATGTTAAGGCTTTTAAATGTTTCAACAGATACCTAGGTAAAGCAAAGGGAAGGGTTTTGGTTGTCTACCAAATTCCTAATCCTATAACTAGTCATTTCCTATGACTTCTAGGTTCTTGTTTTGGTTTAAGGATGATTTTCTTCATCAAAGAACAATTAAATTCAGTTGTTCTTCTAAAACATCCTGTCATATTGAGGAAGTGCTTAGGACGAGTCCTAAACATCTTTTCAATACTTCTGGGATTATTTTGAGTCCAAGTAAATTTAGTTGCACATATGAATTAATCATCGAGGAGTTTAGTTAAACTTTATTTCTTGCTCAGTGAACTTAGGTATTTGATTACCTGATGAACGAAGTGACATCTCACTTAATACTCTATTTAAGAGTTATAATAATTAAAACCTTTAAGGGCAAGTTGGTTTATCGAGAATTTTAATCATTCTTAATTTAAAGTTTGAGTTAATGGTTTAAAGTATTTTAATTTAATTATGAGGTTTTAATTAATAATTTTAAGTTTGGAATAGTGTTCAAATTAGTTTAGATTTAAATATTTATATTTTCAATTATCATAGTATTTCAAGTTGATGTTCATGTTTTAAATTTACTTAGATAGAAAGATGTGTTGAAATTATTGATATATTTTGATTTAATTCTTAATGATTTCATTTAGGTTTGTTGTTAAATGATTTTAATTTAATTTAATTAGATTTGCTTTTAATTTAATTTAAATTTAATTTAATAGAATTTTGTTTAACTTTAATTTAATTTTAATTTAATTTAATTTTAATTTAATTTTATTTTAATTTAATTTTAATTTAATTTAATTTTAGTTTAATTTAAATTTAATTTAAATTTAATTTAATTTTATTTAATTTTAATTTAATTTTAATTTTATTTTAATTTTAATTTTAATTTTAATTTTAATTGTTAATTTTAGTTTAACTTTAATTTTAATTTAATTTAATTTAATTTAATTTTAGTTTTAATTTTAGTTTTAATTGTTAATTTGGATTATTATTTTAATTTTTAATTAAGAACTAAATATTGTTAAAGTGATTTATTTAGGGATTTTTAAATTAAAGAATAAATATCCTCTTAAAAATATCCCTATTTTAATAATCCAAATTTAAATGTATTCTTTCCAAAATTTAAATCATTTAATTAATTAAAGTTTCATTTTGATATTTTTAAAGTGTTTAATGTGTTTCTACCCCTTAATTTCTCTAAGTTTCAATCATCTAAGAGAAAGTTAAAATCAAATATTTTACCCTCCATTTTGATTAAACCAAAAGTTTAAATTGAGGGTTAAAATTTTTAATTACCTTTATGCCCTTTTAGGCTTATTTATTTCATAACTCACTAAATTGAGTTCAAATGAATTTGAAATTTTTATGTCACCTCACTCACTTGTCAATTAAGACATTAGAGGAGAAAATGTGATTTTTCTAAATTTAATTTATTTATATAATTATTTTTAGTAGAAAATAGGAGTTTTAAAAGAAAATTTAACAACATGACCAAGGAAAGGTTACTGTCCTTAAGAAAATTATGGAATGTTTCTAATAACCAGAGGACCACTTAGACCAATTTTTGTGATTTTTTGAATTATATTTGATTTATTATAATTATTTTGAGTTTTAGAGTATTAATTAATTATAAAATAAAATTAAAGTTGAAAAATGGATTTTATATTTTTCATAAATCTCTCTAACCTCAAGAAGTTTAGAGAAATAAATTTCATAATTTTCTGATTTTTCTTTGATTTATTAGAATTATTTTAGTGAAAAAGGTTAAAAACTTATTTTTTAATATTAAAAATTACATTAAGCCTTTAAAATTCAATATATTATCCTAGGGACTTAGGGAAAAATATTTGGTTTGTTCCTAAGTGATTAGGAGTCAAAATTTGACATTTTTATGATTTTTAATATTTTTGTGATTTTTCTTATTTTTTTAATTATTAAAATATTAAAATATTGTGAAAAATCAACTTTTTTAGAAAATTCCAATTTTAATTTTCCTGAACTCCCTTGATATCAGAGAAGCTTCAAAATTATTTTTTTGAATTTTTGAAAAGTATTTTTGGAGTTATGAATTTTTAAAGTTTCATTTTGCTTATGAGGCTTAATCAATCCATTTGCTGGGGTTAATCAAGTCCAATTGATTTCAAAATTTTATATAAGATTCCTCTGACCCTAAAGAGTAATGGAGAATTGTTTTCAAGTCAATTTGATGTGTGGATAACCCTAATTAAATCAAATTCAATTATAGGGGTTTAGGCCAATTTAGGTAATTATGAATGAATTAACTCAAAATATATTTTTCATAGGGTCCTCTGGTCCTAAGGAACATCACCAAATTTTCCTAGAATTTATTTTACAACATGCTAATTATTGGAATTAAAATACCTAAAACAGTGACATGAACTTGAAAATTCAATAACTTTTCACAGAGATAGCCTCTAACCTTGAAAAATTCAGGGAATGTTCCCAAGATCAGAGGCTTCAAAAGCCCTATGGTCTCATGTCATGGTGAATTATCTATGAAAATGGAGAATCAAAATATTGAAAACAGTAAATAAATTATTAAAAATAAAATACTCATCCAATTAACTTGATTTCTTTTCCACATTATTCTCCTTTGTTTACTGAGCAAGATTGTATTTTTATTTTATTTTTGTGATTTTTCTATGCAAAGATATGAATTTTTGAAGTTCAGGGCATTTAAATAATTCAAAAATACCCTAATTTCCTACTTATCCAAGCGGCGCCACGTCAACCTCGGCAGCTCTGAAAGCCCACGCGCCGCGCTGTGATTCGGCGCAGCCATCTGACTCAGCTCTCCAGGGGCACGCAGTTCACGTACCATTGCGTCGTCCGACTTGATCTTGATCGTCTGCTCGATACACGCGCGATCCAACGACTCCTGGTCTTCGTCTACGACTGTTGTGCACCCGTGGCCGTCCACACTAAAACCCTAAGATCTCACTCGATTGTCAATGGATTTTTGTGTTCTTATGCTCTATGGATTCATCTTGAAGAGATGAACACATCCACACGATTTATAGGTTATGAAATTAACCCAAACAAAATGGAGAATTCGTCGGAAGCTCGGGGGGAAGAATGAGTTCATACCTTTGCTCGGAGAAGTGAAGCTTCGATGCGAGAGTTGTGTCACCTTCGATCGAGTCCAGGCAAGCTTCAGATGAAGTCTCTGGCTCTGGGGAATTGTCTAAGTATGAAAGTGACCAGACCCGATTTCAAAGCTTATTGGCTGGAGCAACTGGGTGGCTTGGAGAGGGGGCTTTCACTGGGGAACTCCTTCTCTTGGTCCTGTGCAGGTGTGGGTGAGTTGAATTTGGATTTGGTAGAGGTTCCAGAGATGTGCTGGTTTTTGGATGGATTTTCAACTCAGAAATTGAGCTCTGTTAGTGGGGTTTAGGGCAAAGGAACACTGGGGATCAACTGCTCTGGTTAAGAGAAGGTCCTGGAGCAATTTTGGCAGAGTTTCCTTAAGTTCTGGTCATCACTTCATTTGGTTGAGAGGTTGTGGTGTTTAAATAGAGGTGGTCGGAGGGCTTCCGAGAGCGATTGGAGGGCTGGGATCGGCTGCTCGGGGGGAGAAGAACGACCATGGTGTCCATTTGGGTTGGGACAGCTTAGCCAGGGAGAATTGAAAATTTTAGCTCACATGGAGCTCTCGGCCATGGTGTTTTCCGGTGACCCAGGCGGCTGACCGGCAGGGTTAGGTCAACATCTGTCTCAAAGGGTTCAGGGGTTGGCAATGGTGTAGTCAATTGAGGCTTAACATGTGTAAAGGAGTTGAATTGAAATGGAATGGGGGGAAGGCTATTTTGGGTCTAAATGAGTCAACCCATGGTTTCGGGCTAGGTTAACCACCCAAGGCCTGGTTTTGGGCTAAAAAATCACTTGGGTCAACCAAGAGAAAATGGTGTGGTCTCCATCCATGGTGAGGTGGCTAAGCACGGTTTAGAGTGTGACATGAGTATGGTTAAAAGGCTTAATGAAGGATTAAGAAAGAGGCCCCCTCGACTTTCCATAAATGATATGGTGAGGTGTAAAGTAACTCCCATGGCTTGCATATGGCTTATGCATGGCTCCATGGCTTCATTTGGCTTGGGAAAAGATTTGGTCAATTTCATGAAAGGGGATTTTTTGAATTTTGGCATTTTTGGTGGAAATTTGGATGAAGCTTGATATGGAATGGTTTAATGATGATTTTGAAACTTAGGGTGATTTAAATCATAGGGAATGATGAGGGAAAATTTCATGTGAGCTTTGGAATGAAATTTGGGCTTTTGAATTTGTTGGAAGTGGGCTTTTAAAAAGGTTTAAGAAAGTGGGCTTTTAAAAAGGTTTAAGAAAGTGGGCTTTTAGATTTTTGAAATGGACTTTTGGATAAAAGTTTTGTAAAGGACCATGCCAAATAAATGTTGGTCTTTAGTTTAGGGATGTATCATGAGTGATTTGGAACAAGTTTAAAGTGGTTTTGAATTGTATTAGGTTGAATTTGGGATTTTTTTGGTAAAGGGGCCAAGGTGGGCCAAATTGGGTTAACTTGGGCTAAGGTTGGGCTAAAGTTGGATTTGATGTAAAATTAATGTTGAGAAATGTTCATGGGAGTGTCACAAAGAGTTTTTAACTTTGGTTGGGCTTTGATTTTGGGATTTGAGCCCATTTGGGTTAGGCTTGGGTGGAGTTCAGGTTCAAATTTTGGGCAAATCAAGTTAGTGTTTTTTTTATGGGGATGTTAGGAAGGCTTTAGAAAAGATTTGGGGCCAATTGGAGTTGAATTGGATGGGTTTGAACTAGGTTTAGGTCATGGGCCAAAATTGGGCCTTAGGCTTCAAATTGAAATTGGGCCCAAATGTCAATCAAATTGGACTTTGATTTGGTCTAAATTAATATTGGGGATATTGATTTGAAGTTTAGAATTGAATTGGACCAAAATTGAGGTCAATTGGGGTGGTTTGGTTTGACATTGAGTTCACTTGGGTTTAAAATGGGCCAAATTGGGGGTTTAGGTAAAAGTGGGTTAAATTGGCAAAATTGGCCCATGGTGTAGTTGAACAAAATGAAATTGGATATATTCGGGATTTTCTGAAATTTTCTGGGAATTTTCTGAATTTTTGGATTTTTGGTGTAAAAGGGTATTTTGGTAATTTTGGGGGGTTTAAAGGGTATTTTTGGAAATTTTAGTATTTTTGGCCAAAGATGGTCAATTTGAATGGTGGAAAATGTTTAGGATTGATTTTGAGGAATTTTGGGTAATTTAGGTGATTTTGCAAATTTTGAGTAGTTTCAAGGGCATTTGGTAGGTTTAGTGGGTCCGGGGCCCCGGGGGTCAAAAATTGAAATTTAGGAAAAATGAAGATTAATCAAATTTGAGTATAATGGAATCACTTTGGTTGAGCCATGAAGCCATATTAAGCCCATATGAGCTATGAGAGGACTTATTTGAAGCATTCACTATGTTGTTCCTAACCCTCTTAGCCAAGGGCTTAGGGGTTAAGGACCATCCATATGAATTACCTACATGAGTCGGGAAGTCGAGTTGGGTGAGAGTGTGGTTTTAGGACTTGGAATGTGTGTGAGAGTGTAGTGTATGTGCAAGTCGATCCTCACTGAGACCGGGCCACCTGGGGTATTCCTAAGTGCCAAAAGGTCCTATGGGGAACTCATCCTTTAAACCTCCACATTTGATTCCAACCCTCTAGGTGATTAGGGATCTACAATCAAGCTTGTGGGTTTTGCAGGGAGTCAAGAGGTGTTTGAACATCTAAAGGGTGGGTTCCACTTCTAGTCCTCTAAGATTAGTCAAAGGAAAAGCCTATGGCTAGATCCTAAGTACTAAAGAGAGAAGCAAAATACCTCATCAAAAATGAGGTCAACATTCTTCTGGTCTCTAAAGTGATTAGTAGTGAGCCCATAGTGTAAAAGAGAATCAATTAGTGAGTTTAATTTAGTGAGTAGTGAGTTCAAATAGAGAATTTGTAAGGAATTCTTCGAGGAATTGCAAGAGTGGAAGGGGAGTGAGAGAATTCTTCCACATTGACATTTCAAAGGAGAATTCCAAGGAAAAGATCTAGAGGAATTTCAAGGAGTTTGCTTGGGGAGTAAATTTGAGATAAGTAGTGTTTATTTATTTTTAGTGTGTAGAACTTTACTTTATTATATGAAATCTAAGTTTATTGCATCCTCTTCATGAATTTTGAGTAGTTGCTCTATCTTTCTCATGGTTTTGATGTTTTTGTGAAATGATTATATAATTAGTCTATTAAATAAATTATAAAAGAAGTTGTGATGGTACTATACCTAAACTTACTTTACTATACGAATTGGCCATTTGTATTGTTAAAATCCGTGAAGAATTCTTAAGACCTGACCGTGGGCTGAGGATTCTTAACCTATATGTATCACATTTCTCTTTGCAAGGTAGACGGTTAAATCCTTGAAGGGAGAAATGCAAATAAATAGGGAAATAATATTAATCGGGTGTAGAATTGGAGATTTTAGAGTGACAGGTTAAAATCCTCAATTTGGTTCTATCGTTTGGGTGCTGATGTGTAGATTGTTAGCCCTCAGGTGAGGGGAACGTGGGAGCTCCGAAGTGAGAGTCGGTATCTGATCCAAGAAAAAAATACCTATTTTTATGCCTTGATTTTTATTAAATTTTAAGAATATTATGCTTTAATGAAAGGTATTTTTGTGTTTTTGGATGTAGGTGATGCAAAATGTTCGAGAAGGAGAAAAATATGAAAAAGGAGCAAAAATGGAGCCAAAATGCAAAATTGTCAAAATTACTGGCCTAGCACCTTGGCGCCAGAATCCGGCGCCTAAGAGCCAGCTCGATGCAGAAAATTGTTAAGTTTTTGACGACTTTTGGGCGGTTATTTTGACGGTGTGAGCGGTTATTGGACCTTCTAGAAGACTGGCAGTTTTTCCTGGTTTATAGGACATGTGATATAATGTATTTGGACGCTTCAAAACGGTTTTAATCATGAAGAGGTGCGATCCAAAGTGAAGAGGTGAGAAGAACTGGACGTGGTATCCGGTGCCTAGGACCCAGATTCCGGCGCCTAGGCGCCAGACACACCTTCTAGAAGATTCATTGAATGTGGGCACATTTTGAAGAGGTGCCTTGAGGCAACCCTTGAAGCCTATAAATTGGAGGGTATTCCTTCAGAGAAAAACAGCCCCATCTACCCCTCCCTATCTAGATTCCAATCTAGAGAGAGAATTAGAGAGATCATATTAGGGCCACCTTTTTATTTTCCTTCATAAATTAGTGAGTTTATTTTAGAGTTTGTATTCAGAGTTTGAAAGAGTTGGTGCATCTGTAGTTCATTACGCTGTGGAGTCAGTAGGAATCAGAAGTTCAGAAGGAGAAACATCTGAGATAAGTATTTTTATTTTTACTCAAAGTTTATTTGTTATGTTTTGTTATTTAATTTCAATGTGTTATGAGTAGTTACTTTACTTTCTCCTTTCAATTATGAAAAGATAAATAAGATAATACAAAATTCATCGGAGAATTAAAAATCATATATTTTCAAAACATTGTGATGATATTAATACCAGTTCTTAATTTACTATTTAAATTGGCCATTTAAATTGTTAAAACCTGTTGAAGAGTTTTGAGACCTACAAGGAGATGAATTCTTAACTTGTAGATATCACATGAATCCTTGGGTAGTCGAAGGCCTTGTGCGGGTTATTCAAGGTGAAGTGCAAGTAAATAGGAAGATATTATATAATGGGCGTAGAGTTGATAAGTTTTTAGAGTGATAGACTAAATTCTTGTGATTTGGTTTATAGAAAAGGAAAGGGTCACTAGTAGGGCCGACCATAGCCACCCTTGGACATCTAGTAGTGTGAGCCTAGATTAACCCATTCTACTAACAATACATCCGGACCTGATCTATAGGTTAGCCAATGTTCTTTGCACCTAGATCAAAGCGTAAAGAATATGAATGCTTCTATTTGGCACAATACCATAAATTTATATTCTCAACGAATATTATCATTATCTTAGAAATCTTGGATTAATTGAAAGGGAGAAAGTTGCTTTCTTATTGTTATTTACATCAACTATTTTATTCCTGTTTTATTATTGCATCTAGTAAATTAAAAATTATAAAAGAAATACTTCAAAATAAAAATATTTAAAGATCTATAACTCTCTCCTCGTGGGATCGATACTGGGGTCTTTGTTTCAAAGCCCTATATTACTTGAAATGATACATATACTTGCGTAGAACCCCTAGTGTGTAAAATATTTTCCATAAAATTATGTTTTTATACACTAGTCGCTATTATTATTTATAACATATATTTTTGAAAGCATTAATTAGTACGTTGATCTTCAGAGGACTTCGGGTCAAGTTTTTGGCATCGTTGCCGGGGAAGAAGATTTTAGTACGCATATATTTATATCGGGTCAAGTTTTTGGCGTTGTTGCCGGGGAGAGCAGAGGCAAACTTTTAGATTTTAAGTATTTTTATTTTATTCATTATTCTTTATTATAAAAAAACAATATATATATATATAATAATAATATTTATTTTAATTCTTGCTAATTGAATTTTTATGCGTAGTTCTAAATCTGAAGGATTATTACCTTTAGATTTTGAATTAAAAAGAACTGTTAGAAGAATTAAAAAAGGAAAACAAATTCAAAAATTTCAATAAATGATTAATTTACATAACAATTTACAAAATCCAATTGAAATTAATGATCAAAATGTTTATAAACCATTAAGGGATTATGCTAACCCTACAGTTGATGAACTTCATAGTAGTATTTAAATACCCACTGTAGATGCTAATTCTTTTGAGCTTAAACCGTGTATTATTCAAATGGTTCAAAACAATCAATTTGGTGGAACACCAAATGAGGATCCAAATTTATACCTTGCTAGTTTTTTAGAACTTTGTGCTTACCTTTAAATATAACAATGTTTCGATGATGCTTATTAGGCTTAGACTCTTTCCTTTTTCTTTAAGAAATAAAGTAAAGATGTGGCTGAACTCATTAGCAACAGGTTCTATTAAAACATGGGCTAAAATGCCACAAAAATTCCTTACTAAATATTATTCTCCTTCTAAAACTGCTAAATTAAGAAATGATATTACTTCATTTAGTCAATTTGACAGGGAGACAATTTATGAAACTTGGGAAAGATTTAAAGAACTATTAAGAAAATGTCCTCATCATGCTTTACTGATTGATTAATTATTCAAACATTTTATAATGGCTTAATTGGATCTTTAAAATCAATTATTGATGTTCTTGTTGAAGGTTCTTTAATGTCTAAATCATTTAAAGAAGCTTACACTTTAATTGAAGAAATGGCTAACAATAATTTTCAATGGCCTTCTGAAGGGATTAATTCTAAAAGAATGGCAAGTATTCATGATAATGAAGCTTTTTCTATTTTAGCTTCACAAGTAGCAGCAATGTCTAAGAAATTAGATAGTTTTGCTATTAATATATCACATAATAACTACTGCTAATATTGAAGATTCTCAAACTATTGAAACTTTACAAGCTATTGCTAGTAAAAATAATCCTTGTTCAAATTATTATAATCCTGGATGGAAAAAATCATCCTAATTTTAACTGGAATAATTCACAACAATGAGGTAATAATCAATCTCATCTCACTGGAAATTGGAATAATCAAGTTAATTCAAACTATAAACCACCTGGCTTTAACAATCAACAGAAAAAATTATCTATAGAAGAATTAATTTTACAACTAAGTAATCAATTACAAAATCAAAACATTGCTATTCGTAATATTGAGAATCAAATGGGACAAATCACTAATTTAATTAATTATAGACCCCCAGGAACACTTCCTAGTAATGTTGAAATCAATCCAAAAGAAACTGGAAAAGAACATGAACATGTTAAAGCTGTACAACTTAGAAGTGGAAAGGAATTAAAAGAAAGAATGCGGAATGAAATTGAAAATGAGATTGAGGTTGAAGAGATTGAAAAATTTAAAAACAATCCTTCTCCTAATAAAGATCAAACTGATATTTCTATTAATATGGAAGTTGAAAAACCACCACCACATTTTTCTCAAAGACTTAAACAGCAGAAGATTGATCATCAATTTTCTAAGTTCTTTGAAACTTTTAAGAAACATATTATAAACATACCTTTTGTTGAAGCTTTGGAACAGATGCCAACTTATGCAAAATTTATGAAAGATATTTAAGTAAGAAATGAAGATTTGAAGCTTTTGAAATTGTTGCATTAAGTGAAAAATGCAGTGCAATAATTCAAAAGAAATTACCTCAAAAACTTAAAGATCCTGGAAGTTTTACCATACCTTGTGCTATTGGAGAAAAGTTTTGTGGAAAAGCTTTATGCGATTTAGGAGCAAGTATTAATCTCATGCCATTTTCTATTTTTCGAAGGTTGAATTTAGGAGAGATTACTCCCACCACTCGTAACCCTTCGATTAGTCGATGGACCTATCACTTACCCTAAAGGAGTTATAAAGGATGTTCTTGTTAAAGTAGATAAATTTATCTTCCCTGTAGATTTCATTGTACTTGATATGGAAGAAGATAAAGAAATACCTATTATTTTGGGAGACCTTTTCTAGCTACCGGACGAGTTATGATTGATGTACAAAAATGAGAATTAACCATGTAAGTTAATGATCAAGAGATTAAATTTAATGTCCTTAAATCAATGAAGTACCCTGACAATGAAAAATGTTATCGAATGGATATAATTGATTATTTAATTGAGAAACATTATTAAGAAAAATGTAAAGTCATTTCTGAAGAAAAATTTGAATTATTAACCGATGAAGATGAAGAAATAAAAGAAGAAGAAACTCATTATATTAAAGATAATTAGGAAACTTTGGACATAACTCAAAATGATATACTTTTACCCTCAATTAAAAAAGCCCCTGAACTGGAATTAAAAATGTTACATTCACATTTAAAGTATTCATTTCTGGGAAATTCATTAACTTTACCTGTTATTATATCTTCTGAGCTATGTAAAGATCAAGAAGAAAAATTGATAGGAGTGTTAAATAATTATAAGAAAGCATTTGGTTGGACAATTGCTGACATAAAATGAATAAGCCCGTTCATTTGTATGCATAGAATTTTAATGGAAGAAAATTTTAAACCTACTATTAAACTGCAAAGAAGATTAAATCCTATCATGAAAGAGGTTGTTAAAAAAGAAATTGTTAAATAGTTAGATGCTGGTATTATTTATCCTATTTCGGATAGCCAATGGGTAAGTCATATTCATTGTGTTCCAAAGAAAGGAGTAATTGTCATTGTCAATGATAAAAATGAACTAATTCCTATAAGACAAGTTACTGGATGGCGAATTTGCATCGATTATAGGAAATTAAATGACGCCACTAGAAAGGATCATTTTCCTTTACCTTTCTTGGATCAAATGCTTGATAAATTAGCTGGACACTCATATTTCTATTTTCTGGATGGATATTCTGGTTATCATCAATTACCTGTCACTCCTGAGGACCAAGAGAAAACAATATTTACAAGTCCTTATGGAACATTTGTCTTTGGAGGAATGTCTTTTGGTTTATGTAATGCACCTGCAACTTTTCAAAGATGTATGATGTCAATATTTTGTGATTTGATTGATAAAGAAATTAAAATATTCATGGACGATTTTTCAGTTTTTGGAACTTCTTTTGAATCTTGTTTGGAAAAAATTTTCAAAATTCTGAAAAGATGTGAAGAAACAAATTTAGTTCTTAACTGGAAAAAATGTCAATTCATGGTCACAGAAGGCATTGTACTTGGTCACAAAGTTTCACAAAAGGGGATGGAAGTAGATCAAGCAAAAGTGAAAATTATTGTTGAATTACAACCACCTACTACTTATTCTTGATGTGAGAAGTTTTCTAGGTCATGCTGGATTTTATAGAAGATATATAAAGGATTTTTCTAAAATTGCTAAACCTCTTTGTCATTTATTGGAAAAAGATGCTAAATTTGAATTTAATAAAGACTGTGTTAATGCTTTTAATATTTTGAAAGAAAAATTAATAACTACACCTATCATTGTTGCACCTAATTGGAATAAATCTTTTGAATTAATGTGCGATGCAAGTGATTTTGCAATTGGAGCTGTATTGGGACAAAAATATGAGAAATTTTTCAAAGTTATATATTATGCTAGTAAAACTCTTACTGAAACTCAAAGAAATTCACTGCTACTAAGAAAGAGCTTCTAGCTATAGTATATGCCTTTGATAAATTTAGACCTTATCTTCTTGGTACTAAATGCATAGTTCATACTGATCATTCCGCTATTAAATATCTAATGTCGAAAAAGGATGCTAAACTCTGGACTAATAAGATGGGTTTTACTTCTACAAGAATTTGATTTTCAAATAGTGGATAGAAAAGGAACGGACAACCAAATTGTTGATTATTTATCTAGAATTAAAAATGATGTTATTACTGAAGAAAATATAAATGATAAATTTCCTAATGAACATTTATATGTTATTCAAGGATACCAAACACCTTGGTATGCGGATATAGTTAACTATTTAGTTAGCAATATTCTACCTTATGGATTGGATGAAAAATTAATTAAGAAATTTAACAATGATGTTAAATATTATATTAGGGAAGATCCTCATTTATTTAAATTAGGAAGAGATTCTATAATTCGAAGATGTGTACCTTATTAAGAAACTTTTGCTATTATTCAAAAATGACATGATTCCGATTTTGGAGGACACTTTGGAATAGATAAAACTGCATTTAAAATTTTAAATTCAGGATTTTATTGGCCTACTTTATTTAGAGATGTGAGAAATTATGTTAAAACATGTGATCGATGTCAAAGAATGGGAAATATATCCAAGAAAGATGAAATGCCTTTAAACTATATATTGGAAGTTGAAATTTTTGATATATGGGGTTTAGACTTTATGGGACCATTTGTACCATCATCTGGAAAAATTTATATTTTATTAGCAGTTGATTATGTTTCAAGGTGGATTGAAGCTGTAGCTTTGCCTAAATGTGACTCCAAAAGTGTATCTAAATTCTTAAAGAAGATGATTTTTTCAAAATTTGGAATGCCTAAGGTAATTATCACAAATGGTGGAAGTCATTTTAGAAATATAAGAATTCAATCATTACTGCAAAAATTTGGAATTAAACATAAAATTGCAACTGCATATCAGCCACAAACAAGTGGAATGCCTGAAGTATCAAATGGAGAAATTAAAAAAATTTTAGAGAAGACTCTTAATCCTAAAAGAACTGATTGGGTTGATAGACTTGATTCTGCATTATGGGCTTATATAACAGCTTATAAGACACCAATCGGAATGTCACCTTACGGTTAGTTTTTGGAAAATACTGTCACTTACCTATTGAACTTGAACATAAAGCTTATTGGGCGATAAAAGTGTTTAATTCTGATTTGAATACTGCAGGAGAAAAATGATTATTGCAATTAAATGAGATGGATAAAATAAGAAATGAATCATATGATAATGCAAAAATTTATAAAGAAAAAATGAAGGTATTACATGATAAAAAGATTTCGGGAAAAATATTTGAGCTCTAGACGAGAAGTATTACTATTTAATACTCGTTTAAGACTTTTTCCTGGAAAATTGAGATCAAAATGGATAGGACCATATATAATTGAAAAAGTATACCAATATGGAGCTATGTATATTAAAGACCCCAAAACGGGAAAAAATTTTAAAGTTAATGGATTAAGATTAAAGCCTTATTTGGGAGACATTAAAAAGATTTATAAAAAGGCTTATGAATTAAGTCAACCTGATTAAAGAATTACTTAGGTCGGGTTGACGGCGTTAAACCAAGCGCTTAATGGGAGGCAACCCATAGATTTTATTTTTAGTGTGTTTTTACATTTTTAATGTATGGTTATGCCTCGGTCTTGACTAATTTTATATAACTTCAGAAAATTAAAAATTATCTTGAAGTATATAAAGTTTTAACTTTGGATCACTCCATTTCATATGTGAGTAAAAAGGAGATCAAGTTAACCTTCATTAAAATTATGTATAATTGTGTTATTGAGATTATTCCGATCTTATCATTATAATTTACCTATTTTTAGAGAATGAAACCTTGAAATTTGACGTTAGAAGACACGAAGTCGAACATGGTTCCGGCGCCTAGGCGCCAGAATTCGGCTCCTAAGCGCCAGAATAAGCTGTGTGTCGATGGGTCCGGCGCCTAGGCGCCAGATTTGGCGCCTAAGCGCCACGGTTACTGGGTCATGAAAAAACCAAAAACTTTCAGTTTTTCTCACGATTTTCACCTTTAAATTAACCCATCTTCATCCCCAATCCCTATGCAATCATAATTTCGACCCATACACTCCATTTTTGAGAGATTAGAGAGGATTTTTGAAGAAATTGAGAGGAGAAAACTTGGAGAAGATGCTAGAGACAAAGGTCCAAAAGATCCTCAACCCTACTTCAATGGTTTCATCGTTGTAAGTTTGGAGAAAATTTCTAGTCGTCTTGATAAATTTGAAGCGGATTTCAAAAGCATTGGAGATCGCTTTCATGAGAAGTATCATCAGATTTAACATCTGGAATGGCAAGCGAAACACCAATTTGATCATCTAGCGGCTTATCAAGATGCTCAAGTGGAGATGTATGCGAAGAACAATTGGATCGACGAGAAAACGACTACAAATTTTCTAAGAGCATTAGTGTTCTTCCCTAGTGGGCTAAATAGTTTTCCTTGCCAAGATAATGGAAATTAGATAGTGATTTGGTGAGATCGTGATTTATCTAGTGAGTCGTTGTATCCATTTAGTGAATTGATTGTGTTTGTTTCTGTATTTGCTTTCATGTTCAATGTGTGTTGTATTTGTTTTCAAATTGTGTTGTTTGATTGTGTGTTAGGACTTGAATCATTATATTATACTTATCTGAAGTGTATTGAGCCAATATTGAAGATTATAAATGGAAATTATAAGAGTTTGATTTAAACCTTGTGTTTGATTGGTTGATTTAATATTTAATTTTTAAATTTTTTTTTGGAAAATATTTTGGAAGTTAGAAACTGAAGCCCTACTCTAATATGAGTAATTGGAACTTGAATTTATGAATTTTGGTAGAAAATAAAATTTTTAGAGTGATTTTTGTGAAAGGCGAGTCTGGCGCCTAAGCACCGTTTCGGCCTGCTTACTCGAAAAACACCATATAAACCCCATTAGCCAGGGATGACGCCTAAGCTTCATCTCCTTCCCCATTTTCGTGAAAATACACCTCTTAGATCCATTTTGAGGTCAAAACATCAAGTATTTCGGTGCGGAATCACTTGATTTCTTTGTCTCGATGTCAGATCTACACTCTAATCCATTTATTTTCGATTTTCACCATAGTTTTTCCTATGTTTTGCTAAAAACCGAAATTTTGAGAAAACTTTTTATTTTTAGGTATTCTATTTGGATTTTTAAGCTTATTTTAAGTTTCTTAAACTTAAAAAGAGTTTAAATATTTGATTCCTAAATTTGTTCTTGTTTTCTTTCACATTTAGATGGCACCAAAATCTAAGCGAGGGAAGGGACGACAAAATTTTGACAATAGCAAGTTCGTGACTGCGGCAGCACATTTTCGATATCCCGAATTTGCGATGTCGAGAAAGTTTATCTTGGAGCGAAGCTTTCACAATCCGGTTGAAATGATTGAGAACACAATCGTTGCGCACAACTGGCAATGATTCTGTTATTTCACTGTTGTCGTTATTATTCCAGTCGTTCACGAATTTTATACTAACTTTTTAGATGCTGAAGACTACGAAGTCTTCGTCAGAGGTATTGGAGTAGGATTTACTCTAGAGATGATCAATATGTTTTATGGACTGCCACCTACCATCGAGAGCCACTATTTCTGATTATCTCCATCTGAGGGAGATCTTGAGATGATTATTGCTTATTTGACTGACGGCACTGGATCCTGAAAGATCCAAAATGAAAAACGGGTAAATTTCAAATATTCCAAATTAAATGGTGTTTCAAAGGCTTGCATTATTTTATTTCTGCTAGACTTCTACCTTCCAACCACCTGAGTGAAGTTACCGGACATCAAGCTATCTTAAACTACTACATTCAAGAGATGAAGCCGATAGATGTTGGCAGTATTATTTATGATTCTGTGGAGTCTACTGCTAGATCCAGCACTTCTGTGGGACTGGGATTCCCATTTTTGATCTATTCTTTATGTGTTAGCAATGGAGTCACTGCTGATATTTCTGAGGAGAAGCTAAAGTCTACCAAGCCAATTGGGCAGGAGAGTGTTAGTATCTATGATCGTCTTCGAGGGAAGAGATCGACCGCTCCTTCTACTTCTGCACACACTTCAGGTAGACCTTCCACTTCCGGACCTTCTACGTCTGCTGGCCGAGCCACCATCTAGTTTTTGGGTATCGATGCATGATCAGTTTCTTGAGCAGCAGCATGAGTTATTTTAAACTCACTGCAGAGTTGATTCTATTGATAAGAAAATTGATCATTTATATGAGTATACCCAGAGGAAGAGTAGTTACGATGCTGAGTATGATGAAGCTCTCGTTAGATTCCTGAAGGGAGAGCACGATGTTCAGTTTCCTACCTTTCCTAGTTTCTCACCATATGTTGATCCTAAGGATGTTGAGTTTTTTTTTGGTGATGATGACGATGCTGAGGCTACAGACAGTGATTAGTGGCCTGATTTACCTCTTGTTGACCTCATTTTTGATGAGGTCTTCTCTTCTCTCTTTAGTACTTAAGATCTAGCCTTAGGCTTTTCTTTGACTATCTTAGAGGACTAGAGATGGAACCTACCCCTTTAGAAACTCAACCACTTCTTAACTCCCTGCAAACCCCCCCACAAGCTTGATTGTAAACACCTAATCACCTAGAGGGTTGAGATCAAATGTGGAGGTTTAAAGGATGAGTTCCCTATAGGACTCTTTGGCCTTAGGATCACCACAGGTGGCACTGTGCAGTGAGGGTTCACCTGCACACATTACACTTTCACACACATTCCAAATCCTAAAACTATTCATGCCTAGCTTGACTTCCTGTCTCAAGTAGATAATTCATATGGATGGACCATAACCCCTAGACCTTTGGCTAAGAGGGTTAGGAACAACATAGTGAATGCCTCAAATGAGTCCTCTCATGGCTCCTATGGGCTTAACATGGCTTCATGGCTCAACCAAAATGATTTCATTTCACTTACACTGGCTCAATTTTCATTTTTCCAAAATTTCATTTTTTGACCCCCGGGGCCCCGGACCCATCAAACCTACTAAAGGCCCTTAAAACTATCCAAAACTACAGAAATTTCCAAATCACCCAAAACTTTTCCAAAATCAACCTTGAACATTTCCTCACCAATCAAATTGATCATTTACAGCCAAAAATACCAAAATTTCCAAAAATACCCCCAATACCCTCCAAATTACCAAAATGCCCCTCTTGACCCAAAAAACTAAAAATTCAGAAAATTCCCAGAAAATTCCAAAAAATCACACATATTCCCAATTTCATTTTGTTCAACTACACCATGGGCCAATTTTGCCAATTTACCCCACTTTTATCAAAACACCCAATTTAGCTTATTTTAAACCCAAATGAACCCAATGTCAAACCAAATTAACCCAATTGACCTCAATTTTGGTCCAATTCAATTCTAAACTTCAATTACATATACCCAATATCAATCTAGATCGTATCCAAGCCCAATTTGATTGACATTTGAATCTAATTTCATTTTTAAGCTTAAAGCCCAATTTTGACCCATAACTCAAACTTAGCCCAAGCCAACCCAATTCAACTCCAATTGACCCCAAACCTTTTCTAAACCTTCCCTAACATCTCCATAAACAAAACACTAACATAATTTGCCCAAAATTTGGACCCAAACCCCACTCAAATTCAACCCAAACCCAAAATCTCCAATTTAGCCTAAACCCAAGCTTAACCCTAACATAGCCCAAATCCCAAAATTGAACCCCAACCAAAGTTGAAAACTCTTTGTAACACACCTATAAACATTTCTCAACACTAATTTTACATCAATTTCAACATTAGCCCAACCTTAGCCCAAGTTAGCCCATTTTGATCTATTTTGACCCTATCACCAAGGGGACCAAAATTAGACTCAATTCAATTCCAAATCACCTCAAATTTGTTTCAAATCACTCATGACACATCCCTAAACTGAAACCAACATTTATTTAGCATGGCCCTTTGTAAAAGTTTTCATCTAAAATCTCATTTTGAAACATAAAAGCCCATTCCCTTAAACCATTTTTAAAGCCCACCTTTACCAAATTTTAAAAGCCCAAACCCATCCTAAAGCCTACATTGCAATCTCATCTCATCCTCACTCAATTAATATCACTCCCTGAGTGCTAAATCCATCATGAAAATCAAACCAAAATGGTATTATGCCAAATCCCATCAAATAACCCCAAAATTTTCAAAATTCCATAAACCCTTTTCCATGAAAGTTGACTTGACTTTTCCCAAGCCAAATGGAGCCATGAAGCCATGTATGAGCCACATGGGAGCCATGAAAGCCTTGGACACCTCACCATACCCAAAGTGGCAAGAAGAGGGGACCCTTTAATGATTCTCTTAAGAGTGATTAACCACTCCCATGATTCCCCTAAATCATGCTTAAGCCTAATTGTACTTGGATGGTGACTTCTCCCCACTAACTAAGCTGAGCCAAATAGCTTTCTCTTCAGCCCAAGCAGGCTTTGGTGAGATGAACCTAGCGCAAAGCCATGGGTTGACCCAAACCAAGCCAAAATCACCCTTTTCCCATTCCATTTCAATTCACCACCTTTACACATGACAACCATCAATTGAACTCACAGGAATCAAGCTCTGACCTCACTGACTCTGAGGGTGACCCATGCCTGGCCGGCCAGCCACCACAGCCGCCAGAAACTACCTTGGCCGAGAGCACCATGAGAGCCCAACATTGAAATTCTCTCTTGCGGAGCTGCCGTATGCCCAATGGCCATTGGAGCTGTTCTTCCTCGCCGCAGAAGCAGCGATCCCAACCATTAACTCCCCCCTGGAAGGCCCTCCGGCCAACTCTATTTAAACCCCACCCCTCTCGGCCAAGAAGGGAGTTGCACCAAACCATACAGAAACTCTGCCAAAATTGTTCCTAACCATCCTCCACACTTAGAGCAATTGATCCCCAGTGATAACTTGCCCTAATCCCCATCCACAAAGCTCAATTTCTCAGCCAAAATTCCGCCCAAAACTAGGACACTTTCCAATTCTCTACCAAACTCACATTAAACTCACCCACACCTGCACAAGACCAAGAGAAGGAGTTCCCCAGTGAAAGCCCCCTCTCTAGGCCACCCAAATTGGGTCTGGTGGAAATCAGGTCTAGGCAATTCCCCAGGGCTAGAGACTTCATCTGGACCTTACTTAGGTTCAATCGAAGGTGACACAACTCTCAGATCGAAGCGACACTTCTCTGAGCAAAGGTATGAGCTCTCTCTTCTTCCCAAGCTTCTGAACATTCTCTATTTTGATTGGATTAATTTCATCCCACATAAACCATACGGATATGTTCGTCTCTTTAAGACGAATCCATAGAGTATAAGAACATAAAAATCCATTGAGAATCGAGTGAGATCTTAGGGTTTTAGTGTGGACGGTCACGGGTGCACACTAGTCATAGACGATGACCAGGAGCCGTTGGATCGCGCGCGTATCGAGCAGACGGCTCAGATGGCGTCGGACCAGGAGATGGTACGTGAACCGCGGGCCCCGTGGCAGCTGACTCAGATGGCAGCGCCGAATCAAAGCGCGCCGCGTGGCCTTTCGGAGCAGCCGAGGATTGCGTGGCGCCGCATGGATAAGTAGGAAAATAGGGTATTTTTCTATTTATTTAATTATGAGAACTTCAAAAATTCATAACTTTGTGTAGAAAAATCATAAAAATAAAATAAAAATATCCTCTTGCTCAGTGAACAGAGGAGAATAATGTGGAAAAGAAATCAAGTCATTTAATTAAGTATTTTATTTTTAATGATTTATTTACTCTCTGTGGTATTTTAATTCTCCATTTGCATAGACAATTCATCATGGCGTGAGACCATGGGGCTCTTAAAGCCTCTAAACTTGGGAACATTCCCTAAATTTTCCAAGGTCAGAGGCCATCCCTATGAGAAGTTATTGATTTTACAATTGCATGTTACTGTTTTAAGTATTTGAATTTCTATAATTAGCATGTTGTGAAATAAATTCTAAAAAAATTTGGTGATGTTTTTTATGACTAGAGGAACCTAGGAAAAATAGGTTTTGAGTTAATTCACATGGAACAACCCTAATTGGCCTAAACACCCAAAATTGAACTTTAATTAATTCTGGTTAACTACACATCAAATTAACTTGAAAATAATTCTCTACTGATCTTTAGGATCAGAGGAATATCACATAAAAATTTAAAATCAATTGGAAATGTTTAACCCCACTAAATGGATTGATTAAGTCACAAAACCAAAATTAAACTTTAAAAATTCATAACTCATAAAATACTTTTCAAAAATTCACAAAAATGGTTTTGGGGCTTCTCTGATATCAGAGGAACTTAGGAAAATTAAAATTGTAATTTCTTAAAATTTTCATTTTTAAGCTTATTTTAATATTTTTAATAATTAAAAAATAATAAAAATCACAAAAATATTAAAAAGCACCAAAATGGCACATTTTGAATTCTAATCACCTAGGAACAAACCAAATATTTTTCATAAGTATCTAGGATAAGATATTGAATTTTAAAAGCCTAAAACAATTTTTTAATTAAAAAATGAATTTCCAAATATTTTCACTAAATTAATTCTAATAAATCAAAAAAAAATTATAAAATTATAAAATTTGCTTCTCTGAGTTCCTTGAAGTCAGCGAGATTTTTGAAAAATACAAAATCTATTTTTCAACGTCAATTTTATTTTTTAATTTAATTAATACTCCAAAATTCAAAATAATTCTAATAAATAAAATATAATTCAAAAAATCACCAAAATTGGTCCAAGTGGTTCTCTGGTCATTAGGGACATCCCATAATTTTCTTAAGAATAGAAACATTTTCTTGGTCATGTTATTGAACTTTCCTTGAAAACCCTTATTTTCCATTAGAAATAATTACATAAATAAATTAAATACAAAAAAATCACATTTTCTCCTCTAATGTCTTAATTAACATGTGAGTGAAGTTAAATAAAAATTTCAAGTTCATTTGAGCTTATTTTAGTGAGTTATAGAATTATTAAGCTTGAAGGGCAAAAGGGAAATTAAAAATTTCAACCTTTAATTAAAATTTTAGGATTAATCAAAAAAAGGGGAGGGTAAAATATTTGATCCTAAACTGATTTTGGATGATTGAAATTTGAATAATTGAAGGGTAGAAACCTACTAATCCATTCAAGAATAAATAAAATAAACTTTAATTAATTAATTAATTAAAATTTTGGAAGAATAATAGAAATTGGAATTATTAAAGTAGGGATATTATTAAGAGGATATTTATTCTTTAATTTAAAAATCCCTAAATTAATCACTGCAATAATATTGAATTCCCAATTTGAATGATAACCCAATTTAAAATTTAAAGTGCTAAAAGACTTAACTATTAAATTAAATTAAATTTAAACTAAATTAAATCAAAATTTAAATTAAATTACCACCTTTAACAATTAAATTAAATCATATTTAATATATTAAGATAAAATTAAAATTAAATCAAAATAAATTAAATCAAATTAAATTAAAATTTAAATTAAATTAAACTAAACTAAATTAACTTAAATTAAATCAAATTAAATTAAATTAAATTAAATTAAATTAAACTTAAATTAAATTAAAATTAAATTGAATTAAAATCATTTAATGACAAACCTAAATGAAATCATTAAGAATTAACTCTAAAATAATTTGAACACTATTTCAAACTTAAACTTTTTTTTATATAATTAAGTCAAAATTAAAATTAAATCATTAAGTTTAAATCATTAAGTTTAAATCATTAAAATACTTAATAAGTTGATTTGCCCTTTTAAAGCTCTTATTATTATAATTCTTAAATGAAGTATCAAGTGAAGTGTTACTTCACTTATAGGACATTCAAATGTCCTAGTCCACTGAGCAAGAGAACAAAACTTAAACCCTTGGATGATTAATTCACCTGTGCAACTAAATTTACTTGGACTCAAAACAATCCCAAAAATATTAAAAAGATGTTTAGGACTTGCCCTAAGCACTTCCTCAATATGACGGGATGTTTTAGAAGAACAATTGAATCTAGTTGTTCTTTGATGAAGAAAATCATCCTTAAACCAAACCAAGAACCTAGACGTCATAGGAGATGACTAGTAATAGGTTTAGGAATTTGGTAAACAGCCAAAACCCTTCCCTTAGCTTTACCTAGGTATCTGTTGAAATATTTAAATGCCTTAACATGTGTTTTAAGTGCAGCTTGGGATGACGGGAACTCCCTCCAGGTACGCTTTTATTTTATTGCAATTTACTTACATGCATTGTACTTTACTTTTTCTTGCATGATAAATAAAACTGTTGCATGAAAACCAAAACCTTTAGGATAGTCCCTAAACTGAAACCAAAACTAAATTAAAAATCATTGCAAGATAAAATTCACCGCCACAACATTCCAAAACATAAAACAACTCAAAATTTAATCATAAACAGAACAACAAAACTACAATTGTAACTAAATTAAAACGTCTCGTTGAATGATCGGGAATACCTCGGATGATGTAACCCACGTGTTGCTAACAGGATTTCCCACGGTCTAAATGAAAGTGCGGAACTCATTCAGTTGAGTTTTGCACTAGTCTTAGGATTCCAAGGTAGTTGTTTGGTACGACATAAACCCTCACATCTTCGAGGCTATTTGTGTGATTTTATCATACAAATATAAGACCTAAATAAATAAAATAAGCAGGATTGCAACATTAAATAATTTTCTTAAACTCGAAGCCAAACAATAGGATAGTTAGGGAAGTTGCCAAGATTCTTCTTGGATCTTCAGCTTCTCCTACTTTTCTTCCTTTGAACTCCTGAAATAAATTGTTCCAAATTTGATCCATTCCCTATTGAAATTTCCAAAACTCATATCCTTTGAAAACCTTAAACTTTGAAATTCTTGAGAGCAAAACCACTAATCATTATCGAGAGTTTTCTTAAATGATTCCCGTCATTTAAGATGCAATTAACTATAGGGGCTTGCCCTTATAGGGAACTTTTAGAACCCAGGTAATATAAACCCTACTTAATTCCTTTATATTAAACAGGGGAACTTGTCGACTTATAAAATTGGTTCGCAGACCAAATAGATGTCACAAATCTCCTAGTTTATTTAATCGAGCCCCATCATCAAGCAGTGTGTCTATTTTTCGGGATAGATACACGGTTTGTGATGCGGTGATCGTTTATATAAACTATTTGGGATGTGAGATCGGTTTGATTTCATATCTTAAAATTTTCAAATTTAAAATTATTTTCAAAATCAAATACTACTTTCTAAATTATATATATTTAAATTAAATTTAAAATCTAAAATTCGCCGACAATTTCTGTTAGGCGACCCCTTTTCAAAATACAACACATAACCTAAAAATATGCGGACAACTTCTGGTGACTCCGCTGGGGACTAGTTCTTCTCTCCATTTTGATTAGATGGTTTTGCTTTCATAAATCGGTGGTGAGTCCATATCCCTAATGGACCAAAACTACCATTCTTCCGTTGGAATACCCCATTCATTTCTGTCTTGAACGAGTATAGCCAACTCCTCTCGGATTTAGGAGCCACTGTTTAGACACCCTTAAACAGAGAGGTTCTGAGATCCTTTTACCTCTTTTCTGAGGTGGGGTGGACCCCCGATAGGCGTTAGTTTAGGAAGCGGTCCTTCGAGTCGATAAGTCTTGCATAAGACTTTCTCTTCCTTTCTGATTCTAAATTGAATTCCTTACCTTTTCTATACCTTTAAACATTCCATTCCTAATAAACAAATCCTCTAATATATGACTCTTTTGATGAATAAATCCTTTTAAAATCACAAATACACTAAGATAAACGAAAATGTGTTCGGACTCTTTCTTTTTCGTCCTAAACTTTACAACGAAAGGAAGCATAATTCGAAACTAATACTCGGAATCTGCCCTGCAGAAAATGACTGCCCCAAAGCTAATCTTCTCCTTCACCATTGGAATGGACTTCGTCGTTTACAAGGATGAACTGCGGGATCATCTGTTTCGGACAAGGATTTGGCAACACAGATGTCAAGTTCGTTGATGTCACTCTCTTCACATTAATGGAGAAAGTGTCAGAAACTGAAGAGCCCGTGATTGAGTTTAACCTGAAGTCGGCTCAAGAATTCCCTCCCCTGCAAAGGGTTCCAGCTGAGAGGAGTACTACTATTCGTAGGAGGACTGTTGTCTCTACCCCCACCGGTCTAGTCATCTCTGCACCTACCCCGACTTCCGCCAAGCTGAAGGGGAAGGAAATCCAAGTCTGTGATGAGCCTGTCACCGTGGAGGGTACAGATTTTGGTACAATATCATCTGTTTTTGAGATTGGGTCCAGTTCAAGAATTGCACCCCTAACTCGGACTCAAAGGAGAAATAGAAGCAGAAAGATTGCCAAGAAAGCTAAAGCTGCTGAAGTTGCTTTTCTAGAAGAAATTCTCGAAGAAAGAGAAGAACCGCCCGAGTATATACCTCGTTAGAAGGGAACCAGGTTTCACCCCCTCTCTGCCGCATCAGATGAAGAGGATGTTCGTAGGATCGCCACCGCATTACCCCGACCTGCATACTACAACAATTACAAGAGGAAAAGGGATAAGACTACGCCATTGGCTCGGCTGCAAGCTGTAATAGAAAGATTGGCAAAGAAAGAAAGATGTCCTGTGTCAGAAATCTTAAGAAAGATAGGACGGGTGCCACCTAAATCCCGCCTCGGACCGCAAATAGAACCTGTTGTTGCCACAGAGAAACCAAAGAAGAAGATAAAAGCCAGTCCACCCATTGTTGTATCTGGTCTACAGATTATGGAGGATACCACCTTCCAGCATATAGCCGACAGACCATTCGGTCCTAGGCTTCCGGCTGCAAGAAGGATGGTATGGCAACCTACTACTGGCGAGTTTAGACTAAAACAATGCCCTGAGAAGAAAAGTCTCGTCAGGAGACTCAAATCAGAAGAAAGTGCTACTGCAATAAAGGGGACTCCCGGAAAGGAAGTTCAACAACCGTCACGAGACAACTGCGAGACCGTGCGAAAAGGGCCACTGGAGGATGCCATGAATAAGTTCAGGACCGACATCCGACGGTTAGCAAAAGAAAGAGAAGAAGAATTAGGAGATGAAGTTGACTCATCAGAGTTCATGGATGAGGAGTATGCCAAGATCAACATGGTTGAAACACGAGCATCGTCAGCTTCGCAAGGTGCTCCAGCAGCTGCAGAAAGAGATGAAACGGAAGTGTTAAGAGCACAGCTTCGGGAAAGAGATGATACAATTTTCTAGATAGCAAAGAGGATGTAAGAGATGGCTGCTGCCTTAGCCACTCTCCAGAGTCAGGCCCAGCCTCAGAAAGAGACACCCCCAAAGATCATCCATATTGCGGATGGAGGAAAAGAGATCACATCCCTCAATGGGGACGAGCAATCAAAGAAGGATTCTACAAAAAGCATGATTCAAGAAAAGGATATTAAAAACATGGTAGAACAGCAGGTGGGAGAAGCTTTAGCACAATCTAAGAATGGAGCATCTATTCAGACAGGTAGACCTTACCCCGAGGAGTTCGATGCAGTCCAATACCCGAAAGTCTTCGTACCACCTCTGTTTAAGATTTTTGATGGAACAGGAAACCCCCGGCAACATGTTGCACATTTTCATGCTAGTTGTTGTAATGCCGGTGGGAGCGACGCTCTACTCTTCCGCCAGTTCGTCAACAGTTTGTCAGGGATCGCCTTCGACTGGTACGTAGAATTTCCTAATGGCTCAGTAAAGACTTTTTCAGAACTGAAGAATCTCTTCGTTAAACGATTTGTCTGGGCTCAGCACCACATCACTATTGGTGATCAAGTGGTGGAGCAACAAAATCCGAATGAGACTTTAGTGGATTACATACTTCGATAGAACTTAAGCATGAAGTGTGAACCACAGCTTCAAGAACAACATGCAGTTGGTATCCTGCTTAAGAGTATCCATGGCCCGATAGCACTCCTCCTTAAAAGATTTACAATTAAGACTTTCAAGAAGTTGCTTAGCAAGGCCGGGAGCTTGCAAGAAGAGGCAAAATAGTTGAGTTTCGCGGACAAGAACGATAAGCAGAAACCTGTGAAAACATTCAAAAAGAAATCCGGAATCGTCGCCGTAGTAGATAAGGGCAAGCAGCCGGTTCAGATACAGTCAGATGGGCCACAACCTAGTTATCAACCACCACAACGGACTTATCAGCAACCTCAGCAAGGCTATCAGCAACCTCGTCCGAGCTATCAGTAGTCTCAGCATTATGAACAACCACCTCGTTCATCGCATACCTTAAGAGAACTCCTAAATAAAGAATATCCATTCAAAACCGAAGCAATAGCGAAGATGTTCCGCAGACTTAATGAAGACACCGGATTTTCGACCGAGCCCAAGAAGCCGGAGGAAGTCAATAAGAAAGATCATCCGAACTATTGCCCTTACCACCAGATGCTCGGACATAAGATAGAAGATTGCATCACTTTCAAGAGTTGGCTTGATGACAATCTCCGAAAAGGGAACATAACGATCCCAAAGGAATACATGAAGGAACCCCAGAAGGGAGGTTCCGTCAATGTTGTTTCAATGGATCCCATTGTTCCGATAGACCCTTACACGACTGATGATGGATGGAGTACTGTATGGACAAAATTATCGAAGAAAATTTTGGATCACAACCAGGCAGCTTCGGTACGTACTTCAGCTCAAAGTTTGAAACCTGTCGAGCCGGCACTATCACTTGCGATTGAAGAACTGCCCCAGAAGGAGGAGAAGATCGTGGAAAAAAAGAAGACCGAGGCTCCGAAGGGTAGACTAGGGGCTGCTTATCCTAGGATGGTTGTTTCTGATTCGGGGGAGAAATCCCCCGAACTCCTGACTCCCGTATGATTATCTGCTCGCCCCGACGGGATCTTATAATGATAAGGGTTATGGCGTTGGCTACGTTTTGACTGTTTCTAATTATGTAACTAGCAACAACTGACTTAATCTGGATCTAGATTCCAATACGGATAACGATTCTCAAATCATACACAACCTCGGTGACCACGATGAAGAAGGTGTTCACAAAGGAGGCTACGAAAGCTCGACAAGCAACGAGTCCATTTGTGAATTTAGAGGAGCTCCGATCACGATAGAATTAGAACTATCAGACACCGAAGCAACTTCAGAAGAGCCAGTTGCTCTGATTCAAAAGGAAACACCAAATTTAAAAGAAATAACTGAAGTAAATTTAAGAAGTGGAAAAGTTCTACCCCCGAGAATGGGTCCAAAGGATAACGGAAAGCAGGTGGTTGCTCAAGAAGAGGCAACCCCGGCAGAGGAATAGCCCATTCGGGAAGAAACCGAGGAACATGGTAATAAAGTGGACTACAATGTGCTAGCCCATCTTAGGAAGCTACCAGCCAAACTAAGCATATACGATGCTCTGATCCTGTCAAAGGAGATGAGGGAGGCTCTGATCAAGGCTTTACTTGATCCAGAGATTTGTTTAACTCAAATGGCCGGTAATTCCTTCGACGAGGTTTGCTCGTTAAAAAAACAGCGAGGTGTTACCTTCACGGACAATGATCCATTACTGGGAACAGTAGATCACAACCAACCGTTATACATTACAGTCACTATTGGAAGGTTTACACTCTCTAGAGTGTTGGTTGATCCGGGAGCATCAATTAACATAATGAATCTTCGGACGCTAGCATATTTGGAAATTGATGCTCGCGAACTTGAAGCAGACAAGATGCTATTAAGAGGCTTCAATCAAAAAGGAGAAAGAGCTCTTGGATCGATAACACTACTAATGAAAATCAGTGATTTAACAAAGACAACCGCAAAATTCCACATAATTGATTCTGAGACATCGTTCAACGCTCTACTGGGTCGACCGTGGATCATGAAAACCGGATGGTACCGTCGTCTCTGCACCAGTGCATAAAGTATTACGAAGGAGGGGAACAGTGTATCAAAGGTGACTTGCAACCATTCTCCGTACATGAGATTGGAATTCATGAAGATGCGGCCTACTACGCGCCCCCGAAGAAAACAATCTTTTCCAGAAATACCATACCAAATGAAGCAAAAGAAATCCGAGACGACGAAGAACCTGAAGTTCTAGTTCAACAGTTACTCACCACTCCCTTACGGCCAGATGGTGAAGATTTCTCCAGAACGCGCACCCGAGGTCGAGGCTGGGGACGAGGACGTGGAAGAAATGATAGAACAGTTTGACAAAAGAAACCGGTCATCGATGTTGATTGGGAGAACACTTCCGAAGAAGGAGAAGAAATCAAGAAAGAAGCAGCGACAATAAGTCAAAAGAAACCCCAGTTCAAGGTCTCTCTCGAAGATGAAAAGAATGAAGAATACAAATCAATGTACGAGAAGATTAACCATCATGTACATATTATGACCCTGACCCCGATCCATTCTAATAAGATCGAGGGTATGGTGGTCAAGGAAGTGCATGGTAGTGGTACTAAGCCAATCAAGTTTTACTGTGGTGCTTCTTCTTCCAATAATGAAAAAGATGTATAATTTGAAGATGTTACTTCTTCCGAATTAATGGAATTACCTTTTGAGTGGTACTCTCCCTGTGTTCAAAATTTAATTCAACGTGGTGTCTTACCTCGATAATGGACTAAATGCCGATCACAACACTTTGAAAAATTATGGAATAATGCCGGTCGGTCTCCCAATTCAAAACATGGTCTCGGATTCGGCACAGTAGGATCAGTTGACGATACGGGATTTTGCTTGGTTGTCACTTGCGAACCTAATAAAGACTGCTTGGAAGCCTCAGAAGATCTTGAAGATCTACCAATCGGCAACGCTCCACCAGAATTCGAAGAAGAAATCAAATCTATAATAGACGAGTTAACGGAAGTTAACTTAGGTGCTAGCGAAGAGCCTAGGCCAACCTTTGTTAGCTCCTTACTCAACAAAGAAGACTCCAAAAACATAATCAAGATATTAATGGAATTCAAGGACTGTTTTGCTTGGAGTTACGACGAAATGCCAGGATTAGCTCCAGAAGTCGCAGTTCACAATTTAGGAGTAGATCCTACTTCCGTTCCAGTCAGACAAGTCCCCAGAAGAATGCGTCTAGAAATTGAGCAACAAGTAATTGCCGAAGTTAAGAAGCTAATAGAAGATAAATTTGTCCGTGAAGAATAATACCCTACTTGGTTAGCCAATGCGGCACCAGTCAAAAAGAAGAATAGTCAGATCAGAATCTGCGTAGACTTCAGAGATTTAAATAAAGCATGTCCAAAAGACGAATTTCCACTACCAATCCCGGAACTAATGATCGACATTGCTTCAACACATGAAATATTTTCATTCATGGATGGATCATCAGGATACAACCAGATAAAGATGGCACCAGAAGACGAGAAGCTCACGACATTCATAACGCTGATCAGAGTGTATTGCTACACAGTAATGCCATTCGGACTAAAGAATGCAGGAGCAACATACCAAAGAGCGATGACGATGATTTTTGATGATCTCATTCACAACCAAGTTGAGTGCTACATAGATGATGTGGTCATCAAAAGCAAACTAAAGGAAGATCACCTGTATGATTTGAGAATTGTTTTCGAACGACTATAACAATACAACCTTAAGATGAATCCCTTAAAATGCGCCTTCGGCGTCACCTCTGAGAAATTATTAGGATTTGTTGTCCGACATCGCGGGATTGAAATTGATCCAGAAAAGATTAAAGCTATCTTAGAAATGCCTCCCCCCAAAACTTTGAAACAACTACGATCCTTTCAAGGGAAGTTGGCATATCTTCGACGCTTTATCTCGAACTTGTCAGGTAGGTGCCAGCCCTTCTCGGCATTAGTTAAAAAGGACGCCAAATTCGTTTGGGATGAGAAATGCCAGCGGGCTTTCCAGGACGTTAAGCGATATTTAATGACACCTCCTGTCTTAGCAGCCTCAGTCTCAGGTAAACCATTGATACTTTATACCGCGGCTTTAGATGACTCCCTTGGAGCCCTGCTAACCCAGGTCAATGATGACGGAAAAGAAAATGCTCTCTACTACTTAAGCCGTCGTCTAATTCCAACGGAACTAAAGTATCCTCCTATTGAGAAGCACTGCTTGGCTCTGATCTTCGCCGCACAGAAGCTCAGGCATTACATGCTTTCTCATAAGGTCAACCTTATTTCTAGAGTTAATCCGTTGCAATACTTGATGACGTGACCAACGCTCTCTGGCAGACTTGCTAGGTGGTCGATGATATTATTGCAATTTGACATAACTTTCGTTCCTCTTCGCGCTGTAAAGGGACAAGTTCTAGTTGACTTCCTTGCAGCACACCCTTTACCGGCAGATTCGCCTCTCGACGACGATTTGCCTGACGAGCAGATAATGAGCCTAGAAGACACTGATGATCGACGTTGGGAACTATACTTCGACGGTGTGTCCTTAGCATAGAAGAACAAGGAATTGCAAATGATAGTGCCCGGTAAGGCAGGGATCGGACTAATCTTTATAACACCGGAGGGGGGGATGTTAAAATACTCCTACCACTTAACAGAGCCATGCACAAACAACGAGGGAGAATATGAAGCCCTCATAACAGGACTAGAACTAACCATTCAAATGGGAATAACGGACATCAACATCTACGGAGATTCTCAGTTGATCATTCAACAGGTTACCGGACAATACAAAATTTTAAAGCTAAGACTCGAGCAGTACTTTCAGTATGCCATGAAACTGTTGGAACATATTACGAATGTAACGATCTACAAGATCCCCAGAAAAGAAAATGCTCTCGCGGATGCGCTAGCTCGCCTTGCAAAAGAATTTGCCTGCTTACAAGATGAATCAGTTGAAGTGTCAGTTCAGGGACGACAGGTCCTATCACAGCTCGGCATGGATATGATACAGAAATCAGAAAAAGCAGAGGAATCAGTTGCAGCAATAACAGAAAACACAGAAGATTGGCATCAACCGCTAATAGACTACCTGCAAACAGGGAAATTATCGGACGATAAGTCGTTAGTCCATCAGATCAAGAAAAGAACTCTGTCTTATGCATTAATAAACAATGCGTTATACAGAAGGTCTTTTGATCAAATGTGGCTGAGATGCCTGAGCGAGTCTGAAACTTGTGAAATTGTCAAAGAGGTACACTCAGGACTCTGTGGCGCTCATCAGTCGGGTCCAAAGATGAAAATGAAGATTTAGAGATTAGGGTACTGCTGGCCCTCAATGATGACCTACTGTATGAAGATCGCCAAGAGCTGTCACCAATGGCAAGTGCATGGAGTGGTTCTACATCAACCTCCAAATGTGCTACATCCGACACTTGCGTCGTGTCCATTTGAGTGTTGGGGCAAAGATATAGTGGGTCCAATAGAACCGCCTTCTTCAAGAGGACATCGCTTCATCCTTGCAGCTACAGACTACTTTTCTAAATGGGCAGAAGCTATACCACTCAGAGAAGTGAAGGCACACCACGTGCTACAGTTTTTCAAGAACCAAGTAGTCTATCATTTTGGGGTACCGCGCAGGATCATTTCAAATAATGGGTTTGCATTTAAAAGTACAAAGATCAATAATTTTGTCAGAAGACACGGGATCGATTGGTGATACTCAACTATCTACTACCCAAGAGCAAACGGCTTGGCCGAGGCTTTTAATAAAACTCTCGTTCAGATCTTAAAGAAAACTTTGGACGATAACAAGAGAAATTGGCACGAGAAGTTGTTAGAAGCCTTATGGGCCTACAGGACAACTTTTAGGACTCCTACTCAGTCTACGCCCTACGCTTTAGTGTACGGGTCCGAGGCAATTCTACCCTTGGAAGTTCAGCTCCCATCACTCAGAATTGCAGTTGTGAACAAAATCACTATGGAGGAAAATGCCAGACTACGACTATAAGAATTGGAAAGCTTGGAAGGAAAAAGACTTTCCGCGCAACAGAATTTGGAACTGTATCAAGCTAAGATGATCCAGGCCCATAATAAACTAGTCCGCCCAGGACATTCAAAGTCGATGAATTGGTTTTGGTTCTCAGAAGACCTATTCTTGCACATCGCAAGATAGGTGGTAAATTTGAACCGACTTGGGAAAGGCCATTTGTGGTCGAGGCAGTCTACTCAGGAGGCTCCTACCAACTTGTGAATTGCCAAGGAGAACGACAAATGCTTCCAATCAACGGACGATATTTGAAGAAGTATTACGCAACCTGATATTTCGAAGGAATGAATTCTCATCCCTAGAAACAAGGGTGAAGTAACCACTTGTGACTGGGTCCGAAACAAAAAAAAACATAAAAATGGATGACAAAAAAATCATTAGCAAAAAAAAATATGTGCTAAAAATAAAATATGTGAAATCATAATAATAAAGTTTTACCCTTCCGTTCAAATCAAATCTTGTTCCTGATCTTTCTTCATCTTTTCCTACTTTCCTTAAAAATTAAAATAAGTGAATAAGAATCTTCAGTGATAAATATTTTCTTAATGTTCTTGTTCTTAGTATTGCCCCTGATCCTTTCCTTATCTTTTTCGCAGGGAAATGTCGAACGGGCGGTTGGTCCTAAACTTTAGAAATGGCGTGAGTCTTGCACTCGATGAAAAGAGGGTGAAGGATGGAGCAGTGATAGAAATTGATTCTGACTTCACACCAGCCAGCCTACAGTATGAAGAAATGATTGGGTCCCAGTTGACCGAGAAGAGCTTCACAGCCAGACAATGAGGAAGATTGGTGGCCCAAGCCACCAATCTAGCAACAAGAAAAGAAAGACAAACATCAAGGAAAGCAAGAAAATCAAGTCTATAGTTACCACGACAAAGGGCAGGCTCGTCAGCGCTGCGCCCGCAGAACTTCAAGGGGTAAGGAGAGCTACTCTCACTGCTACCCAAATAAGGAATAAGAATCGCCGTATCCGCAAGATGTTGACTAAACTAGTAGCAGATCAACACGAAGAGACACCCGCTACCGCCGACACACACATTTCAAAGATACCGGTTCATCAGGAACCTGAAAAGAGGAAACCAGCTCCGAGAACAACAGAAAAGATCAGGGAAACTCCAAGAAGAACAGAAATAGAGTCAGTGCCTCGACACCGGACAGAGATACCAAATCTGAAGAACCTTGTTGCGGAAGCAACCCCGGAGGATGTCCCGACAGAGACAATCCCTGAGAAGCTAAGGTATGCAGGAGAACATGACGGGATTGAACTATACATCTCGCAGTACGTTACTAGGCCTCGTCACTTGCAGATCATCCCAGAATATGAATTAGAAAGGATGCAAAATGTTGAGAAGAAGACTTTCGAATACTTTGAAAGGATTAAAGGCAAGAGAATCAACATTTTGGAAGGCCTCGAGTTACACACGGATGTATTCTCGGAACATGAGCAACGATGGATTGTGGATTGCATCTTAGAACTTCGGAAGATGGGTCGAGCGAGGTCGTCCGAGGGAAAAGACTTATTCGGAACCCCGGAGATGGATGCCGGGGAAAGGAAGAGTCACAATACAATGTGGATGTTGCTATAACCTCGCAGAGGACAGAAAAGGAAATCCACCCTCGCAGTGAGGTGGATCCAATGCCGAGGATAATTAAAAGAGTGGTGAAAAGAATGATAACGTGGAGGGTACTGCCAGCAGACTGCATAACCAATAGTTGCATCATCAACATTTATCAGAAGGGCGACTGCATACCTCCACACATAGACCACCACGACTTTGTCGGACCTTTCGCACGGTTTCATTCGTCAACCAATGCAATATCATGTTCAGATCTGACCTCCGGATAGCCGACCCGGGTAAGTTCCGAGGGTCGGTGGAGATACCACTTCCGGTAGGTTCCGTCATGATATTAAAAGGAAATGGAGCAGACATCGCAAAACATTGTAAACCGGGAGTGCCAGTGGAGCAGATCTCTGTCACTTTTAGAAGGATGGACGACAGAAAGGCTCCTTACCACTTCCAGCCAGATCCAGAATTGGAGAGTCTCCGGCCCTACGAGCTATGAGTTACATGGGAAATAGCACACCTCCAATGCACATCCATGCGGCATTCCTGCCAAGGGTGGCTTGGAAGGTGATGTTATTACCCATGTTTCTTACTTTTCAGACATGGATTTTTGACAGACGCTTTTGGATGTATCAACAAGAAGTTTACACAGTCCATTTTGGATTTACATGGATTGTACGAGACATTAAATTTCTGAGGAAAATTTCATCATGACTAGACCAAGTTGCATGATGTACTTTCAGCAAGTTGGAATGAAAATGACTATGTCATATTTTGCCTTCACCTCTTTTTGTGCAAATTGATTGGGAAACGCTATTAGAGTTAAATGAACTTTGAACGAAGAACAGAAGAGAAAAGAAAATAAATGAGAAATTTTCCTAAAAATCTAAATAGTAAAATGAACTTCAAATTTACATGAACACTAAATAAACAACAAATAAAAAAATCAGATCGTTAAAGGACAAACAAAACGAATCTAAATCTCAAATTGAATTTCAGTCTAAATCCATCTTTTCAAATCCTCCAATTCTTCTTCAAATCAAGATCTACTTCAGACCTCCTTTGAAACCCTCTCTCGGGATGATTTCAGAACCACGAAAAATTTTCGATTTGGTTCTGATGGCATGGATTCATACCCTTCGCCAAATAATCAAACTTTGATTGATTCTCGTGGGATGTGGAACACTTTCATATCTCATTTCGATCTTCCGCAAAATCCAAATCTCCACAGTACATTTCAATTCAAAATTTTTGAGACTGGTACCTACATTCCAGTTCTCATTTCAAGATCGATACCTACATTTTGATTCTCATCCGAATTGGTACCTACATTTCAATTCAAAATTTACGAGACTAGTACCTACATTCCGAGTTCTCATTTCGAGATCGATACCTACATTTCGATTCTCATCCGAATTGATACCTACATTTTAATTCAAAATTTCGAGATCGGTACCAACATTCCAGTTCTCATTTCGAGATCGATACCTACATTTCGATTCTCATCCGAATTGATACCTACATTTCAATTCAAAATTTCCGAGACTGGTACCTACATTCCAGTTCTCATTTCGAGATCGATACCTACATTTCGATCCTCGTCTGAATTGATACCTACAATTCAATTCAAAATTTCCGAGACTGGTACCTACATTCCAGTTCTCATTTCGAGATCGATACCTACATTTTGATTCTCATCCGAATTGATACCTACATTTCAATTCAAAATTTACGAGACTGGTACCTACATTCCAGTTCTCATTTCGAGATCGATACCTATATTTCGATTCTCACCCGAATTGATACCTACATTTCAATTCAAAATTTCTGAGACTGGTACCTACATTCCAGTTCTCATTTCGAGATCGATACCTACATTTCGATTCTCATCCGAATTGATACCTACATTTCAATTCAAAATTTCCGAGACTAGTACCTACATTCCAGTTCTCATTTTGAGATCGATACCAACATTTCGATTCTCATCTGAATTGATACCTACATTTCAATTCAAAATTTCCGAGACTGGTACCTACATTCCAGTTCTCTTTCGAAATCAGTACCTAAATTCTGATTCTCATCCTTTTCAATCGACACTTAAACTCGGACGCTTACTCCGAGGCTACTGCCTAAAATCCAGTTTTCTTCGCAATCCCAAGGTTGAAACTCGGGTTTCAATTCTCATTTCAAATCCAAATTTCCTCAAGCCGATTTTAAATCGAACTTCGATCTAAATTAAAAATCCAAATCTAAACTCACACATCAAAACTTGAACATAAAATGAAACGAAATCTAAAACGAAATTCTCCAAATCTTGTGATTTGGAATTCACCTCCTTTTCCTTTCCCCAACGAGAGTTCAAGAACCTCCAGTCTTGGAGATATACTTGATACTACCCAGCGGAAATTTTTCTACTCTGTCCTAAGTTTGTCACTTGGACATCTGTGTTGGTTTTGTTGATCTCTTCTGTCAACGTCAATATGCGCGGTGTGCTTGGTTAGCACACCACACCTATTGGGGGTCCATTTGTTGACCTCATTTTTGATGAGGTCTTATCTTTTCTCTTTAGTACTTAGGATCTAGGCTTAGGCTTTTCCTTTGACTATCTTAGAGCACTAGAGATGGAACCTACCCCTTTAGAAACTCAACCACTTCTTAACTCCCTGCAAACCCCACAAGCTTGATTGTAAACCCCTAATCACCTAGAGGGTTGAGATCAAATGTGGTGGTTTAAAGGATGAGTTCCCTATAGGACTCTTTGGCCTTAGGATCACCCTGGGTGGCCTGGTCTGGTGAGGGTTCACCTGCACACATTACACTTTCACACACATTCCTAATCCTAAAACTATTCATGCCTAGCTTGACTTCCTGACTCATGTATATAATTCATATGGATGGAACTTAACCCCTAGGCCTTTGGCTAAGAGGGTTAGGAACAACATAGTGAATGCCTCAAATGAGTCCTCTCATGGCTCCTATGGGCTTAATATGGCTTCATGGCTCAACCAAAATGATTCCATTTCACTCATATTGGCTCAATTTTCATTTTTTCAAAATTTCAATTTTTGACCCCCGGGGCCCTGGACCACCAAACCTACTAAACGCACTTGAAACTATCCAAAACCACCAAAATTTCCAAATCACCCAAAACTTTTCCAAAATTAACCTTGAACATTTCCCAACCAATCAAATTGATCATTTACAGCCAAAAATACCAAAATTTCCAAAAATACCCCCAATACCCTCCAAATTACCAAAATGCCCCTCTTGACCCAAAAATCCAAAAATTCAGAAAATTCCCAAAAAAATTCTAGAAAATCCCAAATATTCCCAATTTTATTTTGTTCAACAACACTATGAGCCAATTTTGCCAATTTACTCCACTTTTGTCAAAACCCCCTATTGACCTCATTTTTAGTGAGGTCTTCCCTTCTTCTTTTTAGTGCTTAGGATCTAGCCTTAGGCTTTTCCTTTGACTATCTTAGAAGACCAGAATTGGGACCCGCCTTTTAGAAATTTAAACCACTTCTAAACTCCCTGCAAACTCCACAAACTTGACTATAGACCCCTAATCACCTAGAGGGTTGAAATCGAATATGGAAGTTTAAAGGATGAGTTCCTATAGGACTCTTTGGCCTTAGGACTGCCCTGGGTGGCCTGGTCTGGTGAAGGGGCTGACTTACACTACACTTACACACTACATTTCCACACACCTCCTAAAACCACACCCATACCCAACTTGACCTCCTGACTCATGTAGGTGATTCACATGGATGGTCCTTAACCCCTAAGCCTTGGCTAAGAGGGTTAGGAACAACATAGTGAATGCCTCAAATGAGTCCTTTCATGGCTCATATGGGCTTGAAATGGCTTCATGGCTCAACCAAAATGATTTCTTTCCACCTAGATTCACCCAATCTTCAATTTCCCAAATTTTCAATTTTGACCCCGAGACCTACACCTACTAAACCTACCCAAAACCCTCGAAATTACCCAAATTTTTGCAAAATTTCCAAATTATCTAAAATTCTTCAAAATTATTCCCAAACATCTCCACATCACTCAAATTGATCATCCATACCCAAAAATACCAAAGATTCCAAAAATACCCCCCAATACCCTCCAAATACCCAAAATACCCTTCTTGGCCTAAAAATCCAAAAATTTAGAAAATTCCCAGAAAATTCAAAAAAATCCCAAATATTCCCAATTTCATTTTGTCCAACTACACCATGGGCCAATTTTGTCAATTTACCCTACTTTTGTCAAAACCCCCAAATTGACCCATTTTAACCCTAAGTGAACCCAATGTCGAACCAAACCTGCCCAATTGACCCCGATTTTGGTCCAATTCAGTTCTAAACTTCAATTCAACATTCCTAATACCAATTTAGACTAAATCCAAGTCCAATTTGATTGACATTTGGATCCAATTCCACTTTTGACCTTAAGGCCCATTTTTTGACCTAAGCCCAAACCTAACCCAAATGAACCCAAACCCCAAAAATCAAAGCCCAACCAAAGTCAAAACCTCTTTGAAACACTCCCATAAACACTTCTCAACAATAATTCTACATCAATTTCAACCCTAGCCCAACATTGGCCCAACTTGGCCCATTTGGACCTATATTGGCCCATTCACCAAAAGAATCGAAATCCAACCCAATTCAAGCCCAAACTACCCCAAATTTGCTTCAAGTTACTCATGACACATCCATGAGCTAAACCCAACAATTATTTGGCCCAACCTTTTACAAAAATTTTCATCCATGAACACATTCATAAACTTAAAAGCCCACTTCCCTTAAACCCTTCTAAAAGCCCATTTCCTCCAAAATTCAAAAGCCCAAATCTACCACTAAAGCCCACATGACATCTCCATTTGTCATCCATTTAATTAAATCCATTACCTAAGTCCTAAAATCATCATTGAATTATTCCAAATGAAGCTTCATCCAAATTCCCATCAAATTACCAAAAATTTCTTAAAACCCATTTTTATGAAATTGACTCGACTTTCTCCAAGCCAAAGACAAGCCATGCAAGCCATTGACAAGCCACATGAAGCCATGGGAGGCTTGACATGTGACCATGCCATTAATGGTAAAAGGAGGGGCTCCTTTCCTAATCTTTCATTAAGCCTTTTTTACCTTAAGCATGTCACACACTAAACCATGTTTAGCCACCTCATCATGGATAGAGACCACACCACTCTCTCTTGGGCGACCCAGTCGATCCTCTCGGCCCAAAATCGAGGCCATGGGGAGGTGAACCAAGCCCAAAAGGTGAGTTGACCCATTTGGACCCAAAATAGGCTCATCCCCCATTCCATTTCAATCCAACTCCTTTACACATGGCAATTGCCAATTGATTGCACAAGCCTCCGACCACGACCCACTCGAGCTTGAGGGTGACCTGACCATGGCCGGCCGGCCACCGAGGCCGCCGGAAAACACCATGGCCGAGAGCTCACATGTGATCCAACATTGAAATTCTCACTTGCTGAGCTGCCCCTCGCCAGTGGTCACCATGGCTATTCTTCTCCTCACGAGAGCGAGTCGATCCCGAAGCCCTAACTCCCCCAGGGAGGCCCCTCGGCCGGCTCTATTTAAACTCCGCCCCTCTCGGCCATGAGAGGAGGAGAAGCACAAACCTTGCCAAAACTGCGCAAAATTGTTCCGGACCCTTCTCCACCTTTAGAGCACTTGATCCCCGAGTGAAATCCCCCTGCCATTTCTCCTCTGTAAGCTCGATTTCGGAGTTGAAATTCCACCCAAAACCGGGACACTCCTCCACGGTGAGCCAATCCCCAAATTGATTGTCTCTACACCTTCACCGGACGAGGGAAGGTGTCCACCATCAAAAGCCCTATCTCCGGAGCCACCCGGTTGCTCCGACCTCCAAGCTTTGTGATCGGGCTTGGTCGAAATCATATCCGGACGATTCACTGGACCGGGAGACTTCATGCGGAGCTTCTTGAGGACCCGATCGAAGGTGCAACAACTCTCGGATTGAAGCCACACTTCTCCGAGCCGAGGTATGAGCTAACTCTTCATCCCGAGCTTCGAAGATTCTCTATTTCAAATGCCTTAGTTTCGATGCATGTTAACCGTATAGATGTGTTCGTCTCTTCAAGACGAATCCATAGAAGTATAAGAACATAAAAATCCATTGAGAATCGAGTGAGATCTTAGGGATTTAGTGTGGACGGCTCTCGGGTGAGAACGCTTGGGGACGATGAACGGATGCCGTCCATTCAATACACGCGCGGACGAACGGCTCGGATGACGTCGGACCGGAGAAACGATGCGAGAACCGCGGGGCCCGGGTTGCGACTCGGATGGCGGCGCCCAATCACGGCGCGACACGTACCCCTTCGGAGCTGCCGATGTTTCGGCTGGCGCCGCGTGGATAAGTAGATAAATAGGGTATTTTCGATTTATTTAATTCCCTAAACTTCAAAAATTCATATCTCTGTGTAGAAAAATCATAAAAATAAAATAAAAATACCCTCTTGCTCGATGAACGAGAGGAGAATAATGTGGAAAAGAAATCATTTAATTTCATCAAGTATTTTATTTTTTATAATTTATTTACTCTCTGCATTGTTTTAATTCTCCATGCATGCATACAATTCACCATAGCATGAGACCATAGGAGCTTTTGAAGCCTCGAACTTGGGAACATTCACCGAATTTTCCAAAGTCGAGAGCCATCCCTATGAAGAGTTCTTGATTTTTCAAGTTCAGGTCACTGTTTTGAGTATTTTAATTCCAGTAAATAGCATGTTGTGAAATAAATTCTAGGAAAATTTGGTGATGTTCCTTATGACTGAGAGAACCACTAGGAAAAATAGGTTTTGACTTAGTTCATTTAAAACGACTCTAATTGGCTTAAACACCCAAAATAGGTCTTTAATTAATTAGAGTTAACCAGGTATCAAATTGACTTGAAATCAATTCTCCACTGACCTTTAGGATCAGAGGAACCCACCATAAAAATTTGAAGTCAATTGGACTTGGTTAGCCCCACTAATTGGGTTGATTAAATCACTTAGCCATTTTAAACTTTAAAAATTCATAACTTTTAAAATAATTTTCAAAAATTCACCAAATTGGTTTTGGAGCCTCTCTGATATCAGGGGAACCTAAGAAAATTAAAATTTCAATTTTCTAAAAAAGTTGATTTTTAATAATATTTTAATATTTTTAATAATTAAAAAATAATAAAAATCACAAAAATAATAAAATTCACCAAAATGTCACATTTTGAATTTTAATCACTTAGGAGCAAATCCCACATTTTTCCTAGGTCTATTTAGTGAGATATTGAATTTTAAAGCCCTAAGGTAATTTTAAAAATTAAAAAATGTATTTTCTAGCATTTTCACTAAAATAATTATAATAAATCATAGAAAAATCAGAAAATTGCAAAATTTGATTCTCTGGTTTCCTTGATATCAGAGAGATTTTTGAAAAATATAAAACCCATTTTTCAACATTTATTTTATTTTTAAATTAATTAACACTCCAAAACTCAAAATAATTATAATAAAAATAATATAATTCAAAAAATCACCAAAATTGGTCCAAGTGCTTCTCTGGTCATTAGGAATGTCCCCTAATTTTCTTAAGGACGGAAACTTTCTTTTGGTCATGTTATCAAATTTTCCTTGAAAATCTCTATTTTCCACCAAAAATAATTATATAAATAAATTAAATACGAGAAAAATCACATTTTCTCCTCTCATGTCTTTATTGACATATGAGTGAAGTTACATAAAAATTTCAAATTCATTTAAGTTTAATTTAGTGAGTTATGAAATTATTAAGCTTAAAGGGTAAAATGGTAATTAAAATCTTTAATCCTTAATTAAAACTTTAGGTTTAATAAAAAATTAACAAGTAAAATATTTGATCTTAATCTGATTTTTGATGATTGAAATTTAAATAATTAAAGGGTAGAAACCCATTAAATAATTTTAAAATGATTAAACTTTAATTAAATAATGGATTAAATTTGGAAGAATAATAAAATTGGAATTATTAAAATAGGGATATTTATTAGGAAGAGATTTATTCTTTAATTTAAAAATCCCTAAACTAATTATATCATTAATACTCAATTTTTAATTAAAATGATAACTCAAATTTAAAATATTAAAAAACTTAATTAAATTATTAAACTCTTTCAAAAATTTCAATTAAAATTAAAGATAAAACTTAATTAAAAATTAAATTAAAATTAAATTAAATAATTGAATTAAATTAAATTAAAAAAAATTAAATTAAATTAAATTAAATTAAAATTAAATTAAATTAAATTAAAATTAAATTAAATCAATTAAATTAAATTAAATTAAATTAAATTAAATTTAAATTAAATTAAATCAAATTAAATTAAATTAAATTAAATAATTAAATTAAATTAAATCAAATCAAATTAATTAAACACCAAATCAAATTAAATTGAACTATGTTAAACTAAATTAAAACTCGATTAAATTAAATTGAATTAAATATAACATCACCTAAGACATAAAGAATTCAAAATAAATTTAAAGCAACTTGAACACTATTCCAAATTTAAACCCTTTAACTTAAATCAAATCATTTGAATACTTAATTTACCCTTGAAAGCTTTGATTATTATAACTCCTAAATGGAACATCAAATGAAGTGTTACCTCACTCATAGGATATTCAAATGTCTGGATTCATCTGAGCGAGTTAACAAGACTTGAAAACCTCGGACGATCGATTCATTTATATAATTAAATTCATTTGGACTTAAAACAATCCTGAAAATATTGAAAAGATGTTTAAGATTCTTCTTAAGCACTTCCTCAATATGATAGGATATTTATAAGAACAATTGGACTTAATTGTCCTTTGATGAAGAAAAATCGTCCTCGAAACAAAAACACAAAGAACCTGAGACGTCATAGGAGTTGACTAGGCTATAGGATTAGGAATTTGGTAGAAAGCCATAACCTTTCCCTTAGCTTTACCTAGGAACTTGCTTAAATATTCTAATTGTGTTTTAAGTGCGGCTTGGGATGACGGGAAGACCCTCAGAGTACGCTTTTATTTTATTGCAATTTACTTTCTTGCAATTTATTTTCTTGCAATTTACTTTCTTGCAAATGTACTTTATTTTTCTTGCATGATAAAACAACAGTTGCATGAAAACCCACACCTTTAGGATAGTCCCTAAAACTGAAACAAAATTAAGTTAAAAGTCATTGCAAGATAAAATTCACCGCCACAACATTTCAAAATATAAAATAACTCAAAATTTAATCACAAACAGAACACAAAACTACGATTGCAACTAAACTAAAACGTCTGTTGGATGATCGGGAATACCTCGGATGATGTAACCTACGTGTTGCTAACGGGATTTCCCACGGTCTAAATGAAAGTGTGGAACTCATTCGGTTGAGTTTAGCAAATTCATCTGGACTAAGTGAATCCGATAAAAATAATGATGCCGGAAGGATGGAACCGTGGGATCTTAACCGGTGTCGTTATAATCAACTTTAAGATTTGTTTTAATTAAAACGTAAAAACACATGGAAAATTAAGATTTCTCTAAACCAAAATACTTTTCTCATCTCCTGATTTATGGTTTCTAAAACTAAACCTCTGCTACAACAAGGAACTTGGAGCATGGTGGGCAGCACGGCCATCGTCGTCAGCAAAACTTGAACCTACTTCAGCAAAACTTTCCTAGAATTAAATAACCGAAGCCATAGGACTTCGAGGTAGTTTGCACTAGTGCAACATAAATCCTCAACCTTTTCGTTAGGCATTTGCATTGCAAATTAAGTCCTAACCTAGGTCTTAGGATTCAGAGGTAGTCGTCCGATACGACAATAAACCCTCACATCTTCTAAGTTATTTGTTTGATTTTATCATACAAATATAAGTCCTAATTAATTAAAATTGGCAAGATCAAAACATTTAAATAAATATTAGGACTTTCCTAAACTCGAAGCCAAACGATAGGATAGTCGGGAAATTACCGAAGTTCACTTCGAATCGGTGATTTCTCCTACCTTTCTTCCTTTGGATTCACAAAACAAAATGTTTCAAAATTTGATCCATTCCACTATTGAAATTCCAAAATTCGATCTTTGAAAACCTTAAACTTTGAAATTCTTGAAAGCGAGTTATTGATTATTATCGAGAGTTTTCTTAAGTGATTCCCGTCACTTAAGATGTAATTAACTATAGGGGCTTGCCCTTATAGGGAATTTTAAAGAACCCGAGTAATATAAACCCTGTTTGATACTTTCATATTAAGCGAGGGAATTTGTCGGCTTATAAAATTGGTTCGCGGACCAAACGGATGTCACAAAACTTCTAGTTTATTTGATCGAGCCCCACCATCGAGCAGTGTGTCTATCCTTAGGGATAGATATACGGTTTATGGTGCGGTGCTCGTTTATATAAACTATTTGGGGATGTGAGATTGGTTTAATCTCATATCTTAAAACTTTCAAATTTAAAAATTATTTTCAAAATCAAATATTACTTTCTAAATTATATATATTTAAATTAAATTTAAAATTTAAATTCGCCGACAACTTCTGTTAGGCGACCCCTTTTTAAAATACAATACACAAACCTAAAATAAGCCGCACACCCCCAATTTAGCTCATTTTAAACCCAAATGAACCCAATGTCAAACCAAATCACCCCAATTGACCTCAATTTTGGTCCAATTCAATTCTAAACTTCAATTCAATATCCCCAATATCAATCTAAATCATATCCAGGCCCAATTTGATTGACATTTGAATCCAATTTCATTTTTAAGCTTAAAGCCCAATTTTGACCCATAACCCAAACTTAGCCCAAGCCAACCCAATTCAACTTCAATTGACACCAAACCTTTTCTAAACCTTCCCTAACATCTCCATAAACAAAAAACTAACATAATTTGCCCAAATTTTGGACCCAAACCCCACTCAAATTCAACCCAGACCCAAAATCCCCAATTTAGCCTAAACCCAAGCTTAACCCTAACTTAGCCCAAATCCCGAAATTGAACCCTGACCAAAGTTGAAAACTCTTTGTAACACACCTATAAACATTTCTCAACATTAATTTTACATCAATTTCAACATTAGCCCAACCTTAGCCCAAGTTAGCCCATTTTGATCTATTTTGACGCTATCACCAAGGGGACCCAAATTAGACTCAATTCAATTCCAAATCACCTCAAATTTATCTCAAATTACTCATGACACATCCCTAAACCAAACCCAACATTTATTTAGCATGTCCCTTTGTAAAAATTTTCATCTAAAATCCCATTTTGAAACATAAAAGCCCATTCCCTTAAACCATTTTTAAAGCCCACCTTTACCAAATTTTAAAAGCCCAAACCCATCCTAAAGCCTACATTGCAATCTCATCTCATCCTTACTCAATTAATATCACTCCCTAAGTGCTAAATCCATCATGAAAATCAAACCAAAATGGTATTATGCCAAATCCCATCAAATAACCCCAAAATTTTCAAAATTTCATAAACCCTTTTCCATGAAAGTTGACTTGACTTTTCCCAAGACAAATGGAGCCATGAAGCCATGTATGAGCCACATGGGAGCCATGAAAGCCTTGGACACCTCACCATACCCAAAGTGGCAAGAAGAGGGAACCCTTTAATGATTCTCTTAAGAGTGATTAACCACTCCCATGATTCCCCTAAATAATGCTTAAGCCTAATTGTACTTGGATGGTGACTTCTCCCCACTAATTAAGCTGAGCCAAATAGCTTTCTCTTCAGCCCAAGCAGGCCATGGCGAGGTGAACTTAGCCCAAAGAAATCGGTTGACCCAAACCAAGCCAAAATCACTCTTTTCCCATTCCATTTCAATTCACCACCTTTACACATGACAACCATCAATTGAACTCACAGGAATCAAGCTCTGACCTCACTGACCACCGAGGGTGACCCATGCACGGCCGGCCGGCCACCACGGCCGCCGAAACTACCATGGCCGAGAGCTCCATGAGAGCCCGACATTGAAATTCTCTCTTGTCGAGCGCCCCGTGCCCGATGGCCATTGGAGTTGTTCTTCCCTTGCCGGGCTTGGTGATCCCAGCCATTAACTCCCCCTAGAAGGCCCTCCGGCCAACTCTATTTAAACCCTACCCCTCTAGGCCAAGAAGGGAGTTACACCAAACCATACAGAAACTCTGTCAAAATTGTTCCTGACCATCCTCCAAACTTAGAGCAATTGATCCCCAGTGATAATTTGCCCTAATCCCCATCCACAGAGCTCAATTTCTCAGCCAAAATTCCACCCAAAACCGGGACACTTTCCAATTCTCCACCAAACTCAAATTAAACTCACCCACACCTACACAAGACCAAGAGAAGGAGTTCCCCAGTGAAAGCCCCCTCTCCAGGCCACCCATTTGTTCTAGCCTCCAAAGGTTGAAATCGGGTCTCGTGGAAATCAAGTCTAGGAAATTCCCCAGGGCCAGAGACTTCATCTGGACCTTACTTAGGTTCAATCAAAGGTGACACAACTCTCAGATCGAAGCCACGCTTCTCTGAGCAAAGGTATGAGCTCTCTCTTCTTCCCGAGCTTCTGAACATTCTTTATTTTGATTGAGTTAATTTCATGCCACATAAACCGTATGGATATGTTCGTCTCTTCAAGACGAATCTATACAGTATAAGAACATAAAAATCCATTGAGAATCGAGTGAGATCTTAGGGTTTTAGTGTGGACGGTCACGGGTGCACACCGGTCGTAGACGATGACCGAGAGCCGTTGGATCGCGCGTGTATCGAGCGGACGGCTCGGATTGCGTCGGACCGAGGAGATGGTACGTGAACCGCGGGCCCGTGGCAGTGACTCGGATGGGGCGCCGAATCGTAGCGCGCGCGTGGCCTTTCGTAGCTGCCGAGGATTGCGTGACGCCGCATGGATAAGTAGGAAAATAGGGTATTTTTCTATTTATTTAATTATCAGAACTTCAAAAATTCATAACTTTGTATAGAAAATTCATAAAAATAAAATAAAAATACCCTCTTGCTCAGTGAACAGAGGAGAATAATGTGGAAAAGACATCAAGTCATTTCATCAAGTATTTTATTTTTATTGATTTATTTACACTCTGTCGTATTTTAATTCTCCATTTGCATAGACAATTCATCATGACATGAGACCATGGGGTTTTTGAAGCCTCTGAACTTGGGAACATTCCCTAAATTTTCCAAGGTCAGAGGCCATCCCTATGAGAAGTTATTAATTTTCCAATTGCATGTTACTGTTTTAAGTATTTTAATTTCAATAATTAGCATGTTGTGAAATAAATTCTAGAAAAATTTGGTGATGTTTCTTATGATCAGAGGAACCTAGGAAAAATAGGTTTTGAGTTAATTCACATGGAACAACCCTAATTGGCCTAAACACCCAAAATTGAACTTTAATTAATTAGGATTAACTACACATCAACTTAACTTGAAAATAATTCTCCACTGATCTTTAGGATTAGAGGAACATCACATAAAAATTTGAAATCAATTGGAAATGTTTAACCCCATTAAATGGATTAATTAACTTACATAACCAAAATTAAACTTTAAAAATTCATAACTCATAAAATACTTTTCAAAAATTCACAAAAATAGTTTTGAGGCTTCTCTGATATCAAAGGAACGTAGAAAAATTAAAATTGTAATTTTCTAAAAATTTTCATTTTTAAGCTTATTTTAATATTTTTCATAATTAAAAAATAATAAAAATCACCAAAATGTCACATTTTGAATTCTAATCACCTAGGAATAAACCAAATATTTTTCATAACTCTCTAGGATAAGATATTGAATTTTAAAGCCTAAAGCAATTTTTGAATTAAAAAATGAATTTCCAAATATTTTCACTAAATTAATTCTAATAAATCAAAGAAAAATCAGAAAAATTATAAAATTTGCTTCTCTGAGTTCCTTGAAGTCAGAGAGATTTTTGAAAAATACAAAATCTATTTTTCAACTTCAATTTTATTTTTTAAATTAATTAATACTCCAAAATTTAAAATAATTCTAATAAATAAAATATAATTCAAAAATCACCAAAATTTTTCCAAGTGGTCCTCTAGTCATTAGGGATGTCCCATAATTTTCTTATGGATAGAAACATTTCCTTTCTCATGTTATTGAATTTTCCTTGAAAATCCCTATTTCCCATTAAAAATAATTACATAAATAAATTAAATGCAGAAAAATCACATTTTCTCCTCTAATGTCTTAATTGACATGTGAGTGAGGTTACATAAAAATTTTAAGTTCATTTGATCTTAGTTTAGTGAGTTACAGAATTATTAAGCTTGAAGGGTAAAAGGGTAATTAAAAATTTCAACCCTTAATTAAAATTTTAGGAATAATCAAAAAAAGGGGAGGGTAAAATATTTGATCCTAAACTGATTTTTGATGAACTAAATCTGAATAATTGAAGGGTAGAAACCTACTAATCAATTCAAGAATAATTAAAATAAACTTTAATTAATTAATTAATTAAAATTTTGGAAGAATAATATAAATTGGAATTATTAAAGTAGGGATATTATTAAGAGGATATTTATTCTTTAATTTAAAAATCCCTAAATTAATCACTACAATAATATTTAATTCCCAATTTGAATGATAACCCAATTTAAAATTTAAAGTGCTAAAAGACTTAACTATTAACTTAAATTAAATTTAAACTAAATTAAATCAAAATTTAAATTAAATTAACACCTTTAACAATTAAATTAAATCATATTTAATATATTAAGATAAAATTAAAATTAAATCAAATTAAATTTAAATTTAAATTAAATTAAATTAAACTAAATTAAATTAAATTAAATCAAATTAAATTAAATTAAATTAAATTAAATTAAACTTAAATTAAATTAAAATTAAATTGAATTAAAATCATTTAACGAAAAACCTAAATGAAATCATTAAGAATTAACTCTAAAATAATTTGAACACTATTTCAAACTTAAACTTTTTTTATATAATTAAGTCAAAATTAAAATTAAATCATTAAGTTTAAATCATTAAAATACTTAATAAGTTGATTTGCCCTTTTAAAGCTCTTATTATTATAATTCTTAAATGAAGTATCAAGTGAAGTGTTACTTCACTTATAGGACATTAAAATGTCCTAGTTCATCGACGAGAGAACAAAACTTAAACCCCAGATTGATTAATTCACCTTGTATGGCTTATTTTTAGGTTGTGTTTTTGAAAAGGGGACCCTACGGAAATTGTCGGCGAATTTTCATATTTTAAATTTAATTTAAATATATATATATATATATAGTTTAAAAGATAACATTTGATTTTGAAAGTAATTTTTAAGTTTAAAAATTTTAAGATTTGAAATCAAACCGATCTCACATCCCAAATAGTTTATATAAACGAGCACCACATCACAAACCGTGTATCTACCCCGAAGAATAGACACACTACTTGATGATAGGGCTCGATTAAATAAACTAAAAGATTTGTGACATCCGTTTGGTACGCGAACCAATTTTATAAGCCGACAAGTTCCCCTGCTTAATAGAAAGATATTAAGGAGGGTTTATATTACATGGGTTCTTAAAATTCCCTATAAGGGCAAGCCCCTATAGTTAATTACATCTTAAGTGACGGGAATCACCTAAGAAAACTCTTGATAATAATCAGTAGTTCTGCTCTCAAGAATTTAAAAGTTTAAGTTTTTCAAAGGATTTGAATTTTGGAAATTTCAATAGGTAATGGATCAAATTTGGAATAATTTATTTTAGGAATTCAAAGGAAGAAAAGTAGGAGAAATTACAGATTCGAAGCGAACTTCGGTAATTTCCCGACTATCCTATTTTTTGGCTTGGATTTAGGAAAGTCCTAATGTTTATTTAATGTTTTGATCTTGCCAATTTTAATTAATTAGGACTTATATCCGTATGACAAAATCATACAAATAGCCTTGAAGATGTGAGGGTTTATGTTGTATCAGACAACTTCCTCGGAAATCCTAAGACCGATTAGGGCTTAATTTGCAATGCAAATGCCTAACGAAGAGTTGAGGATTTATGTTGCACTAGGCAAGCTACCTCGAAGTCCTATGGCTTGGTTATTTAATTCTAAGAAAGTTTTCTTTGAAGTAGACTCATGTTTTGCTGATGACGATGGCCGTGCTGCCCACCATGCTCCGAGCTCCTTGTTGTTGCAGAGGTTTAGTTTTAGAAGTCATAAATTAGGAGATGAGAAAAGTGTTTTGGTTTAGAGAAATTCTTAATTCCCAAGTGTTTTTATGTTTTAGTTAAAACAAATCTTAAAATTGATTATAACAACACCGGTTAAGATCCCACGGTTCCATCCTTCCGGCATCGTTATTTTTATCGGATTCACTTAGTCCAGATGAATTTGCTAAACTCAACTGAATGAGTTCCACACTTTCATTTAGACCGTAGGAAATCTCGTTAGCAACACGTAGGTTACATCATCCGAGGTATTCCCGATCATTGAACAAGACGTTTTAATTTAGTTGTAATTGCAGTTTTGTGTTCTGTTTGTGATTAAATTTTGAGTTGTTTTATATTTTGAAATGTTGTGACGGTGAATTTTATCTTGCAATAACTTTTAATTTAGTTTTGGTTTCAGTTTTAGGGGCTACCCTAAAGGTGTGGGTTTTCATGCAACAATTGTTTATCATGCAAGAAAAGTAAAGCGCATTTGCAATAAAGTAAATTGCAAGAAACTAAATTGTAATAAAATAAAAGCTTACCTGGAGGGTCTTCCCGTCATCCCAGGTCGCACTTAAAACACAATTAGGATATTTAACAATTTAAAGCAAGTTCCTAGGTAAAGCTAAGGGAAGGGTTATGGTTTTCTACCAAGGTCCTACTCTTATAGCTAGTCATCTCCTATGACGTCTAGGTTCTTGTGTTTTGGTTTGAGGACGATTTTCTTCATCAAAGAACAATTAAGTTTAGTTGTTCTTACAAACATCCTATCATATTGAGGAAGTGCTTAAGAAGAATCTTAAACATCTTTTCAATAATGTCAGAATTGTTTTAAGTCCAAAAGAATTTAATTATACAAATGAATTAATCGTCCAGGAATTCAAGTTTTGTTGTTATCTTGCTCAGTGAACTAGAACATTTGAATATCCTATAAGTGAAGTAACACTTCACTTAACGTTCTGTTTAGGAGTTATGACAACAAACGCTTTTGAGGGAAAATTGATGTTCAAATGGTTTATGATTTAATTTCAGTTAACAGGTTTAAATTTGGAATAGTGTTCAAGTTGCTTTATTTTGAATTTCTTTATGTCTTAGGTGATGTTATTTTTAATTCAATTTAACTTTAATTTGGTTTAGTTTTAATTTTAATTTAATTTAATCTAATTTTAATTTTAACTTGATTCTATTATTTAATTTAATTTAATTCAATTTAATTTGATTTGACATAATTTAATTTAATTTAATTTAATTTGATTTAATTTAATTTGATTTAACTTACTTTAATTTAATTTAATTTAATTTAATTTAATTTAAATTTAATTTAAATTCTTAATTTAATTTGATTTAATTTAATTTAATTTGATTTAATTTAATTTGATTTAATTTAATTTGATTTAATTTAATTTAAATTTAATTTAATTTGATTTAATTTAATTTTACTTTAATTTAATTTAATTTAAATTTTAATTTAATTTTATTTTTAATTTTAATTTAATTGAAATTTTAAAAGGGTCTAATTTAAATAATTTAACTTTAATTTAATTTAGTGATTAAGTCTTTTAACATTTTAAACCTTAAATTTGGATTATCATTTTAATTAAAAATTAAATATTATTGAGATGATTAATTTAGGGATTTTTAAATTAAAGAACAAATCTCTTCCTAATAATATCCCTATTTTAATAATTCCAATTTTATTATTCTTCCAAATTTAATCAATTATTTAATTAAGGTTTATTTTAATTATTTTTAAATTGTTTAATAGGTTTTTACCTTTAATTATTTAAATTTCAATCATCCAAATCAGATTAGGATCAAATATTTTACTCTTCAATTTTATTAAGCCTAAAGTTTTAATTAAAGGTTAAAATTTTAATTACCATTTTGCTTTTCAAGCTTAATAATTTCATAACTCACTAAATTGATCTTAAATGAACTTGAAATTTTTATGTGACTTCACTCATATGTCATTAAAGACATGAGAAGAGAAAATGTGATTTTTCTGTATTTAATTTATTTATGAAATTATTTTTGGTGGAAAATAGAGATTTCCAAGGAAAATTTAATAATATGACCAAGGGAAAGTTTCTATCCTTGAGAAAATTATGGGACATTCCTAATGACTAGAGGACCACTTGGACCAATTTTGGTGATTTTTTGAATTATATTCTTTTTATTATAATTATTTTAAGTTTTGAAGTATTAATTAATTTAAAAATAAAATAAAGGTTGAAAATTGAATTTTATATTTTTTTAAAAATCTCTCTGATATCAAAGAAATCAGAGAATCAATTTTTACAATTTTCTGATTTTTGTTTGATTTATTAGAATTATTTTAGTGGAAATACTAGAAATATACATTTTTTAATTTTAAAATTACCTTAGGGCTTTAAAATTTAATATCTCATTAAATAGACCTAAGAAAAATATGGGGTTTGTTCCTAAATGATTAAAATTCAAAATGTGACATTTTGGTGAATTTATTATTTTTGTAATTTTTAGTATTTTTTAATTATTAAAATATTAAAATAATACAAAAAAATCGACTTTTTTAGAAAATTGAAATTTTAATTTTCTTAAATTCCCCTAATATCGGAGAGGCTCCAAAACCAATTTGGTGAATTTTTGAAAAGTATTTTGAAAGTTATGAATTTTTAAAGTTTAAATTGGCTAAATGGCTTAATCAACCCATTTAGTAGGGCTAACTCGAGTCCAATTGACTTCAAATTTTTATGGTGGGTTCCACTGATCCTAAAGGTCGAGTGGAGAATTGATTTCAAGTCAATTTGGTGTATGATTAGCTCTAATTAATTAAGGACCTATTTTGGGTGTTTAAGCCGATTAGGATCATTCCAAGTGGATTAATTCAGAAACTATTTTTCTAGGGTCCTGCGGTCATAAGAGACATCACCAAATTTTTCTAGAATTTATTTCACAACATCCTAATTACTTGGATTTAAAATACTCGAAAACGGTGACATGAATTTGAAAAATCGATAACTTCTCATAGGGATGGCCTCGACCTTGGAAAATTCGGGGAATATTCCCAAGTTCGGAGGCTTAAAATCCACATGGTCTTATGCCATGGTGAATTTCATATGTGCATGGAGAATTAAAACAATGCGAGAGAGTAAATAAATTATTAAAAATAAAATACTTGATGAAATTAAATGATTTCTTTTCCACATTATTCTCCTCGATTCCTTTGAAGCGAAGAGTATTTTTATTTTATTTTTTTAATTTTTCTACACAAAGTTATGCATTTTTGAAGTTTAGGGAATTAAATAAATAGAAAAAAACCCTAATTTTCTATTTAAAACGGCGGCGCTGACTCATCCTAGGCATCTCTGAAACGCCGCGTGTCGTGCTGCCATTCGACGCCGCCACTCGAGTCGGCGGCCACGGGTCCCGCCTTCGCGTATCATCTGCCGATCCGACCCGATGCGAGTCGTCCGTCCGCGCGTGTATGGAATGAACGGCATCCGTTCATCGTCCACGGTCGTTCTCGCCGAGAGCCGTCCACACTAAAACCACAAGAACTCACTCATTTCTCGACGGGTTTTCGTGTTCTTGTGCTCCATGGATTCGTCTTGAAGAGACGAATACATCTATACGGTGATCATGCATTGAAATTAAGGCATTTGAAACGGAGAATCTCCGGAAGCTCGGGATAAAGAGTTAGCTCATACCTTTGCTCGGAGAAGTGTGGCTTCGATACGAGGGTTGTGTCACCTTCGATTGGGTCCAAGCAAGCTCAGGATGAAGTCCCTTGGCTCGGTGAATTGTCTAGGTATGATTTCGACCAAGCCCGATCACAAAGCTTGGAGTACGGAACGGATGGGTGGCACTGGAGAGGGGCTTTTCTTTGGTGGACCTCTTCCCTTGGTGCAGTGACGGTGTAGGATCAATCGATTTAGGGATTGATCCATTGTGGAGAAGTGTCCTGGTTTTGGGTGGAATTTTGGTGAGAAATTGAGCTACTGTTGGTGGGGATTAGGGCAAATTGTCCTTGGGGATCAGCTACTCCATGTATGGAGAGTGATGCGGAGCAATTTTGGTAGGGTTTCGGTAAGGTACGGTTCGGCACCTTTCATGGCCGAGAGGAGGTGAGGTTTAAATAGGAGAGGGTGGAGGGCCTCCCGGGGGAGTTAGGGCTTGGGATCGGCTGCTTAGGTCGAGGGAAGAACGGCCGTGGTAGCCGTTGGGCATGGGGCAACTGAGCAAGGTGGAATTCCAAAGTTTGGCTCCTCCCAAGGTCTCGGCCATGGTGTTTTCCGGCGTCCCAGGCGGCTGGCCGGCAGGCATGGGTCACCCACAGGTCCAAGTGGGTCAGGGTTGGAGGTTTGTGCAATCAATTGGCCATGGACATGTGTAAAGGGTTTGCATTAAAATGGTATGGGGATAGGCTCATTTTGGGTCCAAATGGGTCGACCCACCATTTTGGGTTTGGTGCACCCTTCCATGGTGATTTGGGCTGAGGGAGGATCGGGTGAATCGGCTAGAAAAGGGTAGAGAAGTCACCATCCATGAATATTTTGATTAATCATGGATTAAGGTGAAGCATTAAAAGGGTTAAAACCTTTTTAAGGGGGCTTAAAAGAGGCTCCTCCTTTTGCCATTAATGGCTTGATCACATGTCGAACCTTCCATGATTTCATGTGACTTGTCCATGGCTTGCATGTGGCTTCATGGCTCACCTTTGGCTTGGGGAAAAGCTTGGTCGATTTCATGAAAATGGAATTTGGAAATTTTGGTAATTTAGGAGTGATTTGATGGGATTTGGCACATGGCTTAATTTGGATTTATTTTATCATGGGTTTAGAACTTAGGAGATGGTTCCATCCAATGGATGATGATATAAGTTTGTCATGTGGACTTTGGGCCTTTTAAATTTAGTGAAGGTGGGCTTTTAAAGTGATTTAGGGAAGTGGGTTTTTTTTTTTATTTTAGGATGAGAATTTTGCAAAGGATTGGATTCAATAAGTGCTGAATTTAGTTTAGGAATGTCTCATGAATGATTTGGAATAAATTTGAAGTGTTTGGGCTAGGTTTGGGTTGGATTTGGACCTCTTTGGTGAATGGGCCAATATAGGTCAAATTGGGCTAACTTGGGCCAATGTTGGGCTAGGGTTGAAATTGATGTAAAATAAATGTTGGGAAATGTTTATGGGAGTGTTTCAAAGAGGTTTGGCTTTGGTTGGGTTTTGATTTCGGGGTTTGGGCTTATTTGGGTTAGGTTTGGGTTTAGGTCAAAATTGGGCCTTTTAGCTTTGGATTGAATTTGAGTGGGGTTTGGGCCTAAATTTTGGGCAAATCATATTAGTGTTTTGTTTGTGGGGATGTTAGGGAAGGTTTAGAAAAGATTTGGGGTTAATTGGAATTGAATTGGGTTAGTTTGGATTAGGTTTGGGTCATGGGTCCAAATTGGGCTTTAAGGGGTAAATGGGTCAAATTGGGTCAAATTGCGTCAAATTGGGGATTTTGACAAAAGTGGGGTAAATTAACAAAATGGGCCCATGGTGTAGTTGAACAAAATGAAATTGGGAATATTTGGGATTTTCAGAAAAATTTTCTGGGAATTTTCTGAATTTTTGGATTTTTTGGCTAAGAGGGGTATTTTGGGTATTTGGAGGGTATTGAGAGGTATTTTTGGAATTTTTTGTATTTTTGGCTATGGATGATCAATTTGATTGGTGTAGTGTATGTGTATCACCTTTATGAGTCAGGAGGTCAAGTTGGGTATGGGTGTGTTTTTAGGTGTGTGAAAGTGTAGTGTATAGGTGTAGTGTATGTGTAAGTCAGCCCTTCACCAGACCAGGCCACCCAGGGCAGTCCTAAGGCCAAAGAGTCCTATAGGAACTCATCCTTTAAACTTCCACATTTGATTTCGACCCTCTAGGTGATTAGGGGTCTCGATCGAGTTTGTGGAGTTTTCAGAGAGTTAAGAAGTGGTTTGAGTTTCTAAAAGGTGGGTCCCAATTCTAATCCTCTAAGATAGTCAAAGGAAAAGCCTAAGGCTAGATTTTAAGCACTAAAAAGAAGAAGAGAAGACCTCATCAAAAATGAGGTCAACACACCTGTGCAACTAAATTTACTTGGACTCAAAATAATCCCAGAAATATTGAAAAGATGTTTAGGACTCGCCTTAAGCACTTCCTCAATATGACAGGATATTTTAGAAGAACAATTGAATCTAGTTGTTCTTTGATGAAGAAAATCATCCTTAAACCAAACCAAGAATCTAGACGTCATAGGAGATGACTAGTTATAGGATTAGGAATTTGGTAGACAACCAAAACCCTTCCCTTAGCTTTACTAGGTATACTGTTGAAATATATAAATGCCTTAACATGTGTTTTAAGTGCGGCTTGGGATGACGGGAAGACCCTCCAGGTACGCTTTTATTTTATTGCAATTTACTTTGTTGCAATTTACTTACATGCATTGTACTTTACTTTTTCTTGCATGATAAATAAAACTGTTGCATGAAAACCAAAACCTTTAGGATAATCCCTAAACTGAAACTAAAACTAAATTAAAAATCATTGCAAGATAAAATTTACCACCACAACATTCCAAAACATAAAATAACTCAAAATTTAATCACAATCAGAACAACAAAACTATAATTGTAACTAAATTAAAACGTCTCGTTGAATGATCGGGAATACCTCGGATGATGTAACCCACGTGTTGCTAATGGGATTTCCCACGGTCTAAATGAAAGTGTGGAACTCATTCAGTTGAGTTTAGTAAATTCATCTAGACTAAGTGAATTCAATGAAAATAATGGTGTCGGGATGACGGAAACGTGGGATCTTAATCAGTTCCATTCAATCAACTTTTAGATTTTTTTAATTAAAATATTAAAAACACTTGGATTTTAAGATTTTCTCTAAACCAAAACACTTCTCTCATCTCCTGATTTATGACTTCTAAAACGAAACCTCTACAACAACGAGGAGCTTGGAGCACAGTGGGCAGCACGGCCATTCATCAGCAAAACTCTGATCTACTTCAGCAAAGCCTTTCTTAGAGTTAAATAACAAAGCCATAAGACTTCGAGGTAGTTTGCCTAGTGCAACATAAATCCTCAACTCTTCGTTACGCATTTGCATAATCATGTTATGTAAATTAAGCCCTAACCAGTCTTAGGATTCCGAGGTAGTTGTTTGGTACGACATAAACCCTCACATCTTCGAAATTTATTTGTGTGATTTTATCATACAAATATAAGACCTAAATAAATAAAATTAGCAGGATTGCAACATTAAATAATTTTCTTAAACTTGAAGCCAAACAATAGGATAGTTTGGGAAGTTGCCAAGATTCTTCTTGGATCTTCAGCTTCTCCTTCTTTTCTTCCTTTGAACTCCTGAAATAAATTATTCCAAATTTGATCCATTCCCTATTGAAATTTCCAAAACTCAAATCCTTTGAAAACCTTAAACTTTGAAATTCTTGAGAGCAAAACCACTAATCATTATCGAGAGTTTTCTTAAATGATTCCCGTCATTTAAGATGTAATTAACTATAAGGGCTTGCCCTTATAGGGAACTTTAAGAACCCAGGTAATATAAACCACCGCAATTCCTTTATATTAAGCGGGGAACTTATCGACTTATAAAATTGGTTCGCAGACCGAACGGATGTCACAAATCTCCTAGTTTATTTAATCGAGCCCCATCATCGAGCAGTGTGTCTATTCTTCGGGATAGATACACGGTTTGTGATGCGGTGCTCGTTTATATAAACTATTTGGGATGTGAGATCGGTTTGATTTCATATCTTAAAATTTTTAAATTTAAAATTATTTTCAAAATCAAATACTACTTTCTAAATTATATATATTTAAATTAAATTTAAAATCTAAAATTCACCGAGCAATTTACGGTAGGCGACCCCTTTTTAAAATACAACACATAACCTAAAAATATGCCGACACCTCTAAATTGTGCTAAGTCTGTTGTTAGTTTAGTTTATTTGCTAGTATTGATTGTTGTTTGTTGTTTGCTAGTTTAGATTTGTTTATTTACTTTGTGTGGATTGTTGGATGTTAAGACTGTTGTTAGAGTATTTTTAATGTATTATGTTTAAGATTGAAATTCTGATAAATTTATGTTTATTCCTGTTTCAGCTTACTGTTTAGTAGTTAGTAATGTTGTTCTGTTTTTGTTATTATAAGTAGTATAGTCATTTAATTTAATTACTAATGAGCCTGCTTACTTTTATACATGCTTCATTATTTCAGTATTATCCATAAAAGCATGTGTAGAAGTAAAATTTTTCTTTCTAGAATATTTTTTTTACGTACTTATAAAAATTCCTTTTTAAAATTATGTTTTTCTTTCTCTCATACTTAAAAAAAAAATCATGATAGACCAAAACTTAAGTTTGAGGGAAAGGAAAAAATACATTCAAATTTAAATTTTATTTGTCCTTAAAGAACTAATATTTTCTTAAAATAAAATTTTTTAACATAACATGAGGAATGAAGAATCTATTTAAGATCACTTAAATTTTTGAAATTATAAATAATTTAGTGGACTTAACCAAAAATTTTAATAACTTTGATTGATTTTAAGAATACAATTATTCAACTTAAAGAAGAATAAGATTAAGAAATTTTTTCTATTCATAGTAGAGATAATTGAATTTTAGAAGTATTAAGAAATAAAAAATTATAACTCGAAAAAGAATAGATTGAAATTCTTTTTAAATGCTATTTATGTTATAATAATTAAGTGAAAATGTATAAGTTTGAAAATATAAGTTAAGGATAGTGAAGTTCAAAACCATTAACGAGTCTATCCGAGATACGGTAATCCTCTCTTCAAAAAAAAAGAAGAGAGAGAGAAGCTTGAGGAAATGCCTAATCAAAAATTGGCTTCACTTGAATTAAGTTATAAAAGAAAGCGATTACATTTATTACTTAATTTTTATGCATGTATTTTTATTAGAAAAGAATTTCATGAAGATCTTTTTCTTGTGAATAATTTATGTGATCTTAATATAATAAACTACAATTATTTTCAAAGTGAATAAAAATTTTTGAAGTCTTATGATTTGGTAGTTAGAATATTCTTTAAATTCTTAAAATTAAACTTAGTTAGTGAAATTTGGTTAATGATTTACTAAAGCCTTTATAAAATCAAAAATCATAAGGAGTCTTAAATATTTATCTTTTTATTCCAAATGTTATACATTTTATATAGTAAAAAGGGTTACTTGAGGGCAAGTAACGTTTAAGTTTGGGGGAGTTTGATCCAAGAAAAAAATACCTATTTTTATGCCTTGATTTTTATTAAATTTTAAAGATATTATGCTTTAATGAAAGGTATTTTTGTGTTTTTGGATGTAGGAGATGCAAAAATGTTTAAGAAGGAGAAAAATATGAAAAAGGAGCAAAAAGGTACAAAAGGAGAAAAAATGGAGCCAAAATGCAAAATTGTCAAAATTACTGGTCTGGCGCCTAGGAGCCAGAGTCCGGCGCCTAAGCGCTAGCTCGATACAGAAAACTGTTAAGTTCTTGAAGACTTTTGGGCGGTTATTTTGACGGTGTGATCGGTTATTGGACCTTCTAGAAGACTGGCAGTTGTTCCTGGTTTATAGGACATGTGATACACTGTATTTGGACACTTCAAAACGGTTTTAATCGCGAAGAGGTGCGATCCAAAGTGAAGAGGTGTGAAGAACTAGATGCGGTGTCCGGCGCCTAGGTGCCAAACACACCTTCTAGAAGATTCATTGAATGTGGACACATTTTGAAGAGGTGCCTTGAGGCAACCCTTGAAGCCTATAAATAGGATGGTATTCCTTCAGAGAAAACGCCCCCATCTACCCTCCCTATCTAGAGTCTAATCTAGAGAGAGAATTAGAGAGATCATATTAGGGCCACCTTTTTACTTTCCTTAATAAATTAGTGAGTTTATTTTAGATTTTGTATTTAGAGTTTGAAAGAGTTGGTGCATCACGTAGTTCATTACTGTTGTGGAGTCGGTAGGAATCGAAGTTCGAAGGAGAAACATACGAGATAAGTATTTTTATTTTGATTCGAAAGTTTATTTATTATGTTTTGTTATTTAATTTCAATGTGTTACGAGTAGTTACTTTACTTTCTCCTTTCAATTATGAAAAGATAAATAAGATAATACAAAATTCGTCGGAGAATTAAAAATCATATATTTTCAAAACATTGTGATGATATTAATACCAATTCTTAATTTACTATTTAAATTGGCCATTTAAATTATTAAAACCTGTTGAAGAGTTTTGAGACCTAGAAGGCGATAAATTCTTAACTTGTTGATATCACATGAGTCTTTGGGTAGTCGAAGGCCTTGTGCAGGTTATTCAAGGTGAAGTGCAAATAAATAGGAAGATATTATATAATGGGCGTAGAATTGATAAGTTTTTAGAGTGACAGACTAAATTCTTGTGATTTGGTTTATAGAAAAGGAAAGGGTAACTAGTAGGGCCGACCATAGCCACCCTTGGACATCTAGTAGTGTGAGCCTAGATTAACCCATTCTACTAACAATACATCCGGACTCGATCTATAAGGCTAGCTGATGTTCTTTGCACTCGGATCGAAAGGGTAAAGAATATGAATGCTTCTATTTGGCATAATACCAAAAATTTATATGCTCAATGAATATTATCATTATCTTAGAAATCTTGGATTAATTGAAAGGGAGAGAGTTGATTTCTTATTGCTATTTACATCAATTATTTTATTCCTATTTTATTATTGCATCTAGTAAATTAAAAATTATAAAAGAAATACTTTAAAATAAAAATATTTAAAGATCTATAACTCTCTCCTCGTGGGATCGATGCGGGGTCTTTGTTTCAAAGCCCTATATTACTTGAAACGATACGTATACTTGCGTAGAACCCCTAGTGTGTAAAATATTTTCCATAAAATTATATTTATATAGACTAGTCGCTATTATTATTTATAACAAATATTTTTGAAAGCATTAATTAGTACGTTGATCTTCAGAGGACTTCGGGTCTAATTTTTGGCATCGTTGCCGGGGAAGAAGATTTTAGTACGCATATATTTATATCGGGTCAGTATCCTCCCAGCCTAGCCGCAGAATCAGTAACCAAGCATAGGATTAGTCAATGTTCTTTATTCCTGGACTAAAGGGTAAAGAATATGTATGCTCCTATTTAGCACAACACATTAAAACTAATTATAATTATCATTTCACTTAAATATCTTAACTAAGGAGAAATATTCTTGCTATTATCTATATTTGAACTTAACTTTAGTAGTAGTATTAGTAAATTATTAGTTAAACTAGTTTTTAATATAAGTTTCATATTATTATCGATTGCATATTAGTTACAGATAGGCATTTCGATTTAGTTGTAATTCTGAATTAATTTTTATAATCCTAAGTCCGTAAGATTTAATATATCTCTCCCTGTGGAATTGATATCCAGGACTCCATTAAAGCCATGTATTACTTAAACAATAGGTATACTTGCGTTTGAAAGTAACTCTACAATTAAAAGATTAAAATATTTAATTGTTACTAAAGTACATTCGAATTGGATAAAAGCTCAGGGTGGTTCAAGTTTTTGGCGTTGTTGCCGAAGATAGATTTTATATGTTATAGGAATATAAAAAAATTAGAGTAACAGACAACAATTTAGGACAGTTAGAAAACCTTTTTAGAATTGCAACTTATTTAGTTAACTGTTTTTGCGGTGTACTGATTTTGAGTGTATGTGCAAATTTGGTTATGAAAATCTTATACCTTATGATTCGGAATTAGAACGCACTGTTAGGAGAATTAAAAACTTAGAAAAGAACCTATAAATTCTGAAATAATGGAAATCGACGTGGTCGGCATATTTTTAGGTTATGTGTTGTATTTTGAAAAGGGGCCGCCTACAGAAATTGTCGGCGAATTTTTAATTTAATTTAAATAAATAATTTGAAAAGTAGTATTTGATTTTAAAAATAATTTTTAAATTTGAAGATTTTAAGATATGAAATCAAACTGATCTCACATCCCTAATAGTTTATATAAACGAGCACCGCACCACAAACTGTATATCTATCCCGGAGAGTAGAGACACTGCTTGATGATGGGGCTCGGTTAAATAAACTAGAAGATTTATGACATCCGTTTGGTCTACAAACCAATTTTATAAGCCGACAAGTTCCCCTGCTTAATATAAAGGAATTAAGCAGGGTTTATATTACACAGGTTCTTAAAATTCCTATAAGGGCAAGCCCCTATAGTTAATTACATCTTAAATGACGGGAGTCATTTAAGAAAACTCTCGATAATGATTAGTGATTTTGCTCTCAAGAATTTTAAAGTTTAAGGTTTTGAAAGGATTGGATTTTGAAATTTCAAAGGGATTAGCTCGAATTTGGAACAGTTATTTTCGGGAGTCCGATGGAAGAAAAGTAGGAGAAGGCGAGGATCCAAGAAGAATCTTGGCAACTTCCCGCACTATCACTATGGTTTTGGCTTCAATTTGGAAATTTACTTAATGTTTCCATCTCGCCAATTTTAATTAATTAGGACTTATATTTGTATGACATAATCATACAAATAGCCTCGAAGATGTGAGGGTTTATGACGTACCAAACGACTACCTCAGAATCCTAAGACCGGGTAGGGCTTAATTTACATGACATGATCATACAAATGCCTAACAAAAAGTTGAGGATTTATGTTGCACTAGGCAAACTACCTCGAAGTCCTATGGCTTGGTTATTTAATTCTAAGAAAGGTTTTGCTGAAGTAGACCCGAGTTTTGCTGATGAATATGGCCGTGCTGCCCACTGTGCTCCAAGCTCCTTGTTGTTGCAGAGGTTTAGTTTTAGAAGTCATAAGTCAGGAGATGAGAGAAGTGTTTTGGTTTAGAAAAGTTGAAAATTGAGATGACTTGGTGTTTTAATTAAAACAAATCTTAAAGTTGATTAAGCAGGACAGATTAAGATCCCACGGTTCCGTCATCCCGGCACCGCTAATTTCATTGAATTCACTTAGTCCAGATGAATTTGCTAAACTCAACTAAATGAGTTCCACACTTTCATTTAGACCTTGTTAAATCCCGTTAGCAACATGTGGGTTACATCATCCGAGGTATTCCCGATCATTCAACGAGACGTTTTAATTTAGTTGCAATTGTAGTTTTGTTGTTCTATTTGTGATTAAATTTTGAGTTGTTTTATATTTTGAAATGTTGTGACGGTGATTTTTCATCTTGTAATGACTTTTAATTTAATTTTGGTTTTCGTTCAGGGACTATCCTAAAGGTTTTGGTTTTCATGCAACAGTTGTTTATCATGCAAGAAAAGTAAAGTACAGTGCATGTAAGTAAATTGCAATAAAGTAAATTGCAACAAAATAAAAGCGTACCTGGAGGGTCTTCCCGTCATTCCAAGCTGCACTTAAAACACATGTTAAGACATTTAAATGTTTCAACAAGTACCTAGGTAAAGCTAAGGGAGAGGTTTTGGTTGTCTACCAAAGTCCTAATCCTATAGCTAGTCATCTCCTATGACGTCTAGGTTCTTGTGTTTTGGTTTAAGGATGATTTTATTCATCAAAGAACAATTAAATTCAATTATTCTTATAAACATCCTATCATATTGAGGAAGTGCTTAAGACGAGTCTTAAACATCTTTTCAATACCTCTAGGATTGTTTTAAGTCCAAGAAAATTTCATTATACAAGTGAATTAATCATCTAGGGGTTTAAGTTTTGTTCTTTTGCTCAGTGAACTAGGACATTTGAATGTCCCATGAGTGAAGTAACACTTCACTTGATACCTCATTTAAAAGTTATAATACTAAAAGCTTTATAAGGGCAAATCAACTTATTAAAAACTTTAATGATTTAAACTTAATGATTTAATTTAAATTTTCACTTAATTATAAAAGTTAGTTTAAGTTTGGAATAGTGTTCGAGTCATTTTAGATTTAATTCTTAATGATTTCATTTAGGTTTGTTATTAAATGATTTTAATTTAATTTAATTCAATTTAATTTAATTTTAATTTAATTTAATTTAATTTAATTTAATTTAATTTAATTTAACTTAATTTTAATTTGATTTAGTTTAATTTAATTTAATTTAATTTAATCTTAATTTAATTTAATTTTAATTTAATTTAATTTAATTTAATTTTGATTTAATTTAATTTTTAATTTGGTTTAATTTAATTTAAATTAATTTGATTTAATTTAATTTCAATTTTAATTTAATTTAATTTAATTCAATTTAATTTAGTTTAATTTAACTTAATTTGATCTCAATTTATTTTTCTTTTAATTTAATTTAATTTGATTTTAATTTAATTTCAATTTTAATTTAATTGAGATTACTCTTTTAATTTTTTAATTAAGACTTAAGTATTATTGAAGTGATTTATTTAGGGATTTTCAAATTAAAGAATAAATATCTTCTTAAATAATATCCCTCTTTTAATAATTCTAATTTCTATTATTCTCCCAAAATTTCAATTAATTAATTAATTAAAGTTTTATTTTAATTATTTTTGAAATGATTAGTAGATTTCCACCCTTAATCATTTAAGTTTCAATCATCCAAAAATTAGTTTAAAATCAAATATTTTACCCCCCATTTTGATTAAACCTATTAATTAAGGGTTAAAATTTTTAATTATCTTTATGCCCTTTTAAGCTTATTTATTTCATAACTCACTAAATTGAGCTCAAATGAATTTGAAATTTTTATTTCACCTCACTCACATGTTAATTAAGACATTAGAGGAGAAAATGTGATTTTTCTGAATTTAATTTATTTATATAATTATTTTTAGTAGAAAATAGGGGTTTTCAATGAAAATTCAACAACATGACCAAGGGAAGGTTTCTATCCTTAAGAAAATTATGGAATGTTTCTAATGAATAAAGGACCACTTGGACCAATTTTTGTGATTTTTTGAATTATATTTTATTTATTATAATTATTTTGAGTTTTAGAGTATTAATTAATTTTAAAATGAAATAAAAGTTGAAAAATGGATTTTATATTTTTCTTAGATCTCTCTGGTCAAGAAGTTCAGAGAAACAAATTTTGTATTTTTTTGGTTTTTCTTTGATTTATTAGAATTATTTTAGTGAAAAGGTTGGAAAATACATTTTTTAATATTAAAAATTACATTAAGCCTTTAAAATTCAATATCTTACCCTAGGGACTTAAGAAAAATATTTGGTTTGTTCCTAAATGATTAGAATTCAAAATGTGACATTTTGGTGATTTTTAATATTTTTATGATTTTTATTATTTTTTATTTATTAAAAATATTAAAATAATGATAAAAATCAACTTTTTTAGAAAATTATAATTTTAATTTTCCTAAGTTCCTCTGATATCAGAGAAGCTCCAAAACCATTTTTGTGAATTTTTGAAAAGTATTTTGTGAGTTATGAATTTTTAAAGTTTATTTTACTTATGGGGCTTAATCAACCCATTTGCTGGATCAAATCAAGTCCAATTAGTTTCAATTTTTTATGTGAGACTCTCCTATCCCTAGAGGACAGTGGAGAATTGCTTTTAAGTTAATTTAATTTATGGTTAACCCTAATTAATTAAAGTTCAATTTTGGGTATTTAGGCCAATTAGGGTTGTTCCAAGTGAATTAACTCAAAACTTATTTTTCCTAGATTCCTCTGGTCATAAGAAACATCACCAAATTTTCCTAAAATTTATTTCTCAACATGCTAAGTATTGGAATTAAAATACTCAAAATAGTAACATGAACTTGGAAACTCAATAACTTCTCATAGGGATGACCTCTGACCTTGGAAAATTTAGGGAATGTTCCCAAGTTCAGAGGCTTCAAAAGCCCTATGGTCTCATGCCATGGTGAATTGCCTATGCAAATGGAGAATTAAAACAATGCAGAGAGTAAATAAATCATTAAAAATAAAATACTTAATGAAATTACTTGATTTTTTTCCACATTTTTCTCCTCTGATTCACTTCGAGCGAGAGGGTATTTTTATTTTATTTTTATGATTTTTCTACACAAAGTTATGAATTTTTGAAGTTCTGGTAATTAAATAAATAGAAAAATACCCTATTATCCTACTTATCCACGCGGCGCCGCGTCAACCTTAGCCTTTCCGAAAGACCACGCGGCGTCTTCTGGATAGGCGCCGCCATCCGACTCAGCACTCCAGGGGCCCGCGGTTCATGTACAGTTGAGCTGTCCGGCTCGATCCCGACCGTCCGCTCGATACACGCGTGATCCAACGGTTCCCAGTCATCGTCTACGACTGGTGTGAACCCGTGACTGTCGACCTTCTAACCCTAATTTCTCACTCGATTCTCAACGGATTTTTGTGTTCTTATGCTCTATGGATTCGTCTTGAAGAGACGAACACATCCATACGATAAACATGCATTGAAATTGACTCAAACTAAATAGAGAATCTCCAGAAGCTCGGGAGGAGGAGAGAGCTCATACCTTTGCTCAGAGAAGTGAAGCTTCAATCTGAGGGCTATGTCACCTTCGATTGGGTCCAAGCAAGCTCCAGATGAAGTCCCTTGGCACAGTGAATCGCACTAGGTACGAAAATGACCACGAGCCGATCACAAAGCTTGGAGGCTTGAAGCAATGGCTGGCCCTGGTGAGGGGGCTTTTGCCGGGAAACTTCTCCTCTTGGTCTAGTGAAGGTGTAGAGTCAATCGATTTGAGGATTGACTCAACGTGGTGAAGTGTCCTGGTTTTGGGCTTGGATTTCAACTCTGAAATTGAGCTCACAGAGAAGAAATGGCAGGGGGATTTCAGTGGGGATTAAGTTCTCCAGGTGTGGGGAAGAGTCTAGAATGATTTTGGCAGAGTTTCCTTAAGGTTTTTTTTTTCAGCACCTCTCATGGCCGAGAGAGGTGGTGTTTAAATAGGCATGGCTGGAGGGCCTCCCAGGGGGGAGTTAGGGCTTGGGATCAGCTGCTTAGGTCAAGGGAAGAACAGCCATGGCAGCCATTGGTCATGGGGCAACTCAACAAGGAAAAATTTCAATGTTGGCTCACATGGGAGCTCTCGGGTGTGGTGTTTTCTGGCGATCCAGGCCGGGTGCCGGCGAGCGAGGGTCACCCTCGAGTTCGGGTGGGTCGGGGCCGGGGTTTTGTGTAGGCAATTGAGCTTTGTCATGTGTCAAAAGCTTGATTTAAAATGGAATGGGAGAAGGCCAATTTTGGCTTGATTTGGTCAAGTCTACCTTTTGGGCTTGGTTCACCCTTCAGGTGGCTTTGGGTGTTGTGGGGAGTCGAAAGGAATCGGTGGTTTGGCATGGAGAAGTCCTTATCCAAATATATTTGGATTAAATTTGGGTTAAGGTGAAACATGTTTAAGGTTAATGACTTTTAGGAGGTGCTTAAAGGACCTCCTCCTTTTGCCATTTAAGGAGGGTTGACAAATTAGAGATTCTCATGGCTTGCTAATGGCTTACATGTGGCTTCATGGCTCCATATGGCTTGGGAAAAGATTTGGTCAATTTCATAAAAAAGGATTTTGTGAATTTTGGCATTTTGATGGGAATTGTTATGAGGCTTTATTTGGAATTGTTTAATGATAAATTAGGACTTTAGGAAAGATTTTAAATTGAATGTGTGATGAGGGAAAGTGTCATGTGGGCTTTAGATTGATTTGGGCTTTTGAATTTGGTAAAGGTGGGCGTTTAAAAACAAATTGGTAAGTGGAAATTTTGTAAAGGGCCATGCCAAATAAATGTTGGGTTTAGTTTAAGGATGTGTCATGAGTGATTTGAAGCAAATTTGAGGTAGTTTGGAATTGAATTGGGTTGAATTTGGGTTCATTTGGTAAATGGGCCAATGTAGGTCAAATTGGGCTAATTTGGGCCAATGTTGGGCTAGGGTTGAAATTGATGTAAAATTAATATTGGGAAATATTTATGGGAGTGTTTCAAAGAGGTTTCATCTTTGGTTGGGTTTTGATTTTGGGACTTGGGCCTTTTTGGGTTAGGTTTGGGTGTAGGCCCATTTAAGGGATTTTGGCTTTAGGGTGGATTTGGGTGAGGTTTGAGTCCAAATTTTGGGCAAATCATGTTAGTGTTTTGTTTGTGGGGATGTTAGGGAAAGTTTAGAAAAGTTTTGGGGTCAATTGGAGTTAAATTGGGTTAGTTTGGGCTAAGTTTGGGTCATGGGTCCAAATTGGGCTTTAAGGTCAAAAGTGAAATTGGATTCAAATGTCAATCAAATTGGACTTGGATTTGGTCTAAATTGATATTGTGGATATTGAATTGAAGTTCAGAATTGAATTGGACCAAAATTGGGGTCAATTGGGTAGATTTGGTTTGACATTGGGTTCTCTTGGGTTAAAAATGGGCTAAATTGGGGGTTTTGGTAAAAGTGGGGTAAATTGACAAAATTGGCCCATGGTGTAGTTGGACAAAATGAAATTGGGAATATTAGAATTTTCTGGAATTTTCTGGAAATTTTCTGAATTTTTGTATTTTTGGGTCAAGAGGGACATTTTGGTAATTTGGAGGGTATTGGGGGATACCTTTGGAATTTTTGATATTTTTTACTATGGATGATCAATTTGATTGGTGAGGAAATTTTCAAGGTTAATTTTGGGGAATTTTGGGTGATTTGGAAATTTTGGAGGATTTGGACAATTTTAAGGGCTTTTGGTAGGTTTGATAGGTGTAGGTCCCCGGGGTCAAAAATTGAAATTTTGGAAAAATGAAGATTAATCAAATATGAGTAAAATGGAAGCACTTTGGTTGAGCCATGAAGTCATATTAAGCCCATATGAGCCATGAGAGGACTCATTTGAGGCATTCACTATGTTGTTCCTAACCCTCTTAACCAGGGGCTTAGGGGTTAAGGTCCATCCATATGAATTACCTACATGAGTCAAGGAGTCAAGTTGGGTATGTTGTGGTTTTAGGATTTGGATTGTGTGTGAGAGAGTGTAGAGTATGAGTGTAGTGAGTGTGTAAGTCAACCCTCACTGGACCGAGCCACCTGGAGGTGCTCCTAAGGCCAAAGAGTCTTATAGGGAACTCATCCTTTAAACCTTCACTTTTGATTTCAACCCTCCAGGTGATTAGGGGTCTTCAATCAAGTTTGTGGGGTTTGCAGGGAGTCAAGAGGTGTTTAAACTTCTAAAGGGTGGGTTTCACTTCTAGTCCTCTAAGATAGTCAAAGGAAAAGCCTAAGGCTAGATCCTAAGTACTAAATAGAGAAGAAAAGACCTCATCAAAAATAAGGTCAACAGACGTAAACAACCAAAGAATAGAAAATGAAGAACAATCTAGACCATTCAGAGATTATGCTAACCCTACATTAGATGAAATTCACTTAACTATTCAAAATCCTGATGTAGCTGCTAATTCATTTGAGCTTAAACCTGCTATTATCCAAATAGTACAAAATAATCAATTTGGTGGAACTCCAAATGAAGATCCTAATTTACATCTTGCAATTTTCTTAGAACTTTGTGTTACTTTAAGTATGATAAAGTGTCTGATAATGCTGTCAGACTTAGACTTTTTCCTTTTTCATTAAGGGATAAAGCTAAGGCTTGGTTAAATTCGTTAGCACCTGGATCTATAAGAACTTGGGAAGAACTTTCACAAAAATTCTTATCAAAATATTTTCCACCATCTAAGACTGTTAAGCTTAGAAACGATATCACATCTTTCAGTCAGTATGAGGGAGAATCGATATATGAATCTTGAGAAAGATTTAAAGAACTTCTTAAGAAATGTCCACATCATGCTTTACCAGATTGGTTAATTATTCAAACATTTTATAATGGATTAGTAGGATCTCTTAGATCTATAATAGATGCTGCTACTGGTGGATCACTAATGTCTAAACCTTTTGAAGAAGCCTAAGTGTTAATAGAAGAAATGGCTACCAATAATTTCCAATGGCCTGCTGAAAGGATAAATCCTAAGAAATAGCCAGTATTCATGATTCTGATGCTTTAACCATGATAATTTCTCAAATTGCTGCTTTTCAAAGAAAATAGATCAATATGAAATGAATCGTTCTCAAACACCTCAAGTGTTAGAAGAAAATTCATTAGAACAAATCATAAATGCTCAATCTTCATATGAAACAATAAATGCAATAAATAATAGACAAAATAATCCTTATTTAAATTATTATAATCCAGGTTGGAAGAATCATCCAAATTTTAATTGGAATAACCAAAATAATAATAATAATCCTCAATGGGGGAACAATCCTGTAAATCCATTAGGAAATATAAATAATCCAGGTAATTCCAATTATAGACCTTCTAATCCACCAGGTTTTTATAATAATTCACAATTCAAGGAAAAGAAGTTGTCTATGGAAGAATTAGTTTTGAATATGGGTAATCAATTACAAAATCAAGGAAAGGCTATTGAAACATAGAAAACCAATTAGGGCAAATTGCTTCTGCATTAAGCAATAGACCTGTTGGAACTTTACCTAGCAATGTTGAAGTAAATCTTAAAGATCAAGGAAAAGAACAAATCAAAGCTATTCAATTAAGAAGTGGAAAAGAGTTGGAAACAAGAGTTCAAAAATAAATTGTAATTGAAAAGGAAAAAGAAGAAATTGAAGGAGAAAATGAAAGTTTATGTCCTGATTTTCCTCTGAAACCTATGAAAATTACTATTGAAAAACCACCTCCACCACTTCCTCAAAGACTAAAGCAACAAGATAAAGGAAAAAGATTTGCTAAATTCTTAGACATTTTAAAAAAATTGTCAATAAATATTCTTTTTGTTGAAGCTTTAGAACAAATGCCTGATTATGTTAAATATATGAAGGATATACTCAACAAAAAGAGGAAGTTATTAGATCATGAGACTGTTGCACTCAGTGAAGAGTGTAGTGCTATAATTCAAAGAAAACATCATGAAAAAACTTAAAGATCCTGGTAGTTTCACTATTCAGTGTGCTATTGGTGAAAAATTTTATGGGTGGGCATTATGTGATTTGGGAGCTAGCATAAATTTGATGCCTCTATCAACTTTTAAAATGTTAGAAATTGGAGATATTGCACCAACTTCTGTAACTTTACAGTTAGTTGATCGATATATTACCATCCTAAGGGAATTGTAGAAGATGTTTTGGTCAAGGTTAATAAGTTTATTTTTCATGTGGACTTTATCATTCTGGATATGGAAGAAGATAAAGAAATTTCAATCATTTTAGGAAGACTATTCTTAGCTACAGGAAGAGCAATGATAGACGTTCAAAAAGGAGAATTGACTATGAGAGTAAATGACCAGAAGTAACCTTTAACATCTCGAAGTCGATGAAATATCCATCAATAGAAAAAGATGATAAATGTTTCAGAATGGATGTTTGTGATTATTTGAAAAGAGAATATTTCCTAGAAAATTATGAAGAAAAAGAAGATATAGAAAAAGATAATTATGAAGAAATAAAAACTGAAGAAGTTGATTATATTTAGGAAAAATATGAAAAGCTTAATTCAACATCACCAGAAAATCAAATATTAATTCCATCTGTTGTAAAACCCCCTGAACTGAATTAAGGAATCTTCCAAATCATTTGAAGTATATATTTTTAGGAGAGTTTTCAACATTACCAGTAATTGTATCCTTAGACTTAAATGAGATACAAGAACAAAAATTATTGGATACATTAAAAAAATATAAAAGAGCTTTTGGTTGGACTTTAGCTGATATTAAAGGAATTAGTCCTTCGATTTGTATGCACGGAATTTTATTAAATGAAGAAAATAAACCAAGAATTGACCCTCAAAGGAGATTAAACCCTATAATGAAAGAAGTAGTTAAAAAGAAATTCTAAAATGGTTAGATGTTGGAATTATATATCCTATTTCGGATAGTACTTGGGTAAGTCCAATTCATTGTGTTACCAAGAAAGGAGAAATAACTGTTGAAGAAAATGAAAATAAAGAATTAATTCCTATCAGACAAATTTCAAGATGGCGTATTTGTATAGATTATCAAAAATTAAATGCAGTCACCCGAAAGGATCATTTTCCTCTTCCTTTCTTAGACCAAATGTTGGATAGACTTGCTGGACATAAGTACTATTGCTTTCTGGATTGATATACTGATTACCGTCAGATACCTATTACTCTTAAGGATCAAGAGAAAACAACTTTTACTAGTCCGTACGGAACTTTTGCTTTCAGAATGATGCCTTTTGGACTATGTAATGCACCTGCAACATTCCAGAGATGTATGATGTCAATTTTTAGTAAATTAATAGACAATGGAATTGAAGTATTTATGGATGATTTCTCTGTGTTTGGAACATCATTTGATGCATGCTTAAATCATCTTAAAAAAGTTTTGGAGCTATGCGAAAAAACTAACTTAGTTCTAAATTGGGAGAAATGTCAATTTATGGTTGCAGGAGGAATTGTATTAGGGCATAAAATTTCAGAAAATGGCACGGAAGTAGACCCTGCAAAAATTCAAGTAATAGCTAAATTACCACCTCCTACTACGGTAAGAGGGGTAAGAAGTTCTTTAGGACATGTTGGTTTCTACAGGCGTTATATTAAAGATTTCTTAAAAATTACAAAGCCTCTATGCTAACTTTTAGAAAAAAACAAGAAATTTGAATTTACTGAAGACTACTTGAATGCCTTTGAATTATTAAAGGAAAAACTAATCACAACACATGTAATAGTTTCACCTGATTGGGAGAAACCGTTAGAACTAATGTGTGAAGCTAGTGATTATGCTATTAGAGTTGTACTTCATCAAAGATATGACAAAAATTTTAAGGTTATATACTACGCTAGTAGAACTCTTAATGATGCTCAAACTAACTATTCAGTTGCTGAAAAAGAGTTACTGGCTATTGTATATGATTTTGATAAATTTAGATCATATTTAATTGGAACAAAATGTATTGTGCATACTGATCATTCTGCTATTAAATATCTAATGCAAAAGAAGGATACTAAACCAAGATTAATTAGATGGGTACTTTTAATGCAATAATTCGATTTTGTGGTGATTGATAGAAAAGGCACTGAAAATCAAATTGCTAATCATTTGTCGAGACTAGAATATAATGAATTATCTGACACCGAAAAATAAATAATAGATAGTTTTCCTGATGAAAAACTTTATAATATTAATGAGTGGAAAATACCTTGGTATGCAGATATAGTAAATTATTTAGTAAGCGATATTATGCCACCTATGCTAACATTACAGCAACAGAAAAAATTTGTTCCTGATTCAAAATCATATTTTTTGGGATGAACCATATTTATATAAGCAATGTAATGATCTTATTATTAGGAGATGTGTGCCTAATGAAGAAACTGAACAGATCATTCAGAAATGTCATGATTCTGATTTTGGAGGACATTTTGGAATTGATAAAACTACATATAAAATTTTACAAGCTGGATTTTATTGGCCTACTTATTTTAGAGATGTTTACAGATATATCAAAACCTGTGATAGATGCCAACGAGTAGGTAATATATGTAGAAGAAACGAAATGCCTTTAAATTCCATATTAGAAGTTGAGATTTTTAATATTTGGGGATTAGATTTCATGGGACCATTTATTCCTTCATTTGGGAACTTATATATTTTAATTGTTGTTGATTATGTATCCAAGTGGATAGAAGCATAAGCTTTACCTCGATGTGATGCAAAAAGTGTTTCAAAATTTTTAATGAAAAACATTTTCACAAGATACGGTATGCCCAGAGTGATTATCACTGACGGAGGATCCCATTTTAGGAATAAATACATTCAAAGATTGGCAGAAAAATTTAATATTGTTCATAAATTCTCTACTTCTTATTATCGTCAAATTAGTTGTTTAGCTGAAGTTTCTAATAGAGAGATTAAACAAATTTTAGAAAATACTGTAAATTCTAATAGAGTAGATTGGTCTACAAGACTGGATACTGCATTATGGGCATACAGGATTGCTTATAAAACTCTTATTGGTATGACTCCTTACAGGCTTATATATGGAAAAACTTGTCACTTACCAGTAGAATTGGAGCATAAAGCTTTTTGGGTAATTAAAGAATTCAATTATAATTTGAAAAATGCTTGTGAGAAGAGGAAGTTGCAATTGAATGAATTAGAAGAACTAAGAAATGAATCTTACAATAACAATAGAATTTATCAGGAAAAACTAAAATTAAGACATGATCGGAAGATTAACCGAAAGAACTTCAAACCAGGACAAGAAGTTTTGCTTTCGAATACAAGGCTAAAATTATTTCCTGGGAAATTGAAGTCTCGTTGGTTAGGACCCTTTACTGTAATTCAGGTTTATACTTATGGAGCTGTTGAAATTAAAAATCTGAAGACTAGAAATAGATTTAAAGTAAATGGACATAGATTAAAACCATATTTTGAGGGTAAAAGACCAAATTTTAAAGAGGTTTTAGTGCTCAGTCAACCTGAATAACCCTTAAATAGGTCGGGCTGACGACCTTAAACCAAGCGCTTTATGGGAGACAACCCATAGTTATCTTTAATAGTTGTGTGTTTGTTTGAAATTATTGTTAGTTTGTAGTAATATTAAGTCCTACTACTTATATTTACCCTTTGATTATCATAGAATTTGAATCCATAGAGAAAATTTGGAACATGTTGGACCACGATGTCTTTATGCAAATTTTTGCCTAAGGCGCCGACGGCGCGCTCGACGCCGCCGACACCGGGATTTTCCCGAAAGCTCTGGTATTTAATTGCATAAGGCTTGCCGATGGCGCCTTCAAGGCCACCGACGGCGGGATCGGTGAGTGAGTAGTTTTTCGTGTTCAAAACGACGGTTTTTTGCGGTTTTTAACGAATTTGTCCTTTATAAACTCCTATGGACGGTTCCTTAAAATTCCAAACTCCCAAAAATGAATGGATTCTCTCTTCAATTCTTCTTAAATGGCTTTGAATTCGATTGACAACCCAAGATTTCGAGTTTACAACAGAAGAAAGTTTGTCAGTGCGGAGGCGCGGCGATTCTTCAACAAGGTAATCTCGAAGAAAAGATTGATTAAAAAAAGAGGATTTGTCAATAGAGGACAAAGTAATTCTTTGTCACCAATCGAAGAAATGATTGTCCGAAGAAGATGGGAAGTGTTCTGCTACACTACTGTCGTAGTAGTTGTTCCAATGGTTAAAGAATTCTACGCAAATTTACATGGAATTAACCAAAGAAGAATTTATGTGCGAGGTAGGTGGATTACATTTAATTCTGGGAGAATTAATGAATTATATATGCTTGAGAATGTTCCAGTCTGTTACTTTTCAAACTTTGTGCCGACAAAAGAAAAGATGAATGAGATATATCAATTTTTTACGGATGAAAACGATGAATGGGAAGTTAGAGAGAACGGGTATGTTAGTTTCTCTGCTACTCTCTTAAATCCTATTTCGAAACACTGGCACTTTTTCATCTCTACGAAATTATTGCCTACGATGAAAATTGGCAAGGTTATGAAAGAAAGTGCAATCTTAAACTACTGCATTCAGAGGGGATGGCCCATTGATATTGGATCGATTATTGTGAAATCTGTTTATGACCTGATAATTCAAGGATCATCCCAAGGGCTTGGACATCCTTCCACAATTTTCTCAATTTGCAATTTATTTCAAGTTTCGTACGAGGTTTGGGAGAAGATATTGCTACCTTGGAAACCCTTAGATCCAACTCAGATGTTCCCAACCATTGTTGGAGAGAGTGATGTAGGTTTGATCCTGGATCAAGCTTCGCATAATTCTGTTCCAGTTCAACCTTTAGTAGTAGACAAGACACCAATACTCATACATAGAATCAAGAGTCTGGAGAATCAGGTACAAAACTTAATGAGCACAGTTAACAATATGTTTGATTTCTTTGATCACATCGATTGAAGAATGAAAAAACATTTTGATCATACTAAGCAATTTGAAGCAAATTTAGTACGATTAATGATAAAGATGGGATGGATCGATGAAGATTCTACTGAAGAATTCCCATTCCAACCTTTTTACAACTTGTTTGTCCATGTTCAAACGATGGGAGATATCAAAGGAGAGACCAGTACTAGTTCAGAAGAGTAGTAAACTTAATTAGTTTATTTCAGTTTATTGTGTTTGATTTAAACAATGTTTGTTTGTGTGTTTGATTTGTTTGCTTTTAATCTTAGTATAGATGAAATTAAGTTTGAAATGTTTGTTTTCAACATTTTGAGTGTTGTGGCTTAGATTGCGACGCTGATTGATGGATTTAGGTTGAAAGAATACCTACTTATGTGTGTTTTGTATTGTGTGTTGCAAAAAAACTTGGATTTAATATATATAAAAGTGAAGTTTGTTGTGTGTACGTTTATTTGTGTTAATACATCACTAAATTAAGTAAAATATATAATAAAAAGGATCGAACGGATGACGACAAGGTTTTAAATTGAGAAAAATTGCAAAATGTTCAATTTTAGAGAATCTAGCTGATGGCGCCCTCGAGGTCACCGACGGTGCAATTTTCCTGAAAAGAATAGGTAATTAACTCCATAGAGCCCGCCGACGGCGCGGTCGCGAAAAATACCTATTTACCGTGATTTTGACATGTCAAATGCCACTATTCATCATCTTCTTCCCCTTTTTACCCAAAAAACCGACTTAGGGCTTGAGAGATCTTGGATTTGGAGTGATATCAACTAATTCTAACACCAGATTTCATCTTCCCTTGGTAAGAGTTTCACTCCTATGTAAAAATTTTTTATTTTCACCATGAATTTCTTCCACATTGAGAAATTTTGGAAAATTTGAAAATGTGGAGAAAAGACTTGGAAGGAATTCATGGAAATTAATTTAGATTGTTTTAAACCCCATTTAGAAGCCATTGTGTTATTATTTTAGAGATTAGTTAGAATTTTTTGTGATTTGATAGATCGAACGATGGCTCCAAGTCAAAAGAGAAGATTTGAATTTGACGAAACTAGATTCGTTAATGTGAAAGCCCAATCGAGGTACACTTCACTTTTCCAAAGTAAGATGTGTATTCAAGATAGAGTTTTTGAGAATCCTAGAGGAGAGGTGGAACGAATTATCAAGGAGAGAGGATGGGAGAATTTCTGCTACAACAAACAAAGCTGTTGTTGAAGTTGTTAGAGAATTTTACTCAAATCTGACTCAAATTGAGGACGAGCCTGTCCAAGTAAGGGGTTTCTCTATTGAATTTAATGCTAATAGAATTAACTCTTTTTACAAGAATCAAGACTATTATACTAGTGAGTTTGAAACTTTTGGAACAATGGAAGGTCCGTTAGATGATGTTATCGACTTTCTCACTGATGGGAAAGGAGTTTGGAAAATTAAAAATCGTGAATGGATTAACTTTCCACTGTCCATGTTGAATGTCAATGCTAAGGCATGGCATTATTTCATCTGTTCAACTCTGCTACCTACATACCATCATAGTGAAGTCTCGAGGGAGAGAGCTGTTCTGAATTTTTGTATTCAGAACAACAGAAGAATTAATGTGGGGAAGATAATCTATAAGAATGTTATGGCTACTACGAGGAGTGAGAAATTATTTAGGGCATCCGGGCCTCATTTATGATCTTTGTCAACTGTCTGGAGTTGAAGCAAGAGATGATGAGGAATGGGTTTATCCTATGAGGCCCAATACTAAAAGAAATATAAAGACTTATACATCCCATAAGGAATGGAGATCAAGGAGTAGGAGCAAAGAACCATCTACTAGTAGAGATATCCCTTCTACTAGTTATGACCCTCCTGCCTCCAGTTCCCCTACCTTGGATGATCCGATGAATGCCATGACCCTGCAGAGGAAAAGTTTCGAAAAATTAGATGAAAAATTAGAAAGGATTGATCACAGGATTAAAGGGCTAGAAAGAAGACATGATCATGATAGTGAGTATCTTCAGAGGCATTCAGATTTTGAGATAGCTTATTACGATGCTCAAGCTAGATATTATAGATGAGAGCCAAATGTGACTTTTCCAGAATGCCCTAGATATACTTACTATCAGCCCAATCCTCCTGCTGACCAGGGTGATGACGAAATTGTGTGGGATTTTGATGCTTGATCATTTGATAATGATGTATTGTTTGTGTTTATGTTTGTTTTTGTTTAAGTTGTTAAAATTCTATTTTTTATGGATTGTATTGTGGACAAAGCTTCATTTTCTATGATAAGTGTTTAGTGAGGTAGTTTATATTTTCATTTCTAGATGTTTGTGATATATGTGATTGTAATTATAATTGTAAATTGTTGAGTTTAAAATAGTAAACTGTTTGTTTTGTGTTGTGAAATGCATATGTCCTGTGTAGTTAGTTGTTTTTGTTTAATGTTTAGTTTTAATACTTGTTTTAAAATTTCATTACCCCAGCAAAAATTTTCTAAAATGTTATGTGTGTAGAAAGGTTTTAATATTACAGGTCACTTGAAGTTAAAATTTTGAAAAGAACCTGCAAAAATTTCAGAGAAAAAGAAAATGCCTAAAGTGCAAAGGTATGAATTTTATATTTAGAATTTTTCTTTTCACCCATGTACTATTTCTATTTATAGAAAAATTTAAGTTTCGGGGAGGGAAGAAAAATCTTAACTATTATATGTTCTCAAAAAATATATTTTCAAAAATTATTACTATGATTTTTGTGATAAAATTTAATTCTAAATACTATGTTTAAATTTTATCTAAATATTGTAAAAGGTTCAAAGAAATATTTTTGATAATGAAAATTTATTTTGTAGATTAAGATATTTAGTATAAGAGGATAAGACTATAGTTAACTATTTAAAGTAAAGAAAACTAAAGTTTAAAATATTAAAAATTTTAAGAATTTAGTTGAGAAAGAAAAGACTGAGATTCAATAAAGTAAAAACTATGAAATATATATAAAGTAAAGAATGTTGAAAGTTTCAAATTTAGGAAAAGAAGAGTGAAGTTCAAAATTATTAACAGGCTATCCAAAAATAGTAATCCTCACTTGAAAAAGAAAAGAAAAATAAAAATAAAAAAGGATTGAAAAACAATCCCTGAAAAAGAAAAGAAAAAAAAAGAAGAAAATAAGTGAGGAGAAACTTGAAGATATACCTTATCAAAAATTGGCTTCACTCGGATTAACCTAAAAGAAAAACTGAAAACATTTCTGAACTTATATTTATGATTAGTTTCTTACTTATAGTTTCTTCATGAATTTCCTATCTTCTGAATACTCTAAGTGAAATAATATTGCAACATATAGTCATTCTTTAAATGAATAGAAAACTAGAACTCTTAAACTTGATGACTAGATAGCCTTATACCTGCAAAATTAATCTAATTATTTAAAAATTTTTCAAAGAATTCTTATTATAATATTTATTTAAATCAAAATTATAGTATTTCTGAATTAAAACTTTACCACAATAAATCATAATTTTTATGTAGTATTTATGATTACTTGAGGGCAAGTAATAGTTAATTTTGGGGGATTTTGACCCAAGAAAAAAAGGTCAAGATTTTCATGCTTATTTTACACTGATTTTGATGATATTGCACTTTAAATAAGGGTATTTTTAGTATTTTTCTGCAGGTATGAAGAATTAAGGACAAGGGAACGAAAATATGCAAAAATGAGCGGATTTTGAGTAAAAAAAGGACTAAATTATGCAAATTTGACCTAGGCTGCCGACGGCGAGGTCGAGGCCGCCAACGATTTGATTTTCCCAAGAGTTCAGAATTAATTATAAGGGAGGCCGCCGACGACAAGGATCAAGGCCGCCGATGGCGGGGTCGACGGATCTTTCCAGAAATACGTCGAATGTGGACAATTTTCGAAGGGGTGCCTTCACAACCCTTAAAGACTCTTCTACAACTTTAAAAGGAATGAGTTCAGGATAAAAATGTGCTCTTCTTCTGGTCTCTAAAGTGATTATTAGTGAGTCCATAGTGTAAAAGAGAGTCAATTAGTGAGTTTAATAGAGTGAGTAGTGAGTGCAAATAGAGAATTTGTAAGGAATTCTTCTAGGGATTGCAAGAGTGGAAGGGGAGTGAGAGAACTCTTCCACATTGACATTTCAAAGGAGAATTCCAAGAAAAATATCCAGAGGAACTTTAAGGAGTTTGATGGGGAGGAATTTTAGATAAATAGTGTTTATTTGTTTTTAGTGTGTAGAACTTTACTTTATTATTTGAAATCTAAGTTTTATTGCATCATCTTCATGAATTCTAAGTAGTTGTTCTATCTTTCTCCTGGTTTTGATGTTTTTGTGAAATGATTATATAATTGGTCTATTAAATAAATTATAAAAGAAGTTGTGTGGTACTATACCTAAATTTACTTTACTATACGAATTGGTTATTTGTATTGTTAAAATCTGTGAAGAATTCTTAAGACCTGGCCGTGGGCTGAGGATTCTTAACTTGTATGTATCACATTTCTCTTTGCAAGGTAGACGGGTAAATCCTTGGAGATTTTAGAATGACAAGCTAAAATCCTCAATTTGGTCCTATCATTTGAGTGTTGATGTGTAGATTTTTAGCCCTCGGGTGAGGGGAACGTGAGAGCTCTGAAGTGAGAGCCGGTATCCTCCCAGCCTAGCCGCAGAATCAATAACCAAGCATAGGATTAGACAATGTTCTTTATTCCTAGACCAAAGGGTAAAGAATAAGTATGCTCCTATTTGACACAACACATTAAAATTAATTATAATTATCATTTCACTTAAATATCTTAACTAAGGAGAAAGATTCTTGCTATTATCTATATTTGAACTTAACTTTAGTAGTAGTATAAGTAAATTATTAGTTAAACTAGTTTTTAATATAAGTTTCATATTATTATCTATTGCATATTAGTGACAGATAGGTATTTCGATTTAGTTGTAATTCTGAATTGATCTTTATAATCCTAAGTCCGTAAGCTTTAATATATCTCTCCCTGTGAGATCGATATTTCGACTCCATGAGATCCATGTATTACTTGAATGATACGTATACTTGCGTTTGAAAGTAACTATACGATTAAAAGATTAAAATATTTAATTGTTACTAAAGTACATTTGAATTGGATAAAAGCGCAGGGTGGTTCAAAATCTCTCCCCAAGTTCTGATAGATCCAGGTGCTAACGAATTTAGCCACGCCTTAGCCATATCCCTTAGTGAAAACAGAAAAGCTCTAAGCCTAACAACATTGTTTGATACTCCATCATATTAAAATATGGCATACAGTTCTATAAAACTAGCGAGATGTAAGTTAGGATCTTCATTAGGTGTTCCTCCAATTTGATTATTCTGTCTCATTTGGATAATAGCAGGTTTAAGCTCAAATGAATTAGCAGCAACATCAGGGTTTTGGATAGTTAAGTGAATTTCATCTGTTGTGGGATTAGCATAATCTCTTAAAGATCTTGGTATATTTTCTTTTTGATTGTTTAAATTGTTCGTCATCTTGTGAGGATTTGCAGATTGTTTTTGTTGTTTTCGAATTTTTCTAATAGCACGCTCTAATTCAGAATTGTAAGGCACTAAACCTATATATTCTATACTACGGATACAAACACAATAAGCACACTAAAAATAAACAGACGCACACAATTATGACTTGCAATTCAAATATAAGGTTTCAAATACTAGAAAATTAAATTTTAACAGTTACTTTTTTTACAGTACCTCTCCGACCACGGCGCCAAAAACTTGGTGCGACTTTTTTTACTTGCCAAAATTAATGAACTTAGATTTAAATATATATATATATATATATATATATATATATATATTGATTTAGTTTTATAATGAGTCACATAATTAAACGCAAGTATATGTATCGCTCAAGTAATACAGGGCTCTAGTGGAGTCCTAGATATCGATCCCACAGGGAGGCTTTAATTTTATGGCGTAGCACAGAAATAACTTATCGAATCACATCACAATTGCAAGTAAGTTTAATTCTTAAAATAAAGACAAACACTTGTAGTTACTATTTCTACCAAAATACGTTCTAAACTCTAGGAAGTTAAACTAACACTAGACTAAATTTATAACAAAGTTCAGTTGCAAGAAAGAGTCTTCCTCCTCTCCAATCATAATGTGATGATTGTTGTGACATAGATCAGTGATGAAAATGTATTGTGTCAAATAGGAGCATTCCTATTCTTTACCCATATTTCAGTTTAGTCCCCAAATCTGTGGTTAGGCTGGAAGGATACTGGCTCTCACTCCAGAGCTCCCACTTTCCTTCGCCTAAAGGTTAACTCTTGCTTCAGTTTCCAAACATTAGGACCAAATTGAGGATTTCAGTTTGTTACTCTGAAAATCTCCAATTCTACGCCCATCAAAGTATATTTCTCTATTTATTTGCACTCAATCCCCATGAACTACATCTCTCATTCATGGACATTGAATGTGACATTCACTTTTATTGTGGAACTCATAATCCTTTAGAAAAATATGTTTCCCAACAAGTTTTAACAATTCAATTGGCCAGATCAAAAAGTAAATGAAGTTCAAAGTGAAAAGGTCATCACAAATTCTTCATAATAAATCAGCACATCATTTCCATATCACAACATCAACACATCACATGAAAAGGAGAAAGACAAAGAAATCTACTCAAGACTCATGAGAAAAAGATGACAAAACATGGATTTTATATATAAAAACAACGTCATACAAACAGAGTAAAGTAAAGACGACTTATCTCAAACTCTTCCCCAAGCGAATCTCAAGGAATTCCTTTGACTCCTCTTCTTTCTTCACAACAAAACACAATTCTCACTTTAGATAAGTAAGAAAGAAGAAATCTCTCACTTTCCCTCTTCTCTCACACTCCTTAGAAGAGAAAACACAAAACCTAAATTTCCTAAACTAAATGAGAATACACTACATCTAAACTCTAAAGTTTTCTCTTTTCTTCTTCTCCTCTTCAAACTTGGCTCCAAAAGAGTTTAAATTTGGTCAAAAATGAATTCCCAAGAGTTTCCTCAAGCAACCCTTTAAAATCCAGTCAAATACATTGAATCTAGTTTAAAATCGGGATAGAGCGTGGTCCAATGCTGGAAAGGGCACCGTTTAGCGCATTTTTCCGCCAAGACGGTGGCAACTCTCTGAAAAATAGTGCGGTCCGGCACTAGTGACAGCGCCGTTCAACGCTAGTTCAACAAAATGCACTTTTGTCCCTTTTTGCTCCAAATTTGCTCATTTTCTCTTCCTCTTGCTCTAAAGGCCTAAAATCATTGTACCTACATGAAATCATGAAAAATACATTCTTTTAAAGTGCAATATAATCAAAAATAGATTTGAAATGGATAGTAAAAAGCTATCAAATTTTCAGTGGATCGCCCACCACCACGAAGGTTGAAGATGCATTCTCTTTGCTTGTTCTCACTCTGATGTTGCCCAAGCGAAGTTCTGACGAGATTCACTCCACTCTTTCCCCAAAAGATGAAGAATCTCCCCTCTAGAAGGAGATTACAGTGAGGTTTCGACGAAGTTCTGAGCTCTGACAAAGTTTCAACAAAGCTCCGACAGTCCTTCCCCAAAGTATGAAGAAGCTTTCCGTCACCGTAGGAGAGTAGATGCCTTTCCATTTTCGCTAGCCAAGCTTCTCCTTGAGAGAATCTCCTCACACACTCGAATGGAGTGGTGAAGGAAGAGGAAGAAGATGAAGGAAGAAGGTGGTTCTTATGGAGGAAGAAGGAGGAGAGGAAGTAAAACCTGTAGCGAGCAAGCATTACTCCTTACCCTTCTCTAGTGCTCTCCACCTCACGGCTTTCAAGAGAAAATCCTAGCTCTAAGGAAGAAGATGATTTCAGCTCTTTGAGGAGGAAAAAATGCTGTAGTTATCTGTTTTGGAGGAGCTCTAAGGGAGATAAGCCAACCAACAACACCTTCTCTCCTTATTTGCCAAAAGAAGGCATGCTCTACCCTCCTATAACCATCCAAAACATGCCAAAAAGGGCTGCATCCATTAGCTTTTTCATCCCTTGAGGCATATCTTTACACAAACCTAGAAATCTGCACTTTTTGACTGCTTAAGGAGGTGTGCTTGGTGAGAATCCATAGTAACAAATATAGTAGAAATTGGGCCTAACTCTCAAGTGCTGGGCGCTGTGTTTGGCTCCTAAGCACCAGCAAGTTGGCGTCAGGTTTCTGAGGGCTCGATTTTGAGTTGTTGTTTCTTTAGATATGGATTAGGATCCTAGGCCCTGGGGGCCTAGCGTTTAGCCGCTGAGCCTGACACCTACTTTCTTGCTCCTCGGTTTGAAAACTATGCATTTCAGGCAGCTCTGGGTGCCTACTTTTAAGAGGGCTAGCGCCTACTTTCCACTGGCTCGGTTTTAAACCCTGTGGGGGCTGTCTGGGGGCCTAAACACCGAGATTGGCGCCTAGGCACCAGGGTCTGGCACCTGGGTGCCCGAGCTGGTGCCTAGCATCGTGTTAGCCCGAATAGCCTGTTTTCACCGTAAACATCCAGCGAGGGATTTTTTTTTATCCGTAAACTATGGGAGACTAAATATGACTAAAATATTGTCTCATAACTCCAAAAATAAGCATCTCTATGGATCTCAATCAAAGATTTTCGGTGCCGATAAGCACCCTGAAGTGTCATGTTGGTATGACGTTCTAAACCTTAATCTTCCTAAAAATGCCTACGAGAAGGCTAAATGAACTCCTTTGACCATGGGAGACTCTAAATTGGTGTAGTGAGGACTTCAAACATTAGAATGGGCCTTAAACACTTTCCATGTCTTGAGTAAGCCTTTCCAATGATGTATCCTCCCAGGCAAGGCCGAATCATCAGGAACCCTGGCTTCGTGCACCGCATATGTGCCAGTAAGTCTCAAATGGGTGTCTTGAGCTACGGGGTAGTACGGATGAATAATATATCATCCGAAATCATTTAGGTGGCACCTTACACGTGCGATATCAAAATTTGATGACAACACAGAGCTAAAGCAGATACACACAATTTCTATTGATCGAAGCCTCTTCTGTCTAGCTCACCGAGACGAATTTCCAACTCCCCCAAAGATTACTGTATTATCCCAAAAATATGAATGACATTCACTCAGACTGACTAATCCAAAATTTTCTTCACTGGAGCCTTCACTTGTCACAGGGTATTGAATCTCAACTCTACAAACTACTTCAAATTACCATCTCTGATCAACTTTTTAACCAGGCTCCAGAGGTGTCCACACTCCTCTGTATCATGATCAGGATGATCACTTTGATAAACACAGTACTTCTTGGTATCGTAGAGAAAAGCTTCAGCTCTCATCAACAGTGCCTTTTTAAAATACTCCATGTTTTGGATGGCCTCCACTAGTTCAAGCATCTAGACTCACAGTGGAGTCCCTTTTGAGGTTTCATGATTGTTTATTGGTCGGCGACCTGACCGCTGGTTAGGGTTTCGAGCATGATCCCTTTGGTGTGAACTGCTATCGACCCCTCTGTAATCCCTAGGCAGCCTATGGTCTTTGTATCGTGGTTAAACAGAAGGGCGTGAGTCTTCCACCGATCTCCATCAGTCGTCTCTAGAAGTTCTCTTCTGTTTTGTGATGGGTGGTTCACTCCGTTGTGGTGGAAGCAGGAATGGAATTGTACACTTTGTCCAATATATGATTGTTGGCAAGCTCCAACAATTTAGCTATGGTCTTTGGTCGCTTAAGACCCAAAGTGTAATGGAAAGGTCCTTAAGCCCTTGAGTTAGAGAGGTGTGTGCTACCGCTGGTTCCAAATCTCACACCTTCAGCATTTCCTTTTGGAATCAAGTGACGAATGAGCAGAGGCTCTCGCTTTGTCATTGTCTGATATGTAGCTGGGCTTGTGAACTGTAATGCGGCTTTTGGGAGTTGGTAAACTGTGTCACAATCATCCTTTTGAAATCAGTGAAGGACGTGATTACTCTTGCTGGTAGTTCGTTGAACCACCTGAGTCGACTCCCTCATCGTGGTGAAAAACTGCTGACACTTTAACACGTCTGTTATCTTTAGCAGGCAGACAATTGACTCGAAGGATGCTATATGGTTGGTCGAAACGTTCTGACCCTTGTAGAATTCCAGATCTGGAATCTTAAACCTCTTCGAGGGCTTAACTTCATAAATCTGCTAAGAGAATGCATTTTTCGGCTGACGTAGTATTTCAGTTCGCAAGAACCATTATCAGTCCATCGGTGTCGACCCATCTCTATTTTGGTACTGGAATCTCCTTGCCTTTCTGGGGCTTGAGTTATCCTTCAGCAGTTGGGCGATGAACCTTCTTGAGAATTCTGCTCTCTGCCTTGACCTACCGCTTCTCAGATGACTTCCATCATCGGACCCATCATCTGGTCTTTCAACTATTGTATCTGCTACTGCACAAACTTTCTAGTGTGATCCATATAAGTTGTTTCTCTATGTTGGTTTTCTTCTCCTTATGTTGCTTCTCTTCTTATTGCTGGCATGATCCACATTCACTGCACCTTTTAGGAAATTGGGTCATGATTTGTCCATGTATCACAACCAAGGAATAGTGCATAAGATAAGAGAGCAGAATAGAGAGAAATGAACAATAATTTAGAATAAGTGTGTAACCCTTTATTCATAGAATGACCCCTTATTTATAGTGAAAGGAGGGTATGATATGTTGAATTACATGTTCCTCTATTTTAATGGGGGTTGTATATATTATTATAAGTAATTTATATATGTGGGCCTAGAACCTGGCGGCTCTAAGGCTTGGCTAGCTAGACTAGCAAACCCTTTGAAAAATGATGTCGGTTGGCTAAGATAAAGAGGCCCATCAGTTGGCATGTCTGGTAAGACTATCAGTCAGCTAGGCTTGATGCTGTTGAATGACTGGACTCTTACTGGCAAATGTCGGCCAGGTTGATTCCGTCAGCTAAGTGGTGTCGATCAGTTGATTAAGTATGACTGTCAACCCTTCATCCTTGACAAGGAACTCTTATCGGTTGGGCAAACTAGACTATCGAACAAAGGGCACATCACTATAATCTAATAGGTAGCCTCCCTTGGATGAAGATATCTTACGAGGACGATTGAGATTCTTCTTATTGACAGTTGATGATGTTTTGGGGAGGCTGCTGAATAAATCTGAGGGAATTGTAAAACCTGAGGGGTTAGCCTTTCCCCTTGGATTGATTCCATTGCGTAGATGTCTTGGATTTCTCTGTACTTGGCGGTCGGTTAAACTGCTCAGATTCAGGCTGTTTGGCTGTCTTGATTAGTTTTCGTCTTGATGCTTCCGATCTGACGCATGAGCCTCTGAGTCTTCGATTGACGATCCTGATTTAAAATGTATTGTTATGTTTGTGACGTTAGATCTCCTCTAGATTAGTGCTGCTACTTTTTCTATATACATGCATGAAGCGTTTGTTAATGGGTTTAAGCAGGAGGTTTGTGTATGTTGTCTTATCCCTTCTACTTGCAAATATGATGTTTTCATTCTCTTGTGGTTAGATATAACATTAATCTCAAACTTCTACCCAATTAACTTTTAGGTTCTCTTAATTAGTCATTCTATTTATCCTTTTAATATAATATTATTTTAAATTAATATTATTTTATCTTTTTATAATAAACAAATCGGGTCTTGAGTGGGTTTAAACTCGATTTGAAACTCGGTTAAGCTCGAGCTTAAATTTGAATTTGAATTCAATTAAGCTAATTTGAACTCAGTTAATCAATCATGTTGAAGATCAAGTTAGAAACTAGTTCTGAGTGAGAATGGACTCATTTGCACCCTCAACAGAAACATGTGTGCTTGATTCTAAACTTCCGATGCAGCGCTTCCGATGGGTTCTTTTAGCTAGCCGTTGTCCTGCATCAAAAATTCGAGTAGGTCGTTCTCTGCCTGTTTTCCCCGCGGACTGCTCTCTCTTCTTTCAATTTACAGGAAGAAAAATCAACAGAATAACTACAGCCTCACTCATGTCAACCTTCCCATTTTAGTTCAACCACTCGTTTGTTTTATTTGTTCTTTCATCACCGGATCCAGAGTCCAACTTACACCTTTTTGAGTGGGTCACGAGAGAGAGAGAGAGAGAGAGAGAGAGAGAGAGAGAGAGAGAGAGAGAGAGAGAGAGATGGAAGGGCTTATCAAGGGCTTGGCGGAAGTGGCTCTAGGGTTTGTTGGAGGAGATCGCGAGGACATCCCTGAGCGCCAAGCGAACCAGGAAGGCGAAGAGCGATCTAGATCCACTTGGGCTGAGGTCTTTTCATCTTCCTCCTAATATTTCTTCTTTTTACTGGTTAAACTGATCACTGAGAGGGGATCCAGGTAGTTTCCACCGGAAAACACGAATATCACGAGCAGGAGCATGGGAGTAGCTTTGACCACCCTTCTAACCATCGCCGTGCAAGAAAGGTCTCACCTTTTTATTGAAATCTATGGGAATGAGCTTGTGCAAAGCTATGCATGGTTTGGTTAATTATTAGTACTAAATATTATATTTGATTCGATGAACCAGGATGAGGAAGCTGAACAGGAAAGCAGTCTAGGGCATAGTACTTCTTCTTGGGGTTCAAGAAAGGTTCTCGCTTTTGATTTCCAAAGCCGAGATTGTTGTTTTGTGATTCAATTCTGAATGCTGGTTTTTTTTTTTCTTTGGTTGAGCCAGAAAAATGAGGATCTGATTCATGAGGATGAGAAGAAGGCAGATGGGGATTGGGAAGTTGTTGGTCAGCGCTCTCACAACAAGAAGCGACACCCTTCAGTTCGGCATCAGGTATCTTCTCTTTCTCTTGATGTTCTGATATATGTTTTTTTATTGTTTCCATATAGATCAAAATGAAAGATTAACAGTCACTAATATTAGTGGTAATTGGTTAGATGTTATTAGTTGTTAAGGAAATGGATACCTTGCCGCCATGTCATTTATTTTATTTGCCAAACTAAGAAGAAGCGTTTCTCTTGGTATTTCATTTTATAGCAGAGCTATGTATTTACTTGCTCTGTTGGCATTATTAAGAATGGAGAATCAGAAGGATTTGATTGATTTAAAACATAAAACTTATATTGCAATATCTGAGATAAATTGGTACAGAACCTCACCAGGTTTCACACTGAGCTTAAGAGCTTGTGCTTTCTGTCTAAGATCATGTAAAAATTATTTTCCTATGAAGTTCATATGCTCATAATATTGGATATCTGCTTTACTAAAATGTGAATTTTCTATTATTTTTTGCATGGATCTCTGTTTCATTTGCAGGTTCCCAAGGAAAATTGGCAAATGTTCAAGCTGCCTCCTAGTGATCAGAGCTACACCAACGCAGTACACCATGACGCTAACACTCAACCATCAAGAAGAGAGCTATCTGACTTGTCTGAAGCCTGTAATAAGCTGTGGGAACTCGATTTAAACCGGTTGATTCCCGGAAAGGATTACGAAATTGATTGTGGCGAGGGGAAAAGAGCTCACCAGAAGGGCGATATGGCATCAGGGAGCTTGTTTAAGTGGTTGGGTGATGACGTGCTTCGTCGCCCCACTTACGCTCGGTTCTGCTCCCTTTTGGATAACTACAATCCTCAAGAAGGATATAAAGAAGTGGTAACTCCCGAAGAGAGGCATGAGCAAGCTGCATTTATTCAGGAGATAGGCAGGTCACCACTAATTAAATATCTCTATAATTATCTTGTTGGGAAGGGTGTTGTATCTGGTAGTTTTGAAGAGTTCAAGGAAATCCTGACACATCTATGGTTTGATCTTTATTCGAGAGGCGGCGGATATGGTTCTTCTTCTGCTTTTGAACATGTTTTTGTTGGGGAAATCAAGGGTCGGGGAGAAAATGCCGTCTCGGGTTTTCACAACTGGATTCAGGTAGTATTTTGATGGTAATATTGTTCTATAAAGTCTTATTAAAGTTAGTGCAGTTAACATAGTTATTTGAGAGGATCCATGTCCTTTACTTGGTGAAGGTGGGCAAACTTAAATTGTGAGAAATTTAGCTTCGATAGTTTTGGACATTGAAGCAAATATTTTTATCTATTAAACCATCAATCTAACTTTCTAAAACCATATTCTTTCGCTAAATTTATATTCATTTTATGGTCAATCGTTAGAACTACTTAATGTTTGCCAAAGTTTAAATGGATTTTCTTTGGAACTTACCTATGCAGTTTTATCTGGAAGAAGCGAAAGGAAATGTAGACTACCAAGGTTATATTTTTCCCAGGAGCTATGGAGAGCATGTAAGCATTTTTAATTTTTACATGACAGTCTAGACAAAGTAACATTCATTATTTGAATATTTAAGAAGCGTTTAGAATTAAATTTGATTTATCTATGAAGCCGGCCAATATGATCTAACCATGACTAATTGTCTAAAATACTGAACATATCAAGCAGTATTAAAAAGTTACCAACATTTTTTGTGTAAGCTACAGAATTTTCTATTTGTTGGGTAACTCATGGTGCTATTTGACATAGAAGGGCTGTTGTTTCTTCAGCCTTTACGTTTTTGGAAGATCTAACTTGCTTTTTCCTAGTGTCACTGCTTTGTTTTTTCCAATATTTAATTATTTAAATGTAAAATGAAAAATATAAAATTTTTGGTTTTGTTCTCGGTGATATAATGCCCTCTTGTTAGTGGTTTTCCGAAGAAGCTGTAGAATTTTGGGAGGACTGAAATTGCTTAACCCACACAAACTTCATTTTCTGTTCTCTTGATGTATGGGAACTGCCTTATGTTAGTCTCAGTAAAATTTTGGAAAATTTCTAGAACTTTCCTTATTCTTCTATATGTATACGTTCTTATAACTTCTAAAGAACACTTGGTGGGAAAGGATTTATTTTAGAAATGCTACACATTAATAAGAAAACCTATACATGATTGTTCTTTAGTACTAATATATGGATTATTATAGTTGCCCACCTAAAACGATCTTCACAAACTTTATAAATAGTTTGGAACTTTTTTTTTAGTTTGAATTTCGGTTTTAAGATCCATTTTGGTTCTATTTATAAAGAATAGGAAAGTAAGAGTGTGAATCAAGCTTTGCAATAATAACATTGTTGGTAAAACTAATCTATTAAATACAACTGATGTACTAAACATGTAATGTTATGCATTCCATATTCCCATAATCCGTCATAAATGCTTTATATTGATTATATTGCGTGCTAGAAAATTCTCAACCTCAGAGAAATCTTATGCCTTAACTTAGTATAATCTTCCATCACATAGATCAAGATGTAAGAGACAACAACAACAACAACAAAGCCTTAATCCCACTAAGTGGGGTCGGCTACATGAATCCTTTTTCTCCATTGTGTCCGATTTAGTGTCAAATTTTCGTTCAATTCTAATAAATTAAGATCATTTTTTATGCAATAAGCCCAAGTTTTCCTAGGTGCGCTCTCTGCCTTTCTTAACATAAGTTGTATTTAAAACATCTACTCTCCTAATCGGATCATCGGGTGGTCGACGTTTAATGTGACCAAACCATCTAAGGCGACTCTCTCTAATTTTATCCGTCACCGGTGCAACTCCAACCCTTTTACGGATATATTCATTTCGCATTTTGTCTCTAAGAGTAAAGCCACTCATCCACCTAATCATTCTCATCTCGGCAACACTTAACTTAACATTATGCTTCTCTTTTAAAGGCCAACATTCAGCACCATAGAGCATTGAAGGTCTCACCACCATCTTGTAAAATTTTCCTTTCGGTCTAAGTGGTACTTTCTTATCACACAATAGGCCGGACGCATTCCTCCACTTCAACCAACCAACTCGAATTCTACTTATTCACATCCCCATCTATATCACCATCGCTTTGAACAATGGACCCAAGATATCTAAATCGTTCACACCTTTTAATAATTTGATCACCCAAAGTTACACTCGTCGTCACTAGACCTACTATTACTAAAATTACATTCCATGTATTCGGTTTTAGTTCTACTCAAACGAAGACCTTTAGACTCCAATGTAGACCTCCATAATTCAAGTTTTTCCTGGACTTTTTCTCTTGTCTTATCCACAAGGAGGATATCATCGCAAAAAGCATACACCAAGGTACATCCTCTTGTAAATGCCCAAGTAAGACCATCCATAAATAAAGCAAAAGATATGGGCTTAAAGCCGATCCTCGATGTAAACCAACAGAAATAGTAAAATACTTGGTCAATCCTCCTTCGGTTCGAACACATGTAACGGACTACAGCATACATATCTTTAATGACTTGAATATAAGTTATATCAACACCTTTCTTCTCGAGGACTCTCCAAAGAACATCTCTAGGAACCTTATCGTAAGCTTTTTCTAAATCAATAAAAATCAAATGTAGATCCTCCTTATTATCTCTATACTTCTCCATCAAACCTCTCAATAAATGTATAGCTTCCATGGTAGACTCGCCCGCATAAATCCAAATTGATTATGAGAAATCTTCGTAATACGTCTTAACCTATGTTCAATTACCCTCTCCCATAATTTTAAAGTATGACACATCAATTTAATTCCTCTATAATTTGCACACTCTTGTGCATCTCCTTTATTCTTAAAAATAGGGACCAAAATGCTCTTTCTCCACTCCTCGAGCATCCTTTTAGTTTTTAAAATAATATTAAAAAGTTTAGTAAGCCAGAAACCCCCAAATCACCTAAACATTTCCACACTTCAATCGGGATATCATCGAGTCCTACGTGACTTGCCCTCTTAGTTTTCTTTAAAGCCTCATCAACTTCTTTTTACTAATGCGACGGTAAAAATGAAAAGTTTTATTATTATTAACGATATTAAGATCACTAAGGTCAATCGTACTTTCAGCATCATCATTAAAAAGTTTATCAAAATAACTCACCCACCTATGTTGAATATCTTTTTCAAGAAAAGACTTTTCGATTTTCATCTTTAATACACTTTACTTGAAGTTAAATCTTTACTTTTCTTTCTCTTTGTTTAGCTAGTTTATACATATATTTTTCACCTTCCTTAAGATTCTAACATGTTATAAAGATCACTAAAAGAAAATTTTTAGCGTCAATCGATTATTCTTTTACACTTCCTGCGGCCGTTTTATATTTTTCCCAGTTCTCTACGCTTTTACATTTAAACCAATTTTTATAACATAACTTCTTATATTTTATCTTTTCGTACATTATCATTCCACCACCAACTATTTTTATTTATGAAACTTTTCTTTCGATTCTCCAAGATCATCTTTAACTACTTGTTTAATAAGTATTAGTTAATTTTTCCACATAACATTCACGTCTTCATGAACATCCCAAATATTTAAATCTTGAATTTTACTCATAAAAATAATTTTATTTCATGTCTTTTAGTGTGCCCCATCTTATTCTACGATGTCGATTCCTAGTATTCTTTATTTTACAACTCTTCATCTTAAAATCTAGAACTAATAATCGATGTCAGTACTTAATCGCTCACTTCGAATAACCTTACAATCCTTACAATCTCGACGATCTCTTCTTCTGCATGTAAAATAATCAATTTGTGTTTTATTAGATCCATTCTTATAAGTAATAAGATGTTCATCTCTTTCTTGAATAAAGTATTAGTAATAATCAAATCATACGCTAAAGCAAAATCTAAAATGGTTCTACCTTCTTCATTAATCGCTCCATAATTGTAGCCACCATGAATATTTCGAAATCTTCTACCACTCTACCGACACGTCCATTTAAATCTCCTCCAATAAAAATTTTTTCTTCGAGGAGTATCAGTGTATTAAGTCTTCTAAATCATTCCGAATTTATCTTTAGATTCTATATCTAAACCAACTTGAGGAAGCATAATGACTTATAATATTAAAAATCTTAGTATCAATAATAATCTTAAGTCGCTATAATTCTATCTCCAACTCTATTAATTTTGACAACATTATCTTTCAAACTCTTATCTATAATTACACCTACACCATTTCTAAGATGTACTCTTACTGTAGAATACTATAGTTTAAAACCTAAGTTATCAATCTCCTTAGCTTTTTCTCCAACCCATTTAGTTCTCGAATACATAGGATATTTATCTTTCTATGGATCATAATATCAACCAATTCCATTAGTTTACTATTGAGAGTACCTATATTCCGTGATCCTATCCTAATACTAAGTATCATGGACTAACTTCTTTACCCGCATCCGTCCGTAATGTGGGAACCCTCGCTTACTTCGACACTACACCCGGCGCCGCGTAAGCGGCCCTCGCACACTTTCCACCGTATTCAGTGCCATACAGGCGCGTCGCTTCTGTGGACGCCCTAAGCACTTACACAATGATCAAAAGGATTCATGTCATGATTTTTTTTCGACAAGTTTTACGCTGGCTGTCGACTACCTAACGCAACCCTCCACTTTTCACATCCGGGCTTGGGACCGGCAACGGCAGTGTTAAAACAAACTGGGGAAAAATCCTGAACTGGGGAAAAATCACGGGGCCTAATATAGTAAAATTAATTAACCAGAAAATTGAAAGTACAAATGTTCACTCTTCTCCTAAATTAAGACCTATGAGATTATAAAACTATGTTGAAATTATGACTACATTGAAATTTCCCTATAAATACAAATATATAGGGGTAGTTGGGACTACAAGAACTATAATTGGTTGCTACCACAACCATAGCTGACTACAGAAGTTATAGTTTGAAGCTATAACATGCATTTGACCACAGAAGACATATTTAGATGCTATAATAGGCATAGCTGTCTGCATAAGGCGTACTTAGGGACTGTAATAGCTATAGTTGGTTGAAGAAGTTATAGTTGGTGGTTATAACTTCTGTACTTGGCTGTAGAAGCTTTGCTTGGTGGCTATAACAGCTAAGTTGGATGGAAAAATTTTTGGTAGTGGTCAACAATGACTGGTTATTGACGACAACCTCTCATGTTTGGCGATGATCGCTGATGAGCGACGGTGGTCTTTAGCGATTGGCAAAAAACTCTATTGGTTGGTTGTGATTTTGGTAACTGATAACAAGGATTAGGATTTCATGATTTAAGCTTTGTTAGTCAGCTTATTCTCATCTCCTCATCTCCTCAAGTGAAAAATGGAGATCTATATATAATTTTGAGAGAGCTTTTTGATAAATTTGACCAATCTCCCAAAATACTCCATCAGATGATCCACATTAATTTCCCCAATCCTAGGCAGTTATTTCAACATTTAAGTATGCGACGTCAAAATTAGATGATCTTGAGCTCATTGGATTCCTATTATTGAGTTGCTCGATTTGAATATATCAGACCAAATTTAGATAATACTTAATCTTCTAATTGATTTAAGCTTTAACAGTTAGTTTATTCTCATCTTCTCATCCCATCTTCAAGTAAACAATGAGGGTCTATATATAACTTTTGAGAGAGCATTTTTATAAATTTGACTAATCTCTCAAAATGCTCCAACAGATAATTCACATTATTTCAACATTTAAATGTTTTAATGACCTCAAAAGTAGATGATCTTGAGCTTACTGGATTCTACTTACGCTCGATTTGACTATGTCAGACCAAATTTAGATAGTATTTAGTCTTCTAATTGAAAAACCAAAGCCTCTGATTGCATTTTAAGTGTTTGATTTGGGCTCATTAGGGCTCAGATTGGATCACTTTTAATATTTTTGGGTTCTCCTTTTCGAGACACTCAGTTAGACTATAAAGTTGTTAAATTGGTTCCTAGCTAATCTTGAATTAGAATTTAGTATATTTCTTACTCAAAATGCATTGACATTCGCATATGATGATAAAATAGTTTTGAAGACACTTCAGTTGCACAAAAAAGGAGAAAATAAAAAAAAATCAGACAAATCTAAAAGATTTCAAATTCTGTACTGTTTGAGGACGCATGCTTGCATGCAGTAGCTACTAGTGCAATTTGCACGCATGTGCTCCTCTTGTGCTTTTGTGCACCCATGGGATGCATTTATTGTTTGCGTGAGAGCTGTCTTGTGCGTTCGCGCATCAGACACTTCTACTCGTGCTATTGCCGAGCAGGCATGCACATCGTCGCTGTTGCCAGAGACGCCAGTCTATTTAACTCGTTTTTAGCATCTTTAGGTCTCCGATATCATTTTTCAGCATTCTGATCTCAAATTTAACACTTTTAAATGAATATTTAGGAGATTTACTTGGTTCATGAACCCAAGAGAATCTATGCGCTGAATGTCACAATCTCTTTAATATTACTATTTTATATCACTTATTTTTTCAGTAAATTGAAATATATTTTAAATTTTCTTAGCATCGACAACTAAAATAGGGGCAATTGATACCAAAAAAATATCTTGATCAGACACGAATCTCAGCGCACGTTGGGGCCAAAAGCTCCAAATATTGAATTAAGAATTACCTAAACTTCACTTTGAATAAATTTTCTTGGTTAGATGTACCAAATGATATTAAATCTGATTTGATGCCATGTGAACTCAGATCTTGAACTTAAAGCATTATAAGAAGCTTTAAGACATTTTGAGGGGACTAAATAATCTTCAAATTTGATAAGTTTATAGTCTTATCGAGCGTCTCGACGAGGTGAATCCAATGAGCTCAAGATTGTTTAATTCCATCATTATTAATATATTCAAATACTAAAAAAATGTTATCCGATCAAGAGAATTATTCTGGGGCGTTCAATGTAGCGTCCTAGATTCAAGCTATATTTACAGTGGATTATACTCTCAAAATCTATAAATAGTACCTCAATTCTCTTCATGAAAATGGGGCTATATCAAGCTCTAAAAATTTAAGGAATTTCCAAGCTCTTGTGGATTCTTGAGCTTCACCACCGCTGGATCACCGTCATGCAGGACCACTGCCGTTGGGTGACTACTGCGGACCATTGTTGTTGTGCCAGCCCATCGTTGTCAAGCCATTGACCATTGTTGCAGCTGCTTGATCATGATTACTCTGGCCATTCCGGTTCGTCAACACTTTTGTTGGACCACCACCGTCATCATTGTCGGACCATCGCAGCCATCGTTGGACACCCATTGTTTTCTAGCTGTTGTTGCAGTACACCGTTTTTGTCGCTAGTTTATCATCTGTCTCCTGTCGCACCAAACCACTATCATTGGACCATCGTTGCCATCAGACCACCATTAACTGGTCAAAGGTGGGCGGCCACCACCATCAAAACATTGTTGTCTAGCTGACATCATTTCATTTTTGTCATTTAGGCACCACTAATGCCATCATGGTACATCATCGTCGTCGACCACCATTTCCTAACCAACGACATTGCTATTGCCACCATTGCTTAATCATCGACGTCATCAAACCATTATCGCCTAGCTGACATCATCAAATTATTGTCATTTGACCACCACTGTCACAATCGCGATACATCATTGTTGTCGGAGCACCATCTCCTGGCTAATGACGCTGTTGGTGCAATGATGGTGTGAGCACAACCACCATCAAACCACTGTTGCCTAGCCAACGCTGCTGCATAGTCATTTTCATTGGACCACAAGTGTTGTGCTTCCTTAGTCACCGCAGTCGTAGTTTCCACAACATTGTTTCCATCGTCAGATCACCATCTCTCTGCCTCTGTTGTTATTAGACAACCATCGCTTGTTTGTTATCAAACCATAGTCTTGTTGCTAAAGCCAGTGCTACCATCATCATTGCTTGGCCGCTGTCATCGCCACTGTTACTTGGCTGCTGCCGCAACTGTCGTCGATCCAGCATCAACCATTTTTATCGTCTGACCTTTTTCGTTGAACAACACTTTTGGATCACTGTCATTCGGCTATCGCTACAACTGCCATGAGACCATTATTGTTCAGTTGCCATCGCTGTTTGTGACGCCGAAGTCAAATCTTTACCACATTGCCTTGCCTTTCGTCTTACATCGTCTCAGTTGGATCATTGTTAGTTCCTCAACATTTTTTATAACTTCCCTATTGAAAATTAAGTCAATTTCTCCCATATTTTTTCTCTTCCAAAATTTTCATTTAAATACTCGTCTCTTTTATTAGCTCTTTTATTGAATTTTCGTATAATGCTACGATGTTAATATATCTCTATCGTCGTGAATTCTTCGATAGACAACATGCTTCATTTTCATACACTTTGCTGGTAGAAGAGGGATTTTTACATGTATTAATACAACATAAGCTATTCACAAAAACAATAACAACAAGCCTTTATCCCGCTAAGTGGGGTTAACTACAAGAATTTTTTTTTCCCATTGTGTCATATTGAGTGTCATATTCTCATTTAATGCTTATAAATTAAGTTCATTTTTTGTATAATATGTTCAAGTCTTTTTAGGTCTACATTTGCCTTTCTTAGCATAAGTCGAATCTAAATCATCTACTTTCCTAACTAGATCATCAGATGGTTGTAGTTTAATGTTACCAAACCATTTAAGTAGACTTACTCTAATCCTGTCTACCATTGGAACTGCACAAATCCTCTAACGGATACATTCGTTTCGCATTTTGTCTCAAGTGTCAAGCCACTCATCTACCTAAGCGTTCTCATCTCAGCAATACTTAACTTAGTTTTTTGCTTCTCTTTTAAAGGCCAACATTCTGCACCATAAAACATTGCATGTCTCACCACCATCTTTTTTAACACACAGTAGGCTCATTGCATTCCTCCACTTCAACAAACCAACATGAATTGAACTAATAACATCCCCATTCATACCACCATCACTTTGAGCGATAGACCCAAGATACCTAAAACGATCCACCTTTTAATGATTTGATCTCCCATAGTTACAATGCGACTATATCTACCATTACTAAAATTTCATTCCGTGTATTCAGTTTTAGATCTACTCAAACGAAGGCCTTTAGACTCTAATTTAGACCTCCATAATTTAAGTTTTTCCTAAACACTTTTTCTAGTTTTATCCACAAGAAAGATATCATCAACAAAAAACATACACTAGGGTACATACTCTTGTAAGTGTTTATTATGAGCATCCTTAACTTAAATAAAATGATATAGGCTTAAAGCTGATCCCCGATATAATCCAATTGAAATAGGAAAATACTTGATCAATCCTCCTTTTGCTCGAATACAAGAACAACTTTAGTGTACTTATCTTTAGTGACTTAAATATAAGTGATATGAACACCTTTCTTTTCTAGAACTCTCCAAGAACTTCTCTTGCAACCTTATCATAAGCATTTTGTAAATCAATAAAAATCATATGTAGATCCTTCTTACTGTCTTTATACGTCTCTATCAAACCTCTCAATAAATGTATAGCTTCTATAGTAGACTTGCCTGACATAATTCCAAACTGATTATGAGAAATTTTTGTATCACATCTTAACCTATGTTCAATTACTCTATCCCATAATTTTAATGTACGACACATTAACTTAATTGCTCTATAATTTGCACATCTTTATGCATCCACTTTATTCTTAAAATGGGGAACCAAAATACACTTTCTACATTCCTCGGCCATCTTTTTAATTTTTAAAATAATATTAAAAATTTCAGTAAGCCGAGAAACTCCCAAACTCATAAATATTTCCACACTTCAATTGAAATATCATTAGGTCTTATTGATTTCCACACTTGGTTTTTTTAAACCATCAACTTTCTTTTTACTAATACGAAGATAAAAATAAAAATTATTATTATTATTAACGATATTAAAATCACTAAGGTCGACCGTATTTTTCAGAAACTTTATTGAAAAGTTTATCAAAATAACTCACTCACCTATGTTGAATATCTTTCTTTAAGAAAAACACTTTTATTTTTAATACAATTTACTTGAATTAAATTTTTACTTCTCTTTTTTTTTTGTTTGGTTAGTTTATACATATATTTTTCGCTCTCTTTAGTATCTAATTTTATATAAAGATCACTAAAAACATAAGTCTTTGCGTGACAAATTGTTCTTGTAGACTATCTATGTTCTTGTAGACTATCTATGTGTCACCTTATATTTTTTCTAGTTCTCTAAGCTTTTACATTAAAACCAATGTTTATGAAAAAATTCTTATATTTTATATTTTCTTCCATATTATTATTCCACTAATTATTTTTATTTATAATTTTTTTTTATTCACCAAGTATATCTTTTGTCACTTGTTTAAGTGTGCTTGTTATGTTATCTCGCATAAAATTAGCTTCTTCATGAGCATTTTAAATCTTGAAATTTTGATTTTTACTTATAAAAATACTTTGATTTGTCTTTTAGATGCCTCAATCTAATTCTATGACAGTGTTTCATTATTTTCTTTTTCTTCCAACTCATCGTATTAAAATTTTGAATTAATAATCGATGTTGAGTATTTAAATTTTCACGTGTAATGATCTTATAATATTTATATTCTTGTTGAACTCATTTTCTCATAAGAAAATATTCAATTTGTGCTTTATCTGATCTATTCTTGTAATATGTTTATCTCTTTTCTTAAATAAAGTATTAATAATAACAAAATCATAAACTAAAGCAAAACATAATATATTTCTACTTTTTTCATCAATCACTCAAAAATCATAACCACCATAAATATTTCTAAAATTTTCTACCACTCTAGCAACTTGTTCATTTAAATCTCCTTTAATAAATATGTTTTCTTCAGAAAATATCATTTGTATTTATTCTTTATTCTTCTAGCCCATTCTAATTTTTTTTTTCTTAAACTTATATCTAAACTTACTTGAGGAGAAGAAGCACTTATAATATTAAAAATCTCAATATCAATAATAATCTTTATGACTATAATTTTATCTCCAATTCTATTAATTTTTATAATATTATCTTTCAAGCACTTTTTTATAATTAACACTTATCTATAATTACACTAACACTTTTTAGTTCGACTCCTACCTGAATGCTAAAATTTAAAACCTAAGCTATCAATCTCCTTAGCATTTTCTCCAATCAATTTAGATTCTTGAGTGCGTAAAATATTTATTTTTCTATGAACAAATTATCTACTAATTCCATTAATTTATTTGTGAGAGTAATTATATTTGAAAATTTTATCCTAACATTAATTTCCTGAACTAACTTCTTTGTCCTCATTTGTCTATAATGTGAGAACATTTGCTTATTTAACACTACACTAGGGTGCCGCTGCAGCGGCCCTTACATATTTTTCATCGTATTTAGGTCATACAACACGCCGCTTCCAGTATAAATGAGTTGGTTTTCAACTGCCTAACACAATCATTCACTTTTCGCATCCGGGACTTAAGACCCGACAGTGACGGTGTTAACAACAGTAGCTATTCAAAGGAAATAAAAAATCTCTTTATAGGAAAAAATGGAAGGTAAATAGAGGTTTGGCACTTACACCCCTAGTTGGGTTGGTGTGCAGATGTTTATGTTTTTGTTGTTGGATTTTCTTTTTTTTTTTTTATGTGAAGTTTTTTGGTTTCTCCGTTCTGTATCTTCTTTATTTTGGCTATTAGAACTCTCAGGATTTGTAGAATTTTGTCTATTTGTTTGGGTCTACTAGCTTATTTTTAACAACCTAATTTTCTTCCTGATTTCATTTCCACGGCGGACCAACTCATATAAATTTCTTTCCTATAACCTATTTGTATATAAATAGTCACATCTGACAGAATTACCTTTGGCTAAAACTCCTAACTTAATCTGTTATGTATTTCAAGTAAAGTTCTCCAGAGAATCTTTATATTAACGGCTTCTCTCAGCTTTAGTCTCTAATCTTTCTTGGTATCAAAGATAAACTCGGCACAAAAGCAGCTTCTCTTCTCCAATCATCTTGTCTTTCTCCTATGTCGACTTCCTTTCCCTCTGCCTCTAAATACAAGCCGCATAAATGACTTCAGCTTCACCACCATGACAACCACCAACATCCCGAAACTCCTTATACCCAACATCAAAAACATCACTGGCTGGCTCCAACATTGACACTGAGGATGTTATACTCAACATATTAAATGATTTTCTCCTACCAAGCATTCTAAACTAGAACCCATTTTCTTAGACCATCTATATTCACTCTGATATAGGGAAGAGATCCACAGTACTGCAGACAAAACCAAAAAATCCTCTGCAAAGCTATCCCTCTTATAATTTTTATACTTTAAACAACTTATCGACTTATATTTCTGCTTTCTTATATTTAAAATTTTATTTCCATCCTAATTATTTTTCTTTCTTTTTTTTTTTTTGGAAAAATACAGCCAGATTCAGAAACTCAGTTGCTAACCATTCAATTCGAGTGGAATGGCGTCCTGAAGTCTGTATCCAGCACTCTAGTTGGTGTCAGTCCGGAGTTTGAAGTGGCTCTCTACACTCTTTGCTTCTTTGTTGGGAGAGAAGACAACCATGTTCGTTTGGGTCCTTACTCTGTCAACATTAAATGCTATCATTTAGGCCGGGACAAGATTGGTTCTGCCTTTCCTATAGCCGAATGTTGAATGTCAGCTCTGCGAAGATTGGATCATATTAAGGTTGGATTTGGTGGATCCATTTGTTTTGTTGAGATCTTTTGTTTGGTGTTGTTGTTTATTATTTGCTGTGATAATTATCTGATTGTTTTTATTGAGTGAATAATAATAATAATAATTCAAAGTTCATGTCACGGTGCACATGAAATCTATTGCTATTTCATAATTTGTTCTTTCTTTTGCTTAATAAAATTTAGCATGCTGGAAGTTTAAATTCTTCAAAAAAAAATTCTTTAGCTGTTTACACCATTTTGAAGATTGAGGTTACTACTCTTATATTTGGTTATTTTGTTTATCTTTTTTATATGAGTTTACACCATTTTGAAGATTGGATACATGAATCCTTTTTCTTCATTGTGTCCCTATTTAGTATCATATTTTCATTTAATTCTAATAAATTAAGATCATTTTTAATACAATATGCTCAAGTTTTCCTTGTTCTACCTCCGCCTTTCTTAACATAAGTCGAATCTAAAATATACACTCTCTTAATCGGATCATTTGATGGCCGATGTTTAATTTGACCAAACTATCTAGGATGACTCTATCTAATTTTGTTCGTAACTTGAGCTACACCAACGCTATAATGATATATTCATTTCACATTTACATTTATAATATGTATGCATAAAACAAGCTACGTTTGACCTTGAAGAAGTTAGTAAAATGAAATTTTTGTGTGAAGTTAATGATTGAAGTATTATGAATGTAATATTAAAATATAGGTGATAGATACATGTAAATATTTAATAATTTAATGATGCAAGATTCATCTAGACTCATCATAGCAACCTCTTTGTTAGAAAAATTATTGGCCTATAGCTTGAATAAGGGAAGAATAAGTTTAAAATAATATTTCTAGAAGAAAGTGGAGTATTAAGAGAACTTTTATGACAATGACTTAAATTTAGAGGATTTCAAATCTAAATTATTCATTCTAATCGTATTGTCAGCTGAGCCAAAAATAATGTTTTTTTTTATTATCTTGATATTTTAGGTATTTCTGAATATATTAACATAAAAATTAAATCTATATTCAAATAAATGATCTTGAGCTCATTGGATTTCTATGGTCTCTTTATTTGACTATAAGAATGTCAAATTTAAAGATTATTTGAAGTTCCAATTAAAACATAAAAAATTTGATTATACATAAAATGTATGATTTCGACTTATTTAGACTCAGTTTGAATTGCTGTCAGTGTCATTAGATTTACAATATACTTTTTTTATACATAAATAAGATGTCAGATATGTAAAAATTAAAGTTTAGCGTTAGATATATAAATACATAAGAATTGAGTGTCTGTTGTAAATGTCACAAAAATAAAATGTTAGGAATATTCATTAATAATGAGCTGCCAATAAGTGAGCCCATAAAATAATATTGCTTTGTTGAAGAAATGTACATTGAGGTGGGAAAAATTTTCAAAGGCGATTCATTGGTCACATCAAAATGTGACTTCCATTTTAAGATCCTCTAAGAGAAACTTGCAATAAGGATGGATTGGTCGCAAACAAAATAGACAATATAAGAAAATATTGCTTTTAGCAAGTATAAATTTGCAGCGATTTTGAAACAGCTGTTAAAGGTGCAATGAGGATGGATACGTAGCAAACAAATTAATCTTTCACTACTAAAATTTTGATAACAACATGACTCTCGTTAAATAATGTAAGGGTAAAATGATCGTGAAAATTGAGATTCTCAAAGGAACATCTCATCAAAATAAGAATGGGAGGACGTTACATGAAGTTACCAACCAATGAATATTTAGCGATTCGACAATCTTATTTATTATGAATCAAGGAATAATAAGCGTGAGTTTACTTTGAAAAAAAAAATGAAATTGTTTCAATATTATGGCGAACAAAATGGAGTTCGACAATTCATGAAGGCGAGCGATAGAATAAGAGCAGAGGAGAAAATTTTACGTTGAGATATCTAGAGGACGCATATAATATTTTGTCAGGGCAAAGAATATATTCTTAGGGCAAAGGATGGGAAAGGGTCATTGCGAGCATGTGAAGACGAAAGCAAGGGCAAGGGCAAGGGCAAGGGCCACAATTGCAATTTATTATTTTAGATTTGTTAATAATATATTAGCGCTAAGGTATTAGGTTTTAGGATTTAAGATTATGATTGTGGGTATTGTTTTTTTCCCAAAATTTTAAAAATTTATCATTTCAGATTTATGCCTTTAGAACTGATCTATTTCCGTTCCATATTTTCTCTATTGAAAAAAAGAAGAGAAATTTACATATATTGCACATAATTCTTCTGTATTTGCATGTCTCACGTCTAAACATTTATATTCACATTCATAGCACTTTATTACTTTACACATATGCATGAGAAATTGAATTTTTTTTTTAAATGTGTGAGACTTTAGTATTATTTTTAATGTGATATTAAAGATCTGAGCGTTATGTGTATAAATATTAAAGTTTAAGTGTGAGACATATAAATACATCAAAATTATGTGCGCCTTTTTTGTTTGCATACTGCTCAATATTATTTTAACCATTAATATTGATGAACCATTCAATCTGTTGGATTAATTGTTTTACAAGATTCTATATGTTATGATTTCTTTTTATGAAGGTGTATTCTTAGCTTAAAAATTAAATAAAATAAAAAATCAATCATTTGGAGTATTTTTAAAATCACTGAATTTTGCATTTATTAGGATTTTAAATATTGAATAAATATACTTGATAAAAGGAATGAATATAGGTCAAACAATGAAAAGCTTACATTTTTTTTTTTTGGGGGGTCAAATGTTATTCTAAAAGAACAATAAATAGAATTACAATCCCTACATGAAAAATAATGAAGGCTTGAAAATTGGAAGATTTTGGCAATTCGAACAACTCTATAAAACATCCGCCATTTAATATCGATGAACATGACCAGATTGCTCTATTATCTGATTTTCATTGTCACCATAATTCAATATCTGTTATTTGATAAATGTTATTTAATCATCCTCATCGCTATGTCGTCACTGATCACGATTAATCCTCTACGATAGAATAATTATCATTCTTCGATCACTATCATCTAATTATAATTTTCTGAATAGCATCACATAAATTTTATCATTTAACTATCATTACTTTGCTCTAGTATATTTATAATAAATAAAGTTTGAGATTTTTTTTTTTTTAGGGTGACCACATATTCTCGAGTAGAGGTAAAGAGTGAAACTTTAAATTTATGCTTGTGTAAATGATTATTTTACTATAATTATGCCTCATATATTTTTCCTTCAAGAGTTTTCCACATAATAATTTGGGCGTTTACTACATTTTTCTTTTTTATGTCTGCGGGTGCTCGTACTTTGTATAAAGAAAAAAATGTGAAGCCACCATTCTATTTTAAAAAATTATCTAAATTGACAAATATTTACATTCATACCACACAATTCTTATGTATTTACATATCAAAAACCCAAAATTCAATCTTTACATGCTTATCACTCAAATACTTAATATGACAAAAAAATAATATTTTTATTAAAAAAGAAAAACACTTGTATACTCAAAAATAGTCTACCCATATCTCGAGACAATTCAACGGTCAGAATAAAGAGACTCGAATGCCCTTTGCACCTCTCTTTAAAGCCAGGCTAATAATGAAATTTTTATATCTTGTTCTTCCTATCTTCCAAAAATAGGAGGGTTATGACATGTATTAAAAGGTCTATTAGTTCCCCCACTTGTAACATCTATTTTCGTGGAATAAGATGGTTCTGAGAACCGAGAACACCCTATTCGCCCAGATGGAGCAAGTCTTCCTCTTCAAATTTTCTCTTTCATTTTTTCTCCCCCTCCCAATCTCATTTCCTCGGTCCCAATGTTCTATCCCTTCGGCATGATCTACTAGACAGATTTGAATTCAATGTCATGAAAGATGCTCTTAGGGTGGATCATGTCATCAACAAAAAGATGAGCAACACCGAGGAGAAGCTAATCAAAGAGACACCCATGAAAAAGAGCGCACAAGGGGAACTTGCACATATGTGGATTCACTTCATTTATTCCTCGCCACCACCAATCTTCTACGTTTTCACCTCCCTACCGTGCAAAAAACTCTTCATTGACAATCTCCCGGTCAGTTTCTTTTCTGTTTGCATGGAATGACACACTAAAAGTCTCATTGTCGGTTTCCTCACTCATCGGTCGTTTTTCCCTCTGCCAACCAATCCTCTTTTTCTAGAAATCCTTATCAACCAATTGAGACTCGAGTCTAAGGTTCTTCTCCTAGGTGCAAACAGAAGATTGCCAAAGCAGCAAGGCTGGCCTCCCACAATTGCATTAAAACTTCTCTCATGTCGATCCTTACCTTTCTCCTATTGTGGAAGAACTAATTTAGCTGTTTATTCAAGATCAAATCCCTCTCGCCCCCTGACTACAAGAATTATCTTTTCCTCGAGGAAGTTAGTGAAGTTGCTTCTTTCCAGATTTTAACCAGATTTGTTTCACAAAGGATTAAGAACTTGTTTTAAAACCCAAACTTAGGATATAGAAGCACGATCAAGATAGCAGCCAAAAATGGTCTAGACAGATCTCGAGATAATCCAACTGCCGAAATAAGAAAAATAGAATGCATTTTGCACTTCTCTTTAAAGCTAGGCTAATAATGTAATTTTTATATATTGTTCTTCATATCTTCTAAAAATAGGAGGGTTATGGCATGTATTAAGGTGTTTTTTTGTTCTCTCGCTTGTAACATCTATTGGGTCTGAGAGCCTGAGAACACCTTGTTCGCCTAGACTGGGCAAGTCTTCCTCTTCACATTTTCTCTTTCTTTTTTTCTTCCTCTCTTAATCTCATTTCCGCGGTCCCAACCTTTATCTCTTGGGTGCAGTCTACCGGACATATTTGAATTCAACATTATGAAAAGTGCGCTGAGCGTGAATCATGTCGTTAATAAAAAAGATGAGCAGCATCGAGGAGAAGCTATTCAAAGAGACACATGTAACAAAGAGCGCATAAGGCGAAGTTGCACATCAATGGATTCACTCCATTTACTCCTCGCCGCCACCGATCTTCATAAAACTCATTCTCTTTCCCTGTAGATCTGTTCCTCACTTTTAGATCTGGAGATCGCTCATGCATTCACCTCACAGTTGTACAAAAAAACTCTGCACTGACAGTCTCCCGACAAGTTTCTTTTCTGTTTGCATGAAGATACACACTAACTGTCTCATTGTTGGTTTCCTCATTGACCAGTCGCTTTTCCCTCTACCAACCAACCCTCTCTTTCTAGAAATCCTCATCGACCGATGAAGACCCAAGTCTAAGGTTCTTCTCCTAGGTGCAAACATAAGTTTGCCAAAGCAGCAAAAGTCTCCCAACTGGCCTCCCGCAGTTGTATTAAAACATCTCTCGTGCAGGTCCTTACCTTTCTCCTACTGTGGAAGAACTAATTGAGCGGATTCTTCAAGATCAAATTCCTCTCGCCTCCTGACCACAAGGATCGTCTTTGCCTCAAGGAAGTTGGCGAAGCTGCTAATCTCCAGATTTTGACCAGATTAGTTTCTCATGGATTAGGAACTTTTTTGAAACCCAAACTTGGGATACAAAAGTGTGATTAAGATGGCAACAAAAAATGGTCTACATAAATCTCGAGATAGCCTAAACTTAGAATAGAATGCCCTTTGCACCTCTCGTTTAAAGCCCGGCCAATAATGTAATTTTTATATCTTGTCCTTCCAATCATCTATAAATAAGAGGGCAATGACATGTATTGAAAGTTTTTTGGTTCTCACATTTGTAAAATCTATTGTTGTGGAGTAAGATGTGCCGGAGATCTCGAGAACACTCCATTCACCCCGTCGGGGCAAGTTTTCCTCTTCGCATTTTCTCTCTCTTTTTTTCTCCTCCTCTTAATCTCCTTTCCTCGGTCCCAACGCTCTATCCTTTGGGTGTTGTCTATCAAACACATTTGAATTCAACATTCTGAAAGGTGCAGTGAGTGTGGATTATGTCGTCAAAAAAAAAAAAAAAAAAGATGAGCAACACAGAGGAAATGCTCTTTAGAGAAACCAATGACATAGAGAGAACAAGGGGAGCTTGCACATCAGTGAATGCACTCCATTTATTTCTCTCCACCAGCGACGTTAAAAAAACTCCATCTCTTTCTTATATATCTGCTCCCCACTTCCAGGTCTAGAGATCACCTACGCTTTTGCCTCCCTGTTGCACAAAAACCCCGCACTAACAGTCTCCTGGTTGGTTTTGTTATTGTTTGCTCAGAGATACACACTGACCGTCTCATTGATGGCTTCCTCATTGATCGGTTGCTTTTTCCTCTGCGACCGAAGCTGTCTTTCTAGAAATCCTCATCAGCCGATGGAGACTCGAGTCCAAGGTTCTTCTCCCAGGTGCAAGCCAAAAGATTGTCAAAGTAGCAAAAGTCTCTCGACCGCCTCCCACAATCTCATTGAAACCTCATTTGTGTCGTCCTTTACCTTTGGCCGGCTGTATGCCTGCGTCCTACCAACTCAAATCATGAAAGATTTACATGTATAAAACTAAATTCTTATATATTTGTATATTTACAAAAATACCAATCGATTTTTTGTTTTGTGAAAAACAGAAAAATATAGATAGGTGGTCTGTATGTGGGTGATGGAGAAAAGAAGAAAGCTTAAGTAGTGAAGGAGGTATGAGATCATGAATTTTATTTGTTATTAGGTGTTTGACTTGTCATCATCCCTGGCAAAAAATCCTTAAATTTCATATGGCGTTTGCTATTAATACATCTTATCATCGTCTAATAAAATTATTTGATATTAATTACAAATTAATTGCTTGCTTACATTTTTATTATGTCAAAACTGAAATGTTTCATGCTAATTCCATAACATGTTGGCTTTAATTGTGTTATCATGTCTTCATTAACTATTGTTATATCAAATTACAATGCTCACATGTTATTACCCCAAACTGAACCAAAATTTGCATATAATCATAAGGATTTATACTAGAGGCAATGATCAAATGTTTGTGTGATGTTCTCATACCAAATTAATATGTTGACAAATCTTCTAAGCCAAAATCGAAATATCTCTTGCATGTAGCCATAGGATTTTGACTTTAATCATGTTATAAGGGATTGATTGAACTTTGTTGCATCAAATTGACATATTTACGTATCAAATTAGCACAAATCAAAACCTTGTGTGCATGATACATGGTGTTTTGTTTACTTTCTTTATGTTTCAGCATGTTGTATTAAATTTTGCATATATTAGATGAATTGTTATATGTTTTGAATGATTAAAATAACAGGTTAAACCCGCTAAAATATAAAAAAATCGAAAGCTGATAAGGTTTGAGCCATTTGGCCAAAGTTTTTATAGCTTAATTAAATTTTTATTACCTAAATTAAATATTAAATTATATTTAAATCTTATTACTTGCCTTTTAATTAACCTCAGCAGTAATTTTAATAATTAATCATTTTTTAATTATCTTAATCAACCTAAGAAACCCCTTTAACTTAATAATTAAATTAATTAAATTATTAAGAACTTAATTAATCTATTATACATCGAGTTAATTTATTAAAGAATTTAACTAAAGTCTCAAATGATTAAATAACCAATTAATTATTCAGTCAACCAACTAATATTTTAATCAATTAAATATCTTTTAATTAATTAATTAATCAATTTATAAATTAATTAATACTTTAATAATTTTAATTTACCTATTAAAAAAATCTTGCTTTAAACAATTTAATTATTGTAATGATTTAATAAAATAATTTAACTTAAATAAGTTAATTATTTAACTCAACCTTAATTATATAATTTAATTATCTTCATTAAACATTAACTAACTTTCAACTAATTAATTTTATTAAATTAAACTTTAGAAAAATCAAAAAGGGAGGATGCGTTAATTATTTATATATGTGTAAGTATGTTAAAGTTATTTTAAAATTATATATAGATATATATATATATATATATATATATATATATATATATATATATATTAAAATTATTTTAAAATTCATGTGTATGTGTATGTGTATGCATGTACATATGACTATATACATGAATGTTAGAAAATTATTTATAACTTACATATGTTTATATTTATATGTGTATGTGTTTGCATGTGACATAAATGTATAAGCCAATAAGTGAAAACCTAATGAACAATCCACCAAATATATTTTTTGATTGTTTTAGGTAATTTTTGCTTTATGTTTTGTTTCATTTGGGGTAAATGTAAATGTACATGCATATGTGAAAAGAAGAAAATAATGAAATGGTGGATGATGGAATTGCTTGAATGTGTGTGATTGCATGTTTACTTGCCTTTATGCATGTGATAGTGCTTGAGAATTATTTCCTTTACTTCTCAAAATACAAGTTATGGTTTAATGAGCCATAGTTAGGTTTAGCCTTAGGTTAACCAAACCTTGAGATGGTCGAGGTCTATAAAAAGGAAGAATTAAATTTTTTAAAAGCTTGAGTGGAAAAGGGAGATCTGTTAGGCTTTAAACATTTAAGAAAATAATACTTTTAGGATTATAAATAAATTAAAGGTGCTCTAATTTAAATCATTTTAAAAAATTAATAACTCAAATAAAAATCTTTACTATAATAACTAAAAGTGTTCAAAACTTTAATTTTCTAAAATTTAATCCAAATTCACATAAAAGATCTTTTTCTACTTTAATTAAAAGACTTAATATTCTTTAATTTTAAAATTAAGAAATACTTAACTCTAAAGTCCTTATCGAGAAGCCTTTTATGAAATTTTCAAAATTAACTTTTTTAAATATCTTTTTAAAAATAAAAAAAGAATTCTCTTTTAAAAATTTAACTCTTTTCAAAATTGAATTCTTTTCAAAGTTAATAATTCTTTTCTAAAGACTAAATAAATCAACTCTTTTTCAAAATTAAAAACAACTCTCAACTTTTTTCAAAATGAATAATGAATAAAAATTTTTCAAACCTCTTCTAAGAAAATAATTTCTTTTTTCAATAAGAAATTAAACATTATAAGAATTATTTTCAAAAACTGAAACTTGAATATTTTTCAAAAAAACTATTTTTAACCTCACTTGAGCTTAAGAGTCATTACAAAGAACCAAAAGTCAGCTAGGCTCTGTTAAATGCTTAGCCAATGTAAGACTTTTACGAGTAGTCTTTTAAAAAAATTAAAAAGATTTAAACTCAATTAAAATTATTAATTAATTAAATATAATAAAAATTATTAAATTAGATTCAAATGATGTTTTAATATAAAGAATAATTATTAAATCTTGCCCCAACCCTTAACATCCTATGCTTACGTGATCAGTGTTGTCAAAACGACTTTTTGTTTGTGAACAACTCGTGTTCGGCTCGTTAAGCAAACGTGCCAAACATGAGTATATTTTTTGGGCTCAAAATATAAGCGAGCATCGCTCGTGTTCTGCTCGTTTACACCCCTACCTACCATAAGTGTTTTTGAATGAATATTGTTTCTTCCCAGAAGCATATGATTCCTAACATTTGCCTAAGAATATAAAATTCTTGGACTATTCTAATTTAAATTATTCTTATATAAAATAAATATCTATATCTCACATTCATTTGAAATGATAAAATCTTTTACTAAAAATTCCTTTCATATGAAAAAGAAAATATTTTTCAATGAAAATATAAATTTATTTTATCTGTGAATAATTTAAATTAGAAAGCTTAAATTTAATCCTTCTAAATACACATCTCAATCGTAAGTTAATGCTTTTTCACAATCATAAGCTAATTCTTTCTAAACTATTTCATAATCCTCAAATTTCTCACAATCTCATATCCATCTCTCAGTTAGCTCATGACAACAATTGCATTATTATTTTTGATGATGTTGGATATCAAATAAAAGATCAGGGTCCATGCAGTAATGGGTTTACCAATGCTCAATCCCTTACATAGGTCATCACTAATTCTTGTAGATGGCATCGATATTTAGAACATCCACTTCTTTCGACTATGCAACTCATTGACAAGCAACAACAATAATTACATCCTCCAACATATTTTCATTTGCATTTATTGTACCACTGCAAAGTGTATCATATTCCTTTTAATGAGTTTACTAGTACTCATTGTACTCCAATACATTCAGATGTTTGGGGTCTACCTCCAACTATACCAAATTAAGGTTCTTGTTATTATGTAATATTTGTTGATGACTTTATTTGGTACACGTGGTTTTATCCGATGAGAAGTAAATCTGAAGTAATATCACTTTATTAAATTCAAATAAGGAGTGGAACTTCAATTTAATAAAAAATAAAAGTAATCTGGACTGATAATGGAGGGTAATACACTAGTCAACACTTCAATAATTTACTTACTATGTATGACATTATCAACTAAACAAGTTGTCCTTATACGTCTCAACAAAATGGGATTATCGAAATGAAACATTGACACATTCTGGAAACTACAAGTTATGGCTGATTCCAATATTCCTCCCTCATTGGCTAGAAACAGTCCTCACGGCAACCTATCTAATAAATGGGCTACCGTCCAATGTTACAGCTAATAAATCACCCTATAAGTTGCTTAATGGTAATATTATGGATTACCACTTGCTTAAAACTTATGAATGTCAATGCTTTCTGTGGTTTCCCTCCACTCATCGTAATAAACTCCAACAAATATCTACAAATTGCATTTTTTTTTTGCTATCCCTCCCATGTTAAAGGCTAAAAATGTCTTGACACCACCACAGGTAAAATTTTCATTTCCTAACATATTTTCTTTAATGAGCATGTCTATCCTTGTAAACAAGTCCAACTCCTCGACTCTTCTCCACATTTTACCACAAACCCCTTACGCCTCGCTTTTCTTCCCACTTCAACAACTCCAACTCAAACCACTACCGATGAAACATTCCATTCACTTTCCCATCTTATCACACATGCTATGAATCCTCTTGCTTGTAACCCATCAACACCGGTTTTCTCCCTACTGGGACTAACTTAATGCTTGTAGTTTCCCCATCCATCTCTCTCGGTTCTGCCAAAAATCAGTGCAATCCTACTACACCTTGTAAATTACCTGCCCTATCATTCTCTTCCATCCTACTGAAACACCCTATGGTAACAAGATCTTAGACCGGTTCACTACCTAAGAAGACTACTCAAGGCTGAACTTAACAATTATAAACAAGCTGCTCAATACGATTATTGGTATGGAAAGAGATAGAAGAGGAACTACAAGCTCTGCAAAAATTAAAATACGTGGAAACTCGTTCCCTCTCCCATCAATCAACTAGTTTGTGGAAGCAAGTGGACATTATTTAAATGAAAAATAATCTCGATGGCTCAGTTGCAAGGTATAATGCTCGACTTGTAGCTTTGGGAAATCAACAAGAGTATGGTCTTAACTATAAGGATACATTCAATCCAGTAGCCAAAATTCCCACCATGCATCTTGTTCTCATTATTGTCATTCAATCTCAGTAGAAACTTCGTCAAATGGATGTTTTAAACGCTTTTCTCCATGGTCAGCTCACTGAAACTGTCAATATGCGTCAATCTCCAGGGTATATCGATCCCACTCACCCACTTCATGTATGTATTTTGCAGAAATCTATCTATGGACTAAAGCAGGCTCCACGACAATGGAATCAAACCTTTACTATACATCTTCAATTTTGTTTTCGAGCAAGTACAGTTGATCCTTCTCTATACATTTATCATGTGGTTTGATCCTTTACTATACATCTTCAACTTTATCTCTTACTAAATGTTGATGACATATAACTAATGGACAATAATTCAAAGTTGATATCACAAGTTCAGTAGCAATTATAACAAAAATTCCATGAAATTTATTGATTTTATTAATAATTTTTTGGGTCTCCATATTACCCATACAAATTATGGCTATCACGTTAATCAAAATCACTATGCCAAAGATATCCTTAATCGAGCCAACATGAAAGACTGCAAATATTCAGGTTCTCTCTCATAAAGTATCCACTGAAAATTTTGAAATATATTATCATCCTTTGCAGTACAAACATTTTATTGGTTCTCTTCAGTATTTCACGTTAACTCGACCGGATATCATGTTTGTTGTCAATTATCTTTCTCAACAATTACATCAATCTTTACGGACTCATTACAATGCCCTCAAACATCTCTTGTGTTATATTAAAGGAACACTAGATTTGGGTATTCCATTAAGAGCTGGTTTACGAGATCTTCATGCTTATGCGAACGCGAGTTGGACAAGTGATGTTAATAATCGTAAATTAATTAATAGTCGTGTATTTTCCTTGGACCCAACCTACTATCTAGGAATGTGAAAAAACAACTTATAGTGGCAATATCTTCAACTGAAGCAGAGTATAGAGTTATATCATCTGATGCCACTGAAATAATTGGTTACGTCGTCAACTTTAAGACTTTCGCATGCCCCTTTTGACACCTACACCTTTTTATTGTAATAAAATGACTGCTATAGTGATTGATCACATTCCTATTTTCTATGCCCGAATTAAAGATATTGAGATTGACTACCATCTCATCAGAGATCACAACAAATCCAACCAAATTAGCCTTCAATTTCTCACCTCTCAAGAGCACATCGCCGACATCTTCACCAAGACCCTTCCTACTACTCATTTTCACAAGTTGTGAAACAAACTTACAATATCAACTATAGATATTGTCCGTTTGAGCGGGCATGAAAAAGATTAATACTCATAATTAGTTGGCTTGGTCTTTTTAACCTCGTTTTAGCTAATTATAAGTAAGTAGTCCTTAATCTCTTTTTTAGCTTGATATATAAAATTAATCCTATCTCTGGTATATATATATATATATATATATATACATACCTCTGTATTGAACTGCGGAGCTAAAATAAAGGAAATAATTCTAAATCTCTAATTGCTCTTCCTCTTTCGATTACATCTTCTTCTTCCTCTTTCTTCTTGATTCTTTTGTCTGCGACATCTCCAATCAATTCTAGGAGCTGCTTCATTTCAGAATGAATGTAAAATTTCCTAATATTATTCATTTTCTTTATAAGAAAAAAGAGAAATTTAATAAAGATTCTTTTATTCTATTCATCTCCGTCTTATTACCTATCATATTTCTTCATTATTCTTTCTCGGCTTTTAATTTTTTTTTCGTATTTCATCACTTCAGACACTGGAGAATAAATAACATTGTTCTTATAAATAATGGACACAAATATGTTCTGCTTCCTGATTTTGAACTCCTGTTTCTTATATTTTAAATACGAAGTCCCAGCCTTAAATTTTCAATACCGTCCCCCATTATAACGTCTCTCTCTCTCTCTCTCTCTCTCTCTCTCTCTCTCTCTCTCTCTCTCTCTCTCTCACCCTGTCCTCATTATTTTTTTTGTTTTGAAATTTTATAAATAAAACACCCTCTCATAAAAATTTAAGATTTGAATATTTTTCAAGCCATATATATATATCACAATTCAATAATAATTTGATCATTTTTTATGACGCAAAGGTTCTAAATTTCATTAAGAAGAAAGAAAAAAAAACTTATTTTAATTTCGAAACTAAATTTTGTGCTTATTTAGTGAAATTATTTAAGGAACTAAATACTTTAATTAAAAAAAAAATCTCATTTCATATGGTTTATTTATCTTTTATTATATATTTATTAATCTATTCTTATCTGATTAAACTAATTTCTTTTAATTTCTCCATGTCCTAGAATCGGCATTTATTATTTCGGGACCAAACTTTTCCCAAAATAAAAAAGAAAGAGAGAGAGAGAGAGCGCGAAGTTCGGTCCACGCGGCATCGCTCAGTAGTCTATTAATCTCTCGCTCATAAGAACTCAGGACAGCTCGTAGCCTCCATACCTTCCACTCAGCTTCCGTTTTCCCCATATTGTTTGTCACATTTAAAACCCGATTATTTTGATATTACCACAAACGACCTCCAAACTTTACGATGCCACCCACCGATGATGCACAGAAACCACATAAAATTATGTAATTATAGACTAAACCTCCTGGCTTCGCAAAATTTACACACCACAACCCGTCAGAGCGCCGCGCTCCTCCTTCGTTTCCCTTCGGAAATTTAAGAAAAAAAAAAAAGATCTCAAGATTCTATCTGAATCCCGAGAAAGAGCCCTTTTTTGTTCTGCATCTCTTAGATCTATTAGTTCTTTTGCCGACTCAACGAAGCTCAGCCAGCGACGACGGCGCCGGCGCGAACGTGAATCGTTCGCGAATTAGGCGAGCTTGAAGAATTTTTCTGCTTCTCTTTTTTTATGGAGATCTTCAAGCTCTTCTCCCTCGCCTCATCCATCTCTATCTGCTCCTCCCGGCACACCTCGCTACAGAACGGCGTGTCACCCCTGCAACCAATTCATCCAAACCCCTTTCAGATCCCGATTCCCAACCCCAAAATAATAAAACAATGAACCGATTCAAGTTATGAAATAATTAATGACCTGTACATGAAGATGTCGAGGTTGTGCGAGAGGGTCCGCTTGCAGAGGAAGCATGAGTCGAGAAAGTGGCGAGGCTCGTCATCTGAGAAGTCTTCGTAGAAGAAAGTGGTTGGAGCTGGATGGGAAAGGGATCGATAGGTCGGCCGTCGACGGAAGGGTGGGGAGGCAGCGGTAGCGGAGCAGGCAGTAAAGCCCGTCTCGATGTCCTCCATGGCCGGCTACTCGTGCTTTAGTGAGAGAAGAGCGGAAGCTATGGCTATGATTCAGAGGTGGTAGTGGTGATCGAAAGGAAGTCGGAGGTTATAAAGAGCGAATAAGGGCGAAGAGCTGTAAAAAAGCTGACCGTGGGAGGGCATGTGTGGGAATTGAGAGAAAAAGTCCAAGCTATTTTTTAAATGCCCAATGTTTATGTTAATTTATTATTATTATTATTATTATCATTATTATTATTATTAGTGCGCCTAACTTTTGGCCAGTTATTTTTAAAGGATGATCAAGCGTAATTCTAGAGTGCTAACAGTTTAGAATAATTATACATATAGAATGAGCTCACTATATTTGATCACTGGTGCGTGTTGGAAAATTTGTAGCGGTAGAGTAATAGATTAACGTCTTAGCATTGCACGATAATTCAACACACACTCAGGAAAAAGAAGAGATGTAAACAGGAGGAAACATCTCAATTTTTTACATGAAAAACCCTTGGAAGAGAGAAAAACCACGGGTTATAGCCAGTTAAAATAATTCATTATGAATGATGAGTACACATGTTTATCTTCTCCTAAATCAGGAAAGATGGAGTTATAAAGTTGTGTAAATATAATCTGGTTGTAGTTTTTGGTGACATTAGGTTGCAAGAGTCATTGTTGATTGTTGTAGAGTTAGTGGTATGTTGTGAGTGTTGTAGATGGTTGTTCCAGAAGTGTTGTAGATGGTTGTTCCAGAAGCGTTGATTGGTCAGAAAAATCATAGTAAGCAGCAATTGACCACGTAGATCGTAGCTGATAAGTATTAATCATGTTTGTAGGCCATGGGGGCCAGAGTCGGGAGCTGCACGAGCTGTGAACCACGTAGTCCATTGTGGCGAGTATGAATGACATCCGTAGGCCGTGGGGGCCGGAGTCATGAGCCACACGAGCTGATGACCACGTAGGGCGTTTTTGGCACATGAACTGTAGTGATGAGCTTTTGTCCCATAAACGAGAAAATGTTATTAGATCTTCCAAGTTACAACGTCGACTGAAGATTTTCGGTCAGTGGCGGTCGACAGTGATTGGTGGTGATTAATGACTGTCAGCGATGGTTGACGATGGTCCGTGCTGGTTAACGACGATACTAGTGTCTGACGGTGTGGGGGAGTTTGACGGCGATTGACGGTGGTCAACGACGGTTGGCGGTGGCCGACAACTGCGCCGGCGATCAACGACGGGATGGTGTTAGACCTCAGCTCCTTCTCAGAGGTTCAAGTTCTCTCTGAAGCTTTCAGCCCTCTCCGTCATGAGAGAGGTGGAGTTCTATTTATAGTATTCTGGGTGCAATTAATGCAAGAATATGAACCATTTTGATCAGACGGTCCAGAGAGCTTCCTTCGATCATATAGCATTTAATGGATATTTGAGTGCCTTAATGATGTCAGAATTGAGTGAACTTAGTCTCGTTGGATTCGTCTTGTCGAGATGCTCGATTTAAGTATAGCCTTGCTAGTGTCGGCATTTGTTTGACCTTCCAAATGTGTCCAAAAATCTTCTAAAAATAATTTAATGACTTGATCTCAGTTTGATTTGACTCGGATTTAATTAGTTTTTATATCATTAGATTCGTCTCATCGAGCCAGTCAGTTTGACTATAAGTTTGTTGAAATCAAAGTTTTTCTGGATGATTTTTTATCAAGATTTGAACATCTTTTGCTTAAAATATTATATTGAGATCTATGTTGTGCCTCAAAATTCATGTTGGATAATGAAGATTTATTTGTGGCGTATCAATCATATAGTAAGAAAGTTCTTTTTTTTTAGAGAGATTTTAATCTAAGAAATTCCAGAGTTTGATTTATGTTTACATAATGAACAAATTAATTTGATTTAAATAAATACGAGTAGACATTATAATTAAATACATAACTGATGGCTTGCCAATATTAGAAGAAATGTTTAGGATTTGAATGATATACTAAATTTAGCTTAGCCATGGCAATCGAACAAATTGATGATATCATGAGCCAAAATATTTCAACTACAAATGCCATTATAATGAAAGAAAATGTAGAGATGGTTGTTAAGTGAGAAACGATGTAAGTTCTTGAGCAAGAAAACATCAAGCCTTAGATTATTATAAGAGGTGTCATTTTCTTTTAAATGATTGTACTCAAACTAACTTTTTAGATAATGACAAGTCCAATTCCAACAATGAGACCTTCATCAACACTGACTAAAGATTTAGGTTCTTCACAATTATAAATCCAAGGTAGAAGCTCCATTCTCAACATGAGAAAATAACTTGATTAGACATTTCAATGTCACGATAAATTCATAATATTCTTTTTTTATTGAAAAATTAGAAGTAGAAGTACAAAATAAATGAATAAAAGAAGGTTAACACTACCACTACAAATCTTAATATTGCATGTTAAAAAAAAAATCATAAAGAAATTGAAGTGCAGCTAATTGGCTTCAGAAGCCATTGATATTGATATTGTGCAACACCGACTTAATGGAAAGATTATAAGAAAAGACATAGCTCATAGCAAAACTAAAGCATTTCCCATAATGATTGTAGCTTGGCTTTAAAAATAAGTACAAAGGAAAGAGAACTCCAACAAAATAAAGAAATAATTTGTATAAGTTTCAAGATAAAAATGTAAGAATTCTATGAATATTATTTGAGAAGTGAATCATTTACAATATATACAATTCCGACAAAGTAATAAAATCACCTATAATTTGATTTAAAGGGATACAATAATGTTGGATAAAAAGAGAAGAGTCCTTAATTGGGAAACCCAAAGATCTATAAATATGATAAATGTAGATGGTTGTCTTGAATTGTACTATTTTAAATCTTAACATTTGTGTCTATTCAATTAATTCAAATTTAATGAAGCATGTAAATATATTTCTATATACTTGAATTATATATATATATATATATATATATATATATATATATATATATATATATATATATATATATAATTGATACATATAGGCATATCACATGACAAATTTAGAGATTATGATGCTTTTGATTATAGTTCAAAATAAATACTAATTCCTATGAATTTGACATACAATAATTTTATATAATTTTTTATTTGAAATATCATGATTTGATTATTAATGTGTTCATTGATAAAAATAATCAATTTTTCTTGTATAAGTTTGGAAAAGAACATGAGTACTCTATTTAAAATTTTAAATGGATGCTAACCCTACTTAATTTTTTATACTTTATACATCAAATATATTGAAAATTCTCGACTTTTGAGAGCTTGTAACATTTTAAATGACTTTCTAAATAACCTTACGGTCTTCTTTTGATCTGCTTTTTTGCTTACTTCTCGTTTTCGATTGTCAATACATTACTTTTTTATTTCATAGGAAGAGTAGATATCAACATCATTAAATTCTTTCCTCCACTACGAACATGAGGTCTTCTTCCTATATTTAGTTTTATATTATAGTGACATCTTTTAGTTGAGGGAAAAGAAATCCAATTATAAGCACAATTTAAACTGACGAAGACTTTTCAAGTGGACAAAACTATGTTATTTTCCGTTTACATGATTTTTATGCATAAATAAATTGATTATTTTTACTATTTTTTGGGAATATCTTAAGGCCAAATTTATTTTCGCGGAGAATTTTTTGCAACCGATAATTATAAAAGAATTTGCATAAACATCACAAAATACTTATGCATATCAAATGCTTTAATTGTCATATTTTTATTTATAACATTTTGATTAGGGTTGTAAATGAGCCGAACACAAGCGAGTCAGGCTTAGTTCACGTTCGGCACGTTTATATTTCGAGCTCAAAAAGTGTGTTCGTGTTCGGCTCGTTTGCTTAGCGAGCCGAACACGAGCCGTTCACGAACAAAGAATTGTTTTGACAACCCTAATCACGTACTCATAAGATGTTAAAAATTGTGCTAAAATGAGCCGAACACGAACTAACAAATCTTTGTTCGTGTTCGACTCATTAACTTAGCGAACGAGCCGAATACAAGCTTCTTAACGAGTTGAATACGAGCTGCTCGTGAACAACAAGACATTTTGACAGCCCTAATTCGGATGTCAAAATCCTATTAATGAAAAGGCGTGTTTAAATTTTATAGAATAAATAATAATGATACTCTTATGAGATATTAAGAATTTGGATGTCATGCATGTAAATATGAAATATTAATTGTAAAATATTGTAAAATATGTTAACATATAAAAATTATGCGGCATGTATGTATATGGTCTATAAATATACATGATGACAAAAATGGTCTAGAAACCTCTATTCGATCGTCATGCAATTATTTTTTTCCGAAGCCAGTTCCGTCTTCAAATGGCTAAAATTAAACAATATTTTTTAATTAATAAATATCTGCGATCTATAAAGTAATTAAAAATGAGAATTTACTTTAATAGAAAATTAATTTTTGAAAATTATAATCTTGCTGGTTTGATAACATTTGGTAACGTTTACATTTATACCACATAATTCTTATGTATTTTCATAGCTAACCCCTAAAAATTCATATTTACATAGATTTCACTCAAATCTTTAACATCACATCTAAAATGTCACCACCACTTCCTTTTTAAATGTGAAATACATGTGTTCATGCATATATTCAGTACAACAAATTATTGTAAATGTAACAAACTTTGAGTTGTTGGCTGGCAATGGATTTAGACCAAGACTTGACCTGAATTCAGAACAAATGTCCGTTTGGACAAAATAAAGGCGTCGGTTTGATAAACACAAATTTCATGGATTTTGATTATAAATCCCGAATTTACTAAATTTTGATTTTTGGCAGATCTAATAAATCTGGCAAGAGCAAATAGACGAATGAAGCAAATAGGCTCACTTTTCTCATAATTTTTGGAGGAAAGAGATGGGAGTTGCGGTGGTCTTTGTGTGCCTCAATCCCATCAATGTCTTCCAAACTAGCTCTAGTCATGATTTTATTGCGAAAGTAAAGTCTAGAAAGAGAAGATTTTGGCCGAAATTGGAAGAGGGGAGGGTAATAGGCGAGGAATTTGGGCAGGAATGGAAAAGATAGGGAGAGGGGAATGATAGTAGATGAGGGTTTCGGCCAAATAATGAAGGCCCAGATAGATGTGCACATTAAAAAAAAAATGATTATAGATATAAATGTGTTTGTGTGTACGCACACGTATATATTTGTTAGAGTATATGGCTACTAAAAACTGATTATATTTGTGCGAGATGCATTAATAATTTTTTTCAGCACATTCTAATTACCTTCAATGAGCTATAGTATATTGACCATTTTTACCCAACTACAATTTATTATAAGCTCTCAATCATCATCATACTCTAATCTATCCATTCTTATTATTTGATTACACCAACGCCCTTTGACTTTGTCTTCCAATGTGATCTATTAGATAGACAAAAGTTCTTGATGCTTGCCAGTACTTTAAAATTTGATGCATTCTCTTTAATGTAGGCATCACTTACAAAATTTAACAAAAATTTGTAAACAACAATATCAATAATCATTGCTTTCATTGCCATTGCCAATAACATCGATACGTATAGTCACCAATGAAGATAGTGCATTCCCATCAAAATTATAATTATAATTATAATGAAATTTTGTCTCTATTATTCTCTTCCTAAAGAAGAACGATTGAACTATAATCAAACATTCTCTTGAAGGTTAACTCAAACTCTTCGAGTCTCAGCCAACATCTATCATGAAAATCAATATCTCTTGCAATTATAAGAAGTCATTATTTGTAATATGAAATACTAACTAGTGGAACAATTCCAATTGCTCGCACGTGCTTAATTAATACATATACCTATAGTTATATAGATTGGAATTAATAGACAGATGCATGTTAAATGAAGAATCAATAATACAAGATCAAAAAATGACAGAGATCTGATCAGCCGAGGCTATAGTACTCAAACTTAGCTCATCTTGAAATCAAATCGAATAAGATCCAAATGGACAGATCAAACTATTAGCACTTAACAATCCTATCTATAATTATTCGATCAAATTAAATTCAACCAAGATGGCATCATTACTTATAATATATATCATCAAATTAAGTCCCAGATTCCTACAAATTTTTTTTTAAAAAAAAAAGTACCTTTTCATTAAAATACAAAAGGCCTTTGTAACAGGTGGCTGCTGAACCGGGGCGGACTCCTCGAACCCATGTGCTGAGCATCAAAACCGCTAATAAAAGAAAAACGTGCCGTAAACCGTTATTAAGAAATGGTATTTGAAATATAACGCCGTGTCAAGTTGTCATAAATCATTCCTGAAAGCTGTATGATATTTGCACAGATATTAAAGCAGATCGAAGGGTTTGAATGGCCGATTCTTATATTTATGGTTGATTCCTTCTCTGTTACTTTCTTGCTTGAAAGCGAAAAGGGGAAGTGCCGGTTGCGCATCATTTCCTATCCCTCTTGGTTCATCTCTGTTCATAGAGCACTTGAGGCTGTTGAAATTTTGTTGGGGCAGATACATACAAAACTTCAAATTCCTACGTATTTACATATCTATCATATATAGTCTACTTTTTACAATTATGCCACTCTCATCTCGCATATGACAAAAATATCATTATTCGACTTTAGAACAAGTTGAATGAACTTTTGGAAGAGTTAGAGACATTGTACTCAATTGTTATGTATTTACACATTTAACACCTACAATTCAATTTTTACATGCATGCCACTCTAACTATGCATGAAAAGGTATGTTTCAAATTTAAAAAGTTAAAATTGTGAAATTTTTTATGTGATTTTAATAATTTGGGTGGTATATAAATGTAAGAAAATAAAAATAAAAATAAAAAATAAAAACTATTTTAGTGCCAAATATTGATAGGTTCATAAAAATTATCTTAGTCAAGCATGGATTTTAAAGCATATTGGGACTGAGAGTTCCAAATATTTAATTATCTACACTTCAATTCAAATGAAGTGCCTAGGTATGTCGAACTAAATGATAGTTTCAGTGCCAAAAATTGATATGTTCCTAAAAAAATTTCTTAGTCCAAATGACCATAAATCATGTACTTGAAGTATAGTAAAAAGCTTTGAGATATATTTTAGGGAGCAAATGATCTGTAAATATGACAAGTTTGTAATCAGATCCAATGAGCCTAAGAAAAATTAATTCTAAATTCATTAAGGTACTTAAATACTCATAAAATATTATCAAATCAAAAGGACCACTCTAGGTCATCTGAAGGAGTGGTTTAGTATACTCACATAATTAAATACATTTGGTTTACCCATACACTACCCTGAACTTAAGTAGCAAACACACCTAAACCATTGGAAGACACCATGGCCTAAATTAGAACTGAATTAAGAATTGATTGAATAATTTAAAGGTGATTGTGATTTTATTGATATTGAATACACTAATGAGGTCCTAACTTAATTATCAAGTCGAAATTGACTTAATCTCTGAGCTAGGCTTAGGCACGATACAGGTTTAGGCTAGTCAAATCCTAAAATGTTTATCACCTTTATTAGTTGATATTGGGCTTACCATAGGCCACTTAAAAGTTTTGTAAGTCAGTATGGCCCACAGGAGTTGAATTAGTCAAGCTATTCCAATGATGACCTCTAGACCACCAAATAAATCTTAGATTATCTTTAAGTCTTAGATATTTTAAAATTATTTTATGATTGCCAAGTAATTCCAAGATTTCTCTTAAGAAAACATTTTTTCAAGTAATACCTAGAAAATTTAAACCTATTTCATGCTAAACCAAGCTAGCCCAAACTTAGCCTAGGTTATAATCTATAGACCTAAAAGACCACCACTTATAGATTTTTAAGCATAGCTCACTGAATTTCTTAACACCTTTTGAGTCAAATCAAAATCCTAGACCAAATTCACTCTAATTTGATTATAAGGTAACCTAAGCTATCCATGTCAAAATTCTCAAAATATATTAAACATTTAGTATTGAAACACTTTTAAAACCCGACCATCAAAATGAACTTAAATATCCCTTTGGTTTCAACCAAAATATGCACAAGGACATGATTGATTGAAAGCAAAATATGATTGGGTAAATTTAATTTAAGCTAACCTAGGCTACACCCATGGCAACCAATGAATATGGCCACTTAACTTTTATAAAATTAACCCTAAAATAGAAATATATCGATCATACTTCTGATTTAAATGGATTAGGGTAAGATGACCCATAACCACCAAAAAAAGCAATTGAATTTCACTAGGATTGACTAATTGAGGGTTGAAAGTATTTGCTTCACTACTTATCAAAAGCATGCCTCCATGTTATTAGACCATTTACTTGAGTTCCATTCATAGTCAAGTGTTATTTATCTTGAATTTGAGAAGGGATAAATGGCTTATCCCTTTCCTTTCTACTTGTGCCCAAATATTTATTTTTATTCCCTTCAACTTCCAAAAATTTCAAAAGCCATTTCCCAACTGCGCAATGCCTTTACACCATGGAGCAAGGCCAAACTAGTTGCAGCTATTGCTATACTCAACTATCAAAGTAACCTCAACTCTCAAGTCTTATAGGAGATTAATCCCATGCTTAAATTATAATAGATCAAGTAATGAAGTTAGAACTTAACCCACATATTCCTTTGGACAATTAGTGCACTCACATCACAGTCATGTTATTTGTTTACACCATTTGCTTTGCCCCACTATGAAAACTGATTTCAATGTTTAAAACATGCAAAATTTATCAATGGAATGAATAAAAGTGAAGCAAGAGAATTATGGCTGCTATCAATTTATCACACAAGGATGATTATTAATCATCACCTAATCTTTCTTATTTTATTAGATGCACATTGTTTGTTTCGTTTGTCCCATTTTTGTTACCATGTCTGATTCATTAACCAAAGTAATTAAAGATTAACTAAAGTAAAAAATTAAAAAAATACTAAATTTAAGACTATAGATTTAAATTTGATGAAATAAATTTTTTAAAAAAATACCCACATTAAATCCTTATCGACTAGGATAAAATTTTATTTTTTTCTCTTTCCACTCATAATTTATAGTAACTTTTCTAAACTTCTAATTAATTAGAATAAATACATACCTAATTTAAGGAATGTCGATTTAATTTGGGCTTTCTTAATGCATTAAATAGAGTCTAGTAGAGCCATTGGCTCCTCTATTTGTTACAATGCCTTTTGAGTTGTTCAATTTTGTTAATTTTTATTAAATAAACATATCCATTAATTATAAAAATTATACTTGTTTCTAATTTTGATTATTTAGAGCTTAAATATCTCTAATTGTCTAACCAAAAAATATTCGGTATCAATTATCATTTGTAAAATAAATTCTCTTTAAATAATTAGAATAAATTTTAAATAAACTCTATTGAATTTAATCATTCAGTTTGGACATTGAAATTCATTAAGTAAAAATTATTAAGTTATATGATTTAATTTTTAGAATTAAATTAATTTTTTTAAAGGATGGAATTTATTTACTATAATTTAAAATTTTTTCAATGATTAACAAATTCAATTTTAATTAAATTTTCAAATAGCATTTTCATAGTAAGTAAATAGTTTCCTACATATTTAAACATAATTTGAACTATATTAATTGGTGATTTTAACTTCTTTGTCATTTAAAATATTTGCATATTTAAAACATAACCTTCAATTTTACGTTTATAGCTGAATTAGTTTAAAAACAATAAAGAAAAGCATTAAAAGTTGCGCTTCACTTTTTAAAAGTTAATACTATTGATTTTTAAGTGACATAAAAATTTGAGTGTCATAAATATATAAATTAAAATTTAAGTGTTAGATATGTAAATCCATTAGAAATTGTGTAGTATGTGTAAATGCCGATTAAACTTTTTTAATTATTTCAGTGAAGGGGTTATTCATTTATTATATTTTTATAGGATATTTTATGGTCAAATAAATATTTTAACATGTTAAAATTACGATAAATTTAAAAAAAAAATGACTTAAATCATAGACACCTCAATTCTTTCACATATTTATCATTAAATAATTAATATTTATAAAATTTTAAAAAATTATGCGATTAAAATAAATTATTTCATTAACTTTTGGAATCATGGATTTTGCAAATTTTTAAAGTTTAATAGAATGATTTTTAGGCTAGGATTGTTTGGTAATCCATTGGGTTAACTTAATTTGGCCTTGATATCAACAACAACAACAACAAGCTTTTATCCCACTAATTGAGGTTGGCTAAATGAATCCTTTTTCTCCATTATATCCTATTGAGTGTCATATTTTCATTTAATTCTAATAAAGTAAGATATTTTATTTTACGACATGTCCAAGTCTTTTTAGGTCTACATTTACCTTTCTTAATATAAGTAGAATATAAAACATATACTCTCCTAACTGTATCATCTGATGGTCGATGTTTAACTTGACCAAATCATATATGGTGACTCTCTCTAATCTTGTCTACCACTGGAGTTATACCAACCCTTTCACGGATATATTTGATTCACATTTTGTCTCTAAGTATAAAGCTATTCTTCCACTTAAACATTCTTATCTCAGCAACATTTAACTTAGTTTTATGCTTCTCTTTTATAGGCCAACATTCTGCACCATAAAGCATTGTAGGTCTCACCACCAGGATATTGAACTTGACATCAAGTAGTGTAAAAATGACTAATGCCATAAATATGTGTGTATTTACTTAGGTGTTGTTTTCATAAGAAAGGAGACATTATAATCCAAAATAAAGTACTCGATATATAGATTTGAGTTTTGAGTGTTGGCGTGTGATTATATATTATTTGGGTTTAGCGTATGAAAAGAGTTCAAAAGATAATTATTAGTAAAGATATATTTGTTTAAGGTTAATAATAATAAAGTTGTTGGGTGCTAGTAATTATAGACATTAAACATAGTTAGACATCAATCAATAAAAGAAGAGGAGACTAGTCCACTTAACTGACTCATGCATATTAAATGATATGGCATTGGTGGGTGTCATTATCGATCTATGATTGATGCCCAACTTTGAAAATAAAAATAATCATTAAAGAAAATTTATTCATGTCAATATTTTATTTTATATTTGTATATACCACAACTGTCAACACGAATGTTAAAGCATTCGAACGGCTTAGATGATGACCAAACAACTTAGTGTCCTACCGCCTTACAGCCAACCGTGTGGTCAAGCATCAACTGACACACTAAGGTGAGAGATTGAACGACAGACCACGTCAACAATCCCAACCGAACGGGGCGTAAGCAGGAATCCTTGATTGCGGCTAATGGGTCGACCCGCCTTTATCGTGGAATACGAGATAGACACTCAACCAAGCGCCTATACCGACCAACTCATGGCTCGGTTGCCACTAAGCCGGTCGCCTCAGTCGGCCGATTTCAAGCAAGTCGACTGACAAAGTCGCCGTCATATTGAAATTCAAATTGCAATACCCATATAGTATGAAATCCATGCGATTAGTTAGAGCATCAATTGCATTAAGATCGGTCTTCATAACTTCTCATCCCCTGTGTAATTGTACAAAATATCAGTTATAAATTAGAGGCAAAAATACGAGCAAAAGGATCTTTACTGACTTTCTCTACTCAAAACTCTAACTACTGATACTTTTTTTTTTTCTCTTCTTTCCTTCACTCAATCCTAAACTCTTGGGCGTGTACACAAATGACAATTTAGATTTCAACAATGTTATTTTATATTAACGTACTCCTAAAAAATAAAAATGTATTACAAAATTGATTTAGCACACAAGAATGTTAATAAGTTGCACTATCTTCATAACATCAGAGATCTTCGCTGCTCTAAATAAATTACTTCTCCTTTTTTACAACAATAATCAATAACATGATAATACTTGATTAATCAAAATTTTAGATATGTCTGACCTGAGACTGCGTATCGAATACGACGCCTCGTTGCGGGCAATTAAAAATGTAGGAATACTTCGATGCCCAAAATTAGTAAATAGCCGATATTATTTAAGGCACCTGGTAGACTTTGATGCGTGTTACTAAAATAACTTATGCTATATATCATCTTTAAGCAGATTCTTCGAATTGTTCTGGTCTAGTATCAAATATATTTAACAAGCCTATGATCTCTCCGATTTAGTACACCTATCATAACTTTCTAAACTTCTTAGGAAATGTCAAATATAACCCCATTATGTAGAGAAAGGTTCTTGATTATGCACTATAAAATATGTTATTAATATTGAGGCATCATCAAATAATTTTTCTATTTGACACGTATTTTGAGGCACTTTTTATTTTTAACATAAAACATTTTAAATTTAAATTCAAGAGAATCCAAGGCCTCTATTTTAGCAAGTTTATAATCAAACTCATCGTCTTAAAAAGAAGAGTCCAATGATATCAAAATTGATTTTATTCGAGTCCAATCAAGTACAGATCAAGTTATTAAAGTGTATTAGGAGCCTTCAGATCGTTAATTGGATAATCAAATGAATTACAAATTTGTCATGTTTATAGGCAAATCGAGCGCCTCAACAAGGGGAATCCAACAATCCAAAGTTCACTTAATTTTGATGTCAGTAAGGTTCTCAACTTATTAAGTAACCCTCTATGATCAAGGGGGATTAATGAGGGCCATTTGATCAAGTTGTTGTGGAAGTTATTATCAAATGACCAAAATGCCCTTCCCCTATAGCTTATAAATATACTACATTCTTCAAGTAAGGGAGAGGAGAAGAGAAGGAATTCTAGAGCCTACTCTGAACTGAAGATCTGCAATAACTTCTAGCTTTGATAGTCGCTAACCACCACTTGTCGGTTAATATTGACTACCCCTAATCGCCATCTCTGTAACCCCTAGCTGCTAATGTCGTATTAGAAATACAATCTTAACGTATAACGTTGTAATGAAGACCCAACAAAAACCTTCGATCTCCGTAGCTGATACACCTAAAATATATAGTGTTTTTATGGACATTTTTATACCTATTTTTGATGATATTGCACTTTAATGAAAGATATTTTGTGTTTTTCTTGCATGTATAATGAAAATAAGTGATTATGATGAAAGGAGAAAAATTGGATCAAATTTGGAGCAAAAAAATGAAAAAATGAAAAATTGGCTACTAGCGGCTAAGCGCCGCCGCCACAGTTAAAAATCGAATTTTCTTCATTTTTAACGCCAATTTCAAGGGGTGTTTGAAGTAACTTTTGGTGGTGACCTCCTTAACTTCCCATGGGCGGCAAATTTGAATGAAGGGATGCATCTTTTGGTGGATACGTTGAATCAGGATATATTTTGAAGAGACACCAAGACACCTTTTAGGTTATTATTAAAATTATGTCATGAGAATCTTTGGTGGTGTGTGTGTGTGTGTGTGAGTCTAGTTTTCAAGAGTCATCTTCTAGTTTCAAAGAGTCTTTCCTAATTTTACTTTCAGTCTTTTATTGTTTATAGTTTAGTTAGTTTAGTTTTAGAAGAGAAAGAGTTGGTGTCAAACTTTCTTTCCACCAATTTTCTTTCATTCATTTATCTAGTTCTTATTGAAGTTTAAAGTTAGAGATTGGAGTCAACAGAGTTGGGCGCCAACCTCTGTAGTGTTGTTCTGTGGAAAGTCAAGTTTGAAAGGAACTTTCGAAGTCTTCTGGAGAGGATTTTCAGATAAGTGTTTACTTTTGTTTTTATATTTAGTTTTTTTTGTTGCTTTTCTTTTATGATTTCTATTTTCAAATCAATGTTTGCTTGTGTTTTCTCCATGAATTTTGAGTAGTTTTATTTATATTTTTCTTTTTTAAATGAAGAAGTAATTAAATTATGTAGGATTGTTGTGGAATGTATAAGTGTTTAAAGTTGAAATAAGTTGTGAAGATTTAATTCCATAAACTTAATTTACTTCTTAATTTGGCCAGTTAAGATGTTAAATTTGTTGTGAGATTATGTAAGATCCAATGCGGTATTGTCTCAAACAACAAATGGTATAAATCACATGCAATTATATGGGTGAGAATTGTAGTCCATATAATTGTATGCAATATATTAGGAGATATGTTTTTAATAAAGTGTAAAATTAGAGGTCTTTAGAGTGACAGGCTAAAGCCTCCTAATTTGTTTTGATATTTTAAATTTTGTTATGAGAAGTTAGCCCCCAGGTGGAGGAAATCGAGGGAACTCTAGAGTGAGAGCTGGTATCTTCCCTGCCTAAACATGTTTAAAATTTTAAGATTTCAAATTAATTAATGTTTTTTATAGAACCAAGTAAGAGTAAAGAACAAATTTGCTCATATTTATCACAACACATTTAAATACTTCCACAACAATTCTTTCGTAATTATTACTGCTTTATAAGAGAAGAGAAAGATATTTTATTTCCTAGTGTTTTATACCGCATTTTAAAGTTCTGATAATTTTAATTTCCTGCTTAACTTTTATTAAAAATAACAAAAATAATTTTTAAACTTTTCAAATCAAAACATACTTTCAAAAGTCATAAAAAAAAATTAAAAATATAATTTTCTTAATTCTTTAAAAAGTTTTTACATTTCCCTGTGGGTTCGATATCTCGGGGCTTAATCAGAAAGTCCTATATTACTTGATAAACGACACATATACTTGCGTAGTATCTCATATTATAAAATCATAATTTTCATTTCTAAATCATCAGCACATATATTCAGTGTGGAGCTAAGTTTCTGGCGCACATATATTTATCGGGGATCAGTAGCCATCAACCACTTTCAACCACCACTGTTTGGCAGCCATCGACCACTATCGGCCGCCCCTGCTCACCAGCTTTCTAATAGCGTATCACAAATATAGTGGTAACGTATAATGTTGTATTGTAGACCCGGTGATAACTTCCAGCCTCTATAGGCATCGAGCACTATCGACAACTTCCCTTCGATCGTAGTTGACGATATCGGCCTGGCTGCACACCTTCATTGGTGACCACTTCTTGTTAACACCGCATCTCAAATATGGCTGTAACATATAGTGTCATCAAGGTGACCTGACGATAATTTTTGTCCTCCAAGCCACTGGCCATTGTTAACCACCACATGCTGACTGCTATCGACCACAGTCGGCTACTTTACTTGCCACCGTCAGTGAGTACTGTTTGGTATTGTCATATTTCAAATACGATTGTAATGTATAAAACTGTATTGGAGATCTGATGATAATTTTCAGCCTCCATAACCACCGAACATCGTCTACCACTGCTCGTCAGCTGTCGTCGACCACTACTGACTGCCACTGCTCGCCATCGTTGGTGATCCCTGCTTGCTAACATCATACCCCAAATACAATCGTAATGTATTACTATATTAAAGACCCGATGATAACTTCCAGTTTCCATAGTCACTGACCACCATCGACCACCAGCATCGGTGATTGTTGCTTGTTAACGTAATATCCTAGATGCAATCAAAACATATAACATCATATTGAAAACCTGACGAAAACTTGTGGTCTCCATAACCGCCTACCTCACCACTTTATTCAGGTCATCAGTGACCACTACTTGCAATCATCGTAGTATAAATTCGACCACTGTCCCTAGCTCCTTTGTTTTTCCTGCATGCTATATAAAGAAAAATTATATATCTTGTAATCATAGTTTCCCAGTCATGCGAAAAGGATGTACCTTTATACTTAAACATTTATAGTGGATTACAATAATTGGACTAGGTTCCGTGATTTTTTTTTGTCTCTTGATTTTTTTCATGTAAAAAAATGTTTATAATTTTTCATTTTATCTTTTTGTATCTGTCTGTGTGTTGAATCTTCGTGCAGCACTAAGAAATCAAGTAATCACTACCAATGCAAACTTTTTGGCACACAATAATAATAATAATAATAATAATAATAATAATAATTTTACTTTAGTTGATTTTATTTATGTTTCAAGAATAAATGACATCATATATTTTTATAAATTTAAATGTTATGTCTATCTTTCGTTTTTAAAGGACTTAAATTATAGAATTAAAGGTAACAAGTAATACAGTATTCATAAGAAAATTGACAAGTTTTAAAAATTAAATAAAATTTATTGACAAGTTTTAAAATAAATAAAATTTATTTTTTAATTTGTTATCTTGGTGACACGACATTAAGTTTTAATTTATAAAAATAAAGCAAAAAAATGATATTGATATGCATTACAAAGACGAGTAAAATTAACTTCTATTTTTATTATATATACTTTTTTTCCCCATATAAGAGGTTTAATGAAAAAAAGAGAAATTAACATTTACACACACACACACACACCCCATACCACATTATTTATGCATGAAAATATTATTTTAATATTAGAAAAAAAAATTAAATGTGATTTTTCTTATGTGATATGAAAGATTAGGATCGTATATAAATGTAAAGTTTAAAGTTCTAGTGTTGATTACAAAGAAAATAAAGAGAATTGAAACAAAGAGTCACATAGGACCTAACAAACCTCAGATCTTATACCAGATTTATATGAAATAACTCTATCAAGAGAGAGTTTTAGAAGTACAATAAATATTCTTATCAACAATCACAGGCCGATAAAAGAGCTGCCGAGACAATAAAACCTACCAAAACTGAGATGTCATCACACCAGCCACAGAATGATTGCCAGTTAACTGTATAGTATGTGCTATAGAATTCATCATAAATCTACCAAAAAAACTCATAGAATTAGCATGGATGAAGAATTTCCATCCAAAGCAATACCACAAAATGTCCAAAATGATGCATTCCGTCATTATGCAGTGGAAATATCAAATATTTTGGTTGGGCGTCAACCACCAAAGTATTCAAAGTGCCTTCAATCTAAATTCTTCCAAAAACAATGTTTAAATGAAAACCTCTAAATAAAATCTCATGAGAATAGTTGCCATAGAAATCATCTAACCTCAGGAATGTAACAGAATAAAAGGATATTATAACCTGAATAAGGAGGAGACGTGAAAACATTAAAGTTCAGATGGTATATATGTAAATGTCCCCAAAAAAATAATTCATATTTGTCAACTTGGTAAAACGCAAGGAAGGGAAAGCTACTTCGGGAAAATGAAAGAGAGGGCCCACAGTGGAAAAAAAAAGGGGCGGTGATGTGGGCCCCACGGTTTTGGTCCTTGCTACGCGTCGCTTTCATGAGGACCGCTTGGGTGGGGGTCAGTGTTACATGCAGTAAAATGACCGGCGGAGAAGGATGTTTCGTCGACGACGACCTTAGCTGTTTCGGTGTGAGATGCGGACCCCACCTGTGACGGGGCGCGATTTTGATTGGAGATGGCCTCATTCTAAGATGGGACCCGCAGGCAATGTCGTGGTCCCCAGGCCCGCACAAAGTGACCGGGTCGTGCAAGACTGGAACGCATCTTTAGGGGTAGGTGATGGGATGATTGGCGAAAGCCGGAAAAGAAATTGGTGGAGCCGACGGTTTTCACGGTAGAATATATTTTATATTAGGGTTTAAATATATATAAATTTATATTTATATTTATAAGTCATAAATAAATTTTATTATTTTACATGAATTTTGAGATGAGTAGCATCAATCTTAAAATTTTATTTTATCACGAAACATTTAAAATCAAATTAAAAATTATCTAAAATTTCAATTTCTGTAAACTTATAGTCAAACTGTCCGGCTCGAGTAGACGAATACAATGACTCCAAAATTTGATCTAATTCAAGTGTGATGAAATATGAATCAAGCCATTAAATAATTTTTGGAAGCTTTGAGTTGCTAATAAGAGGATCAAATAGATTTCAAATTTCACAAGCTTATACTCATATCGAGCGTCTCAATAAAACACATACAATGAGTTCAATATCTTTGAATTCCAACATCATTAAGACATTAAAAATATTAAATGATCGAGTGACTCTCGTTGGGTTGTTTGATGTAGCGGTACAGATTCTTCCTTTATTTACAACGAGACAATTATGAAATCTATAAATAGAGCTCTACTCTCTTCATAAAGAATGGACGTGAGGCCTAAGACTTGGGAGTTAGACCTGAATGGAAGAGAATTGGCCAATTTTAAGAGCTGTTATTGGTCGAAGACCTGATAAACTCTATTCTCACCTAAAGCAGTGTCACTTTATGATAGATTAGGTATATTTTTCAGATTACATTGTGTCTACTGCAAGCCTTCATATGGATTTGACAAAGAATGAGGCAATTGTGAGTTGGACTATAACACAGTCATTCACCAAATCAAGGTAGTTTCGGAGACTTGCCTCCTCCCTATGAATCATAAAAAATGTTAGCACTATCACCTCCTCTCTGACGGAGCTTTTAAAAGAAAAGAAATTCACTTGGATAGCTGCAGTTCAAACCAGCTTCGACACATTAAGGGAGAAGGTGAATCTAATGTCAGTTATAGCATTACTAGATTAGCTAATTGTTTGAGGTAGAGTTTGATGCATCCGATGGGAGAATAGGAACTGTTGAGCTATGGAGTTCATCCCATAGTGTTCTTTAATGAAAAGAAGAATGATCTTTAAAGGAAATACTTAACATACAACAAGGAGGTTTATGTTATTTTGAGGGCCTTGGATTGTTGGAGCCACCACCTGCTGATGAGCAAATTTTTCTTATTCACAGATCACAAGGATTTTGAATTCTTGAAGATCTAGAACAATTTGAAGGCGTGTCACAGAACTTGGGTGGAGTTATTAACATCATTTTAGTTCATGCTTAAGCACACAGGAAGCCAGAACCGCGTAGTAGATGCCTTGTGCTGTCGTCACTCACTGATCACATTGATGCACACCCTAATCATTGGGTTTGAAATATTTAAACCTTTGTATGAGGCAGATAAATATTTCAAGGAGATTTGGGAGCAATGTTTGCTGAAGCTTAAAGAGCCATGTTACCGAGTTGATAACTAGTTGTTCAACTAGGGTACGTTGTGTCCCTTGATTCTCACTTAGAGAGGCCATTGTTCAGGAGAGTCACTGTGGAGGGCTGACAGGATATTTTGGAAGGGACAAGACTCTCAGATAGGTGGAGATAACTTCTTTTGGCTCTGACTGAAGAGAGATGTGGAGTGGCATGTCACATAATGTCAGACGTACCACATAGCCAAGACCAAAGGATAAACTGTTAGACTGTACACGCCATTACCAATATCAGAGGTGATGCAGGTAGATGTTACCGTGGATTTTGTGATAGGCCTTCTGAGGACATAATGGAATAAGGAACCCATGATGGTTGTGGTAAAAATATTCTTTATGATGGAGCATTTTGTACCGTGCCGTTGTATGTTGGATGAATCTCTTGTTGCTGACTTATACTTTAAGGAGATCAAGTGACTATATGGAATTCATATGACCATCACTTCTAATAGGGATGTCAAATTTCTGAGTCGCTTTTGGATGACCTTGTAGAGAAAACTATGAACTAAACTTCAATTCTGTTTGACAGCTCACCCACAGCCAGATGATCAGAAGTTGGCCATCAATAGAAGCCTAGGGAACCATCTGAGATGCTTCGTAGGAAATAAAGCAGTGGGATATGATTCTCACTCAGGCTAACTTTACTTATAACAGATCAGTGTTAGACTACAGGATGCATAACAATTGAAACTCTGTACGGGCTCAACCCACTCATCTAACTGGCGTTTGTACCTCTCTTGCCGACATCAGAGATTAATGAGGATGTTAGGGAGTGGGTGCATGTGACTCAACAATTCCACAACAAGGTTTAAACGAGATTGCTAAGAAAATTTGCAAGTACCATGCACAAGAAAACTTGAAAAAGAAAAATGTGCAATTTTGAGAAGCAGGCCTGGTATGGATTCAACTGAAGAAAGAAATGTTTCTAATAGAAAATTTTGGGAAGCTCAAACCCTGAGCAGATAGACCTTCTTGAATCCTCAAAAAGTTGAACAATAATGCTTACAAGATCGATCTGCCAGGGGATTACAAAATTTCTACTATCTTCAATGTTGCATAATTAACATCATACTAAGGGGACTTAGAAGCTTTGATGAATAAAGCCAAAGCTCCCACAATCCAAGAATACTGACGCATAGCTTTTGGGTTGAACTGGCTGGTCCAACCTCCCCGATTGATCGATCGGTTGAGACTAATAGGCGGGATCTGTTGCCTTTAAACCTCACCCAATTTTGCCAATTATAAATATATGTTACTGCTATTTAGGATTAAGTCTTTGTTCTATTCTATTTCATATTTTTGCCTTTAGGCGTTTCCCCCTTCCAGATCTTTAGTGTAGAAATGATGTTGGGTTTGAGGTCTTTATTCTCTTAGTTCTTCAGAGTCAACTCTCGGTTCAAGGTTTAGGCCCCCTCTCATGATTAGGGCATGACTCTGTTTATATAGTCCAAGAGAGGCTTTCGTGCAAATAATAAAGAAATCTAGACCACTCCATCAGACAACCCGGAGAAGTTCTCGCAATAGGAATGGTGTTTTGCAAATATTTGAGTGTCATTATAGTGTATAAATTAAGCAATCATAAACTCATTTGACTCGTTTTATCAATAGGCTAGATTTGACTTAAGCTTATTAGATTTGAAATTCATTTGACATTTCAATTAGGCCTCGAAAACTCTTAAAAGCAGCTTAATAATTTAATCTGTGCTTGATTTGACCTGGATTGAATCAACCTTGGGGTTATCAGCCTCATTGAACCAGTCAACTTAACCGTAAATTTGTGGAAATTGGAGTTCTCGGTGATTTTTAATGAGTATGCATATTTTTATTTAAAATACTATTATGAAATTTTTGTTTCGCGTGCCTAATGATAAAAATTTGTTGGGTGCGTGTCATAAATAAAAAACAATTATATTATATAAAAAAATGTGAAATTTACATGCACAACACCCAAATCTTAGGTCCTGTTTGAAGCAAATTGCAGACTATCCAAATTTATTTAGATAAGTTCATTATTCGATAATCTGCGATAAGCTGTACTAATCTGGATAAGTTGTCCGTCTGTTTGGTTAGAAGTTCTGAAAACAGCTGATTTGCAGCTGTTTCTTGATAAATGACTCTTTTGCCCCTGAAATGAATAAGCTGTTGAGCTGTTTGGTTTCTGCGGTTTCGAAACAGTTTTTTTGCGATTGTTTTCAGAAAAAAAACAAATTCTACTCCCCTAAAATTAAAAAAAATTATTAAGATATAAATTATGTAACCATTAGTTTAAACATTTTATTCTTAAATTATTTTTAACATAACAACTAATTAATAATTTATATTTTAAATTTAACATATATGCTAATGTAACACATAAAATATATTTTTTATATATGTATCATATTACCTATATTTGAGGATATGTGAAATTTTTTCAAACCGTCACCATTAAAATATTCTCAGGTGACATAACAGCTTTGAACAACTAACAAAATTTTCAAAAATTATAACTCTTAAAAAATTATACTATGATAGGTGACATGTATTTTAAAATTTAAGTGCTGGAATAAGATATGTACATACATAAGAATGGACAATTTACAAATTGTAATGCGGATATCATTACTTAAAAGAAACATTTCTCTCAAGCTTTCAAAGCAATTAATTTAGACAGAAAATATACTTAAGCCTCATGATTTTCATTTGTCACAAAAGTTTAATGTTACACATTTGGAGACAGAAAATATACTAAAGCATTTAATTGAAACCTAAAAAATAAAAGATAACATAACATATTAAAATTACAAGGAAGAAAATGACAATGTTCATTTTAAGATGTAGAGACACGTTACAGTGAATTTTGCCCGGTTCTGACACCTCAGAACCCCGAACAAACTGTTCTGGCTGTGAAGCACTTGAACCACAAGCGACGTTATCAAGTTGTGATGGCGTCGAACTCCGAGCAACGATGTCTGGTTGGGATAACATAGAAACGAATGTACTGTCGGCCCACCTAAAAAAATTGCAGCTCTCCAATCAGTGTGCCCACCGCGGACACTCGTAGAATCAGCGCGCCGTAGCTATGTTGTCGACGTGACGTGAGTAATAAGGAAGACAGATCGCAGTGGCATAATACATGTTCAGACTTCCCAGAATACCTATAGCTCTTCATACTACAATCATTCAAGAAAAAAAACATATCCGTCATAAAAAACATTTCCTTCATAAAACAAAAAAGATCATGAGTTAACAGAAACATTCACAAGCCTTGGAAAAAGAAATTTGATACGCTTTTACATATTTACAACTCATTTACTATGCCTTGGGTTACCTTCAGCACCACCTCTCATTGCTTCTCAGCAAAATTTTTCTTACACAGAGGTACTGCACATTCATCGGACAAATTGTATGGCTGCTTTCCAACATGACCTCAAACAAGAACAAAAAAATTGGGGGCAGTAAAAGCGAAGTCTGCACAAACTCCTCTCCTATATGCTGCCAGAGCTGAAGTTACTGTACCAAACTTCTTAACTAACATATGGGCACTAAAAATTAAGCACTCCAACCTGAAGCACTCCAAACTGAAGCAAAAGCATTCGAGTAAAGAATGCAGTCCTGTATTTACTTGGGGAGCTTTTCTTCCAGGGGAATTTACATACATATCACACAATTGTTATGTATTTACACATATAACGCCAAATCGCATACCAACATGATTTCTTGCAAAAAAAAACTGATTAACTGATAAATCAGTATGATTTAATACCAATTTGATGAATATGATAACTGTATAGATATAGTAAACGCACAAAATTTGTAATGCTCATATCCATAGTAATACCCATGTGATGAATATGATGAGTACACCATGGTCGAGACCCAATTCCAAATTTGGATACAAAATTTCTGTTGTTCTCATTTGTGGAGAAGCGGTTTCTCCTAGAGAGGAGCCATCCAAGCTACCACAATTCCGAGACAAAGTTATAAATTTCTGTATTTATAAGAAACAACTGCCACTGATATAAAAAAAAAGAATGGGGAAACAGTAAATGTGTCCAATATCAGCAGCTATCTTGAGCAATCTACTCAACTTATATAAATGAATGTGACACAGACATAACAATAATGATTGACATAGAGGGAAATAACCATTGCAGGCATGTAATATATGTTCTTATTCTGTGAAGCAAAATGTGGAAGTAACGGTTGCCATTGAACATAATTCTGTGGCCATCCAGACTGCTTCACACCACAAAATATATTCATTCACAAATATTGCTAGTTTGATCATAAAAAAGCTTTGAAGATCTCAATTGCCAACAATTCATAAATGCTCAATGGAAGGATTCATCAAGAACTATATATTGCATCTGTGATGGTTTCCCTCAAGGAAACCATTTCGGCCACTCCTAATGTCAGGTATTAGGGAAGAAGAAGGAAAAGGAATAACAGATCTATAACATGCAAAGAAAAAAAAAACCTAATGTCGGATATTGGGAAGTAGAAGGAGATGGAGTACCACGAGAACATGCCGAACTCCTCAGACTCGAAGAAACTAGCCAAAGGTTAGCAGAGGGGAGAAGACTGGGGAAGGCGCACGTCGGCGAGGGCGAGAAGGCACACGGGCTCGAGAAGGGCACAGAGGAAATTTACAACCTAAACGCGCGATAATCCGCCTCGAGGGCCCCTGCGACGGTAATAAGGAAAAGGATAATCGCGGTAGGAGCGGTAGGAAAAAGTTCCACGTAACGCTCTATTCAAACATAGAGGCGGCGGTACGAAAACGATACCGCCCCCCAAAAAGCTGCCCCAAACGGCTCCTTATTCTCATCTCAGACCCAAACTCCTTTTTTTACAAATCAAGCACCCAGCTTATCTTTTTCACCCCTCTCGAACAGTAAAATCCACATTTTCTTCCATAAATAATGTGCAGTTTTATAAAAATGAGGATTTGAATGTGAGATAAAAAAAAAAAGGATGCTATGTATGTAAATTTCCGAAATAAACATCGACAGAAAATTTCCTTTAATTATGTTTTGCTTCTAATTCGTGTGTGCTGCCAAACACTCAAGAGTAACTTACAGCTGTGATGGCATTGATATTATTTTTAATATTATTAGGAAATAATGCTCATAAAATCATTAATTAATTAAATAAATTAGAATTTAAAATCTGGGTAATAATATATTTAACTTCTATTAGCTGACACCCACGTGCGATTAATATTTATGCAATATTCGTAATGAACGATGCAGTGAAGCTGGCACGCTGTCGTTTCCAGCTCAGAGTATCGAAGGCACGTGTGTCGACTGTACCCACACGTGTGCCTCCCGGGTACCCAACATGTCCGCATTCGATACCACTCCACCTTCAAAAACAATTATGCCTTTTTTTTTTTTTAATATTCTACCTTTAATATATTTGCTGTGCTTTTCCCACACTTTAAAAAGTTCCGAATATTTATGTATTGCATCGCTCAATTATTATGGGTGTGGTCCTCGCTCAATTATTAATTTAAAAAAAATTGAATAAAATAATATTAATATATATTTAAATAATATTTTAATACAAATACTAAGATTTAAATCTCTTTTCAATCTTTCACATCCTATAGTTGTCTGAGTAGAATTGTCAAAATAATTTTTTGTTCGTGAATAACTTGTGTTCGGCTAATAAAATAAGCTGAATGAGAACACTTTAATATAAACGAGCTGAACACGAACAGTTATATTTTTTAATGAGCTGAACACGATAAAAGCCGGAGATCGCCCGCGTTCCGCTCGTTTACACCCCTAGCTCACATAGGTGGTAATGTCTACCATTATTCCAATTAAATTAAAATAAAAGGCAAAGTAAATAATGGTTATCGAATTAAATAAATAAGGCCTCGAGTTAAGGTGGGTATCTTTAAGTGCTGGCGAATCTTGGTGAGCACGTGACAGATCGTATGACCTAAAATAAACTTTATTTTATAAGATTGAGTATAGACACAAAGTGAGATCATATTTAAACCTAACTATGTTTTAAGAATATCTAATTATTTGCTATATAATAAATTGTAGCACACAATTTTAATGAAATAAGTCATTTTGTTTGTCAATCAAACAGCAAGTGTGGGGGCTAAAACATAGAAAATTAGAGCTTTGTAGGTGACATCACATGTTTGATTAATAAATTAAACCTCAAAGTATTAGTTAGGTTAATGAACAATTAAAAAACCACGCCATTTGAATAAAATAAAGAATGCAGAGTCATTAGCTCACACATGCTAAACCTGTAAATAGCAATAACTCCATATGCGAATCAGTTTATCTTAGAAATAAAATAAACTCACCAGTAAACGAGAATTTAACAGAGGAAAAATACACTAAAAGAATAAAAATATGATTAAAGGTTGTATTTTAGAGGATATATGTGATTATATTATTAGTTTTTTAGGGTAGAAAACTTAAAAATAAATCTTTGGAAATTTGGGGATCAAGAGTCAAGATTCTTGGCAGATTGAGTTCTATATTTATTAAATTTATTTTAAATAAGTTTTGTTCTGAATTAATTATTTCATTATGTTCAATATATATTACCTTTTTTTTTTCGAAAAATGCGAGTCTAAAGAGTAACATGCACGATTTAAACTCGTAACTTCATGATGAAAGATTATATAATCAACCATTATGTCCTGAATAACCTTATAGATAATAGCTTAAATGCCAACCATTTTGGACCTAAATTAAGCATTCATTTTCAGATTTATTTGTTATTTGTAGGGACAAAAAATATTTAGAAACTCACATTTGAAGTTACAATTTTTGCCAACAATATGGTGACTTGACGATGCTCATTTTCTCTTATATTTTAATGTTTGATGCTCAAATGCTTGACAGTAAAATAAGAAAATCAATTTCCTTTGTATTTTTTTTTCCTAAAAAATGATTCTTTGATGCTTAATAATGCGTGCGAAAGAAAATATTTATGATAATAAAAATAAGTTAACATCTTAAAATTACATGTAATTTTCACACATGCATATATAAATAAATTGAAATTACGCATGATAGTTTTTTATGGACAAAACCAAATAAGAGGGAAAATCACAAAGCCTAACTCAATGAAATAATTCCGCTAATGTGGGCAAGCCATCACAAAAAGCACTTTCACCTATAATGGGAGAATGTGCTCATATAATGTAATGGATATGACCTATAAGAAACACATATAGTGGAATTTGTAGCTTTGAAGTGCCATATTTGTCATTGGAAGAAAAGTATTAAAAAATAATTGGTGGAAGATACATAAAATTCGAGAATGGAAAAAATTCAAGTTAATTGTTTTTTGAAAAGTGAAGAAATTAAGAGGATTAGTGTTGGACCTTTGTGACTAGAATCGAAAAAGATTGTGTGATGGTCAACCAAACACCTTCACTTATAAATGGAAAATGCGTTAATATAATCTAATGAATATGATCTATAAAAAACATCTATGGTGGAATTAGTAGCTTTGAAGTATCATATCTGTCGTTGGGAGAAAAGTATTAATAAATAATTGATGAAAGATATAAAAAAATTGAGAATGGAGAAATGTCAAGTTAGTTGTTTTTTGAAAAGAGAAGAAACCAAGAGGATTAGTGTTGGACCTTTGTGACAAGAATCGACATAGATTTTGTGATGGTCAACCATTCATGTAAGAGACTAAGAGGAGGTTGTTCAGCTTGATTCATTTCATGGAGAAGAGATTGTGCCACCATGAAGATGAGTATTAGGCATTCTTTATTTATAAGTATTTTGAAATCATCATTGGCAAGAGTTGGGCAATAGAAAATATTTAAATCTTGGTGACATTGCCTTATCAACCTAATAATAGATAAGAGTAAGAAATCAAAAATATGAGAAGTGAATGTCAAACTGTAACACACATCAAGGGTCAACGATCAATAAGCTTCAAATAATGGTTGATATGGAACATTGAACGCCCAGTAAAAATGAGTGATTGACTTGATTAATTTTCTAATAGTAAGGAATAATAAGTGAACAATAATATGGGCATCATATATTGGTGGCTGAAACATGTCAAGCAAAAACCATCAATCATTAAAAGACATCAAATGATGATTGATGAGGAATATAAGAAAATGGGTGATTGTGATAATAAGTGAACAATAATATGTGCATTATGACCCGACCCGCAATTACGCAGTAAATTAACTTCCAAAAGATGGCAAAAAACTTGACCCGATTTATAAATAGCGGCTAGTGTGCAAAGTCTTAAATGATATAAAAATTAGAAAATATTTTACACACTAAGGGTACTACGCAAGTATACGTATCGTTTCAAGTAATATAGAGTTTTCTTTAAAAACCCCAGTATCGATCCTACGAGGAAGTGAAGTAAGAAGTCTTTAGTCAAATTCTAGTCTACTACTAATAGTCCTTAGTTTGGAATGTCGATTAAAATTGTGTTTTATCTAAAAACTACTCATAATTGCAAGTGTTAAATGTAATAGTAATTATAACTAAGTGCAAATAATAATTCTAAAGATAACCCTTTTTGGATGAATTGGTTTGGAGAATTTTGATATATTAAAAACTACTATTCTTATGTAATGAAAGAGATAATGTATAGGATTGAGATGCATTAAATATTGTATGTGCCAAATAGGAGCAATCCTATTCTTTACCCTTTAGTCCAGAGCATAAAGAACATCGACTAATCCTATGCTTGGTTATCGAATCTGCGGCTAAGTCGGGAGGATACTGTTTGCCACTTCGGAGCTCCCACGTTCCCTCGCCTGAGGGCTAACATCTACACTTCAAGCACTCAAACGATAGGACCGAATTAAGGATTTTAGCCTGTCACGCTAAAATCTCCAATTCTGCGCCCGATTAATATTATTTCCCTACTTATTTGCATTCAACTTCTATGAACTTCACCATTCATGGAATTTAAATGTGGTTCGTACTTAGTTGTAGAAAGCATAGCCCTCTCGGATTGTATGTTTTCACAACAAATTTTAACATTACAACAGACCTTAATTGCAATGTAAATGAAGTGCAAGTAAAAACCATCACATTTATATCTAAATTAACTTCTAACATGCATCACAAAATCCTAAGCATGAATTCTACTCATTAGAAAAGAAAAGTAAATTGAAAATAATGGCATAATCATCTCATGCCACTATTTCCAAAGAAGAAGAAAGAGTAAGAGAGATACGTCACAAAGCACGAAGAAAACGCAAAGGAAACTTCATTTAAACAAAGCAAATCCACTACATAAATGTTTACAAAATCATAAGATAATGAAGAACAATACTTAGCTTTTTCCCTTTGAAAGAAAGAGGAAGATCTCTCCCACAAAGTCTCCCGTCGATCCATGCAATGCTCGTACAATCCCTTACAAATTCTCTCAAAAATCTCCTCTCCAATCTCTCCAAAAGGGTAGAAATCTACATTTTTACTCTTAATCTAAGAATCCTAAACATTCCTCTAAGTTTTTCTCCAATTTTTTCTCTCTAATCTTCTCTTAATCTTCCCTTTTTCTAACCTATATTCGCCATTTTTAAAGAGTTTGGACGAATTCCCAAGAGTTTCCTTACGCACCCCTTCGAAAAAGCGTCCAAATACGTCGAATATTGGCCCAAAACCGCCAAAAGTCGGTTCGTGGTCGTCCGGGTCGCTGTCGGCGAGTTCGAGCTCGCTGTCGGCGAGCTTTTCGGCCACTTTTGGTGGTCTCGGGAAAATCTCGCAGTCGGCGAGATGGCTCTGAGCAGCTCCACCATTTCGCTCCGTTTCGTCCCGTTTTAGCTCGTTTCGCCCGTTTCAGTTGCGTTGCGTTCGTAAGAGATAAGCTCTACAAAATAAAAATAAAAACAACCTTTCTTTAAAGTGTAATCTCATTCAAAAATATGTAAAAAGTATAAAAGAGATTAAGCATCGAAAGACTTATCGAAAGGTGTCAGGGCAGAATTTCATTTCTTGCTCGTTTTTGCTTCAAATTGCACCATTTTTGTTTCCTTTTGCTCCAATCGTCATTTCTTCTACCTAAAACCAAAAAACATACAAAATACCTTCCTTTAAAGTGTAATATCATTAAAATATAAGTAAAATGATATAGCAAAAAGCATATATATTTTAGGCGTGTCAAATACCCCCAAACTTAATCATTACTTGTCCTCAAGTAACACTTTTACTACATAAAAATATAACTCAAGGCAATGTAATTTTCACTCGTAAGACACTAAAATTTTTCATTTAAAAGAATATAATGGTTAGATTTTTAGAAAGAAATTTAGTAACTCGGGTTAACACTACAAGTATAAGAATATTCGACAATCAAGTCTAAGGGTTCAGTATTCTATTTATTTCAAGATAAACCATAATTTGTTACATTAAGAATGCTTGAAAGACTATGTGAAAAAGGAGTTCATGCAAACTTTATCAAAATGTAGGCCAATACTTTAAATATAAATTCGAAATGAAATCGAGTTCTCCTTTAGAGTGACTCAAGTGAAGCCAATTTTTGATTAGGTATCTCCTCAAGTTTCTCCTCATAAATATTTTTATTTCTCTTTTTTTTCTTTCGGAATCACTTTCAATCCCTTTTTTCACTTTTTTTTCTTTATTTTTTTATATGAGGATTATCGTATCTCGGAGAGCTCGTAATAATTTTGAACTTCACTCTCCTCTTTCTAAAGTTCAAACTTAAAACATATCCTTACTTTATAATTATGTATGAGCTTTATTATTCATCATAAAGTCACAATCTCTTCTTAACACATAATACTTTAAGTCTCTTAATATTTCAAAAATACAGTTTTCTTTACTTTAAATAGTTAACTATAATCAAATTCTTTCCTACCAAATATCTTACCCTTATAAAATTAACTTTTATTACTAAAAAAATTTCATCCAATCCTTCCATAATATTCATTTAAAATAAAAAGTTTTAGTTATCTCAAGCGAGGTACAATTGCCAGAAGTTATGTTAATAATTTTTTTGAAAATATAACAATTGAGAACAAATAAGAGTTAATATTTTTCTTCCCCCAAACTTAAATTGTAAAATATTTTGCAATTAATTTCATAAAATATAGCAGGAAGAAAAAGTAAAGATTGAATATACTTACTACTACAACATTCTATCAAATTTAGTTGCATGGCTTGTGGGGTGTAATGCTCGTTTATTTATATAAGATCGGTTCGGTCTCGAATTTTCAAAATTAAAATATTACTTTTCAAAAATTATTTATATAATAAATTATATTATATTTTAAAGCAACAGACATGATCCTCATTTCGGTGGTTGACACTTTTAATTTGGTGGCTGACACTACCTTCATGACCAGGTAGACTTAGGGTCCTAATAGCTTAGGATAACATATCAGTGGTATCACGACTCGAATAACTTTACACGATTAAGATTACTCCACCTTCCTTATTTTACCACTTTTAAGCTCTGTTACTTCTTTTGATGTTTCGTCGATGTCATCTCTTAGACCACGATTACTTATAAAATGTCAGCCATTTGGGATACGGTGGTTCACTCTTTACATTTATGACCTAGTTAGGCTTGAAAGCACAGTGTGGACCCTATAAGGTGACCTAGTTATTTAATAGGCCATGAGTGGCGATGAGCCGTTATCTATATGGGATTATGAGAGACTCACTCTCTACCGGTATGACTCGGCTGAGCTCTGAAAGTGTTGAGAAGCTTTTGTGAAATAACCATCATTTGTGACACCATTTACTAGTCATTACTTGAATGTAAGCAAGATTCCTTTAATCAAGAGTATTCTTGAGCATCCATAAAGATATAATTAACCAAATAGGATATATCCCTTTGGGAGTATTTTTGAACCCAGAACAAATTCACAAATTTGGTTCTCTTGTTATGGGTAACTTTTTTAGGTATTCTTTTGTGGATATTAGGTTCAAAGTGTCTTGATCTGAACTTGTTTGACATACAATATTAACCTATCGCATGAGGTTTACCACACATAAGCTCTCCATGTTTTCTTTTAAATTTATATACTTAGTTTCCGTCTTATTTCCCTTTCTTTTGATCTCTCTTCTTCTCTGAACAATTCTGACGATTCAAGTAAGAGGGTTATTTGAAAAATGAAAATCTTAAGACAACTGATAGACAAGCTCGTGACTCCAAATCTAGAAAAAGCAAAATCTAAAAGTATTAATATATTTTCATTCGTGTCACTAAATAAAAAAAACAAGTAACAATATATACCACAATTACGACAAAATCACTCTCAAGAAAATAAATGCATCATTATGATTTTAAAATGAATAGATTTACAAAACAAATATAATTAAGATAATGATCTTAATAGTGACTAAAAAACTGTCTCAACCTTGACCATATCTCTCCCTGCAATAACACTAACAATGGCCCAGTAGATTACTTAAAATCCACTACAAATTTTAATACACATGAGTATATATATGGAAAGCACAATGCCAATAAAACTTATATAAACTTTAAAAAAAAATCTTTGAACTTCTTAATTATGATATATATATATATATATATATATATATATATATATATCATAAAGCTAGTCTAAAGATCAAAGTCTAAAAATCAAAGTCAAAATTTTGACCAAAACCCTGAATAAGGATGATATGGGCTGAGATCGAACTCGAACGATAAGAAAATAGCTTAAACTAATAGCCACTTTGTTCATTCATGCAATTGTCACTAATTAATAAAAAAAAATTGCTTACTCAAATAATGACTAAAGTTGAGTATCATGAACAAACTTAAGCCAACTTGGATTGCATTAACTTAATTGGCACGATCACTACTCAAAACAATACATCACTTGAGAAAGGCGTCTTTAAAAATTGTATGATCAACCATTTGATTTTCGTCGGCACATACATAAATACAACTCGATTCCTATATATTTCCATATCTAATACCTAAACTTTGCTTTTAATATCACATAAAAAATATCATCTTTTCCATGTTTTTAAAAGGTGACATACACTTTTACATGCATATGTAATATGGTCTGAATGTATAAATTGATCTTTGAGTGTTAGATATGTAAATACATAACAATTGAGTGGCATGTATGTAAATCATTCTTCATTAAAACTTGCTGAATAGGTAACAGAAGTGCTATGTTGGCCAGGTTAATCTGTCCAAGAAAGCTAATTAATATTTAAATGAACTTGATAGCGAAGTCGACTCGTAGGGAATCGATGACCAGAGAAAATACATCTATAAAATGACTAAAATATGTAGGAATATGTGTTATAGTACGTTTAACTCATAGTTTCAATATAGAAGAATCTAGTTGCATTAGACAATTACACAGCCAACTTGACTATTTCCTGAATTTGAATTAAATTAGAGAACTCACTCTCTGACTGCTCCTCCAATCATTTTTTAAATAATGTTGGGGACTAAAGATGAGTAGAAAGATTATTTGTTATTGTGCTTGCAAAAAATTGGAGGAGATTCAAGTTGAGTTGGACATATCAATGATCAAACATATTCTTAATTGAAAATTTTATGATTGTTAATTAATGCTAATTATGTAAATTAGGACCAAGCTCAGTAGTCTAAAATATTTTAACAATCTCTTACTCATATAAGACTCAAACTATAGTTTTTAATATATTATTTATTACCATGTTGTCTGCTTAGTAATGTGAAGCTTCAATGGTGAGAAGTTGGGCTATTAAAAAAGCTTGTAATTTATAAAGAGTTTGTGTTTGGCTAAATAGTTCATGTGTGATTTGCTCCATAATAAGTTAGTTGAACACAAATTTTTTTTTTTGAACTCAACTCAATTTATAAATAAGTCTAACATGAACATACTTTTGTTTGATCATATTTGGTTTTTCTAGCCAAAAATAATTAAATCATTAATACTATTATAATATTGTTTTTAGTATTCTTATTTTGTATTTAAAAAGCAATGTTAAATTCTTCTTTAGTTTTTAAATCATTTGAATTAATTTTGAGTTAAACATGAGTTGAAACAAATGAATGAATTTAATTTGAGACAAACACGAATATACTATGTTGTTCAAAACAATGCAAAAAATAAAATCACATAACAATAGATAGTCAAACATGGTACAATTTACGTTATTTAGTACAAATATGTCTGTATCCACGGGGAGAGGTTATTCCACTATGAATAGGTGGGGAGAAAAAAAAAAGAAATAAAAGAAAAAACAGGCAAAATAGACTTACAACTCCATATACAAAAATTAGCCCTTGCCCCTCCTATAAATAAGAAGGATTTGGGCATATTAATAAAAAAACAAAAAATGACATTTACCTCCTTTCACATATAAGTCTTTAATATTAGTTTTCATCTAATCTCTCACTTCTTGATAAATGAGAGATGATCAAACTGAGCTTCTACGCCAAACGACTGCACCAAGATAGTTACCTACATACCTCCCCTTTTTGAAGAGATCAAGGCTTGTGTAATTATTCAAAATGCCCAATTGTGCAATCAAACATGAGCTCAGATGTTCACCAAACACCTACAGTAGGTGAACTTCTAGACGGACAATACATTTATTAGCATATCCATTGAATTCTTCTTCGTATCTATCCCTTTAGATAAGATATTAACGTCATCAATCAAGTCTTGAAAAAAAGCGGTATTTCACATCAATGCATTTAGTACCTGTATAATGAACTAGATTCATGGCCAAGCATATCACAGTCTAACTATCACAATATACCACTATAGACTCTTGATCAACTCACAAGTCATCTAGTAGACCTTGCATCCATATCACTTCTTTCATTGCCTCCATTGATATCATGCACTCAACTTCCTTAGTAGATAATACAGTAATAAGTTGATAAACTAATCTCAAATTAACTGGACCTACTTCCATAGTGAATAAAATACAATAGTAAACTTACACCTATCCATATCATCTCCTTAGTCTTAATCAGTGTAGCATACACTGAAATTACAAATAGTTGATTCTCTTAAGCACCAAGAGAACATTAATTGTACTCTTCATATTTCTCAATACTCTTCATAGGCTTCCAATGACTATATTGTGCATCATGCATGAACTTGCTCACAACACCAACCGCTTGTCCAATGTCTAGTCTAATATAAATCACAACATACATCAGACTACCCTCTGTACTAATATATAAGGAACCAAGCACATAATATTTCTCTTCCAATCATATTTAGAGCATTGATATGAACTCAACTAAAAGTGAGATATAATGGGTAGACTCATCACTTTGCTCGAGCATCAACTCCAAACTTTTTAGCACCTTTCGAACATATGCTCATTGTGAGAGCCAAACCTTTTCAGCTATCATTTCCCTGAGAGACTCTATGCCAGGAATTTTTTGAGATTCTCCTAACTCCATCTTGAAATATTTGGATAGTTGGTTCTTCATCCTATAAACCTTAATCTAATTGACAGAGGCGATGAATATGCCATCATCCTATACAAGCAAGTAGATGATTTCACAATTGACCCACTTCTTAAAATATACACAATGATTGTATTGACACCTCATGTAATCATGTCACATTATGAACTAATCAAACTTTTTATACCACTGTCATGGTAAGTATTTCAGCACATATAAAGGCTTGTCTAATCTATAGTCCAAGTCTTTTAAGTCTCCTTATCTATGTGACTGCAACCTATAAATATCCTCTTGTGATTGTCCATGTATAAATATAATTGTCACATCTCCAAAAGTAGGGTTTATTATGCTACAAGTGTTAAGAAAGCACATATCAAAGGATTCTTGAACACTGGGAAGAACATCTTATCATAGTCAAGACCTACTTGTTGTGCATAAACCTTTCTTCACTAACCTTACTTTGCACTATACATCAACTCCGTGAGATCCTTCTTCCTTCACAGTTGCTCATCTATACCCAATGACTTTCTTTCCCAAAGGAAACCTCACAAACACCAGGTAGAATTCATTCGAATAGGCTCTATCTCTTCACCCATTTTCCCTCTCCAAAGATCACAATTTGAGCTGTCCACAATTTCCTCGCAGTGACAAAATTTCAATCTTCGTGGTTGAAAGTGTAAATGCAACATTATCCCCAACCAAATCAGTTTGGGACATTTTAACTCTTGATCATGTTCCTAGCAATAGATTACTGGGCAGTAGCCTCATTCTCAAAATCTTATTACACCTTTTCTTGATATTATCAATCAGTACCTCCTAATATACAACTAGATCGGGTAACTAAATAGTAGGGACAAAATCTGTGGAACAAATGGATTTACATCAAACTCTCAATTATGTTGCATATATGTGGTCCCAATAGAATTCTCCGCTCGTCATGAGGTTTCAATAAGCTTGCATCATATAATATAATATCCATGGTAATGTTAATCTTCATCTCTATTTGATCATAAAGTTTGAGGCTCTTGACTCCTCATCAGAAGCTAATGAAGATTGCCTTCTTTGCTCGTGATTTTAGATTATGCACGTAATAGTAAGTTGGACATCTAAACATTATTATGTGCTCATAAACTCTTATAGGATGCCCTGCCCACAAGTTTTATAGGATCTTCTTCCTAATAACTACTGATGAAAGATGGCTCATCAAGTGATAAGCATAGTCATTGGTCTTACCCCCAATATATTATATTTAACCAGAATTGGATAATAATCACCGAACTTTCTCCACCAAAATCTAATTCATCATCATTGTCATCTCACTCTGTTGCGATGTCTCTTAAACAGTGAAGTGGTGCTCTATAATAATATCCTAAGAATCTTGTAAGAATGCATCTTATGAGTATTTGCCTTCATTGTCTGATCTGATGTTATAAATCTTTTTACCAATCTGAGTCTTACTCTAATTCTTCCAATCCATGAAAATCTTTAACACATCATTTTTATGCTTTATAATGTACACCTAAGTAATCATTGATAAAAAAGACATAGTATCTTCATCTTTCTAATGATGTCATCTTCATGGACTCTGAACATCTATGTAAATATACTATACAATATCCTTTCTTAGTGTAGATGACAGTACCAAAGTATATTCATGTTTCCTTGCCAAATACATAATTTTCACATAAATCATTTGCAGGCGCTCACTTCATTGATCAATCTTTTCATCACATAAGCCCAAATGGAAGCCTCTCCAACATGAGCTAGCAACATATGCCACAATGTAGTGGTATTAGAAGAATCACCAGCAACAAGAGTCATTCCAACCCTTATACTACCCTAAAGATAACAAAAGTTGTGATTGAGAACTCCCTTCATAATATTCAATGCTCTACGCCATATCATCATAACTCCTCAATAATTACTTTGTTGCCCTTGGCTTCTAAGGTCCCAACTGACGGCAAACTTTTCCTGATGTTTGAAATATGTCTAACTCCATCAAACTCACTCATAATACCATTAGACATCATGATAACAAGGCTCCCTACACCAATAGTATGACAAGCTCTATCATTGCCCATAGTCATTATACTACCATCAAGTTTCTTGTTCATACAAAACCAGTCTCTATGGGAACAAATGTGATTATTTATCCAGAAGGGAATTCAGTGGAAGAAGTTCATTGTCTTCATCTCCAACATGTTCATCTTAATTTAATATAACTATCAAATGTTTTGTAAAAGCATTCATGTGTTTATCAGTAGTAGCCCCTTTGCTCATCTGAAACATGTAGAGTCAACACTTCATATGGATTGGAAGATATTAGTTCTTCAGCGTCCTCCACATTTTTCCATCAGAATTTTCATCATCACCACATATTTGATCCTCTGAGATAAATAATTTTTGATCAAGTCACAAGCACTCTGGTTCATCTTCAACCAATCTCTTCCTGACATCTCCTCTGGATCTTCATCGCTATCAAAAAATTCCTCCAAATTCAAAGAACATCATCTTGCATTGCCATATGTCAGAGTTCTCATTGCCAACAAATTTTATCATATTGATCTTGATGTAATGCATAACTATCTGATGAATCAATGTCTTTTTCACTGTCGTGGTGGATATTGAAATATCTGGCGACATGTTATTATAGACGTCTCCACCAGATTTCGTAATCTAACTTGTTTTGATCTCTTTGTCTTTTGTCTACAACATTACCTGATTTGCAACCGTCTGTTGTCGAAATCACATAATTATGATTCCAATGTCAATTATTGTGCAAAATAATGCAGAAAACAAAATCACGAAATAAATAAACAATCAAACACATGTATTTTACTTGGTTCGGTGCAACTCACCTACATCTACAGGGAGCGATTATTTCGCTAATAGGTGGGAAGAAAGGATGCAGATGAAATAGGATTATAACTTCACATACAAAAATCAGTTATAATCCCTCTTTAAATATAAAAAGAGGAATATGACATACTAATAAAAACTACAAAAATAACTTATTTACTCTTTACAAAAAAAAATCTCTAATATAGCATGGTATTCATATATCATTTTAAATATGACCCTATTTTGAAAAAGTAAGATTCAAAAATCATTGGGCTCCCTCCTCAGCCTACATATACACTTGCCTAACCATCACTTGGAACTAGAAACTTCTGAGTATAATTTATTCTTATTCTTGGCTTATTTTATAAATATTTGTACAATGGTGCTGCGAATATAATTATGCTTGCCGTATATGAAAGAGAGCCCAATAATCAGTTATAATAAATCTAATAAAATACCCAAAAAGAATCACTGAAAATCAAATGCACATGGCAAGCTCATCATACCTTAAACTTGTGTTCCACTTTCTCCCCAACACAGCCAATCCAACGTACAATTATGTCCCATCTAATTAAGTTTAAGATATTAATTATAGCATAACCTGTCGAACAAATAATAATTAAAGCACATGTAATAATTTGAGAACTTTTCGGGAATTGTTCTTAAAAATAATATGAATAGTACTGATGCACGACCGGACCATTAACTTAGAGAAATAATATGTTAAATATCATTTTGTTAGTATTCCATGTAAATACAAAAGCATTGGGTGATTAATATATAAATCCATGTTGGTCTTGTTTATGAAGTTAGTAGAATTGCTTAATGACTTCTCCTCAGAACACTATTGTCTAAACTTCAAACTCTTTTAATCCAACATATGTTTGTTGACTTAATCATAAATAAAACAAATGTACAAATTACATTTGAATTATTCAAAATATAATTATTAGGTAAGATAATTTATTTTACTTAAACAACCCTCTCGTTCTAGGAAAGAACAACTATATGTTCAATTAAAAAAAAAATAATTATATGTAAGCAGATGATGTATATTGAAATTATAAAAATATAAGATAAGGTAGTGGTTGAAACTCTGAATGGTTAATATTGTGCTTTTGGTTTGGGTCAACAAAATCTTATTCGTGTTGCTCGGTCTCAACAACCTCTAACGTCAAATGTATTAAGCAAATGTATTCACTAAATATTTAGAATATTAGGGATGGAATTAGCAAAACTTGAGTATAGCTATAGTTTTTAAGGAAAAATTACAGTGAAGTTTGATTCATCTTTAAATTATTAAGTAAAATTCAAAGTTAATTGTAAAAAACATATATTTCGTATATTTATTTTATATTTAATCAGCAAATTAAAACGTACATTAATTCAATATCATTCTATTAGTATAATGATTTAAATTAATTTAATAAAGGAAAATTAGGGCAACTTGTAGCGTCATGGGATAGGAGAAGGTGAGGATGGGAAGGTGATTGACAATGAGGTGAGGATGCAAGCAATTGTTGTTAATGGCAAGTGGCAGAGTGAATATGAAGTAAAAGAAAATTGAGATGCAAGTGGCAAAAGGTAGCAATATGAATTAAATTACCTTGAAGTGATAAATGTGATGGTTTTTTCTAGCCAAGGTAAATTGTATGCGAGAGGTATTCCTTTATCATACGAGTTTGTTGCTGGTAATTATGGTTTGATACGAGACAATTTGTCAAAGTAGCCAATCATGTTTGCCTCAACACTAATTATGAGGAGTAAGAAATCAGATAGATGTGGATGCATTTAAGAAAAAAATAGGTTTTCTTTTTTGTTTTAAAAATTGGGTTGATTTTACGATATGATTAATATCTTAAAATTTGCTTTTACATTTTAGTTATAAATGAAAAGCTGAATAATACAAAGTGCATACCAAACAAATATAATGCAACTATTTTACTTTAAATCAAATAACCCTAAAATGAAAATGATTTTAACATTCACATATGACCTTGTGATGAGTATAGTAAAAGTTCTTAAATTGCTATGACGGGCGTATGCAACACACATTCTTATATGTTTGGTAAGCACTTCTTAGTTGTTAGTGAGATTAACATATTTTGACTCGATCTTCCAAAAATATTCAAGATAATAAATTTATTTTATCCAAATGCTAGAAAACTATATGAGCAAATTAACCTTACTGCCTTCACACACTTGATTGTGAATATCAATCGACAAAACTTATATGATTAAATACAAATCTCAATGCATTTTAAATAAGAAACATTTCAAATATAAATTTATGACTATTCAAGCTTCATTTCCATCGAACTTATAATCAAAACAAGTGTCTCGATAAAATGAATCTACACTCTAAAATTGCTTCAATTAGGGTCCAATCAAACCCAGATTAAGCCATTGAGGCATAATTAGATGAAATCATTAATTGAATATGCAAATGAACTCTAAATTAAATATATATAGCATCTCGATGAGTGGAATCCAACAAGCCTGATATCTCTTAATTTCAAGGGCACTGGGCACCCTTAAAAATTGCTTATGATTTAAGGGAATCAACATGAACAATCTGATTAGGTGGTTAGGAGATTTATACGTTAAAACACAAAAATGCCCATCCTAAAAAACTATAAATAGACCCTTCTTTGCACTTGGTGGGGGGCAAAGAAGACAATGAAAAGTGAATTTCTAGAGTATGTTTTAGAGAGAAGATCCAACAAATAACTAGCGACTACTGTAGTTATCTGCTATCATTGACCAATGGTTTCCATAACAATCGGTCACCATCGACCACCATCCATCGTCTTCATCTACCATCACTGACCACCGCTTGCAATTGTTAATGCAATACTACGACCGTTGTTGAATTTCCTTAAAATTATATATTTTGACATGTATAAAGATAAGTTTAATTGTCAATATAAGATTGAAACCTCGTTCTCTCCATAATGAGAGAAAGACATGCTTCTACACTTACAAATGTATATTGAGTTAATTTGACCTGTCAAGCTCCGTGATTTTTTTTATTTCTAGGCTTTTTCAATGCAAAAAATTTTGGTGACTCCTCTCGTTATTTATTTTTCATTTGTGTGCGATATTCGTGAAATACCATAACATTGAATTATTAGTCTAATATCGTGAATTTTTAGGCACGCAGCAATCATGAGGAAATGAGATACTTACATTTTGGAATATAAATTTGGGGAAACGCATTCTAGTATAGGCTATATAATGTTTGATAACATATGGACAGCGCTATGCTTGCTACTTTGGAGAATGGAGTGTAAAATTGTAAGAGAATTGAAAAGTAGCTTATTTTAAATATTGATATGGATTTTGTAATATATATATATATATATATATATATATATATATATATATATATATATAATTGTAGGATAATTATAAGGAAAAAAATCATAGTCATACAGAAATTTTATTAGACCTAGCCTTAATATTAGTTGATGTAACGATAGTGCTGAACAAAATGAAGATATTCTAGCCAAGAGTTCGTCAAAAAATGCTATTAAATTGAATCGAGATGCATCAGCTAGTGAACCATTGAAAAAATCGCCAATTTCATCTATATTTGACTTGTTAAGAGTGTAGCATTCTCTACAAACATTAATGGGCTGCAGGCTGACATACTAAGAAAGACCTTAATGGCCCGATAATTACTAAGTAATTGGGCCGTACCGAAGAATCTAGACTGCTTAGGGAAAAGGTTAAAAAGCCCATTAATATAGTTGATTTCATCAAATTAGAGTTGAATAAATATAATATGTGAATATTCATTAAGATTTACTGCATTTATTTTAAATCAAATCGTTATAAGTAGGAGTGCAATGAGTAATTTTTGAGAGCTAGTGTTGTTCGGCTAGGCTTGACAAGCAAAAGAGCAAAAGATTTATATTTATATTTGACTTGTTAATTGATGGACTCAAATATGTTATTCATGAATATAAGGTCCTATAAACTGTAAATGTATTATAAAACATAAACTTCCAGTTACATATACATATGCTCATATAAATTTTGTTTTAAAATTTAATTATAAATGTTCTAAACAGGCATATTGAATACACACTTAAAAGCAATGTTTTCATCATGAGGTCAAATTAGTTGCCGTATCTTATAGTATAAGCAGCAGTTTAAAACCCTCCTTAACTGGAAGATGTGAAGCAGTTTAAGACCTCATTTGATGGCACTTCATCGTTGAGAGTTCTTTTAGAAGTTGCATTTTAGAGTTGATAGTTCTTTTAGAAGTCGCATTTCAGATTGTTGCCCACTTTTCACAATTCCAAACGGAAATAAACGCCGTTGAGATAAGAAAAATTTTTTCAAAATTGAATTCCCAAATCAAAACTTTATATTTTGTCCGCTTTCTATAAAATGAAATTGAGCCTAAACTTCTCTTTAAACGAAATCTAAAGATATGAAGCAGTTTAAAGCCCTTCTTAATTGTAATGCATAAATTATTCAAGTTTTCGTCTTAGATGTGAGAAAGCATGTCATAAGCATTAGAAAATTACCATTTAAGTAATGAAAATTCAATTCTAGTAGCTACTTAGGCTCCAAATGTTAAAGTGAAAATGCCAGGGTTAATTTCTATCACTAAATCAATGGTAGTTTTGGTAAATAAGGTGAGATTGAACTAGTGGTGGGTGGTTGTTTGAGTCATTGTCATCTTAGATAAGGGCACTCTTCTACTTCCGATCCTCTTCTAGGGGTTCTTTGGGGTGAGGGGCGAATTAATCATTGAACCGATAAACGAGTAGTGATATTAATTATACCATTTTTTTTAGAATGCATTTAGATCTGAACATTAAAGAATACTTGTCATACAATAAAAATATACTGTCTTTTGAATATGAATATACTTTTTAAATGTTGGGCAAACTCGTATGAAGTTGCTGGCCATCTTATCTTCTCCGATCGACCCCATGATTGTCAAGATGTCCCCAACACAATGGTGCATTCACTAACAAAATTAAGTCACTATCAAAATTGCACAAAATCATCCAAATAAATCGCTTGTGCATCTGATACTAGAGGCTAATAAAATTCTTTTGTCAGTTTTTTCAATGCAATAACTCAGAAGAACAACATTTAAAATGGCTACTCTAATAAATGTAGCATTGCAATACCTTGTGCACATTCATTGTCCTTAATGTCATTTTTAATATCCGTAGGACAATATAAAAGTAATTATAAATAAGACCTCTTCTTAATGTCCTAACTAAAAGTAATCTTATTAATAGAGTTATGTTCCCGACAAGTTATTATGTTAAGTTTAATTTAGACTATAAATATACCTCATTTCTAATAAATATTATCAAAGTTTATATATTGAGTTGAACGCACAATGTTTTAAATCATTTATGTTAGAAATCTATTAAGAAAAAAAGTTTTTGCAGTACTTTGTATATGTTATCGTAGTACTAAAAATCTCTACTATTTTCATTACAACGATTTTTAAATCGTTGTAATTATTGAGCGTTCCAAATGCTTTCAGCATTGATTTTAGAACCATCATGGAAGGTTTTAAGCTGTGATTACTATAATAGCAGTTTTAATCGCTAGAAGAATGACAAGTTAAACCGTTGCTAATTGCTTAGTGCTGCAAAGGCTTTTTGCAGCGGTTTTAGAGCCGTTGAGAAATATTTTTAACTGTGATGACAATGACAGTATGTTTAACAACCAGAAGAATGGAAGCAGTTTTAACCCTATTAATTTTTCATTTTTTAAATCTAATTGATTTTAGTGATTATGCATATTTTAGGAACCTGCGTATAAAATAACACACACACGCGCACACACGCGCGCGCGCGCACACACAACTCAACTCCTATGTATTTACATTTTTAATAACTAAATCTCAGCATCACGCACAACCATAGTATGCAAATGCCGCAAATATTAGATATGAGAGATTTATACAGTGCAACTGCAAAAAGAATTGAAGTTGGTGCTAATTATGTAAATAAATAGGAATTGGTTGATATGCATGTGCATGTCCATATGAAAATCAAATGAACCAATATATATAAAATTGTAATAATATCTCCTAAACATAAAAAACATATATTGATCTATTACTTCAATCTCCAAATACTTGGAAAAAGAACAAAATGGACACAAAAACACATAAAATGTTCAAACTAGCTAATAATCATCCCTAAACATCATAACATCTAGCAACTAATGAGTTCAACACCCAATTAGCTAAAAGAAAAGAAAACAAAATATATTAAAACAAATTGCGTAAAGTAAAGATATATGGCTATTGAATGAGGTTCCCCTTAATTCGTCAATCAGATAAGGTTTGTTGCACCCCTGTAATAATAATCACATAAGCAATCGATAGCATTAAGATGATTAAAAGGAAATAAAATATTTAAGTGCTTAAAAACCAACATACCAAAGGTGATCTTTTAGTTGGTTGATAATTTGGTTGCATTTGTTGTATAAATTATCTCACCTCACATTATACGAAGTGCATGTCTTCTTCTAAATTTTCAACTAGAGTAAAAATAGACATATTGTCGTGGTTTTAAAAATCAAACCGGACATTGAATCAGAAGATGAGCAAGTTCAAGATATAATGGTTGAACCGAGGTTGAACCTGGTGATCTCATAATTATGAAAAAAAATTAATTATAACTTAAATGGCACAATGTTGCTGTAATATGTGTAGTATAATTAATATATCATTAATTATAAATCATATGTGAACTTAAATAACTCATTTAAAAAACAAACATTTTCTATTGAAACAGGTAACGATGTTGATTTCTTAAACTATTTCAATCCACTACTTTGAGCAATTGTTTCTCTAAAAAGAATTAAAAATAAGAAAATGTTAGTATCAAATAAAAAGGTTCTGTATGTAAACAAATGATGAGAAGATAAGATTGAAAACGTTATTGCATAAATGTATAATAATTAATTAATTATAATAGACATAATTTAGGGTATGTTTGGGAGATTTTTTTTTTTTTTTTTGCCTTTGCCTTTACTTTTCAGACCATCACCACAGATTTATTTGTAGAACTGCATTCTTGATGCTTTTAGAAATATCTTTGGTAGGAAGCAGTTTTTTTTCAATCTGAGCTATCCACATGTGATGGCTGCTAGAATGGCGCGATTTGGTTTTTTTGAAAATAAAATAAATTTTTAATAGCCACTGCAGATTTTTTAGCAACAATTTTTTTTGCAACAACTTTACAGCTGCTTCTTTAAACAATTGCAACTACTTCAAACAGATCCTTAATGTGAATAAAAATGCTTATAAATTAATATAATAATAAATTAATATGTACGATACACTGCTACTATATGAAGAATAGCAATCAAGCATTATAATCTAAAAAATATCTCTCAAGAAGCACTAAAGAAAATAAACTGGTTCCACGATTGGACTGTCAGTTCTAGCCTATTTAATGGTTGGACTGTTGGTTCCAATCGGTTCATTGTGATTTAATGCGAGGATTGTTTTTGGACCAACCAGAACTGAACCTCCGATGGTTCACAGTCGAGTCAGTCAAGTTTGATCTAGTTTTCTAAACCTTGCATACTGCTACTTTCACCTAAAGTTATCTTATTGTGTGGAAAAAATTATGTTGAAGTGACTTCAAACCCTTGTATTCATAATCTTCCAAGGTATTCAGGACTCAAGACAGTCATAAACATCCTTTGATGTGTTTCTATGTTACCCTCTTTAGGAGTTAACCCTTCCTTCTCTAACATCACACAAACTTGGGTCTACATTACAAAAATATATATTTAGTGTAAAAAAGATTTTTTTATTAATCAATATAAATAAACAAAGTTAATATTATTACTCATCTCACTTTATCATCTTCAAATGACCATGTCTCATCCTCGTGTATTATACTAAGTATCCATAAATGCAGCCTAACATAAATACCCAAAAAAAAGGATAAAAAATTATTTTGATAACATATAATTTAATTAAAAAAAATATCATCAAGCAGTTTATGTATGCACCACTCTTGACAAAACTAATTCGAGTCATGGTGTGTGGATATGTCTTTTTGTTTCAAGTCCGATAGATTTTGTTGCTCTCATCTGTAATAAAAAGATTAATTTTTTGTTCAATTCAAAATTAGACAAAATAAAACGATAACATGATCCTCTAGCTGTAACCACTACGTCACAAGTTTCTATCATTGAAGTGCGTCTACTCCTTCAGAAACATCCTTCATAATATTTTGTAAGGGGAGACTATCACAATGCTGCGACTTAAAAAAATTTTATGATTACTTCATTTAATGACAAGTGACAGCAAAATCCAATGATGTATGTGGTCATGAAATTCAAATGTAGACTGCAAAAAATGGGTTAAAGTCATGAATAAAACATAAAATAAAAGTATTAATTATTTAATATCTTCAAAATACCTCTATCTCCACTCACAACTTTTTTTAAAAAGGCTCCATTCCCTTATTGTACAAATAAAAAATTGATATGGGTGCTAACCAAAATCTTTAATACCCATATAAGATACCATTATTTAAGACTATGGTATGTTGCATGACAAACCATTTTCTACTTTTATATGTACGTGTGTGCCTCGAGATAGATTTAAATGATCTGTACATGTGGTGTGTCCCCGATGCTGCACTAGAGCCCCTTGATTATTTGAAAATAGAAAAAAATAATAATTAATAAAGTTAATTCATATACCCCCAGCATAAACCGAGAATAACATAATAATAAACCTGTAACTCAACATAAAAGAACGCTTAAATAACTATCAAGTTATTCCTAGTTTATTTTGGGTTTATTTTCAGGTTATGTTAAAAAAATTCTATATAACTCGAGAATAACACAAAGAAAACCAGAACTAGGCTTAGACAACTGCCTAAATATAACAGAATAAGCCAACTATAAACCCAGAATAACCTAACTATAATTGGGTGTTACCTTGTTTGCAATTTGTTATCTATCCTTTGATATTTAGGTGTTCAGGGTGTGGTGTTATGTGCGTATCTTTGCGTCTTTATGATATAATGTAAATTTGTAGGTATTTGAGCCTAGAAATGTTTGCAGTGATACAATCGCCAACCTTATTCTTAAGACTATTGTCTACAATGAGAAAGAAGCTTACGAACACTACTACACCTATGCACATCATATTGGGTTCACCGTTGGAAAAGACCATAGTAGTTATTGGCCTAACTCGAAGCAAATTAAGACGAAGGATTATATTTGTGAAAAAGCTGGTCGCAAGAGAGGTCACAATTAACCAATACGGTGAAGTATAAAAAAGCGGACACAAAGACTAGCTATCAAGCTATGGTTTGATATGTTATTGATGTTGAGCGAAACTAAACCATTAAAAAATTTGTAAAAAGTCATAACCACCTCTTGACAGAAGCTGGTGACAAGCATCTTTTTCGTTCAAGCAGGAAGATTAGCAAGTTAAATGCAAATTTGGTGAGATCAATTGCAGGATCACATATCAGAGCAGCGAACACATTTAACTTTATTGTTTCAGAGGTTGGGGGGTGGAAAACATGGAATGTACGAAGCAAGATGCCTACAAAATTTATTCAAAGAGAAAGAAGAAGTAGAATTGAAAAGGTGATGTCGATTCTATGTTACAATTATCCATGGACAGGCAAAATGAGGATAACATATTTGCGTGGAACTTTCAAGCCGATGAGGGTGGTAGACTGACAAGATTTTTCTGGAGTGATGGGTCCTGCAAAATTGATTACAACTGTTTTGGGGATGTCATCATGTTTTATACTAGCTACCGATTGAATAAGTATAATTTATGTTGTGTTCCTTTTGTAGAGGTTAACCACCATTGGCAAACATTCCCTTTGGAGTTGGTTTTTTATCCGACGAGACAATTGAGTCTTTTAAATGGTTATTCAAATCATTTATTCGAATAATGGATGACAGACATCTAATTTCAATTTTTACAGTTCAAGATCAAGCGATGCCAAGAGCCATCGAAGATTGCCTTCCACACATAAGGCATAGATTATGCCAGTGGTATATCTATAAAAAATTTCTTTTAAAGGTCTATTGCTGTATGTCTTACAAGGGGGTGAACAACTTATTTTATAAATGCATGAGCAAGTGTGACATTGAAGAGGAGTTTGAAGAGACCTACGCTATAATGATTGAGATAGGATACCTACACAGCAACACGTGGCTAGATGAATTGTACAGAATAAGACACAAATGGTCAATAACATTCAATAAAGAAATATTTGGAATGAGAATCTTATCAATGCAAAGAATTGAGTCGATAAATAACATTTTCCATGATATATCTAAGCCCACAAGCTCTCTCATAAATTGCTTTATGGGTCCTGAAAATATAATGAAATCTTGGAGAAGGAAGGAGAATGATTAATATTTCTAATGTTCTCAAACTGTTATTACACCCGTAGTTAATTAATGCCCAGCGTTGAGACAAGCTACCTCATTTTACATGCGCAAGCTCTACTCCATGTTTGGGGAAGAGTTACTGCATGGGATATGTGGAGCAATTGTCAGATTCTCATGTTACAGTGAACGTTAATTCTATATAAAGAACTTGGATAATTTGGAGATGAACAAACCCTGGTTTTTTTAATTTGACAGGGTTAACTGCGAGACCACTTGCAGCTCCAAGAAATTTGAAATGATGGGGTTTCTTTGCGCTCACTTTCTAAGTGTTCTTCATGCAGTAATTGTAACAAAGATCCCTGACAAATATTTCTTATTGCAATGGTCCATTGAAGCAAAGAAAGTCATCTATAATAGTTTTAGATTTAAATATCTGAAGGATTTCCAAATGTCATGCGGAGCTGCAAGTGGTCTTATATTTCGATCACAAGCTCAAAAGTTCGCCTGCCAACTAGTTAATAAAGTAGAAGGAAATGAATGTGCCAAAATGTTTATGCTTGAATCATTGAAAATGTTATCTCTAAGTGTTGACGGCTTATTAGCTGGGAAAGAATCTCAAACAAATAAAAAAGTAAAAAATAAGAAATCACCTAAGATAGAATTCAATTTAAATGACCTGCAAAAATGAGGCGAAAAGGAATACCTAATTCCAGGTTGAAAGGATACGGGGAAAAAAACAAGAGAGCTAAGGGTATGTATTTGTAAATTACTATAATGTATTATTCTGTGCAACAGTACTTTTCTATAACTTTAGCTACTGCATATAGGAAAGGAGGAAGAAGTGACCATGAGACAAGAACCACAGATGAAATTTGATGCAAATATGTTTGCAATATCAAATTTTCTGAGGCAGGTATAATACCAGAATTCAATTATATTATGCTTTGTTTTTAACTTAAACTCATGTGGTTAATGTTTAATTGCCTTTACTGTAGGAACATGTCACACAGGAAACAACGTACACTGAACTATTGATGCATTCCATTACCGAGATCTAGTCCAACCGATATAGGCAAACCACTCGATACATGCTTTATAAGAAGGAGAATGTAGGTGCAAATTTGAGCTATTATGACAACACGGCCCACTAAAAGGCAAAAAATGCGCTCTTCATGGTGAACATGTGTGGCACATAAAATTCTCTTACTGCAAGTGTTAACCCGACATTGGAAAAAGTTGTGGGATATTTTGAAAGGGAAACTTATGAAGTTTAAATGCAATCTAGATCTTGAAAGTTACATTCTAGAACTAACACATACATTTAAAGTATAAAGCCAACATGGAATGAAATAGTAAATTCTACTTCCACTAATCAAATCTCAAGCACTACATTGAAATATGTAAACCCTTCAGTGCATGCATTGGAAGAGGCACACCAAACTCCTCTCCAAATCTCTCCTAAAAACCTCTCCTAGACTCCTCTCATAAAAGACTCCAGCCCCCCTTTTTAAAAAGGAGCCAAGCACTTCCTTTTTACAAGAGACATAACTCTTCTCTCCAAGAGACACACCTCTTCACATTCCAAATTTCTAGATTGATTGTATTACTTTCTGGGGCATGCATAACAGCCAGAAGTATTCCAGAACATCCCAGAATAGCTCAGAATCGCCAAAAATAGATCCAATAACCTTCTTGGGAACCTAGGCGCCATTTTCCCGTTGTGACTGGCACCTAGGAGCCACATAGCTCCACCGTTTTGCCACGTTTCGCTCCGTTTCAGCTCCATTTTTGCCTCGTTTCACTGCTAACTATTATACCTACAAGATAAGCATGAAAAAATATTTTTTTTAAAAATGTAATTTCATTCAAAAACATGTGATAATGTAAAGAATATTAGATATAGAAAAACATCGATAGTCACAATTTTCTTCCTTGCATGTTTCGCTTGAAATTACACCATTTATGCTTCATTTTCTCCAAAACTCCATTTCTTTTACCTAAAACTAAATGCATGCAAAATACCTTCATTTAAAGTGCAATATCATTAAAAATAAGCTTAAAATGCATATATAAAAATAGATAATTTTTAGGCGTGTCAGAACTTTGCTCCATGGTCCGTTCTTCCAAAGCAACCTACACCTCAGTATTCACTCCCCTCTCTCCGCCATGATCCTCAGTAGAAGTGATATTTAGAGCTCCGGCAACTGCAAAAAAGTACTGAAAGAGTAATTCAAACTACATAGCCAAAAGTCAACACCATTCAGAAGTGTTTTAAGGAGCAAGTCCTCACCGGTTTCCTCCAACCCTCCACTCACAGAGGAAAAGCCACCCTTTTGCGACTGAGGCTGAGTCCCAACTTCAGTCGGTGGCTTCCTGACCTCATGGGGAGTCATATTACCTGCGACAGCCTGAAGGTACATTCCTCCCCTTTCGATAGGAGAGGTTGCCTCCAATGGATGTCACGAAGGACGATCGTCAGTATGCCTTTCAAACTCCTCACAACTCCTTGTGATGGACCTATAGAAAACCCAAAGGCCAAGTTCAGTCTTTGTTTCCTTTCGCACACAAAATCCTCGCCTTCTATTTTATGCTTCACACTAGTTTTTGTGAGCCTTCGCTTGCATATTACTCATTGCTTTGAGGAGGGTGCTCTTGTCGACTGGTGGTGCACCCTCACCAAACATTGCGGTAGCCACGAAAAAGAAGAGATAGATGACTAAAGAAGCAAGAAGAAAAGAAACAACCCTAACCCTCCTCACCTCAAGACCTATTTACAATGGTTTGGGCAGAGAAATCTAGGGAAGTCCTTTATTGTGTAATAATGTTATTTAATTATTTCAAACATGTTTAAAAGATTCTCCTACCTCATGTATTGTGCAGCTTCCAAGGAGCAAGAGAATCAGGGAAACAAACTATGTACATATAAAAATATGTCAGCACAAATGTCAAGGCAGATGAATGTCTCAGAGAATGATAATGACCATCAAGCATACCTGTTGATGACTGCTTGAGCTGGATGTTCGCAAGAGAGCTGTCTTATCCAAATGATTGGGGGAGGATGCCATGAGATGTTCCACACGGCGGGGATCAGTCTTCAAGACAATCGATAAGAGGCTTTCTTTTAGATTAGATATTGATCGAGTCAAGGCTTACCAGACTATCGACAGTTATCATCAATCGAATCAGTCCCCAGTCTTATTATATACGAATAACTCTATAATTACTAAAAAGTTCTTATGAAAAAGTTAATAATGAGGAGGCTAATATGTAATTTTGTAATACTGAGACCTATGTCTATAAATAGAAGTCCATGTCATGAATAAAATATATTATCTTTTAGTGTGCCTTGTGCTCTCTCTCTCTCTCTCTCTCTCTCTTCACTTCCTAGTGAAACATTTTATTCCTTGGGTGTGTTTTCCAAACACTTTGCAATTCAACAATTCTGTTTCAGTTTGGTAAATGTAGATTATGTGGATTAACCGAATACTTTTTAACATCAACATAGAAAAACAATTTTTAGCTTAAAAGGCGATATAACACTGGATGTGTAGGTTCTTCAATTCTACAAACAGCAAAAACAATGAAAGCAAAAGCAATACTGATAAGCGCAATGAAGGAAAAAATGAACATAGATACCTCAAGGATTCGTAGAACTATATAGGTCATAGGACACCAAATATGATTCCATTCTTCCGTACATGCATCTACGAGGCTTAAAGCAGTAAGAAAATATACGAAAGATAAAACGATCAAATCAGATGCATGTGGACGACGCTCTGTCGACTTAACAGGTACCTTACGGATGCACAAAAAAGAAATATTAAATTAAACTAATCGCGAAAAATTAGGACTGAGAACATGAAGCGGAACTACCGATTTTAAAACCAAATTGATGTTATTAGGTGGTCTCTGTATGAGGTGATCTTTCGTTGCCTTCCCAATTAGCTCTTAAATCAGAGCCATTATTCCATACGGAGAACGTACGCATCTACACCCATCTCCCACTAATACCCATCCAATACCCTCTAATACCCATCCAATACCCTCCAATACCCATCAATACTCACCTAACATCCAGTAACCAATATTCAATACACATCCATACCCATCCATACCCTCCAATACCCCTCCAGTACCCAAAAAATCCGCACCCAGCCCCTAGGTACGTGCTCCGCATGGAATAATTTATCCTTAAATCGACTGTACGCGAGTTCAATCACAAAGGCAATGGTCATGGGCAAAATCGGAAGAGAAGGGAGGCAAAGGGTTATTAGTTTAATTTTATTTAAGTTAATTGTACTAATTAATAGATTAATATTTAATTAATATATTATTAGATTAATTATAATTATATTATATATATATATAATATAATTATGTGATAGTTAATTAATAAAAATAAAATGCATATTAAATTTTTTTATTTAATGAATTTATGAGTACTTGTTTATTAATATAATTAAGAATTAATTAATTATTAATTTATAAAAGTTGAATTATTGCTTGTTAAATACTTGGTTTAGTAAATTTTTTAATTATAATTAATTGTTTAGTAAATAATTAATTACGAATTAAACAAATTATACATTTAATATAAATTCAATTTAAGGACACTTTATAATTTATTATTTATCATTAATTTAATTGAATTTTTATTAACAAACTTAAAGCCTGATAGAAGTATAAACCTTTTTTATAAGATTTAATTAGGTTTAGTAAAGCTCATGTCATACAATTTTTGGGATTTCCATCCGGGATTTGCTAAATCTGATTTTACATGGTTTACTGAAACCACTCGAATGAAAGCACGTTGATTTCCATACAACACTTAAAACATATAACAAAATTAGAAAAATTCATTAAGCTTTATACATTAAAGAATAACTAAGAAACTTTTTCACGATGGTCGGCGAAGCTTCTGAGATCAAATCGAACATATTGCATACCTATTGTCGGTCGAGAGAAAAGAGTGATAAGATTCGAGTGAGGAAGAAGCGAGGCGAAATAACAACACTATATATCCTACACTTTTAAATACTGCTACCGTATGTTGTTTAATTACTGTTGTCGTAGGTTCTTTCGACGTCGCTTTTAAATACTATTGCTAGACAAGTGCTATGAAAACTCTTTTTTCGTAGTGAAGTAGTGAAGTTATTATCAAATTTAAGAATATATAAATAAATGGGTATCTATATATAAACAAATGAAAATTAATAAAATACTGGATGGATGAAAACATTCCTCAATAATGATGACATATTACAATTATAAATTGTTCCTATAAATATTCTCCATATGCAATAATATGTATATGACAATTAGCAGTTCTAATATCAATAACATATGGCAATATATAATTTTAATATCTCTAATATTTTATTGATTTTTGAGATCATGGCAGCATTAGATATGAAAACAATATTGTGTTGCCTCGTCACAAACATTTCATTTTAATTGCAATTGCTCCTATCATTAAATTACGTTTTCGAGTAATGATTGTTCATCTAATATTGTATGAGGCATTCCGTCGAACATATCGCTTTAGTAGTTTAAATAAATGGTACCGCTCTGGAATTAATGCTTATAATCATCATGTCCAACATCATAATGGTACACCGACATGTGGTGGACAAACTTTACAGGCGAGATGATGGCAGCTTTAAAAATATAGGTGTGTTGTTCCAATGAATTTAAGTAACTTTCATAATAGCATCTATGATTTCAATGATTTTGTATACTTTGTTAATAGAAATGGCTTTTAAATACAAACCTATATATTTATGTATCTAAAATCTGAACATTCATATTTACATATATACTAAAATATTTAACATCATATCAAAAATATCACAATTATTATATAAGTGAAATACACATTTAATAAATAGGTTTGATATATTTTCAAGAAATTTTTTCATCCTACATAGATCTCGAGGTGATCGGCACGACTCATGGAGTATTTTTTGAGCCAAAAATATTCAAACTCAAATTAAAAGTCATCCAAAATTTCCAATTCAATAAATTTATAGTTAAACTGACTGGCTCGAGGAGATAGACCCAATAACATTAAAATTGATCTAATCTAACTCAAATCAGGCCTGGATCAAGCCGTTAAGCTTCTTATGAAAGTTTTTTATGTCTAATTGAAAGGTTAAATGGATTCCAAATTTGACGAGCTTATAGTCAAATCGAGTGTCTCAGCAAGAGGAGTCCAATGAGCCTACTATCTTTCAATTATGACATCGTTAAGATACTTAAATGTCTAGAAAAAGTAAAAGCACTATAATCGATGGCAAAATCGACAGCTTAAATTTTCGTCAGTAAAAATGTTATATTTTTTAACGGTTTTACAACGACTTATGTGTTAAGTTATTTTCTACGACATAGCAATAGGACATACCATCGCGTATGAACAACAGATTAGTTCCCGATGGTTATTACTATAATCATCGCATTTCACCATCGTTTATAAGCACATAATAGACATCATCCATCCGTTGATATAATTAGAAGAGTAGATGTTTTAGATTTGATTTATATTAAGAAAGACAGAGGTAGACCTAGAAAGACTTGGGCATATTGTATAAAAAATGATCTGTTAGATGAAATGAAAATATGACACAATAGGGCGCAATAGAGAAAAAGGATTCATTTAGCCGACCCCACTTAGTGGGTTAGTGGCTTGTTGTTGTTGATGGTCAGACCTGCAATGCTCTATAGCACAAAATGTTAGTTTTTAAAAGAGAAGAATAAAATTAAGTGATGCCGAGATAAGAATGCTTAGATAGATGAGTGGCTTTACACTTAGAGACAAAATGTGAAATATGTATATCCGTGCTCTCGTGGCAGACAAAATTAGAGAGACTCGTCATAGGCGGTTTGATCAAATTAAACATCGACCATCTCATGAATCAATTAGGAGGGTAGATGTTTTAGATTTGACTTATGTTAAGAAAAGCAAAGTAAGGCCACCTACAAAGACTTGGGGATATTGTATAAAAATAATCTTAATTTTTTAGAATTTAACGAAGATTGGACTCTCAATAGGAAGCAAATGAGAAAAGGGATCCATTAAGACATATCTTTCTAATATTGTGTACAACTATAACTACTCCAACCCTTTCACGGGCATATTTGTTTCGTATTTTGTTTATAGGTGTAAAGCCAATCCAATCATAGAACTAAGCATTTTTTACCAATAGCCCCTTACACGATTGATTACACGCTTGGAAATATTTTCTTAAAAAAGGTATTTCATTTGATGTAAAGAATATTCACTGTTTCCTTCTTTACGAAGTCTAAATTCCATTTCCAAAATGGAAATTCTCGTTGAAATCTAATCTTCCAGTTCAAAAAGAGAAATTCACTTCAAAATCTATTTTCTATTGCCGCAATTCTCATTTTGACAATACACATGAGATTTCAAGTGAATTTCTAATTTGGAGTTGGCAACTTAGGTTTCAAAGTGAACTTCCATTTTGGAAAAAAAAATTAGACTTCACATTGGAGTATGTAGTGAATACTCTTACATCATATGAAATATTTCTTTATAAGAACATATTTTTAGGTGCACAGTTAATCGTGTATGGGGTTTGCGGAGACAAGGATTCTTAGATTAAGAATTGGCTTTCCACTTAGAAAATAAAATGTGAAATAATTTTTTTTGATAATATATTCAACACTATGATGGATGTTAAGAGAAAAACTAAAATTAACATAAATGTCAGATTAGATTTGAAGAAGATTTGTAGAAGATGAGAGTTGTTGATTCAGGAAACTGTTACTGACAAGCTTTCGAAGCCCAAAACAAAATATTATCTTACTTTGGCACAACGTAGATCAATTTGTGAGTGTCTCGAAGCATTGAAATTCCTTAGTAGATAAGCTTCAAGATTGATTCGGAGATGGGAAAAATAATTGGAATGAAAGCCAATATTGTCATATTTTTCTTCAAAATTTGTTGCCAACCCTATTTAGTTGCTTGTCAAGTGATATTTTAAATTTACTGATTGAAATCAGTGTATTCTTCAAGCAGAGCTCGTTTGAATGTTGTTAGCATACGGTAGTTAGAATGTATGCTAACTATTCCATTACATTAACAAACACTAGAGAAATGATGGGGGTCAACTGTTGTAGAGTTACACGAGTGCACCCACAGGCGGCAGTCGGATCAGTCATGGATGGACAGTAGATAACAGGTGACCCAGGTAATTCACAAGAATAAAAAGTATAAAATTCAAATAAAGATCAAAATATATTTAATTACTCACTTTCATTAATCATATCTTTTGTAGAAGGCATTCATGAGGGTTAAGAAGAGCTCAGCAGTCGGCCTGTGATTCGGACTGAGTACGACCTCTTGAGGGAAGCTGTTGGCGGGAAGAATAATGGCAGGATCTATGGCTTGAGGTCCCGAGCGATAGTTTACTGACAGAATTGCGACCATTTTCAGACAGAACTGCAACACTTTCTCTACGAACTGTTTCACTGTTTATAGAACTGACGGTCTATCTCTAGTTAAACATGGCTTGTTTTTTAATTTATTGTGACAATTATGGTGCGTCAGTCAGTTGATGTAAAACGTTGTAAAATACTTTGGTAATTGAATTATCGACAATCCTTTCTGCTACGTCAACATTGTTTTAGTTAAACCATTAGTAAATATATTACCTATGGTTTATCCCTTATTATCGAAATTACTGACATGTCAGCAATAAACTAAATTCCTTAGTGGTCCACAAAATGCCATCTCATTAGAGGAGTCTCTTCGGGTCGTTCCATGGAGTGATCCAGTTTATTTCTTTATTTATAGAAATTAGGCCACTCCCAATCTCTATAGATAGATTCATACCTCCTTCATGAAAGTAGACCTAAGCCTTGAACGGGAAGAAAAGTTGGACCAAGAAATGGTTTGCAAAGAAAGAGCTAAATTCTAGTGTCTTTTTGGTGTGAAACGGAGTGAAGACCCGACTAATGCTTCCCTCTCATGTGGCCGTCAATCACCGTCGACCTCCGTAGCCCACACCATGCTTATTACATGGAAGCCCCTTACAGAGTCGCGATGTATGTTGCATAGTAAGGACCAACATCATGGAGTCACGAGGTACCCTACGAAGCAATGCTTCATGTTAAACTTCAAAGATATTGTACCAAAGTCTCGGCAACAACTCCTAGCTGCAACCACTTCCGACCATTATATTTTGAGGAACCGTGCATCTTTTTTTCCACTTGTGGGCTAATGGTCTGGGCGTGTACACATCAACTTCTAATGGATTGTTCTCTCTGGACAAGGTCCCTTGATTTTTTTTTTTCCATTTCGATTTTTTCACATAAAAGCTTTTGATGTCTATACTTCTCACTTCAACTATCTGTGTGTGTGTGTTGAACTTCCGTGCAACGCTAAGATGCAAAATAATCACTCTACTGCCACGAATCTTTTGGCAGACAACAAGACTTATGGCACTAAGGTGTTTGTTTTAATTGCAAATATCAAAATTCAGTTGTTAAATGTATAAATGCATGCCAATTGTGTGATATATATATAAATTTTCTTTACTTTGCTGACAGTAAAATTGTCCGATCTGATTCGTGCAAAACATTTAGTCTATTATCCGATGAAAATGTGTTCCTTTATCAGCTAAAAACTGATTCTGTTTGCCCTATAGCACAATATAATTCTTAATTGAATTAATATGTAACTATCACAATTAGTATCTACTTAATTATTATATATAACTATTTAACTGTATACAACAAATTTTAAACATTTTTAATATCTATAATATATTTTTCGTTATTTTAAGGAACTTCATATGTGATTAATTTTTATTACAGAAATTAATTTGTAAAACCAAAGTAAAATAAAAAATAAAAAAAGGATAAAAAATTAATCAATTAATTGTTTAATTCATTAGATTGGACTTACAATGTTGTAATAATTCTTTAATTAATATTTTTAATGTAATCTCATATTTTTTAAACTAATTTATTAAAGTGATTATTAACGATCAATTTCAAATATTCTTATCAAAATTTTAAGTTTGACGTCACTTATAGTGGTGAGGGAGGGTTTGAATTGCTCTTTGGGCCCAACTTTCTGAAAAATTTATAGATATATTTAAACTCAGCATACAATAAATTTTGGAATTAACTTCTTAACGAATTTAAAATTACCAATTGTTATTAAAATTTAATTTATTGCTATTTATTATAATATGAATTGCTCAATTATTATATTATATAATCAGTAATATTATTCCTCAGTTAATACACTATCTATACTTAACTGAAAAATATTTACAAATATTTCTAAATTTTATATTAAAATTTTATGAAGAAATCTGTTTTTTTAATTCATTAAATATGAAAGTATTAAACAAATACTACAAAAAATTAAAATATTAAATAATTTTTATAATATTTCAACTTTTAAAATAAAAAACATTAAATTGTTTTGTGTTGGATGAATTGTGGCGGTGAAGTGAAAATTTTAACGTTTCAGTGTTGTACGAAAGTTCAGCAGACATGCAAATGATTGAAATGTAGCAAGAGAAGACACTAGGATGTTTTATGTGAAAAAATCTGGAAAGGATAAAAACACAAGATTTAGTCCAGATAAAGTATTACATTATAAATGTCTACCTACAAAGATACACAATTGTCTCATAATTGGAAAATAAGAGTTATAATAATACACCTGTTTAACACTGTCCGTGCATATGTATGGAATAGTTCAGGGGTCTAGAAAAAATCATTGTAGGTTGTGTACGATGAACGTAAGTAGTCGTCACCGAAAGCAATAGTCAGATCAGTAATTCGACGTTATATTCTACACCGTATTCAAGACTTTGTAACAATCTATTCAAAATACTTCACTGTAAATCATCCAGGGATATGTTGTTACACAACAGAGTGTGTTGACGATGAATAACAAAGGGGAGCCAATGGTGGTCGATAGTGTTCACGGCTAGTAGGGTTGGATGTTACCATCGGATCTTCAGTCCATAACAACACTGGAATTTGACTCCCTCAACCGTCCACCCTCAGTGAAGAGTGGGGGTTAGTTTATAGGCTTCAAGGGAGGGGGCATTCAGACATTCAACGAATAACCTCCATAATAACCTGATCAAATCACTCACATTAATTCCCCTTAATTGCAATCTTTTTTTTTGATGATTTGGGAACCTTAATGACATAAGAGTCAAGTGATCATAGGCTCGTTTAATTTTTTTCGTGGAAACCCTTAATTTGACTATAATTACGTCAAATATGTGGTTCATTTGACCCTTCAATTAATTATCCAAATCCTCCAAGTTCCGTGAATTGATCCGGGCTTCACTGGTCTTAAATTGGACAAACTATGATATCATTGGGCTCGTCTTGTTGAGAAAGTTTGATTATAAACTTATTGAAATTAACACTCCAGATGATTTTTAATTTGAATTAGAAAGATTTCGCTAAAAAAATGCCTAGAGATTCACGTTAAATGATAAAATTTATTGATGGCACATCAGTTGCCCCTTTATTTTTGGGTGATTTTTTATATTGTTTGAAAATAATAAAAATAAGAATAAATATAAAATATTAAAAAAAAAATTGTTTCTTGGCTTGCAACACCAAACGGAAGGACTATTGTAGCCGCAATTATGCGGACGTCGATCCAAGCAAAGCTATGGACCAGGACAGGGTCAGGCAGTTAGGGTTGAATCAAGTCAATGGGATGTGGTTCGGGCTAAGGAGCATACGTTGATCAAATTAGGTTGGGTGAAGATAGTGGAATGACATTTGGTTATGCAAGCTAGTGTCGGCATATTTTTAGGTTGAGTGTTCTATTTTTGAAAAGGGGTCGCCTAACAGAAATTGTCGGTGAATTTTAAATTTTAAATTTGATTTATATATATATATATATATATATATATATATATATATATATATATATATATATATATATATAATTTAGAAAGTAGTATTTGATTTTGAAAATGATTTTAAATTTGAAAGTTTTAAGATATGAAATCAAACCGATCTCACATCCCGAATAGTTTATATAAACGAGCACCACATCACAAACCGTGTATCTATCCCGAAGAATGACACACTCGCTTGATAATAGGGCTCGATTAAATAAACTAGAACATTTGTGACATTCGTTTGGTCCGTGAACCAATTTTATAAGCCGACAAGTTCCCCGCTTAATACAAAGAAATTAAGCAGTGGTTTATATTACCCGGGTTCTTAAAGTTCTCTATAAGGGCAAGCCCCTATAGTTAATTACATCTTAAAAGACGAGAATCATTTAAGAAAACTCTCGATAATGATCAGTGATTTTTCTCTCAAGAATTTCAAAGTTTAAAGTTTCAAAGGATTGAATTTTGGGATTTCAATAGGGAATGTATCAAGTTTGGAACAGTTTGTTTCAAGAATCCAAAGGAAGAGAAATAGGAGAAGTCGAGGATCCAAGAAGAATCTTGGCAACTTCCCAAACTATCCTATTGTTTGGCTTCGAGTTTAAGAAAATTATTTAATGTTGCAATCCCGCCAATTTTATTTAATTAGGTCTTATATTTGTATGATATAATCACACAAATAGTCTCGAAGATATGAGGGTTTATGTCGTACCAAACGACTACCTCGGAGTCCTAAGACTGGTTAGGGCTTAATTTGCATAACATGATTATGCAAATACCTAACGAGAAGTTGAGGATTTATGTCACACCAGGCAAACTACCTCGAAATCCTTTGGCTTGGTTATTTAATTCTAAGAAAGTTTTGCTGAAGTAGATCCGAGTTTTGCTGATGACGATGGTCGTGCTGCCCACCGTGCTCCAAGCTCCTTGTTGTTGCAGAGGTTTAGTTTTAGAAGTCATAAATCAAGAGATGAGAGAAGTGTTTTGGTTTAGAGAGAATCTTAAAATCCAAGTGTTTTTAATATTTTAATTAAACAAATCTTAAAGTTGATTAAACAGAACCGATTAAGATCCCACGGTTCCGTCATCCCGACACCGTTATTTTCATTGAATTCACTTTGTCCAGATGAATTTGCTAAACTCAACTGAATGAGTTCCACACTTTCATTTAGACCGTGGGAAATCCCATTAGCAACACGTGGGTTACATCATCCGAGGTATTCCCGATCATTCAAAGAGACGTTTTAATTTAGTTATAATTGTAGTTTTGTTGTTCTGTTTGTGATTAAATTTTGAGTTGTTTTATATTTTGAATGTTGTGGCGGTGAATTTTATCTTGCAATGACTTTTAATTTAATTTTGGTTTCAGTTCAGGGACTACCCTAAAGGTTTTGGTTTTCATGCAACAGTCTTGTTTAACATGCAAGAAAAGTAAAGTACAGTGCATGTAATTAAATTACAATAAAGTAAATTGCAATAAAATAAAAGCGTACCTGAAGGGTCTTCCCGTCATCACAAGCTGCACTTAAAACATATGTTAAGGCATTTAAATATTTCAACATATACCTTGGTAAAGCTAAGGGAAGGGTTTTGGTTGTCTACCAAATTCCTAATCCTATAACTTGTCACCTCCTATGACGTCTAGGTTCTTGGTTTGGTTTAAGGATGATTTTCTTCATCAAAGAACAATTAAATTCAATTGTTCTTCTAAAACATCCCGTCATATTGAGGAAGTGCTAAGGACGAGTCCTAAACATCTTTTTAATATTTCTGGGATTGTTTTGAGTCCAAGTAAATTTAATTGCACTGAGTGAATTAATCATCCAGAAATTAGTTAAACTTTGTTTCTCGCTCGAGTGAACTTAGATGAATGAAGTGACATCTCACTTAATACTCTATTTAAGAGTTATAATAATTAAAGCCTTTAAGGGCAAGTTGGTTTATCGAGAATTTTAATCATTCTTAATTTAAAGTTTGAATTAATGGTTTAAAGTGTTTTAATTTAATAATAAGGTTTTAATTAATAATTTTAAGTTTGGAATAGTGTTCCAATTATTTTAGATTTAATTCTCAATGATTTCATTTAGGTTTGTTGTTGAATGATTTTAATTCAACTTGATTTTAATTTTAATTTAATTTTAATTTGATTTTAATTTAATTTAATTTAATTTTAGTTTGATTTAAATTTATTTACTTTTTAATTCAATTTAATTTTAATTAATTTTAATTTTAATTTAATTTAATTTTAATTTAATTTAATTTTAATTCAATTTAATTTTAATTTAATTTTAATTTAATTTAATTTAATTTTAGTTTTAATTTAATTTAATTTAATTTAGTTTTAATTTAATTTAATTTAATTTAATTTAATTTGATTTAATTTAATTTAATTTAACTTTAGTTTAATTTTAGTTTAGTTTAATTTAATTTAATTTAATTTAATTTAGTTTAATTTAATTTTAATTTTAATTTAATTTAATTTAATTTAGTTTTAATTTTAGTTTTAATTGTTGATTTTAATTATCAATTTGAATTATTATTTTAATTTTAAATTAGGAGTTAAGTATTATTAAAGTGACTTATTTATGGATTTTTAGAATAAAGAATAAATATCCTCTTAATAATATCCCTATTTTAATGATCCAAATTTAAATATATTCTTTCCAAAATTTAAATTATTTAATTAATTAAAGTTTCATTTTTGATATTTTCATAATTTTTAGTGGGTTTCTACCCCTTAATTTTCCTAAGTTTTAATCATCCAAGAGAAAGTTAAAATCAAATATTTTACCCCCCATTTTGATTAAACCTAAAGTTTTAATTAAGGGTTAAAATTTTTAATTACCTTTATGCCCTTTTAAGCTTATTTATTTCATAACTTACTAAATTGAGTTCAAATGAATTTAAAATTTTTATGTCACCTCACTCATATGTCAATCAAGACATTAGAGGAGAAAGTGTGATTTTTCTGAATTTAATTTATTTATATAATTATTTTTTTAGAAAATAGGGGTTTTCAAAGAAAATTCAACAACATGACTAAGGAAAGGTTTCTATCCTTAAGAAAATTATGGCATGTTCTTAATAAACAGAGGACCACTTGGACCAATTTTGATAATTTTTTGAATTATATTGTATTTATTATAATTATTTTTATTTTAGAGTATTAATTAATTATAAAAAAAATAAAAGTTGAAAAATGGATTTTATATTTTTCTTAAATCTCTCTGACCTCAAGAATTTCAGAGAAATAAATTTTATAATTTTCTGATTTTTTTTATTTATTGGAATTATTTTAGTGAAAAAGGTTAAAAACTCATTTTCTTAATATTAAAAATTACATTAAGCCTTTAAAATTTAATATCTCACCCTAGGGACTTAGAAAAAATATTTGGTTTGTTCCTAAGTGATTAAGAATCAAAATCTGACATTTTTATGATTTTTAATATTTTTATGATTTTTATTATTTTTTAATTATTAAAATATTAAAATAATATGAAAAATTAACTTTTTTAGAAAATTCCAATTTTAATTTTTCTAAACTCCCCTAATATCAGAGAAGCTCCAAAACCATTTTTGTGAATTTTTTAAAAGTATTTTTGGAGTTATGAATTTTTAAAGTTACATTTTGCTTATGAGGCTTAGTTAATCCATTTGATAGGGTTAATCAAGTTTAATTGATTTCAAATTTTTATGTGAGGTCTCTCTGATCCTGAAAATCAGTGGGGAATTATTTTCAAGTTAATTTGGTGTATGGTTATGCCTAATTAATTCAAATTCAATTTTAGGGGTTTAGGCCAATTAAGGTTATTATGAATGAATTAACTCAAAATATATTTTTCATAGGGTCCTCTGGTCCAAAGGAACATCACCAAATTTTTCTGGAATTTATTTCACAACAAGCTAATTATTGAAATTAAAATACCTAAAACAGTGACATGAAATTGAAAATTCAATAACTTTTCATAGAGAAGGCCTCTGACCTTGAAAAATTCAGAGAATGTTCCCAAGATCAGAGTCTTCAAAAGTCCTATTGTCTCATGCCATGGTGAATTTTCTATGCAAATGGAGAATCAAAATACTGAAATCAGTAAATAAATTATTAAAAATAAAATACTCATCCAATTAATTTGATTTCTTTTACACATTTTTCTCCTCTGTACACTGAGCAAGAGGGTATTTTTATTTTATTTTTGTGATTTTTCTATGCAAATATATGGATTTTTGAAGTTCTGGGCATTTAAATAATTCAAAAATACCCTATTTATCTACTTATCCACGCGGTGCCAGCGCAACATCGGCAGCTCCGAAAGCCCACGTGGCGCATTCCTATTCGATGCCGCCATCCGACTCAGCACTCCAGGGGCCCGCGGTTCATGTAACATTCCCTGGTTCGGTGCAATCTAAACAGTCCGCTCGATATACACGCGATCCAACGGCTCTCGGTCATCGTCTACGACTGGTGTGCACCCGTGACCGTCCCCACTAAAACCCTATGATCTCACTTGATTCTCAATGGATTTTCATGTTCTTATGCTCTATGGATTCGTCTTGAAGAGACGAACACATCCATACAGTTTATAGGCTATTAAATTAACTTAAACAAAATGAAGAGTCACTGCAAGCTCGGGAGGAAGAGTGAGTTCATACCTTTGCTCAGAGAAGTGAAGCTTCGATCTGAGTGTTGTGTCACCTTCGATTGAGTCCAGGCAAGCTCCGGATGAAGTCCCCGGCCCTGTGGAATCGTCTAGGTATGAAAGTGACCAAGGCCGATCACAAAGCTTGGAGGCCGGAAGCAGTGGCCGGCCCGGTGAGGGGGCTTTTGCCGGGGAACTTCTCCTCTTGGTCCGGTGAAGGTGTAGGACCAATCAATTTGGAGATCGGCTCACCGTGGTGAAGTGTCCTATTTTTTGGATGGATTTTCAACTCATAAATCGAGCTCGTTAACTGGGGATTAGTGGCAAAAGAACACTTGGGGATCAACTCGCTTCCAGGTTAGGAGAAGGTCTTGGAGCAATTTTGGCAGAGTTTCCTTAAGGTCTCGTTCAACTCTTCATTTGGCCGAGAGGTGGTGGTGTTTAAATAGGCATGGCTGGAGGGCTTCCCATGGGCAATTGGAGGCTGGGATCAGCTACTCAGGGGAGGAGAAGAACAGCTATGTTGTCCATTTGGGTTGAGACAAGTCAGCAAGGGAGAATTGGAAAGTTTGGCTCACATGGAGCTTTCGGCCATGGCTTTTTCCGGCGACTGTGGTGGCTGGCCGGCCAGGCATTGGTCACCAACTTGACCAATGAGGTCAGGGCTGGGGTTTGGTGCAAGCAAATGGCCATTGCCATGTGTAAGGAGGTTTGATTAAAATGGCATGGGGTAAGGGTCATTTTGGCTTGATTTTGGTCAACTCATGTATTTGGGTTTGGTACACCCACCAAGGGACAGATTTGGGCTGAGGGAGGTTAGGTGAGTCAGCTAGGAAAGAGTAGTGAAGTCACCATCCATGAATATTTGGATTAATCATGGATTAAGGTGAAGCATTAAAAGGGTTAAAACCTTTTTAAGGGGGTTTAAAAGAGGCTCCTCCTTTTGCAATTAATGGTATGATGATGTGTAAAGTGATTCCCATGGCTTCATGTGGCTTGTGCATGGCTTGAAAACTTGCTCATGGCTTGGGAATGGCTTGGCTTACTTGCATGAGAAAGGGATTTTGGGATTTTTGGCATTTAGGGGTGATTTGGCATGAGGCTTGATTTGGAATCATTTGATGATGGGATTGGAAATTAGGGAATGACTTTGATTAAATGGATGACAAATGAAAATGTCATATGGGCTTTAGGATAGATTTTGGGCTCTTTGAAATGGTTTTAGATGGGCTTTTAAAGTGATTTAGGGAAGTGGGCTTTTGGATTTTAGGATGGGATTTTGGGTGAAAATTTTGTAAAGGACCATGTCAAATAAATGTTGCAATTGGTTTAGGGATATTTCATGAATGGTTTGGAATCAATTTGGTGTGATTTGGAGTAGAATTGGGTTGAATTTGGGCATTTTAGTTAAAGGGCCAAAGTGGGCCAAATTGGGCTAACTTGGGTTAAGCTTGGGCTAAAGTTGGATTTGATGTAAAATTAATGTTGAGAAATGTTCATGGGAGTGTCAAAATGAGTTTTCAACTTTGGTTGGTCTCTAATTTTGGGATTTTGGCCCATTTGGATTAGGTTTGGGCTTAGGTCAATTTAAGTGATTTTGGTTTTAGGTTAGGTTTGGGTGGAGTTTAGGTTCAAATTTTGGCCAAATCAAGTTAGTGTTTTGTTTATGAGGGTGTTAGGAAGGCTTTGGAAAAGATTTGGGGCCAATTGGAGTTGAATTGGGTGGGTTTGAGCAAAGTTTAGGTCATGGGCCAAAATTGGGCCTTAAGCCTCAAATTGAAATTGGGCTCAAATGTAAACCAAATTGGAATTGGATTTGGTCTAAATTGATATTAGGGATGTTGAATTGAATTTTAGAATTGAATTGGACAAAAATTGAGGTCAATTGAAGTGGTTTGGTTTGACATTGGGTTCACTTGGGTTTAAAATGGGTCAAATTGGGGGTTTTGGTAAAAGTGGGGTAAATTGGAAAAATCCGCCCATGGTGTAGTTGAACAAAATGGAATTGGGAATATTTGGGATTTTCTGGAATTTTTTTAGAATTATCTGAATTTTTGGATTTTTGGGCTAAGAAGGGCATTTTGGGTATTTGGAAGGTATTGGGGGGTACTTTTAGAATTTTTGGTATTTTTGGCTATGGGTGATTAATTTGAGTGGGGGAAATGTTTAGGATTAATTTTGAGAAATTTTGGGTAATTTAGGTGATTTTCTAGATTTTGGGTAGTTTCAAGGGCTTTTGGTAGGTTTAGTAGGTGTATGGCCCAGGGGGTCAAAAATTGAAATTTTGGAAAAATGAAGATTGATCAAATTTGAGCAAAATGTAATCACTTTGGTTGAGCCATGAAGCTATATTAAACCCATATGACCCATGAGAGGACTCATTTGAGGCATTCACTATATTGTTCCTAACCCTCTTAGCCAGGGGCTTAGGGGTTAAGGACCATCCACGTGAATTACCTACATGAGTCAGGAAATAAAGTTGGGTGAGATTGTGGTTTTATGACTTGGAATGTGTGTGAGAGTGTAGTGTATGTGCAAGTCAACCCTCACCAGACCAGGCCACCCAGGGTATCCCTAAGGCCAAGAAGTCTTATAGGGAACTCATCCTTTAAACCTCCACATTTGATTTCAACCCTCTAGGTGATTAGGGGTCTACAATCAGGCTTGTGGGGTTTGCAGGGAGTCAAGAGGTGCTTGAACTTTCTAAAGGGTGGGTTCCACTTCTAGTCCTCTAAGATTAGTCAAAGGAAAATCCTAAGGCTAGATCCTAAGTACTAAAGAGAGGAGAAAAAGACCTCATAAAAAATGAGGTCAACAAATGGACCCCCAATAGGTGTGGTATGCTGACCAAGCACACCGCGCGTATTGGCGTTGACCGAAGAGATCAACAAAACCAACACAGATGTCCAAAAGACAAACTTAGGACGAAGTAGAAGAATTTCCGCTGGGGAGTATCGGTATATTTCCAAGACCGGAGATTCCCGAACTCTCGCCAGGGAATGGAAAAGGAGGTGAACTCCAAATCACTAGATCTGGGGAATTCGATTTAGATTTCGGTTTACTTTTAAATTTCAAGTTTCAATGTGTGAGTTTGGATTTTGATTTGAAGATTGATTTAAAATCTATTTAAGAAAATTTTGAATTTGAAATTTGAATTTGAAATGAGGATTGAAACCTAGGTTTCAACCTCGGGATTTGCGAAGAGAACTGGAATTTAGGTACCAGCCTCAGAGTGAGAATTGAAGTCTAAGTATCAATTGAAAAGGATGAGAGTTAGAATTTAGGTACTGATCTCGAAATGAGAGTCAGAATTTAGGTACCGACCTCACAAAAGATGAGAATCATAATTTAGGTATTGATCTCGAGAGTGTGAGATTTGAAATTTAAGTATCAAACCTGAAAGAGAATCGAAATTTAAGTATCGATCTCGGATGAGAGTCTGAATTTAGGTACCGACCTCGAAAGAAGAGAACTGGAATTTAAGTACCAGTCTCAGAATTTAGAATTGAAATTTAGGTATCAATTCGAAAGAGAATCGAAATTTAGGTATCGATCTCCAATGAGAGTCGGAATTTAGGTACCGACCTTGAAGGAAGAGAACTGGAATTTAGATACCAGTCTTGGAAATTTAGAATTGAAATATAGGTATCAATTCGAAAGAGAATCAAAATTTAGGTATCGATCTCGAATGAGAGTCGGAATTTAGGTACCGACCTCGAAGAAAGAGAACTGGAATTTAGGTACCAGTCTCGAAAATTTAGAATTGAAATTTAGGTATCAATTCAGAAGAGAATCGAAATTTAGATATCAATCTCGAATGAGAGTCAGAATTTAGGTACCGACCTTGAAGGAAGAGAATTGAAATTTAGGTACCAGTCTCGGAATTTAGAATTGAAATTTAGGTATTAATTCGAAAGATAATCGAAATTTAGGTATCGATCTCGAAAAGAGAGTCGAAATTTAGGTACCGACCTCGAAATGAGAACTGGAATTTAGGTACCAGTCTCGGAATTTAGAATTTAAATTTAGGTATCAATTCGAATGAGAATTGAAATTTAGGTATCGATCTCGAAAAGAGAGAGTCGGAATTTAGGTACCGAACTCGAAGGAAGAGAACTGGAATTTAGGTACCAGTCTCGAAAATTTGAAAGAGGACTAGAAGTTAGGCTTTAGCCTCGAAGATTTATCTGCATGAAGTGGGACCCAGTCTCATGCCATCAGAACCAAATCGAACAAAGTTCATGGCTCCGTGTCAATAGAACTAGTCGATCCTCTAAGACACAGAAGAAAGAGAATTGAAAGGAGCTGGTAAATGTACCAAGCTGAAAAGACTTGACCTGGCAATAAGTCGAAGAGAATATTCAAATTTCAAAAGAGTTTCAAACAGATTTCGATTGAGGAAAGAACTGAAAGGTTCGAACCAGAGGATTCAGATCGGAATTCAATTTGAGATTTAGATTCGTTTTGTTTGTCCTTTAACGATCCCTTTTTTGTTGTTTATTTAGTGTTCATGTGAATTTGAAGTTCATTTTAATATTCAGATTTTTAGGAAAAGTTCTCATTTATTTTCTTTTTCTTTTCTGTTTTTCGTTCAAAGTTCATTTAACTCTAATGGCGTTTCCCAATCAATTTGCACAAAAAGAGGTGAAGGCAAAATGTGATGTACTCATTTTCATTCCAACTTGCTGAAAGTACATCATACAACTTGATGTAGTCATGATGTCATTTTCCTCAGAAATTTAATATCTCATACAATCCATGTAAATCCAAAACAGACTGTGTAAACTTCTTGTTGATCCATCCAAAAGCGTCTGTCAAAAATCCATGTTTGAATAGTAAGAAACATGGGCAATAACATCACCTTCCAAGCCATCCTTGGCAGGAATGCCTCATGGATGTGCATCGGAGGTGTGTTATTTCCCGTGTAACTCACGACTCGTAGGGCCGGAGACTCTCCAATTCCGGATCCGGTTGAAAGTGGTAAGGCATTTTTCTCGTCATCCATTCTTCTAAAAGTAACCGAGATCCGCTCCACGGGCACTCCGGAATGCAATGCGTCACAACGTCCGCTTCTGTTTCCTTTTAACACCGGGACGGAACCTACCGTGAGTGGTATCTCCACCGGCCCTCGTAACTCACCGGGGCTCGCAATCCGGAGGTCAGATCCGAACATGATGTTGCACTAGCTGAGGAATGACACCGTGCAGAGAGGTCTAACAAAGTCATGATGGTCTATATGCGGAGGTATGCAGTCGCCTTCCTTGTAGATGTTGATAATGCAGCTGTTGGGTATGCAATCTGCAGGCAGTACCCTCCATGTTATCATCCTTTTCACCATTCTCTTGATGAGTCTTGTTATTGGATCCACCTCACTGCGACGGAGTATCCCTAGTGGATTTTCTTTTCTGTCTATGGCAAAATTGTAGCAACATCCGCATTGTACTGTAACTCTTCCCTTCCCCGACATCCATCTTCGGGGTTCTGAATATGTCTTTTCTCTCAGGCGGCCAGCTCGACCCATTTTCTGCAATTCAAGGATGCAATCTACAATTTGTTGTTGCTCATAATCCGAGAAAACATCTGTATGTAGCTCGAGGCCTTCCAAGATGTCGACCCTCTTGTTTCCAATTCTTTCAAAGTACTCAAAGGTTTTCTTCTCAACTAGTTGCATTTTCTCCAATCTCGTATTCCGGGATTATCTGAAGTCCTCGGTGTCTAGTAACATACTGCGGCATGTATGGCTCAACCCCAGCACGTTCTTCTACATGTCTTGGCTCCTCGGGGATAGTCTCCGTAGGGACATCCTCCGGGGTTGCTTTCGCAACAAGACTCTTCAGATCTGGTACATATGCTCGACGTCAAGGTACCAACTCTATTTCTTCTTTTCTTGGTATCTCTTTTATCTGTTCCAACCTTCTTGGAATTGACTTTCTTCTTTCTGGTTCCTGACGAACAGGTTTTCTTGGAGCATTTGTACTAACAGTATCCACTGTCTGTTCATATTGATCTTCTACTAACTTGGTCAACATTTTGCGAATGCGACGATTCTTATTTCTTCGTTGGGTAGCAGTGAGAGTAGCTCTCCTTACTCCTAGAATTTCTGCGAGCGCGGCGCTGACATGCCTACCCTCTGTTGTGGCAACTACGGATTTAATTTTCCTATCTTCTCCGGTTGCATGTGTGGCGTTTGCTTTTCTTTTCTTGTTGCTGGATTGGTGGCTCGAGTCACCCATTTTCATCACTGTCTGGCTGTGAAGTTCTTCTCGATCAACTGGGATCCAATCATTTTCTTCCTATGGTAAGCTGGCTGGTGTGAAGTCTGAGTCAATCTCTATCACTGCTCCATCCCTCACCCTCTTTTCATCAAGTGCTAGACTCGCGCCATTTCTAAAGTTTAGAACCAACCGCCCGTTTGACACTTCCCTGCGAGAAACAAGGAAAGGATCAGGGGCTGTACTAAGAACAAGAACAATAAGAAAAATATTTAAAAATTCTTATTCACTTCTTTTAAATTTAAAGGAAGTAGGAAGGGATGAGGAAAATATCAAGAATGAATGGATTTAAGAGGAAAAATATACATTTTATTATTATGATTTCCCATGTTTTCTTTTTAACATTTTCGTTGATGAGATTTTTTTTATCATCCATTTTATTTTGTTTTGGGTTTGGACCCAGTCACAAAGTGATTACTTCACCCGTGTTTCTAGGGATAAGATTCTATTTTAGAGGCAACCCTTCGAAACATCAGGTTGCATAATACTTCTTTAAATATCGTCCATTGATTGGAAGCATAGGTCGTTCTCCACAGCAATTCACAAGCTGGTAGGAACCTCCTATGTAGAATGTATCGACCACGAACGACCCTTCCCATGTTGGTTCAAATTTACCACCTATATTGCGATGTGCAAGAATAGGTCTCTTGAGAACAAGAACTAAGTCACCGACTTTGAATGTCCTGGGACGGACTAATTTATCATGGGCTCGGATCATCTTGGCTTGATACAGTTCCAAATTCTGCAGTGCAGAAAGTCTTTTCCTTTCCAAGCTTTCCAACTCTTCCAGTCGTAGTCTGGCATTTTCTTCTGTAGTGATCTTTTATGCAACTGCAATTCGGAGTGACGGAAGCTGAACTTCTAGGGGCAAGACGGCCTCAGACTCGTACACTAAAGCATAAGGCGTAGACTGAGTAGGAGTCCTGAAAGTCGTCCTGTAGGCCCATAAGGCTTCTAACAACTTCTCGTGCCAATTTCTCTTGTTGTCATCCAAAGTTTTCTTTAAAATTTGAACGAGAGTTTTATTAAAAGCATCAGCCAAGCTGTTTGCTCTTGGGTAGTAGATCTTTGAGTATCGCCAATCGATCCCGAGTCTTCTGACAAAATTGTTGATCTTTGTACTTTTGAATGCAGACCCATTATCTGAAATGATCCTGCTCGGTACCCCAAAACGGTAGACGACTTGGTTCTTGAAAAATTGTAGCACGTGATGTGCTTTCACTTCTCTAAGTGGTATAGCTTCTGCCCATTTAGAAAAGTAGTATGTAGCTGCAAGAATGAAGCGATGTCCTCTTGAAGAAGGCGGTTCTATCGGACCCACTATATCTGTGCCCCAACACTCAAATGGCCATGACGCGATTGTCGGATGTAACACATTTGGAGGTTGGTGTAGAACCACTCCGTGCACTTGGCACTGGTGACAACATTTGGCAACTTTCATACAGTTGGTCATCATTGAGGACCAGTAGTACCCTAGTCTTTTAATCTTCATTTTCATTTTCGGACCTGACTGATGATAGCCATAAAGTCCTGAATGTACTTCTTTAACGATTTCACGAGCCTCAGACCCGCTCAGGCAGCTTAGCCACATCTGATCAAAAGACCTTCTGTATAATGTATTATTTATTAATGCGTAAGACAGAGTTCTATCCTTGATTTGATGGTCTATCGACTTATCGTCAAGCAGGTTTCCTGTATGCAAGTAGTCTATTGATGGCTGCCGCCAATCTTCTGTATTTTCTGTCACTGCTGTAATTGTTTCTTCTGCATTTTCTGTTGATTTGTGTATTGTATCCATGTCGAGCTGTAATAGGACGTGTCGTCATTGAACTGACACTTCAACTAACTCATCCTGCGAGCAGGCAAATTCCTTTGCAAGGCGGGCTAACGCATCAGCAAGAGCATTTTCTTTTCTAGGAATCTTGTATATTGTTACGTTTGGAATTTGCTCCAACAGTTTCATGGCATACAGAAAGTACTGCTCAAGTCTTGGCTTTAAAATTCCGTATCGTCCCGCGACTTGTCGAACGATCAACCGAGAATCTCCGTAGATGTTGATGTCCGTTATTCCCATCCGAATGGTTAATTCCAATCCAGTTATAAGGGCTTCGTATTCCGCCTCGTTGTTCGTACACGGTTCGTTAAGTGGTAGGAGTATTTTAACATCCCCCGCTCGTGTGTTATAAAGATTAGTCCGATTCCTGCCTTATCGGGCACTATCGTTTGCAATTCTTTTTCTTCTCGTGCCGAGGATGCACCGTCGAAGTACGGCTCCCAACGTCGATCATCGGGGTCTTCTAGGCTCATTATCTGCTCATCAGGCAAATCGTCGTCGAGAGGCGAATCTGCCGGTAAAGGGTGTGCTGCGAGGAAGTCTGCTAGGACTTGTCCCTTTACGGCGCGAAAAGGAGCGAAAGTTATGTCAAATTGCAATAGTATCATTGACCACCTGGCAAGTCTGCCAGAAAGTGTCGGTCGGGTCATCAAGTATTGCAACAGATTAACTCTCGAAATAAGGTTGACCTAATGAGAAAGCATGCAATGCCTGAGCTTTTGAGCGGCGAAGATCAGGGCCAAACAATTTTCTAAATAAGAGGATACTTTACTTCCATCGGGATTAGACCTGGGCTAGCAGGGCTCCAAGGGAGTTGTCTAGAGCCGCGGTATAAAGTATCAACGGTCTACCTGAGACTGGGGCTGCTAAGACAGGAGGTGTCATTAAATATTGCTTAACGTCCTTGAAAGCCCGCTGGCATTTCTCTTCCCAAATGAATTTAGCGTCCTCTTTAACTAATGCCGAGAAGGACTGACACCTACCTGACAAGTTCGAGATAAAGCGTCGAAGATATGACAACTTCCCTTGAAAGGATCGTAGTTGTTTTAAAGTTTTGGGAGGAGGCATTTCTAAAATAGCTTTAATCTTTTCCGGATCGATTTCAATTCCGCGATGTCGGACAACAAATCCTAAGAATTTCCCGGAGGTAACACCGAAGGCACATTTTAAGGGATTCATCTTAAGGTTGTATTGTCTTAGTCGCTCGAAAATAATACAGGTGATCTTATTTCATTTTGCTTTTGATGACCACATCATCCATGTAGCACTCGAATTGGTTGTGAATGAGATCATCAAAAATCTTCGTCATCGCTCTTTGGTGTGTTGCTCCTGCGTTCTTTAGTCCGAATGGCATTACTATGTAGCAATACACTCCGATCGGCGTTCTGAAGGTCGTGAGCATTTTGTCTTCTGGTGCCATCTTTATCTGGTTGTATCCTGATGATTCATCCATGAAAGAGAAGATTTCATGTGTTGAAGTAATGTCGATCATCAGTTCCGGGATTGGTAGTGGAAATTCATCCTTTGGACATGCTTTATTTAAATCTCTGAAATCTACGTTGATTCTGATTTGTCCATTCTTCTTTCTGACTGGTATCACGTTGGCTAGCCAAGTAGGGTATTGTTCTTCACGGAAAAATTTAGCGTCTATTAGCTTCTTAACTTTGGCTATTACTTGTTGCTCAATTTCTAGACGCATTCTTCTGGGAGCTTGTCTGACTGGAACGGAAGTAGGATCTACTCCTAACTTGTGAACTGCGACTTCTGGAGCTAATCCTGGCATTTCGTCGTAACTCCAAGCAAAACAGTCCTTGAATTCCATTAGTAGCTTGATTATTTCCTCATAATTTTCTTTATTGAGTAAGGAGCTAACAAAGGTTGGCCTAGGCTCTTCGCTAGTACCTAAGTTAACTTTCATTAACTCGTCTATTGTAGATTTGATTTCTTCTTCGAATTCTGGTGGAGCGTCTCCGATTAGTAGATCTTCGAGATCTTCTGAGGCTTCCAAGCAGTCTTCATTAGGTTCACAAGTGACAACCAAGCAAATTCTCGTATCGTCAATTGATCCTACTGTGCCGAATCCGAGACCATGTTTTGAATTGGGAGGCCGACCGGCATTATTCCATAATTTTTCAAAATGTTGCGATTGACCTTTTGTCCATCGTCGAGGTAAGACTTCACGTTGAATTAAATTTTGAACACAGGGAGAGTACCACTCAAAAGGTAGTTCCATTAATTCAGAAGAAGTAACATCTTCAAATTGTACATCTTTTTCAGTATTGGAAGAAGAAGCACCACGGTAAAACTTGATCGGCTTAAGTAGCACCACCATGCACTTCCTTGACCACCATACCCTCGATCTTATTAGAATGGATCGGGGTCAGGGTCATAGTATGTACATAATGGTTAATCTTTTCGTACATTGATTTATATTCTTCATTCCTGTCATCTTCGAGAGAGATCATGAACTGTGGTTTCTTCTGATTTATTGTTGCTGCTTCTTTCTTGATTTCTTCTTCTTCTTCAGAGCTATTCTCCCAATCAACATCGATGACCGGTTTCTTCTGTCCAACTGTTCCAACATTTTTTCCACGTCCTCGTCCCCGGCCTCGACCTCGGGTGCGAGTTCTGGAGAAATCTTCACCATCTCACCGTAAGGGAGTGGTGAGTAACTGTTGGACTAGAACTTCAGGTTCTTCATCGTCTCGAATCTCTTTTGCATCATTTGGTATGGTATTTCTGGAAAAGATTGTTTTCTTCGGGGGCGCGTAGTTGGCCGCATTTTCATGAATTCAAATCTCGTGTACGGAGAATGGTTGCAAGTCACCTTTGATACACTGTTCCCCTCCTTTGTAATACTTTATGCACTGGTGTAGAGACGACGGTACCATCCGGTTTTCATGGATCCATGGCCGACCCAGTAGAGCATTGAACGATGTCTCAGAATCAATTATGTGGAATTTTGCAGTTGTCTTTGCTAAATCCCCCATCTTCATTAGTAGTGTTATCGATTCAAGAGCTCTTTCTCCTTTTAGATTGAAGCCTCTTAATAGCATCTTGTCTGCTTCAAGCTCGCGAGCACCAATTTCCAAATATGATAGCGTCCGAAGATTCATTATGTTGATTGATGCTCCCGGATCAACCAACACTCTGGAGAGCGTAAACTTTCCAATAGTGACTGAAATGTATAACGGTCGGTTGTGATCTGCTGTTCTCAGTAATAGATCATTGTCCGCGAAGCTAACACCTCACTGTTCTCTTAACGAGCAAACCTCATCGAAGGAATTACCGGCCATTTGGGCTAAACAAATCTCTGGATCAAGTAAAGCCTTGATCAAAGCCTCTCTCATCTCCTCTGACAGGATCAGAGCATCGTATATACTTAGTTTGGCTGGTAATTTCCTAAGATGGGCTAGCACGTTGTAGTCTACTTTTTTACCATGTTCCCCGATTTCTTTCCGAATGGGAAGTTCCTCTGCTGGGGTTGGCTCTTCCTGAGCAACCACCTGCTTTCCTTTATCCTTTGGACCCATTCTCGGGGGGTAGAACTTTTCCACTTCTTAAATTTACTCCGGTTATTTCTTCTGAATTTGGCGTTTTCTTTTCAATCGAAGCAACTGGCTCTTCTGAAGTCACTTCGGTGTCTGATGGTTCTAATTTTATCGTGATCGGAGCACCTCAGAATTCACAAAAGGACTCATTGCTTGTCGAGCTTTCGTAGCCTCCTTTGTGAGCATCTTCTTCGTCGTGGTCGTCGAGGTTGTGTATGATTTGAGAATCGTTATTTGTATTGGAATCGAGATCCGGATTAAGTCGGTTGTCGCTAGTTACGTAATCGTTAGAAATAGTCAAAACGTAGCCAACGTCATAACCCTTATCATTATAAGATCCCGCCGGGGCGAGCAGATAATCATACAGAGTCAGGAGTTCGAGGGATTTCTCCCCCGAATCGGAAACAACCATCCTTGGATAAGCAGCTCCTAGTCTACCCTTTGAAGCCTCGGTCTTCTTTTCTTCCACGATCTTCTCCTTCTTCTGGGGAGGTTCTTCAATCGCAAGTGGTAGTGCCAGCTCGACAGGCTTCAAAATTTGAGTTGAAGCGTGTACCGAAGCGGTCTGGATGCGATCCAAAATTTTCTTTGAAGACTTTGTCCAGACGGTACTCCATCCATCATCAGTCGCGTAAGGGTCTATCAGAACAATAGGATCCATTGAAATAACATTGACGGAACCTCCTTTCTTGGGTTCCTTCATGTATTCCTTTGGGATCGTTATGTTCCCTTTCCGGAGATTGTCATCAAGCCAACTCTTGAAAGTGATGCAATCTCAATCTTATGTCCGAGCATCTGGTGGTAAGGGCAATAGTTCGGATGATCTTTCTTATTGACTTCTTCCGGCTTCTTGGGCTCTGGCAGCCGAAAATCCGGTGTCTTCATTAAGTTGCGGAACATTTTTGCTACTACTTCAGTTTTGAATGGTTATTCTTTATTTAGGAGTTCTCTTAAGGTACGCGATGAACGAGGCGGTTGTTCATAATGCTGAGGCGACTGTTAGCTAGGACGAGGTAGCTGATAGCCCTGCTGAGGTTGCTGATAAGTTCGTTGTGGTGGTTGATAACTAGGCTGTGGCCGCTCTGACTATATCTGAACCTGCTGTTTGCCCTTATCTACTGCCGCGACGATTCCAGATTTCTTTTCGAATGTTTTCATAGGCTTCTGCTTATCAGTCTTGTCTACGAAACTTAACTGCTTTGCCTCTTCTTGCAAGCTCCCGGCCTTGCTAAGCAACTTCTCGAAAGTCTTGATTGTAAACCCTTTAAGGAGAAGTGCTATCGGGCCATGGATACTTTTAAGTAGGAAGCCGACCGCATGTTATTCTTGAAGCTGTGGTTCACACTTCATGCTTAAGTTTCTCCATCGAAGTATATAATCCACTAAAGTCTCGTTCGGCTTTTGTTGCTCCCCCACTAGATCGCCGATAGTGATGTAGTGTTGAGCTCTGACAAATCGTTTCACGAAGAGATTTTCTAGTTCTGAAAAGGTCTTTACTGACCGTTCGACAATTCTGCATACCAGTCGAAGGCAATCCCCGATAAGCAGCTAACGAACTCTCGGAAGAGTAAAGCGTCGCTCCCACCGGGGTTGCAGCAACTAGCACGAAAATGTGTGACATGCTACCGGGGGTTTACCGTTCCATCAAAAGTCTTAAACACAGGTGTTATGAAGCCTTTCAGGTATTAGACTGCATCGAACTCTTCGGGGTAAGGTCTACCCGTCTGAATAGATGCTCCGCTCTTGGATTGTGTTAGGGCCTCTCGCACCTGCTGTTCTACCATTCTCTTAATGTCATTTTCTAGAATCATGCTTTGTGCAGGATCTTTCTTTGGTTGTTCGTCTTCATTGACGGATGTGATTTCTTTTCCCCCATCTGCAATATGGATAATTTCTGGGGGTGTCTCTTTCTGAGGTTATACCTGACTCTGGAGTGTGGCTAAGGCAGCAGCCATCTCTTCCATCTTCTTTGCCATTTGGGAAATTGTGTCATCTCTCTCCCGAATCTGTGCTCTCAACACCTCTGGTTCATCTCTTTCCGCAACTATCGGAGCACCTTGTGAAGCTGATGATGCTCGTGTCTCAACCATGTTGATCTCGGCAAACTCCTCATCCATGAACTCGGATGATTCAACTTCATCTCCTAATTCTTCTTCTCTTTCTTTTGCTAACCGTCGGATATCGTTCCTTAACTTGTCTATGGCATCCTCTAGTGGCCCTTTTCGCACGGTCTCACAGTTGTCTCGTTACGGTTGTTGAACTTCCTTCCCGGGAGTCCCCTTTATTGCAGTAGCACTTTCTTTTGATTCAAGTCTCCTGACGAGACTTTTCTTCTCAGGGCATTGTTTTGGTCTTAACTCGCCAGTATTAGGTCACCATACCATCCTTCTCGCAGCTGGAAGCCTAGGACCGGATGGACTGTCGACTATATGCTGGAAGGTGGTGTCCTCCCTAATTTGTAAACACGATACAACAACAGGTGGACTGGCTTTTATCTTCTTCTTTGGTTTCTGTGTGGCAGCAACAGGCTCTATTCGCGGTCCGAGGCGGGATTTAGCTGGCACCCGTTCTATCCTTCTTAATATTTCTGACACAGGGCATCTTTCTTTCTTTGCCAATCTTTCTATCACAGCTTGCAGCCGAGTCAATGGCGTAGTCTTATCCTTTTTCCTTTTGTAATTGTTGTAGTATGCAGGTCGGGGTAATGCAGCGACGATCCTACGGACATTCTCTTCATCTAATGCGGCAGAGGGAGGGTGAAACTCGCTCCCTTCCAACAGAGGTATATACTCAGGCAGTTCTTCTCTTTCCTCGGGAATTTCTTCTAGAAAAGCAACTTCAGCAGCTCTGGCTTTCTTGGCAATCTTTCTGCTTCTATTTCTCTTTGAGTCTGAGTTAGTGGTGCAACTCTTGAACTGGACCCAATCTAAAAAACAGATGGTATTGTAGCAAAATATGTACCCTCCACGGTGACAGGCTCATCACAAACTTGGATTTCCTTCCCCTTCAGTTTGGCAGAAGTCGGGGTGGGTGCAGAGATGACTAGACCAGTGGGGGTAGAGATAACAGTCCTCCTATGAACAGTAGTACTCTTCTCAGCTGGAATCCTTTGCATGGGAGGGAATTCTTGAGTCGATTTCAGATTGAACTCAATCACAGGTTCTTCAGTTTCTAACACTTTATCCATTAATGTGAAGAGAGTGACATCATCAAACTTGATATATGTGTTGCCGAATCCTTGACCGAAACGGATGATCCCATTGTCAGGTAGCTCATCCTTGTAAACAGTAAAGTCCATTCCATTGGTGAAGAAGAAGATTAGCTTGGGGGCAGTCATTTTCTGCATGGCGGATTTCGAATGTCAGTCCCGAATTATGCTTCTTTTCGTCGTAAAGTTTAGGACGAAAAAGAAAGAATCCGAACATATTTTCGTTTATCTTAGTGTATTTTTGATTTTTAAAAGAGATTGTTTATTAGGAGGTTCGTTTGTTAGAAACAAAACGATTGAAGGAAAAAGGGTTGTAGAAAAGGTAAAGGGCCTGATTTTGAATTGAAAAGGAAGAGAAAGTCTTATGCAGGACTTCTCAACTCGAAGGACAACTCCTAAACTAACACCTATTGGGGGTCCACCCCACCTCAGAAAAGAGGTAAAAGGATCTCGGAATCTCGCTGTTTAGGGGTGTCTAAACAGTGGCTCCTAAATCCGAGAGAAGTTGGCTATACTCATTCAAGACAGAAATGAACGGGGTATTCCAATGAAAGAAAAGTAGTTTGGTCCACTAGGGGCATGGACTCACTACCGATTTATGAATGCAAAACCATCTGATCAAAATGGAGAGAGGAACTAGTCCCCAGCGGAGTCGCCAGAAATTGTCGGCATATTTTTAGGTTGAGTGTTGTATTTTTGAAAAGGGGTCGCCTAATAGAAATTGTCGGCGAATTTTAGATTTTAAATTTTATTTAAATATATATATAATTTAGAAAGTAGTATTTGATTTTGAAAATGATTTTAAATTTAAAAGTTTTAAGATATGAAATCAAACCGATCTCACATCCCGAATAGTTTATATAAACGAGCACCACATCACAAACCGTGTATCTATCACAAAGGATAGACACGCTGCTTGATAATAGGGCTCTATTAAATAAACTAGAAGATTTGTGACATCCGTTTGGTCTGTGAACCAATTTTATAAGCCGACAAGTTCCCCTGCTTAATACAAAGAAATTAAGCAGGGTTTATATTACCTGGGTTCTTAAAGTTCCCTATAAGGGCAAGCCCTTATAGTTAATTACATCTTAAATGACGGGAATCTGTACGGCTTATTTTTATGTTGAGTGTGTATTTTTGAAAAGGGGTCGCCTACAGAAATTGTCGGCTAATTTTTAATTTAATTTAAGTAAATAATTTGAAAAGTAGTATTTGATTTTGAAGATAATTTTAAATTTGAAAATTTTAAGATATGAAATCAAACTGATCTCACATCCCGAATAGTTTATATAAATGAGCGCCACATCACAAGTTGTGTATCTATCCCGAAGAATAGACACATTACTTGATGATGGGGCTCGATTAAATAAACTAGAAGATTTGTGACATCCGTTTGGTCTACGAACCAATTTTATAAGCCGACAAGTTCCCCTGCTTAATATAAAGGAATTAAGCAGGGTTTATAATACCTGGGTTCTTAAAGTTTCCTATAAGGGCAAGCCCCTATAGTTAATTACATCTTAAATGACGGGAATCACTTAAGAAAACTCTCGATAATAATTAGTAATTCTGCTCTCAAGAATTTCAAAGTTTAAGTTTTCAAGGGATTGAATTTTGGAATTTCAATAGGGAATGGATCAAATTTGGAAAATTTTATTTTGGGAATTCAAAGGAAGAAAGGTAGGAGAAATTACAGATTCGAAGTGAAATTCGGTAATTTCCCGACTATCCTATTGTTTGGCTTGAATTTAGGAAAGTCCTAATGTTTATTTGATATTTCAATTTTGCCAATTTTAATTAATTAAGACTTATATTTGTATGATGTGATCACATAAATAGCCTCGAAGATGTGAGGGTTTATGTAGTATCGGACGACTACCTCGGAATCCTAAGACCGGTTAGGGCTTAATTTGTAATGCAAATTCCTAACAAAAGGTTGAGGATTTATGTTGCACTAGGCAAACTACCTCGAAGTCCTATGGTTTGGTTATTTAATTCTAAGAAAGTTTTGTTGAAGTAGACTCAGGTTTTGCTAATGACGATGGCCGTGCTGCCCACCATGCTCCGAGCTCCTTGTTGTTGCAGAGGGTTTAGTTTTAGAAAGCATAAATCAAGAGATGAGAGACGTGTCCTGGTTTAGAGAAGGTCTTAATTTCCAAGTGATTTTTCATGTTTTAATTAAAACAAATCTTAGAGTTGATTATAACAACACCGGTTAAGATCCTACGGTTCTATCCTTCCGGCATCGTTATTTTTATCGGATTCACTTAGTCCGGATGAATTTGCTAAACTCAACTAAATGAGTTCCACACTTTAATTTAGACCGTGGGAAATCCCGTTAGCAACACGTAGGTTACATCATCCGAGATATTCCCGATCGTTCAACAAGACGTTTTAATTTAGTTGTAGTTGTAGTTTTGTTTTGTTGGTGATTAAATTTTGAGTTGTTTTATATTTTGAAATGTTGTGGCGGTGAATTTTATCTTGTAATGATTTTTAATTTAATTTTGGTTTCAGTTTTAGGGACTATCCTAAAGGTGTGGGTTTTCATGCAACAGTTGTTTATCATGCAAGAAAAGTAAGTGCGATGCAATTAAGTAAATTTCAATAAAGTAAATTGCAATAAAATAAAAATGTACCTGGAGGGTCTTCCCGTCATCCCATGCTACACTTAAAACACATATCAGAGCATTTAAGTATTCCAACAAGTACCTAGGTAAAGATAAGGGAAAGGTTTTGGTTTTCTACCAAGTTCCTAATCCTATAGCTAGTCACCGCCTATGACGTCTAGGTTCATGTGTTTTGATTTAAGGACGATTTTCTTCATCAAAGAACAACTAAGTTCAATTGTTCTTATAAATATCCTATCATATTGAGGAAGTGCTTAAGACGAGTCTTAAAACATCTTTTCAATACCTCTAGGATTGTTTTAAGTCCAAGAGAATTTAATTATACAAATGAATTAATCGTCCAGGAGTTCAAGTTTTGTTCTCTTGCTTAGTGAACTAGGACATTTGAATATCCTATAAGTGAAGTAACACTTCACCTAATACTCTGTTTAGGAGTTATGACAACAAGAGCTTTTGAGGGCAAATTGATGTTCAAGTGATTTGTGATTTAATTTAATTTCAATTAATGGGTTTAAGTTTAGAATAATGTTCAAGTTGTTTTAGATTTATTTTGAATTCTTTATGTCTTAGGTGATGTTATATTTAATTCAATTTAATTTAATTTAATTTTAATTTAATTTAATTTGGTTTAGTTTTAATTTTAATTTAATTTTATTTTTTTTTAATTTAATTTTAGTTTTATTTTAACTTGATTTTATTTTTTATTTAATTTAATTTAATTTAATATGTTTTAATTTAATTTAATTGAATTTAGTTTAATTTAATTTAATTTAATTTAATTTAATTTAATTTAATTTAAATTTAAATTTTATTTTATTTTTATTTTAATTTAATATTTTATTTTTATACTTTAAGGATGATTTAATTTTAATTGTTAAAACATTAATTTAATTGAAATCTTAGAAGGATTTAATTTAAATGTTTTAACTTTAATTTAATTTAATAATTAAGTCTTTTAGCATTTTAAATCTTGAATTTGGATTATCATTTTAATTAGGAATTAAATATTATTGAGGTGATTAATTTAGGGATTTTTAAATTAAAGAATAAATCTCTTCCTAACAATATCCCTATTCCAATTTTTTATTATTCTTCCAAGTTTAATCAATTATTTAATTAAGGTTTATTTTAATTATTTTCAAATTGTTTGGTAGGTTTCTACCCTTTAACTACCTAAGTTTCAAACATCCAAAATCAACTTAGTATCAAATATTTTACCCACCCTTTTAATTAAACCTAAAATTTTTAATTATATGTTAAAATTTTAATTACCATTTTGCCCTTTAAACTTTCTAATTCCTTAACTACCTAAATTGAGCTTCAATGAAATTGAAATTTTTATGTGACTTCACTCATATATCAATCAAGACATTCGAGGAGAAAAATGGGATTTTTCTATATTTAATTTATTTATGTAATTATTTTGGTGAAAAATAAGAATTTTTAAGGAAAATTCAATAACATGACCAAGGGAACGTTTCTGTCCTTAAGAAAATTATGGGACATTCCTAATGACTAAAGGACCACTTGGACAAATTTTGGTGATTTTTTGAATTATATTATTTTTATTATAATTATTTTGAGTTTTGGAGTATTAATTAATTTAAAAATAAAATAAAGGTTGAAAAATGAATTTTATATTTTTCAAAAATCTCTTTGATATCAAGGAAACCAGAGAACCAATTTTTATAATTTTCTGATTTTTCTTTGATTTATTAGAATTATTTTAGTGGAAATGCTATAAAATATAAAATGCGACATTTTGGTGAATTTTATTATTTTTGTAATCTTTATTATTTTTAATTATTAAAAATATTAAAATAATGCAAAAATCAACTTTTTAAAAAAATTACAATTTTAATTTTCTTAAATTCCCCAGATATCAGAGAGGCTTCAAAAGCAATTTGGTGAATTTTTGAAAAGCATTTTGAAAGTTATGAATTTTTAAATTTTAAGTTTGGCTAAATGGCTTAATCAACCCATTTGATAGGGCTAACCAAGTCCAATTGACTTCAAACTTTTATGGTGGGTTCTCCTGATCCTAAAGATCAGTGGAGAATTAATTTCAAGTCAATTTCATGTATGATTAGCTCTAATTAATTAAAGCTCCATTTTGGGTGTTTAAGCCAATTAGGGTTATTCCAAGTGAGTTAACTCAAAACCTATTTTCTCTAGGGTCCTCTGGTCATAAGAAACATCTCCAAATTTTTCTAGAATTTATTTCTCAACATGCTAATTATTGGAATTAAAATACTCAAAACAGCAACATAAATTTGAAAAAACAATAACTTCTTATAGGGATGGCCTTTGACCTTGGAAAATTCAGTGAATGTACCCAAGTTCAGGGGCTTCAAAAGCCCTATGGTCTCATGCCATGGTGAATTTCCTATATGCATGGAGAATTAAAACAATGCAGAGAGTAAATAAATCATTAAAAATAAAATACTTAATGAAATTACATGATTTCTTTTCCACATTATTCTCCTCTGTTCACTGAGCAAGGGGGTATTTTTATTTTATTTTTATGATTTTTCTACACAAAGTTATGGATTTTTGAAGTTCTGGGTATTTAATAAATAAGAAAATCCCTATTTTTCTATTTATCCGAATCGGCGCCGCGTCAACCTAAGCATCTCCGAACAGCCACGCGGCGCTTTCTGGTTCGACGCCGCCATCCAACTCAGCGTTCCAGGGGCCCGCTGCATCGTTCCATCTCCTCATACGACTCAATCTGGATCGTCCACCCGCGTGTGTATCAAATTGGCGGCATCCGTTCATCGTCCCCAAGCCTCCTAACCCGAGAACAGTCCACACTAAATCCTTAATATCTCACTCAATACTTAACGGAATTTTTTATTCTTGTGCTCTATGGATTCGTCTTGAAGAGACGAACACATCTATATGGTGATCATGCATTGAAATTAAAGCATTTGAAATAGACAATCTCCAGAGGCTCGGGATAAAGAGTTAACTCATACCTTAGCTCAGAGAAGTGTGGCTTAGATCTGAGGGTTGTGTCACCTTCGATTGGGTCCAAGCAAGCTCCAGATGAAGTCCCTTGGCACGGTGAATTGTCCAGGTATGATTTCGACCAAGCCCGATTTCAACCTTTGGAGTCTGGAACAGATGGGTGGCCTGGAGAGGGGGCTTTCACTGGGGAGCTCCTTCTCTTGGTCTTGTGTAGGTGTGGGTGAGTTTAATCGACTTTGGTGGAGGATTTGGGAGTGTCCTGTTCGGCTCGAGAATCGAGCTCCAAAATCGAGCTCGATTAGTGGGGATCGTGGCAAGAGAACAGATGGGGATCAAATGCTCTAGGTGTGGGGAAGAGTCCGGAGTGATTTTGGCAGAGTTTCCTTAAGGTTGGTTCAGCACCTCCTTTCGCCGAGAGGTGGTAGTTTTTAAATAGGCATGGCTGGAGGCTCTCCCAGGGGGAGTTAGGGCTTGGGATCAACTACTTAGGTCAAGGGAAGAACAACCATGGTGGCCATTGGGCATGGGGCAGCTCAGCAGGTGGGAATTCCAAACTTTGGCTCCTCCCAAGGTCTCGGCCATGGTGTTTTCCGGCGATCCAGGCGGCTGGCCGACAGGCATGGGTCACCCTTAGGTCCAGGTGGGTCAGGGCTGGGGTTTAGTGTAGGAAATTGGGCTTTACCATGTGTCAAAAGCTTGGATTAAAATGGCATGGGGGAAGGCCAGTTTTGGCTTGATTTGGTCAAGTCCACATTTTGGGCTTGGTTCACCCTTCAAGGAGGCTTTGGGAGTTGTGGGGAGTCAAAGGAATCAGCTGGTTTGGCATGGAGAAGTCCTTATCCAAATATATTTGGATTAAATTTGGGTTAAGGGAATCATGGTTAAGGCTAATGACTTTAGGAGATTAAGGAAAGAGTCTCCTTCTTTTGCCCAAAATGGCATGGTGACATGTAAAGAGGCTCTCATGGCTTCCATGTGGCTCATGCATGTCTTCATGGCTCATCTTTGGCTTGGGAAAAGTTAAGTCAACTTCATGAAAAAGGGATTTGTGAATTTTGGCATTTTGATGGGAATTGTTATGAGGCTTGATTTGGAATTGTTTAATTGATAAATTATGACTTTAGGAATGATTTTAAATTGAATGTGTGATGAGGGAAAGTGTCATGTGGGCTTTAGATTGATTTGGGCTTTTGAATTTGGTGGAAGTGGGCTCTTAGGAGGGCTTAAGGGGATGACACCTTTAGGTTTAAGAATGAATCCATGGATGGGAATTTTGTAGAAGTTTGGGCCAAATAATTGTTGGGTTTGGTTTAGGGATATGTCATGAGTGATTTGAAATGAATTTGGAGTGATTTGGGTTCGAATTGGGTTGGATTTAGACTTCTTTGGTAAATGGGCCAATGTAGGCCAAATTGGGCTAACTTGGGCCAATGTTGGGCTAGGGTTGAAATTGATGTAAAATTAATGTTGAGAAATTTTTATGGGAGTGTTTCAAAGAGGTTTTGACTTTGGTTGGGTTTTGATTTTGGGGTTTGGGCTTATTTGGGTTAGGTTTGGGTTTAGGTCAAAATTAGGCCTTTTGGTTTTGGGTTGAATTTGAGTGGGGTTTGGGTCCAAATTTTGGGCAAATCATGTTAGTGTTTTATTTGTGGGGATGCTAGGAAAGTTTTAGAAAGATTTGGGGTTAATTGGAGTTGAATTGGTTTGGTTTGGGCTAAGTTTGGGTCATGGATCCAAATTGGGCTTTAAGGTCAAAAGTGAAATTGGATTCAAATGCCAATCAAATTGAGCTTGGATTTGGTCTAGATTGGTGTTGTGGATGTTGAATTGAAGTTTAGAATTGAATTGGACCAGAATTTGGGTCAATTGGGTAGGTTTGGTTTGACATTGGGTTCACTTTTGGTTAAAATGGGTCAAATTGGGGATTTTAACAAAAGTGGGGTAAATTGACAACATTGGCCCATGGTGTAGTTGGACAAAATGAAATTGGGAATATTTAGGATTTTTTGAAATTTTCTGGGAGTTTTCTGAATTTTTGGATTTTTGGGTCAAGAGGGGCATTTTGGTAATTTGGAGGGTATTGGGGGTATTTTTGGAATTTTGAGTATTTTGGGTAAAAATGGTCAATTTGAGTGGTGGGATAATGTTTGAGATTGATTTTGAGGAGTTTGGGTGATTTTGGAGAATTTTGAAAATTTTGGGTAATTTCATGGGTTTTGGGTAGGTTAGGCGGGTCTGGGGTCCCGGGGGTCAAAAATTGAAAATTTAGAAAATTGAAGATTAGGTAAATGTAAGTGGAATGAAATCATTTTGGTTGAGCCATGAAGCCATGAAGCCATATCAAGCCCACATGAGCCATGAAGAGACTCATTTGAGGCATTCACTATGTTGTTCCTAACCCTCTTAGCCAAGGGCTTAGGGGTTAAGGACCATCCATGTGAATCACCTTCATGAGTCAGGAGGTCAAGTTGGGTATGGGTGTGGTTTTAGGAGGTGTGTGAAAGTGTAGTTTATAAGTGTAGTGTGTGTGTAAGTTAGCCCTCACCAGACCAGGCCACCCAGGGCATTCCTAAGGCCAAAGATTCCTATAGGAACTCATCCTTTAAACTTCCACATTTGATCTCAACCCTCTAGGTGATTAGGGGTCTACAATCAAGTTTGTGGAGTTTGCACGGAGTTAAGAAGTGGTTTGAATTTCTAAGTGGTGGGTCCCAATTCTTATCCTCTAGGATAGTCCAAGGAAAAGCCTAAGGCTAGATCCTAAGTACTAAAAAAGGAAGAGAAGACCTCATCAAAAATGAGGACAATAAATGCACCCTCAATAGGTGTGGTGTGCTATCCAAGCACACCGCGCGTATTGGCGTTGACCGAAAAGATCAACAAACAAACACAGATGTCCAAGTGACAAACTTAGGACAAAGTAGAAGAATTTCCGTTGGGGAGTGTCAAGTATATCTCTGAGACTGGAGATTCCTAAACTCTCGCTGGGGAAAGGAAAAGGAGGTGAATCCCAAATCACATGATCTGGGGGAATTCCGACTTAGATTTCATTTTGTTTCAGTTTAAGTTTTGATGTGTGAGCTCAGATTTTAGTTTGAGTTTCAATTTAGATTGAAATTTTGTTAAAATTAATTTAAAGGGATTTGAACTTGAAATGAAAATTAGAATTTTGTGGTTTTAGATGTAACATCTTCATCCTAAAAAAAAATTGAATTTATTGGATTGAACCATTACAATGAGGAAAGAACTCAGAGCAGTGCGGTATTGGATGTAAAATCCTTAACCTGAACAGCTTGATTTGGTGTGCTTCATTGCAATAGGGAGAGAACCCAAAGCAATGCGGTATTGGATGTAAAATCCTTAACCTCAAAAGTTTGATTTGGATGTATTTCATTGCGATAGGGAAAGAACCTAAAGCAATGCAGTATCGGATGTAAAATCCTCAACCCCAAGAATTTGATTTTGATGTATTTCATTGTGATAGGGAAAGAACCTAAAGCAATGCAGTATCGGATGCAAAATCCTCAACCCCAAGAATTTGATTTTGATGTATTTCATTGCGATAAGGAAAGAACCTAAAGCAATGCAGTATCGGATGTAAAATCCTTAACCCCAAGAATTTGATTTTGATGTATTTCATTGCGATAGGGAAAGAACCTAAAGCAATGCAGTATCGGATGTAAAATCCTCAACCCCAAGAATTTGATTTTGATGTATTTGATTTTGCAAAGATTTGTAGTGTTGATTTAAAAAGTGTGGAATTTTGGTGTTTCGAGAATTTCATGAAAGTTGTAAAATATTTTTGTGGAAAGAAACAAATTAGGAGGGAATATGTAGATGCTACATATCCCATTCAAAAGAGTTGATCGAAAGTTCGTTGGTTTGGATTGGATACAATTCCTCGCCATCGGATCCGAATCGAAAACCTCGTGGCTCCATGTCAATGGAATCGACCGCTTCCATCCCGGACAAGGGAAAGAGTAGAACGGATTGGATTTCGATTTGGAAGGTTGAGTTTGAATTTGATTGAGATTTGATTTGAGATCTGGAAGGTTGAATTTGAATTTGATTGAGATTTGATTTGAGATCTGGAAGGTTGAATTTGAATTTGATTGAGTTTTGATTTAAAATTTGTGTTTATTTTGTTTGTCCTTTAACGATTCAAATTTGCTTTATCGTTCATTTAATGTTCATGTGGATTTGGCGTTCATCATTTTTTTTAGATTTTTAAGGAAAGTTTTCTTTTATTCTTTTTGTTTCTTTTCTGTTCTTCGTTCGAAGTTCATTTAACTTTAATGGCGTTTCCCAGTCAACTTGCACAAAAGAGGTGAAGGCCAAAAATGTAACATGGTCACTTTCATTCCAATCATGTTGAAGATACATCATACAACTCCATCTGGAATACATCTCATACAATCCATGTAGACTCAAAACGGACTATGTATGATCTTTGTCGATCCATCCAAAAAGGCATCTGTCAAAAATCCATGTCTGAATAGTGAGGTACATGGTCAATAACATCACCTTCAAACCATCCTTGGCATGGATGTCATATGGATATACGTTGGAGGTGTGATATTTTCCATGTAACTCACAGCTCGTAAGGCCGGAGGCTCTCTAGCTCTGGGTCTGGCTGGAAGTGATAAGGTGCTTTCCTGTCATCCATCCTTCTGAAAGTAACCGAGATCCGCTTCATTGGTACTCCCGGTATGCAATGTTTAGCGACATCCGCTCCGTTGCCCTTTAGTATCATGACGGAACCTACCGGTAATGGTATCCTTATCGGCCCTCGGAACTCAACCGTGCAGAAGGTCCGACAAAGTCGTGGTGATCTATGTGCGGGGGTATGCAGTCACCCTTCTTGTAAATGTTAATGATGCAACTGTTGGGTATGCAATCTGCTGGCAGTACCCTCCATGTATCATTCTCTTTACCATCCTTTTGATGACTAATGGCATTGGATCTACCTTTCCATGACGGAGTATCCCCGGTGGGTTTCCCTTCCTGTCTTCTGCGAAGTTGTAGCAGCATCCACATTGTATTGTAATTCTCCCTTTCCATGGCATCCATCTCCGGGGTTCAGAGTAGGTGTTTTTTCTTAGGCGGCCTGCTCGACCCATTCTTTTCAAATTCCGGATGCAGTCCACGATTTGTTGTTGTTCGTATTCTGAGAACACGTTTGTATGTAGCTCGAGGCCTTCTAGTATATTGATCCTCCTGCCTCTAATTATCTCGAAGTATTCAAAAGTTTGCTTCTCGACATTCCGCATTCTTTCTAGCTCGTATTCTGGAATAATCTGCAAATGGGGAGGTCTGGTGACGTACTGTGGGATATATGGCTCAATCCCTTTGCATTCTCCTGCATACCTCGGCTCCTCGGGGATGGTCTCCGTCGGGACATCCTCCGGGGTTGCTTCTGCAACAAGGTCATGCATTACTGGTGGCTTTATCTGGTGGCGCGGTAGCCTTCCTTCTTCCGATCTCCTTGAGATTTCCCTGGTCTCTTCTGTTATCCTCGGAGCTGGCCTCCTTTCTTCAGGTTCCTGGCAAACCGGTATCCTTGAAGTATATGTACTGGTAGTAGCGACTGCCTTGTCGCGCTGGTCCGCTGCTAGTTTAGTTAACATCTTGCAGATACGGAGATTTTTATTTCTTCGCTGAGTTGCTGTGAGAGTAGCTCTTCGTACTTCCGAATCTCGGTCGGCGCGGCGCCGACAAGCCCGCTCTCTGTCAGTAGTGACTACGGACTTGATTCTCTTGTCCTCCTCGGTGTTTGTTTTCCTTTTCTTCTGCTTCGGGTTGGTGGCTTGGGCCACCCACTTTCATTGCTTGCTCGGCGGGCGGTTCCTCTCGATCAGCCGGGACCCAGTCACCTTCCTCGTATTGCGAGCTGCCGGTGCGAAGTCCGAGTCAATCTCTATTATCGCTCCATCTTTCACCCTCTTTTCGTCGAGTGCAAGGCTTACTACATTTCTAAAGTTCAGGACCAACCGCCCGTTCGACATTTCCCTACGAAAAGACAAGAAAAAGGATCAGGGGCTGTACTAAGAACAAGAACATTAAGAAAATGTTTATTGGAGACAGAGTTTTCTTTTTTCTCTTTTTTTTATTATTCCTTTTGTATTTTTAAATTCAACTGGAATGAAGTGGGAAAAGATTGGGAAAAAAATTTTGATTTGGAAGAGAGAATAAGGAAAACTTTATTATCACGATTTTATTTATTTTAGCACATTTTTTATTATTTTTTGGTTCGGACCCAGTCATAAGTAATTACTTCGCCCATGCTTCTAGGGATGAAGAATTCATTCCTTCAAAACATTAGGTAGCGTAATACTTCTTCAAGTATCGTCCGTTGATCGGAAGCATATGTCGTTCTCCTTGGCAATTCACTAGCTGGCAGGAGCCTCATTAGTAGACTGCCTCAACCACAAAAGGCCCTTCCCTAGTGGGTTCAAATTTTCCTTCAATCTTGCGTTGTGCAATGATAGGTCTCTTGAGAACAAGAACTAAGTCACCAACTTTGAAGGTTCTTGGGCGGACCAGTCTGTCATGGGCTTGAACCATTGAGCTTGGTATAGTTCTAAATTCTACTGCGCTGCAAGTCTTTTCCCTTCCAGGCTTTCCAATTCCTCTAGTAGTAATTTGGCATTCTCTTCTGTCGTGATTTTGTTTGCAATCGTAATTCCGAGTGATGGAAGCTTGGACTTCTAAGGGTAACACTCGCCTCGGACCCATACACTAGAGCGTAAGGTGTAGCTTGGGTAGGAGTTCTGAAGGTTGTTCGGTAGGCCCATAAGGCTTCTAATAACTTCTCATGCCAATTTCTCCTATTATAGTCCAAAGTTTTCTTTAAAATTTGAACGAGAGTTTTATTAAAAGCCTCAACCAGGCCGTTTGCTCTTGGATAGTAAATTGTTGAATACCGCCAGTCGATTCCGTGTTTCCTGACAAAATTGTTGATTTGCGTGCCTACGAATGCTGACCCATTATCCGAGATGATTCCGCGCGGCACTCCGAAACGGTGAGACAACTTGGTTCTTGAAAAACCGTAGCACGTGGTGTGCTTTCACTTCTACGAGTGGAACCGCCTCTGCCCACTTGGAAAAGTAATCTGTAGCCGCAAGAATGAAGCGATGTCCTTTTGAAGATGGTGGTTCTATTTGACCCACTATATCTGTGCCCCAACATTCAAATGACCACGACGCAATTGTCGGATGTAGCACATTTGGAGGTTGGTGTAGAACCACTCCGTGCACTTGGCATTGGTGACAGCTCTTGGCGATTTTCATGTAGTCGGTCATCATCGAGGGCCAGTAGTACCCTAGTCTTTTAATTTTCATTTTCATCTTCAGACCCGACTGGTGAGCGCCATAGAGTCCTGAATGCACCTCTTTAACAATTTCGTGGGCCTCGGACCCCCTTAGGCACCTTAGCCACATTTGATCGAAAGACCTTCTGTATAACGTGTTGTTTATTAATGCGTAGGATAGAGTTCTTTTCTTGATCTGATGGGCTAACGACCTATCGTCTGATAGTTTTCCTGTTAGTAGGTAGTCTATTAATGGTCGTCGCTAATCTTCCGTGTTTTCCGTCTCTCGCCGCAATCGATTCTTCTTCTTTTTCGATTTGTGTATGGTGTCTATGTCGAGTTGTGATAGGACCCGACGTCCGTGAACCGACACTTCCATCGATTCATCTTGCAAGCGGTGCAAATTCTTTTGCGAGGCGTGCTAACACATCTGCTAAAGCATTTTCTTTTACGGGAATTTTGTAGATCGTCACATTCGGAATCTGTTCCAACAATCGTATGGCATACTTGGAAGTATTGCTCGAGTCTTAGCTTTAAAATTCGTCTTGTCCGCGATCCGTTGAATGATTAATCTGCGAATCCCCGTAGATGTTGATGTTTGTTATCCCCATTTGAATAGTTAATTCCGGTCTTGTTACGAGAGCTTCGTATTCCGCTCGTTATTTATACACGGCTCGTTAAGTGGTAGGAGTATCTTAACATCCCCCGCTCCGGTGTTATAAAGATTAGTCTGATTCCTGCCTTATCGGGCACTATCACTTGCGATTCTTCATCTTTATGTGCTGAAGATGCTCCGTCGAAATATAATTCCCAACGTCGATCATCAGGGTCTTCTAAGCTCATTATTTGTTCATCTAGCAAGTCGTCATTGAGAGGAGATTCTGCTGGCAATGGGTGTGCTGCGAGGAAGTCTGCTAGGACTTGTCCCTTTAGGGCACGAAGAGGCACGAAAGTTATATTGAATTGCAATAATATCATTGATCACCTGGCAAGTCTGCCAGAAAGCGTTGGATGGGTCATCAAGTATTGCAATGGATTAAATTTCGAGATCAGGTTGACCTTATGAGATAGCATGTAGTGTCTAAGCTTTTGAGCGGCGAAGATCAGGGCCAAACAGTGCTTTTCAATTGTGGGATACTTTATTTCCGTCGGAAGTAAACGACAGCTTAGGTAGTAAAGAGCATTTTCTTTACCCTCATCATTGACCTGGGCTAACAGGGCTCCGAGAGAGTTGTCTAAAGCTGCGGTATAAAGTATCAATGGTCTACGTGAGACTGGGGCTGCTAAGACAGGAGGTGTCATTAAATATTGTTTAATGTCCTCGAAGGCCCTCTGGCATTTCTCTTCCCAAATAAATTTGGTGTCCTTTTTAACTAACGCCGAGAAAGGCTGACACCTACCTGACAAGTTCGAGATAAAGCGTCGAAGATATGCTAACTTCCCTTGAAAAGATCGTAGTTGTTTTAAGATTTGGGAGGTGGCATCTCTAAGATAGCTTTAATCTTTTCTGGTTCGATTTCAATTCCACGATGTCAAACAACGAATCCTAAGAACTTCCCAGAGGTGACGCCGAAGGCGCATTTTAAGGGATTCATCTTAAGGTTAAATTGTCTTAATCGTTCGAAAATAATTCTCAAATCATACAGGTGGTTTTCATTTACTTTGCTTTTGATGACCACATCATCCACGTAGCATTCGACTTTATTGTGGATGAGATCATAAAAAATTCTTGTCATCGCTCTGCGGTAGGTTGATCCTGTGTTCTTCGATCCGAATGGCATTACTGTGTAGCAATATACTCCGATCGGCGTTACGAATGTCGTAAGTTTTTCATCTTCGGAGCCATTTTTATCCGGTTGTATCCCGAAGATCCATCCATGAATGAGAATATTTCATGTGTTGAAGCAATGTCGATCATTAATTCCGGGATCGGTAGAGGAATTCATCTTTTGGACATGCCTTGTTTAAATCTCCGAAATCCACACAAATTCCGATCCGACCATTCTTCTTCATGATCGGTACCACATTAGCTAACCAAGTCGGGTATTGTTCTTCACGGACAAATTTGGCGTCTATTAGCTTTTTAACTTCAACTATGACTTGTTGTTCGATTTCTAGACGCATTCTTCCGGAACCTCGTCCGACTCGGAATAGAAGTAGGATCCACTCCTAGCTTATGGATCGCGACCTCCGGAGCTAATCCCGGCATCTCATCGTAGCTCCAAGCAAAACAGATCTTTAAATTCCATTAATGACTTGATTATTTCTTCGGAGTCTTCTTTATTGAGTAAGGAGCTAACAAAGGTAGGTCTAGGCTCTTCGCTAGTACCTAAGTTAACTTCCGTTAACTCATCTATTGTAGATTTGATCTCTTCTTCAAACTTTGGTGGAGCGTTTCCAATTTGTAAATCTTAAAGTTTTTCTGTAGTTTCCATGCGATTTTCATTAGACTCGCAAGTGACAACCAAGCAAATTCGGCATCGTCAATCGATCCTACCGTGTCGAATCCGAGACCATGCATTGAATTGGGTGGATGACCGGAGTTATTCCATAATTTTTCAAAATGTTGTGATTGACCTTTTATCCATTGTCGAGGTAAGAAACCACGCTGAATTAAATTTTGAACACAGGGAGAGTACCACTCAAAAGGCAATTCCATTAATTCGGAAGAAGTGACATCTTCAAATTGTACATTGTCTTCAGTTTTGGAGGAAGGAGCACCACGGTAGAATTTGATGGGCTTTGTACCGCTGCTACGTACCTTTTTTACCACCATACCCTCGATCTTATTAAAATGGATCGGGGTCAGGGTCATAGTATGTACATAGTGGTTAATCTTCTCGTACATCGATTTATATTCCTCGATCTTTTCATCTTCGAGAGAGATCCTGAATTGCGGCTTCTTCCAACTTATTATCACTGCTTCTTGCTTGTTTTCTTTCTCTTCTTCAGAACTGTCTCCCCAATCAACATTGATGGCTGATTTCCTCTGTCCAACTGTCCTAACGTCTCTGCCACGACCTCGTCCCCGGCCTCGACCTCAGATGCGAGTTGTGGAGAAACCTTCACCGTCTCGCTGTAAGGGAGCGGTGAGTGACTGTTGGACTAGAACTTCAGGTTCTTCATCGTCTCGAACTTCCTTTGCTTCAATCATTATGGTATCTCTGGAGAAGATTGTTTTCTTCGGAGGTGCGTGATAAGCTGCATCTTCATGGATTCCAATTCCATGTACGGAGAATGGTTGTAAGTCACCTTTAATGCACTGTTCCCCTCCATGGTAGTATTTGATGCACTGATGTAGAGATGATGGCACCATCCGGTTTTCATGTATCCATGGTCGGTGATCACTGAAAAATTTATTAAGAAATTCATACCTATTTTTGATGAAATTGCACTTTAAAGAAGTATATTTTCTTTATTTTAATGCAGGAATGAAGAATTTAGGTGATAAAAGCAAAAATCATAAAAAGGAGCGAATTTGGAGCAAAATCATGCAATTTGTGCTGAAGTCGCCGACGGCGAGATCGAGCCCGGCGACGGCGAGGTTACGAGAAGAAATTCTGAAGAATTTATAACTATCTCGCTGACAGCGAGCCCGAGCCCACTGACAGCGAGCTAGAGCGGTTAGAAGATCTTCTAGAAGCCTCGCCGACAGCGAGGTAGTTTGTCGCCGACGGCGAGATAGTTCAAATGGTGCAGATACATTGAACCTGGACACTTTTTGAAGGGATGCTTACACACCTCTTGGTCCTTTGCTCACCTCTATATATAGAAGCCGAAATTAAGTCTTTAGTGTCCAATCTTTTGTGTTCTAAGTGTGTTAAGTCCAGTTTTGTGTGCAGTCTTTTGTGTCTTTTGTGTCTTTGAGAGTTATAAGTGAGTTATTTTGAGTTATTTAGTGAGTTAGTGAGTTTTTAGAGAGTCTTGTTGTACTGGAAGGAAGAGTCAAAGGAACTGCGAGGAGTCTGCTTGGAGATGCTTAGTTTAGTTTCCATGCATTCTGAGTAGTTTATTTAGTCTTTCTCCCCGTTTATGAAATTAAGTGACTTGATGAAATTATAATAGAGATACTTTTATATATTAATAAATTGTGATAATTTTTACTTAAAACTTAATTTACTTTTCAAACTGGCCATTTGATTTGTTAAAATATGTTGATTATCAACTATAGTAAAAATTACATCCGATATTCGGGAATTAAAAAGCCTTGGAAGGAGGGTGCAAATAAATAGGGAAATAATATCATCGGGCGTAGAATTGAGCATTTTAGTGTGACGGACAAAAATATTCAATTTGGTCCTATTGTTTGAGAGCTGAAGTGTAGATGTTAGCCCTCAGGCGAGGGGAATGTGGGAGCTCTGAAGTGGCAGTCGGTATCCTCCCAGCCTAGCCGCAGATTCAGTAATCAAACATAGGATTAGACGATATTCTTTACATCTAGACCAAAGGGTAAAAAATAGGAATGCTCCTATTTGTCACAATACCTTGAAATTATCTATTTAAATTCATCAATCACTTAAATTTCTAAATAAGGGGAAAGATACTTTTTCTGTAGTTAAAACTTATTTAGCAATTAGTTTTATTTCCTGCACTTTCAATTCTTATTAATTTTCTACTTAGTTAATTTATCTAATTAAAATACTTAGTTTACTTTATTGCGCTTAAATTCGAATTCCAAATTTTCGTATATTATTATTATTATTATTATTATTTTAAAATTAGCCGTTATTTAATTTTCTCTTTCCCCGTGGGATCGATAACCGTGGACTCCACTAGAGCCTCGTATTACTTCGATACGATACGTATACTTGCGTAGCATCCACAACATAAACAATTACAATTCTATACATATATTATAGCGGGGTCAAGTTTTTGGCGTCGTTGCAATTAAATTAAAAAATATCATAATATAAAATTGTGGGTCAGTCGGCCCAGTAGAGCGTTGAATGACGTTTCTGAATCAATTATGTGAAATTTCGCGGTTGTCTTTGCTAAGTCACCGGTCTTCATTTGCAGTGTTATTGATCCGAGGGCTCTTTCTCCTTTGTGGTTGAATCCTCTTAATAACATTTTGTCCGCTTCGAGCTCGCGAGCATCAATTTCCAAGTATGCTAGCGTTCGAAGATTCATTATATTGATTGATGCTCCCGGATCCACCAATACTCGGAGAGTGTAAACTTCCCAATTGTAATCGAAATGTACAACGGTCGGTTGTGGTTTGCTATCCCAAGTAGTAGGTCATTGTCCGTGAAGGTAACACCTCACTATTCCTTTAACGAGCAAACCTCATCTAAGGAATCTCCGGTCATTTGAGCTAAGTAAATTTCTGGATCAAGCAAGGCCTTGATCAGAGCTTCTCTCATCTCCTTTGATAAGATGAGAGCGTCGTAGATTCTCGCTCTGGTCGGTAGTTTCCTAAGATGGGCTAAGCACGTTGTAGTCCACTTTATTTTCATGTGTCTCGGCTTCTTCCCGAATGGGTATTTCTTCCGTCTGGGGTTGGTTCTTCCCGAACAACCACCGCTTTCCTTTGTCCTTCGGACCCATTCTCGGAGGTAGAACTCTTCCACTTCTTAAGTCGACTTCGTAATTTCTTCGAATCTAGTATTAAGTTTGCCTGGTGTCCCCTCCGAATCGGAATGACGAGTTCTTCCGGATTAGCTTCGCAGTCCGAAGGCTCTAACTCTATTAGGATCGGAGCTCCTCGAAACTCGCAAATAGATTCATTGCTTGTTGAACTCTCGTAGCCCCTTGGTGGATCTCTTTTTTGTCATTGTGATCGTCGAGATTGTTTATGATTTGAGAATTGTTACTTGTATCGGAATCGATGTCAGGATTAGGTTTGTTTTTGCTAGTTACGTAATCGTTAGAAACAGTCAAAACGTAGCCAACGCCATAACCCTTATCATTATAAGATCCCACCGGAGTGAGTAAATAATCATACAGAGTCAGCAGTTCGAGGGATTTCTCCCCCGAATCAGAAACAACCATCCTAGGATAAGCAGCCCCTAGCCTAGCCTTAAGAGCCTCGTTCTTTTCTTCTTCATCAATTTTCTTCTTTTCTTCAATCGTCTCTTGTTGAGGTGGTTCTTCTATCGCAAGTGATAGTGCCGACTTGACGAGTTTCGAACTCCGAGTCGAGGCTCGCACCGAAGTGGTTTGGATGCGATCCAAAATCTTCTTCGAAGACTTTGTCCAAGCGGTAGTCCATCCATCATCGGCCGCATAGGATCTATCTGAACAATGAGATCCGTCGAGATAACATTGACGGAACCTCCTTTCTAGGGTTCCTTCATGTATTCCTTCGGGATCGTTATGTTCCCTTTTCGAAGATTGTCGTTGAGCCAACTTTTGAAGTTAATACAATCTTCTATCTTGTGTCCAAGCATTCGGTGGTATGGGCAAAAGTTGGGATCACCTTTCTTGTCGACTTCTTCCGGTTTCTTAGGCTCTAGCAGTTGGAAATCTGGAGCCTTCATCAGACTGCAGAACATTTTCGGCACTGCCTCATTCTTGAACGGATACTCCCTGCTCAGAATCTCCCTTAACGTACGCTGTGGACGAGGCAGTTGTTCATACTGTCGAGATGACCGATAGCTGGGCTCGGGTTGCCGGTAATTCGTTGAATTTGTCTGCGGTCGTTCTGGCGGTATTTTTATTAGCTGCTTGCCTTTATCGACTGCTGCGATGATCCCAGACTTCTTTTCAAAAGTTTTCACGGGCTTCTATCTGTCTGTTTTGTCGGTGAAACTTAATTGCTTCGCCTCCTCTTACAAGCTTCCGACCTTGCTTAACAACTTCCCGAAAGTCTTGATAGTAAATCCCTTGAGGAGAAGTGCTATCGGGCCATGAATGCTCTTAATTAAAATGCCGATCGCATGTTGTTCTCGTAGGCCGTGGCTCGCACTTCATACTTAGATTCCTCCATCGAAGTATGTAGTCCACCAAAGTTTCGTTCGACTTCGCTTCTCTACAACTAAATCACCTATAGTGATGTGGTGCTGAGCTCCGGCAAATCGCTTGATGAAGAGGTTCTCTAATTCTGAAAATGTCTTCACGGAACCGTTCGGTAATTCCACATACCAATCAAAGGCGATCCCTGACAGGCTGCCGACAAATTGTCGGAAGAGTAAAGCATCACTTTCGCCGGCATTGCAACAACTGGCACAAAAATGCGCAACATGCTACCGAGGGTTTCCGGTTCCATCAAAGGTCTTGAACAGAGGTGGTAGGAAGCCTTTCAGATATTGGACAGCGTCGAATTCTTCGGGATAAGGCCTACCCATCCGAATGGATGTCCCGCTCTTTGATTGTGCCAAGGCTTCTCGCACCTGCTGTTCCACCATGCTCTTGATATCCTTTTTTGGAATCATGCTTTGTATTGCATCTTTTTTTAACTGATCATCCATGTTGATGAATGTAATCTCCTTTCCTCCATCTACAATGTGAATAACTTCTGGGGGTGTTTCTCTTTGGGGTTGAACCTGACTCTGGAGAGTGGCTAGTGGCCGCAGCCCATCTCTTCTATCCTCTTTGCCATTCGGGAGATTGTATCATCTTTCTCTTGAAGCCGCATCCTCATCACTTCCAGTGCTCTCTTTCGCGGCCGCTAGGAGCACCTCGTGAAGCCGACGAAGCTCGTGTTTCAACCATGTTAATTTCTCGCATATTCATCATCCATGAACTCGACGAGTCGACTTCTTCTCCGAATTTTTCTTCTCTTTCTCTTGCTAATCGCCGAATATCAATTCTTAGCTTTTCCATAGCATCTTCTAATGGTCTTTTCTCGTACATCCTCGCAGCTTGTCATGCGATAATCGTCGGGTTTCCTTCTCATGAGTCCCCTTCATTGCAATAGCACTTTCTTCGGACTCAAGTCTCCTGACGAGACTTTCCTTCTCAGGTTGTTGTTTTAATCTTAATTGTTCGGTAGTGGGATGTCATACCATCCTTCTAGCATCAGAAGGTCTAGGACCGGATGGTCCGTCGCCCAAATGCCGGAAGGTGGTATCCTCCCTAATTTGTAGTCCTGAAACAACGACAGGTGGACTAGCTTTCACTCTCTTATTCGGCTTTTCTGTAGTGATAGCAGGTTCTACTCGCGGCCCAAGACGGGATTTGGCCAGCACCCGCCCTATCCTTCTTAAAATCTCCGATACAAGGCATTTTTCTTTCTTTGCTAACTTCTCTATCAGGGTCTGCAGTCGAGCAAATGGCTTAATTCTAGCCCTTTTCTTATGGCCGTCGTTGTAATATGCGGGCTGAGGCAATGCAGAAGCAATCTTACGGACATTTTCCTCGTCCTCTGCGGCGGAGAGGGGATGGAACCTACTTCCTCCCAAAAGTGGTATGTATTCGAGCAATGGTGTATACTCGGCAGCTTCCGGGATTTCCTCCAGAAAGCAACTTCAAGCAGCCTCCGGCTTCTCTAGTAATCCTTCTACTTCGTTCCTCCTCCGAGTCCGTGTCGCGGTGAAATTCTCGAGCCGGAACCGATCTCAAAAACGAAGGTCTCACAGAAGATCCGTACCCTCCACGGTAACGTGTTCATCACAATTCCGAATTTTCTTCCCTTTAGTCCGGCGTGCCGGGGTAGGTGCGGAGACAACTAGACTAGTGGGAGTAGCAACAACGACCATTCGCGAACAACGAGACTCCTCTCGACTGGAATCTTTTACGAGGAGGGAATTCATGAGTCGACTCGAGGTTAAACTCAATCAACGGCTTCTCGCTTCGGTACTTTGTTCAGCGAGTGAAAAGAGAGCGACGTCGGGGATTTTTATGTCGGTGTCCCCGAATCCTCGTCCGAATCGAATAATTCCATTATCGGCGGCTTGTCCTCGAACACCGCCAGTGTCCAGATCCGTTGTCGAAGGAGAAGATCGGCTTGGGGCTTCCATTTCAGCAGGCGATTCCAAGTGTTAGTCCTCGAATCGTGCTTCTTCTTGTCGTAAAACTTATGACAAAAAAAAAGAGTCCGAACACATTTCCGTTTATCTTAGTGTATTTGTGGTATTAAAATAAAATTTATTTAGATAATTGTTTTTCGAAAAGATTTGTTCATTAGGACAGAGAATTATTAAAAGAAGGAGAGTTGTAGGAAGGGTAAAGGAATTGATTAGGAACCGGAAAAGGAAGAGAAAGTCTTGTAGAAACTTCTCGACCCGCAAGATCGCTCCTAAACTAATACTTATCGTGGGTCCACCCGACCTCGTAAATGAGGTAAAAGGATCTCGAACCTTTCGTTTAAGGGTGTCTAAGCAAAGGGCTCCTAAATCCAAAAGGATGTTGGCTATACTTGTCCAAGGTAGAAATGAACATAGTATTCCAACGAGAAGAAGGGTAGTTTGATCCACTAGTGACATGGATACACTACCGATTTTTTTGAAAGCAGAACTATCTGATTAAAAATGGAGAGAGGAACTATTCCCCAGCGGAGTCGCCAGAAATTGTACTGCTTATTTTTAGGTTGAGTGTTGTATTTTTGAAAAGGGGTCGCCTACAGAAATTGTCGGCGAATTTTTAATTTAATTTAAGTAAATAATTTGAAAAGTAGTATTTAATTTTGAAAATAATTTTAAATTTGAAAATTTTAAGATATGAAATCAAACCGATCTCACATCCCGAATAGTTTATATAAATGAGCGCCACATCACAAGTTGTGTATCTATCCCGAAGAATGTATACACTACTTCGATGATGGGGCTTCGATTAAATAAACTAGAAGATTTGTGACATTCGTTTGGTCTACAAACCAATTTTATAAGCCGACAAGTTCCCTCGCTTAATATAAAGGAATTAAGCGTGGTTTATATTACCTAGGTTCTTAAAGTTCCCTATAAGGGCAAGCCCCCGTAGTTAATTACATCTTAAATGACTGGAATCACTTAAGAAAACTCTCGATAATAATCGCAATTCGCTCTCAAGAATTTCAAAGTTTAAGATTTTAAGGGATTGAATTTTGGAATTTCAATAGGGAATTGATCAAATTTGGAACATTTTATTTTGGGAATTCAAAGGAAGAAAGGTAGGAGAAATTACAGATTCGAAGCGAACTTCGGTAATTTCCCGACTATCATATTGTTTGGCTTAAATTTAGGAAAGTCTTAATGTTTATTTGATATTTCAATTTTGCCAATTTTAATTAATTAGGACTTATATTTGTATGATGTTATCACATAAATAGCCTCAAAGATGTGAGGGTTTATGTCGTATCCGACGACTACCTCGAATCCTAAGACCTAGTTAGGGCTTAATTTGTAATGCAAATTCCTAACAAAAGGTCGAGGATTTATGTTGCACTAGTGCAAACTACCTCGAAGTCCTATGGTTTGTTATTTAATTCTAAGAAAGTTTTGTTGAAGTAGACTCAGGTTTTGCTGATGACGATGGCCGTGCTGCCCACCATGCTCCAAGCTCCTTGTTGTTGCAGAGGGTTTAGTTTTAGAAAGCATAAATCAAGAGATGAGAGACGTGTCCTGGTTTAGAGAAAGTCTTAATTTCCAAGTGATTTTTTATGTTTTAATTTAATTAAAACAAATCTTAGAGTTGATTATAACAACACCTGGCTAAGATCCCACTGCTCCATACTTCCGCATCGTTATTTTTATCGATTCACTTAGTCCGTATGAATTTTCTAAACTCAACTAAATGAGTTCCACACTTTCATTTAGACCGTGGAAATCCCGTTAGCAACACGTAGGTTACATCATCCGAGGTATTCCCGATCATCCAACAAGACGTTTTAATTTAGTTGTAGTTGTAGTTTTGTTTTGTTGGTGATTAAATTTTGAGTTGTTTTATATTTTGAAATGTTGTGGCGGTGAATTTTATCTTGTAATGATTTTTAATTTAGTTTTGGTTTCAGTTTTAGGGACTATCCTAAAGGTGTGGGTTTTCATGCAACAATTGTTTATCATGCAAGAAAAGTAAGTGCGATGCAATTAAGTAAATTGAAATAAAGTAAATTGCAATAAAATAAAAACGTACCTGGAGGGTCTTCCCGGCATCCCAAGCTGCACTTAAAACACATATCAGAGCATTTAAGTATTCCAACAAGTACCTAGTAAAGCTAAGGGAAAGGTTTTGGTTTTCTACCAAGTTCCTAATCCTATAGCCTAGTCACCGCCTATGACATCTAGTGTTCTCGTGTTTTGGTTTAAGGGCGATTTTCTTCATCAAAGAACAATTAAGTTCAATTTTTCTTATAAATATCCTATCATATCGATGAAGTGCTTAAGACGAGTCTTAAAACATCTTTTCAATACCTCTAGATTGTTTTAAGTCCAAGAGAATTTAATTATACAAATGAATTAATCGTCCAGAGTTCAAGTTTTGTTCTCTCGCTAGTGAACTCAGACATTCGAATATCCTATAAGTGAAGTAACATTTCACTTAATACTCCGTTTATGAGTTATGACAACAAGAGCTTTTGAGGGCAAATTGATGTTCAAGTGATTTGTGATTTAATTTAATTTCAATTAATGGGTTTAAGTTTGGAATAATGTTCAAGTTATTTTAGATTTATTTTGAATTCTTTATGTCTTAGGTAATGTTATATTTAATTCAATTTAATTTAATTTAATTTAATTTTAATTTAATTTAATTTGGTTTAGTTTTAATTTTAATTTATTTTTTTAATTTAATTTTAATTTTATTTTAACTTGATTTTATTTTTTATTTAATTTAATTTAATTTAATATGTTTTAATTTAATTTAATTGAATTTAGTTTAATTTAATTTAATTTAATTTTAAATTTAATTTAATTAAATTTAATTTAATTTAATTTTAATTTTAATTTTATTTTATTTTAATTTTATTTTATTTTAATTTTAATTTAATATTTTATTTTTATGCTTTAAGGATGATTTAATTTTAATTGTTAAAATATTAATTTAATTGAAATCTTGAAGGATTTAATTTAAATGTTTTAACTTTAATTTAATTTAATGATTAAGTCTTTTAGCATTTTAAATCTTGAATTTGGATTATCATTTTATTTAAAAATTAAATATTATTGAGATGATTAATTTAGGGATTTTTAAATTAAAGAATAAATCTCTTCCTAATAATATCCCTATTCCAATTTTTTATTATTCTTCCAAATTTAATCAATTATTTAATTAAGGTTTATTTTAATTATTTTCAGATTGTTTGGTAGGTTTCTAACCTTTAACTACCTAAGTTTCAAACATCCAAAATCAACTTAGTATCAAATATTTTACCCACCCTTTTAATTAAACCTAAAATTTTTAATTATAGGTTAAAATTTTAATTACCATTTTGCCCTTTAAACTTACTAATTCCTTAACTCACTAAATTGAGCTTAAATGAATTTGAAATTTTTATGTGACTTCACTTATATATCAATCAAGACATTAGAGGAGAAAATGTGATTTTTCTGTATTTAATTTATTTATGTAATTATTTTTGGTGGAAAATAAGGATTTTCAAGGAAAATTCAACAACATGACCAAGGGAAAGTTTCTGTTTTTAAGAAAATTATGGGACATTCCTAATGACCAGAGGACCACTTGGACCAATTGTGGTGATTTTTTGAATAATATTTTTTTATTATAATTATTTTGAGTTTTGGAGTATTAATTAATTTAAAAATAAAATAAAGGTTGAAAAATGAATTTTATATTTTTCAAAAATCTCACTCATATAAAGGAAACCAGAGAACCAATTTTTATAATTTTCTGATTTTTCTTTGATTTATTAGAATTATTTTAGTGGAAATGCTAGAAAATACATTTTTTTTTCAATTTTAAAATTACCTTAGGGACTTAAGAAAAATATTGGGTTTGTTCCTAAATGATTAAAATTCAAAATGTGACATTTTGGTGAATTTTATTATTTTTGTGATCTTTATTATTTTTAATTATTAAAAATATTAAAATAATGCAAAAAATCAACTTTTTTAGAAAATTACAATTTTAATTTTCTTAAATTCTCCTGATATTAGAGAGGCTTTAAAACCAATTTGGTGAATTTTTGAAAAGCATTTTGAAAGTTATGAATTTTTAAAGTTTAAGTTTGGCTAAATGGCTTAATCAACCCACTTGATAGGGCTAACCATGTCCAATTGACTTCAAACTTTTATGGTGGGTTCTCCTGATCCTAAAGGTCAGTGGAGAATTGATTTCAAGTCAATTTGATGTGTGATTAGCTCTAATTAATTAAAGCTCCATTTTGGGTGTTTAAGCTAATTAGGTTTATTCCAAGTGAGTTAACTCAAAACCTATTTTCCCTAGGGTCCTCTGGTCATAAGAAACATCTCCAAATTTTCCTAGAATTTATTTCTCAACATGCTAATTATTAGAATTAAAATACTCAAAACATCAACATAAATTTGAAAAAACAATAACTTCTCATAGGGATGGCCTTTGACCTTGGAAAATTCAGGGAATGTTCCCAAGTTCAGAGGCTTCAAAAGCCCTATGGTCTCATGCCATGGTGAATTTCCTATATGCATGGAGAATTAAAACAATGCAGAGAGTAAATAAATCATTAAAAATAAAATACTTAATGAAATTACATGATTTCTTTTCCACATTAAAAATAAAATACTTAATGAAATTACGTTTATCAAATGGACGGCATCCGTTCATCGTCCCCAAGCCTCCTAACCCAAGAACCGTCCACACTAAATCCTTAATATCTCACTCAATACTTAACGGATTTTTGTGTTCTTGTGTTTCATGGATTCGTCTCGAAGAGACGAACACATCTATATGGTGATCATGCATTGAAATTAAAGCATTTGAAATAGACAATCTCCGGAGGCTCGGGATAAAGAGTTAGCTCATACCTTAGCTCGCAGAAGTGTGGCTTCGATCCGAGGGTCGTATCACCTTCGATCGGGTCCAAGCAAGCTCTAGATGAAGTCCTCGGCCCAGTGAATTGTCCAGGTATGATTTTGACCAAGCCCGATTTCAACCTTTGGAGTCTGGAACAGATGGGTGGCCTGGAGAGGGGGCTTTCACTGGGGAGCTCCTTCTCTTGGTCTTGTGCTGGTGTGGGTGATTTTAATTTGACTTTGGTGGAGGATTTGGGAGTGTCCCTGTTCGGCTCCGAGAATCGAGCTCAATTAGTGGGGATCAGGGCAAGAGAACAGTGGGGATCAAATGCTCTAGGTGTGGGGAAGAGTCTGGAGTGATTTTGGCAGAGTTTCCTTAAGGTTGGTTCAGCACCTCCTTTCGCCGAGAGGTAGTGGTGTTTAAATAGGCATGGCTGGAGGCTCTCCCAGGGGGAGTTAGGGGTTGGGATCAGCTGCTTAGGTCAAGGGAAGAACAACCATGGTGGCCATTGGGCATGGGGCAGCTCAGTAGGTGGGAATTCCAAACTTTGGCTCCTCCCAAGGTCTCGGCCATGGTTTTTTCCGGCGATCCAGGCGGCTGGCCGACAGCATGGGTCACCCTTAGGTCCAGTGGGTCGTGGTCGGGGTTTAGTGTAGGCAATCGGGCTTTGCCATGTGTCAAAAGCTTGGATTAAAATGGCATGGGGAAGGCCGCTTTGGCTTGATTTGGTCAAGTCCACATTTTGGGCTTGGTTCACCCTTCAAGGAGGCTTTGGGTGTTGTGGGGAGTCAAAGGAATCAGCTGGTTTGGCATGGAGAAGTCCTTATCCAAATATATTTGGATTAAATTTGGGTTAAGGGGAATCATGGTTAAGGCTAATGACTTTAGGAGATTAAGGAAAGAGTCTCCTTCTTTTGCCCAAAATGGCATGGTGACATGTAAAGAGGCTCTCATGGCTTCCATGTGGCTCATGCATGTCTTCATGGCTCATCTTTGGCTTGGGAAAAGTTAAGTCAACTTCATGAAAAAGGGTTTTGTGAATTTTGGCATTTTGATGGGAATTGTTATGAGGCTTGATTTGGAATTGTTTAATTGATAAATTATGACTTTAGGAATGATTTTAAATTGAATGTGTGATGAGGGAAAGTGTCATGTGGGCTTTAGATTGATTTGGGCTTTTGAATTTGGTGGAAGTGGGCTCTTAGGAGGGCTTAAGGGGATGACCCCTTTAGGTTTAAGAATGAATCCATGGATGAAAATTTTGTAGAAGTTTAGGCCAAAGAATTGTTGGGTTTGGTTTAGGGATATGTCATGAGTGATTTGAAATGAATTTGGAGTGATTTGGGTTCGAATTGGGTTGGATTTAGACTTCTTTGGTAAATGGGCCAATGTAGGCCAAATTGGGCTAACTTGGGCCAATGTTGGGATAGGGTTGAAATTTATGTAAAATTAATGTTGTGAAATGTTTATGGGAGTGTTTCAAAGAGGTTTTGACTTTGGTTGGGTTTTGATTTTGGGGTTTGGGCTTATTTGGGTTAGGTTTGGGTTTAGGTCAAAATTAGGCCTTTTGGTTTTGGGTTGAATTTGAGTGGGGTTTGGGTCCAAATTTTGGGCAAATCATGTTAGTGTTTTGTTTGTGGGGATTCTAGGAAAGTTTTAGAAAGGATTTGGGGTTAATTGGACTTGAATTGGTTTGGTTTGGGCTAAGTTTGGGTCATGGGTCCAAATTGGGCTTTAAGGTCAAAAGTGAAATTGGATTCAAATGCCAATCAAATTGAGCTTGGATTTGGTCTAGATTGGTGTTGTGGATGTTGAATTGAAGTTTAGAATTGAATTGGACCAGAATTTGGGTCAATTGGGTAGGTTTGGTTTGACATTGGGTACACTTTGGGTTAAATGGGTCAAATTGGGGATTTTGATAAAAGTGGGGTAAATTGACAAAATTGGCCCATGGTGTAGTTGGACAAAATGAAATTGAGAATATTTAGGATTTTTTGAAATTTTCTGGGAATTTTCTGAATTTTTGGATTTTTGGGTCAAGAGGGGCATTTTGGTAATTTGGAAGGTATAGGGGGTATTTTTGGAATTTTGAGTATTTTGGGTAAAAATGGTCAATTTGAGTGGTGGGAGAATGTTTGAGATTGATTTTGAGGAGTTTGGGTGATTTTGGAGAATTTTGAAAATTTTGGGTAATTTCAAGGGTTTTGGGTAGGCTAGGCGGGTGTGGGGTCCCGGGGGTCAAAAATTGAAAATTTCAAAAATTCAAGATTAGGTAAATGTAAGTGGAATGAAATCATTTTGGTTGAGCCATGAATTCATATCAAGCCCACATGAGCCATGAAGGGACTCATTTGAGGCATTCACTATGTTGTTCCTAACCCTCTTAGCCAAGGCTTAGGGATTAAGGACCATCCATGTGAATCACCTTCATGAGTCAAGAGGTCAAGTTGGGTATGGGTGTGGTTTTAGGAGGTGTGTGAAAGTGTAGTGTATAAGTTTAGTGTGTGTGTAAGTCAGCCCTCACTGCACTGAGCCACCTAGTAGGCGACCCTAAGGCCAAAGAGTCCTATAGGAACTCATCCTTTAAACTTCCACATTTGATCTCAACCCTCTAGGTGATTAGGGGTCTACAATCAAGTTTGTGGAGTTTGCAGGGAGTTAAGAAGTGGTTTGAATTTCTAAGTGGTGGGTCCCAATTCTAATCTTATAGGATAGTCAAAGGAAAAGCCTAAGGCTAGATCCTAAGTACTAAAAAAGGAAGAGAAGACATCATCAAAAATGAGGTCAACATAATCATTTAAGAAAACTCTCGATAATGATCAGTGGTTTTGCTCTCAAGAATTTCAAATTTTAAGGTTTCAAAGGATTGAATTTTGGGATTTCAATAGGGAATGGATCAAGTTTGGAATGCTTTGTTTCAAGAATCCAAAGGAAGAGAAGTAGGAGAAGCTGAGGATCCAAGAAGAATCTTGGCAACTTCCCAAACTATCCTATTGTTTGGCTTCGAGTTTAAAAAAATTATTTAATGTTGCAATCCTGCCAATTTTATTTATTTAGGTCTTATATTTGTATGATATAATCACACAAATAACCTCGAAGATGTGATGCTTTATGTCGTACCAAACGACTACCTCGTATTCCTAAGACCGGTTAGGGCTTAATTTGCATAACATGATTATGCAAATGCCTAACGAGAAGCCGAGGATTTATGTCACACTGTGCAAGCTACCTCGAAATCCTATGGCTTCGTTATTTAATTCTAAGAAAGTTTTGCTGAAGTAGATCCGAGTTTTGCTGATGACGATGGCCGTGCTGCCCACTGTGCTCCAAGCTCCTTGTTGTTGCAGAGGTTAGTTTTAGAAGTCATAAATTAAGAGATGAGAGAAGTGTTTTGGTTTAGAGAGAATCTTAAAATCCAAGTGTTTTTAATATTTTAATTAAACAAATCTTAAAGTTGATTAAACAGAACTGATTAAGATGCCATGGTTCCGTCATCCCGGCACCGTTAATTTCAGTGAATTCACTTAGTCTAGATGAATTTGCTAAACTCAACTGAATGAGTTCCACACTTTCATTTAGACTGTGGGTAATCCCGTTAGCAACACGTAGGTTACATCATCCGAGGTATTTCTGATCATTTAACGAGACATTTTAATTTAGTTATAATTGTAGTTTTGTTATTCTGTTTGTGATTAAATTTTGAGTTGTTTTATATTTTGAATGTTGTGGTGATGAATTTTATCTTGCAATGACTTTTAATTAAGTTTTGGTTTCAGTTCAGGGACTACCCTAAAGGTTTTGGTTTTCATGCAACAGTCTTGTTTAATATGCAAGAAAAGTAAAGTACAGTGCATGTAAGTAAATTGCAATAAAGTAAATTGCAATAAAATAAAAGCGTACCTGGATGGTTTTTTTGTCATCCCAAGCTGCACTTAAAACACATGTTAAGGCATTTAAATATTTCAACAGATACCTAGGTAAAGCTAAGGGAAGGGTTTTGGTTGTCTACCAAATTCCTAATCCTATAACTAGTCATCTCCTATGACGTCTAGGTTCTTGGTTTGGTTTAAGGATGATTTTCTTCATCAAAGAACAATTAAATTCAATTGTTCTTCTAAAACATCCCGTCATATCGAGGAAGTGCTAAGGACGAGTCCTAAACATCTTTTCAATATTTCTGGATTGTTTTGAGTCCAAGTAAATTTAATTGCACAGGTGAATTAATTATCCAGGAATTTAGTTAAACTTTGTTTCTTGCTCAGTGAACTTAGATGAATGAAGTGACATCTCACTCAATACTCTATTTAAGAGTTATAATAATTAAAGCCTTCAAGGGCAAGTTGATTTATCGAGAATTTTAATCATTCTTAATTTAAAGTTTGAATAAATGGTTTAAAGTGTTTTAATTAAATAATAAGGTTTTAATTAATAATTTTAAATTTGGAATAGTGTTCCAATTATTTTAGATTTAATTCTCAAAGATTTCATTTAGGTTTGTTGTTGAATGATTTTAATTCAACTTGATTTTAATTTTAATTTAATTTTAATTTGATTTTAACTTAATTTAATTTAATTTTAGTTTGATTTAAATTTATTTAATTTTTAATTCAATTTAATTTTAATTTAATTTAATTTAATTTTAATTTAATTTAATTTTAATTTAATTTAATTTTAATTTAATTTAATTTTAGTTCAATTTAATTTTAGTTTAATTTTAATTTAATTTAATTTAATTTAAGTTTTAATTTAATTTAATTTAATTTAGTTTTAATTTAATTTAATTTAATTTAATTTGATTTGATTTAATTTAATTTAATTTTAGTTTAATTTTAGTTTAATTTAATTTAATTTAATTTAGTTTAATTTAATTTTAGTTTTAATTTAATTTAATTTAATTTAGTTTTAATTTTAGTTTTAATTGTTAATTTTAATTATCAATTTGAATTATTATTTTAATTTTAAATTAGGAGTTAAGTATTATTAAAGTGACTTATTTAGGGATTTTTAGATTAAAGAATAAATATCCTCTTAATAATATCCTTATTTTAATGATCCAAATTTAAATATATTCTTTCTAAAATTTAAATTATTTAATTAATTAAAGTTTCATTTTTGATATTTTCATAATGTTTAGTGGGATTCTACCCCTTAATTTTCCAAAGTTTTAATCATCCAAGAGAAAGTTAAAATCAAATATTTTACCCCCCCCATTTTGATTAAACCTAAAGTTTTAATTAAGGGTTAAAATTTTTAATTAGCTTTATGCCCTTTTAAGCTTATTTATTTCATAACTCACTAAATTGAGCTCAACGGAATTTGAAATTTTTATGCCACCTCACTCATATGTCAATCAAGACATTAGAGGAGAAAATGTGATTTTTCTGAATTTAATTTATTTATTGAATTATTTTTAGTAGAAAATAGGGGTTTTCAAAGAAAATTCAACAACATGACCAAGGAAAGGTTTCTATCCTTAAGAAAATTATGGGATGTTCCTAATGACCAGAGAACCACTTGGACCAATTTTGATGATTTTTTGAATTATATTTTATTTATTATAGTTATTGTAAATTTTAGAGTATTAATTAATTACAAAATAAAATAAAAGTTGAAAAATGGATTTTATATTTTATTAAATCTCTCTAACCTCAAGGAGTTTAGAAAAATACATTTTATCATTTTTTTATTTTTTTTTTGATTTATTGGAATTATTTTAGTGAAAAAGGTTAAAAACTCATTTTTTTAATATTAAAAATTACATTAAGCCTTTAAAATTTAATATCTCACCCTAGGGACTTAGGAAAAATATTTGGTTTGTTCCTAAGTGATTAAGAATTAAAATGTGACAATTTTATGATTTTTAATATTTTTATAATTTTTATTATTTTTTAATTATTAAAATATTAAAATAATATGAAAAATCAACTTTTTTAGAAAATTCCAATTTTAATTTTCCTAAACTCTCCTGATATCAGAGAAGCTCCAAAACCATTTTTTGTGAATTTTTGAAAAGTATTTTTGGAGTTATGAATTTTTAAAGTTACATTTTGCTTACGAGGCTTAATTAATCCATTTGATAAGGTTAATCAAGTCAAATTGATTTCAAATTTTTATGTGAGGTCTCTCTGATCCTAAAAAATAGTGGGGAATTATTTTCAAGTTAATTTGGTGTATGGTTATCCCTAATTAATTCAAATTGAATTTTAGGGGTTTAGACCAATTAAGGTTATTATGAATGAATTAACTTAAAATATATTTTTCATAGGGTCCTCTGGTCCTAAGGAACATCACCAAATTTTCCTAGAATTTATTTCACAACATGCTAATTATTGAAATTAAAATATCTAAAACAGTGATATGAAATTGAAAATTCAATAACTTTTCACAGAGATGGCCTCTGACCTTGAAAAATTCAGGGAATGTTCCCAAGATCAGAGGCTTCAAAAGCCCTATGGTCTCATGCCATGGTGAATTGTCTATGCAAATGGAGAAACAAAATACTGAAATCAGTAAATAAATTATTAAAAATAAAATACTCACCCAATTAATTTGATTTCTTTTCCACATTATTCTCCCATGTTCACTGAGCAAGAGGGTATTTTTATTTTATTTTGTGATTTTTCTATACAAAGATATGGATTTTTGAAGTTTTGGGCATTTAAATAATTCAAAAATACCCTATTTATCTACTTATCCACGCGACGCCAGCGCAACATCGACAGCTCCGAAAGCCCACGCAGCGCATTTTTATTCGACGTCGCCATCCGACTCAGCACTCCAGGGGCCCGCGATTCATGTAACATTCCCTGGTCCGGCGCAATCTGAACCGTCCGCTCGATACACGCGCGATCCAACAGCTCCCGGTCATCGTCTACGACTGGTGTGCACCCGTGACCGTCCACACTAAAACCCTAAGATCTCACTCGATTCTCAATGTATTTTCGTGTTCTTATGCTCTATGGATTCATCTTGAAGAGACGAACACATCCATACGGTTTATAGGCTATTAAATTAACTTAAACAAAATGGAGTATCGCTGGAAGCTCGGGAGGATGAGTGAGTTCATACCTTTGCTCAGAGAAGTGAAGCTTCGATCTGAGAGTTGTGTCACCTTCGATTGAGTCCAGGTAAGCTCCAGATGAAGTCCCTAGCCCTGAGGAATTATCTAGGCATGAAAGTGACCAAGGCTGATCACAAAGCTTGGAGCCTGGAAGCAGTGGCTGGCCTAGTGAGGGGGCTTTTGCTGGGGAACTTCTCCTCTTGGTCTGGTGAAGCTGTAGGACCAATCAATTTGGAGATTGGCTCACTGTGGTGAAGTGTTCTGTTTTTTGGGTGGATTTTCAACTCAAAAATTGAGCTCTGTTAACGGGGATTAGGGCAAAAGAACACTGGGGATCAACTGCTTTGGGTTAGGAGAAGGTCCTGGAGCAATTTTGGCAGAGTTTCCTTAAGGTCTCGTTCAACTTTTCATTTGGCCTAGAGGTGGTGGTGTTTAAATAGGCATGGGTGGAGGGCTTCCCAGGGGCAATTGGAGGCCGGGATAAACTGCTCAGGGGAGGCGAAGAACAGCTATGTTGTCCATTTGGTTTGAAACAAGTCAGCAAGGGAGAATTGGAAAGTTTGGCTCACATGGAGCTTTCAGCCATGGCGTTTTCCGGCGACTGTGGTGGCTGGCTGGCCAGGCATTGGTCACCATCTTAACCAGTGAGGTAAGGGCTGGGGTTTGGTGCAAGCAATTGGCTATTGCCATGTGTAAGGAGGTTTGATTAAAATGGCATGGGGTAAGGGTCATTTTGGGTTGATTTTGGTCAACTCATGTATTTGGGTTTGGTGCACCCACCAAGGGACTGATTTGGGCTGAGGGAGGTCAGGTGAGTCAGCTAGGAAAGGGTAGTGAAGTCACCATCCATGAATATTTGGGTTAATCATGGATTAAGGTGAAGCATTAAAAGGGTTAAAACCTTTTTTAAGGGGGTTTAAAAGAGGCTCCTCCTTTTGCAATTAATGGTATGATGATGTGTAAAGTGATTCCCATGGCTTCAGGTGGCTTATGCATGGCTTCAAAGCTTGCTCATGGCTTGGGAATGGCTTGGCTTACTTGCATGAGAAAGGGATTTTGGGATTTTTGGCATTTAGGGGTGATTTGGCATGAGGCTTGATTTGGAATCATTTGATGATGGGATTGGAACTTAGGGAATGACTTTGATTAAATGGATGGCAAATGAAAATGTCATATGGGCTTTAGGATAGATTTTAGGCTCTTTGAAATGGTTTTAGATGGGCTTTTAAAGTGATTTAGGGAAGTGGGATTTTGGATTTTAGGATGGGCTTTTGGGTGAAAATTTTGTGAAGGACCATGTCAAAAAAAATGTTGCAATTGGTTTAGGGATGTTTCATGAATGGTTTGGAATCAATTTGGTGTGATTTGGAGTAGAATCGGGTCGAATTCGAGCTTTTTAGTTAAAGGGGCCAAAGTGGGCCAAATTGGGCTAACTCAGGTTAAGGTTGGGCTAAAGTTGGATTTGATGTAAAATTAATGTTGTGAAATGTTCATGGGAGTGTCACAAAGAGCTTTCAACTTTGGCTGGGCTCCAATTTTGGGATTTGGGCCTATTTGGGTTAGGTTTGGGCTTAGGTCAATTTAAGGGATTTCTATTTTAGGTTAGGTTTGGGTGGAGTTTAGGTTCAAATTTTGGGCAAATCAAGTTAGTGTTTTATTTATGGGGGTGTTAGGAAGGCTTTGGAAAATATTTGGGGCCAATCGGAGTCGAATCGAGTGGGTTCGAGCTAGGTTTGTGTCATGGGCCAAAATCGGGCCTTATGCCTCAAATTGAAATCGGGCTCAAATGTCAACCAAATTGGAATTGGATTTGGTCTAAATTGATATTGGGGATGTTGAATTGAAGTTCGGAACTGAATTGGACCAAAATCGAGGTCAATCGAAGTGGCTTGTTCGACATCGGGTTCACTCAGGTTTAAAATGGGTCAAATTGGGGCTTTAGTAACAAGTGGGGTAAATTGGCGAAATTGGCCTATGGTGTAGTTGAACAAAATAAAATTAGGAATATTTGGGATTTTCTGAAATTTTTTGGGAATTTTCTGAATTTTTGGATTTTGGGGCTAAGAATGACATTTTGGCTATTTGGAAGGTATTGAGGGGTACATTTGGAATTTTTGGTATTTTTTGGCTATGGATGATTAATTTGAGTGGGGGAAATGTTTAGGATTAATTTTGAGGTATTTTGGATAATTTAGGTGATTTTGTAGATTTTGGGTAGTTTCAAGGGCTTTTGGTAGGTTTAGTAGTGTAGGGCCTGTGGGTCAAAAATCGAAATTTTGGAAAAATGAAGATTGATCAAATTGAGCAAAATAGAATCACTTTGGTTGAGCCATGAAGCCATATTAAACCCATATGAGCTATGAGAGGACTCATTTGTGGCATTCACTATGTTGTTCCTAACCCTCTTAGCACAGTGGCTTAGTGGGTTAAGGACCATCCATGTGAATTACCTACATGAGTCATGAAGTCAAGTTGGGTGAGATTGTGGTTTTAGGACTTGGAATGTGTGTGAGAGTGTAGTGTATGTGTAAGTCAACCCTCACTGTACTAGTGCCACCTAGTGGTATCCCTAAGGCCAAGAAGTCCTATAGAGAACTCATTCTTTAAACCTCCACATTTGACTTCAACCCTCTAGGTGATTAGGGGTCTACAATTAGGCTTGTGGGGTTTGCAGGGAGTCAAGAGGCGTTTGAACTTTCTAAAGGGTGGGTTCCACTTATATTCCTCTAAGATTAGTCAAAGGAAAAGCCTAAGGCTAGATCCTAAGTACTAAAGATAGGAGAAAAAGACCTCATCAAAAATGAGGTCAACAGTTAGATGCAGATCAAGTCGGCCTGGGTAGAATGGCATTTGCTCGAAGCATGGGAGTGTGATATTACACATGATATCGTGTGTGCGTATGTGTGTGCATTTGCAAGCATTTGTGCATGTTGTACTCATGTGAGCGCACCTGAGCAAATTTGAGCGCTTGTGCACCCCCATGAAGCTCACTACCTCCAAACTTTTGAAAATTTGAATTTGGGTTCCCAAAAGCCAATTGTTTGCCCATATATAAATAGGCTTAAAGGGGATGTAAGAAAGTCATTTCACCTCTAAAGGCTAAAATGTCACTTGGGTTATTGTTGTCTCTCCATTCTGGCCTGTTGTTGTGTCTTTCTTATCTTATTGTTATGCCTGTCCTAGCCTCTTGTTGTGTCGTTTTTTATTTGTTGTTCTATCTTTCCTTCTGGGATGTTTTTGCCAAACATCAAGTTTGATATTTTGACTTTCCTAGTATGTTTTTGTCTCTTTCTTGGCTTATTATTTTTCCATCTCTAGGGTTGTTACTGCCCACTATGGAAGTCCCACTTAGGTTGATTTTTTCTTTCCTTTAAGCATGTTCTTGTGCTATCTATTGTTCTATTTTTGCTCAACATAGGAGTCCCTTTTAAAATGTTGTTGCTTTTTCTTCTGTGATACTATTGTCAAACCTTTGGGCTGCTTCGCCCAAATTCTGAGCAATTATTGACCAACTTCTTAGTTATTTTCTCCATCGGGATAATTTTGCCTCTAAACATTGAGGCTCTTGTTGCATTTAGGCTATTATTTTTAGAATATTAATCTCTTATAACTTTCCCCTCATAGAAGACAAAAATATTATTAGTCTAGATAGAAATTCAATACATTCTAGTTTAGATATTACCCCCTGCAAGAGCATGGTGATACCAAAACACTTATGAGGCGTATATTTTTTAGATTCTCAAATGAATATCTAACGTCTTAAGCAAAACCTTATGTTTAACCCTCTGAGATTTTCTTAGCAAACTTGTACCTCTAGAGGCTTTTAGCATTTTTAAGGTTTTTAGAAGACACATACACCTCATGAGATTTTTGAGTTTACCAATACCTTCAAAAGTTTATAACCAATTTAAAAATTTTTAACATACTTATATATTTTGCTTTATAACCCTCTGTAATTTATTTGTGTACCTGTATTTTTGAGGCTTATAGACTTATGAGATTTTTTAGTGGATACCTTGTCAACTACTTATGCCCATGGAGTCTTTCTAGTGAGAACCCATCTACTACTAGCTTCCCATCGAGGCTACCATATAGGCATGCCTTATTGGATATAAGCGGAGACCTTGTCACTCAAGGGGTTTTTCTAGTGATAAATGCATCCAATACTACCTTCCCATCTATATTGCTCCATGGACATGTCTTCTACGGGCATCGGTGGAGACTGTATCTATCACTTGCCGTCAAGGGGTCTTTCTAATGAGAACTACGTCCACTACAAGCTTTTCATCGAGACTACCTCATAGGCATGTCTTCTATGGGAATAAGTGGATGTTATATCTATCAGTTGCCCTCAAAGGGGCATTCCTAGTGAGGATTATGTCTACTACTAGCTTCTAATCGAGTCTGCCTCATTGGTGTGTCTTCTTGGGGTATGATAAATATTATGTCTGTCGCTTTTCCTTAAGAGACCATATTAAATATAATTGCATGTATGAAAGAAAAGTTCAGCGATAATTCATTAATATTAAATTACTTGAATGATAATTTTTTGTCGCTAACAAAAAATATAACAAAGGAATTCTTCTAAGACAAAAAATCGCTAAAATCTTCCGTACTAAAATAAAGCAATTGGTTATTTAAAGGATAAGATAGGTTGTAGTTGTACTCTCTGATAATTCTGATAAACTTTTTTGGATCTCACTTATTTCTTTCTTGTAAGTAATGACCCAAGTGACCATAACGTATCAAACATTCAATTTCTTTCTCTAAGTGAGAGCATATTTCTCTTAAATGTCCTTTCGTACAATGAATATGACAGTATTGAGATAGGTCTCCACCTTTGAGATTTGTTATTGGTTTTGGCCACTTAAGGTATTTAGAATTTGAATATCCAATAAATATTACTTCTACTTATGTTCATTGGAGTATGATTGGATGACTTAGATTGATAGCATTTTTTAACTGTTGAATTTGCTTGCTTTATTTTATGAGAGGGTTGTTCAACTTCTCCAAAAATGTGTTTGTGTTTATAATAAGATTGTTCAAATGACTTTTGATGTGTGTGAATAGCTTCATCAATATTGGTTCCAGCTTTGCGATGGATACAGTTATTGTAATGCGAACTATCTCTCACATTAATGATGAATAAAACGTCCTAAGATGTAATCGTCCAAGTAAAAACACTACAATAACTTTGATTTCACTCTTGAAATTTGATGAGTCTCGATACATAATCTTTAAAAATATTCTTTAAGCAACTCTCTTTTATTTTGACAAATTAAAAAAAAGATGAGAAAAGTCTTTTATAATCTTTTGATTTGATATAAGTTGCTCCACATAAAGTCTCTCAAGTTCATTGAAACAATGAGTAGATCCTTTTGAGAGTGAATAGAACCAAGAACGTGCCTAAACTCTAAGGGTGGCTAGAAAAACATGGCAGATGAGTACATCCGCAGTTCCTTATATATTCATGACAGTTCTACAATGATCAATGTCCATTTAGAGTTTGGTTATCCCACCCTAAGAGTCCTTGCTTCAAAGCTTGAATCCTGCTGGAATTAGGGTTGTCAAAAAAGCTCGTTGTTCGTGAACATTTCGTATTCAGATCGTCAGAGAGCTTGTTTTCGATTCGTTCGATAAGCAAACGAGATGAATATTGACCTCCTAAATCTTACCAATGGCCACTAAACCCTAATGTCTAGAGTAAACCTAATGAAGCCTTTTTAACCCAAATATTAATGACATCCTAAAATGATCAAATCAGCAATGAAAACCCCTTATCTGATAAGCTATTGACCAAACTGGTCAACCTTTGACCCAAATGGTCAAGCTAGGTCAAAATGCTCAATCCTTGATCCAATGACCACCTCATTGAGCAAACTGGTCAACCTTTGACCCAAATGGTCAAACTAGGTCAATCCTTGACCCAATGATCACCCAATTGACCAAATTGGTCAACCTTTGACCCAAATAGTCAAACTAGGCCAAAACACTCAATCCTTGACCCAATGACTACCTCATTAACCAAACTGGTCAACCTTTGACCCAAATGGTCAAACTAGGTCAAAATTATCAATCTTTGACTCAATGACCAGCCCATTGACCAAATTGGTCAACCTTTGACTCAAATGGTCAAACTAGGTCAAAATGGTCAATCCTTGATCCAATGACCACCCTATTGATCCAACTGGTCAACCTTTGACCCAAATAGCCAAATTAGGTCAAAATGGTCAATTCATGACTTAATGACCACCACATTAACCCAATGCCAACCCCCTGTTGACCTCATTTTTGATGAGGTCTTCTCTTCTTCCCTTTAGTACTTAGGATCTAGCCTTAGGCTTTTCCTTTAACTATCTTAGAGGACTAGAATTGGGACCCACCTTTTAGAAATTTAAACCACCTCTTAACTCCCTGCAAACTCCACAAACTCGACCGTAGACCCCTAATCACCTAGAGGGTTGAAATCAAATGTGGAAGTTTAAAGGATGAGTTCCTATAGGACTCTTTGGCCTTAGGACCGCCCCGGGTGGCCTCGGTCCGGTGAAGGGGCCGACTTACACACACACTACACCTATACACTACACTTTCACACACCTATACCTAACTCGACCTCCCGACTCATGTAGGTGATTCACATGGATGGTCCTTAACCCCTAAGCCCTTGGCTAAGATGGTTAGGAACAACATAGTGGATGCCTCAAATGAGTCCCTTCATGGCTCGTGGGCTTGATGTGGCTTCATGGCTCAACCAAAATGATTTCATTCCACTCAAATTTACCCAATCTTCAATTTTCCAAATCTTCAATTTTCCAAATCTTCAATTTTCCAAATCTTCAATTTTCCAAATCTTCAATTTTCCAAATCTTCAATTTTTGACCCCCGGGACCCTACACCCGCCTAAACCTACCCAAAGCCCTTGAAATTACCCAAATTTTCCAAAATCACCTAAATTACCCAAGATTCCCCAAAATCAATCCCAAAAATTTCCACACCACTCAAATTGATCATCCATACCCAAAAATATCAAAAATTCCAAAAATACCTCCCAATACCCTCCAAATACCCAAAATACCCCCCTTGACCCAAAAATCCAAAAATTCAAAAAATTCCCAGAAAATTCCAGAAAATCCCAAATATTCCCAATTTCATTTTGTCCAACTACACCATGGGCCAATGTTGTTAATTTACCCTACTTTTTTTAAAACCCCCGAATTTGACCCATTTTAACCCAAAGTGAACCCAATGTCAAACCAAGCCTACCCAATTGACCCAAATTCTGGTCCAATTCAATTCTAAACTTCAATTCAACATTCCCAATACCAATCTAGACCAAATCCAAGTCCAATTTGATTGACATTTGGATCCAATTTCACTTTTGGCCTTAAAGCCCAATTTGGACCCATGACCCAAACCTAACCCAAACTCACCCAATTCAACTCCAATTAACCCCAAATCTTTTCTAAATCTTCCTTAGCATCCCCACAAGCAAAACACTAACATGATTTACCCAAAATTTAGACCCAAACCCCACTCAAATTCAACCCAAAGCTAAAAGGCCCAATTTTGACCTAAACCTAAACCTAACCCAAATGAGCCCAAACCCCAAAATCAAAGCCCAACCAAAGTCAAAACCTCTTTGAAACACTCCCATAAACATTTCTCAACATTAATTTTACATTAATTTCAACCCTAGCCCAACATTGGCCCAACTTGGCCCACTTGGACCTATATTGGCCCATTCACCAAAAGAGCCCAAATTCAACCCAATTCAAACCCAAATCACCCCCAATTTGCTTCAAGTCACTCATGATACATCCATGAGCTAAACCCAACAATTATTTGGCCCAATCTCTTTACAAAATTTCATCCCAAAATCCATTTTAAAATTCAAAAGCCCACTTTCCTAAACCATCTTAAAAGCCCATCTAAAACCATTTCAAAAAGCCCAAAATCCACCCTAAAGCCCACATGACATCTCCATTTGCCATCCACTTAATTAAAGCCATTACCTAAGTCCTAAATTCATCATCAAATAATTCCAAATCAAGCCTCATGCCAAATCACCCCTAAATACCAAAATTTTCCTTAAATCCATTTCCATGAAATTGACTTCACTTTTCCCAAGCCAAAGGTGAGCCATGAAGTCATGCATGAGCCACATGGGAGCCATGAGAGCCATGGAATCTACTTTCCACCTCACCATACCCAAGATGGCAAGAGGAGGAGGCCCTTTCCATATTCTCTTAAGAGTGATTAACCACTTCCATGACTCCACTAAACCACGCTTAGACTTAATCGTACTTGGATCGTGACTCGACCCCACTAATCAAGCTGATCCAAGTGACTTTCCCTTCAGCCCAAATTGACCTTGGAGGGTGAACCTAACCCAAAACCAAGGGTTGACCCATTTAGATCCAAAACTAGCCCTTTCCCATTCCATTTTGATTCAAACCCTTTACACATGTCCATGGCCAATCGACCGCACAAACCTCTAGTCTTGACCCACCTGGACCTGAGGGTGACCCATGCCTGCCGGCCAGCCGCCTGGGTCGCCGGAAAACACCATGGCCAAGAGCTCACATGTGAGCCCAACTTGGAACTCTCACCTCCTGAGCTGCCCCATCCTCAGTGGCCATTGGAGCTGTTCTTCTCTTGCCAAGAGCAGCTCGATCACAAGCCCTAACTCTCCCCAGGAGGCCCTCCACCCTCTCCTATTTAAACACCACCCCTCTCGGCCATTTGAGGTGCTGAAACAAACCTTAAGGAAACTCGCCAAAATTGTTCCGTACTCCTCCCCATACACAGAGCACTTGATCCCCACCGAGTTCCCCCGCCATTTCTTCTCTGCGAGCTCAATTTCAGAGTCGAAATCTAGGCCCAAAACCAGGACACTTCTCCACAGTGAGCCAATCCCCAAATTGATTGGTTCTACACCTTCACCGCACCAAGGGAAGGTGTCCACCAAGCAAAGCCCCATCTCCAGTGCCACCCGAGCTGCTCCAGCCTCCAAGCTTTGTGATCGGGCTTGGTCGAAATCCCACCTAGCACAATTCACCGGACCGGGAGACTTCATCCGGAGCTTGCTGGGATCCAATCGAAGGTGCAACAACCCTCAGATCGAAGCCACACTTCTCTGAGCAAAGGTATGAGCCAATTCTTCATCCCGAGCTTCTGGAGATTCTCCATTTCAAATGCTTTAATTTCAATGCATGATCACCGTATAGATGTGTTCATCTCTTCGAGACGAATCCATAGAGCATAAGAACATGAAAATCCATTGAGTATCGAGTGAGATATTAGGGATTTAGTGTGGACGGCTCTCGGGCGAGGACACTTGGGGACGATGAACGGATGCCGTCCATTCAATACACGCGCGGACGGACGGGCCAGGATCGTGTCGGATCGGGGAGACCGGTACGAGAACCGCGGGGCCCGGCCGCCGACTCGGATGGCGGCTTCGAATGGGAGCGCGACGCGTGTGCGTTCGGAGCTGCCGAGGTTGACGCGGCGCCGCGTGGATAAATAGAAAATTAGGGTTTTTACTGATTTATTTAATTCCCTAAACTTCAAAAATTCATAACTTTGTGTAGAAAAATTAGAAAAATAAAATAAAAATACCCTCTTGCTCAGTGAACACAGGAGAATAATGTGGAAATGAAATCAATTAATTTCATCAAGTATTTTATTTTTAATAATTTATTTACTCTCTGCCTATTTTTAATTTTCCATGCATGTATACAATTCACCATGGCATGAGACCATAGGGCTTTTGAAGCCTCTGAATTGGGAACATTCCCCGAATTTTCCAAAGTCGAGGCCATCCCTACGAAGAGTTATTGATTTTTCAAATTCATGTTACCGTTTTGAGTATTTTAATTCCAATAAATAAGCATGTTGTGAAATAAATTCTAGAAAAATTTGGTGATATTCCTTATGACCGAAGGACCCTAGAAATAATAGGTTTTGAGTTAATTCATTTAAAACAACCCTAATTGGCTTAAACACCCAAAATGGATCTCTAATTAATTAGAGCTAACCATACATCAAATTGACTTGAAATCAATTCTCCACTGACCTTTAGGATCAAAGGAACCCATCATAACAATTTGAGGTCAATTGGACTTGGTTAGCCCTACTAAATGGGTTGATTAAGCCACTTAGTCATTTTAAGCTTTAAAAATTCATAACTTTCAAAATATCTTTCAAAAATTCACCAAATTGGTTTTGGAGCCTCTCTGATGTTAGGGGAATTTAAGAAAATTAAAACTTCAATTTTCTAAAAAAGTTGATTTTTAATATTATTTTAATATTTTTAATAATTAAAAAATAATAAAATTCACCAAAATGTCACATTTTGAATTTTAATCACTTAGGAACAAACCCCATATTTTTCTTAGGTCTATTTAGTGAGATATTAAATTTTAAAGCTCTAGTGGTAATTTTAAAATAAAAAAAATGTATTTTCTAAGCATTTTCACTAAAATAATTATGATAAATCATAGAAAAATCAGAAAATTGAAAATTTGATTCTCTGATTTCCTTGATATCAGAGAGATTTTTGAAAAATATAAAATTCATTTTTCAACATTTATTTTATTTTTAAATTAATTAACACTCCAAAACTTAAAATAATTATAATAAAAATAATATAATTCAAAAAATCACCAAAATTAGTCCAAGTGGTCCTCTGTTCATTAGTAATGTCCCCTAATTTTCTTAAGGACAGAAACTTTCCCTTGGTCATGTTATTAAATTTTCCTTGGAAATCTCTATTTTCTACCAAAAATAATTATATAAATAAATTAAATACAGAAAAATCACATTTTCTCCTCTCATATCTTTATTGACATATGAGTGAAGTCACATAAAAATTTCAAGTTCATTTGAGTTCAATTTAGTGAGTTATGAAATTATTAAGCTTAAAGGGTAAAGTGGTAATTAAAATTTTTAATCCTTAATTAAAACTTTAGGTTTAATAAAAAATTAACAAGTAAAATATTTGATCCTAATCTGATTTGGATGATTGAAATTTAAATAATTAAAGGGTAGAAACCCATTAAACAATTTAAAATAATTAAACCTTAATTAAATAATCGATTAAATTTGGAAGAATAATAAAATTGGAATTATTAAAATAGGGATATTATTAGGAAGAGATTTATTCTTTAATTTAAAATTCCCTAAATTAATCATCTCATTAATATTCAATTCTTAATTAAAATGATAACTCAAATTCAAAACATTAAAAGACTTAATCATTAAACTAAAATTAAATTATTAAACTCTTTTAAAATTTTAATTAAAATTAAAAAAAATTAAATTAAATTAAATTAAGTAAATTGAATTGAATTAACTTAAATTAAATTAAATTAAATAAACAAATTAAATTAAATTAAATGAATTAAATTAAATAAAATAAAATAAATAAAATCAAATTAAATTAAGTTAAATCAAATTAAATTAAATTAAATTAAATTAAAGATTAAATTAAATTAAATTAAATTAAGTCAAATTAAATTAAATCAAATCAAATCAAATTAAATTAAGATTAAATCAAATGAAACTAAATTGAATTAAATTGAACTAAATAGAATTAAAACTCAATTAAATTAAATTAAATTAAATTAAGTTGAATTAAATATAACATCACCAAGGACATAAATAATTTAAAATAAATCTAAAATAACTCGAACACTATTCCAAATTTAAACCCATTAATGGAAATTAAACTAAATCACAAACCATTTGAATACCAATTTACCCTCAAAAGCTTTAGTTATCATAACTCCTAAACAGAATATTAAATGAAATGTTACTTCACTTATAGGACATTCAAACATCCTAGTTCACTGAGCAAGATAACAACAAAACTTGAAATTCTCGACGATTAATTCATTTCGTGTAATCGAATTCATTTGGACTTAAAGCAATCCTAGAAATATTGAAAAGATGTTTAAGATCATTCTTAAACACTTTCTCAATATGATAGGATGTTTATAAGAACAATTAAATTTAATTGTTCTTTGATGAAGAAAATCGTCTTCAAACCAAAACACAAGGAACCTAGACGTCATAGGAAATGACTAGCTATAGGATTAGGAATTTGGTAGAAAACCATAACCCTTACCTTAGCTTTACCTAGGAATTTGCTTAAATATTTAAGTGCAGCTTGGGATGACAGGAAGACCCTCCAGGTACACTTTTATTTTATTGCAATTTTCTTTCTTGCAATTTACATTATTGCAATTTCATTAATCGCATCGTACTTACTTTTCTTGCATGATAAACAACTGTTGCATGAAAACCCACACCTTTAGGATAGTCCCTAAAACTGAAACCAAAACTAAGTTAAAAGTTATTGCAAGATAAAATTCACCGCCACAACATTTCAAAATATAAAACAACTCAAAATTTAATCACAAACGAACACAAAACTACAATTACAATTAAATTAAAGCGTTCGTTGGATGATCGGGAATACCTCGGATGATGTAACCTACGTGTTGCTAACGGGATTTCCCGCGGTCTAAATGAAAGTGTGGAACTCATTCAGTTGAGTTTAGCAAATTCATCTGGACTAAGTGAATCCGATAAAAATAATGATGACGGAAGGATGGAACCGTGGGATCTTAACCGGTGTCGTTATAATCAACTTTAAGATTTGTTTTAATTAAAACATAAAAAACACTTGGAAATTAAAATTTTCTCTAAACCAAAACACTTTTCTCATCCCCTGATTTATGATTTCTAAAACTAAACCTCTGCAACAACAAGGAGCTCGGAGCATGGTAGGCAGCACGGCCATCGTCATCAGCAAAACCTGAGTCTACTTCAGCAAAACTTTCCTAGAATTAAATAACAAAGCCATAGGACTTCGAGGTAGTTTGCCTAGTGCAACATAAATCCTCAACCCTTCGTTAGGCATTTGCATAGAAAATTAAGCCCTAACCGGTCTTAGGATTCCGAGGTAGTCGTCTGATACGACATAAACCCTCATATCTTCGAGGCTATTTGTATGATTCTATCATATAAATATAAGCCCTAATTAATTAAAATTGGCGAGATTAAAACATTAAATAAACATTAGGAATTTTCGAAATTCAAAGCCTAACATTAGGATAGTCTGGGAAGTCACTGAAGTTCACTTCGGGTTTGTGACATCCTCTACTCCTCTTCCTTTGGACTCCTAAATTAAACTGTTCCAAATTTGAGCTATTCCCTAATGAAATTTCCAAAATCCAATTGTTTGAAAACCTTAAACTTTGAAATTCTTGAGAGCAAAACCACTGATCATTATCGAGAGTTTTCTTAGGTGATTCCCGTCACTTAAGATGTAATTAACTATAGGGGCTTGCCCTTATAGGGAACTTTAAGAACCCAGGTAATATAAACCCCGCTTAATTCATTTATATTAAGCAGGGGAACTTGTCGGCTTATAAAACTGGTTCGCGTACCAAACGGATGTCACAAATCTCCTAGTTTATTTAATCGAGCCCCATCATCAAGCAAGTGTGTCTATTCTTCGGGATAGATACACGGTTCGTGGTGCGGTGCTCGTTTGTATAAACTATTTGGGATGTGAGATCGGTTTGATTTCATATCTTAAAATGTTCAAATTTAAAAATTATTTTTAAAATCAAATACTACCTTTTCAAATTATTTATTTAAATTAAATTAAAAATTCGCCGACAATTTCTGTAGGCGACCCCTTTTCAAAACACACAACCTAAAAAATAAGCCGTACAACTTCTGGCGACTCCGCTGGGGTCAATTCCTCTCTCCATTATAATCAGATCATTCTGCTTTCAAAAAAATCGGTAGTGTATCCATGCCCTTAATGGGTCAAACTACCCTTCTTTCCGTTGGAATACTATGTTCATTTCTACCTTGGACAAGTATAGCCAACATTCTCTCGGATTTAGGAGCCACTGTTTAGACACCCATGAACAGAGAGGTTCTGAGATCCTTTTACCTCATTTTTGAGGTGGGGTGGACCCCCAATAGGTGTTAGTTTAGGAGTGATCCTTCGAGACGAGAAGTCTTGCGTAAGACCTTCTTTTCCTTTCTAACTCCGAATCGGATTCCTTACCCTCTCTACACCTTTGAACATTCCGTTCTAAATAAACGAATCCTTTAATAAATGATTCTTTTAACAAATGATTCCTTCTTATAAATACGTGAACAAGAATGTGTTCGGACTCTTTTTTTCATTTCCTTTCTTTTCGTCCTAAAGAAAAGAAGCATAACTCGGGACCGACAACCGTAATCTACCCCGCGAAATGGAAGCCCCAAAGCTGATTTTCTCCTTCACCAACGGACCGGACTTCGCCGTCTATAAGGATGAGCCGCCCGACAATGGGATCATCCGATTTGGACAAGGATTTGAAAACACGAATGTCAAGATCACCGACGTCTCCCTCTTTGCACCGACGAACAAGGTATCTAAAGCCGAGAAGCCGCCGCTCGAGTTCAACCTTAGGTCGACCCAAGAGTTTCCTCCCCCGCAAAGGATCCCGACCGAGAGGAGTATCGCTCGTCCGCAGGAGGACGCGTTCTTACGACCCCCACCGGTCTAGTTATTTCCGCACCTACCCCGACTTCTGCCAAATCAAAGGGGAAAGAAATCCAGAATTATGGTAAACCTGTTACCGTGGAGGGTACAGATCTTCCCGTGAGACCTTCTATTTTTGAAATCGGGTCCAGCTCAAGGATTCCATCACTGACAAGGACCCAAAAAAGAAACAAGTAGAAGGATCGCTAGAGAAGCCGCAGCCGCCGAAATTGCTTTCCTGGAGGAAATCCCGTAACCGCCCGAATATACAACGCCGCCGAATATACACCGCCGCTTGAATACATACCACTTTTGGGAGGAAGCATGTTCCATCCCCTCTCCGCCGCAGAGGACGAGGAAAATGTTCGCAAGATTGCTGCCGCATTGCCTCAGCCCGCATACTACAACGATAGCCGCAAGAAAAGGACTAGAACTACGCCGTTTGCTCGACTGCAAACTTTGGTAGAAAAGTTAGCAAAGAAGGAAAACTGCCCCGTATCGGAGATTCTACGAAAGATAGGGCGGGTGCCAGTCAAATCCCGTCTTGGGCCCCGAGTAGAACCCGCCGTCATGACAGAAAGGTCAAGTAATAGAATGAAGGCTAGTCCGCCTGTCGTCGTCTCAAGATTACAGATTAGGGAGGATACCACCTTCCGGCATTTGGTCGACGCACCATCCGGTCCTAGCACCTTCCGCCGCTAGAAGGATGGTATGGCGTCCCACTACCTGGCAGCTTGAGATCGAAACAACAGCCCAAGAAAGAAAGTCTCGCCAGTAGACTTGAATCTGAAGAAAGTGCTACTGCGATAAAATGGACTCGTGAAAAGGGGACCCGGCAGCTATCGCATGACAACCGCAAGGACACACAGAAAGCCCCGCTAGAAGATGCCATGGAAAAGTTGAGAACCGATATCCGACGATTAGCAAAAGAAAGAGAAGAAAAGTTCGGAGACGAGATTGATTCATCGGAATTCATGGACGACGAATATGCAGAAATCAACATGGTCAAAACACGAGCTTCATCAGCTTCGCAAGGTGCTCCTGCAGCCGCAAAAAGAGAGGAGCCAGAACTGATGAGAAGGCAGCTTCAGGAGAAAGACTACACGATCGCTCAAATGGCAAAAAGGATGGAAGAGATGGCTGTAGCTCTGGCCACTCTCCAGAGTCAAGTGCAACCACAAAGAGAGACACCCCGCAGGTCATTCACATCGTAGACGGAGGAAAGGAGATTACATCCGTCAATGGGGATGATCAGCAGAAAAAGGATACAACACAAAGTATGATCTCTGAAAAGGATATCAAAAACTTGGTGGAACAGCAGGTGCGAGAAGCCTTAGCACAATCGAAGAGCAAGACATCCATTCGGACGGTAAACCTTACCCGTAAGAATTCGACGCCGTCCAATACCCGAAAGGCTTCGTACCACCTCTCGTTCAAGTCCTTCGACGGAACCGGAACCCCGACAAGCATGTTGCACACTTTCGTGCCGCTTGTTGCAATGCCGGCGGGAGCGATGCATTACTCTTCCGACAGGTTCGTCGGCCACTCGTCGGGAATCGCCTTCGACCGGTATGCGTAATTACCAAATGGTTCGGTGAAGACGTTCTCGTAACTAGAGAACCTCTTCATCAAGCGATTCGCCGGAGCTCAGCACCACATCACTATAAGTGATTTAGTGGTAGAGAAACAAAGGCCGAACGAAACTTTGGTGGATTACATACTTCGATGGAGGAACTTAAGCATGAAGTGTGAACCACAACTACAAGAACAACATGCAGTCGGCATCTTACTTAAAAGCATTCACGGCCCGATAGCACTTCTCCTCAAAGGATTCACTATTAAGACTTTCGAGAAGTTGTTAAGCAAGGCCGGAAGCTTGCAAGAAGAGGCGAAGCAATTAAGTTTCGCCGACAACACGGACAAGCAAAAGCCCGTGAAGACTTTTGAAAAGAAATCCGGATCGTTGCGGCAGTTGACAAAGGCAAGAAACCGATGCAAATACCACCGTAACGGCCGCAAGAACCACAACAGAATTACCAAGAACCCCGGCCCAGCTATCAGTCATCTCCACAGTATGAACAACCGCCTCGTCCGCAACGTACATTAAGGGAGCTTCTGAGCAGAGAATATCCGTTTAAGAATGAAGCAGTGCCGAAAATGTTTCGTAGTCTGATGAAGACTCCAAATTTCCAACTGCCAGAGCCTAAAGGACCAGAGGAAGTCAACAAGAAAGGTGATCCCAACTTTTGCCCCTACCACCGGATGCTTGGGCACAAGATGTAAGATTGCATTACCTTCAAAAGTTGGCTCAACGACAACCTTCGGAAAGGGAATATAACAATCTCGAAGGAGTACATGAAGGAACCCCGTAAAGGAGGTTCCGTCAATGTTATCTCAACTGATCCCATCATTCCGATAGATCCCTATACGACTGACGATGGATGGACTACCGCCTGGACGAGGTCTTCGAAAAAGATTTTAGACAGCATCTAAACCGCCTCGGTGCGAGCTTCAATTCAGAGTTCGAGACCTGTTAAGCCGGTACTATCACTTGCGATAGAAGAACCACCTCAACAGAGACGATCGAAGAGAAGAAGAAAATCGACAAAGAAGAGAGGACCGAGGCTCCTAAGGCTGGACTAGGGTCGCTTATCCTAGGATAGTTGTTTCCGATTCGGGGAGAAATCCCTCGAACCTCTGATTTTGTATGATTATCTGCTCACTTCGGTGGGAGCATATAATGATAAGGGTGATGGCGTTGGCTACGTTTTGACTGTTTCTAACGATTACGTAACTAGCGACAATCCGAATATCGATTTCGACATCAACGACAATTCTCAAATCATACACAATCTCGACAAGCAAAATAACGAAGAAGGCATCCATAAAGGAGGCTACGAGAGTTCAACAAGCAACGAATCTATCTGCGAGTTTCGAGGAGCTCCAGTTACGATAGAGTTAGAGCCTTCAGATTCTGAGGATAATCCGGAAGAGCCTGTCATTCCGATTCAGGAGAAGACACCGACAAGCTCAACACTAGATTCAGAAGAAATTACAGAAGTCAACTTAAGAAGTGGAAGAGTTCTACCTCCGAGAATGGGTCCAAAAGACAAAGGAAAGGTGTGGTTGTTCAAGAAGAACCAACCCCGACGGAAGAAATACCCATTCGAGAAGAAGCCGAGACGCATGAAAATAAAGTGGACTACAACGTGCTAGCCCATCTTAGGAAACTACCGGCCAAATTGAGCATTTACGATGCTCTCATCTTATCAAAGGAGATGAGAGAAGCTCTGATCAAAGCCTTACTTGATCCAGAAATTTGCTTAGCTCAAATGGCCGGAGATTCCTTAGATGAGGTTTGTTTGTTAAAGGAACAGCGAGGTGTTACCTTCACGGACAATGACCTACTACTTGGGACAGCAGATCACAACCGACCATTGTACATTTCAAGAATAATTGGGAAGTTTACACTCTCCGCAGTATTGGTGGATCCAGGGAGCGTCAATCAATATAATGAGTCCGCGAACACTAAGCATACTTAGAAATTGATGCTCGCGAGCTCGAGGCCGACAAAATGTTATTAAGAGGATTCAACCGTGAAAGGAGAAAGAGCCCTCGGGTCAATAACGCTATCGATGAAGACCGGTGACTTAGCAAAGACAACCGCAAAATTTCACATAATTGATTCGTAAACATCGTTCAACGCTCCGTCGGGCCGACCGTGGATACATGAAAACAGGATGGTACCATCATCTCTCGCATCGGTGCATCAAATATTACGATGGAGGGGAACGAGTGCATCAAAGGTGACTTACAACCATTCGCCGTACATGAGATTGGAATCCATGAAGACGCAGACTTATTATGCACCGCCGAAGAAAACAATCTTCTCCGGAGATACCGTAACAAATGAAGCAAAGAAAGTTCGGACAACGAAGAACCTGAAGTTCTAGTCCAACAGTCACTCACCACTCCCTTCCGGCGAGATGGTGAAGGTTTCTCCACAACTCGCATCCGAGGTCGAGGCCGGGGACGAGGCCGTGGTAGAGACACTAGGACAGTTAGACAGAGGAAACCAGCCATCAATGTTGATTGGGAAGATAGTTTCGAAGAAGAAAAAGAAATCAAACAAGAAGCAACGACAATAAGTCGAAGAAGCCGCAATTCAAGATCTCTCTCGAAGATGAGAAGAACGAAGAATACAAATCAATGTACGAAAAGATTAACCACTACGTACATACTATGACCCTAACCCCGATCCATTCTAACAAGATCGAGGGTATGGTGGTCAAAGAGGTACGTAGCGACGGTGCAAAGCCAATCAAATTCTACCGTGGTGCTACTTCCTCCAAAACTGAAAATAATGTACAATTTGAAGATGTTACTTCATCAGAATTAATGGAATTACTTTTTGAGTGGTACTCTCCCTGTGTTCAAAATTTAATTCAGCGTGGTTTCTTACCTCGACAATGGACAAAAGGTCAATCACAACATTTTGAAAAATTATGGAATAATTCCGGTCGTCCACCCAATTCAAAGCATGGTCTCGGATTCGGCACAGTAGGGTCGACTGACGATACCGAATTTTGCTTGGTTGTCACTTGCGAGTCCGATGAAAACTGCATGGAAACTACGTACGAACTCGAAGATTTACAAATTGGAGACGCTCCACCGAATTCGAAGAAGAAATCAAATCTACAATAGATGAGTTAACGGAAGTTAACTTAGGTACTAACGAAGAGCCTAGACCTACCTTTGTTAGCTCCTTACTCAATAAAGAATACTCCGAAGAAATAATCAAATTATTAATGGAATTTAAAGACTCGTTTTGCTTGGAACTATGACGAGATGCCGGGATTAGCTCCGGAGGTTGCAGTTCATAAGCTAGAGTGGATCCTACTTCGTCCCGCCGACAAGGTCCCGTAAGAATGCGTCTAGAAATCGAACAATAAGTCATAGCAGAAGTTAAAAAGCTAATAGACTCCGGATTTGTCCGTGAAGAACAATACCCGACTTGGTTACCTAATGTGGTACCGATCGAAAGAAGAATGGTCAAATCGAATCAGTGTGGACTTCGGAGATTTAAACAAGGCATGTCCAAAGGATGAATTCCCTCTACCGATCCCGGAACCGATGATCGACATTGCTTCGACACATGAGATATTCTCATTCATGGATGGATCTTCGGGATACAACCGGATAAAAATGGCTCCAGAAGATGAAAAGCTTACAGCATTCGAACACCGATCGGAGTATTTTGTTACACAAGTGATGCCATTCGGATCGAAGAACGCAGGAGCAACCTACCGAGAGCAATGACAAGAATTTTTGATGATCTCATCCACAATCAAGTCGAATGCTACGTGGACGATGTGGTCATCAAAAGCAAAGTAAAGGAAAACCACTCGTATGATTTGAGAATTGTTTTCGAACGATTAAGACAATTTAACCTTAAGATGAATCCCTTAAAATGCGCCTTCGGCGTCACCTCCGGAAATTCTTAGGATTCATTGTCCGACATCGTGGAATTGAAATCGACCCGAAAAAGATTAAAGCTATCTTAGAAATGTCGCCTCCCAAAACCTTAAAATAACTACGATCTTTCAAGGGAAGCTGGCATATCTTCGACGCTTTATCTCAAACTTGTCAGGTAGGTGTCAGCTTTTCTCGGCACTAGTTAAAAAGGACGCCAAATTTATTTGGGAAGAGAAATGCCAGAAGGCCTTCGAGGACATTAAACAATATTTAATGACACCTCCTGTCTTAGCAACTCCGGCCTCGGTGTAGACCGCCGATACTTTACACCGCGGCTTTAGACGACTTTCTCGAGCCCTCGTTAGCCTGTGTCAATGATGAGGGTAAAGAGAATGCTCTTTACTATTTAAGCCGTCGTCTACTTCCAACGCAAATAAGGTATCCCACAATTGAAAAGCATTGTTTGGCCCTGATCTTAGCCGCTCAAAAGCTCAGGCACTACATGCTTTCTCATAAGGTCAACCTGATCTCGAAATTTAATCCATTGCAATACTTGATGACTTGTCCGACACTTTCCGGCAGACTTGCCGGATGGTCAATGATATTATTGCAATTCGATATAACTTTCGTGCCTCTCGCGTGCCGTAAAGGGACAAGTCTTAGCAGACTTTCTCGCAAGACACCCTTCACGGCAGAATCTCCCTCAACGACGATTTGCCGGATGAACGGATAATGAATCTAGAAGACCCCGATGATCGACGTTGGGAATTATATTTTGAAGGAGCATCTTCAAGCACACAAAGACGAAGAATCACAAGTGATAGTGCCCTGTAAGGCAGGAATCGGACTAATCTTTATAACACCGGAGCGGGGGATGTTAAGATACTCCTACCACTCGACGAACCGTGTACAAACAACGAAGCGTAATACGAAGCCCTTATAACGAGATCGGAATTAACTATTCAAATGAGGATAACGTACATCAACATCTACGGGGATTCACGATTAATCATTCAACGGATCGTTGTCGGCATATTTTTAGGTCGTGTGTTTTATTTTGAAAGGGGTTCGCCTAACGAAGTTGTCGGCGAATTTTTAATTTAATTTAAATAAATAATTTTGAAAAGTAGTATTTGATTTTGAAAATAATTTTAAATTCGAAGGTTTTAAGATATGAGATTAAACCGATCTCACATCCCAAATAGTTTATATAAACGAGCACCGCACCACAAATCGTGTATCTATCCCTAAGGATAGACACACTCGCTTGACGGTGGGGCTCGATTAAATAAACTAGAAGATTTGTGACATCCGTTTGTCCGCGAACCAATTTTATAAGCCGACAAATTCCCCGCTTAATATGAAAGCATTAAACAGGGTTTATATTACCTGGGTTCTTTAAAATTCCCTATAAGGGCAAGCCCCTATAGTTAATTACATCTTAAGTTACGGGAATCACCTAAGAAAACTCTCGATAATAATCAATAATTCTACTCTCAAGAATTTTAAAGTTTAAGTTTTCAAATGATTGAATTTTGGAATTTCAATAGGGAATGGATCAAGTTTGAAACATTTTGTTTTGGGAATCCAAATGAAGAAAAGTAGGAGAAATCACAGATTCGAAGCGAACTTCGGTAATTTCCCGACTATCCTATTTGTTTGGCTTGAATTTAAGAAGGTCCTAATCTTGTCAATTTTAGTTGATTAGGACTTATATTTATATGATAGAATCATACAAATAGCCTGGAAGATGTGAGGGTTTATGTCGTATCGGACGACTACCTCGAATCCTAAAACCTAGTTAGGGCTTAATTTACATGACTCGATCATGCAAATGCCTAACAAAGGTTGAGGGTTTATGTTGCACTAGGCAAACTACCTCGAAGTCCTATGGCTTGGTTATTTTAATTCTAAGAAAGTTTTGTTGAAGTAGACTCGGGTTTTGCCGATGATGATGGCCGTGTTCGCCCACCATGCTCCGAGCTCCTTGTTGTTGCGAGAGGTTTAGTTTTAGAAATCATAAATCGTGGGATGAGAAAAGTGTTTTGGTTTAGAGAAAATCTTAATTTCCAAGTGTTTTCAATATTTTAATTAAAACAAATCTTAAAGTTGATTATAACGACAATGGTTAAGATCCCACGGTTCCATCCTTCCGGCAACATTATTTTTATCGGATTCACTTAGTCCAAATGAATTTGCTAAACTCAACTCGAATGAGTTCCACACTTTCATTTAGACCGTGGGAAATCCCGTTAAGCAACACGTAGGTTACATCATCCGAGGTATTCCCGATCATCCAACAGGACATTTTAATTTAGTTGTAATTTTAGTTTTGTGTTCGTTTGTGATTAAATTTTGAGTTGTTTTATATTTTGAAATGTTGTGGCGGTGAATTTTATCTTGCAATGACTTTTAACTTAGTTTTGGTTTCAGTTTTAGGGACTATCCTAAAGGTGTGGGTTTTCATGCAACGATTGTTTATCATGCAAGAAAAGTAAGTGCGATGCGATTAATGAAATTGCAATAATGTAAATTGCAAGAAAGTAAATCGCAATAAAATAAAAGCGTACTGGAGGGTCTTCCCGTCATCCCAAGCCGCACTTAAAACACAATTAGAATATTTAAGCAAGTTCCTAGATAAAGCTAAGGGAAGGGTTATGGTTTTCTACCAAATTCCTAATCCTATAGCTTAGTCATTTCCTATGACGTCTAGTGTCTTTGTGTTTTAGTTTGAGGACGATTTTCTTCATCAAAGAATAATTAAGTTCAATTGTTCTTATGAACGTCCTATCATATCGAGGAAGTGCTTAAGACAAATCTTAAACATCTTTTCAATATTTCTAGTGATTGTTTTAAGTCCAAATGAATTCGATTATACAAATGAATTAATCGTCCGGAATTCAAGTTTTGTTGTTATCTTGCTTCGAGTGAACTAGGACATTCGAATATCCTATAGGTGAAGTAACATTTCATTTAATGTTCTGTTTAGGAGTTATAATAACCAAAGCTTTCGAGGCAAATTGGTGTTCAAATGATTTAATTTAAGTTAATGGGTTTAAATTTGGAATAGTGTTCAAGTTGTTTCATATTTAATTTCCTTCGTTTTTAGGTGATGTTATTTAATTCAATTTAATTTTAAATTTAATTTAATTTAATTTAATTTTAATTTAGTTTAATTCAATTTAATTCAATTTAGTTTGATTTGATATCGAATTAATTTAATTTGATTTGATTTAATTTCCTTTAATTTAATTTAATTTGATTTAATTTTAATTTAATTTAATTTAATTTAATTTAATTTAATTTAATCTGATTTTAATTTAATTTAATTTAATTTAATTTAATTTAATTTGTTAATTTAATTTAATTTAATTTAATTTTTAATTTAATTTAATTTAATTAATCTTAATTTATTTAATTTGATTTTATTTATTTAATTTAATTTAATTTAATTTAATTCAATTTAGTTTGAATTGATGTTAAATTAAATTAATTTGATTTGATTTAATTTTAATTTAATTTGATTTAATTTAATTTTAATTTAATTTTATTTTATTTTATTTTATTTTATTTTATTTTACTTAATTTAATTTGATTTTATTTATTTAATTTAATTTAATTTAATTTATTCATTCAATTTAATTTAATTTGTTTATTTAATTTAATTTAATTTAATCTTTAATTTAATTCAACTTTTAATTTTAATTTAATTTAATTTAATTTAATTCAATTTAATTTACTTAATTTAATTTAATTTTTAATTTAATTTTATTTTTAATTTTAATTGAAATTTTTAAAAGAGTTTAATAATTTAATTTTAGTTTAATGATTAAGTATTTTAATATATTTTAAATTTGAGTTATCATTTTAATTTAAGTTATCATTTTATCATTTTAATTAAGAATTTGAGTTATCATTTTAATCAACTTTTTTAGAAAATTGAAATTTTAATTTTATTAAATTCCCCTAATATCAGAGAAGCTCCAAAACCAATTTGGTGAATTTTTTAAAAGTATTTTGAAAGTTATGAATTTTTAAAGTTTAAATTGACTAAATGGCTTAATCAACCCATTTAGTAGGGCTAACCAAGTCCAATTGACCTCAAATTTTTATGGTGGGTTCCTCTGATCCTAAAGGTCAGTGGAGAATTTATTTTAAGTCAATTTGATGTATGGTTAGCTCTAATTAATTAGGGATCTATTTTGGTTGTTTAAGCCAATTAGGGTCATTCCAAGTGAGTTAACTCAAAATATATTTTTCATAGGGTCCTCTGGTCCTAAGGAACATTACCAAGTTTTCTTAGAATTTATTTCACAACATGATAATTATTGAAATTAAAATACCACAAACAGTGACATAAACTTGGAAAATACATAACTCTTTATAGAGATGGCCTATGATCTTGAAAAATTCAGGGAATGTTCCTAAGATCAAAGGCTTCAAAAGCCCTATGGTCTCATGCTATGATAAGTTGTATACATGCATGGAGAATTGAATGATTGAAAACACTATTTAATTAATTAAAAATAAAATATGCATCAAATAAATATAAAATCACTTCCACATTATTTTCCTCATTTCAGTGAGCAAGAGGGTATTTTTATTTTATTTTTTTGAGTTTTCTATGAAAAGTTATGAGTTTTTGAAGTTTAGGTTCAAAAATAAATCAAAAAAATGCATTTCCCGCTCAAATGACACGTGTTGCGCCGCTACATCGGCCGGCGTGGTTGCTCGTTCACGGATAAAGCTGCCGTCCAACTCCATCGCCGCCGTCCGTGGGATACATGCCCGATCGGACGGCTGTCGCTCCTCTTTCTTTGTTCTATTCACTCAAAACCGTCCAACTTCAAACCTTGATATCTCCCTCGATTCTCAACGAAATTTAATGAATTTTTTTTAAAATGATCGTCTAATTGAGTAACACACATCTATATGGTGATGATATACTTAAAACATGTGAATAAGTACAGAAAATTAAAACATGCTCGGTTGGAGGAGAAAAAAATTGATACCTTTGTCCAAGAGGTGAGGCCTCAATCGGAAATGATTTGATTGAACTTAGAAATGCTTGGAGAAGCTTTGGGAACAATTTGGCATAGTCTCCCAAGGTAAATCTTGCATCTCTTTCCCTCGTCATGGAGGTGGGGTTTAAATAAGGAAGGTTATGGTGGAGCTTGGGTGGCCATGAGGGTTGGCTTGGTTCATTCACCAAGGTTTTTTTTTGTCGAGAAAAACTCACATCATCGAGCTTCGATCTTGGTGCAATCAATTGGGTTATGCCATGTGTAAAGTCAAGGATTTAAATGGCATGGGTGTAAGGAGCATTTTTAGTCCAATTTGGGTCAATTCATGGTTTTGGCTTGGTTCACTCACCAAGGCTTGATTTGGGCTGATGTGAGATCATTTGGGTCAGCCTCATATGTGTCGTGAAGTCCCCATCCAAGGTGAGGTGGCCAATTTTGGTTAAAGTGTATCATGAATGGGGTTAAAAAGGATTAGTGAAGGCTTAGGAAAGGCTCCCCTCTTCTTGCCATAAGTTGCATGGTGAGGTGGAAAAGGCTCCCCATAGCTTGCATATGGCTTATTCATGGCTCCATGACTTCATTTGGCTTGCTCATGGCTTGGGAAAAGGTTGGCTCACTTGCATGGAAAAGGGTTATTTGGAATTTTAAAAACTTTGGATTCCATTGATGGGATTTGTCATGATGCTACAAATGGGTTGATTTCATGATGGTTTAAGACTTTGGTCAAATAGGATTATCAAAGGAATGATGAAGAAAAGGTTTCATGTGGGCTTGGTAATGGACTTCGGGCTTTTAAAATTTGGTAAATGCGGGCTTTTAAAATGGTTTAAGGGAATGGGCTTTTGAATTTTAAAATGGATTTTGGGATGAAATTTTGGTAAAGGCTTGGGCTAAATAATTGTTGGGTTTAGCTCATGGATGTGTCATGAGTGACTTGAAGCAAATTGGGGGTGATTTGGGTTTGAATTGGGTTGAATTTGGGCTCTTTTGGTGAATGGGCCAATATAGGTCCAAGTGGGCCAAGTTGGGCCAATGTTGGGCTAGGGTTGAAATTGTTGTAAAATCAATGTTGAGAAATGTTTATGGGAGTGTTTCAAAGAGGTTTTGACTTCGTTTGGGCTTTGATTTTGGGGTTTGGGCTCATTTGGGTTAGGTTTGGGTTTAGGTCAAAATTGGGCCTTTTAGCTTTGGGTTGAATTTGAGTGGGATTTGGGTCCAAATTTTGGGCAAATCATGTTAGTTTTTTGCTTGTGGGGATGCTAAGGAGGATTTAGAAAAGATTTGGGGTAAATTGGAGTTGAATTGGGTGAGTTTGGGTTAGGTTTGGGTCATGGGTCAAAATTGGTCTTTAAGGTCAAAAGTGAAATTGGATTCAAATGTCTATAAAATTGGGCTTAAATTTGGTCCAGATTGACATTTGGGATGTTGAATTGAAGTTTAGAATTGAATTGGACCAAAATTGGGGTCAATTGGGTAGGTTTGGTTTGACATTGGGTTCACTTCGGCTTAAAATGGGTCAAATTGGGGGTTTTGACAAAAGTAGGGTAAATTGACAAAATTGGCCCATGGTGTAGTTGGACAAAATGAAATTGGGAATATTTGTGATTTTCTGGAATTTCCTGGGAATTTTCTGAATTTTTGGATTTTTGGGTCAAGGGGGGTATTTTGGGTATTTGGAGGGTATTGGGAGGTATTTTTGGAATTCTTGGTATTTTTGGGTATGGATGATCAATTTGAGTGATGTGAAAATGTTTGGGATTGATTTTGAGGAATTTTGGGTAATTTAGGTGATTTTGAAAAATTTGGGTAATTTCAAGGGTTTTGAGTAGGTTAGGCGGGTGTAGGGTCCCGGGGGTCAAAAATTGAAAATTTGGAAAATTGAAGATTGGGTGAATTTGAGTGGAATGAAATCATTTTGGTTGAGCCATGAAGCCATATCAAGCCCACATGAGCCATGAAGGGACTCATTTGAGGCATTCACTATGTTGTTCCTAACCCTCTTGCCAAAGGCTTAGGGGTTAAGGACCATCCATGTGAATCACCTACATGAGTCGGAGGTCAAGTTAGGTATGGGTGTGGTTTTAGGAGGTGTGTGAAAGTGTAGTGTATAAGTGTAGTGTGTGTGTAAGTCAGCCCCTTCACTGCACCAGGCCACCTGTGAGCGGCCCTAAGGCCAAAGAGTCCTATAGGAACTCATCCTTTAAACTTCCACATTCGATTTCAACCCCTAGGTGATTAGGGGCCTACAATCAAGTTTGTGGAGTTTACAGGGAGTTAAGAAGTGGTTGAGTTTCTAAAGGGGTAGGTTCCATCTCTAGTCCTCTAAGATAGTCAAAGGAAAAGCCTAAGGCTAGATCCTAAGTACTAAAGAGAGAAGAGAAGACCTCATCAAAAATGAGGTCAACAATCATCGGACAGTATAGAATTTTTAAACCAAGACTCGAGCAATACTTCCAGTATGCCATACATTTGTTGGAACAAATTCCAAATGTGACGATCTACAAAATTCCCAGAAAAGAAAATGCTTTAGCAGATGCTTTAGCCCGTCTCGCAAAAGAATTTGCCTGTTTGCAAGATGAATCGTTGGAAGTGTCGGCTCACTGGACGTCGGGTCCTATCACAGCTCGACATAAACACGATACACAAATCGAAAAAGAAAAAGGATCAGCTGCAACAAAGGATGTAAAACACAGAAGATCGGGCGACGACTATCGATGGACTACCCGCAAACAGAAAGCTACCGGACGATAGGTCGCTAGCACCATCGTATCAAGAAAAGAGCTCGTCCTATGCATTAAAAAACAACACATCGTACGAAGGTCTTTTGATCAAATGTGGCTAAGGTGCCTAAGTGGGTCCGAGGCCCGTGAAATTGTTAAGGAGGTGCATTCGGGACTCGCGTGGCGCTCACCAGTCGGGTCCGAAGATGAAAATGAAAATTAAAAAACTAGGGTACTACTGGCCCTCGATGATGACCGACTGCATGAAAATCGCCAAGAGCTGTCACCAATGCCAAGTGCACAGAGTGGTTCTACACCAACCTCCAAATGTACTACATCCGACAATTGTGTCGTGGCCATTTGAATGTTGGGGCACAGATATAGTGGGTCCGATAGAACCACCATCTTCAAAAGGACTGTTGACCTCATTTTTGATGAGGTCTTCCCTTCTTCTTTTTAGTGCTTAGGATCTAGCCTTAGGCTTTTCCTTTGACTATCTTAGAGGAGTAGAATTGGGACCCACCTTTTAGAAATTCCAAACATTTCTAAACTCCCCGCAAACTCCACAAATTCGACCATAGACCCCTAATCACCTAGAGGGTTGAAATCAAATGTGGAAGTTTAAAGGATGAGTTCCTATAGGGCTCTTCGGCCTTAGGACTACCCCAGCGGCCTCGGTCCGATGAGGGGCCGACTTACACACACTACACTTATACACTACACTTACACACTACATTTCCACACACTTCCTAAAACCACACCCATACCCAACTTGACCTCCCGACTCATGTAGGTGATTCACATGGATGGTCCTTAACCCCTAAGCCCTCGGCAAGAGGGTTAGGAACAACATAAATGAATGCCTCAAATGAGTCCTCTCATGGCTCATATGGGCTTGAAATGACTTCATGGCTCAACCAAAATGACTTATTTCCACTTACATCCACCCAATCTTCAATTTCCCAAATTTTCAATTTTTGACCCCCGGACCCTACACCTACTAAACCTACCCAAACCCTCAAATTACCCAAATTTTTGCAAAATTTCCAAATTACCTAAAATTCTTCAAAATTATTCCCAAACATTTCTACACCACTCAAATTGACCATCTATATCCAAAAATACCAAAAATTCCAAGAAAACCTCCCAATACCCTCCAAATACCCAAAATACCCTTCTTGACCCAAAAATCCAAAAATTCAGAAAATTCCCAGAAAATTCCAGAAAATCCTAAATATTCCCAATTTCATTTTGTCCAACTACACCATGGGCCAATTTTGTCAATTTACCCTACTTTTGTCAAAACCCCCAAATCGACCCATTTTAACCCAAAGTGAACCCAATGTTAAACCAAACCTATCCAATTGACCCCAATTTTGGTCCAATTCAATTCTAAACTTCAATTCAACATTCCTAATACTAATTTAGACCAAATCCAAGTCCAATTTGATTGACATTTGGATCCAATTCCACTTTTGACCTTAAGGCCCATTTTTCGACCTAAGCCCAAACCTAACCCAAATGAACCCAAACCCCAAAAATCAAAGCCCAACCAAAGTCAAAACCTCTTTGAAACGCTCCCATAAACACTTCTCAACAATAATTCTACATCAATTTCAACCCTAGCCCAACATTGGCCTAACTTGGCCCATTCTGGACCTATATTGGCCCATTCACCAAAAGAATCCAAATCCAACCCAATTCAAGCCCAAACTACCCCAAATTTGCTTCAAGTTACTCATGACACATCCATGAGCTAAACCAACAATTATTTGGCCCAACCTTTTACAAAAATTTTCATCCATAAACACATTCATAAACTTAAAAGCCCACTTCCCTTAAACCTTTCTAAAAGCCCATTTCCTTCAAAATTCAAAAGCCCAAATCTACCCTAAAGCCCACATGACATCTCCATTTGTCATCCATTTAATTAAATCCATTACCTAAGTCCTAAAATCACCATCAAATTATTCCAAATCAAGTTTCATACAAATTTCCATCAAAACATCCAAAATTCTTAAAACCCATTTTCATGAAATCGACCCAAGCTTTTCCCAAGCCAAATGGAGCCAAGGATGAGCCATTCACAAGCCATATGAAGCCATGAAAGTTTGGCATGTGACCATGCCATTAATGGCAAAAGGAGGAGGTCCTTTAACCATCTCCTAAAAGTCATTAACCTTAAGCATGTCTCCCCTTAACCAAGATTTAATCCAAATATTCTTGGATAAGGACATCACCACCTTCGACCAACTAGCCTAGCCGATCTTCTCACCCAAGACCAGCCATGGGGAGGTGAACCCAACCCAAACCAATGGGTTGACCAATTTCAAGCCAAAATGACCCCTCCCCATTCCATTTTAATTCAAACACTTTACACATGTCCAAACCCAATCGACTTCACCATTGCCAAGCCCCGACCTCCCCGGTCAAGATGGTGACCCATGCCTGCTCAGCCAGCCGCTCGGATCGCCGGAAAACACCACACCCGAGAGCTCACATGTGAGCCAACTTTGGAATTCCACCTCGTCGAGCCGCCCCATGCCCAATGGCCACCATGGTCGTTCTTCTCCTCACCGAGCAGATCGATCCCAAGCCCTAACTCCCCTCGGAGGCCTCCGTACCAGCTCTATTTAAACTCCACCCCTCTCGGCCATAAAAAAGAGAAGCACAAACCTTGCCAAAACTCCGCCAAAATTGGTTCGCGGACCAAACGGATGTCACAAAACTTCTAGTTTATTTGATCGAGCCCCACCCTCAAGCGGTGTGTCTATCCTTAGGGATAGATACACGGCTTGTGGTGCGGTGCCCGTTTATATAAACTATTTGGGATGCGAGATCGGTTTAATCTCATATTTAAAATTATTTTCAAAGTCAAATACTACTTTCTAAATTATATATATATTTAAATCAAATTTAAAATTTAAATTCGCCGATAACTTCTGTTAGGCGACCCCCTTTTAAAACACAACACAACCTAAAAAAAATATGCCGACAAATTTCTGGCGACTCCGCTGGGGACAATTCCTCTCTCCATTATAATCAAATAATTCTGCTTTCAAAAATCGGAAGTGTATCCATGTCCCTAATGGATCAAACTACCCTTCTTTCCGTTGGAATACTATGTTCATTTCTATCTTGAACAAGTATAGCCAACATTCTCTCGGATTTAGGAGCCACTCGTTTAGACACCCCTAAACAGAGAGGTTCCGAGATCCTTTTACCTCATTTCCGAGGTGGGGTGGACCCCAATAGGTGTTAGTTTAGGAGTGATCCTTCGAGTCGAGAAGTCTTGCTTAAAACTTTCTTTCCCTTTCCAACTCGAATCGGATTCCTTACCTTCTCTACACCTTTGAACGTTCCGTTCTAAATAAACAAACCCTCTAATAAGTGACTCTTTTAACAAATAATTCCTTCTTATAAATATATGAACAAAAATGAGTTCGGACTCTTTTCAATTCCTTTCTTTTCGTCCCGAAGAAAAGAAGCATAACTTCGGACCGACAACCGAATCTACCTTGCAGAAATGGAAGCCCCGAAACCGATTTTCTCCTTCACCAACGGACCGGACTTCGCCGTCTATAAGGATGAGCCGCCCGACAATGGGGTCATCCGATTTGGACGAGGATTTGAAAACACGAACGTCAAAGTCACCGACGTCTCCCTCTTTGCACTGACAAACAAGGTATCTGAAGCTGAGAAACCACTGCTTGAGTTCAACCTTAGGTCGACCCAAGAGTTTCCTCCCCTGCAAAAGGTCCCGACTAGGAGGAGTACTGCTGTCCGCCAGAGGACTGTTCTCACTACCCCCACTGGTCTAGTTGTTTCTGCACCTACCCCGACTTCTGCCAAATCAAAGGGGAAAGGAATCCAGAACTATGATAAACCTGTTACCGTGGAGGGTACGGATCTTCCTGTAAGACCTTCTGTCTTCGAAATCGGGTCCAGTTCGAAGATTCCTTCGCTGACAAAAATCCAAAGAAGAAATAGAAATAGAAGGATCGCCGTGGAAGCCGTAGCCGCTGAGATTGCCTTCCTGGAGGAAATTCCAGAGTTACCAGAATATACACCGCTACCAGAATATACACCACTGCCTGACTACATACCACTTTTGGGAGGAAGCAGGTTCCATCCCCTCTCCGCCGCAGAGGATGAGGAGAATGTTCGCAAGATTGTCGCCACATTACCACAGCCCCGCATACTACAACGATAACCGCAAGAAAAGAACCGAACTACGCCGTTTGCTCGACCGCAAACTTTGGTAGAAAAGTTAGCAAGGAAGGAAAACCGCCCCGTGTCGGAAATTCTACGAAGGATAGGACGGGTGCCGGCCAAATCCCGTCTCGGGCCCCGAGTAGAACCCGCCGTCATGATAGAAAAGCCTAGCAAGAGAATGAAGGCTAGCTCGCCCGTCGTAGTATCGTGTTACAGATCAGGGAGGATACCACCTTCCAAAGCATTTGGCCGATGGACCATCCGGTCACAGACCTTCCGTCGCTAGAAGGATGGTGTGGCGTCCCACTACGGGCGACTGAGACCGAAACAGACACTCGAGAAAGAAAGTCTCGCCAGAGGCCGGAATCCGAAGAAAGTGCTACCGCGATGAAGGGGACTCGTGAAAAAGGACCCGCAACCATCGCATGACAACCACAAAGATACACGAAAGCTCCGCTAGAAGATGCCATGGAAAAGTCGAGAACCGACATCCGACGGTTGGCAAAAGAAAGAGAAGAAAAGTTCGGAGATGAGATCGACTCATCGGAATTCATGGACAATGAATATGCAGAAATCAACATGGTTGAGACACGAGCTTCATCGCCTCTCAAGGTGCTCCCGCAACTGCAGAAAGAGAGGAGCCGTAACCGATGAAGAGACAGCCTTCAGGAAAAGGACGACACGATCGCTCAAATGGCGAAGAGGATGGAAGAGATGGCCATAGCTCCGGCCACTCTCCAAAGTCAAGTACAACCACATGCAGAGACACCCCCGAAGTCATTCACATCGTAGACGGAGGAAAGGAGATTACATCCGTCAATGGGGATGACCAACCGAAAAGGATACAACACAGAGCATGATCCCCGAAAAGGATATCAAGAACTTGGTAGAGCAACGAAGTGCGAGAGGCCCTAGCACAATCGAAGAACGGGACATCCATTCGGACGGGCAGACCTTACCCGAAGAATTCGACGCTGTCCAATACCCGAAAGGCTTCGTACCACCTCTCGTTTAAGACCTTCGACGGAACCGGAACCCCCGACAAAGCATGTTGCACACTTTCGTGCCGCTTGTTGCAATGCCGGCGGGAGCGATGCGCTACTCTTCCGACAGCTTCGTTAGCGTCCGTCGAGAATCGCCTTCGACTGGTATGCAGAATTGCCAAATGGTTCGGTGAAGACGTTCTCAGAGCTAGAGAACCTCTTCATCAAGCGATTCGCCGGAGCTCAGCACCACATCACTATAGGTGATTTAGTGGTAGAGAAACAAAGGCCGAATGAAACTCTAGTGGATTACATACTTCGATGGAGAAATTTAAGCATGAAGTGTGAACCACAACTGCAAGAACAACATGCGATCGGCATCTCGCTTAAAAGCATTCACGGCCCGATAAGCACTTCTCCTCAAGGGATTCACTATTAAGACTTTCGAGAAGTTGTTAAGCAAGGCCGGAAGCTTGCAAGAAGAGGCGAAGCAATTAAGTTTCGCCGACAAGACGGACAAGCGAAGCCGGTGAAGACTTTCGAAAAGAAATCCGGGTCGTTGCGGCTAGCTGACAAAGGCAAACAACCGATGCAAATACCACCGTAACGGCCGCAAAGAACCACAACAAAATTACCAACAACCCCGGTCCAGCCTATCAGCCATCCCCGCAAGATGAACAACCACCTCGTCCGCAACGTACATCGAGGGAGCTTCCGAGCAGAGAATATCCGTTCAAAAATGAAGCGACACCAAAGATGTTTCGTAGCTTAATGAAAACTCCAGATTTCCACGCTGCCAGAGCCCAAAAGACCGGAGGAAGTCAACAAGAAAGGTGATCCCAACTTTTGCCCCTACCATCGGATGCTTGGGCACAAGATAGAAGACCGCATTACCTTCAAAAGTTGGCTCAACGACAACCTTCGGAAAGGAAATATAACAATCCCGAAGGAGTACATGAAGGAACCCCGTAAAGGAGGTTCCGTCAATGTTATCTCAACCGATCCCGTCATTCCGATAGATCCCTATGCAACCGACGATGGATGGACTACCGCTCGGACGAGATCTTCGAAGAAGATTTTAGACAACATCCGAACCGCTTCGGTGCGAGCTTCAATTCGTAGTTCGAGACCTCGTTAAGCCGGTACTATCACTTGCGATAGAAGAACCACCTCGACAGGAGAAAATCGAAGAGAAGAAGAAAATCGACGAAGAAGAGGGGACCGAGATTCCTAAGGCTAGACTAGGGGCCGCTTATCCTAGGATAGTTGTTTCGATTCGGGGAGAAATCCCTCGAACCTCTCGATTTTGTATGATTATCTCGCTCACTTCGGTGACATCATATAATGATAAGGGTGATGGCGTTGGCTACGTTTTGACTCGTTTCTAACGATTACGTAACTAGCGACAATCCGGGCGTCGATTTCGATACCAACAACAATTCTCAAATCATACAAGATCTCGACGATCAAAATGACGAAGAAGACATCCATCAAGGAGGCTACGAGAGCTCAACAAGCAACGGATCTATCTGCGAGTTTCGAGGAGCTCCGATCACAATAGAGTTAGAGCCTTCGTACTCGAAGATAATCCGTAAGAGCCGACCATTCCGATTCGGAGGAGACACCGACAAACTCAACACTAGATTCGAAGAAATTACGAAGTCAACCTAAGAAGTGGAAAAGTTCTACCTCCAAGAACGGGTCCAAAAGACAAAGGAAAGCAGTGGTTGTTCAAGAAGAACCAACCCCGACGGAAGACATACTCGTTCGAGAAGAAGCCGAGACGCAGGAGAACAAAGTGGACTACAACGTGCTAGCCCATCTTAGGAAACTACCGGCCAAACCGAGCATTTACGACGCTCTCATCTTATCAAAGGAGATGAGAGAAGCTCGATCAAGGCCTTACTTCGATCCGGAAATTCTGCTTAGCTCAAATGGCCGGAGATTCCTTGGATGAGGTTTGCTCGTTAAAGGAACAACGAGGTGTCACCTTCACGTACAATGACCTACTACTTGGGACGACGATCACAACCGACCGTTGTACATTTCAGCTTACGATCGGGAAGTTTACGCTCTCCGCAGTTTTGGTGGATCCAGGAGCATCAATCAATATAATGAGTCTTCGAACACTAAGCATACTTGGAAATTGATGCTCGTGAGCTCGAAGCGTACAAAATGTTATTAAGAGGATTCAACCGTAAAGGAGAAAGAGCCCTCGGGTCAATAACGCTACCGATGAAGACCGGTGATTTAGCAAAGACAACCGCAAAATTTCATATAATCGATTCGAAACGTCGTTCAACGCTCTACCTGGGCCGACCATGGATACATGAAAACAGGATGGTACCATCATCTCTACACCAAGTGCATCAAGTACTACGATGGAGGGGAACAGCTGCATCAAAGGTGACTTACAACCATTCTCCGTACATGAGATCGGAGTCCATGAAGATGCAGACTTATTATGCACCGCCGAAGAAAACAATCTTCTCCGGAGATACCATAACAAATGAAGCAAAGAAAGTTCGAGACAACGAAGAACCCGAAGTTCTAGTCCAACAATCACTCACCACTCCCTTCCGGAGAGATGGTGAAGGTTTCTCCACAACTCGCATCCGAGGTCGAGGCCGGGGACGAGGCCGTGGTAGAGACACTAGGACAATCGGACGAAGAAACCAGCCATCAATGTCGATTGGGAAGATAGTTCCGAAGAGGAAAAAGAAATCAAGCAAGAAGCAAGCAACAATAAGTCGAAAGAAGCCGCAATACAAGATCTCCCTCGAAGATGAAAAGAACGAAGAATACAAATCAATGTACGAGAAGATTAACCACTACGTACATACTATGACCCTAACTCCGATCCATTCTAATAAGATCGAGGGTATGGAGGTCAAAGAGGTACGTAGTGACGGTGCAAAGCCGATCAAATTCTACCGTGGTGCTTCTTCCTCCAAAACCGAAAATAATGTACAATTCGAAGATGTCACTTCATCGAATTAATGGAATTACCTTTTGAGTGGTACTCTCCCCGTGTTCAAAATTTAATTCAACGTGGTTTCTTACCTCGACAATGGACAAAAGGCCAATCACAACATTTTGAAAAGTTATGGAATAACTCCGCCGTCCTCCCAATTCAAAGTATGGACTCGGATTCAAGCACAAGTAGGGTCGGCCGACGATACCGAATTTTGCTTGGTTGTCACTTGCAAGTCCAATGAAAACCGCATGGAAACTACGGACGAACTCGAAGATTTACAAATCGAGACGCTCCACCGAATTCGAAGAAGAAATTAAATCCACAATAGATGAGTTAACGGAAGTTAACTTAGGTACTAACAAAGAGCCTAGACCTACCTTTGTTAGCTCCTTACTCAATAAAGAAGACTCCGAAGAAATAATCAAGTTATTAATGGAATTTAAAGACTCGTTTTGCTTCGGAGCTACGATGAAATGCCGTGATTAGCCCCGGGGTCGCAGTCCATAAGTTAGGAGTGGATCCTACTTCGTTCCGACCGTACAAGGTCCCGTAAGAATGCGTCTAGAAATCGAACAACAAGTCATACCGAAGTTAAAAAGCTAATAGACGCTAAATTTGTCCATGAAGAACAATACCCGACTCGGCTAGCCAACGTAGTGCCGACGAAAGAAGAATGGTCGATCGAATTTGTGTGGACTTCGTAGATTTAAACAAGGCATGTCCAAAAGATGAATTCCCTCTACCGATTCCAGAATCGATGATCGATATTGCTTCGACACATGAAATATTCTCATTCATGGATGGGTCTTCAGGATACAACCGGATAAAAATGGCTCCGGAAGATGAAAAGCTTACAGCATTCGTAACGCCGATCGGAGTATTTTGCTACACAATGATGCCATTCGGATCGAAGAACGCAGGAGCAACTTACCAAAGAGCAATGACAAGAATTTTTGATGATCTCATCCACAATCAAGTCGAATGCTACGTGGACGATGTCGTCATCAAAAGCAAAGTAAAGGAAAACCACTCGTATGATTCGAGAATTGTTTTCGAACGATTAAGACAATTTAACCTTAAGATGAATCCCTTAAAATGCGCCTTCGGCGTCACCTCCGGGAAATTCTTAGGATTCGTTGTCCGACATCGTGGAATTGAAATCGATCCGGAGAAGATTAAAGCTATCTTAGAAATGCCGCCTCCCAAAACCTTAAAACAACTACGATCTTTTCAAGGGAAGTCGGCATATCTTCGACGCTTTATCTCAAACCTCGTCGTAGGTGTCACCTTTCTCGCACTAGTTAAAAAGGACGCCAAATTTATTTGGGAAGAGAAATGCCGTAAGGCCTTCGAAGACATTAAACAATATTTAATGACACCTCCTCGTCTTAGCAGCCCTGGCCTCGTGTAGACCGCCGATACTTTACACCGCGGCTTTAGATGACTCCCTCGGAGCCCCGTTAGCCTGTGTCAATGATGAGGGTAAAGAAAATGTTCTTTACTACTTAAGCCGTCGTTTACTCCCGACGGAAGTAAGGTATCCCGCAATCGAAAAGCATTGTTTGGCCCCGATCTTCGCCGCTCAAAAGCTCGTGCACTACATGCTTTCTCATAAGGTCAACTTGATTTCGAAGTTTAATCCATTGCAATACTCGATGACTCGTCCAACACTTTCCGGCAGTACTTGCCGATGGTCAATGATATTATTGCAATTCGATATAACTTTCGTGCCTCCGCGTGCCGTAAAGGGACAAGTCTTAGCAGACTTCCTCGCAAAGACACCCTTTGCCGCCGAATCTCCTCTCAACGACGATCCGCCGACGAACAAATAATGAACCTAGAAGACCCCGATGATCGACGTTGGGAATTGTATTTCGACGGAGCATCTTCAAGCACACAAAGACGAAGAATCGCAAGTGATAGTGCCCTGTAAGGCAGAATCGGCTAATCTTTATAACACCGGAGCGGGGATGTTAAGATACTCCTACCACTTGACGTAACCATGTACAAACAACGAAGCGAATACGAAGCCCTCATAACGGGATTGGAATTAACCATTCAAATGGGAATAACAGTACATCAACATCTACGGGGATTCACAGCTAATCATTCAACGGATCGCCGGACAAGACGGAATTCTAAAGCCAAGACTCGAACAATACTTCCAAGCATGCCATACAAGCTGTTGGAACAGATTCCAAATGTGACAATCTACAAAATTCCTAGAAAAGAGAATGCTTTAGCGAGATGCTTTAGCCCGTCTCGCAAAAGAATTTGCTTGTTTGCAAGATGAATCGATGGAAGTGTCGACTCACTGACGTCGGTCCTATCACAAATCGACATGTACATGATACACAAATCGAAGAAGGAAAAGAATCAACTAGCAAGCAGTGATGTAAAAACACGTAAGATTGGCGACGACCATTAATGTACTACCCGCAAACAGAAAGCTACCGGACGATAGGTCGCTAGCCCACTGCGATCAAGAAAAGAACTCGTCCTACGCATTAATAAACAACACATTGTACGTGAAGGTCTTTTGATCAAATGTGGCTAAGGTGCTTAAGCGGGTCCGAGGCCCGTGAAATCGTTAAAGAGGTGCATTCGGACTCGTGGCGCTCACCACGGGTCACAAAAATGAAGATGAAAATTAAAAGACTAGGGTACTACCGGCCCTCGATGATGACCGACCGCATGAAAATCGCCAAGAGCCGTCACCAATGCCAAGTGCACGGAGTGGTTCTACACCAACCTCCAAATGTGCCGCACCCGACACCTGCGTCGTGGCCATTCGAATGTCGGGGCACGTATATAGTGGGTCCAATGAACCACCATCTTCAAAAGGACATCGCTTCATTCTTGCGGCTACGCATTACTTTTCCAAGTGGCGCAGGGCGGCTCCACTCGTAGAAGTGAAAGCACACCACGTGCTACAGCTTTTCAAGAACCAAGTTGTCTACCGTTTCGGAGTGCCGCGCAGATTATCTCGTATAATGGGTCGCATTCGAAGCACACAAATCAACAATTTTGTCGTGAGACACGGAATCGACCGGCGATACTCAACAATTTACTACCCAAGAGCGAACGGCCTCGCCGAGGCTTTTAATAAAACTCTCGTTCAAATCTTAAAGAAAACCCCGGACGATAATAAGAGAAATTGGCACGAGAAATTGTTAGAAGCCTTATGGGCCTACCGACAACCTTCGTAACTCCTACTCAAGCTACACCTTACGCTCCGGTGTATGGGTCCGAGGCGTTGTTACCTTTAGAGGTTCAACTTCCTTCACTCGGAATTGCAATTGCAAACAAGATCACGACGAAGAAAACGCCGTACTACGACTCGAAGAATTAGAAAGCTTGGAAGGGAAAAGACTTGCAGCCGCAACGTAATTTAGAACTATACCAAGCTAAGATGGTTCAAGCCCATGACAAACCGGTCCGCCCAAGAACCTTCAAAGTCGGTGATTTAGTTCTCGTTCTCAAGAGACCTATTCTCGCACACCGCAAGATAGAGGAAAATTTGAACCCACTCGGGAAGGACCGTTCGTGGTCGAAGCAAGATACTCGTGGAGGTTCCTACCAGCTAGTGAATTGCCGTGGAGAACGACATATGTTTCCGATCAACGGACGATACTCGAAAAAATATTACGCTACCCGATGTTTCGAAGGAATGAATTCTTTATCCTTAGAAACACGGGCGAAGTAATTACTTATGATTGGGTCCGAACCCAAAAATAAAATGTGCTAAAATAAATAAAATCATTATAATAAAGTTTTCCTCGTTTTCTTCTCCAAATCAAGATCTCTTTCCGGATCTTATCCTACTTCATTCTTGTTAAATTCGAAAATATAAAAAAAAAAATCTGAAAAATGACAAACACTAAGTTCACATGAACATTAAATAAACAATAAAATAAAATTTGAACCATTAAAAGATAAACGAAATCAACTTCAAAATCAAATTCCATCCTTCCAAACTTCAAAATCAAATTCCATCCTTCCAAATTCCGAATCAAATTTCAATCTTTTCAAATCTCAAATCAAATTCTCAATCAAATTCCAAATCCACTCTCGATCAAATTTCAAATTTGATCTTCCCAAATCTCAAATCAAATCCTCAATCAAATTCCAAATCCAATCTCGATCAAGTTTCAAACTCGATCTTCCAAATTTCAAATCAAATCTTAAATCGAATTTCAATCGAGTTCAAACTCATCCTTCCAAATTTCCAAATTTCCGAATTCAACCTTTCCAGTGCTTCAAGTCTCAATCAAATTCAATTTCTTCCGGATCTCGAATCAAATATCAATACATCAAATTCAACTCTTTTGGGTCGAGGATTTTACATCCAAGACCGCATCGCTTTAGGATTCTTTTCCTATTGCACCGAAATACATCAAGTTCAAACCTTTTGGGTCGAGGATTTTACATCCAAGACCGCATCGCTTTAGGATTCTTTTCCTATCGCACTGAAATACATCAAATTCAAACCTTTTGGGTCGAGGATTTTACATCCAAGACTCGCACCGCTTTAGGATTCTTTTCCTATTGCACCGAAATACATCAAATTCAAACCTTTTGGGTCGAGGATTTTACATCCAAGACTCGCACTCGCTTTAGGATTCTTTTCCTACCGCACTGAAATACATCAAATTCAAACTCTTTTGGGTCGAGGATTTTACATCCAAGACCGCACCGCTTTAGGATTCTTTTCCTATTGCACCGAAATACATCAAATCAAACTCTTTTGGGTCGAGGATTTTACATCCAAGATCGCATCGCTTTAGGATTCTTTTCCTATCTGCACCGAAATACATCAAAATCAAACTTTTGGGTCGAGGATTTTACATCCAAGATCGCACCGCTTTAGGATTCTCTTCCTATTGCACCGAAATACATCAAAATTCAAAACTTTTGGGTCGAGGATTTTACATCCAAGACCGCACCGCTTTAGGATTCTCTTCCTATCGCACCGAAATACATCAAAATTCAAAACTTTTGGGTCGAGGATTTTACATCCAAGACCGCATCGCTTTAGGATTCTCTTCCTATCGCACTCGAAATACATCAAAATTCAAAACTTTTGGGTCGAGGATTTTACATCCAAGACTCGCACTCGCTTTAGGATTCTCTTCCTATCGCACCGAAATACATCAAAATTCAAAACTTTTGGGTCGAGGATTTTACATCCAAGACTCGCACTCGCTTTAGGATTCTCTTCCTATCGCACCGAAATACATCAAAATTCAAAACTTTTGGGTCGAGGATTTTACATCCAAGACCGCACCGCTTTAGGATTCTCTTCCTATCGCACCGAAATACATCAAAATTCAAAACTTTTGGGTCGAGGATTTTACATCCAAGACCGCACCGCTTTAGGATTCTCTTCCTATCGCACCGAAATACATCAAAATTCAAAACTTTTGGGTCGAGGATTTTACATCCAAGATCGCACCGCTTTAGGATTCTCTTCCTATCGCACCGAAATACATCAAAATTCAAACTTTTGGGTCGAGGATTTTACATCCAAGACCGCACTGCTTTAGGATTCTCTTCCTATTGCACTGAAATACATCAAAATTCAAAACTTTTGGGTCGAGGATTTTACATCCAAGATTGCACTGCTTTAGGATTTTTTCCCTATTGCAATGAAATACATCAAAATTCAACCTTTGGCTCGAGGATTTTACATCCGAGACTGCATTGCTTTGGGATCTTTTCCCTATCGCAATGAAATACATCAAATCGAATTCAAATTCTTGAGGTTAAGGATTTTATATCCAACACCACTTTGCTCCGAGATCTCTTCTCATCGCAACGATTCAATCTAATCAATTCAATTTTCTTTCGAGGTTGGAGATGTTACATCTAAAACCTCAAAATCCTAATTTTCATTTCAAATCAAATCCCTCAAATTAATTTCGACAAAACTTCAATCTAAATTGAAACTCCAAACTAAAATTTAAACTCACACATCAAAACATAAATTGAAACAAAATAAAGTCTAAATCAAAATTCCCTGTGTCATGTGATTTGGGATTTACCTCCTCTTCCTTTCCCCGCCGAGAGTTCAAGAATCTCCGGTTCCGGAGATATACTCGACACTCCCCAGGCGGAAACTCTTCTACTTCATCCTAAGTTCGTCATTCGGACATCTCGTGTTGGTTTTGTTGATCGCTTCGGTCAACACCAATACGCGCGGTGTGCTCCGTCGACTCACCACACCTATCGGGGGTCCATTTGTCGACCTCATTTTTGATGAGGTCTTCCCTTCTTCTTTTAGTGCTTAGGATCTAGCCTTAGCTTTTCCTTCGACTATCTTAGAGGAGTAGAATCGGGACCCACCTTTTAGAAATTCCAAACATTTCTAAACTCCCCGCAAACTCCACAAATTTGACCATAGACCCCTAATCACCTAGAGGGTTGAAATCAAATGTGGAAGTTTAAAGGATGAGTTCCTATAGAGCTCTTTCGGCCTCAGGACTACCCCGGCGGCCCGGTCCGATGAGGGGCCGACTTACACACACTACACTTATACACTACACTTACACACTACATTTCCACACACTTCCTAAAACCACACCCATACCCAACTTGACCTCCTCGACTCATGTAGGTGATTCACATGGATGGTCCTTAACCCCTAAGCCCTCGGCTAAGAGGTTAGTGAACAACATAGCTGAATGCCTCAAATGAGTCCTCTCATGGCTCATATGGGCTTGAAATGACTTCATGGCTCAACCAAAATGACTTATTTCCACTTACATCCACCCAATCTTCAATTTCCCAAATTTTCAATTTTTGACCCCGGGACCCTACACCTACTAAACCTACCCAAAACCTCGAAATTACCCAAATTTTTGCAAAATTTCCAAATTACCTAAAATTCTTCAAAATTATTCCCAAACATTTCTACACCACTCAAATTGACCATCTATATCCAAAAATACCAAAAATTCCAAGAAAACCTCCCAATACCCTCCAAATACCCAAAATACCCTTCTTGACCCAAAAAATCCAAAAATTCAGAAAATTCCCAGAAAATTCCAGAAAATCCTAAATATTCCCAATTTCATTTTGTCCAACTACACCATGGGCCAATTTTGTCAATTTACCCTACTTTTGTCAAAACCCCGAATCGACCCATTTTAACCCAAAGTGAACCCAATGTTAAACCAAACCTATCCAATTGACCCCAATTTTGGTCCAATTCAATTCTAAACTTCAATTCAACATTCCTAATACTAATTTAGACCAAATCCAAGTCCAATTTGATTGACATTTGGATCCAATTCCACTTTTGACCTTAAGGCCCATTTTTTCGACCTAAGCCCAAACCTAACCCAAATGAACCCAAACCCCAAAAATCAAAGCCCAACCAAAGTCAAAACCTCTTTGAAACACTCCCATAAACACTTCTCAACAATAATTCTACATCAATTTCAACCCTAGCCCAACATTGGCCCAACTTGGCCCATTTGGACCTATATTGGCCCATTCACCAAAAGAATCCAAATTCAACCCAATTCAAGCCCAAACTACCCCAAATTTGCTTCAAGTTACTCATGACACATCCATGAGCTGAACCAACAATTATTTGGCCCAACCTTTTACAAAAATGTTCATCCATAAACACATTCATAAACTTAAAAGCCCACTTCCCTTAAACCTTTCTAAAAGCCCATTTCCTTCAAAATTCAAAAGCCCAAATCTACCCTAAAGCCCACATGACATCTCCATTTGTCATCCATTTAATTAAATCCATTACCTAAGTCCTAAAATCACCATCAAATTATTCCAAATCAAGTTTCATACAAATTTCCATCAAAACATCCAAAATTCTTAAAACCCATTTTCATGAAATTGACCCAAGCTTTTCCCAAGCCAAATGGAGCCAAGGATGAGCCATTCACAAGCCATATGAAGCCATGAAAGTTTGGCATGTGACCATGCCATTAATGGCAAAAGGAGGAGGTCCTTTAACCATCTCCTAAAAGTCATTAACCTTAAGCATGTCTCCCCTTAACCAAGATTTAATCCAAATATTCTTGGATAAGGACATCACCACCTCTTGACTCAGCTAGCCTAGCCGATCTTCTCAGCCCAAGACCAGCCATGGGGAGGTGAACCCAACCCAAACCAATGGGTTGACCAATTTCAAGCCAAAATGACCCCCTCCCCATTCCATTTTAATTCAAACACTTTACACATGTCCAAACCCAATCGACTTCACCATTGCCAAGCCCCGACCTCCCCGGTCAAGATGGTGACCCATGCCTGCCGGCCACCGCCCGGATCGCCGGAAAACACCACACCCGAGAGCTCACATGTGAGCCAACTTTGGAATTCCACCTTGCTCGAGCTGCCCCATGCCCAATGGCCACCATGGCTCGTTCTTCTCCTCACCAGAGCGAGTCGATCCCGAAGCCCTAACTCCCCGCAGGAGGCCTCCGCACCTGACTCTATTTAAACTCCACCCCTCTCGGCCATAAAAAAAGAGAAGCACAAACCTTGCCAAAACTCTGCCAAAATTGGTTCGCAGACCAAACGGATGTCACAAAACTTCTAGTTTATTTGATCGAGCCCCACCCTCAAGCAGTGTGTCTATCCTTAGGGATAGATACACGGTTTGTGGTGCGGTGCCCGTTTATATAAACTATTTGGGATGTGAGATCGGTTTAATCTCATATTTAAAATTATTTTCAAAGTCAAATACTACTTTCTAAATTATATATATATTTAAATCAAATTTAAAATTTAAATTCGCCGATAACTTCTGTTAGGCGACCCCCTTTTAAAACACAACACAACCTAAAAAAAAATATACCGACAAATTTCTGGCGACTCCGCTGGGGACAATTCCTCTCTCCATTATAATCAAATAATTCTGCTTTCAAAAATCGGAAGTGTATCCATGTCCCTAATGGATCAAACTACCCTTCTTTCAGTTGGAATACTATGTTCATTTCATCTTGAACAAGTATAGCCAACATTCTCTCGGATTTAGGAGCCACTTGTTTAGACACCCCTAAACGGAGAGGTTCCGAGATCCTTTTACCTCATTTCTGAGGTGGGGTGGACCCCCAATAGGTGTTAGTTTAGGAGTGATCCTTCGAGTCGGAAAGTCTTGCTTAAGACTTTCTTTCCCTTTCCAACTCTGAATCGGATTCCTTACCTTCTCTACACCTTTGAACGTTCCGTTCTAAATAAACAAACCCCATGACAAACTGGTCCGCCCAAGAACCTTCAAAGTTGGTGACTTAGTTCTTGTTCTCAAGAGACCTATTCATGCACATCGCAAGATAGGAGGAAAATTTGAACCCACTTGGGAAGGACCGTTTGTGGTCGAAGCGGTATACTCGGGAGGTTCCTACCGACTAGTGAATTGCCAGGGAGAACGACATATGCTTCGATCAACGGACGATACTTGAAAAAGTATTACGCTACTCGATGTTTCGAAGGAATGAATTCTTCATCCCTAAGAAACACGGGCGAAGTAATTACTTATGACTGGGTCCGAACCCAAAAATAATAAAATGTGCTAAAATAAATAAAATTATGATAATAAAGTTTTCCTTATTTTCTTTTCCAAATCAAAATCTCTTTCCTGATCTTATCCCGCTTCATTCCTGTTAAATTTTAAAATATAAGAGAAATAAAAAAATGTCTTTAATAAACATTTTCTTAATGTTCTTGTTCTTAGTACAACCCCTGATCCTTTTCCTTGTCTTTTAGCGAGGAAATGTCGAGCGGGCGGTTGGTCCCGAACTTTAAGAATGGCGAAAGCCTTGCACTCGATGAAAGAGGGTGAAAGATGGAGCGATAATTGAGATTGACTCGGATTTCGCACCGGCAGGCCTACGGTACGAAGAAAGTGACCGGGTCCCGGCTGACCGAGAAGAACCGCCGGGCGGACAGGTGATGAAAGTGGGTGGCCCAAGCCACCAATCCGAAGAAGAAGAAAAGAAAGGCAAACACCGAAGAAGATAAGAAAATGAAGTCCGTAGTCGCTACGGCAGAGGGCGAGCTTGTCGCCGCCGCGCCCACGGAGATTCAAGAAGTTCGGAGAGCTACTCTCACGACAACGCAACGAAGAAATAAGAATCGCCGTATCCGTAAGATGTTAACAAAACTAGCCGCGGACCGGCCGCGACGAGACAATTGCTAATGTCAGTACATACACTTCAAGGACACCGGTTCACCAGGAACCCGAAGAAAGGAGGCCAGCTCCTAGGATAACAGAAAGGACCAGGGAAATCTCACGAAGATCAGAAGAAAGAAGGCTACCACGCTACCAGATAGAACCACCAGTAATGCATGACCTTGTTGCGGAGCAACCCCGGGGATGTCCCGACGGACATCATCCCCGAGGAGCCGAGGTATGCGGGAGAACGTGAAGGGATTGAACCGTATATCCCATAATATGTCACTGTGCCTCTCCATCCGCAGATCATTCCGGAATACGAGCTGGAGAGAATGCGAATGTTGAAAATAAAACCTTTGAATACTTCGAGAGAATCGGAGGCGAAGGATCAATATACTGTAGGGCCTCGAGCTACATACAGACGTATTCTCAGAGTATGAACAACAAGAAATCGTGGATTGCATCCGGGATTTGAAAAGAATGGGCCGAGCAGGCCGCCTAAGGGAAAACACATACTCAGAACCCCGGAGATGGATGCCAGGGAAGGGAAGAATCACAATACAATGTGGATGCTGTTACAACTTTGCGGAGGACGAGAAGGGAAACCCACCGGAATACTCCGTCATGGGCAAGTGGATCCGATGCCATTAGTCATCAAGAGAATGGTAAAGAGATTGATAACATGGAGGGTACGCCGGCAGATTGCATACCCAATAGCTGCATTATCAACATCTACAAACAGGGTGACCGCATACCCCCACATATAGATCACCACGACTTTGTCGGATCCTTCCGCACGGTCTCTTTCCCGAACGAGTGTAACATCATGTTCGGATCCGACCTCCGGATAGCGAGGCCCGAGTGAGTTCCGCGTGCCGGTGAAAATACCATTACCGGTAGGTTCCGTCATGATATCGAAGGGCAACGGAGCGGATATCGCTAAGCATTGCATACCGGGAGTACCGATGATGCGGATCTCAGTTACTTTCAGAAGGATGGACGACAGGAAGACACCTTACAATTTCCAGCCAGACCCGGAGCTAGAGAACCTCCGGCCTTACGAGCTGTGAGTTACATGGAAAATATCACACCTCCAATGTACATCCATACGGCATCCTTGCCAAGGATGGCTTGGAAGGTGATGTTATTGACCATGTACCCCACTATTCAGACATGGATTTTTGACAGATGCTTCTTTGGATGGGTCAACAAAGATCATACATAGTCCGTTTTGAGTCTACATGAATTGTATGAGATGTATTCCAGATCGAGTTGTATGATGTATCTTCAACATGATTGGAATGAAAGTGACCATGTCACATTTTTGGCCTTCACCTCTTTTGTGCAAATTGACTAGGAAATGCCATTAAAGTTAAATGAACTTCGAACAAAGAACAGAAAAGAAATATAAAAAAAAAGAATAAAAGAAAACATTCTTTAAAAATCTAAAAATGACGAACACCAAATTCACATGAACATTAAACAAACGATAAAATAAAATTTGAATCATTAAAAGACAAACGAAATGAACATAAATTTCAAATCAAATCAAATCTAAATCAAATCTCAAATTCAATCTTTCCGGATTTCAAATCTCAATCAAATTTCAAATTCGATCTTCCGGATCTCAAATCAAATCTCAATCAAATTCAAACTTTTGGGTCGAGGATTTTATATCCAAGACCGTATCGCTTTAGGATCATTTCCCTATCGCAATGAAATACATCGATTCAAACTTTTGGGTCGAGGATTTTACATCCAAGATCGCATTGCTTTAGGATTCTTTCCTTATCGCAATGAAGTACATCAAATTCAAACTTTTGGGTCGAGGATTTTATATCCAAGATCGCATTGCCTTAGGATCCTTTCCCTATCGCAATGAAGTACATCAAATTCAAACTTTTGGGTCGAGGATTTTATATCCAAGACTGCATTGCTTTAGGATCATTTCCCTATCGCAATGAAATACATCAGATTCAAACTTTTGGGTCGAGGATTTTACATCCAAGACTGCATTGCTTTAGGATTCTTTCCCTATCGCAATGAAGTACATCAAATTCAAGCCTTTGGGTCGAGGATTTTACATCCAAGACTGCATTGCTTTAGGATTCTTTCCCTATCGCAATGAAGTAAATCAAATTCAAGCCTTTGGGTCGAGGATTTTACATCCAAGACTGGATTGCTTTAGGATCATTTCCCTATCGCAATGAAGTACATCAAATTCAAACTTTTGGGTCGAGGATTTTACATCCAAAACTGCATTGCTTTAGGATCATTTCCCTATCGCAATGAAGTACATCAAATTCAAACTTTTGGGTCGAGGATTTTACATCCAAGATCGCATTGCTTTAGGATCATTTCCCTATCGCAATGAAGTACATCAAATTCAATCTTTTGGGTCAAGGATTTTACATCCAAGACCGCATTGCTTTAGGATTCTTTCCCTATCGCAATGAAGTACATCAAATTCAAGCCTTTGGGTCGAGGATTTTACATCCAAGACTGCATTGCTTTAGGATCATTTCCCTATCGCAATGAAATACATCCCAATCAAATTTTTGGGGTTGAGGATTTTACATCCGAGATTGCATCGCTTTAGGATCCTTTCCCTATCTCAATGAAGTACATCAAATTCAAACTTTTGGGTCGAGGATTTTACATCCAAGACTGCATTGCTTTAGGATCATTTCCCTATCGCAATGAAGTACATCAAATTCAAACTTTTGGGTCGAGGATTTTACATCCAAGATCGCATTGCTTTAGGATTCTTTCCCTATTGCAATGAAATACATCAAAATCAAATTCTTGGGGTTGAGGATTTTATATCCGAGACTCGCATTGCTTTAGGATTCTTTCCCTATTGCAATGAAATACATCAAATCAAATTCTCGGGGTTAAGGATTTTACATCCAAGACCGCATCGCTTTAGGATTCTTTCCCTACAACGAATGAAATACATCAAAATCAAACTCTTAGGGTTAAGGATTTTACATCCAATACCGCATTACTCTGAGATCTTTCCTCATTGTAATGATCCAATCCAATCGATTTGATCTTCTTTTGGGGTTGAAGATGTTACATCTAAAACCTCAAAATTCCAATTATCATTTCAAATCAAATCCCTTCAAATTAATTTTGACAAACTTCAATCTAAATTAAAACTCAAAATCTAAACTTGCACATCGAAACTTAAATTGAAACAAAATAAAATCTAAATTGAAATTCCCCCAGATCATGTGATTTGGGATTCACCTCCTTTTCCTTTCCCCAGCAAGAGTTCAGGAATCTCCGGTTTCAGAGATATGCTTGACACTCCCCAGCGGAAACTCTTCTACATCGTCCTAAGTTTGTCACTTGGACATCTGTGTTGGTTTTGCTAATCGCTTCGGTCAACACCAATACGCGCGGTGTGCTCCGTCAGCTCACCACACCTATTGGGGGTCCATTTGTTGACCTCATTTTTGATGAGGCCTTCTCTTCTTCCCTTTAATACTTAGGATCTAGCCTTAGGCTTTTCCTTTGACTATCTTAGAGGACTAGAATTGGGACCCACATTTTAGAAATTCAAACCACCTCTTAACTCCCTGCAAACTCCACAAACTTCACTGTAGACCCCTAATCACCTAGAGGGTTGAAATCAAATGTGGAAGTTTAAAGGATGAGTTCCTATAGGACTCTTTGGCCTTAGGAGCGCTCACAGGTGGCCCGGTCGCGGTGAAGGGGCCGACTTACACACACACTACACCTATACACTACACTTTCACACACATATACCTAACTTGACCTCCTCGACTCATGTAGGTGATTCACATGGATGGTCCTTAACCCCTAAGCCCTTGGCTAAGAGGGTTAGGAACAACATAGTGGATGCCTCAAATGAGTCCCTTCATGGCTCATGTGGGCTTGATGTGGCTTCATGGCTCAACCAAAATGATTTCATTCCACTCAAATTTACCCAATCTTCAATTTTCCAAATTTTCAATTTTTGACCCCGGGACCCTATACACTCTAACCTACCCAAAGCCTCGAAATTACCCAAATTTTCCAAAATCACCTAAATTACCCAAGGTTCCCCAAAATCAATCCCAAACATTTCCACACCACTCAAATTGATCATCCATACCCAAAAATATCAAAAATTCCAAAAATACCTCCCAATACCCTCCAAATACCCAAAATACCCCCCTTGACCCAAAAATCCAAAAATTCAGAAAATTCCTAGAAAATTTCAGAAAATCCCAAATATTCCCAATTTCATTTTGTCCAACTACACTATGGGCCAATTTTGTCAATTTACCCTACTTTTGTCAAAAACCCCAATTTGACCCATTTTAACCCAAAGTGAACCCAATGTCAAACCAAGCCTACCCAATTGACCCAAATTCTGGTCCAATTCAATTCTAAACTTCAATTAAACATTCCCAATACCAATCTAGACCAAATCCAAGTCCAATTTTATTGACATTTGGATCCAATTTCACTTTTGGCCTTAAAGCCCAATTTGGACCCATGACCCAAACCTAACCCAAACTCACCCAATTCAACTCCAATTAACCCCAAATATTTTCTAAATCTTCCTTAGCATCCCCACAAGCAAAAACCTAACATGATTTACCCAAAATTTAGACCCAAACCCCACTCAAATTCAACCCAAAGCTAAGAGGCCCAATTTTGACCTAAACCCAAACCTAACCCAAATGAGCCCAAACCCCAAAATCAAAGCCCAACCAAAGTCAAAACCTCTTTGAAACACTCTCATAAACATTTCTCAACATTAATTTTACATCAATTTCAACCCTAGCCCAACATTGGCCCAACTTGGCCCACTTGGACCTATATTGGCCCATTCACCAAAAGAGCCCAAATTCAACCCAATTCAAACCCAAATCACCCCCAATTTGCTTCAAGTCACTCATGATACATCCATGAGCTAAACCCAACAATTATTTGGCCCAATCTCTTTACAAAATTTCATCCCAAAATCCATTTTAAAATTCAAAAGCCCACTTTCCTAAACCATCTTAAAAGCCCATCTAAAACCATTTCAAAAAGCCCAAAATCCACCCTAAAGCCCACATGACAAACTGGTCCGCCCAAGAACCTTCAAAGTTGGTGACTTAGTTCTTGTTCTCAAGAGACCTATTCATGCACATCGCAAGATAGGAGGAAAATTTGAACCCACTTGGGAAGGACCGTTTGTGGTTGAAGCAATATACTCGGGGAGGTTCCTACCGACTAGTGAATTGCCGGGGAGAACGACATATGCTTCGATCAACGGACGATACTTGAAAAAGTATTACGCTACCCGATGTTTCGAAGGAATGAATTCTTCATCCCTAAGAAACACGGGCGAAGTAATTACTTATGACTCGAGTCCGAACCCAAAAATAATAAAATGTGCTAAAATAAATAAAATTATGATAATAAAGTTTTCCTTATTTTCTTTTCCAAATCAAAATCTCTTTCCTGATCTTATCCCGCTTCATTCCTGTTAAATTTTAAAATATAAGAGAAATAAAAAAATGTCTTTAATAAACATTTTCTTAATGTTCTTGTTCTTAGTACAACCCCTGATCCTTTTCCTTGTCTTTTAGCAGGGAAATGTCGAGCGGGCGGTTGGTCCTGAACTTTAAGAATGGCGAAAGCCTTGCACTCGATGAAAGAGGGTGAAAGATGGAGCGATAATTGAGATTGACTCAGATTTCGCACCAGCAGGCCTACAGTACGAAGAAAGTGACTGGGTCCCAGTTGACCGAGAAGAACTGCCCGGCGACACGGTGATGAAAGTGGGTGGCCCAAGCCACCAATCCAACGAAGCAAGAAAAGAAAGGCAAACACTCGAAGAAGATAAGAAAATGAAGTCCGTAGTCGCTACGGCGGAGGGCGAGCTTGTCGGCGCCGCGCCCACGGAGATTCAAGAAGTTCGGAGAGCTACTCTCACGACAACGCAACGAAGAAATAAGAATCGCCGTATCCGTAAGATGTTAACAAAACTAGCTGCGGACCAGCGCGACGAGACAATTGCTAATGTCAGTACATACACTTCAAGGACACCGGTTCACCAGGAACCCGAAGAAAGGAGGCCAGCTCCTAGGATAACAGAAAGGACCGGGGAAATCTCACGAAGATCAGAAGAAAGAAGGCTACCACGCTACCAGATAGAACCACCAGTAATGCATGACCTTGTTGCAGAAGCAACCCGGGGGATGTCCCGACGGACATCATCCCCGAGGAGCCGAGGTATGCGGGGAGAACGTGAAGGGATTGAACCGTATATCCCATAATATGTCACCAGGCCTCTCCATCTGCAGATCATTCCGGAATACGAGCTGGAGAGAATGCAGAATGTTGAAAATAAAACCTTTGAATACTTCGAGAGAATCAGAGGCAGAAGGATCAATATACTAGAGGGCCTCGAGCTACATACAGACGTATTCTCGCAGTATGAACAACGAGCAAATCGTGGATTGCATCCGGGATTTGAAAAGAATGGGCCGAGCAGGCCGCCTAAGGGAAAACACATACTCAGAACCCCGGAGATGGATGCCAGGGAAGGGAAGAATCACAATACAATGTGGATGTCGTTACAACTTTGCGGAGGACAGGAAGGGAAACCCACCGGAATACTCCGTCATGGGCAAGTGGATCCGATGCCATTAGTCATCAAGAGAATGGTAAAGAGATTGATAACATGGAGGGTACTGCCAGCAGATTGCATACCCAATAGCTGCATTATCAACATCTACAAACAGGGTGACTGCATACCCCCACATATAGATCACCACGACTTTGTCAGACCCTTCTGCACGGTCTCTTTCCAGAACGAGTGTAACATCATGTTCGGATCCGACCTCCGGATAGCGAGCCCGAGGTGAGTTCCGCGTGCCGGTGAAAATACCATTACCGGTAGGTTCCGTCATGATAGCGAAGGGCAACGGAGCGGATATCGCTAAGCATTGCATACCGGGAGTACCGGTGATGCGGATCTCGGTTACTTTCGAAGGATGGACGACAGGAAGACACCTTACAATTTCCGACCGGACCGGAGCTAGAGAACCTCCGGCCTTACGAGCTGTGAGTTACATGGAAAATATCACACCTCCAATGTACATCCATACGGCATCCTTGCCAAGGATGGCTTGGAAGGTGATGTTATTGACCATGTACCCCACTATTCAGACATGGATTTTTGACAGATGCTTCTTTGGATGGGTCAACAAAGATCATACATAGTCCGTTTTGAGTCTACATGAATTGTATGAGATGTATTCCAGATCGAGTTGTATGATGTATCTTCAACATGATTGGAATGAAAGTGACCATGTCACATTTTTGGCCTTCACCTCTTTTGTGCAAATTGATCGGGAAATGCCATTAAAGTTAAATGAACTTCGAACAAAGAACGAAAAGAAATATAAAAAAAAGAATAAAAGAAAACATTCTTTAAAAATCTAAAAATGACGAACACCAAATTCACATGAACATTAAACAAACGATAAAATAAAATTTGAATCATTAAAAGACAAACGAAATGAACATAAATTTCAAATCAAATCAAATCTAAATCAAATCTCAAATTCAATCTTTCCAGATTTCAAATCTCAATCAAATTTCAAATTCGATCTTCCAGATCTCAAATCAAATCTCAATTAAATTCAAACTTTTGGGTCGAGGATTTTATATCCAAGACTGCATTGCTTTAGGATCATTTCCCTATCGCAATGAAATACATCAGATTCAAACTTTTGGGTCGAGGATTTTACATCCAAGACTGCATTGCTTTAGGATTCTTTCCTTATCGCAATGAAGTACATCAAATTCAAACTTTTGGGTCGAGGATTTTATATCCAAGACTGCATTGCCTTAGGATCCTTTCCCTATCGCAATGAAGTACATCAAATTCAAACTTTTGGGTCGAGGATTTTATATCCAAGACTGCATTGCTTTAGGATCATTTCCCTATCGCAATGAAATACATCGATTCAAACTTTTGGGTCGAGGATTTTACATCCAAGACTGCATTGCTTTAGGATTCTTTCCCTATCGCAATGAAGTACATCAAATTCAAGCCTTTGGGTCGAGGATTTTACATCCAAGATCGCATTGCTTTAGGATTCTTTCCTATCGCAATGAAGTACATCAAATTCAAGCCTTTGGGTCGAGGATTTTACATCCAAGACTGGATTGCTTTAGGATCATTTCCCTATCGCAATGAAGTACATCAAATTCAAACTTTTGGGTCGAGGATTTTACATCCAAAACTGCATTGCTTTAGGATCATTTCTCTATCGCAATGAAGTACATCAAATTCAAACTTTTGGGTCGAGGATTTTACATCCAAGATCGCATCGCTTTAGGATCATTTCCCTATCGCAATGAAGTACATCAAATTCAATCTTTTGGGTCAAGGATTTTACATCCAAGACTGCATTGCTTTAGGATTCTTTCCCTATCGCAATGAAGTACATCAAATTCAAGCCTTTGGGTCGAGGATTTTACATCCAAGACTGCATTGCTTTAGGATCATTTCCCTATCGCAATGAAATACATCCCAATCAAATTTTTGGGGTTGAGGATTTTACATCCGAGATTGCATCGCTTTAGGATCCTTTCCTATCGCAATGAAGTACATCAAATTCAAACTTTTGGGTCGAGGATTTTACATCCAAGATCGCATTGCTTTAGGATCATTTCCCTATCGCAATGAAGTACATCAAATTCAAACTTTTGGGTCGAGGATTTTACATCCAAGACTGCATTGCTTTAGGATTCTTTCCCTATTGCAATGAAATACATCAAAATCAAATTCTTGGGGTTGAGGATTTTATATCCGAGACTGCATTGCTTTAGGATTCTTTCCCTATTGCAATGAAATACATCAAATCAAATTCCTGGGGTTAAGGATTTTACATCCGAGACTGCACTGCTTTAGGATTCTTTCCCTACAACGATGAAATACATCAAAATCAAACTCTTAGGGTTAAGGATTTTACATCCAATACCGCATTACTCTGAGATCTTTCCTCATTGTAATGATCCAATCCAATCGATTTGATCTTCTTTTGGGGTTGAAGATGTTACATCTAAAACCTCAAAATTCCAATTATCATTTCAAATCAAATCCCTTCAAATTAATTTTGACAAACTTCAATCTAAATTAAAACTCAAAATCTAAACTTGCACATCGAAACTTAAATTGAAACAAAATAAAATCTAAATTGAAATTCCCCAGATCATGTGATTTGGGATTCACCTCCTTTTCCTTTCCCCAGCGAGAGTTCAGGAATCTCCGGTTTCAGAGATATGCTTGACACTCCCCAGCGGAAACACTTCTACATCGTCCTAAGTTTGTCACTTGGACATCCGTGTTGGTTTGCTAATCGCTTCGGTCAACACCAATACGCGCGGTGTGCTCCGTCGACTCACCACACCTATTGGGGGTCCATTTGTTGACCTCATTTTTGATGAGGCCTTCTCTTCTTCCCTTTAATACTTAGGATCTAGCCTTAGGCTTTTCCTTTGACTATCTTAGAGGACTAGAATTGGGACCCACATTTTAGAAATTCAAACCACCTCTTAACTCCCTGCAAACTCCACAAACTTCACTTGTAGACCCCTAATCACCTAGAGGGTTGAAATCGAATGTGGAAGTTTAAAGGATGAGTTCCTATAGGACTCTTTGGCCTTAGGACCGCCTACTGGGTGGCACTGGTCCGGTGAAGGGGCTGACTTACACACACACTACACCTATACACTACACTTTCACACACATATACCTAACTTGACCTCCGACTCATGTAGGTGATTCACATGGATGGTCCTTAACCCCTAAGCCCTTGGTAAGAGGGTTAGGAACAACATAGTGGATGCCTCAAATGAGTCCCTTCATGGCTCATGTGGGCTTGATGTGGCTTCATGGCTCAACCAAAATGATTTCATTCCACTCAAATTTACCCAATCTTCAATTTTCCAAATTTTCAATTTTTGACCCCCGGGACCCTATACCCGCCTAACCTACCCAAAGCCCTTGAAATTACCCAAATTTTCCAAAATCACCTAAATTACCCAAGGTTCCCCAAAATCAATCCCAAACATTTCCACACCACTCAAATTGATCATCCATACCCAAAAATATCAAAAATTCCAAAAATACCTCCCAATACCCTCCAAATACCCAAAATACCCCCCTTGACCCAAAAATCCAAAAATTCAGAAAATTCCTAGAAAATTTCAGAAAATCCCAAATATTCCCAATTTCATTTTGTCCAACTACACCATGGGCCAATTTTGTCAATTTACCCTACTTTTGTCAAAAACCCCAATTTGACCCATTTTAACCCAAAGTGAACCCAATGTCAAACCAAGCCTACCCAATTGACCCAAATTCTGGTCCAATTCAATTATAAACTTCAATTAAACATTCCCAATACCAATCTAGACCAAATCCAAGTCCAATTTTATTGACATTTGGATCCAATTTCACTTTTGGCCTTAAAGCCCAATTTGGACCCATGACCCAAACCTAACCCAAACTCACCCAATTCAACTCCAATTAACCCCAAATATTTTCTAAATCTTCCTTAGCATCCCCACAAGCAAAAACCTAACATGATTTACCCAAAATTTAGACCCAAACCCCACTCAAATTCAACCCAAAGCTAAGAGGCCCAATTTTGACCTAAACCCAAACCTAACCCAAATGAGCCCAAACCCCAAAATCAAAGCCCAACCAAAGTCAAAACCTCTTTGAAACACTCTCATAAACATTTCTCAATATTAATTTTACATCAATTTCAACCCTAGCCTAACATTGGCCCAACTTGGCCCACTTGGACCTATATTGGCCCATTCACCAAAAGAGCCCAAATTCAACCCAATTCAAACCCAAATCACCCCCAATTTGCTTCACGTCACTCATGATACATCCATGAGCTAAACCCAACAATTATTTGGCCCAATCTCTTTACAAAATTTCATCCCAAAATCCATTTTAAAATTCAAAAGCCCACTTTCCTAAACCATCTTAAAAGCCCATCTAAAACCATTTCAAAAAGCCCAAAATCCACCCTAAAGCCCACATGACATCTCCATTTGCCATCCACTTAATTAAAGCCATTACCTAAGTCCTAAATTCATCATCAAATAATTCCAAATCAAGCCTCATGCCAAATCACCCCTAAATACCAAAATTTTCCTTAAATCCATTTCCATGAAATCGACTTCACTTTTCCCAAGTCAAAGGTGAGCCATGAAGCCATGCATGAGCCACATGGGAGCCATGAGAGCCATGGAATCTACTTTCCACCTCACCATACCCAAGATGGAAAGAGGAGGAGGCCCTTTCCATATTCTCTTAAGAGTGATTAACCACTTCCATGACTCCACTAAACCATGCTTAGACTTAATTGTACTTGGATTGTGACTTGACCCCACTAATCAAGCTGATCCATGTGACTTTCCCTTCAGCCCAAATTGACCTTGGAGGGTGAACCTAACCCAAAACCAAGGGTTGACCCATTTAGACCCAAAACTAGCCCTTTCCCATTCCATTTTGATTCAAACCCTTTACACATGTCCATGGCCAATTGACTGCACAAACCTCTAGTCCTGACCCACCTGGACCTGAGGGTGACCCATGCCCGCCGGCCAGCCGCCTGGGTCGTCGGAAAACACCATGGCCCGAGCTCGCATGTGAGCCCAACTTGGAATTCTCACCTGTCGAGCCGCCCCATCTTCGGTGGCCATTGGAGGCTGTTCTTCTCTTGCGAAGAGCGAGTCGATCACAAGCCCTAACTCTCCACGGGAGGCCCTCCACCCTCTCCTATTTAAACACCACCCCTCTCGGCCATTTGAGGTGCTGAAACAAACCTTAAGGAAACTCGCCAAAATTATTCCGGACTCCTCCCCATACACGAGCACTTGATCCCCACCGAGATCCCCCTGCCATTTCTTCTCTGCGAGCTCGATTTCGCAGTTGAAATCTAGGACCAAAACCAGGACACTTCTCCACAGTGAGCCAATCCCCAAATCGATTGGTTCTACACCTTCACCGGACCGAGGAAGGTGTCCACCAGCAAAAGCCCCATCTCCGAGCCACCCGGTTGCTCCGGCCTCCAAGCTTTGTGATCGGGCTTGGTCGAAATCTCACCTAGACAATTCACCGGACCGGGAGACTTCATCCGGAGCTTGCGGGATCCAATCGAAGGTGCAACAACCCTCGGATCGAAGCCACACTTCTCTGAGCAAAGGTATGAGCTAATTCTTCATCCCGAGTTTCTGGAGATTCTCCATTTCAAATGCTTTAATTTCAATGCATGATCACCGTATAGATGTGTTGGTCTCTTCGAGACGAATCTATAGAGCATAAGAACATGAAAATCCATTGAGTATCGAGTGAGATATTAGGGATTTAGTGTGGACGGCTCTCGGGTGAGGACAATTGGGGACGATGAACGGATGCCGTCCATTCAATACACGCGCGGACGGACGGCCAGGATCGCGTCGGATCAGGAGACGGTACGAGAACCGCGGGGCCCGGGCTGCTGACTCAGATGGCGGCGTCGAATGGGAGCGCGACGCGTGTGCGTTCGGAGCTGCCGAGGTTGACGCGGCGCCGCGTGGATAAATAGAAAATTAGGGTTTTTTCTGATTTATTTAATTCCCTAAACTTCAAAAATTCATAACTTTGTGTAGAAAAATCAGAAAAATAAAATAAAAATACCCTCTTGCTCAGTGAACACAGGAGAATAATGTGGAAAAGAAATCATTTAATTTCATCAAGTATTTTATTTTTAATAATTTATTTACTCTCTGCCTATTTTTAATTCTCCATGCATGTATACAATTCACCATGGCATGAGACCATAGGGCTTTTGAAGCCTCCGAATTTGGGAACATTTCCTGAATTTTCCAAAGTCGAGGCCATCCCTATGAAGAGTTATTGATTTTTCAAATTCATGTTACTGTTTTGAGTATTTTAATTCCAATAAATAGCATGTTGTGAAATAAATTCTAGGAAAATTTGGTGATTTTCTTTATGACCAGAGGACCCTAGGAAAAATAGGTTTTGAGTTAATTCATTTAAAACAACCCTAATTCGCTTAAACACCCAAAATGGATCTCTAATTAATTAGAGCTAACCATACATCAAATTGACTTGAAATCAATTCTCCACTGACCTTTAGGATCAGAGGAACCCACCATAAAAATTTGAGGTCAATTGGACTTGGTTAGCCCTACTAAATGGGTTGATTAAGCCACTTAGTCATTTTAAGCTTTAAAAATTCATAACTTTCAAAATATCTTTCAAAAATTCACCAAATTGGTTTTGGAGCCTCTATGATGTTAGGGGAGTTTAAGAAAATTAAAACTTCAATTTTCTAAAAAAGTTAATTTTTAATATTATTTTAATATTTTTAATAATTAAAAAATAATAAAAATCACAAAAATAATAAAATTCACCAAAATGTCACATTTTGAATTTTAATCACTTAGGAACAAACCCCATATTTTTCTTAGGTCTATTTAGTGAGATATTAAATTTTAAAGCTCTAGGGTAATTTTAAAATAAAAAAAATGTATTTTCTAGCATTTTCACTAAAATAATTATGATAAATCATAGAAAAATCAGAAAATTGCAAAATTTGATTCTCTGATTTTCTTGATATCAGTGAGATTTTTGAAAAATATAAAATTCATTTTTCAACATTTATTTTATTTTTAAATTAATTAACACTCCAAAACTTAAAATAATTATAATAAAAATAATATAATTCAAAAAATCACAAAAATTAGTCCAAATGGTCCTCTGGTCATTAGTAATATTCCCTAATTTTCTTAAGGATAGAAACTTTCCCTTGGTCATGTTATTAAATTTTCCTTAGAAATCTCTATTTTCTACCAAAAATAATTATATAAATAAATTAAATACAGAAAAATCACATTTTCTCCTCTCATGTCTTTATTGACATATGAGTGAAGTCACATAAAAATTTCAAGTTCATTTGAGTTCAATTTAGTGAGTTATGAAATTATTAAGCTTAAAGGGTAAAGTGGTAATTAAAATTTTTAATCCTTAATTAAAACTTTAGGTTTAATAAAAAATTAACAAGTAAAATATTTGATCCTAATCTGATTTGGATGATTGAAATTTAAATAATTAAAGGGTAGAAACCCATTAAACAATTTAAAATAATTAAACCTTAATTAAATAATTGATTAAATTTGGAAGAATAATAAAATTGGAATTATTAAAATAGGGATATTATTAGGAAGAGATTTATTCTTTAATTTAAAATTCCCTAAATTAATCATCTCATTAATATTCAATTCTTAATTAAAATGATAACTCAAATTCAAAACATTAAAAGACTTAATCATTAAACTAAAATTAAATTATTAAACTCTTTTAAAATTTTAATTAAAATTAAAAAAAATTAAATTAAATTAAGTAAATTGAATTGAATTAACTTAAATTAAATTAAATTAAATTAACAAATTAAATTAAATTAAATGAATTAAATTAAATTAAATTAAATAAATAAAATCAAATTAAATTAAGTTAAATCAAATTAAAGATTAAATCAAATTAAATTAAATTAAATTAAATTAAAGATTAAATTAAATTAAATTAAATTAAGTCAAATTAAATTAAATCAAATTAAATTAAATTAAGAATAAATCAAATCAAACTAAATTGAATTAAATTGAACTAAATAGAATTAAAACTCAATTAAATTAAATTAAATTAAATTAAGTTGAATTAAATATAACATCACCAAGGACATAAAGAATTCAAAATAAATCTAAAATAACTCGAACACTATTCCAAATTTAAACCCATTAATGGAAATTAAACTAAATCACAAACCATTTGAATACCAATTTACCCTCGAAAGCTTTAGTTATCATAACTCCTAAACGAATATTAAATGAAATGTTACTTCACTTATAGGACATTCAAACATCCTAGTTCACTGAGCAAGATAACAACAAAACTTGAAATTCTTGGACGATTAATTCATTTGTGTAATTGAATTCATTTGGACTTAAAGCAATCCTAGAAATATTGAAAAGATGTTTAAGATCATTCTTAAACACTTTCTCAATATGATAGGATGTTTATAAGAACAATTAAATTTAATTGTTCTTTGATGAAGAAAATCGTCTTCAAACCAAAACACAAGGAACCTAGACGTCATAGGAAATGACTAGCTATAGGATTAGGAATTTGGTAGAAAACCATAACCCTTACCTTAGCTTTACCTAGGAATTTGCTTAAATATTTAAGTGCAGCTTGGGATGACGGGAAGACCCTCCAGGTACACTTTTATTTTATTGCAATTTACTTTCTTGCAATTTACATTATTGCAATTTCTTTAATCGCATCGTACTTACTTTTCTTGCATGATAAACAACTGTTGCATGAAAACTCACACCTTTAGGATAGTCCCTAAAACTGAAACCAAAACTAAGTTAAAAGTTATTGCAAGATAAAATTCACCGCCACAACATTTCAAAATATAAAACAACTCAAAATTTAATCACAAACGGAACACAAAACTACAATTACAATTAAATTAAAACGTTCGTTGGATGATCGGGAATACCTCGGATGATGTAACCTACGTGTTGCTAACGGGATTTCCCACGGTCTAAATGAAAGTGTGGAACTCATTCAGTTGAGTTTAGCAAATTCATCTGGACTAAGTGAATCCGATAAAAATAATGATGCCGGAAGGATGGAACCGTGGGATCTTAACCGGTGTCTTTATAATCAACTTTAAGATTTGTTTTAATTAAAACATAAAAAACACTTGGAAATTAAAATTTTCTCTAAACCAAAACACTTTTCTCATCCCCTGATTTATGATTTCTAAAACTAAACCTCTGCAACAACAAGGAGCTCGGAGCATGGTGGGCGACGACGGCCATTGTCATCAGCGAAACTCGAGTCTACTTCAGCAAAACTTTCCTAGAATTAAATAACAAAGCCATAGGACTTCGAGGTAGTTTGCACTAGTGCAACATAAATCCTCAACCCTTCGTTAGGCATTTGCATAGCAAATTAAGCCCTAACCGGTCTTAGGATTCCGAGGTAGTCGTCTGATACGACATAAACCCTCATATCTTCGAGGCTATTTGTATGATTCTATCATATAAATATAAGCCCTAATTAATTAAAATTGGCGAGATTAAAACATTAAATAAACATTAGGAATTTCCGAAATTCAAAGCCTAACATTAGGATAGTCTGGGAAGTCATCGAAGTTCACTTCGGGTTTGTGACATCCCCTACTTCTCTTCCTTTGAACTCCTAAAATAAACTGTTCCAAATTTGAGCTATTCCCTATTGAAATTTCCAAAATCCAATTGTTTGAAAACCTTAAACTTTAAAATTCTTGAGAGCAAAACCACTGATCATTATTGAGAGTTTTCTTAGGTGATTCCCGTCACTTAAGATGTAATTAACTATAGGGGCTTGCCCTTATAGGGAACTTTAAGAACCCATGTAATATAAACCCTGCTTAATTCATTTATATTAAGTAGGGGAACTTTTCGGCTTATAAAATTGGTTCGCAGACCAAACGGATGTCACAAATCTCCTAGTTTATTTAATCGAGCCCCATCATCAAGCAGTGTGTCTATTCTTCGGGATAGTTACACGGTTTGTGGTGCGGTGCTCGTTTGTATAAACTATTTGGGATGTGAGATCGGTTTGATTTCATATCTTAAAATGTTCAAATTTAAAAATTATTTTTAAAATCAAATACTACCTTTTCAAATTATTTATTTAAATTAAATTAAAAATTCGCCGACAATTTCTGTAGGCGACCCCTTTTCAAAACACACAACCTAAAAAATAAGTCGTACACCCCCCTATTGACCACCAAGTCAACCTTGGCACCAAATTGGTCAAACCTGATTTATTTGATCAATTTAAGATATTAAAATGATCAAACATGATCATTTGGTCAACCTTAGTCAAACCTAGGTCACATTACCAAAATTAATGACCCCATGATTAAATTAACCATGAAAAGGTTAAGTAATTCATTTGGGTCAACCCTAGACCAAGACTAGTCAACCATGGTCTACCCTGGTCAACCATGGTCAAACATGGTCAACTTATATCAAAATACACAATTTTGGACCAAATTGTTAAAATTGGTTAAATGGTAAACACCCAAAATAACTTTGATCAATTTATGGGTCAATATTATAGTTTCACACATTTTTAATTAATTACATAAATAATTGAAAGTGGAATTATAATCACATCAATTTAATGACATCGCACATGACATATAAAACCCATAAATGATTTTCAAAATCATATTAAGCACTTATAGGGTTACCCATGGGTCACTCATGACCCATGAAACTCATCATGACATGGCTAAACTTATGGTAAACCCATTAACCATCATGGTAACCTTAGGGTTAAAGTTAATCATGAAGCCATCATAAAGGGAAGAAAGAGGTGTCAGTCCCTCATGGACTCTCAGAATGAATCAACATATAACTCTTCCCCACCCAATGGACATGAACCAAATCCACTTCATTAAATGGAGAGTTCATCATGACTAATTAAGGAAGTGAGACAAAGAAGAAACTTGGTGTCACTATTCTCTAAATTTAAAGCATGAATCATTTGTCTCCATGGAATGAGGTGGCTAGGTAACCTATGGGACGCTTCAAGCATTTTACGAACTCACCAATGGGAGTGAAACATCACTTAAACCACCCCCATTAGCATGGTTAAGGAACATCATGACTAAGCCATAGGAATGATGGAAATTAGGCTTAAGTGTCACCTTATCACCAATTCATTGAATGAGCTGGATAATTTACTTAGGGGAGTTAAATTCATCTCAAATCAGAAAGACCAAAAACACCTCATAGAGTGTCCAATGGAGAGAAGCCAAAGCCATGAGCTAAAAATCCACCATGAGTAAATTAGACATGGATATGCTTGGGGATGCTTAAATGTGATAATTCTCAGCCAGGAGACTTATCCATAGCCATATTTAACCTAATAGAACCTCCCCTAAGTGAACCCAAGCCAGTCTAGGTTCACCCATGGCCTCCTCATGGTTATAAATAGAGGCTAACCCGAGAGCCTCGCTGAGAAAATTGACAAGCCTACAGTCTATATACCCCAAACCACCCAAGACTAAATTTGCTCTCCAAACCCTGAAGAATTGATTCCCCCTAGATTCAACTCCTAAAACCCACTGGTTTGCCCTAATTTCTCTACCCAAAACAAAAAAATTTTTGGGTTTGAAATGAGATTTCTCAAAACTTGAAATTAACTCCTCTGAAAGCTTCCTAGAGGCCTACGAAGACAAGCCCAATCGAAATTGACCCATCCAATAGGCTCTAACCCACTGTTCGATCTTTATTTTCCAAGCCATGAGCTACTCTGATCGAACCCATACCCAGACCCGATTTCACCTTAAATTGAGTTGGAGACAAGCTTTCTGAGGTCAAGATGAAGCTGTATAACCAATCTAATTAAAGTTTCATCCACTGAGGCCAAGGTATGGTTCATTTGACCTAGTTTAAGCTCAGGTTTGATACTTTGTGAAGAAAATCAATTCACAATTCATAAATCACCGTATGGTTTTATGCTTCATCTTCAGAAGAAGCTATAAGAACAAAAATCTCTCAACTCCATCAAGAATCGAGCGAGCTTTTGGCCCTAAACCATGGACGGCTTCCGGGTTTAGACCAGAGGAAGGGGATGAACAGATGTCGTCCATTTCTGTGTCTTCGAAATGGACGGCTTTGATTTAATCCTAGCCAATCCACTATTCTAAATCCCACAGTGGATTAGCTTTGTTTCGACTAGTCCGAGGACACATGGTGTCGTCTGATAATTTTGGGTTAAATTAAATCTAGTTTAACCTTAAATTAATCAAAAATCCATATCTTGATAAATAAAAATAAAAAAATATAATAAAAATATCCCTGAACTCATTACAATGAGAGGAATAATGTGGAAATGAAATCATGAATTAAGGATTTATATTTAATTTTTAATTAATTACTCTCTAGAGTAATTTAATAATTAAAATTTATCTACAATTCCAAAAATTCTGAAAGTTTCACAAAATATTCTTTCCATCCATAGAGACATGATGTGAATTTTCTAGGGATGGGAAAATTCTTTGGTGTCTAATTTCTTAATTTCTATCAAACTTTGTAATTAATTCCAAAAATAATTATAAAGATTAAAGAAATTGAAAATTAAATTTAAAAATGGTTAGGAAATTTAGAGTGGGATTTCTAAACTCTAAAATGACAACTTCTAGCCATTTAGAAATTTAAAAAATGACATTTCTATCACTTAGGGCTAAGAATGTAAATTCCAAAATTACATTTAAAACTTTAAAACTCTTAGGTCTAAGTGTTAGCCTAGGAACCTTATGCTTGGTTTACCCCACATTAAAACAAGTCCAAAACCATCACCTTTAGGTCCAAGCCCAAATAGACCTAACCCAAACCCCGAATCATGTTAACCCATAATATACCCTAATTAAGTCTAAGGCACCAATCAGACCTAATTAAATCAAGTTAGACCTTAATCATATTAGATTTAACTAAATAAACCCTAATTAGGTCTAAGACACCATTTAGACCTAATTAAACCAAGTTAGATCTTAATCATGTTAGGTTTAACTTAACAAACCCTAAATAAGTCTAAGACATTAATTAGACTTAATTAAACCAAGTTAGACCTTAATCATATTAGGTTTAACTTAATAAACCCTAATTAGGCCTTAGTCACCATTTAGACCTAATTAAACCAAGTTAGACCTTAATCATATTAGGTTTAACATAAAAAACCTTAATTAAGTCTAAGACATTAATTAGACTTAATTAAATCAGGTTAGACCTTAATCATATTATGTTTAACTTAATAAACCATATTTAGGTTTAAGACACCATTTAAACCTGATTAAACCAAGTTAGACTTTAATCATATTAGGTTTAACTTAATACACCCTAATTAGGTCTAACTTAATTAGGTCTAAGACACCATTTAGACCTAATTAAACCAAGTTAGAAATTCATCATATTAGGTTTAACTTAATAAACCCTATTAGGTCTAAGACACTATTTAGACCTAATTAAACCAAGTTAGACCATAATCACATTAGGTTTAACTTCATAAACCCTAATTAGGTCTAAGATACCATTTAGACCTAATTAAACCAAGTTGGACTTTAATCAAATTAGGTTTAACTAATAAACCCTAATTAGGTATAAGACACCAGTTAGACCTAATTAAACTAAGTTAGGCCTTAATCATATTAGGTTTAATTTAATAAACCCTAATTTGCTCAAAGACACCATTTAGACCTAATTAAACCAAGTTAGACCTTAATCATATTAGGTTTAACTTAACAAAACCTATTTAAGTCTAAGACATTAATTAAACTTAATTAAAACAAGTTAGACCTTAATCATATTCGGTTTAACTTAATAAACCCTAATTACGTCTAATACACTATTTATATCTAATTAAACCAAGTTAGACCATAATCACATTAGGTTTAACTTAATAAACCCCAATTAGGTATAAGACACCAATTAGACCTAATTAAGCCAAGTTAGACCTTAATCATATTAAGTTTAACTTAACAAACCCTAATTAAGTCTAAGACATTAATTAGACTTAATTAAACAAAGTTAGACCTTAATTATATTTGGTTTAACTTAATAAATCCTAATTAGGTCTAAGACACCATTTAAACCTAAATAAACCAAGTTAAGCCTTAACCACATTAGGCTTAACATCATAAACCCTAATTAAGTCGATCCCTTAATTAGACCTAATAACCTTAATTAACCTTAACCCAATTAGACTTAACCACTAATTAATTCTAAATAAACTATTAAACCTTACTAAAATAAGGTCTAATTAACCATAATCCAATTAGACTTAACCACTAATTAAGTCTAATTAGTCTATTAAACCTTACCAAAATAAGGTTTAATTAATTGTAACCTCATTAGACTTAACCACTAATTAAGTCTAATTAATCAATTAAAACTTAACCAAATTAAGTTTAATTAATCGTAACCTAATTATACCTAACCACTAATTAAGTCTAAGTAATCAATTAAAACTTATCTAAATAAGGTTTAATTAACCATAACCTAATTAGACTTAAGCACTAATTAAGTCTAATTAATCAATTAAACCTTACCTAAATAAGATTTATTTAACCATAACCTAATTAGAATTGACCACTAATTAAGTCTAATTAATCAAGTAAACCTTACCTAAATAAGGTTTAATTAACCTTAACTTAATTAGACTTAAGCACCAATAAAGTAAGTAATCAATTAAACCTTACCCAAATTAGCTTTAATTAACCTTAACCTAATTACTCTTAACCACTAATTAAGTATAATTAATCAATTAAACCTTACCTAAATAAGGTTTAAATAACCTTAACTCAATTAGACTTAACCACAATTAAGTCTTACTAGTCAATTAAACCTTACCCAAATTAGGTTTAATTAACCTTAACCTAATTAAACATAACCACTATTAAGTTAAATTAATCAATTAAACCTTACTTAAATTAGGTTTAATTAACCATAATCTAATTAGATTTCAATTAAACCTTACCTAAATTAGGTTTAATTAGCCATATTCTAATTAGACTTAACCACTATTAAGTCTAATCAATCAACTAAACGTGACTCAAATTAGGTTTAATCAAACTTAAACTTTTTAGGTTCAATATAAATTGAACCTAACCACAACTTATACTTAGGTTCAACCCAACTTGAACCCAAGTCATACTCAAACCTTTTAGGTTTAACATAGATTGAACCTAACCTTAACCTATACTTAGATTCAATCCAACTTAAACCTAAGTCAAACTTAAACCTTTTAGGTTCAATATATGTTGAACCTAACTTTAACCTAAGTTAGGTTTAACCCAACTTGAACCTATGTCAAACTAAAAACCATTGGACCTAATTCAAAATTAACAGGTTCAACTTATATGGAAACTAGCTTAATCCAAACTTAGGTTCAACCTACATTGAACCTAGCTCAAACTTAACTCAAGTTCAACCTACATTAAACTTGATTCAAACTTAAATTAAGTTCAACACTAATTCAAATCTTACTTAGGTTCAATATGCCTAAGTCAAAATCTTAAGTCAAATGACATTGAATCTAAGATTTAACTTAAACATATTTATATTCAAACAACACTGAATCTAAGATTTTAAGTCTAGAAAGATTTAATCAAATGACTTTAGATTCAAAAAAAAAACCATCAAATCTTAAAATCTTAAAATCTAACTATGTTAGATTTTATCTCTAAGTCTAATTTATATTATACTTAACAGAAACATCTTTAAATTCAAAAGATCTTGAATCTAAATCTAATTCATATTAGATTTAATTCAAAATCAACTAAATCAACAATTTAAGAAAAAAATAGACATTACTTCTTTCAAATCACTCTGACATTGTTTTCTTGCAGGTTGAAGACAAGTTCTGCTTTATATTTACTTCACATGTTATTAGGGTGTGCTAACTCTGTTTTGCACGGTAATATTCTAAAGACGGGACAAACAAAAACAAAACAAAATAACATTAACAAAACAACATTGACAAAATAAACTCGAAATGACATAAAAATACAAAACCTAAAAATTTTAGGATAGTCACAAAACCTAAAGCTTTTAGGATAGCCACCAAACAAATAACAAACTACAAAATGTAATGACAATAAAATGACAAACAACAAAAAAAAATAAAAACCGACATAACAAATGACCTTGACAAAACCAAACCTTTAGGGCAGTACGCGACACTTAAAAACATATTACCCCTAGGATTAAACATTGACGTTTCTTTCTTTGTCCTTGAAGTCTCTTAGAAAACAAGTGTTGACATCAATGAGAAGTTTTCTCAAATAAACTTAGTTATCTAAGATGTAATTAAATATAGGAGCTTACTCTTATAGGAGATTTAAGAACTAAAAATATGTATCATACCTAAAAATCCTGGTTATCAAAATTTCACATGTGATCCTCCTTGTGTAGGGATTATCACTAACATTTTTTATTCTACTATTTTTTATTTTATCGACTCTTATTTTCTTCCAATTTCTTAATATCCAAGGATCCTGTACATGATCCAAAGAAATAAGATCTCTTGAAGAATAGGGTGATAAGATAGATGAACAGAGTGGCGACTCCAAATAATGACATTGACATCGACACGAGAGAATCTCGGCGGCGACGGGCTGGCGATGAGCCCACATCCAACAACTCCAGATGCCACCAACGAACACGAACAATTTTTTTTTTTCATTCGGTTTCTAAACTAACCAAACACGAACAGTCATGTGTTTGACCGTGTTCGAATCATTATTGTTCGAAATAAAAAATAATATATAATAATTATATATTAAAAGTTTATCATATTTTAAAAATAATTATATACTTATCATATTTAAAAAAAATTAAATCCTATAAAGTTTATTTAAAAAATTATTATCTTTTTAACAATTCAAATAATTCAAATAATACAAACAAATTTGAAAGATTTCAAATAATTCAAACAATTCGAATAATTCGAACAATTCAAACATTTCAAACATTTCAAACTAATTTCAAACAAATCAAACCAAACACAAACAATAACTTCACGAACAATTTTAAACATGAGCTTATTTCAAACACACTTAATTTCAAACAAACCGAACACGAACACAAGCTTTGTTCGTTCGTGTTCAATTCGTTTACACCCCTACTGGAATGGGATATTGGAGTACCATATCGACTAAAGGCAAAGGCTCCCGACTAAGAAATTGACTTTTGTCTCTTAAAAGGAGTTCATGAACCATCACCATAGCTCATCATGAATTACAAGATATGGTTAATCTAAGTTCTCCAAGAGTGTTTGAGCGTTACAATTTGGTACGACTGCACGAGATTGATTCATGCAATTGGTAATGCTTAAGAAATCAACTTTCTAACCTGGTTAAGAAAGAACTTCACTATGATGAGGGGCAGATGGTGGAGCATCTTCTATATGTGGATCGCTAATTGATGATTGATTTTGGGTGGATGAACCTCACCCCCATTTGCTACTAATAGTTATCAATATTGACATAGAAGTTGAAGAATATCATTTTAATACTCCTCCATTCTTTGTATGCAGACCGTGTGGGAGAAACAAGCGACATCCTCACCAGCAGGTGATGCGTATTGTGAGAAAATAGTGTAGAGGCTTGCGTCTCAGACTTTGACACTTTATCCTGGAATAACGGGTATTTCATGTATTGTGCTCGTTAGCCGTCGAAAAGTGACTGATTGTACCAACAGTGAAACTGTACCTTTGAGTGGATGCCAATGTATCTCAAACTTCCTTCAACAAGACTTTGTTCCTTACGAAATTTATCAAACTATTGCTTGTTAGAAAATTTACATTGGTAGAGTGATGATTTTAACTTCTCAATGTTGTATGAAAACCCAACACACTAATATAATTAAAAAGTAGCAAAAAAGACATCAGGTTTTTTCAAATGAAAATAAATGAAAAAGATAAAATCATGAGGCCTAGTCCATAAAAAAATAGTCTTCTATAAATATGTAATTATAAAGATACACTCTTATCCGACAATTGAGAAAAAAGGGTTATGATTCTACTCCAAGTATAATACTTTTTTGTGAATAATGTATAAAACACTTTAGGAGTCTAAAGAAATTCACTATTTGAATACGACAGTTACAAGTAGTTATCACTAGAAGTTATCGTCGAAGTTGTTATAATATGATACTTCACTACACCATATTTAGGATACTTTATTTCATGACATTCGAGGATACAATGTTATACAAGCTTGATAATGATGGTGAGCAGGGGGCGGCCTACAGGCAGTAATTGACAACAGTCAGCAACTACAATTGTTGGAAGATATCACTGTGTCTTTAATTCAGAACAACCCTAAAATTTGACTCCTCTCCCCCACTCAAGTGAAGTGATGAAGTCTGTTTATATTTCGGTCATTCAGTGAGTAAATTTTATAACCATCCGAATGAATAACCCATGATGATCCCCTTTAACTACAGAGGATTTTTTATGATTAATGATTTTAATGACCTTAAAATCATGTGTTCTTGGGCTCATTGGATTAGTGTCATCGAGACACTCAATTTAACTATAAGTACATCAACTTTGAATTAGCCTCTTTACTTTCTTATCATCATCACCATGATCTTGCAAGAAGATCAAATTAGTAGGATTCCTTGTCATTGAGGAGCAAATCTGAATATGATACCTTTATCATTTTTTTTTTTTTTTGAAGTGCACTATTTCTTATTCGGGCGATAACTTCACGTGTCAAAGCAAAGGTCACTTAAAAGTTAGTTTTTCTTGGCGAATCAGTACTTCTATTCTTGAGGCTTTCATTTTATACGTCACAAATGGTCAGTAAATAAACCTATATCAGAACACTTGAGGTTAATAATTAAGAAATATAAGCATACTATGTGCTAAATTCATGTCTGAGTTATGACTATAAATATTATTTGTAGAAACAATACAAAAATATTCCAATTCCACACCACACATCCTGCCAAAATTAAATAACTATAGTTAGCTTTAAATACTCAGTTTGTATGTTGCACTAAAAACCAAATCAAAGCAGCATTATTTTCAAGATAGACAAATTTTTGTGATGTCAACTTCCTCGATTCTGAACAAAACTGCATAGTATGAGTCACTGCGAGAAATATCAGAAACTTATATGTAACATAAATATTAGATTTGATGAATTGGATCAATAAAATAATACAAAGAAAATATAACAATATAGTGAAATTGTAAATAACTTGAAGAGTGTGATATTACTGTAGAGCAGACAAAAGACCAAGCAGACACTGCATCATACTATCAATCCTTAGCACCGATGAAGGGAACTGACTAAACTTTCTCTTGTCCCTCTTCTGGGCGACATTATTTTAACTGCTGAATAACACACATATCAATAAGAGAATTTTGTCCCAACTTCAGGTCCTGAAGACAATCACTTGACATGACTGGCTTGTTTATGTAAATAGAAGCTCATATACTTTCAAGGCTGCTTCTGACTTGGAGGTATTAACTGAGAAGGATACCCTTTTTATTTCATTATTAAATCTGATCTTGTTTTAATTTTTAGTTGTAATTCATAGAGTGTGGAATACATGTATAGACTTGTTTATGGTTAAAATTGCTTAATTTCTCAATCATCCACATATTATGGCTAAAGAGCAATAATGTTTAGGAATTCAACTTTATTATATATATTTGTACCTATTCTCCATTCAAGATAAATTATTTTGCAATATTAATTTTAATCATGGCCTAAAATTAATCTATAGATATCTATGTTTTACTATCGAGATTATATCTTTTTTCTTTTCGGGGAAGTGAGTGCTTGACTTCAACAATTTGATATTCTTCATTTTATTTCAAGCTATAAATTAAGGCATGATAGTATTGACTTTAGTGTAGCAGTTATTTTATTCTCTTTATGTATAGTCGTGGAGGATCAATTTTAATGAAACTCAAATTATTACGCCATAATAAGTATCTTAATTTTAATTTTTTGATTTTACTATATTTAAGGAATATTAAGATCATTCTCAGCTGTATATATTATTTTCAAATGAATACATTAAAAAGAGTGTATTCAACTCATAAAACTGTATATCAATTAAAAACTGCTTGTTTCATATAAAAAAAAAAGTATTTTATTAAAAATTTAAAAAAATATTTTAAAATAAGCTATTTTGTCTTAAAAACAATAGGAGGAATAGCGTTTTTAGATCAAAAAAAATTTTAATTTGATTGTATTCAGAAAGTTTTAGTTATTAATTAATTAACTAATTCAAATATTTTTACTGAAGTACGAAACAGATGCAGGGGACTCGACCAAATTAGAGCAGGGTATTAAACAATTAATCTATCATTTAATTAAATATAAATTTATTTCTTAATTTATATAAATTGTATGTTAATTAAAAAGACTTATCAATTAAAATATTGATGAGTTGGCTGAGTTATTTATTTTCTAATCAAACGAGTTTTATTGCGCTTATAAATGAGTTACTTGTTCAACTTATAAAAATAAATGAGCAATTAAATGAGTAACTAAAATAAGCAAATAAATGCATAAAATAAATTAATAATTAACTAAATAAGTCTTTATCATATTTTATATACTATAAATTAAATCATAATTTAACTTAATTTAAATAAATTTTAAATTAAGTTTTGATTGAGCTTATTCACAATTTTATTTTAAGCTTTGACATATTTTATTTATAAGATTCAAATTGATCACATTTATGAATTTTAAATGTTTATCAAACTTCTTAACAAACTTATTCATGAGCTTCAAATGATATAACTTGCGAATGTAAACGATCGAACAAGAACATGTTCAAACATGCTCATATAACAATAAGCATTGATAAAAATGTTCAAACTTATTCAATGAGTTAATGAAACAAATATGAATGAGCTTTTATTGAAACGAGTTACGAGTACCTAGTCAAATGCTTGAATCATTCAAAATCAAGCGCGATCCAAAAAATTTTATTATTCACTACTCTTTCAACAAATGAGTTCAAAATAAATGTTCACTTGTTTATTGACTATATATATATATATATATATATATAAAAGGAGCAGTTTCAACAGCATTATTTAAAATCAGCGATTTTTCTTCAGAAAAGAAAAGGTAAACATTAAAAGAGCGGGCGTCTCACAGAGGAACAAATATTCCATCCGTATACCAGACGCAAAGATGCGTCCGGACTCTCGATCCCAGCCACACATCACGCCTGAGCAATTTTTTTTAAAAAAAAAAATAAGAAGTGGGACCCACTCCCACACACGGTTCGCGGTTGGGATTGGGACTCCGGACGCAGCACTGCATCCGGACTCCGAATGGAAAATTTTTTCCTCACAGAGGGGGAATGAGCTTCATTCTTTGACCTAAAAGAGAACAAGAACGTTAAGTGGAAACATTGCTAAACAAAAAGAGAATCAACTGGCATCTATAAAACAAATGCCAAGTTAACTTAAATTCAAACCTATAATATATATAAATGGGGAATTTATCTACATACAGCATTATTCTTGTCTAATTGCATATATAATAGCTAAACTTTCAAATTTACATACATGTCACTTAAAACTTTGGCATCACATCAAGAATGCCACCACGATTAACTTTTTAAAATTCAAGTACATTTATTCATTCATGAATATTTAATACCAAAATGATGTAATATAAATATTAAACTTTAACTATTATATATATATATATGCGTGCTAGAAAATCCATGATGGTAGAGTAATAAATTAGCGTCTTAATATATCATAAGATTTATCACACCCACATATCAAGAAAAAGTGGCAAGAGAAGACACTACAATAATTACATGGAAAACCCTAAAAAGAGAAAAAATCACAGGATATGGCTTAGTTGAAATAGTCCACTATGTAATTATGAATATATAGACTCACATTTCTCTTGAATTAGAGAAGATGAAATTACAAAGTGGATGTATCGTAATATTTCAACAATAATATTTGTAATGGGCCGCAAGGTCGATTGCTATGAATGTAGTATTTCACCATGAATGTTGTAGATGTTAGTTGTAGCACTAGTGTGTCATAGAGGCCATAGTTGAAATTTGTGGTAGTTGTTGACAATGTAGGTCATAGGTGGTACTTCAAGAGCAGTAGTTAGTCACAAATGTCGTAACAGAATGATGTAATGATAGCAATAGGCCATAGTAGGTGGTTGCAATAACATTTTTAGACTCTAGAGGGTGAAGTTCGAAGCAGCATGAGATAGGAGGCACGAAGTTCGTACTTTGTCACATAAACAGTAGTGGTGAGTTGTAATAACATTTGTAAGCCAGAAAAGACAGGAGTTAGGAGCTGCATGAGTTGTGAGCCATGTACATTCTAGTTGGTCAAGTGGGTCGTAGTGGTGAGCTGCAATAACATTCGTAGCCCACAAAGAAAAGAGCTTGGAGTGTGCGTGAGTTGTGAGTCATGTAGACCATAGTTGGTCGCGTAGATAGTAGCAATGAGCCGCAATAATGTTCACATAATATTTAAACCAAAGTTAGGACTTACATGAGTAGTGAACCACATAAGTTACAGTTGGTTTTATAGGCCGTAGTGGTTGTGAACTAGGATAATAATCGTAGGCCACAAATGCCAAACTTAAGAGTTGCAATAATGTACGTATGTGATTAAGGCTAGAGTGGGAAATTTCATAATTTTTGGACCGCATAAGCCACAGTTGATCATGTAAGTCGTGGTGGTGTGCCATAAAAATGTCTATAGGTCAAATAGTTTGGATTTAAGAGTTGCAATGACGTCCGTATGCCACAGATCCTGGAGTTGGGAGCTACGTGAGTTACGTCGGCCATAGTTTGACATATAGGCCATCATGGTGAGTTGGGATAGTGTCAATTGGCTGCAGAGGTTGTATCAGAAAGCTGTGAGGAGACAAATTCAAAAGTAAGTCTAAAGGAAGTCTCTGTATCTTAGGTATGGTAGTCTTAAACAGTTTTCATCGGGAGTTATTGTTTGATCTTCAATACTGTATTTTTTCTTACCCCATATTGTGGATTTGCTACACTAAACTTCGGTTATGTTGTTACATTTCAATGTAAGTCGACACTTCGCAAGATCCGCCGATGGAGAAGAGTGAGGGGTAGCTGACATTAGTCAACACTAACTAGCAAGCTATGGTTGATGGTGGTTTGTAGTTGTAGGAGTATGAAGTGTTCATCGAGTATTGTCCATAAAAGCTCTATACATAGGCTCCTTCTCTTCTCCTTAAGACCAGGTCTAGTTCCTTGGTCTATCTTCATGAATTTGGGTAGGGCTCTATTTATGAAGTCTAGGAGCGGTCTCTCCTGGAATAAATATGGTATCTGGACCACTCCATCAGACAACCCAGAAAGAGTTACTCGATTTGATGACATATTGTAGTCATTTTAGTGCCTTAATGTCAAAAATGAGCGATCTTGGAATTATTGGATTTGTCTCATCTAGGAGCTTTACTTTCTTACAAGCTCATTAAATTTTTAATCGGCATTCCAAATGGCCACTCAAAGCTTCCTAAAACAGTTTAATGGTTTGATTTGGGCTTGAATTGACTCACATTTGACCAATTTTGGTGTCATAATGTTAGTCACGTCAAGCGGATCAGTCTATATGTTTGTTGAAATAAGAGTTTTGAATGATTTTTAATTTAAGTATGAATGATTTGTTGCTAAACAAATGCTCTTAGATTCATGCTAATCATCTTAAGATCCATGTCAAATGACACTTTGCTAATGACACTTTGTAATTTGGTGGAGTTTAGGGGTACGAGGACAAAAGTTTGAATTTTTGGTAAAATTGGGATTAAATGAGAATGGTAACCCTTTTGAGCCATGGACCAAGAGAAATGCTGCTTTGGATCCTCCATGTTTTGGTTCTAACCCAACCCTAACTTAGGGACAAAAGCTTAGGGAACCACCCACATGAGTTTCCAAAAGAGTAGGGGATCAAGTGTGAGGAAGTTTGGTATGTTTGGTTTAGTGTTGTGAGGCAGTGAGTGTAAGTGTAAAGTGGGTGTGAGTGTGTGTGTGTGAACCTGACCCAGAACAAACTACTCAGGGTGAGTCCTAAGGCTTGACCATCTTATAAGGAACTTCTCTTGAGCTTCCTTATACTTTGTCTCATTCTTCTAAGTACTTAGAGGTTAGACATTAAGCATTTGAAACTCCAAGTGGGCAAAGAACTGTTTTGAATTTCTATAGGGTAAGAGTTCCATGACAAGTCCACTAAGAAAGTAACCAGGAAAGTCCTAAGGCTAGATCCTAGGCACTTCTAAAGAAAGACTAGACCTCAAAAAAAGTGAGGTTAACAGCTTCCAAACCTTATCAAGAAAGTACTTCAGCATGATGAGGGGTTGATAGTGGAGCATTCTCAATATGTGGATCCCTAATTGATGGTTGATTTTGGGGTGGATGAACCTCACCCCATTTAACTACTACTAGTTTTCAAGCTTCACATAGAAGGTGAAGAATCTCATTTTGATATTCTGTGACTCGAGTAATTATTCCAATCAAGTATCAAAACATTTTGACATAGTCACCCTAATTTGACGTCCACGTGAATTTGATCATTATGTCCCATTAATTGTAACTACTATTCATATCTTTTCTATTTATGTCTTTCTTGTTTGAATTTTAAGTATTGATGTTTAACCTATAAATAAGTGATCAAAAGGAGTACGTAAAGAACATCGACAAATACTTCCAGCAAGGATGAATGTATTATTTGGAGCTTCTAACTCTATGTTTCTCTCTATTTTCGTATCATCATCACATTGAACTTGCAAACAGATCATATTAGTAGAATTTCGTGTCATTGAGGAGCAACTTTGAATACAACATACTTATCATTTATCTCTTTTTTAGTGCACTGTTGTTTATTCGGTCAATAACTTCGTGGGCTCAACACAAAGGTCTATAAAATGTTCGGCTTTCTTGGCACTGTAAGCAGAAGAAGATTTTGAGCATTGTACAATACAAATTGCGTTACAATGATCCGTTCACCTGTTCATAACAGGATACTTTGTGCCTATGAGGATTCACAACTCCAATTCCTAAGGCAGTTTATCTCAGAACATTTGAGTTTAATAACTAAGAAATATAAGCAAACTATACACTAAATTCATGTCTGATTTATGCCTATAAACTTTATTTGTAGAAACAATACAAAAATTTCCAATTCGATGCCACACAACAAGTCAAATTAAACATGTATGCATTTGCTAGCTTTACCTGCTCAGTTTGTTTATTGCACTAAAAACCAAATCAAAGCAGCACTATTTTCAATATAGACAAATTGTGTGATGTCAACTTCTTAGAATCAGAACAAGATTGTTTCTGAGCAAAAGTCCTATAAGACATATTAAAAGCTTATTGCACATAATAAAACAATTCAAACGAAATATAATAATATAAAGAATTTGTAATTTTTCTGGAAGAGCGTGGCAGTACTCTATATATAAGAGCAACATTAGAGCAGACAAAAGACCAAGCAGACACTGCAGCATACAATCTAACTTCAAATTCTTATGTTTTTACATATCTAACTTCAAATTTCAGTTTTAACATATTTGCCATGTTATTTATGCATAGAAAAGTATGATTTCACATTTTAAAAGTTAAAAATGTTTATTTTTAATTAAAAATCAAAGATTTGTGCGCTCTAATTGTAAAAAAAATTAAATTTAGATTCTGGATATGTAAACACATAATATGCATTTAATTGCATCTATGTATGCATTTATATGCATGTATTTACAAATCGAATGGCTAAGTTTTACATACGATTATAATATTCAAATCTTTCATATCACATAAGAAATGCCAGCATTTTAAGTTTGTTTAACCTTTAAAAGGTGAAATAAACATTTTCATACATTGGGAAGGTGATATGCTTGTAAAAAAGTAATGATTAGGTATTAGATATTGTTGAATATTAATTCGTACGTGAATCACAGTCAAGGAATAAAACGTGTGTGAGAGAGAAGAGTGAACAGTAATTCATCGTATCTCTTATTCATAAAATAGTTTTCCTATTTATACGGGAGAGGGTTTACTATCAAGATGATATGTTTTTTCCCTTGTTTAGAAGAGGTCCGTATGTTGCATTTCTGGTATTTTACATGCAAAAGTTTATCGTTCGATTGTTTTCTGGCTCAGTTGGCTAGGCTTTATTTGCTTCGGTCGACAATATCATCTCGTTTGGCTGAGATCTGCTCAATCAGCTGAGCTTATTCGATGTGGATCGACTCAGTTTTTTAAGCTTGATCACTAAAATTGTTGATCTTAGGCTTGTTTTGAGCACATATTTATGATTTCTCGATCTTTTCTGAAATAAAATTTATTTTCCCATCTCATTTTTTGAGTTGATCCAATCTTTCCTCTAGTGCATTTTTAAAACTATTGTAGAATTTCATTTTGAAATTACTTTCAGTGTATTTTTTATGGTTCATCTTCTTTTGTTTTCCTACATATAAAAAGTGTGAGGTAGGCGACGTTACGTTTTCCTCTGTCTTGTCTATTCTCAGTTCTCATTGCTTTCTTAGCTCTTTTTTGGTATTATCCGAAGGTCTTCGGGTCCATCATATCGAATGAATGATCACGGATGACTCTCGCGAGGTTAATCAGCTACAAGAGATTTGTGTCTTCAATGGCATCATTATGCTTTGAGACATTGGCGAGAATGACCAGGTGACCACTTTTTAAGGTATTGATCTCATCTTCTATATGGATCAGTTTCATTTTGACATGAGACTGAATTTTTCCAGAAGATTGGGGCAATCTTTACCCATTACAGATTCATCCCCACCCAAATAATGCATAAATCGATAGCCGATATTATGGCCTTCATTGTCTTCTACCACTGGTCATAGATTTCGTGGTCGAACAAGATTTCCAACTACTTGTTCTCATTCCTAGTCTGCCTAGCTGGATTTGTTCAGTTTGTCTCAGCCGAAAAACCAGTTGTTGGGCTGAACAATAATGTGAATAACTGAAAGCCCCTAGGATCTTCTCCTTCGAGAAGGTACATTCAAGTTATCATGTCTGATAGTGCTTCAATAAAAGACAAGGAAGAAAGAATCAGAGAAGCTTTTGGTGGACACAAAGGACATCGAGGAATGTCATTTATTGATCCATCAATATCCCGATCCAACAACTACTAACTGGGTGCTTTAGCTTGAATCTTTCAGTTGAATGATCTAAAATGATTGGAAAACCTTTGATGCTCAGGAGGTCAAAAGGGAGGTAGTGATCATTGCTTGGGTAGCCAAGAAGAAAGCTCGCACTATTGCTAGTGTTGAAACCACTCGCCCTGAAATGTCTCACCATGGAATTGTCGGAGTAGAGGGTTGACTGAAACCAAGTAAGCGAATCGGGAAATTAATTATGCACATCAGAAATATGTCTACATGAATCTCAAGAATATACGATGAACCACATGAACCAGATTGATGTACGAACATTTGTCGTTATATCATTCGGCCTCAAAAGCCGACCGAACGAATACATACTGGCCTAAAGAACACTGTGTGACCGTGTCAATGCCAACGCAACCAACATCTATCATTAAAAAGATCAATAGTCAACTGGATGGAATTCCTTGAATATCAACAGATTGACCGAAGGTAGGCTGTATGTTAGTTTACGCTAATACACACACACTCTCTCTCTCTCTGATGGAATAATACTTCCCAAGGGCAATGTGCTTCACAATAGGTCCCCTCAGAAAAGGAGACCAAAGATCATTAAGTAGGTCGAATGACTGGTCGGATGAATGAATAACATGTGACCAAGCCAAATAGTTACAAATACAAAGCGGTGTCAAGGGTAGTTACAGATATGGAACGATGCTAACAGTGGTTACAGGGTCAAAACATATATGATTCAGTTATAAAATGGCTTATAAATTATGGCAACGTCTTTTTTTAAATGAAGATATCATGCAATTTGTTATACATTCTTATGAATTATAAATAAAAAGGTCATTTTCACTTTGGAGAACAATGACACAATTCCCCATAAATTAAGCATTCTTTGTGTCTCATCTCTCTTTATCCTACTCTCTTCCTTTTCACTTGACCGAGGCTCTATTTCTCAGACGCGATCCATGAGACAATTTAGGACCCAACAAAATTTGAATTATATAAAATTAAAAATATTTAATATGTATATTTATGTACTTATTTCTTTATTCAAAATTGGGCTGCAAATGAACCAAGCGAAATCCAACAGGGCTACAGTCAAGCTTGAGCGTATTTATAAAATTCCAGCGCCAGTCGAGCTTTAGCTCAAATCAAGCTTTTGGGGTTGTATCCAAGCTCGCGCTTGTTTATATAATTTGAGCTCGAGCACAAATCAAGCATTGTGTTTATGTTCAAGCTTAATTTTTTTTTCAATTTTATTTTTGTTCTTTTCATATGGTGATAATTAAGTCATTATCAAGTTGATTAAAAAGTAAATTATGGAGCCACTTAATTTCTTTCTAAATCACATTCATCGAGAAATTAAAATTAGTGATATCGTGATATTTAATTTTCTAAATTAAATAAGACTTATAAAACAAAATAATTAATATGATTGAGCTATTTATTTTCTAATAAAATGAGTTTTATCATATTTATAAATAATTGACTTGTTGAACTTATAAAAAAAAAGAGCTTTTGAATAAATGGGCTATTAAATGAATAACTAAAATAAGCACATAAATGCATAAAATAAATGAACAATTAAATAAAAAAATATTTATCTTATTTAATGTACTAGAAATTCAAATATAATTTAATATAAATGAAATTTTAATCTAACGTACAAGCTTAAATTAAGCGTTAATTGATTTTTTTCATAAGTATTAAACCAATTTTATTTATGAACCTTAAATGAAATTATTTCTCGATCTTCATAACAAGTTTCTACATGAGCTTTGAATGATTTTGTTTGCGAAGATAAACAAATCGAGCAAGGAGACGTTTAAGCTTATACAAAATTGTTCAAACTTGCTCATCTAATTAATCAAATAAACAAGAATGAGTGAATCGGGTTATATGACGAGCTTGCACTAGGTTCATTTGCACCCCTAAATATAAGCATAAAATAAGTCAAACAAGATCAAAAATGATTTTATTATGTGCCTCTCATTTAATAAATGAGTTCAAAATAAATGTTTAATATCACTTGTTTATGTATTATTTCCTTAATTTTGTTCCCACACATATATATATGTTATTTAAAAATAAAGAGCATTTTTGACAGCCCTAGTTAGAATCAGCGAATTTTCTTCATAAAAGAAAAGTTTGAAATTAAAATAGTGGGCATCATTCAAAGTAATAGAATGAGCGCCATTCTTTGACCTCAAAGAGAACAAAAAGGTAAAGTGGAAAACATTGGTAAAGGTAAACAGAATCAACTAGAACCTCTAAAACAAATACTAAGTAAATATAAATTCAAAACTATATAGATATAAAGATGGAGCATTTACATACCGCATTATTTATTTTGATATCTAATATCTAAACTTTCAAATTTGCGTACACATCACTTAAATCTTTGGCATCTCATCAAAAATGCGACTTTCTTTAGTTTTTTAAAATTGATATATTTTTTCTTGCATGAATTTATAATATCAAAATGATACAAATATAAATATCAAGCTTTAATTGTTAGATATGTAAACATATAAGATTTGTTTGCTAGAAGATCTGCAGTGGCTAGTAAAATAATAGTACGAGATTGAACACGCACACAGATAAAATAATAGTAGTGAGATATGACATCTTGAAAAACCCTAGAGAAGGAGAAAACCACGGGAAACCCTAGAGAAGGAGAAAACCACGGGGCATAGCCTAGTAAAAATAATCATGTATGTAATCATGAGTACATAGGCTCACTCTTCTCTTGAATTAGAGAAGATGGAATAACATAGTTAATGTATTACGATATTTCAGCAATAATATTCATAATGGGTCGCAAAAACTTTAGTTGATTACTATGAAGATAGTAGTCTACCGTGAATGTTGTAGATGATGGTTATTGTGCTAGTTTATTGTAGAAGCCATAGTTGAAAAATGTAGTGAAAGTTGGCAATGCAGGTCTTGTGTGGTAGCTTTGAGAGCATCTATTAGGCACGAAGGCGACAACAAAAGGTTGTAATAATAGCAATAGGATGTAGTAGGGAGTTGTAATAAGGTTCGTAGACCATAGATCGGAGTTAGAAGCTACGTAAGATATGAGGCACGTAGGTTATAGTTTGTCACGTAGGGGGTAGTAGTGAGTTGTAATAAAGTTTGTAGGCCACAAAGGCTGGAGTTGGGAATTGCATAAGTTTTGAGCCACATAGGTCCTGTTGTTCAAGTAGGTTGTAGTGGTGAGCTGCAATAACGTTCATAGGTCACAGAGAAAAAAGTCAGGAGTTGCGTGAGTCGTGAGTCATGTAGACAGTAGTTGGTCACGTACAACATAGCGGTGAGCCACAATAATGTTTGTAGGCTATAGAGACCGAAGTTGAGAGCTACATGAGTGGTGAACCATGTATGATGTAGTTGATCACAAAAGTCATATTGGTGAACTGTGATAAACTTCATATGTCATAAAAGACAATGTTGGAAGTTGTAATAATGTGCATATGCCACAGAGACTGGAGTTGAGAGTTGCATAAGCTATGGACCATATAGGTCGTAGTTGTTTATGTAGGCTATGGTGGTGAGGCGCAAAAACGTTCGCAGTTCAGTGAGTCTGGAGCTGGAATTTGTAATAACATTCATAGGCCACAAAAGTCAGAGTTCGGAGCTATGAGAGCGACATGAGCCATAGTTGGTCAATAGATCATAGTAGTGAGTTGGGATAACTTTAATTGCTTGCAAAGTTCATTGGAGAGAGATGTGAGGAGAGTACTTCAGGAGTCTGGAGGAAGTCTCCTTATCCTAGGTATGTGATCATAAATCGTTGTTGTGAGAGTTAGCATGTGATCTAAAATATCATCTAATTTGTTACCCAATATTGGGGGTAATTTGATACACCAAATTTAGGCTGCATCATTGCACTACAATGTACAATGATAGTCTGTAAGATACACCAATAGAGACAAGCAAGGGGTGGCTAGCAGTGGTTAAAATGGTTAGTGAGAAGTGGTAAATGGTAGTTACCGTCTGTGAAAGCAAGGAGTCTTCTTCGATCTTTTAGTTTAAAATTGTGCTATAAGTTTGCTCCTTCTCTACTCCTTCAGGTTCAGATATCCCTCTTCATAAAATGGTTTGGATTCTATTTTTAGAGTTAAGGAGTGGTCTCCCCTACAAATGAAAAAAGAATCTAGACCGCTCCATTAGATGACCTAGAGAGATTCCCTTGACAAGAAAAGTATTGTGGACATTTTAGTGCTTTAATGATGCAAAAAATGAGTGATTTTGGGCTTGTTGTTTTCATCTCATCAGGGAGGTCAATTTGATTATAAACTCATCAGATTTGACTCCATTCTACCTTCCAATTTGACACTCAAATCTTCCTAAAGCTATTTAATGAATTGGTCTGAGCTTAAAATGACCCGAATTAGATCATTTTTTATTGCTATATTCGACTCACGTAGTCGCTCAGTTTGACTTTCCTGAAATCCGAGTTTTGAATGATTTACAATTTGATTATGGATGTTTCTTGCTTAAATAATGATCTAAAATTCATGATAATCGTAATTAGATTCATGCCAAATGACAATTTGTTAATGACGAATATATTAGCTTGAACCTTAAAAAATTCAATGGATTAAAAGACAAATGTGCGGTCAATGATATCCCAAAGAAGGAAGATCAAAGTTTACATCGATGGAGGCCAAGAAGCTTGACTAACCAACTATAGCTCCCTTGGAGTAGAATCTGAAGCCGAGTGAACAGAGGCCACTTGAGTCGAAGATCTACAACATTGAACTTAGAGTAGACATCAGCCTAACTCCTACACCCACATTGTCTGTCGCCTCGTAAGAATCCCTTTGTCTCTTCAAGTCCTAAAGTTCTCATCACCACACACTCTACTGACAACCCAAGAAGATCTTCTGTCAAGGGGTTGGCTACGGATTAGATTATGGTGGTCCACCCTTTGTCCAACAGGCTATCTCAGCATGGAGACAGAAGCTTCTCATCAAGGAGTCAACAGTTGGCAATCAGACCAAATCAATCGGTCGGTTGACCAAGCTATCTATGTGAAGTTTGAATGGTTGAAAGGTAACCATAGCCAATTGACTAAATAGAGTCAACCAAAGATCTAAGGACTACCGATCTATGTCAACTGAGTTATAAGCTAGTAGAGTCATATGCTCATTTATTTTTTATACCTAAGATCCTATAATGACCTCAATAAAGTAGCGGAAAGCATGTAATTATACTCATCAAAACCATTTTGCCTATAAATATGGGGAACATTTTTATAGTAAGGTGCAATCTATCAGTTAGTAAAGAACCAGTTCTTTATTATGCTGACTCTCTCTTTCCTTCACTCTTTCTCTTTCCCATTTTATGCTCTATTCTTTGGGTGTGATTCATAGACAAATTTGGATTCAAAATCCTAAAAGGTGAGATGAGCATAAATCATGCCAACAATAAAACATGGAGCACAAGCTGGAGAAGAAACCCACCAAATGGCATAGTGAACATGGGAGTATGTACAATAGAAGATTCAGGAGTTGCAAGGCCAGATGAGGGGCCAAATATTATATGCCATTAACAAAATACTAGCGGAGAGAAGAGAACAAAAATCATAGGAGGAATACACTTCCAACATTTGACGGGCATAATTGTTCGAAGAAAGAGCAGAAGATTCCTAGTACCATGATATTGTTGGGTCAACATTGATGGACAAACAATGGTTTAGACAAACAGAGGTCTCCCATTAGTCGGAGGATGTGTTCTCTCAAAATATTTCAGCCACTGAACCCCCAAAAACCTTAAGTCATTATTGCTCAAACCATATAAAGGTCACACGAGTCCGATTGAGCACATTACATCCTTCGATTTGACCTTCTACCTATTAAGGATCAACTAAGCTCGAAATTGTCACCTCATTTTCACAACGTTGAAGGAGCTAACCTTAAGGTGGTTCAGTTGATTGCTAGATGAAGTAAACACCTCCTTTGTTAATTTTAAAATGTTTTTTGTGGCATAGTTTTCTAGCCCAGAAGCCACAGAAAAGGTTTCACACCTTGTGGTAGATCAAGTAGGGGCAAAACAAGAGCCTTTGTTCATATATAACTTGGCTTCAGAAAGAGAAGTTGGAGCTGAGGGATCTAGAACCCACATTAGCACAAGTTGTCTTGCTCCAAGGGCTGAGAGGAGAATGATTTCGATATGACATAGACCTGCAATAGTTGAAGAACTTGGTTGAACTCTTAGAGCTAACCAATAGCCGCATCATAGCGAAGGAGCATGTGAACAATTCCACCTATCACAAAGCTGAATAATCCAACTTTTTCTCAAAGAACAGAGCCCGACAAGAAAATGGACAAAGGCCAAAAGATGGCATATGTCCTTCCACTCGTCCCCAACATGAAGTCAGTAGAACACTCTGGGGACTGGTATAATAGGGTGGCCAACATGAGCAATCATTAAGGAGGTCAAATTTGGTACCACGAACAATGGTTAGGTGGTTACTATGAGTGGACATCGAACATTCACGAGGTCTCAAAGTCCACTCCATTTGAAGTCTAGATATATAAGTTGGTAGAGGCCATTCAGAATAAAGAATGTTAAAAAATGTGGTTTCAATCCTAAAAGCTCTGGATTTATTCCTTAAGAAATATTTAAAATGTGAGTTTCCTAATTGCAAGTGTAACCCTGATTTGAGCAACATGGGGGGAACTCGAGGAACTCATGTGCCTTCATGTCTGGCCAACACTCAGAGAACTTGAACCTAAGCAATCAAGCCTGTAGCAACACCATGACGTTTGATCAGTGGAGACAAAGAAGAAACAGCATGCAAGACTCACGCATCATAAGCCTTTCTCCAAACTTGGTTGGATATAGTACTGGATGGGTTCCCTGCCTAGTATCGACAAGTTCCACAAAGGATACTAATCAAATCACCTCTGAATTTATTCTTACGGTTACCCCTCTGGAAGAAGCATTAAAACCTGCTTAATAAGCTTAACACGGGGGGTAATCCATTAATAGCAGAGAACCAACCATGATATAAGAAATATGGTCTGTACAAACGATGGTAAAAGACGTTTTAAAACATAAAAAATCAGCCCTCAAGGGCCAAGTGACATTAAATCTTATGTCTTCTAATTCGACACAGATTAAAACTATAAAGGTGGTTTCCTGAACAATAACGACAAGCTCTGCTAAGGATACCATGTAAATCTCCCCATCAGTAAGTCTCAGCAATTACACTTATGAAGGTTACGATAATATCCTCTAAATTTTTCTGGCATAAGGTGCGACCTATCTGAGGTGACAACCCAATTGAGCAATCAGGACATAGTGAGTGTAAGACTTAAGTAAGACCACAACTCATTAAAAGTCCAACGAAGCGCAAGATGTTCAATCAGTGAAACTCTCGTAAAATGTTTAACTGTGATGCAAGAAGTCTGATCAACATAACACAACAAAATTGATCAAAAGCATTCTTAAAGAAGCAAATCCATCAATCATCACAAGGTGACCTTATATCACAAGAAAAATGAAGTGTCGGTAGAGGTAAAATGATGGTAAAAGTCAATCTCGAGATTTACTTTATTTCCCTAAATGAAAATTTTGTAAAATTACTAACAGTTCTTTATGAGTGTTCAATAAAAAATTTAAGTTAAAGATGACCAGAAATCAGGATGACTAGAAGTCCAGACGATCAGAGGTTCGAACGATTAGAAGTTAGGATTTCTAGAAGTCTAGACGATCAAAAATCTGGATGACTAGAAGTTCAGATGATGAGCTAACCAGCAATGCCAACAAAGAGCCAGCCCAAAGGCCTTAGAAGAGCACGACATCGACAAAACAAAGCGTAAAAGCAGTAGAAACTGAAGGATTTTCAAATGATAACTCTTTCTGATCACATTTATTGCATTAAATTCTCTTGTTCTTATCACAACAAAAATTTCAAACAGTAGGAGAATCAATGAACTATATATATATATATATATATATATATATATATATATATATATATATATATATATATATATATATTAAACATACGTCAACTCGAATCTTGAAGAAATTCAACATACTCAAAAATAAAAGTGCGGTCAAGGATCGCCTGCAAAAGGAAGATCAAAGGTTACATAAACGATGGAGTAAAAAGCCTGATTGACCAAATAAAGTTCCCTTGGGGCAGGATCCGAAGTCGAATGAAGGTCGCTCTAGTCTAAGATTAGAACATCGAACTAAGAGAAGACATCAAACCAACTCTTATACCCATATCGCCAGCCACCTCACAATAACCCTCAAGGCTCTTCAAGTCCCAAGGTTCTCATTATAACCCACCCCATAGACAACCCAGGAGGATCTCCTCTCAAGGGGTAGGATATATGTGGGTTTAATATGATCTACACTCTAACTGACAGTCTAGTCTTATCATGGCGACAAGAGCTTCTCATCTAAAATTCAATAGCTGTCAGCTGGACCAAAGCAATCAACTGGCTAACCATGCCGATCTAGTGAAGTTTGAACAACCAAAAGAAAACCAAAGCCGACTTGCTCAGCTAAATCGAGCAAACGGGACTTGCCGACCCAATGACTACAAATCTCGGTCGGCCGAGTGATATGATAGCCAAGACATGGGCTCGTTTATTTTTTATACCTAAAATATCATGTTAGGTCGTCGAAAAAATAAGGGCAAACCAAATAACTGTACTCTTCACGCCCACATCCATATAAATAGGGGTTATTTCTACCGTAAAGTGAAAACAATTGGTTTGTAAAGACTCACTTATTTTCTATGTATTCTCTTTTTTTTTTATGTTCTATTCCTCAAATGTGACCTATTTACACAACCGAATCTGATTAAGCAATTATCAATTTGTCCGATCATTGAGGCCATCAGGCTACTCAAGCTTTTTTTGTATTTAACAAATTTTAAATAATAAAATGAGCCTGTTTACTTGTTGCTTTATCCTGTTCTTCTCACCGAAGTTTCCTCGTCCATGTCGGCCACAGTGACATTTATTTGTAAATACAATTTTATTCTTGCGAACATACTTTTACCTTTATGCTCTGCACTTTAATCAATGAAGCCTATTATCATAATAATTCTTTTCTGGCCTAAATTTTTATTAGAGATTCAAATTATTTATTTATTTCTGTCTCTCTCTTTTTCTTTTTTTTTTTTAATCATGCCATTTCAATTGAATAGCTATTGAAGTGCAATAAGGCATCAAAGCAATCATTTGATAAGTACAATTTCTTCGTCCTTAATCATTTAAAAATTGTTCCTGATTAAAATTTTAATGCGTAATTTATTTTTCATAATACTTTTTGTTCAAAATAATTTAAGAAATAGAATTTTTTGCAAATAAAATTTTGATTAGTTTTGAATGGCATTCATTCTTCTTTAAGGTGGCTGAAGCGTTAAACTGAGGAAGAGGTCATCAAAGAGAGTGGTCTTCACCTGCTGAAGATGTCGACGTTACCTCAAGGATGCGTCCACTTCACATATATACAGGAGGATGATTGAGATAACAGTAATGAGAAAGTCAGCTGTTTAAGAATTCATCTTAAAGAATAAAAATATGATTATAGAAAATATTTAATAAAATTTTGGTGAATTTAGGTTATCTAAACATGAGTAACTTAATATTCAATTTATTTTTTAATATATTTTATTTCTTATTTACGTTTAGTTTCTTAGGAAACTGAAACAGAATTTTGAAAACAAAAATAATAATAATTGTACAAAATAACTAATAAAATTTGAATGCAAATTTTTAAATAAGATTAAGGTTATATGTGAAAAATTAACTTAAACTGAATTTGTTTAACATAAATTTTTTTTTTAACTGCAGTTTCTAAAAAACCTGTAAAAATATGAAAGTTTTTTTGTTGCATAATATAACATTGGGTTAAATATAAAATAAAATTAAAGAATAACATTTTATTATTTAACTTTTTTATAGAAAATTAAAATTTAATACATAAACATCCGCCTAAATTTTTTAGTTACACAGAAATTTAAATAAAGTTTCGATAAAATTTAAATACAGAAAATTTCGGCGCACCAAAATGTTTCTTCTCTTTCTAAAAATTTCAGTCATCATCCATTCATTATTGTTCCACGATCTCAGTCAGGCATCAACTTCATTATGAGAAAAAAAAAAGAAAAAAAGAGAAAATTGTTATAAATGCAAAATAATATGAAAAATAAAATCATGCAATAAACAAATAATCAAACTAAATATGGTTTACATGGTTCAGCATAAATTCGCCTATATTCCGTAGGGACTCTGTCACCCTTCGATTCCCCTGTTATCTGCCGTAAATTGTTAACTTCTCTGGCCTCACCTGTCAATGCACTTTTTTGCACTTGAACGAAACCCTGAGTTGTGAATAAAAAGGTAAGTCATGAAACCCAAGTTCCCATTCGGCTACCACATTCCAGCAGAAAACCCTCGCACCTTCACAAGCCAATTATCTCAAAGAAGGCTTCACCAGTGAGAACATCAAAGGTTTCACTTAGGAGCGAACTTGAGGGTAGCGAGGGTTTCAGGCATCTATTATGGTGCAACTTAGGTTTTCTGAAGCTCCAATATTTCTCCCCCTCTCTCTCTTAAAGTTTGCAAAAAATTTCATATATCTCCACCTTTCTCTATGATTTTGTTGGAACTCTCATTTTTCCCCGCTTTCTCTAATATTCGAAATTTAGGGTCTGTTTGGGACAACTGCAGCTTATCAATAAGCTATTGCGCAACAGCTGCCCCAGGAAGCTGATGCGCAGAAGCTGCTGTTAATTAGCCTGCTGGTGGTATGTTTTTTACAATTTGAAAAAAGCTGTGGGGCAGCTATTTCTGGACAAATGACTATTATGCCCCTGTTTAGCAATGTTGTTTGTAATAAAACTGTCATAACAATATATTTGATATATGAGAAGCAATGTTCAGCTTCAAAGCAATACAAAAATATTATATGCACATCACTTAAGAGTGAGTAACAAGATTGCTAAAAAAAAGCAAAAAAAAAATTTATTATAATTACATCTAACAATATGAGGATATTATTTTTAAAATACACGCAGCATATGTCATGAGCTACGCCATCCTCCATGGATGCTATCCATTCCTGATCACCATCGACAGTGGAATCTGCCATACTGTCTACCCACCGGAAAAAGTCACACTTCTCCATTCTCCAATCACTCTTCTATTATCGTATTCGTAATTTGTTCCCTTAACTCTGTCATCTTGCTTGGACCTTACCCATCCTTAATAAAGGTTGTGGAAACATCATTCTAAAGTTGTGACAAGGAATGTTCCAGACAGTACTCAAATGCCTCAATTGGTACATGCTCATGTCATCATCTGTCCTACGAAGGTTAATGTCATTGCGAGAAGGATGCCACTGAATGTAATTGTGGAGAGTCATCGTGTCAGTCACAATCTGTACTTATTTGTGAAACAGTTAATATGGCATATCGCGGAGTATAACTCATTTCTTCTTCCAAATACCAAAAGTCCTCTCAATGACATCGCGTAATGAGGGATATCTTTTAATGAACATTTCTTTTTTGCCTCGTGTTACATTGCTAGCTCACTCAAAGTCAGGTATGTGATATCTCGTATCAGGATAGAGCCTGATCCAGCATCAACAAAGAAGTATTTACCTGATATGTATTGTATAATTAGTATTGAGATAAAATTGATTTATAAGAGTAGCTGAGTTTCAAGCATACCTTCAGAAGGATGTGGGAAGTTGTAAATGGTATTTCGAGTTGCAGCTTTGAATATTCTACTGTCATATGCACTACCATCACAACTGGTCATGATAAATGTGAAACACATGTTGAAGTCCCAACGAAACCGGTAGCATGACTAAGTAAAACTAGGACGAGGTTATGTTTATGTAATCACCCCCAGAGTTAGTCATGACTGCCTCTGGATCGAAACATCGTACTTAGAGTTAGGGTGGTGGACCAATTCACTTAATCGGCAAGGCTAGCTGATGTCAATGGGTTTTTTGGTCAAATCATTTCCACACTATAGACTTCTAAATTTGTGATTGGTAAAAGTGCACCACTCCAAATTATTTAGTCTATTGAATGCTTATAATGGATGCTTTTTTTCCTTTCCTTGGGTTTGGGGATCGATAATCAATAAGAGGTTGATTATATAGTTCATACCTAGGCAGATTAAATCTAAAATATAATTACTATTATCTAGTACAATCATTTAACACATGGGTACAAGCAATTAGATTTGGTTTGACCTTGATCATTCCATTCCATAGATCTGGCTAGTGATCTATCAAAAGTTGAAGTATACCTAGTATAACACCATCACGATTAAATCTAGTTCATTAACTAAGTGACCAGTTGCAGTTGTTGATGTAGTTTAATGCATTGAATCAATAAATTTGAATCGAGATATAGTTCTTAGCTCATTATGGCTCCATGGACACTAAAGTTATTTCTTTCCTTTGCTAGCTTTGTCAGTTTTATTGATAAATTGGCATCAACAGAACTGGCGCCTTAGCTTTGTAAATGTAGGATGTGTCTTAGTATAGCCATTGCACGCTAACGAGTTAGGATTGCTTGGCTCATCTATTGTCGACTTACAGACGGGCTGGCATTTTCTCTTCTTCAATGTGATTAACCTCTGACACAGCCTCTGCTCTAAGCACCTAGGTTCATTACTGTATTGTATTTTCGGGTAAAATAAAGTAGTGCCTTGACTAATTTGAACTGACTTTAGAGTAAGTAGCATACTTGTTAGGAACCTTTCTAAAATTTAGTCATTAAAAACCTAAGAAACAAACTAGAATAAGTCAAACAAACAAATAATGAAACAAATTCAACAACTCTTTTTTGGTTCATTAACCTCAATCCCCACACAGGGTTCGACAAGTCAACCTCTTGACTCTATAAATCCAGTAGAGTATGCACACCGTAAAGAATCCTTAGAAGCCCAATGCTCAATAGGTTACTTCTAAGATACCAGGTCAGAGCTTAAAGTAGATGTTCGTCTCTTAACTATCAATTATAGACTGACCACTCGACTTATTTTTAGTTTAGATCTCCATATTATCTATCTTGATCAAGTCATCCCTATGTACCTCTTAGGTTGAGAATAAGTTCTTATATTCTCTTTCCTTAATGTATTCGGGTATAGTACAAATAAACTTGGAATTCAAATCAAGTTCTTTATTGGAACGAGATCAAATTTTCAAAAGGCCTTTACACTTGCATCAGGATAAAAGATGTGCTCCAGCAATGTGATTCCTGATTTTGTCATTTTGCCTTAGGGTGGATGTAAATCCTCATGCATTCCTCCCGAGTATAGACATCTTCTTAAATCCTTTTGAATAGTTTTCAGGGTCGATGATAAGCTCTACCGTTGTCCTTCTAGATCTAGTTGTCCTGTTCATTTTTTGGACTCGATGTGAATCCACAAGGTTTTTTGTCCTCATGTGTGCAGATAAATCCAAAAATCCTATGTGGATCCCAAAACTATAATCACGAAAAATCCAAGCTTAAATCTTCTTGTTGATTGTTTCGGTCTCCAATATGTTGAGGGTCCATTTGTTAACCTCATTTTTTGGTCACATTCAGCTTTCAGAGTTATATGGAGTTTTCGAAGAGGTCCAAGAGCCTATGAATCCTAAGAAAACCATAAAATGCTCCCTTCTGACCTGGCGTGGTCACGCTAGGTCTAGGGTGTGCCATGACCAAGCGTAGTCACACCTTTATGGGGTGTGACCACTCCTATGTCTTTTATCATGAAGCGTGAACACGCCTCCAATTCTGCTAGCGTGGTCATCTATTGATTGCATCACTGATCCGTAAATTTTATTAACGGATCCTCATCCCGACCGTCCATTCAATCAAACAACTGAAAAATATCCGGCAATAGCCAACGGTTGCCAGAAACACTAGAGTAATCCAGACCATCGATCACCCATCTAGCCGATGAGCCAGGACAACCACCATTACCTATAAAATGCAGCTTTTCATCCCTGTCCAAAAAAAAGGAATCGAGTGAAGTAATCCAATAGTAAAGGAAATAGTGGAGGTTTCCTCGAATCTAGTGAACAATTCCTCTTCTTCTTGGAGTGCCCTCTTCAGTCTGAGTCCTCTGATCTTCGGTCAGCCACCGCTTTGTAAGTCTTTCCTCTCTTTTATTTTAAGTTAAGTGTTTTAATCTAAGTGTTTAAGCTAAAAATCTAAGTCAAGGTTAACACAATGGCCTTAGATTATGCATGGATTTGGATTCAACTTAGATCAAACTGAACTCGACCTAATGTTAATCCATAAAATAATTTAACCCAAACCTTAAAATCTAACCCAAGTCTAACTCAAACTAAACCCGACCCAGCTAAGTTCTAGCCTAACCTAATCAAAACCCTAAAACCTCACCCAAGTCTGATCCTACCCAGACCCGACCTAAACTAGACACAACCCAGGTCATATGTAGCCAAACCTAACCCAAACCCTAATACCTAACCCAGGTCTGGCCCATCCTAGACCTGACATAAACTAGACCCAACCCAACTTAGTTTTAACACAACATAACCCAACCCAAACCTAACTCAACCCAAACCTGACCCAACCTAACCCAAAACCTAAAATCTAACTCAAGTCTGACACAAGCCAGACCTGACAAAACCTATACCTGACTAACTCAGGTCTAGCCCAATCTAGCCTACACCAAAACCTACCAAAACCAAACCCAAAGTTAACTGGGTCAACCCAAGTCAACCCGGGCCAAACCTATTCAAAACCTTACTTACCCAAGTCAAGTTGGGCTAACCTAAATCAAACCCTAATCTACTCTATTCAACCCAAATTAAACCCTAACCTACCTTAGTCAGCCCAAGTCGACCCAGTTTAAACCTGAACAGTCTTGAATTAGCCTAAGTCTAATCCAAAGCTATAATTATGTTATTTTATGCATGTTTCCATATTTTATGTATGTTTTATCATGTTTCGTCATGTTATGCATATTCAATTACATTTTTCATGTTTGAAAATAAACAAAAACAACAAAAAAGGAAAATAAAAATAAACTAGAAACAAAGGACGGAAGCCCCATTTAGGTCGTTTTCTTCTCAATAAAAATATGAAAATAAAAATAAAAAATAACAAACTTTTAAACTTAGAAAAATCAAACAAGACTAACAAAATCTAGGAATTGAAACAAATGATTAATTAAATATTGAACTTCAAATTATAATTAAAATATATCAAGAAAAAGAACTGAAATAGAAACTAGGCAAATCTGACATGAACCCTAAGTTAACTAACAGAGCCACCATAACTCATAATTATACACTTATCCTAGGTTAGTCTGAGTATAGAAGCCTAAGGCAGCATATGTAATGTCAATATTTGTGTTAATAGGTCGAATCCTGAATAGGCTCGATGCCTTTTCCCTTTGCTTTCATTCTATTAAATAATAATCTTACAATCAATTTTAGGTACAAAATAAAGTACATAATATATTTTAAGTAACTTGGTAATACATATTCCTAATCTAAATATTCAGCTAAAAGGGAAATAAATCAAAATAAAGACATTGGAAATAATTTAAATAATGAAGCTCCTAATTATAGAAAACTCCTAATGTAGCTGCCTGATTTCCGTCCTTCCTGATTGACAGATGGAACCAGTAACTTTGATTATGGAAAACAATGGTGAAAGATTTGTTGGCACAACAAAGAATTTTGAAGACATTGCGAGCTATGTGTCTCGATAATATCTATAAACTATCGTGAGATACAATAGAGTGAGTTCACTCTGTTGGATCATATGATGAAAATGGAGTAGATATGTTGACCAAGCCAGGTACTATCAACAAGTTCTTGCATTGCTTGAGCTTATTGAAAGTTTGCAATCGTTAGATGGCATAGTTGCTCGACCCACTTTGGTGTAGAAAACTCCATGATGTATTTCTTCTAAGAGACTGGATATTTGTCAAGATGAAGATTTATTAGGTATGGCTCATATACCAGAAATTTGTATTCTCTTGGAATGAATAGGTGTGTCTCTTGGAATGAAGAGGTGTGTCTCCTGAAATAAAGATGACTATCTCTTAATTTAGTGCTGTGTGAGAGCGTAGGCGTATTAAGAATTTATCTCATGATTATATATATATATATATATATATATATATATATATATATATATATATATACATATATATATATGTGTGTACGTATAACCCTACGTATGTAACTCGAACTCCTCCGAAATAAGAAAATTCACTACTCGCTCCCGAAGACGTAGACATTTTTGCCGAAACTCGTTAAAACTCTTAAATTACACAACATTAAGAATTTCAGAAAATTACTTTTTTATGAAAAGAGAGCCTCTAATATAATAAAAAAAGATGTAACAACGTTATTTTTCATTTGTATCTGTTCCTAAGAAAATCTTTGATTATGTGGCATTATGCCTGCTACGCAACCATAATTTCGTCCTCCAGACAATTTCTATCACATAGACTCAATTTCGCCCGCTTTCATTTTTTGTTTCTTTTAATTAAATTTATTAATATTAATTTAAATTTTAGCCTTTTCGGCTTTACACTCAGTTTCCCAAAACAAAAAGAAAATCTTACAATGTCCGCTGTACGGCCACGCAGTGATATCCATGCGCTGCCCCCCCTCGCTGTCTCATCATGAAATTGCCATGCTCTCTTACTCTCACGCGCGTGTCACGTGCATCCCATGAGAGAGAAAGAGAGAGAAAGAGAGAGGAGTAGAGGGAGTTGGTCATCAGCAGTCGAACTCCATTAATTATAAATTAAAACCTTTGCACGGTCAATGACAGCACTTCATCTGATGCTTCTGCTCCACACCCCCATCAACTCGAATTTCCTATTACTCTACATTTATCTTTTAATTAATCCTTTAATTAAAACAAATATATTATCTCATTTCTATAGTTATAAATGGAGTTGACTCCTTAATTTTTATTACAATTCCGTATTAATTGATAGTGATTTGGTTGGAGACCAATAAATCTCTTTTTTAGTCAAATTAATGCGTTTAAATTAAGCTCCATAAATGTCAAGTAATATACCTAAGATAATAATTTCTTCGTGTCAAATGGTAATTGAAGGTGGCTGGAGGAGGATGACTTGACAATAGAGATGACTTGACAATAGAAAAGTAATTAATTTTCGATGATTTGTAGGTTCATTTGCGTTTCATTTAATTTTTTTCTTCAATTTTGGATTTAAATAATATTGGTGCAGTTGGTGCTAGTTTGGTTATGCAATTAATTGAGTTCATGAAAGTTCTTCGGCACAATAATAAATATCATGTACTCTTTATACTATTTGCAAATTAAATCAATTTGTTGGTATCATTTAGGGATAAGCAAGTAAGTTGGGATAATTAAAGTTGAACTCAAGTGAGATCTTGTTGTGTTTATGATTTTTATTGTTATTAGAGGTAATTTGACCTTTCGGCTTTAATTGTCTTTATGCCCTAATCCTCCTATGTAAAAGTGACTCCGGGTTCATGAGAGTGTGTGGTGAGAATTGTAAGAGTTGTAACCCTAAGGCATTTTCTTTCTCCTTATATGGTGTTAGTGAAATCTCCCTCCTCGTGGACATAGACAAATCAACTTAACTGTGAACAACGTAAATCATTTGTGCTTAATTATTGTTGTGAGAAATTACTTCTTTTTTACATTTTTTTTTTCAAAAAAAAGTTCTTATCGGAGCTTTGAGTTTGTGATCGAAGCATGATTCGGCTTCAACAACAGAAAATTCGACGTGTTGTTGACGTTTTTTACAGCAAGTGGTATGACGTGCTTTGTCGGTAGATTAGACAAGTTCAATTGTAGATCGGCGGCAAGCGAGCGGCTTGGATACAAAGATTAGATGTGCAACAGGAGGAATTGCCATAGCAGGGAGACTGCAGTGGTTACAGTAGCGACAGGCGGTAGTTCCAGCGGTTTCGGTGGCGGTTCCAACGTGGAACACGCGCAGGCGGAAGTTATGTGCAGAAGAAAATAATTTCAAGAAAGAAAAAGTAATCTCGGAGAAAAATAAAAGAAATTTCAGAAACAAGAAAAAAGAAAGAATTTTTTTTTAAATGATAAAAGGAATTTTGGGAAAAAATTATTCTTTTTAAGAAAAAAAAAGAAATAAACAAATAAAATTTTTATTTATTTTTTAGGTGATCCTTTTTCTTTTCCTTTTCTTTTTAGGTTTACAAAATAAGAGGAAAGAATACTCTAAGAAATATTTCATTTTGCTAGTGGAATGTTTTTTTGAATGAGGTTTCTAGCAATGAATGGTAGTACGATGTCAAGTCTTCAACCTCTACTGTGGCGGTAGAAAGTCAACTCATCAGGTGGTTAAATTCCGTCGAAATCGATGTGATGAAATTTTATGACAAAGGGAATTTTGGCATATGATGATGTGATGTGATGGATGCACTATGTTCCTTAAATATGAAGAAAGTACTAGATAACAAATAACTTTTGAAAGAGATATCAAAAAGAGATTGGTTAAAGATGAAATTGAGTGTTATGGCTTAATCCGAAATTGCTTGACCCTGGAGATCAAATATGAGGCGATGATGAAGACTTCTACAAGAAAATTATAAAGGATGTTGAAGAACATATATCTCATGAAGAGCGTGGAGAAATTTTCTCCATATGAAGCATCGATTCTACATATTTATTACTATTGATGGTACTTTAATGACATCACAAAGCTGTTAGCAGATTTGTTAAATTTGGATGAGGGGGTTTGGGATGAAAATAAAGCACTCCTTCTGTTGGATGAGTACCAAAACTTCACGATGAAACTCACTTATGGGAAGGAAGTCTTGAGTTATGACGAAGTGACTATGGTGATGTTGAATCATGAGTTTCGTTGAAGGGACAATGAGTCTACAAAAATGGATTCAGTTGAGGTACGTACGGTCCAACGTGGCAGATTTGAGAAGTAGAGGAATTCGATAAAGAAAGGCGGTAGGGACGACACTTCTCAAAAGTGAGTCAAGTCTCGTGGGTATAGTCTTGTGAAAATCAGTGTGTTTTTTCTTAGAGACTGGTTATTGGAAGAAATATTATCTAAAACTGAAGGAGAAGGGAAATGAAGTTAAACCTATGGCGATAATCAATATCATTGTGCAAAGATGTGAAGATACTGATTTAGATGTATCGGTATCTGTAGTTTCTCATAATTTTTTTATAGATGATTGATACTATATTTTGGACACAAATGTTACCTATCATATTTATCCTCATCAAGGGTAGTTATGTACGTACAAGGAACTAGATAATAGTGTAGTGATCATGGCAATGATCAAGCTTACTATCTATTAATGTTGGGAGTATTCTTATCAAGTTGCATGATGGTACTGTGAGGGAACTTACTAATGCTATGCATGTTCCAGATACTAGGAAGAATTTAATGTTAGTTGGGGCTTTAGATTCCAAGGGCCATAAAGTAGTTATTGAGGTGGGAGTCCTGAGAATATGTCTCGGACCACTAGATTTTATGAAAGGGATCTTTTCATCACAACCTTTACTATCTTCAAGGTAGTATACTGACTGGAACAATTGTTGTTGCTGATATTTCTTCTGACGCCACATGTTGTGACATATGTGATTAGCTCATACTGGAGAGGATTCACTTCAATTGGTGAAAACAAGAATTGATCATAGGAGTGAGCACCTATAAGCTTGATTTTCATGAACATTGTGTATTCGACAAGAAAACACGAGTATTTTTTGGCACAGTCATCCATGGTATAGAGGGTATTTTAGAATACGTTCATAAAGATGTTTACGACTCGACGAATATAATCATTCAATGGACAGAGACACTTTATCTTTTTTTTTATGATTACTTCAAGTATGTTTGGGTGTACACTATAAAGCACGAGAGCGATGTGCTATAGATTGTCATAACTTAGAGGAAGTAGATTGAGACTTTGACTGGTAAAAAGATATATTATATCAGATCAGACAATGAGGGTGAATACACTTTGGATGCATTCTAGCAAGATTTCTAGAGCGTTGGGATAAAGCACCACTTAACTGTTTGATGCAGTATGGTGAAGCTCACAAAATTTCTTAGATGTAGATTCTCAGAGAAAGGACAGTTGGAAAGATTTTTGGCTTTTATAGGGGGCTTATGTTCGGAAGGTATTGTAAAAACTTGGGATTGGTGACTTGAGCAAAATGACTGGTCTATTTATTGAATCTCACTTTCAAATATGTTTAAATCAGTGTCCTAAAGATGATCAAGAAATGAAAGATATGTGATTTGTTCCTTATTTTATTGCAATGAAAATTTTGATATATGTCATGGTTGGTACTTAGCTAGATATTGCACAAATAGTTGGTGTTATGAATAGATTTCTAAATAATACAAGAAAGAAACATTGGTTGGCTATGAAGAGTATTATGTGGTATATGAAGGGTACAATCAATGTTGGTTTGGCGTTTGAGAGATAATTTTCTATTGAGGATTTATGTGTAGGCTACATTGACTCATGTTATGCATTTGATATGGATAGACGAAGATCTACAGATAATTATTTGTTCATACTGGTAGGATTTTCAGATGGTTGGAGGTCAGTTCTTCATTTAATCATTGCTTTGTCTACTAAGGAGGCTAAGGACATGATAGTCACGGAGGCGGTGAAGAAAGTGATATGAATGCAGCGCCTATTGGATGACTTGAGAGTTGATCAGCAGTCTCCGACAATGTTCTATGATAATTAGAGTGTGATATTATTGTACCACTTTGTTCGGGACTTTATTGATGAAAGTAAGGTTCAGTTAAGAAGATACATACGAAGAATAATCCAGTGGACATGCTCATGAAGGTACTACAAGTTCAAAAGTTCACTTGCTATAGGAGTTTAGTGAGCATCCAGCTCATGACTGATTGGACAGACGAGCATTTACAAGAATTATACAAAGATTGATCCCTTCAGGAGAGAGGTACCTAGGCAACTGTCTTGGTGCTAATGAATTAGAGTTTAAGCAATTGTTTGCTATTGTTGAGTGGCACATTTTGTGTTATGTTGGCATAATAGATTACATAGTTAGTGATATTATGCCTTATGGTCTGACATACCATCAACAGAAGAAACTCATCTATGATGCCATATATTACTTTTTGGATGATCCTTACCTTTTATAGAAAATGCAATGATAAACTGATTAGTAGATGCATACCCACTGAAGAAACCATAGAAATTATTAGGAAGTGTCATGATTCCGAATTTGGGGGACATTTTAGAGTATTTAGAACCGTTGTTAAGATTTTACAATTTAGATTTTATTGGTCTACTCTATTTAGGGATGTGAATGAATATATTAAAACTTATGAAAAATATCAGAGAGTAAGTAATATTTCTAAGCGAGATGAAATGCCCATAAAGTTTACTTTGTATATTGAAGATTTTTATGTTTGGGTTTAGACAATGAGGTCATTTGTTCCTTCTATAGGGAATTTATATATTTGGATAGCTGTGAATTTATGTCTCAAAGTGGATAGAAGCAACAACTCTACCAAATTGTGATGCTCAAAGCGTAACAAGGTTTTTAAAGAAGAATATCTTTAGTAGATTTGGTATGCTTAAATTGATCATTATCGATGGGGCAGCCACTTTAATAATAAAAAGATTGATGCATTAAATACAAAATATAGGATAAAGCATAGAATTTCCACAACATATCATCCCCAGACAAGTTGTTAGTAGAAGTATCTAACGGAGAAATAAAAAAAATTTTGGAGAGAATTGTCAATCCTAATAAAAAAGATTGGTCTTTAAGATTATATGATGCACTGTGGGCCTATACGACTACTTATGAAACACATATGAATGTCTTCATATAGGCTCATATTTGGTAAAGCTCGTCACTTATCAGTGGGATTAGAACATAAAGCTTATTGGGTTATTAAGGAGTTCAATTATAATATGAAAGAAGCTGTGATAAAAGGTTACTATAGTTGATTAAACTAAATGAGATTAGATAAGAATCTTATGAAAATGTTAACTTTTATAAAGAAAAAATGAAAAAATGGAACGATTAGAATATTCTTAGAAAAAAATTTGAGCATGGACAAGAACTTTTATTATATAATACACGATTGATATTATTTCTAGAAAAACTTAGGTCCAGGTGGTCTGGACTATTTACTATAGTAATAGATTATCCTTTTGGTGCAATTGATATTAAAGATCCTAAGAATATTAGACTGTTCAAAGTGAATGTGCATAGACATAAACTTTACATGGGTGGTGAGAGACCCATGATTAATGAGATCTTAATGGTGGGTCAACCTGAGTAAATATCTAGATTCATCGAGCTGAGGATATTAAACTAAGCACTTATTGAGAGACAACCCAGGTTTATATTTGTGTTTATTTTTGTTGTTGTTGTGTGACTGTTTGTATTGATGTGATTGTGTGGTGATTGATTTTTATGATTAGGATTGTGTGATTTGAGGGAGATGAATCCTTAGTTTTCTCATTGTGTCAGAACCCTAGCATGTCTTCTAGTAATTTAGAGGAGCAAATGTGTTCTCTAAAACCTAGTTCTGAATCAAACAAAAGGATATACATGAGATATGTTTATTTTGGACATAGGACTGGCCATCTCGATTCCTTACTTCTTACTTCTGTCCATGTTCTATTATAATGGTTCAATAGACCAGTGATTAGAAGGGCTGGTGGATGATTTCTCCATTGTACAAGTTGAGGTGTATACCTTAGTTGGAAGGGTAGCACAAGAGGATTGGCAAGCATAAGCCAATTCAATTCACTAGTTATCTAACTGATCATTTGGACATATATTCTCCTTACAAAAATATGTATGAAAGCATCCAACTGTCAATAGATGAGGATTCCATTTGAAATAATAAAAGAAAATGAGATGTGATGAGAAGGAGGATAAGTGACTTTATTTTTATTTAGAATGTTGTTGGAGTGTGTTTTACTAGTAGTTCGATGATTTTAAGATATTTATTGGATTAAATTTACTAAAATGGAAAATACGGCTGCGAAGCAGACTACCGGCAAAGTGCCAGCTAGTTCAACTAGCACCTAGGCGTTGCCCTATGGGTGCCTAAGTGCTAGATGCTCGGACAAACGACATCTACGTTCACACCATTTTTGTGATTTTTCTTCCCTTCTTCTTCTTCGGTAAACCAAGAGGCGATACCTAGGGAATCCATTTTTCTTCAAATTTCTATTGATTCAAAGAGTTTTCGTGGGTGGAAATCACTCCGAAGGGGTACATTATACTCCCTAAACTTTCCCTTCAAGTTTCAGCTAGGATTGTCGAGATTTGGGTGAAGAAAGTTTGGATTCGGAATTTTTTGGGAAAGACCTAGTTTAGCTCTTGATTTGCATCTTGTAGCATCTACATTTTATTCAATCCTTATTATTTACAATTTTCATCTTGTTACTCATTCATGGCTCCCGAAACTAAGGGTGGAAAGTCAAAATCTTGGTTCAATAAAAAGAATTTTGTAATCTTCAAAGTTGAGGAGCATTACAACGAATTTTTGGTGTTGGAGTAATTAATTGTGCAGCGTAGATTCATTAGCCCTAGGGATGCTGTAGAGAGAATGATTGTAAATTTTCATTGGGAGGACTTTTGTTACAACACTTCTATATGTGATTTCAGAAGTTAAAAAGTTCTATGATAATCTCCCTAATGCCTCTAACGACTCAGTTTATGTAAAGGAGAAGTAGGTAGACATCTCTATGTCTCGTATTAATGCATTATTTTCACTGAGTGATGTGCCTGTGAGTTATTACTCCGGCTTCATTCCTATAGACTTCAATTTAGATGAGATCCTCAGATTCTTGACTGATGGGAAAGGGGCTTGGAATGTGAGAAATGATCATAATGTGAATTTTCCTTCATCCAAATTAAATGCAACTTATAAGCCTTGGCTCTACATCATCTCTACCAAGCTCCTTCCATCCACCAATTTGAGTGAGGTTACTGGAGATAGAGCCTCTCTTAAATTTTACATTCAAACTATGAAATCTATTGATATTGGTGCTCTCTGTCGGCATATTTTTAGGTCGTGTTTTATTTTGAAAAGGGTCGCTACGAAATTGTCGGCGAATTTAAATTTTAAATTTGATTTAAATATATATATAATTTAGAAAGTAGTATTTGACTTTGAAAATAATTTTAAATTTGAAGGTTTTAAGATATGAGATTAAACCGATCTCACATCCCAAATAGTTTATATAAACGAGCACCGCACCACAAACCGTGTATCTATCCCTAAGGATAGACACACTGCTTGATGGTGGGGCTTCGATTATATAAACTATTTGGGATGTGAGATCGGCTTAATCTCATATCTTAAAACCTTCAAATTTAAAATTATTTTCAAAGTCAAATACTACTTTCTAAATTATATATATATTTAAATCAAATTTAAAATTTAAATTCGCCGACAGATTTCTGTTAGGCGACCCCTTTTCAAAATAAAACACGACCTAAAAATTTGCCGACAGGATTTCTGGCGACTCCGCTGGGGAAAGGAAAAGGAGGTGAATCCCAAATCACATGATCCGGGGGAATTTCGATTTAGATTTTATTTTGTTTCAATTTATGTTTTGATGCGTGAGTTTAGATTTCAACTTGGAGTTTTTTTTTTATTGAAGTTTGTCAAAATTAATTTGAAGGGTTTGATTTGAAATTAAAATTGGAGTTCTGAGGTTTTAGATGTAACATCTCCAACCTCGAAAGAAAATTGAATTGATTAGATTGAATCGTTGCAATGAGAAGAGACCTCAGAGCAAAGTGGTGTTGGATATAAAATCCTTAACCTCAAGAGTTTGATTTTTGATGTATTTCATTGCGATAGGGAAATGATCCTAAAGCAATGCAGTCTTGGATGTAAAATCCTTAACCCCGGAATTCGATTTGATGTATTTCAAAGGCAATAGGGAAAGAATCCTAAAGCAGGTGCAGTCTTGGATGTAAAATCCTTGACCCAAAAGCTTGAATTTTGATGTATTTCAAAGGCAATAGGAAAAGAATCCTAAAGCGAAGGCGATCTTGGATGTAAAATCCTCGACCCAAAAGTTTGAATTGATGTATTTCAAAGTGCAACAGAAAAGAATCCTAAAGCAAGTGCAGTCTTGGATGTAAAATCCTCGACCCAAAAGAGTTTGATTTGATGTATTTCAAAGGCAATAGGAAAAGAATCCTAAAGCAAGACAAGTCTTGGATGTAAAATCCTCGACCCAAAAGTTTGAATCGATGTATTTCAGATGCAATAGAAAAGAATCCTAAAGCAATGCGTCTTGATGTAAAATCCTCGACCCAAAAGTTTGAATTTTGATGTATTTCGATGCAATAGGAAAAGAATCCTAGAAAGGTCAGTCTTGGATGTAAAATCCTCGACCCAAAAGAGTTGAATTTGATTTTGATGTATTTCAGTGCAATAGGGAAAGAATCCTAAAGCAGTGCGATCTTGGATGTAAAATCCTTGACCCAAAATGTTTGATTTGATGTATTTCAAAGGCAATAGGAAAAGGATCCTAAAGCAATACGGTCTTGGATGTAAAATCCTCGACCCAAAAGAGTTTGATTTTGATGTATTTCAAAGGCAATAGTGAAAGAATCCTAAAAGCAATGCAGTCTTGGATGTAAAATCCTCGACCCAAAAGAGTTTGATTTGATGTATTTCAAGGCAATAGGAAAAGAATCCTAGAAAGGCAGTCTTGGATGTAAAATCCTCGACCCAAAAGATTTGAATTTGATGTATTTCAGTGCAATAGGAAAAGAATCCTAAAGCAGTGCGGTCTCGGATGTAAAATCCTCGACCCAAAAGAGTTTAATTTTATTTGATTGATATTTGATTCGAGATCTGGAAGAAATTGAATTTGAATTTGATTGAGACTTGAAATCTGGAAAGATTGAATTTGAGATTTGGAAGGATGAGTTTGAACTCGATTGAAATTTGATTTAAGATTTGATTTAAAATTTGGAAGATCAAGTTTGAAACTTGATCGAGATTGGATTTGGAATTTGATTGAGGATTTGATTTGAAATTTGAGAAGATTGAAATTTGATTTGAAGTTTGGAAGGATGGAATTTGAGATTTGATTTGAAATTTGGTTGAGAATTTGATTTGAGATTTGTGTTGATTTCGTTTATCTTTTAATGGTTCAAATTTTATTTTATTGTTTATTTAATGTTCATGTGAATTTGGTGTTTGTCATTTTTTAAGATTTAAGGAAAGTTTTTTTTTGTTTCTTTTTTTTATTTCTTTTCTGTTCTTTGTTCGAAGTTCATTTAACTTTAATGGCGTTTCCCAATCAATTTGCACAAAAGAGGTGAAGGCCAAAAATGTGACATGGTCACTTTCATTCCAATCATGTTGAAAATACATCATACAACTCGATCCGGAATATATTTCATACAATCCATGTAGACTCAAACGGATCGTGTATGATCTTTGTTGATCCATCAAAAGAATCATCTCGTCAAAAATCCATGTCCGAATAGTGAGGTACATGGTCAATAACATCACCTTCCAAGCCATCCTCGGCAAGGATGCCTACTGGATGTACGTTGGAGGTGTGATATTTCCCATGTAACTCACAGCTCGTAAGGCCGGAGGTTCTCTAGCTCCTGGTCCGGTTAGAAATGGTAAGGTATTTTATCGTCGTCCATCCTCCCGAAAGTAACCGAGATTCGCTCCACCGGCACCCCCGGTATGCAATGCTTTGCGATATCCGCTCCGTTACCCTGCAGTATCATGACGGAACCCACCGGTAAAGGTATCTTTATCGGCCCTCGGAACTCACCCGGGCCTCGCTATCCGGAGGTCGCATCCGAACATGATGTTACACTCATTCAAGAAAGAGACCGTGCGAAAGGTCCGACGAAGTCGTGGTGATCAATATGTGGGGGTATGCGATCACCTCGTTTGTAGATGTTGATAATGCAACTATTGGGTATGCAATCCGCCGGCAGCACTCTCCATGTTATCAATCTTTTACCATTCTCTCGATAACCGATGGCATCGGATCTACTCGCCCATGACGGAGTATTCCGGTGGGTTTCCTTCCCGTCTTCGAAGAAAGTTGTAGCAAGCATCCGCATTGTATTGTGATTCTTCCTTTCCCCGGCATCCATTTCCGGGTTCCGAGTTTGTGTTTTCCCTCGAGCGGTCCGCTCGGCCCATTCTTTTCGCATCCCGGATACAATCCACGATTTGCTGTTGTTCATACTCTGAGAATACGTCGGTGTGTAGCTCAAGGCCTTCTAGTATGTTGATTCTTCTTCCTTTAATTCTCTCAAAGTATTCGAAAGTTTTCTTTTCAACTTTCTGCATATTCTCCAGCTCGTATTCCGGAATGATCTCGGCATGGCGAGGCCTCGTGACATATTGTGGGATATATGGTTCAATCCCTTCACGTTCCCCTCGCATACCTCGGCTCCTCGTGGATGATGCACCGTCGGGACATCCCCCGGGTTGCTTCTGCAACAAGGTCATGCACCGCCGGTGGTTCTATCCAGTGACGTGGTAGCCTTCTTCCTTCGATCTTCTCGGAGATCTCCCCGGTTCTTCTCGTTATTCCAGGAGCCGGCCTCCTTTCTTCGGTGTTCCTCAGTGAACCGGTGTCCTCGAAGTGTATGTGCCGGCATTAGCAATTGTCTCGTCGCGCCGGTCCGCAGCCTAGTTTTGTTAACATCTTACGGATACGGCGATTCTTATTCCTTCGTTGCGTGGCCGCGAGAGTAGCTCTCCGAACTTCGAATCTCTCGCGGCGCGGCGCCGACAAGCCTCGCCCTCCGCCGTAGCGACTACGGACTTCATTTTCTTGTCTTCTTCGGTGTTTGCTTTTCTTTTCTTGTTGTTGGATTGGTGGCTTGGGCCACCCACTTTCATCACCGTCCGTCCGGCAGCTCTTCTCGCTAACCGGGACCCAGTCACTTTCCTCGCATCGTAGGCTCGCCGGTGCGAAATCCGAGTCAATCTCGATTATCGCTCCATCTTTCACCCTCTTTTCATCGAGTGCAAGGCTTACGCCATTCTTAAAGTTCAAGACCAACCGCCCGTTCGACATTTCCCCGCGAAAAGACAAGGAAAAGGATCAGGGGTTGTACTAAGAACAAGAACATTAAGAAAATGTTTATTAAAGATACATTTTTTATTATTCTTATATTTTAACAGGAATGAAGTAGGATAAGATCAGAAAAAGGGACTTTGATTTGGAGAAGAAAACGAGGAAAACTTTATTATCATTTATTTATTTATTTTAGCACATTTTATTATTTTTGGGTTCGGACCCAATCACAAGTAATTACTTTCGCCCGTGTTTCTTAGTGGATGAAGAATTCATTCCTTCGAAACATCGTGTAGCGTAATACTTTTTTAAGTATCGTCCATCGATCGAAGCATATGTCGTTCTCCCCGGCAATTCACTAGCCGGTAGGAGCCTCCCGAGTATACTCGCTTCAACCACAAACGGTCCTTCCCAAGTGGGTTCAAATTTTCCTCCTATCTTGCGGTGTGCAAGAATAGGTCTCTCGAGAACGAGAACTAAGTCACCGACTTTCAAGGTTCTCGGGCGGACCCGCTTGTCATGGGCTCGAACCATTTTAGCTTCGGTATAGTTCTAAATTCCGTTGCGCTCGCAAGTCTTTTCCCTTCCAGAGCTTTCTAATTCTTCAAGTCGTAATTTGGCGTTCTCTTCTCGTCGTGATCTTGTTTGCAACTCGCAATTCGAGTGAAGGAAGCCGAACCTCTAAAGGTAACACTCGCCTCGGACCCATACACTGTGAGCGTAAGGTGTAGCTTCGAGTAGGAGTTCGAAGGTTGTCCGAGTAGGCCCATAAGGCTTCTAACAATTTCTCGTGCCAATTTCTCTTATTATCGTCTAAGGTTTTCTTTAAGATTTGAACGAGAGTTTTATTAAAAGCCTCGCCGAGACCGTTTGCTCTCGGGTAGTAAATTGTTGAGTATCGCCGCCGATTCCGTGTCTCCCGACAAAATTGTTGATTTGTGTGCTTCCGAATGCCGACTCATTATCCGAGATGATCCCGCGCGGCACTCCGAAACGGTAGACAACTCGGTTTTTGAAAAACCGCAAGACGTGGTGTGCTTTCACTTCTCTAAGTGGAACCGCTCCGCCCACTTGGAAAAGTAATCCGTAGCCGCAAGAATGAAACGATGTCCTTTCGAAGATGGTGGTTCTATCGGACCCACTATATCCGTGCCCCAACATTCAAATGGCCACGACGCAATTGTCGGGTGTAGCACATTCGGAGGTCGGTGTAGAACCACCCGCGCACTCGGCATCGGTGACGCCTCTCGGCGATTTTCATGCGATCGGTCATCATCGAGGGCCGTAGTACCCTAGTCTTTTAATTTTCATTTTCATCTTTGGACCCGACCGGTGAGCGCCACGCAGTCCCGAATGCACCTCTTTAACAATTTCACGGCCTCGGACCCGCTTAGGCACCTTAGCCACATTCGATCAAAAGACCTTCCGTATAATGTGTTGTTTATTAATGCGTAAGACGTAGTTCTTTTCGATCCGATGGGCCGCCGACCTATCGTCCGGTAGCTTTCCCGTTTGCGGTGTAGTCCATCAATGGCCGTCGCCAATCTTCCGTGTTTTCCGTCACCGTCGCTAACCGATTCTTTTTCTTTTGCAGATTTGTGTATTGTGTCTATGTCGAGCCGTGATAGGACTCGACGTCCGTGAACCGACACTTCCACCGATTCATCTTGCAAACAGGCAAATTCTTTTGCGAGACGGGCTAAAGCATCCGCTAAAGCATTCTCTTTTCTAGGAATTTTGTAGATTGTCACATTTGGAATCGTTCCAACAAATTCGTACAGGCATACCGGAAGTATTGTTCGAGTCTCGGCTTTAGAATTCCGTACTCGTCCGGCGATCCGTTGAATGATTAACCGTGAATCCCCATAGATGTTGATGTCCGTTATCCCCATTCGAATGGTTAATTCCAATCCCGTTATGAGGGCTTCGTATTCTCGCTTCGTTGTTTGTACACGGTTCCGTCAAGTGGTAGGAGTATCTTAACATCCCCCGCTCCGTGTTATAAAGATTAGCCCGATTCCCGCCTTACCGGCACTATCACCTGCGATTCTTCGTCTTTAGTGTGCCGAAGATGCTCCGTCAAAATATAATTCCCAACGTCGATCGTCAAGGTCTTCTAAGTTCATTATTTGTTCATCCGGCAGATCGTCATCGAGAGGAGATTCGGCCGGCAAAGGGTGTGTCGCGAGGAAGTCCGCTAAGACTTGTCCCTTTACGGCACGCAGGCACGAAAGTTATATCGAATTGCAATAATATCATCGACCATCCGGCAAGTCCGCTCGGAAAGTGTTGGACGAGTCATCAAGTATCGCAATGGATTAAACTTCGAAATCAAGTTGACCTTATGAGAAAGCATGTAGTGCCCGAGCTTTTGAGCGGCGAAGATCGTGGCCAAACAATGCTTTTCAATTGCGGGATACCTTACTTCCGTCGGAAGTAAACGACGGCTTAAGTAGTAAAGAGCATTTTCTTTACCCTCATCATCGACTCCGAGCTAACAGTGGCTCCGAGAGAGTCATCTAAAGCCGCGGTGTAAAGTATCGACGGTCTACCCGAGACTGGGCCGCTAAGACAGGAGGTGTCATTAAATATTGTTTAATGTCTTCGAAGGCCTTCGACATTTCTCTTCCCAAATAAATTTGGCGTCCTTTTTAACTAGTGCCGAGAAAGGCCGACACCTACCCGACGAGTTCGAGATAAAGCGTCGAAGATATGCCAACTTCCCTTGAAAAGATCGTAGTTGTTTTAAGGTTTTGGGAGGCGGCATTTCTAAGATAGCTTTAATCTTCTCCGGATCGATTTCAATTCCACGATGTCGGACAACGAATCCTAAGAATTTCCCGGAGGTGACGCCGAAGGCGCATTTTAAGGGATTCATCTTAAGGTTAAATTGTCTTAATCGTTCGAAAACAATTCTCAAATCATACAGGTGGTTTTCCTTTACTTTGCTTTTGATGACGACATCGTCCACGTAAGCATTCGACTCGATTGTGGATGAGATCATCAAAAATTCTTGTCATTGCTCTTTGGTAAGTCGCTCCCGCGTTCTTCAATCCGAATGGCATCATCGTGTAGCAAAATACTCCGATCGGCGTTCGAATGCCGTAAGCTTTTCATCTCCCGGAGCCATTTTTATCCGGTTGTATCCCGAAGATCCATCCATGAATGAGAATATTTCATGTGTCGAACCAATATCGATCATCGCCTCGGAATCGGTAGAGGGAATTCATCTTTTGGACATGCCTTGTTTAAATCTCCGAAGTCCACACAAATTCCGATCCGACCATTCTTCTTTCCGACCGGCACCACATTGGCTAACTAGTGTCGGGTATTGTTCTTCACGGACAAATTTAGCGTCTATTAGCTTTTTAACTTCGGCTATGACTTGTTGTTCGATTTCCCGACGCATTCTTCCGTGACCTTGTCCGACCGGAATGTAGTAGGATCCACTCCTAGCTTATGGACTCGCAACCTCCGGGGCTAATCCCGGCATTTCATCGTAGCTCCAAGCAAAACAAGCCTTTAAATTCCATTAATAACTTGATTATTTCTTCGGAGTCTTCTTTATCGAGTAAGGAGCTAACAAAGGTAGGTCTAGGCTCTTCGCTAGTACCTAAGTTAACTTCCGTTAACTCATCTATTGTGGATTTAATTTCTTCTTCGAACTCGGTGGAGCGTCTCCAATTTGTAAATCTTCGAGTTCGTCTCGTAGTTTCCATGCAGCTTTCATCGGACTTGCAAGTGACAACCAAGCAAAATTCAAGCATCGTCAACCGACCCTACTGTGCCGAATCCGAGTCCATACTTTGAATTGGGTGGACGACCGGAGTTATTCCATAACTTTTCAAAATGTTGTGATTGGCCTTTTGTCCATTGTCGAGGTAAGAAACCACGTTGAATTAAATTTTGAACACAGGGAGAGTACCACCCAAAAGGTAATTCCATTAATTCTGATGAAGTGACATCTTCGAATTGTACATTATTTTCAGTTTTGGAGGAAGAAGCACCACGGTAGAATTTGATCGGCTTTGCACCGTCACTACGTACCTCTCTGACCTCCAAACCCTCGATCTTATTAGAATGGATCGGAGTTAGGGTCATAATATGTACGTAGTGGTTAATCTTCTCGTACATTGATTTGTATTCTTCGTTCTTTTCATCTTCGAGGGGGATCTTGTATTGCGGCTTCTTTCGACTTATTGTCGTCGCTTCTCGCTCGATTTCTTTTTCTTCTTCGTAACTATCATCCCAATCAACATTGATGGTTGGTTTCCTCTGTCCAATTGTCCTAGCGTCTCTACCACGACCTCGTCCCCGGCCTCGACCTCGGATGCGAGTTGTGGAGAAACCTTCACCATCTCTCCGGAAGGGAGTGGTGAGTGACTGTTGGACTAGAACTTCAGGTTCTTCGTTGTCTCGAACTTTCTTTGCTTCATTTGTTACGGTATCTCCGGAGAAGATTGTTTTCTTTGGCGGTGCATAATAAGCTGCATCTTCATGGATTCCAATCTCATGTACGGAGAATGGTTGCAAGTCACCTTTGATGCACTGTTCCCCTCCATCGTAGTACTTGATGCACTGGTGTAGAGATGATGGTACCATCTTGTTTTCATGTATCCACGGTCGGCCCAGCAAAGCGTTGAACGACGTTTCTGAATCGATTATGTGAAATTTTGCGGTTGTCTTTGCTAAGTCACCGGTCTTCATCGATAGCGTTATTGACCCGAGGGCTCTTTCTCCTTCTCGGTTGAATCCTCTTAATAACATTTTGTCGGCCTCGAGCTCACGAGCATCAATTTCCAAGTATGCTAGCGTTCGAAGACTCATTATATCGATCGATGCTCCCGGATCCACCAATACTCCGGAGAGCGTAAACTTCCCAATTGTAACCGAAATGTACAACGGTCGGTTGTGATCCGCCGTCCCAAGTAGTAGGTCATTGTCCGTGAAGGTAACACCTCGTCGTTCCTTTAACGAGCAAACCTCATCTAAGGAATCTCCGGCCATTCGAGCTAAGCAAATTTCCGGATCAAGTAAGGCCTCGATCGCAGCTTCCCTCATCTCCTTTCGATAAGATGAGAGCATCGTAAATGCTCGCTTGGCCGGTAGTTTCCTAAGATGGGCTAGCACATTGTAGTCCACTTTGTTTCCATGCGTCTCGGCTTCTTCTCGAACGAGTATGTCTTCCGCTGGGGTTGGTTCTTCTTGAACAACCACCTGCTTTCCTTTGTCTTTTGGACCCATTCTTGGAGGTAGAACTTTTCCACTTCTTAGGTTGACTTCTTAATTTCTTCCGAATCTAGTGTTGAGTTTGTCGGTGTCTCCTCCCGAATCGGAATGACCGGCTCTTCCGGATTATCTTCCAAATCCGAAGGCTCTAACTCTATCGTAACCGGAGCTCCTCGAAACTCACGAATAGATCCGTTGCTTGTTGAACTCTCGTAGCCTCCTCGATGGATGCCTTCTTCGTCATTTTGATCGTCGAGATCTTGTATGATTTGAGAATTGTTGTTGGTATCGAAATCGACGCCCGGATTGTCGCTAGTTACGTAATCGTTAGAAACGATCAAAACGTAGCCAACGCCATCACCCTTATCATTATATGATCTCACCGAAGTGAGCGAGATAATCATACAAAATCGGAGGTTCGAGGGATCTCTCCCCCGAATCGAAACAACTATCCTAGGATAAGCAGCCCCTAGTCTAGCTCTTAGGAATCTCGGTCCCCTCTTCTTCGTCAATTTTCTTCTTCTCTTCGATTGTCTCCCGTCGAGGTGGTTCTTCCATCGCAAGTGATAGTATCAGCTTAACGAGTCTCGAACTCGAATTGAAGCTCCCACCGAAGCGGCTCGGATGTTGTCTAAAATCTTCTTCGAAGATCTCGTCCAGAGCGGTAGTCCATCCATCGTCGGCTGCATAGGGATCTATCGAGATGACGGGATCGGTTGAGATAACATCGACGGAACCTCCTTTCCGGGGTTCCTTCATGTACTCCTTCGGGATTGTTATATTTCCTTTCCGAAGGTTGTCATTGAGCCAACTTTTAAAGGTAATGCGATCTTCTATCTTGTGCCCAAGCATCCGATGGTAGGGGCAAAAGTCGGGATCACCTTTCTTGTCGACTTCCTCCGGTCTTTCGGGCTCCGGCACTGGAAATCCGGAGTTTTCATTAGAGCTACGGAACATCTTCGGTACCGCTTCATTCTTGAACGGATATTCTCTCGCTCGAAGCTCCCTCAATGTACGTTGCGGACGGGACGGTTGTTCATACTCGCGGAGACGACCGATAGCCGGATCGGGGTTGCTCGGTAATCTTGTTGTGGTTGCCGCGGCCGTTCCGGTGGTATTTGCATCGGTTGCTTTGCCTTTGTCAACCGCCGCAACGACCCCGGATTTCTTTTCGAAGGTCTTCACCGGCTTCGCTTGTCCGTCTTGTCGGCAAAACTTAATTGCTTCGCCTCTTCTTGCAAGCTTCCGGCCTTACTTAACAACTTCTCAAAAGTCTTAATAAGTGAATCCCTCGAGGAGAAGTGCTATCGGGCCGTGAATGCTTTTAAGCAAGATGCCGACCGCATGTTGTTCTTGCAGTTGTGGTTCACACTTCATGCTTAAATTTCTCCATCGAAGTATGTAATCCACTAGAGTTTCATTCGGCCTTTGTTTCTCTACCACTAAATCACCTATAGTGATGTGGTGCCGAGCTCCGCAAATCGCTTAATGAAGAGGCTCTCTAGCTCCGAGAATGTCTTCACGGAACCGTTGGGTAATCCCGCATACCGGCCGAAGGAGATCCCCGACGGATCGCTAACGAACCGTCGAAAGAGTAGCGCATCGCTCCCGCCGCATTGCAACAACCGGCACGAAAGTGTGCAACATGCCGTCTGGGGTTCCCGGTTCCGTCGAAGGTCTTAAACGAGAGGTGGTACGAAGCCTTTCGGGTATCGGACGGCGTCGAATTCTTCCGGGTAAGGTCTACCCGTCCGAATGGATGTCCCGCTCTTCGATTGTGCTAAGGCTTCTCGCACTCGCCGTTCTACCAAGATCTTGATATCCTTTTCGTGGATCATACTTTGTGTTGTATCCTTTTTCACTGGTCATCCCCATCGACGGATGTAATCTCCTTCCTCCGTCTACGATGTGAATGACTTCGGGGGTGTCTCTCATGTGGTTGTACTTCGACTCCGAAGAGTGGCCGCAGCTATGGCCATCTCTTCCATCCTCTTCGCCATTCGAGCGATCGTGTCGTCCTTTTCCCGAAGCCGTCTCTTCATCGCTCCGGCTCCTCTCTTCTCGCGGCCGCAGGAGCACCTCGCGAAGCCGATGAAGCTCGTGTCTCAACCATATCGATTTCCGCATATTCGTTGTCCATGAATTCCGATGAGTCGATCTCATCTCCGAACTTTTCTTCTCTTTCTTTTGCCAACCGTCGGATGTTGGTTCTCAACTTTTCCATGGCATCTTCTAGCGGAGCTTTCGTGTATCTTCGTGGTTGTCATGCGATGGTCGCCGGTCCTTTTTCACGAGTCCCCTTCATCGCAGTAGCGCTTTCTTCGGATTCAAGCCTCCCGGCGAGACTTTCTCTCTGGCCGCTCGTTTCAATCTCAACTCGCCCCGTAGTGGGACGCCACACCATCCTTCTAGCAGCAGAAGGTCTAGGACCGGATGGTCTCGTCGTCAAATGCCGGAAGGTGGTATCCTCCCTAATCCGTAATCCCGATACTACGACAGCGGGCTAGCCTTCATTCTCTTGCTTGGCTTTTCTATCATGACGGCGGGTTCTACTCGGGGCCCAAGACGGGATTTGACCGGCACCCGTCCTATCCTTCGTAGAATTTCCGACACGGGGCGCTTTTCCTTCTTTGCTAGCTTTTCTACCAAAGTTCGCAGTCGAGCAAACGGCGTAGTTCTAGTTCTTTTCTTGCGGCTATCGTTGTAGTATGCGGGCCGTGGTAATGTGGCAAGCAATCTTGCGAACATTCTCCTCATCCTCTCGCGGCGGAGAGGGGATGGAACCCGCTTCCTCCCAAAAGTGGTATGTAGTCGCGATGGTGTATATTCCGGTAGCGGTGTATATTCTGGCAACTCCGAATTTCCTCCAGGAAGGCAATCTCGGCAGCTTCCGGCTTCCCGGCGATCCTTCTATTTCTATTTCTTCTTTGGGTCTTTGTCGGCGACGGAATCTTCGAACCGGACCCGATTTCGAAGACGAAGGTCTTACAGGAAGATCCGTACCCTCCACTGCAGTAATGAGTTTACCATAGTTCCGGATTTCTTTCCCTTTGATTTGCGAAGTCGGGGTAGGTGCGTAAACAACTAGACCAGTGGGGGTAGTGAGAACGGTCCTCCCGCGGACAGCGAAGACTCCTCCTAGTCGGGATCCTTTGCGGGGAGGAAACTCTCGGGTCGACCTAAGGTCGAACTCGAGCGAATGGTTCCTCGCTTCGGATACCTTGTTCGTCGGTGCAAAGAGGGAGACGTCGGTGACCTCGACGTTCGTGTTTTCAAATCCTCGTCCAAATCGGATGACCCCATTGTCGGGCAGCTCATCCTTATAGCATGCCGAAGTCCAGTCCGTTGGTGAAGGAGAAAATCGCTCGGGGCTTCCATTTCCGCAGGTAGATTCGGTTGTCGGTCCCTAGTTATGCTTCTTTTCTTCAGGACGAAAAGAAAGGAATTAAAAGAGTCCGAACTCATTCTTTGTTCATGTATTTATAAAAAGGAATCATTTGTTAAAAGAATCACTTATTAGAGGGTTTGTTTATTTAGAACGGAATGTTCAAAGGTGTAGAGAAGGTAAGGAATCCGATTCAGAAAGGAAAAGAAAAGAAAATCTTAAGCAAGACTTCTCGACTCGAAGGATCATTCCTAAACTAACACCTATTGGGGTCCACCCCACCTCGTAAATGAGGTAAAAGGATCTCGTAACCTCTCTGTTTAGGGGTGTCTAAACAGATGGCTCCTAAATCCGAGAGAATGTTGGCTATACTCGTTCAAGATAGAAATGAACATAGTATTCCAACGGAAAGAAGGGTAGTTCGATCCATTAGGGACATGGATACACTACCGATTTTTGAAAGCGTAATTATTTCGATTATAATGGAGAGAGGAATATTCCTCAACGGAGTCGCCGTAAATCCCGTTCGCATATTTTTAGGTCGTGTTTTATTTTGAAGAGGGGTCGCCTACCGTAAATCGTCGGCGAATTTTTAATTTAATTAAAATAAATAATTTGAAAAGTAGTATTTGATTTTGAAAAATAATTTTAAATTTGAAGGTTTTAAGATATGAGATTAAACCGATCTCACATCCCAAATAGTTTATATAAACGAGCACCGCACCACAAACCGTGTATCTATCCCTAAGGATGTACACACCGCTTGATAGTGAGGCTTGGATTAAATAAACTAGAAGATTAGTGACATCCGTTTGGTCCGCGAACCAATTTTATAAGCCGACAAGTTTCCTCTGCTTAATATGAAAACATTAAACAGGGTTTATATTACCTGGGTTCTTTAAAATTCCCTATAAGGGCAAGCCTCTATAGTTAATTACATCTCAAGTGATGGGAATCACCTAAGAAAACTCTCGATGATAATCAATAATTCTGCTCTCAAGGATTTCAAAGTTTAAGTTTTTCAAAGATTGAATTTTGGAATTTCAATAGTGGAATGGATCAAATTTTGGAACGTTTTGTTTTATGAATCCAAAGGAAGAGAGGTAGGAGAAATTACCGATTCGAAGTGAACTTCGGTAATTTCCCGACTATCCTATTGTTTCGCTTGAATTTAGGAAAGTCCTAATGTTTATTTGATATTTCAATCTCGCCAATTTTAATTAATTAGGGCTTATATTTGTATGATAAAATCAAACAAATAAACTCTGGAAGATGTGAGGGTTTATTGTCGTATCGGACGACTACCTCGGAATCCTAAGACCGTTAGGGCTTAATTTGCAATGCAAATGCCTAACGAAGAGTCGAGGATTTATGTTGCACTGTGCAAGCTACCTCGAAGTCCTATGGCTTGGTTATTTAATTCTAAAAAAGTTTTGTCGAAGTAGGTTCAAGTTTTGCCGACGACGATGGCCGTGTCGCCCACCATGCTCCAAGTTCCTTATTGTTGCAGAGGTTTAGTTTTAGAAGTCATAAATCGTGAGATGAGAGAAGTGTTTTTAGAGAAGTCTTAATTTTCCAAGTGTTTTTTTTTATATTTCGATTAAAACAAATCTTAAAGTTGATTATAACGACACCGGTTAAGATCCCACTGGTTCCATCCTTCCGCATCATTATTTTTATCGGATTCACTTAGTCCGTATGAATTTGCTAAACTCAACCGAATGAGTTCCACACTTTCATTTAGACCGTGGGAAATCCCGTTAGCAACACGTAGGTTACATCATCCGAGGTATTCCCGATCATCCAACAGGACGTTTTAATTTAGTTGTAATCGTAGTTTTGTGTTCCGTTTGTGATTAAATTTCGAGTTGTTTTATATTTTGAAATGTCGTGGCGGTGAATTTTATCTTGCAATGACTTTTAACTTAATTTTGGTTTCGGCTTAGGGGCTATCCTAAAGGTGTGGGTTTTCATGCAACAGCTTGTTTTATCATGCAAGAAAAATAAACGCAGATTGTAATAAAGTAAATTGCAATAATGTAAATTGTCTGGAAAATAAATTGCAGTGAAAGTAAATCGCAATAATACAAATGCGTACCCGGAGGGTCTTCCCGTCATCCCAAGCCGCACTTAAAACACAATTAGCATACTTAAGCAAGTTCCTAGTAAGGCTAAGGAAAGGTTATGGTTTTCTACCAAATTCCTAATCCTATAGCTAGTCATTTCCTATAACGTCTAGGTTCTTTGTGTTTTAGTTTAAGGACGATTTTCTTCATCAAAGAATAATCAAATTCAATTGTTCTTATAAATGTCCTATCATATCGAGGAAGTGCTTAAGAAGGATCTTAAACATCTTTTCAATATTTCTAGGATTGTTTTAAGTCCAAATGAATTTAATTATACAAATGAATTAATCGTCCAAGAATTTCAAGTTTTGTTAACTCGCTCAATGAATCTAGACATTTGAATATCCTATGAGTGAAGTGACACTTCATTTAATGTTTTATTTAGGAGTTATAATAACTAAAGCTTTCAAGGTTAAGTTAGTATTCAAATTATTTGGTTTAAGTTAAAGAGTTTAAATTTGGAATAGTGTTCAAGTTGCTTTTAAATTTATTTTCTTTCTCGTTTTAGGTGATGTTATATTTAATTCAATTTAATTTAATTTCAATTGAGTTTTAATTTAATTTAATTTGATTGAGTTTGATTTAATTTGATTTGATGTTTAATTAATTTGATTTGATTTAATTTTAATTTGATTATTTAATTTAATTTAATTCAATTATTTAATTTAATTTATTTAATTTAATTTAATTTGATTTAATTCAATTTTATTTAATTAATTTAATTTATTTAATTTAATTTAATTTAATTTAATTTAATTTAATTGTTTAATTTAATTTAATTTAATTATTTAATCTAATTTAATTTAATTATTAAATTTAATTTAATTTAATTTAATTGTTAAATTTAATTTAATTTTAATTTAATTTATCTTTAATTTACTTTATTTTTAATTTTAATTAAAATTTTAAAAGAGTTTAATAATTTAATTAAGTCTTTTAATATTTTAAATTTGAGTTATCATTTTAATTAAAAAATTGAGTATTAATGATATAATTAGTTTAGGGATTTTTTTAAATTAAAGAATAAATCTCTTCCTAATAAATATCCCTTATTTTAATAATTCCAATTTATTATTCCTCCAAATTTAATCTATTATTTAATTAAAGTTTAATCATTTTAAAATTATTTAATGGGTTTCTACCCTTTAATTATTTAAATTTCAATCATCCAAATCAGATTAAGATCAAATATTTTACTTGTTGATTTTTTTATTAAACCTAAAGTTTTAATTAAGGGTTGAAAGTTTAATTACCATTTTACCCTTTAAGCTTGATAATTTCATAACTCACTAAATTGAACCCAAATGAACTTGAAATTTTTATGTGACTTCACTCATATGTCAATAAAGACATGAGAGGAGAAAATGTGATTTTTCTGTATTTAATTTATTTATATAATTATTTTTGGTGGAAAATAGAGATTTTCAAGGAAAATTTAATAATATGACCAAGGGAAAGTTTCTGTCCTTAAGAAAATTAGGGGACATTTCTAATGACCAGAGAAGCACTTGGACCAATTTTGGTGATTTTTTGAATTATATTATTTTTATTATAATTATTTTGAGTTTTGGAGTGTTAATTAATTTAAAAATAAAATAAAAATTGAAAAATGGATTTTATATTTTTTAAAAATCTCTCTGATATCAAGGAAACCAGAGAAGCAAATTTTGCAATTTTCTGATTTTTCTATGATTTATTGTAATTATTTTAGTGAAAATGCTAGAAAATACATTTTTTTAATTTTAAAATTACCCTAGGGCTTTAAAATTTAATATCTCACTAAATAGACTTAGGAAAAATATGGGGTTTGTTCCTAAGTGATTAAAATTCAAAATGTGACATTTTGGTGAATTTTATTATTTTTGTGATTTTTATTATTTTTTAATTATTAAAATATTAAAATATTATTAAAAATCAACTTTTCAGAAAATTGAAATTTTAATTTTCTTAGGTTCCCCTGATATCAGAGAGGCTCCAAAACCAATTTAGTGAATTTTTGAAAAGTATTTTAAAAGTTATGAATTTTTAAAGTTTAAAATGGCTAAGCTGACTTAATCAACCCAATTAGTGGGGTTAACCAAGTCCAATTGACCTCAAATTTTTATGGTGGATTCCTCTGATCCTAAAGGTCAGTGGAGAATTGATTTCAAGTCAATTTGATGCCTGGTTAACTCTAATTAATTAAAGACCTATTTTGAGTGTTTAAGCCAATTAGGGTTGTTTTGAATGAACTAAGCCAAAACCTATTTTTCCTAGGGTCTCTGCAGTCATAAGGAACATCACCAAATTTTCCTAGAATTTATTTCACAACATGCTATTTTTTGGAATTAAAATTCTCAAAACAGCAACATGCATTTGAAAAATAAATAACTTTTCACGAGATGGCCTCCGACCTTGGAAAATTCAGGGAATGTTCCCAAGTTCGAGGCTTCAAAAGCCCTATGGTCTCATGCCATGGTGAATTGTATACATGCATGGAGAATTAAATGTATGCAGAGAGTAAATAAATTATAAAAAATAAAATACTCGATGAAATTAAATGATTTCTTTTCCACATTATTCTCCTCCGTTCACCTGAGCAAGAGGGTATTTTTATTTTATTTTTGTGATTTTTCTACACAAAGATATGGATTTTTAAAGTTTCTGATATTTAATAAATACATTAAATACCCTATTTATCCACGCGGCGCCAGCGAAACATCGGCAGCTCCGAAGGGGTACGTGTCGCGCTGTGATTGGGCGCCGCCATCTGAGTCATCCGTCCCGGGCCCCGCGGTTCTCGCACCGTTTCCTGGTCCGACGCCATCTGAGCCATTCGTCCGCGCGTGTATCGAATGGACGCGCATCCGTTCATCTTCCCCAAGTGTTCTCACCCGAGAGCCGTCCACACTAAATCCCTAAGATCTCACTCGATTCTCAATGGATTTTTACGTTCTTATACTCTATGGATTCGTCTTGAAGAGACGAACACATCTATACGGCTAACATGCATCGAAACTAAGGCATTTGAAATGGAGAATCTCCGTAAGCTCGGGATGGAGAGTTAACTCATACCTTAGCTCGTAGAAGTGTGGCTTCAATCCGAGAGTTGTTGCACCTTCGATCGGGTCCCGCAAGCTCCAGCATGAAGTCTCTCGGTCTCGGGAATTGTCCGGATATGATTTCGACCAAGCCCGATCACAAAGCTTGGAGGCCGGAGCAACCGGGTGGCCTCGGAGATGGGGCTTTTGCTGGTGGACACCTTCCTTTGGTCCGGTGAAGGTGTAGAGCCAATCAATTTGAGAATTGGCTCACCGTGGAGAAGTGTCCTGGTTTTGGGTGGAATTTCAACTCCGAAATCGAGCTTACGGAGGAGAAATGGCAGGGGGATCTCACCTGGGGATCAAGTGTTCTAAGAGTGGAGAAGGGTCTCGGAACAATTTTGCGCAGTTTTGGCAAGGTTTGTGCTTAGCTCTCTCCATGGCCGAGAGGGGTGGAGTTTAAATCAGGAGAGGGTGGAAGGCCTCTCGCAGGGAGCTAGGGCTCGGGATCGACTCGCTCCGGTGAGGAGAAGATCAGCCATGGTGACCACTAGGCATGGGGCGACTCGGCAAGTGAGAATTTCAATGTTGGCTCACATGTGAGCTCTCGGCCATGGTGTTTTCCGGCGGCCCGGTGGCCGGCCGGCCGTGCAATGGTCACCATCTTGGTCGGTGGGTCGTGGCTGGGGTTTAGTGTAGCAATCGAGGTTTGACATGTGTAAAGGAGTTTGATTTAAATGGAATGGGAGAAGGCTCACTTTGGCTTGGTTTGGGTCAACCCACCATTTTGGGCTTGGTGCACCCTTCCAAGCTCGATTTTGAGCCGAGGGAATCATTTAGGTCGGCTTAGAAGGAGTGGTGAAGTCTCCATCCATGATGAGGTGGCTAAACATGGTTTAGTGTGTGACATGATTAAGGTAAAAAAGGTTAAAGGAGGTTTAAGAAAGAACCCCTCTTCTTGCCATAAATGGACTAATGACAAGTCAAAGCCCTCATGGCTTCATGTGGCTTGAGAATGGCTTGTTCATGGCTTCATTTGGCTTGGGAAAAGGTTGATTTGTTTCATGAAAAGGGTTTTAGAAATTTTTTGACATTTAGGGGGTAATTTGACATGTGGCTTGATTTGGAATGGTTTAATTGATGATTTTGAAACTTAGGGGTGATTTTGATCAAATGGATGATGAGGGGAAGTGTCATGTGGGCTTTAGGATGATTTGGGCTTTTAAAATTTAATGAAGATGGGTTTTTTTAAGAAGGTTTAAGGGAAGTGGGCTTTTAAATTTAAGGATGTGTTCATGGATGGGAATTTTTGTAGAAGTTTGGGCCAAATAGTTGTTGGTTTTGGTTTAGGGATGTTTCATGAATAATTTGAAATAGATTTAAGGTGGTTTGGGTTTGAATTGGGTCGAATTTGGGTTTATTTGGTAAATGGGCCAATGTAGGTCAAATTGGGCTAACTTGGGCCAATGTTGGGCTAGGGTTGAAATTGATGTAAAATAAATGTTGAGAAATGTTTATGGGAGTGTTTCAAAGAGGTTTTGGCTTTGGTTGGGTTTTGATTTTGGGGTTTGGGCTTATTTGGGTTAGGTTCTGGGTTTAGGTCAAAATTTGGCCTTTTAGCTTTGGGTTGAATTTGAGTGGGGTTTGGGTCTAAATTTTTGGCAAATCATGTTAATGTTTTGTTTGTAGGGATGTTAAGGATGGTTTAGAAAAGATTTGGGGTTAATTGGAGTTGAATTGGGTGAGTTTGAGTTAAGTTTAGGTTTTGGGTCCAAATTGGGGATTTTGAGAAAAGTAGGGTAAATTGACAAAATTGGCCCCTGGTGTAGTTAAACAAAATGAAATTGGAAATATTTGGGAGTTTCTGGAATTTTCTGGGAATTTTTTGAATTTTTGGATTTTTAGGCCAAGAAGGGTATTTTGGGTATTTGGAGGGTATTGGGGGGTATTTTTGGAATCTTTGGTATTTTTGGGTATGGATGATCAATTTGAGTGATGTGGAGATGTTTGGGATTGATTTTGGAAAATTTTGGGTAATTTAGAAATTTTGCAAAAATTTGGTAATTTCGACGGTTTTGAGTAGGCTTAGTAGGTGTAGGTCTCGGGGTCAAAAATCGAAAATTTGGGAAATTGAAGATCGGGTAAACTCTAGGTGGAAAGAAATCATTTTGGTTGAGCCATGAAGCCATTTCAAGCCCATATGAGCCATGAGAGGACTCATTTGAGGCATTCACTATGTTGCTCCTAACCCTCTTAGCCAAGAGCTTAGGGGTTAAGGACCATCCATGTGAATCACCTACATGAGTCGAGAGGTTAAGTTGGGTATGGGTGTGGTTTTAGGAAGTGTGTGGAAATGTAGTGTGTAAGTGTAGTGTAAGTCAGCCCCTTCACTGCACTGAGCCACCTGCAGGGGCCTCTAAGGCCAAAGAGTCCTATAGGAACTCATCCTTTAAACTTCCACATTCGATTTCAACCCTCTAGGTGATTAGGGGTCTATGGTCAAGTTTGTGGAGTTTGCAGGGAGTTTAGAAGTGGTTTGAATTTCTAAAAGGCGGGTCCCAATTCTAGTCCTCTAAGACAGTCAAAGGAAAAGCCTAAGGCTAGATTCTAAGTACTAAAGAGAGAAGAGAAGACCTCATCAAAAATGAGGTCAACACTCTCACCTATCACTCTATCTTTAATATTGTAAAGGGAGGGTCCACATTACGGTTAGGACATCCTTTCAACTATTTTTTCCCTTTACCAAAATTCATGAGTTTCTTTTGGGGCTTGGGAAGAGGAGCTTCTTCCTCTGAAGCCTTTTTTTATAACCAACTTGAACCTATATAGCAAGCATGTTGTTTTTGGACATGGGGCTAGTACTTCTCAGTCTTCTTCATCTTAACCCTCTACTTCATATTCCCAGTCTTGTCCTTCCACCAGCCTGACATCTATGTCTGAAAGATTGGGAATGCTAGAAGAGGATGTTTCTATCATTCAGATTGTATCACTTAACACATATGGTATGGCAGCATAAAAGCCAATACGATCAGTTTGCTAGTTTGTAGGATGCGCAGCTAAGTAAATAAAAGAAACAAGTGGATCATAGGGGACAATGTAGTGGAGTTTCTTGTATACCCTCCTTACCATCCCTATGAGCATAGTAAGCCAATGGAGTATTTTTGAAAGGACGATGAAGATGACGAAGATGAAGAAGAGGAGGAATATGATGAAGAAAAAGATGATGATGACGAGGAGTAAGGAGTAGTTTTTTTTTCTTTCATGTGGATGTATTGGATATTTTTTTTATATGTTGTTGCTATTGTACTCGATGCTATTTTATTTCTTATTGATGCTACTATGTGGAAGATATTTTTAATCCCTACTGCTATTACTATTGTATTTCTATTGTCTTAATTTGTATTGTGGACTCCTTATATTCTTATTGTAATATTTAGACTTCTTAATGTAATTTCATGTAATATTCTGTTTAGTTCAGATATTCTTGCTATGTCATACATGTTGATTTCTGAATATATCTATTGACCTTTGTGATCTACACATGTGGTAGGAAAGATTTTATATACTATTTTCTCCCCATTTATATTCATGTTTTAAAATTGCTAAATATATTTAAAACTAAGTTTGGGTTGGGGGGCGAAGAGAAAGAAAAATATTTTGAAGCTTAGACTTACTTATCCTAAGAAAATTGAGTTTGAACTACCATATTTTAATTAAATTGAAGGATGTTATGTGAAATGTACACCTATCATAATTGTGACTAAGGAGAAACATAGCTTATTCATTTTAAACTCTATGTAAATTGGACTAGACTAGTATTAAGTTAATTTTGCAATTCAACATGTATAAAAATGAGTTAACTAGTTAATTTTTAAAAGTATTATATACTTGTTAAATTAGGTGTATTTAGATATATACTTAACAAGAATTAAGCCTCCATAAAATTCTTTTTCCAACTTATACTTCCTAGATTTTTGAATAATTTTAAAAAGTATAGGAGTGCAGGGTGTTTTAGTTTAAAGAGATAATAGTGGAATTCAAAACTATTACAAGGCCTAACCAAATATAGTAATCCTCATAAAGTATACTAAGGATTGGAATGTTCATCTTGGAGTAAAGGAAGAAAAGAGTAAAACTATAAAGGAAAGTATACAATTAGGAGATACTTGAGGAAAATCCTTATCAAAAATTGGTTTCACTATATTCTCTTAAAACTAGAAACTTCACTACATCTCTACATTTATCTATGTTAAATTAGGTGTAATTAGATATATACTTAACAAGAATTAAGCCTCCATAAAATTCTTTTTCCAACTTATACTTCCTAGATTTTTAAAAAATTTTAAAAAGTATAGGACTGTGGGGTGTTTTACTTTAAAGAGATAATAGTGGAATTCAAAACTTTTATAAGGTCTAACCAAATATAGTAATCCTCATAAAGTATATTAAGGATTGGAATGTTCATCTTGGTGTAAAGGAAGAAAAGAGTAAAACTATAAAACAAAGTATACAATAAGGAGATGCTCGAAGAAAAGCCTTATCAAAAATTGGTTTCACTATATTCTCTTAAAAGTTGAAACTTCACTACATCTCTACATTTATCTATGCTTATGAAGTATTAGTAAACTTTTTAAAATGAGTGCTTAAGCTCTATCTTTCTGCATATAGTGTACCATGTTTCGCAAGTGTTAATTTTTTTTTGAAGTAAATAATAAATTAGGTTTTCTTAGTTGCATGTAGGGTTTCTTACACCCTAGAATTAGACTTGTTTGCTAGAGTTATCATATATTTATGACTACAAATTTCATAATGCACTCTTGTTGATAGTTTTTTTTAACATTCACTCTCTCAAATTAAATAATTTGGTATTCAAATTCTAGTGTTATTTGAGGACAAGAAAATTTTAAGTTGTGAGGATTTTGATGTGAATAAAAGAATGCTTAAGTTCATTTATGATTTACACATATTTACGGATGAAATTGCACTTTAAAGAAAGATATTTTTGTGTTTCATTTACAGGTACAACAGGTATTAGATGTGGAGCGAAGTGGATAATACTTGGAGCAAAAGGGCCAGTAGATGATTGGCGCATAGGCGCTAGAACCCTGGTGCCTAAGTGCCACCCACTTGGCACCAAGGCATGGTGATACTAGCGCTAAGGAAGTACTCCCTTGGGCACCAAGGCTCCCAGGCCATCCTGAGCAATTTCGAGTCGTTTTTCTGCAATTCATGGGGAGTTGTTCAACCGGCTAAGGGGAGATTAAAGGGGAAGTTTTGAATGCTATAAGAGGGGAAGAGAAGGCAAGACTTGGGGTAATACTGAACGGTTAATAGGATAGCTTCTACATTTTCATTTAGTGAGGAATTGAGATCTAAAACGAGGAGACACTTCAGGATAGCAGGAAAGGGATCAGGAATCCTTTGGGTGAGGCCTCGTCAAAGCTTTGTAAAGGAGAGGGAGATAAGTATTTGAGTGTTTGTTCTATTGTATTCCCTTAAACACATCAAATAGTATATTTCCTTTTTTTTCAATGAAGCTTTGTGGTTTATTCTTCATACTTTATGAGTTGAAGATTTATACCTTACTTTGTGATGACTAAGTAGGATGTGAAAGAATGTTAAGTGTTGTGAATTGTTCTTTAATTTATGAATGTGATGAGTAAATTTCAGATCTTCATTTACTTCTCATTATGGCTAAGTGAAATGTTAAAATATATTGTGAACCATAATGACTCGGGAGACTTATAGTAGAATCAAATAGGTTATTCATACTGAACGATGGGGTATGATGCAAGTTCTTCATATGGAGATGCAAATGTTAGAGATTCTGTGATGGGTTCAAAGTGGAATTTAAGGAATTAAAGAAATTTGAACCAATCTTCTTTATGCACTCAGGAGAGGGTAAATAATAGAGTTGCTCATATTTGTCACTAGCCACATTTACAATTTGCATCTATAATCCTTATACTTCACTTGCATCATTACAATGGAGGGTAACTTTAGAACTTGATTTTCATCAATTCAACCCAAGTTAAGTAGAATTAGTTATGTAGGATTTAAACTTTTAGTTGCTATCTAAATGATATAATTACTTGTATGACTTTAAACACGATTTAGATTCCAGTCTAGGAACTAAATAAATAAGCTAGAACTTTTCCTAAGCTTAAATTTCCTCCTTCTCTGTGGGATCGACATCCCAGACTCATAAAACTGATATTACTGATACGACACATGCACTTGCGCGAGCCCTCAGAGTGTAGTTGCACCTCGAAGCAAGTATCAGCACTCACCTACTCCCACCCAATGACAGGAGAGAGAATGGGTCCCTTCCCTCTCTCTCCTCTCATTGGGTGGTCGTAGGTGAATGCAATGCACTTAATATTTCTCCCAAGCGCCTCATAAGAGAGGGATACAATCATAACGTAACTTTGTGGGCAAAAGAGAGAAGATTTCAGTACTATTTAATTAAAGAGGATTTTTAAATGAATGATGAAAACAATATTATTAATTTAGCTTTTAATTCGATTGTTAGTGTTCCAAAATCCTGTAATTATCTCCTTTTATAAAAAAAAAGAGGGTCACATATAATGACCACATCGACATGATCATATGCATTAAAAACATACATAATAAAAGTCGTTTTATTAATTATGATAGTATTATCTTATTATTTAAAATGATCTTTTTTTAAATTTTATTTTCATTTTTTGTTCCCATGAGTTGCCCATATAAAGGCACATAAAACTACTCTAAAAATATCAACGCCATCAAATTAATAAGCCCAAAATTAAATCAAAAATAACATATAACAAAACCCTAAAAGCTAAATAAATATCATTTAATAGACATTTAATGGTCACTACCATCGAGATAACATGGCATGTCTAACATACTTCATTTCAGTGGTCTTGACCGAATCATACTTAACTGATCAACAAGTTGCTAACTAATGATATATATATATATATATATTGAACTAATTTGGATAATTTTGGACGTTTTATCTCCCACAAAAAAGATGAATCTGCAAAGACTAAAAAATCATAAAAGAATGTTAAGCTTGACTTCAATGCTCCTTAATTTGTCATCTTTTTCTCCGATATATAAATGCTCCTTCTTCAAGATTCTTGAAGAAGGGGGAGAAAGAGAGAGATAAAGAGGCGAAACTGAAAACCCAATACTGAATTCAACACGATGCTCGCATTCCCCTCTCCTCCCTTTCCTTCACCTCCAACGCCACCACACTCACCTCCCTCGCCTCCAACGCCACCCTCGCCGGCGAGCTCTGTTTCCGGCGATGGGCATTCCAGTGCCCCGAGCCTTATCATCATCGTCGGCATTATAGCTATCGTCATCACCGCCTCCGCTTCCATCCATCTCTTCCTCCGTCTGATCTCCCGTTCCAGATCGTCTTCCACCGCTTCGTCTTCCTCATCTTCCTCCCCTCCATCTCCTATCCCTCTTCTCCGCACTCTTTCCGTCGCAAGTAATGATGTCGAACCGCCTTTGCCGGCTAACGATCCAGATCACTTAATCTCATCTCTCCCTATCTTTACCTTCGCATCATCCTTCTCCGCCTTCCAGAAACCTCAATCACTGGACTGCGCGGTTTGCCTCTCCAACTTCCGCCCTCACGACGAACTTCGCCTCCTCCCAGCATGCCGCCACGCCTTCCACTCCCAATGCGTCGACACCTGGCTCCGATCAACGCCATCCTGCCCTCTATGCCGCGCTTCCATCCACCTCCCTCCGGCGGCGGTAGCGGCGGCGCCGCCGCCGGCCGCCGATCCTTCCAGATCTGGAAGCTTCCGAGTTGAACTCGGCAGTGTCAGCCGCCGGAGGCCGTCCGCAGATGGGATCCCCAGCGGCCATGGACGATCGTACTCCTTGGGCTCTTCTTTTGAGTATTTGGTGGACGAGGAGGTGGAAGCGGTTTTGGATCGCCTGAGGAGGTCACCGGTGGGTAAACCAGAAAACAACATTGAAGTTATTGGAGCGCCCCCGCCGCCGGGATCGGAGGTCGCTGAGGCCGCCGGAAATGGGGGGCGTGGATGGCTTAGGGATTGCGTCGATCGGCTCACTTCATCAGCTTCCTCTTCCTTCAATTCCTTGAGATTCTCTGGGAGAATCGGCAGCCATCATTTTGACCCATCTCCGGGGATCGTCGGCGGCAATGTCGACCGTAGTTGGGATTTGGAGGCAAGTGGATTTGTGGAGTGGGAGGAGGAAAGTGGGTTTGGGATGTTCTACAGATGGTTAGTAGGGGTATAATGGTAATTTCATATACATACTCTCCATAGGACTGATGCTTAAGAAGCTTCTATGTGGATAAAGGTAAATAGAGCTTTGGCGGGAGCGGTTTATTTTTCTTGCTGTTTTTACCGAATTGGTGATTTCTCATTGTGTTCATACTATGAGCCTTATAATTGTCACCATTTTCCTTCACCGAATTGGTCGGTTAGTGATGAGAAGACAAAGCCAAAACATCAAATGAACTCCAAAACCTGTGGGTATTCAATATCAAGGATATGAATTCTTTCCTGTTATTTGTAGTTGTATAGTATGATATCAGTCATTCATTTTATTTTTAGGTATTTGGAGTTAATTTCATTTGTTTTCTTTTTTAATTTATTTTCATTTTTTATGATTGAGTAAAGTGCCTAAATAGTTCGGACTTATTTGATAGGAATGTTTTAATTCTAGAGTTTATAGAAGTGTCAAAATAGTCATTAAATAAGGGCTCTTATGGAGAAGAAATTATTACAGCCGAATGAGCTGTCCACATTTAGTGATGATGGTAATTTTTTTTTATTGTATTGTTGGTATTGTAGTGTAATAATATCACAATATCACAAATATTATCATCAATACACAAATCGTACCTATGATATGCATCTTAGGATTAAGTGTTCGTTTAGGACAGTTTATCCTCTTAGGCGGTGTTTTCAATGCCGTCTGACAGTTTGGAAACTAAGTTTGAGCAGCTTATCCGAAAACGCATTTGATTTTTTATACTAAACGTGTAACACAGGTTAAACCTTACAGTCTGTGTTTTCAGATAAGCACAGTTGACCTACAAACACCTAAAAAGGGCACATGAAAACAGTTGGGATTACTTCACCGTTTTACTCTTTTATGATTATAATTCACACTCTCTGTATTAAATGTGTAATAGGAATTAAAGATGCATACGATACAGCAAAATTGCTCTTTTTTTTTAGTTAATTACTTTATTTAATATTGTAGTGGGCATTATTTGATGTGGGTGCTATAAGAAGCGGGAGTAAATTGCATCAGCTGGGAACTTGAGACGATCACGCGAAGGAATCCTTAGTGTAAGGCAATAGGACAATATAAAATTTCTGAGCAGCCTCACAGCTTAGACCTCTCCATTCCCAAGAATAAAAAACATAAAAGCACTGATTCTCGCATCCATATAATTAATATAGCTTAAACATATAAAAAATATATATTTTTGTTATACGCTAAACTAATATGATAAGATAAGATCGGCTTCAAATCATATTATTAAAATTTTAAGATCAATAAAAATATTACATTTATACTAATTGATTAATTTTGACTCCTTGAAATGTCTAAAAATGATTTTTTTTCTTAATTTACTGTCAACTAAATGCCCTTAAAAATTTTAAAAATTTCTGTCCACGAATTGGCCGTTGCTGCACAGATCTCAAAGCATAATGGACGGTGGATGGAATATCAATAAATGCCTTCAATCCCTCTCCCTGTCCGGAGAAAAGTGTAAATAAATAAATAAATAAACGTTGGTAGGAGTCACTATTAAAATAGTTAACGTCAGTTTTGGTATTAAAAAGTGAAATCGAGCTTCATTAAATGTGATTCAACAAAATAAAATTATAATGTTCATCTATCAAATCAATATTGCAACAATGCGCATTTATTTTTATTTCAAGCTTTAGGTGAGCCAATAAATGCCTGGAATGGCTCTTTATATTTCTACCCATAAAAAAATCCGGGCATTTAATTACATAAACACATAATTCTTATGTATTTATATATCTCACCTAAATTTTTTCATATTTACACACATAACATTTAAATTTTTAATATCAAATAAAAATAACATTATTATCATTTTAATAAAAAATCAAACACGATATTATTACAATTATTATAAAATAAAATAAAATATGTTATAATGTGATAATATTATTATGTTATTATTAAAAAAAAGTTAGAATTAAAGTTAATAAATTAATTATATATTTATGTTATAATTCATAACAAAAATGATATTAAATATAATAAATAAATTTGTAATTTGAAATAATTTTTGTTAATGGTTATAGATCTTAAATTGTATTTATTATTTTGTCTCACATCTTTCAATTATAAATAGAATAGTATATGACCTTGAAAGGAGGATGAAGAATTCTAAATTTTTTCTTATTTTCTCCATCAAATTTTATACTTGTTAGTTTTATGGGCAACTAGAGACACGTGTAATTTGAATTTTTTTCAATTAGTGGTGACACGTGTACAGTCAGGACAACTTGACAGGTTGTATCTTTGAATTTGATGAGAGAGACACAAATTGATGCACTATAAGCTTGATATACTCTAGAGATGGTGTCATCCACATTCCTCCCTCCTAGGCTATTTTAAATTTCATTAATTTTATCTTTTTATTTGCTTAATTATGTTGAATTTATTTCTTATTTTCATATTGCCAAATTACATCATAAATCTAGCAATCTTATACTAGATCAATAGTTTTCATCAAATCAAAATGTCTAAAAAAATATCACTGTCATGATTTATGTAGGAACATTTTTTAAAAGATGACAAAAGAAAACTATTTATGTTTTAGCATGTTTAGGCTTAAGTTTTGCAATATCTAATTCTCCTTCATCAGAACCAAATTTGAAAAGTGGAAATAATTCAATTTTTGGTGAAATATACGGTAAAGGGAAAACTCAACAAGAGATTTGTTGTGTGGCAGAAAATTCACAGCGTTAGAGTAACGAATAAATGCAGAGAGTCCAATATACACTCAGATGAAGAAAGATAATTGGTAAGAATACTAGAAATTTTAAAGTGGAAAACCCGAAAAAGGAAAAAACCACGAGGCCTTGCTCAGTTGTGATATTCCAAAATGAGTTGTTATTACAAGTACAACTCTTATCTCACTGGAGGTAAATGGCAACATTGTTTCTTGTATTACAACGTATGTGGGCCGAAAAACTCGTTGCTCCACAGTATCGAGCAGGAGATGACCAATGTTGGTCGACACTGGCCGGCTGGAGGCGGTTGGAGTTGGGAAAAGGTAGCGACGCAACGACCAGAGGCTAAGGAGGCCACTGGGAATGGTCTTCAAAGGTGGTGGTGTTAGGAAGCGGTGACGATGGGGACCAAATGTGGTAGGGCAGTCGAAGGTGGAGGCGATCAGAGTTGGTCTGAGGGGGAAATGGAACGGCTAGCCCACCAGCAAAAAAAAAATTCTGTAAAAGTGGGGTCTCGAACCCCGCACCCCCTAACACCCTTCGAATCTGGAGGGCTAACACAGATCTCAATGCAATTTTTGACCAAAAAAAGTTCAAACTTCAATTAAAAGTCATTTTGAACTCTAATTTTTTAAAACTTAGCCAAACTGACCGGCTCAACGAGATGAACCAAATGATACCAAAACCGGTCCAATCCATATCAAATCAAGCCCAAACCAAGTTGTCAAACCACTTTAGAAGACTTTCGGGCATAATTGAAAGTTCAACTGGATTTCAATTATGGCATGCTTATAAACAAATTAAGCATTTCGGGAAGACAAATCTAATAATTCTAAGATCGCTCAATTCCGACAACATTATGACACTAAAATACGAATTACAATTTGTCCAATCAAGTTGATCTCTTTAGGATATCCGATCAAAAGTTGCATGGATTTTTTAACTATTTGCAACTCAGACTATAAATATAATCATGCCCCTCTCATGAGAGGGTATCTAGATCCTTAGCAAAAGAAAGATTAGAGCATGTGGAAGAGGGAGCTGCAGTTAGCCAAGCCTCCTACACTACAAAATTGACTAACTCCGACCACTGCTTTTGTTCGAAGGCAGCCTCCGGCCTCTAGCCACCTCCTCAACTCCACCTTCGGTCACCATTGCCTCTGTCCAACTTCAGTGTTAATCTCCGCCTAGCCGTTGCCTTTATCAATGATCGCACAGCCTCCTCCTCCGACCAACTTTGGCTGATGTCACGTTAGGCCCACTCTAGCTGGCGCCACCGCCTTCAGTCATCACCGCCTTTGGTCAACTCCGACCGCCACCCGCTGGCCACCGTCTACCATCATCGGCTACCGCATGCTCCCTATGGAGAAATATGTTCAGTGCATAGAAGTTGTAATATCAAAAATTATGCAACTCTTTCTTGCCTTTGGGGTAAGAGGCTATACATATAATCACCAACACAAAATGGAATATTTCAATTGAGGCTAGGGTTTTTCCTTCTCTAGATTTTCGACATAAAAACTTATAATTTTTCTATTGATTATCTTCTTTCATTTGAGTGTGTATTATATTCTCGTACAATGCAAAGATAGTAATTTACTACCTACCATCATGACTTTTCTAGTACGCATCAAGATTGATTTCTATCTTGGCCACTTACTTAGTATACTTTCCCGTAGACTTTATGATATCATTTTTAACATCAAAATCTTTGTTTGAACTTTGAAAAACACATGAATCAAAATATGTTAATGAAGAAGTTAGCTTAGAAAATATTTAGTTGAATCATTCAACGAATATAAGATAATTGATTCTTGGACCTTATTAAATAAAATAAATGAAATTCAAGATATTGCACATGATTTGAAAGAACATGACATAATAATGATAGAAGCATTTACAGTTGCATCAATAATAAGAAAATTATCACTATCATAAAGTCTATTTGCACAAAAACTTAGATAATAGAAGAAAGCAAAAAGAAAAGAAAATAAATCCCTCATTAGAATTGAGTCTCAAACAAATATCAACCTAAAAAACAGAATAATCTTAAAAAAAATTCAAAGCCATTTAATAAAAGTTTAAGAAACAAATCTCACTCAAGTCTTGCAATAAAAATAAAAAGCATAACGAGATTCAATGTCAGGTATGTGGGAGAACTAATCATCTTGCAAAGGCATTATATTACTGAAAGATAAGATATAAAAGAATTTGAACAAAATCAATCTTAACCACAAATTAATATGATCACCTCTAATGCCAATGTTTCTCTTCCTTTGTGGTATATTAGCCCTTCATTTGAAATTAAATTTTCATACTATTTCTACCTGTTGGTGGATAGATACTAGGGCAACTATACATTCAAGTTTTGATAAACCTTGGTTTTCATCTTACCATAATACACTAAGATGAATTGTAAGCATAAGCAATGGAGCATTAGCTAGTGTGGTTGAAAAAAATATTTAAGACTATAATTTGTCTTTCATGCATTGATTATGAGGAGAAATTTAATCAGTGATTTACTACTTATACAACATGGTTGTTATATTTGGATAACCAAATGTGGATCATTTGTTGAACTCAATATTGTAATATAAGAATTTAGGCTATTCGGTCTGTCATAAGTTGTCGGTAAATATGAAAAAATATCATTTAATTTTAAAATGATGATTTTTTTAACAATCAAATGGGCTTTTATTGTCCATAATCTAAGGATTGATATCATTTCTTATGGCTTTTATTGTCTGATAGCATACCAACGTGCATAAGTGTAGGTTTAGGTTGATAGCATAACCGTCTTTTAACAGTCGGTTATATCTTGGCTACATAAATGATGGGTCAAGGCTGTTGGTTTATATCCAAAGCACAACCATTTGCTAGCCATTGGCTAAACAACTATTAGGAAATTGATGCTTAAAAGCCGTCATTTCATGCCAAAAAAAAAGTTTTGGATGCTGTCAGGTAACTTCATAGGTTTGTGACCGACATGATTTAGGCCGTCAATTTTTTGATAGTTTGTTGCCCAATTATTGGTTTCCTGTCGTTCAAATAACCAATGGTATATAGTTGTTGATTCATAATAAAATGAAAGTCCGTCGTTTGGCTATTTGAAAGCTGTTTGAAAATTATAGATAAAAAATATCCTTTTTTCACATTATAATTTTCACACTTGTAATTGTAACACATAAACAGATTCAATTATATATCACAAATATAATTTACCAATCTAAGCAGTTATTAAGCTAGAACTAATTGAATGAACGCTCAAATTAAATATAGAAATAATCGCAATACACTAACCAAAAGAATTAAAGTATTTGTGTATGGTAATAATATATTTAGATGTTTAATAAATCAAAAATAAATAAAAATAGTGTTAATTCTCTTTTATCCCACTCATCATTCTCCTCCTTGATGTCCTCCTCTATTGTCCATTTCCCTCCTAGGCATGTCTACTGACAGAAAGCATCTAATGTTGTTTTTTTTATTTTTCCTTCAATTCAAACATTATTTGAGCAAGCTAAGCAGCAAATTGGGTTTCAATATCAACACTGAATACAACTACTAGACGATGAACCTCATTCTCTTAGGTAATAGAAGAAGATGCACTAAATACAAAAAAAGAGTGATGAGCGTCATATACTTATGCCTGCAATCCTAATCTATAAACTCTTACTTTCTTTTTGCCTCTAATAGCCTCTCTCCACAGCTCATAGCCAGATTGATTATGACCTAAGATCGTATGTCCTCCTATGTGCTAAGTCCTATTCTCCTTCAGTTGCTGGATGGTTTCCTACATAAAAAATTAAAAAATAATGTTAGTGGAAAGATTAAATTCAAGAATAATTTGAATTGTATAATAACTATTCTTATCTCTTCTATGTGTACCCGTGATTTGTTGTTTACCCACGTATGATCTGACTGTCGCTTATGGATATAAGCATGTAGCTTTGCAACAATGAGCTCTCGTCTCAACTCCACAGTCAGTTAAGGTAAGAAAATAGTTAATAAATATTTATTTTTTTGTAAGATTTAATACACAAATTAACTCTCCACCCTCCTCTTTGCACTATATGTGGGAGTGTCCTACCAGAATGCTTAGAAGTGCCCGTGCCACCATAGTTAGAACATCAATTATCCATGGCCTGCAAACACTACTTCTGGTAGAGTGGAGTATCTTTAGGCTTTGAGCAATGCATAAAACACATCCTCCCTAAGCCAAAGAGGGAGGGCGCTGATGCGTCTTCTGTATCCCCCCAAACATGTCGTGAAGACGACTCCACTTCATGCTCGAAGCTCCTCTCGATATGTGCATCATGCTCAGGGTTCAAGGAGAATTGCTCATGTAAAATGAATTTAAATATGCCAGATTGATAAAATTATATATAATAACAAGATTAATGCATAAGACATACCCTAAATCTCTTAACCACATGTTATGGACTGCTATATGAATCTCATTCCATGATAGGTATAAAGCATTGTACTTGCTTCATATGATATCCTTATAGCATGAACACCTGTGTAAATGGATAAAATCTAAAAAGAAGATATAGCCATATTAAATCAAAAAAAGAATAACAACACTTGTAAAAAAAAATTATGTATGTCTAACCGACTACAACTCAAAAGTGTGGCTCATGTTGCAGTACACATCTCGATTCGGAATAATAACATGAACCTTGGACGAACTCGAATGACTTGCAGTGGTAGTGGGTGGTGGTGCTAGTATGGTGTGAAGAGAGCGGGTGTAAGACTATTTTGTGGTGAGGGTGATGGTGTATGAGTGAATGTCTCGGGGGGTCAACAAAAATAGTAGACGGGGTAGAGAGCGACAAAGAAGTGTTCATCTCGATAATAAAGCCTCCTCATCTTTTGATAAGGGCTTTCTTTAGAACCTGGCCCAGACGATGTCCCATGTGTGAAGGGAAATTATTACCATCTATGGAAGCCATTCGTAAAGAGAAAATAAAAAAAAATAATTAGTGCAACTAACTTTAAACAAAAGTACGGTAAAATTGTTATGTGAAATCCATAAATTATTGATACTGAAAATAGAATGTGAAACTATAATGTAGAATCTACAAACTATCATAGCTATAAATATAAGTAATAACATTAAACAAAAATAGGGACAAAATGTAAAGTGCAGTCTACAAACTATTGGCATTAAAAATAGAAAACAACAATGCAAATAAAAAGCAAAAATATAAAGTACAGTCTATCAGGATATAGAGTACTTTCTTATAATAATAGAAAATTTTTAATAACGTACACATCTTAATTTGTATTGTCTAATGAGTGACTAAAATATGAACTTAAATTTCATTATCCAAAGTATCACAAGTCATATTCATTAAATTTAGTTTCTTCGTGTTTGCCACTAACATCCTCTAAATGCATATCTTCCTGAGTAGAATCAAACGGAATACATAAATTTGTTATTGCTTTAGGTTTACACATGATGACTACTGCCCAGCCAATTTTGTATCTTACTCAAGTGACTTGTTCTGCTAGAATGAAAAGATCAAATTTTGTATATCTTTTTTTCATTTTAACATCTAAGAAATTATGCAAATTATTTATCCTTGTTCCACACTAGGACAAAATCAAACCAATCACATTTGAATATGAATACACTTTTTCTAATGGAGCTTAGATATTCTTATTGAACAACTTCTTTAAAAATCTCGTAGTAATATATTTTGTCATCTGAATTATATTTTGTTTTAACACGAACGCCATAATTATTACTATTTATTTTTTCCTTCTGACCACTGCCTTGTATGAAACACCTAGCCAAACAAATCATAAATTTGCCAAATTTTCACAATACTCAAGGGACTCCATACAAGATCTATTATGCCCTGATCAGCTACATCATTGTTTCAATCATAAATCTATGAATTCATAACAAATTAATTTTTAATAACTTACATGTGCTGTAAACCATTGGAGGATGTGTGTTAATTTAATGAATGTATAAATAAGTCTTTCACACATTATAAATTTTGTGAATCAAGTGAATATGATAAATGACTAAAAAAAGGTGAACTGTAAATAAATAACATCTTACTCAACATAGGGTTGAATTTGGTTGCAATTAAGAAGAACATGAAAGGTCGCTGCTTGAATCTCTTAATAACTGAGATAACGTGATGTGCACCTCTTTGATATTTCACTCGACGGTTGGAAAATAGAAATTATTAAAAGAGGTAACACATTCACTGGCTCATTGATGGGTCTTGTTGCCCAAAATAGTAAAAGCAGAAAGATGTGGTCTCCTGTATTAAATATGTCTTATTTATTGAGCATTTTGGTTGAGTTTTATTTTTTAATTTTCTTTAATTTATCCAGAAATCGATAATTGAATAACTATTTAGCACAATTTGATAACATTTTTTAATAATTAACTCTCCGGTGCGGATAAAAATTGTTCAAAATTGAGAAATTTGGATTTTTATCCTTTTCACCTTCAATTATTTTATTTTATTTTTATTTGGGAGGAAATTGTTATTAGTAATATAACATAAATAAAATACATTATAACGCCGTAACATTATAATATTATTATTAAATAACGTTAGAATTGAAGTTAAAAAATTAATAAAATATTAAGGTTATAATTCATATCATACGTAAAATTAAATATAAATAAATAAATTGTAAAAATAATTTTCATTAACTGCAATGAATATTAAATAGTATTTATTATTTTTTATTACTTATAAATAGACGAGAACATGAGCTTGAAAGACGGAGTGTACGAAAGGCTTCATATATTCTAAAGATAAACGTCATTGAGGCACCTCCCTTCGAGGTTATTTCAATCTAAATATTTTAATTTTCTTTATTTGCTTATTTATGCTGAATTTATTTCTTATTTGTATATCATTGAATTACGTTGTAGATCTAGAAAAATACATACATATATATATATATATATATATTTGTGAGTTATATAAATGCATAAGAATTCTGTACTAGTTACGTAAATTTTCAAATAATTAAGTGCTGGAATCCCACATCAGCGATTGCCAATTGAAATTATCAAGAGCAGGAATCCATAGAATTACAAGCTGATGGTACGATTTTTATTAGCTTCTCACGGTTAGGTCTTCCCTTCCAACAATAAAAACATACAGCGCTGATTCTCGCACCCTTAGAATCAACATATCTTTAATATATGCTAACCTAAACATTGACAAGTCTTAAATTTCATCCCATAAAAAATAATCGAAGAAAGATTTACATAAATTCTAGTCAATTTTTATAAGTTGTTCTTGAATCCTAATTTATCTATAAATCACATCCCAATAGAACATAAGAAAGAAGAATAAGATAGAGAGAGTGAGGTGTAAAAATGCTTGGATTTCAAACCTCTCTAATGGTTGACCTTAAAGATTTACGGAGATAATACATTTATCGACTGTAGTGCTGCTTAATCAGTGTCAGCCCAGCACTATTGAAGTACTACAAGTCTCATTCTCTTTTCAAGGCTAGTGGGGCTCGATCGTTGGGCATTGAGCCTTCCTCTCAATGATGCTGCTCTCTTACCCAAGTCAATTCCTTTCAAATGACATCCAACATTTGATACTTCAACTTTGTTAGTTTACGAACTCTCTTGTGCACTCCATGTTACTAGTGTTTCAATTATGAGTTTCTTTTTTGTGTGTTGCTCCTCTTCTTGTATATTACATAATTATCCTCACTGCGTCTTATAAAATAGTGAATCCTAATTTATTTGTGAATCACACATGAAGAAATAATGCATAAGAAAGGGAAAGAGAGAGAGAGAGAGCGAGAGAGCGAGAGAACGTGAGAGAGAGAGAGAGAGAGAGATAGATAGAGAGAGAGAGAGAGAGAGAAGAGTGAATAATAACAAATAGTAAATGGTATCAATCGTGTTAACCTTTCTTGACCTTTTGTGCTAAAATTTTGTATCCCTTATATATGACAAAATCTTCCTATTTATAGAGAAGCGAGTACAATATAGTGATGTTTAATTATAGCCCCTACTTTAATAGGGGTTATACAAGGTATTCTCGGTATTTTTGCAGGTGTGAGTCTATCGCTCGACTACTCTCTAGCTCGCTTGGATGAGCTTATTTGTCTTTAGCTTAATAACGTCGATCTGATCAGATAAGCTAAGTAGGCATTGTTGGTTGGCTGAACTCGATTGGCTTTGGGTCAGCATGACTGGCTCAATCTGCTAAACTTGGTCGGCGTTGCTTATCAACCGATGTGATTTGGTTGTCGACCCTTAAACCATGGTTAGAAACTTCTATTGACAGAGCGATGATAAACTATCAAGCAGATGGTGAATCACCATAATCCGATAGGTAGCTCGCTCTTTAACGGGGAGAGCCTGACTGTTGATTTTAAGACTCTTACCTGTATTGATAATTCTTGATCTTTGATGAGGAACCTCAAAGGCGTCCATGAGATGGTTGGTGATATTGCAAAACTACATCTTTCCATGGATTGAATACTGAAAGTTAGGTTGCTACCTTCTGTTAGATAATGTGGAGAACCAATCCACGTTAATTAGATTCCTAATTAAGAATCTCACCTACCTCTCACCTACCACATCCCACCTACCGCTCACCTACTTTTCACCTACCACTCTCTTGATTTCTATAAATAGCCTCTTTTGGCTTAGAGAAAGCCAAGCTAATTAAGGGTCAAACCAAGTCTTCCAAGAGAGAAAGAGATGAACAGAGAGAGAGAGAGAGAGAGGAAGGGAGAAAAGAAAATAAAGATCTTCTTGTAAACATCGTGGCGCCCGATGGTGTAATTTCTCGAAGTAATAAAATCCTATGCAGCTCCTTCGACGTAGGCAAATTTGTCAAACCATGTAAATCTATGCATCGCTCTGGTGTTTTTCTGTATGCAATTTTCTCGTTCCATTTTTGCTTTATTGTCGTCGTTTTTCACAACAACTGGTACCATAGTCTTGAGTATGGATCTAAGGAAGAACGATGAGCGGAGAAGAAGTGATAACATCGGGGATCGAGAAGTTCAATGACACATATTTAGATTACTAGAGGATACAAATAGAGAACTACCTCTATGAGAAGAAACTTCATCTTTCGTTACTAGGAAAGCGACCAAAAAAGATGGACGAGGCGGAATGGAATATGTTGGATCGACAGGTTCTTGGGGTTATATGATTAATTATATCGATATCGGTTGCCCACAACGTCATCAAGAAGAGGACTACTGCATATCTCATGGCGGCTTTATCAGGTATGTATGAAAAGCCATCGGCGAATAACAAGGTGCACTTGATGAAAAAGTTATTCAACTTGAAGATGGCGGAATGTGTGTCTGTTGTTCAACACCTGAATGATTTCAACACTATCACAATCAATTTTCGTTTGTTAAAATTGATTTTGATGATGAGATATGTGCGCTAATATTTTTAACTTCATTGCCAAATAGCTGGGAAGCCATGAGGATGACAGTTAGCAGTTCTGTAGGTAAATCTAAACTAAAATATGATGATATTGGTGATTTTATTTTGGCTAAAGAGGTGAGCAGGAAAGATGTTGGTGAGACCTCGGGTTTGATTTCGACACTGATTGTTGATTCCAGAGGGAGATCACAAGATAAGAGTTCAAACAGAGGAAGATCAAAATCAAAGTCTTCTCAGCAGGCAACTTGTTATAATTGTGGCAAATTAGCAACATAAAAATGAAATGCAAGAATCTGAAGAAAAGGACAATGATAGTGCTAATGTTGTAACTGAAGAAATACGTGATGCACTATATTTGGCAGTTCACAGCTCTGTTGATGATTGGATACTGGATTCAGGGGCTTCCTTCCATGCATCTTCCGACTGAAAGTTCATGAAATTATGTTGCAGGCGACTTTGGGAAGGTAAATCTGGCTTATGGAAAAGCTCTGGAGGTGGTGGGGATGGGAGACGTTGATATTACACTCCTTAACAAAGAGCAAATGGACTTTGTAGAAGGCTAGACACATTCTTGAGTTGAAGAAAAACCTCATCTCTGTTGGGCAGCTCAATGAGGGTGTTCATTCGGTAGTGTTCTCAAATAGCACCTGGAAGGTTACCAAAGGAGTATTAGTACTGGCTCGGGGTAAGAAAGCTGACATACTATATATGTCTTCTGATTTACTCAACATAATTACTACTACAGTTGCAGAGAGCACGAGAGATTTGTGGCATTGCAAGCTTTGACACATGAGTCAGAGGTGCATTATAGGGAAGCAGAAGAAGGTCAATTTATTGAAAAGTAGCAGAGCGCCAAAGGCGGGAAAACTGAACCTTATACAGACAAATGGTAAAGAACCACAGAGCTATGAAGAAATCTTGCAAGATGAAAATTCGAGCAAGTGGAAGCTGACCAAGAAGGAGGAGACGGATTCCCTGTGAGGGAATCAGACTTTGGAGCAGACAGAACTACCACAAAAGGAAGAAGACATTGCACAACAAGTAGGTGTACAGTGTGAAGACTGTGCTTGATGGCAATAAGCAGTACAAGGCTGGACTTGTTGAAAAGGGCTTTCAGCAGGGGCATGATAGTGTTCATGCAGTGAGAGTTGTAAGCAGATACATGAGTAACCCAGGAAAGAGCTTGGTGGTATAATGCTACATTGACGATGATATGTCAACTGAGGGTGTTACTCCTGAGAAGCTGAAATTGTGCTTGACTTTAACTGGTCTTCTGGTCATTCCCTGCAGAGGTGGAAGATATCGTGTTTGAGGAAAAGGTCGGTACTGTTGGTAGATGATGCAGCCAGTAGGTGATGCAGTTAGTGTCACAGTCTTCAAGTGGGAGAATTTTTAGGTAATGTGGAGACATGGTCTACATTAATTAGATTCCTAATTAAAAATCTCAATTACCGCTCACCTACCTTTCCACCTACCGCTTACCTATCACATCCCACCTACCGCTCACCTACCTCCCACCTACCTCTCTTTTAGTTTCTATAAATAACCTCTTTTGGTTTAGAGAAAGCTAAGGTAACCATGGGCCAAGCCAAGTCCTCTAAGAGAGAAAGAGAGGAAGAGAGGAGAGAGAGAGAGAGAGAGAGAGAGAGAGAGAGAGAGAGAGAGAGAGAGAGAGAGAGAGGAAGGGAGAGAAAAAAATAGAAATTTTGTAAACGTCGAGGCGCTCGACGGTGTAATTCATCAAAGTAATAAAATCCTCTGCAGCTTCATAGACGTATACAAATTTGCCGAACCACATAAATCTGTGTGTTGCTCTGGTGTTTTTCTGCCTGCAATTTTCTTGTCCCATTTTTGGTTTATTGTCGTCGTTTTTTACAACACATTCGGTGGGCTTTCTTGTAGTGGTTGACTTAAATACCACTGTCTCATTTCTGACCAAATGACTTGCATTCAAATGTCTTTATGACACAGTCGGCTTCAGCCTTGCTTGCTCTAACTCAGACGGTTAGATGTAATAAGAATGGGCACAAAATAATTTTGACCCGTAACAACTGATATATCATAAGGAGGTAGTTAAAACACACTAATTTGAGAAAATTTCAATCTATAATACCCTAGTAATGCCTCGTAATTAAAATTATAACCAATTGCAAATATCCCAACAGCTTAACCCAAGACAGATTTCTCTAAAAATATGTATAAGAATGTAAACAGACAAAGACCATTTCGGATCTCACTAGAATGGCTCAGATTTAATTCAGCTAAAATTTGCAAATCTACCCTGAAATTGGCTTTGACGAAATCTGCGCTGGAGATCAACCCTATGCCTGTAGGCAAATAAAGAACTCAGAGCAATGGTGCCCATATGTCTTTTCAATCATCAACGATTTAAATGAATACGCTCAAAATAGGTGACGATGCGTTTTGCTGGCCATTCCCTGCCTGTTTCGCATTCAATTCTACCGATTCCCCAACCAATGCAATTTAATCCCATTACTCGTACCAACCCCACCTACTTAATGTCGATTAACATACATTCCACTCAATTCTAACGTAATTTTTTCACCTAACATCTAAACATTTATTTTTACATGTCACTTTACCTGTTCATTAAAACTTACATTTTACTTTTTAAATGTTAAGCAAGTGATACGTTGACGTGATAGATTTGAGTAGTTAAATGTAAAAAAATAAAATTTAAGTATTACATATGTGAATATTTATAAGGTTTAAATGCATACCATTCAGTTCATATACATTTACATATCTAACACGTAAACTTCAATTTTTAAATGCACTGAACATTACCAACGCACGAAAACGTGTATTTCACTTTTTTTTCAAGTAAAAATTTTGATATTTTTGATTTGATAGAAAAGATTTTGACGGTGTAAATATAAAATATTTAAGGGTTATAAATGTAAATTCATAAGAATTGAGTGATATTTATTTAAATAACCCGTAGAAAATCATCATTTTTCGTCATTTTAATTTTTAAAACACATATTATTTTTATGACAAATCTCAAATCAATACTTTATTCAACCAAATAATGATTTGAGATGATGTTTTCAGAACTTCAATCAAATGTGTCAATTTATAGGAATTTCCATAGTATTTCCGCGCATTAAGTTGGTACATAGAAAAACCCGTTTTTCCTAACTGTACGCCAATATAATGCAAAGGAGATTTGGACGGCCTTGATTAAATTGCGTAAAATAGCCAATCAGAATGATTACAAATTTTTATTTTTGATTCCTAATAAGTTCGGAAATCTCAGTGATTCGGTCATAGGACGCGGATACGCGTGTGAGTTCATGTAAGATAGTTGTCACGCGGTCACAGACCTGAGAAATATAAATATAAACAGTACACAAGCAGTTTTGTGTGCGTATTTTTCAAGATAATCTCTCAATAATTTATTTTTGGGTTATCTTAACCTATCAATAATTTTCACGATTATGTTTTTATATTATTTCATATTATTTGAGAGTTATCGAAAGTATTAACCTCAATAACATCGATATAATCCTCTAATACCTTCCGAATAATCTTCGTACGCACACAAAACTATTTGCGTACTCTGAACGTAAATATTTTTCACAAATAGAAGTTTATTTTCGGTGTAATAGTAAGTTATAATATTATGATTAAAATTTAATTAAGATAAATTTAAATTTTAAAAATTATTTTTATATTAATATAATACATGAATAATTGATTTATTCTTATTTTAAAGTAATTGGTGGATGGGATTTAGAGATGTAAGTCACCTAACCCCGCAAGGTAACAAAAACTTATATGGCAAGTTTCCTTTTTGTCCCCAAGCTGGCTAACGATAATTTGGGAAACTCCGTAAGTCATTTTCTCAATATTTTTAGCCCCACAATTTTTTTATAATAAAAATATGACTAATGAAAATGAAATGGTTCGTGACTCATCAATTTAAGAGAAGATTGTTCATTTAAATGGACAAAATTTAATGTTATATTTAATGATTAGTTTATTTTCTATTTTAAAAAAATTGGCATAATATGCTAAAAATAATATGGCAAGCATATCAAAGAGATAATGGAAATAGCATAGAAAATGGTTAAGGCTGTCAAAATAACTTGTGGTTTGTGAATGGTTCATGTCTCGCTCGTTAAGTATCTCGGGTTCAATTCTTTTGTTAGGCAAACGAGCCGAACATGGATAATTTTTTTGCGCTCCATTTATAAACGAGCTGACCAAAAATAAATGTTTGTTTATTTGTGTTCAACTCGTTTTGACTAGAAATAATATATATATATATATATATATATATATATATATATATATATATATATATATATATCTGTGTGTGTGTGTTTGATGAGTATTAATTTTAAATAATTTAAAGGACTACCAGACTACAAAGATTTATAATAATTTAAAAGATGGAATAAAAAGATATCAAAGTCTATCTAAATAAATATTTTGATATAAGTAATAAGATTTAATTCTCTCTCCTAACTTTAACGCTATATTGTTGCGTGACTAGGGATGTCAAAACGGATAGTTCTTCGCGAGTAGATCATCTCCGGCTCGCTAAGAAAACGAGTCGAATATGTAAAAATTTTTTATGCTCGATTTATTGACAACTAAACATAAAGAATAATATTTTTTTAATGAATTGAACATAAGCGCAGCCTAAATTCCCTCAATCTCAGCTCCTTTACACTTTTAAACGTGATAGCAGCAGGGTCTGATTTTAGTAAAAAGTCTGATAGAGTTTGTTGGTTGAACTGAAAACCATGTCCCGTAACTCCCGTCATCTTAATCTGAGCTCTCACGAGCGAGAGAGAGAGAGAGAGAGAGAGAGTATTTTGGATTTTGAAAATTGGTATTCAAAATCTAATATAAATTCATTATAAATAATATTTCTCGTAGAGCAAATTCAACAAAATTATATCATGATAATTTGACATAATTGATGTTGAGATGTTAGCCCAATAGTTAGGGATGTGCTCCTACATCAAAAAAATGTTATGCTCAAAACTTACTAATAATAATAATATTAATAAAATATGATACAATCTATTTTCCAAAATATTCAACCTAAGGCCTAGACATTTATTTGAATGATTTCTTTTCTTGCTAATAGAAGGCCTAGTCATTTATTTGAATGACACTATCGGAAATTAATTAATTAGAGACAATTTTACCGTCATAATTTTTTTTTGATTAAAAATTTAGCATCAGATTTGTATTTGTTTCTCATCATGCATGATTAAGGACAACTTGTTTGTTGAATACTATTACACAAACTGTTTGTCGACTTCAGCGTCACTGATTCATCGCACAAACATTTGTCATCCACTTTAATGTCGATAAATTGTCAACGAAATATGCTTACTAAATAGCGTCAAACAATTAGGTGATATTTCTGATGCTAATTAATTTGCATTGAAATATTTGCACCCAAATCCGATGTGGATGCTCTAAAATTCTAACTCCATGCATGATTTTTACTATTCCATATCTTTCGGCTCTAATGATTGGGTTTCTCGACTGAGCGTTTGCCTTGTGAGGTAGTCTTCACCAGCGAAATCTGGGCTTCCGTGTGTCTTCTTTGACTCCAAGCTCAAGTAAACTTCATCTCTCTTATACATACCTTGCCCTTGATTAATTTTATGAATCCCTGTTTTTTTTTTTCAGTTCAAAAAATCAAGTTTCGGTGTTAGATATGTAAATACAAAATAATTGTGTGGTATGTATGTAAATATTGAAGTTTAGTTGTTGACACGTAATACATAAGAATTGTATGGTTTTTACAAAAAAAAATTGATGTTTGGTTGTTAGATATTTAATTTTTAAGAAATGAGTGGAATGCATGAAAATTTTGAAGTATAGGTGTTGCATATGTAATACATATGAATTGTGTGAAATGTGCGTAAAAATTAAAGTTTGGGGTTTACATTTTCAATACAAAAGATGGGTATAATTTGTATGTAAAATCTAAGTTTAGATGTTAGACATATAATACATAAGCATTGTATGGTTTCTATAAAAAAATTGTGGTTTGGGTGTTAAGAATATAATAGATAAGAAATTAGAGGAATTTATATATAAGTTAAGTTTAGGTGTTACATATGTAACACATATGCGTTGTTTCTTTTGTATTTACTTTGAAGTTAGGGCGAGGATTTATAATTCATAATAATTGTGTGCTTTGTATGTAAAGTTGAAGTTTAGGGTTTAGATATGTAGTATATAAAAAATATGTGATTTGTACGTAAAAGTTGAAATTTGGGTGTTAGATATGAATGTAATACATTAGATTTGAGTGAAAGGTATCAAAAAATTAAAGTTTTAAGTGTTTGCTATGTAATACATTAGAATTGTGTGGTTTTATTAAAAAAATTAAAGTTTTGGTTTTTGGAGTGTAATACATAAGAAATGAGTGGAATGCATGTAAAAAGGTAAAGTTAGGTGTTAGATATGTAATACATATGAATTGTGTGGAATGCATATAAAAATTGATGTTTACGGTGAAGATATGTAATACATAAGAATTGATTGATTTTTATGTAAAATTGAAGTTTAGGTGTTAGATATGTAACTCTTATGTTACACATAAGAATTGTGTGGTTTGTTAGTGAAAATTGAAGTTTGGATGTTAGACATGTAATACATAAGAATTGTGTGGTCTGTACATAAAAATTGAAGTTTAGGATGTACATATGTAATGCATAAGAGTTGTCTGTGGTTTGTATGTAAGATTGAAGATTAGGTGTCTGATATGTAATACATATGAAATATATGTACAATTGGTATTTAAATGTACTATTTATAAATCTACATATAGATTGAAGATGGATATTCAAAAATTGAGATCATTGGTGTACAATAGATTATATACATGAAGAAAAGGACTCACTGGTGAGTTCTTGAATGATGTTGAGGAATTTGTGCAAATGACATCATAGCTGCTAATTTACCTTTCAGAATGTATGTTTTGATGCCCTTGCGCGAAACACAAAATTCAAGCGTATCTAACACTTGAAGAGGTTAAGTTGGGCCTATGTTGTAAGAGATTTCAAACCAATTATTAGTAATGGACTGCACATAGTGAGTATGAAGCGAATTTTTAGTATGACATGTTGGTGCATCTTCAAGTTCTGTTCCTCCAACAAAAAACGATCCTGACATAAATGAAGAAATAAATTATGATGCACATAAGGCTCATTTTGTTGGGAGTATTTATGACGATGATCAAACATCAAATAATGAAGCACAACAATTACATAATTTATTAAATTTTGCACATCAATATTTATGAGAAGGTTGCTCTACACGTATAGAGTTATCAGTAGTGCTGACAATTTTGAACATCAAAATATTATTTTAAGATGCCCAAGGAATGCTTCAATTAAGTAGCAACATTAATAGAGGGGACAGAGCCACCATATAATTTATTTATGAATGACCTTTATAAAACAAAAAGTTATCATCATATATATGATTAATATCTTAGAAGATAGATTGTTTTATTAATAGTTGCATGTTATATTATAAGACTGATGCAATAAAGATAAAATGTAGATTTTATGATACAAAGAGATTAAAACCAAATGAGCCAAAAAGTAAAAGTCAGAAAAATATTCTAGGAATTATATCTTCTTCTTGTGGTTCGTACCCCGACTTCTAAGATTTTTTGCTTCTCTGTGTATAGCTCTTCAAAAGACATAAAACAGTACCAGATCTGCTGATGTTAATTGTTTGAATCATCTATCAGACGAGAAAGCTTGTAGACATTTTGATCAAATTTATCTTGACTTTGCAGTTGTACCACATAACATCATGCTTGGCATATGCGCAAGTGAGTTCATACCATATAGTCATGCCACAACACCCTACTCATGTTTAACCAATGATTATTACACCATATAATTTGCCCCATGATATGTGGAATATTTTTTTGTTCTTATTTTGAACATTGATTAGGTCCACATAGACCAGAGAAAAAAATTGATGTAGACATACAGCCTTTGATATATGTGCTTTAAATATTATAAGAAACAGACATGTTAACTAATGATTTTGATACAAAAAAAAATTCTATCTGAAAGCTGCTCCTATGTGGCGATTAATAATTTTCCAGCATTTGAGATGATATGTAGTTGGAGCACTGTCAGAAAATTAGCTTGTCCTTACTGAATAGATCTATACAATGCATTCACTTTAAAATATATGGAAGAAAAAAACCTTGGTTTGATTGATATTGAAGGTTCCAAGCCTACGATCACCCATGTAGAAGGAATAAAGATGCATTCTTTAAAAAATGCGTTGAAAAATAAAGTCCTCCTTCGAAGATATCTGGGGTAGATTTATGGACAATAATTAATAAAATACCAATGATCACTAAGAGACAAGAACTAGCTTCAAATCATAATCATAATTTCAGTGTTACACATAATTAGAGAAGATGCAGTATTTTTTGGGATCTTTCATATTTGGGGACTAATTTAATTAGACATAATCTTGATATTATTCAAATTTAGAAATTTTTTTTGATAATATCTTTAATACTATGATGAATATTAAGGGTGTAAATAAAAGATAATGACAGAGCAAAATTGAACATGAAGAAGTATTACAAGAGGAGAGGGTTATAAATTCAAGAGACAAATACTGGCAAACTAGTAAAACTAAAGGCTACATACTATCTCACATTGGATCAATGAAGAATCATATGTATATAGATGCATTTTTTGAGGTTTCCTAGTTGATATGTGTCGAACTTGAGACACTGCATTAACTTGAGAAAATGTAAGATATTCAGCATAAAAAAGTCATAATTGTTGTATTTTTTGATGTGCTTACTATCAACTGCATTCAATGTTTTATCAAAGCTGGTACTTAATCTATTGATCGAATCAGTGCATTCTTTATAAAGTTGTGCACAGGGACTCTAAAAGTTGATATGTTGAGAAATCTGCATGTGAGTACTCCCTTATTATTATGAAAGCTCGAAAGGTTATTTTCTCCTAGTTTCTTTAAGTCTATGGAGCTTCTTCCCACATATCTATGTTATAAGGCCATACTTGGTGATTTAGTGGAGTACAAATGAATTTATCTCTTTTGTGAGGTATGTCTTCTTGTTGAATTTTGATGTTTTGCATTTTATTTTAGATTAATATACTTACTCACATCAATTTTTGATGTCTCAAAATTAGGATATCCATTTGATTGCCACGGGACTATTTTTTTCTTATAAATAGGTTTCCATGACTCAAGGCATTCAGTCAGGCTCTCTAATATGTGTTTAGAGCATGAAACTAGAGTTTGAACTAGCGCACCCATGCCGGATTGGTACACTCATTGACATCAATTATTGATGTTGTAAATATTGTGCGTCTCTTTAAATGTTATGGTACTATATTTCATTGAAACATAGCTTTTCTTAGCTCAAGAAATCTAATGAAATTTTTTGCTACTTATAGTTTTTTCATGTCACATGCTCACGGGCATAGCGAGACGCTGACCACTACATAGTTGCATGTTCAGAGGTATCAGCGCTCGGGGCTACAACAATTTATTTCTGACTACTCTTGAAGCGTGAATGATAGTAATTTTTTTTTCTATTTTTTGACATTGTTAATATAAAATGACAATTAATTCTTGGTTATAATTGTGTAAGAGGAGTACAAGCACATCCGAGACAAATAATGGTGGAGGGAAAGCTTGATCCCTACAACCATCAGTAGCAGTGTTAGCCAGCGTACCACTGTACAGTTTGATTTTAATATGTAGGCAACAGGGGACAAGAAGGGATATGTAGGCATGGGTGCGAAGGGAATTGAATTTGAAAATGAGTTCGTCGGGGTGGTTTGAGGTCATTATTATCATAGCATGAGGAAATTGCCTTGTGTGTCATTGCTATGAATGACGAGATCTATCTAAGAAGCAGCAATGTCGTGGTCAATTTAGCACGACTGATATAGCATATTGTAGACGAAGGAGAAAAGGGGGAGGATAATGATGCCACATAGACGTTTATGTTTTTTTTTAGTGCTTATTGAGTATGTGGACATATTATTATTTATTTCTATATTAAGTGTTTAGATGTGAACTCTTACGCATTCAGATTGATGTTTGTTAAATTGTATATGTTTTCATTTGTGGTACTTATTTGTTCTATAAGTTCTGTGTTGAGATGGTAGATAAGTAAATGTTTATGATATTTATATTCGTTCGGTGTATTTAAAAAATTTGGTAATTCTTATATATATATTTTTTAAATTTGCTTCAAGTTCTGGTTAGACGTTTCTGATGCTAATACCTTTGATAATTTCCGACGCTCTTCGATACACTCCAGCGTTCTAACATATACAATTTACACAAATCACAAGCCAAATTTGTGTTTGCCAAAAGTGGACGTAAATTCCATAGTTAACATTTGCTTCGGGACATGGTGTGACAAAGCTGGTTAACATCAACCATGTTTGAGCCTAAAGTCGACATAACCTGTTTGCATCAGACACTTTAGAGGCTAATTGCATTTATAACCTCGGTTTTTTGCATGAACCATATGTCCGACGCAAATATGCTGCTAAAACTATTTTATACCGGTTTATCACCTATTAGCACTAGATTTGGCTAATGCTAATTTGCATAAATCCTGTATTATGATTTCTTTTCATACTACAAGATATCCTAATGAGATTTTGAGAACTAGCCATCTACTTTCAACAAAACCCCGCCATTATCAGCACTATCCCTCCTAAAAAAAGTTTTAGCATCATTTATGTATAAATAGTATTTAAAAGAACTGTCGAAAGTTCTATGATAGAGGCATTTAAACGACACACGACGGTTGTATTTAAAAGGATTATCGTAGGATATACATTATTGTTATTTCGCATGGCTTCCTACTCACTCAAATCACATCATTTTTTTTCTCGTGGCCGACAATAAGTATATGATCTATTTGATTTATGAACTAATAATCAAGTAATTATAAAAGTACATTAATTAATAATTATATAACTTTATTAAAAGAAGAAAAATTTAGTATGCATTTTGATTTTCTTTATTAACTATTAATTTTTATACTACATTTATTTAATTATAATTAACCATATAAAATATTAATTAATTTTAAATTATGAATCAATTAATTAATATAGATAACTTTATTAAAATTAAACTAATATTTAACCTCCCCTACTTGTACTTTTTCGTCTCCCGCCCTAAACCCTCTTCTACATTTTTCCGCGATCTCTCCCACCGCCGAAAATCTCGCCTACATCTCCTTCGCCCAACCCTCGCATACATCTCCCTCGTCCATCTCTGCCCGAAATCCTTCGATCCCCTCCCTCCCCCTCTTCCAATTGTGACCAAGACCTATGCCTCCGTCTCGCGTTAAGAGCTAGTTGGGAAGGCAACGAAAGAACGCGGTATGCAGAGACCAACGAAATACACCAAAGTTATTTTTTCTTTTTTCGTTTTAAAATTCGTAGTTTCGCTTCTTGTTCTCAGTCCTGATTTTTCGGGAGTAGTTTAAGTTCATTTTTCCTATTTGCACGCATCCGTAAGATACTTGAGATTAGGTATTATGTTGCTAAACCCTTAGGATTTAAATATGTGTAGATTCGTTTATTTTATTTTAAGAATTATGTATATAGATGCATTAGGATTCAAAGATTTGGAAGTTTGTTTCTTTTAGTTTAGGAGTTATTTATGTACTTAGATAAATTAGAGTTTAAGGATCTAGAAGTTTATGTCTTTTAGTTTAGGGGTTATGTATGTAAATATTTAGGAATTAAGAGATGATTTTTCATTTTTTTTTTTAGTTTAGGTACTAGTGATTAAAAGATCTTTATGCTTGTTTCTTTAATTTATGAGTTATGCAAGTAGATATCTAGGTATTGACGTAATCTGCTTGTTCATGTTTTAGTATAGGGGCTATAGATGTAAATATCGAAGGATTTAGAAAATTTGTAGCTTCATATTTTAGTTTAGGTTTTTGGTATGTAATATATATATAAGGATTGAGGATATATATAAGTTTGTTATCTATATATTAAGAATCTAATTAACTTACATGTTACAGTCCATTTGTAAACATATAAAATTTGATAAGCTATAGTAAATGAGCTTTTATACATGTGAGTACATAATTGTTACCCAATTTTTATGTATTTTTTAGAATTAGATGTTATATATATATATATATATATATATATATATATATATATATATATATATATAAATAAGTAATAAACAGTATGTGAACTTCTTAATATCTTGGTGTTATGCGCTTAAATACAAAAGCATGTAATGTAATAACAGAAAAGAGATTTGTCTTTTTTGTTTTTCAATTACATAGTACAAAGGGTGGTATTTATACAAGTATTCTAAGATTTAGAATAAAAAAGAAAATAAATTAAAGATGAGAATTAATCGGCTTTAATTACACTATATCGGGGCAATTAATGCCATTACATCATATCAGGTCAATGAATGCCATTACATCATATCAGGTCAATTAATGCATATCAAGGTAATTAATGCCTTTGATCCATATCAGGGCAATTAATGCCATTGATTTATTTCCATTAATCATGCTAACACACCCCCTCAAACTCATGATAGAATGCTGGATGCCATCTTGAGTTTGCTCAGTAGATCTTGGAACTGTGTGGGAGGATGAGTTTTGGTTAAGATATCAGCTCCTTGGTTAGCAGAGGGAACATGAATTAAAAATATGGTGCCCAAAGTAACATGATGATGAATAAAGTGACAATCAATTTCACTATATTTAGTACACTCATGAAAAACATCATTATGAGAGATCTGTATAGCACTTCTATTATCACAATGAAGTATAGTAGCAGAAGATTGTTGGACACTCATATCAGATAACAACCAGCGTAGCCAAAGTAATTCAGATGTGGCATCAGCTAGAGCACGATACTCGGATTCTGTGCTGGAACGAGCAACGTATGTTTGCTTTTTGCTATGTCAAGAGATAAGAGAATCTCATAAGAAGAAGCAATAACCAGTGTAGAGCGACGTTTTGTGGGATCACCATCCCAATCAGCATCAAAGTAGTCGGATAACACCAAAGAGGAGTGAGTAGAAAAATGCAGACCATGAAAAAGAGTGCCTTTAATATATCAAAGTATTCGAAGAACTGCAGAAAAATGTGATGAGCGAGGGGCAGACATGAACTGACTGACTAAGTGAACAACATATGATATATCAGGTCGAGTAACAGTGAGATAAATAAGACTTCCCACGAGTTGTCAATATAGAGTAGGATCATCAAGAGGAGTGCCATCGAGAGAGGAGTAAGTTTGCAATTGAGTTCCAAGGGGGTTGATACAATTTTACTATCTAATGCCCGCTCGAGAAAGCAGATCGAATACATACTTAGCTGGATAAAGATAATAACCTTTAGAATCATGAGAAACTTCAAGCCCCAAAAAATAACTGAGATTACCAAGGTCTTTCATTTCAAAACATTGACTGAGAAAATGTTGTAATTCGGAGATGCCAAATATGTCATTACCTGTTATTATCATATCGTCAATGTAAAGTAGCAGAAGTACAATACCCTGATTTGTTCAACGAACAAACTATGTTGAATCATGTGGACTAGAGATAAAGTCAAGTTGAGCAAGAGTAGAACTAAATTTGGCAAACCAGGCTCGAGGAGCTTGTTTTAATCCATACAAGGCTCATCGGAGCTTGCAGGCTTTATGAGGAGAATGATAACCAGGGGGAGGATGCATATACACTTCTTCTGACAAATCACCATGGAGGAAAGCATTTTTAACATCCATCTGCTGAAGCTTCCATTTATGAACTGCAACAATAGCTAATAGACTACACACTGATGTTAATCGAGTAACGGGAGCAAAGTTTTCTTCATAATCTATCTCATATTCTTGAGTGTAACCTTTAGTTACTAAGCGAGCTTTGTAGTGCTCAACAGACCCATCAGAACGAGTCTTGATTTTATAAATCTATTTACAGCCAATAGGAGACTTATGAGGAGGAAGATCGACTAAGTCCCATGTATGAGTTTTCTCCAAAGCCTGAAGTTTTTTCGACATAGCTTGCTGCCAAAGAGGGTTAGTACATGCTTCATGATAAGAGCGAGGTTCATGAAGGGTTGCAATGGAAAAATAACAATGGAAATCAATAAGGGAACGAGGTGTTTCTCTTACTCGGGTAAAACGACGAAGAGTGGTGTCAAGGCTAGGTGCAGGTGTAGGTGCAAGATCAGTAGCTGGAGCAAACTCAATAGGAGCACGTGTGGAAGGCCTATTATTGAGTGTATCAAAATTCTCTATGTTAGGACTTGGAAATAACTTAATTGAGGAGTCAGTTCGAAACATAGAGTCGATAATGACAGGATTGTGAAATTTAAAAAGAGAAGAGAACATGCTATTTTCCTAGAAGGTAACATGACGTGATATGCGAAGTTTATTTGTAATAGGATCCTAATAACAATACCCTTTGTGTTCAATTCCATACTCAAGAAAACAACATAAATGCGCACGTGGTTCTAATTTTGTACGTTCATGGGGTTGTAAAAGAACAAAACAAACACAGCCAAATGGTTTAAGTAGGGAATAGTCAGGAGGCTTCCCAAACAATTTTTCAAATGGGAATAAATTTTAAAGAACTAAGGTAGGGACTTGATTAATGCTGTAGATTGCAGTAAGAGCTGCTTCACCCCAAAATCCTTTCGGACAAGAGGCAGAAAGAAGAGGGCACGAACAGAGTCAAGAATATGACGATGTTTTCGTTCAGTTCGTCCATTTTGTCGGGAAGTGTGAGGAAAAGAGTGTTGAACCAAGGTATCTTGTTGATTGAGAAATTGGAGTAAGGAAGAATCCCGATATTCCATAGCGTTGTCAGTTTGAAGAATTTTAATAGTAGAGGAGAATTAAGTTTTAATCATATTAGCAAATGAACTGTAAAGTTTTGGCAATTCAGATCGATTTTTCAAAAAATAGATCAATGTAAAACGAGAATAATCATCAATAAATAATACAAAATAATGAAAGCCATTTATTGAAGGAATAGGGGCAGGACCCCATATGTCTGAATGAACTAAGTCAAAAAGGCTTTCTGAAATTGAATTACTAAGATTAAACGACAATGCAGGTTGCTTTGCAAGTTGACAATGTAAACAATTAAATGACTCAAACATTGTAAATCCTAACAAACCACGTGAAATTAAAGGTTGAATTTTACTGGCTGAGGCTTGACCAAGGCGAAGATGCCATTGGTGAATAGAAGAGTTTGTAGTTGTGGCAGCAGACAAAAATTTCTGGGGAAGATGCAGAGATACAAGCTCAAATAATCGACCCACCCTGCGACCCGTCCCAAGAATCTGTCCCGTCTGTGGATCTTGTACCTGACAACATGAAGGGGAAAAGTTAACATTTAGCCCTTGTTCACATAACTGACCAATAGAGATAAGATTGAGGGCTAAGTTAGGGATATAGTAGGTTTCAGGAAGACTAAGATTGGAGGTAGATACATGACCAGTGTGGGTGATGTTCATTTTGCTACCATTGGCAGTGTGGATCGGTGTTAAGAAAGAAATCGGTGATGTGGTAGACAACAGTTTAACTTTATTAGTCATATGGTTATAACAGGCAGAGTCAAAAAGCCAATGAGGGTTACCCGGAGTGACAAACATGGCCGCAAATGTATTGGAAGAGATAACCTGTTTGAATAGTGCTTCAATATCACTCATAGTGATAGTAGTAGAACTGTCAGTGGTAGCAGCAGAGACGGAAGTAACGCCAGGCTTCGAGACGGTCTTGGGTTTAGAGACCCCACTTTTTGGTCTTGGAGGACGAGTCGAGCAATTCTCAAGAATATGACCACGAGTATGACAATATTTGCATTCGACAGTAGGACAATTAGCAAAAACATGACCAGTTTGTTTGCAATTCTTACATGTGTTGTTGCCAGATTTCTGATAAGTAGTTGCGAGAGCAATCTCAGAATTCGAATTCTTGTTCAGATTGAGGTGAGTATCTTCAAAAATGATTTCTCTTACAACCATATCTAATGTAGGAAGAGGATGTCGGTGCAGGAGAGAGGCTCTAACGGCTTCATATTTAGGTCGGAGAGCCATTTAGAACTTGAATAAGATGAAGTTTGATCTTCACTTACTTTCTCCTGAGATAGTTGATTCAAAATCGGCTGAACTTGAGCAAGAAATCATTCACAGATTGACTAGATTTTTCTTTTAAATTGTGAAGCATAGTACACAATTGAAAGTAATGGGCAAGTCCAGTGGTCTGATATCTATTGGCCAAGAACTCTCAAATTTCTTTTGCAGTGTCATAATTAGCGAATTGGATGTGAATGGGTGGAATAAAGGTGTTACGAAACTAAGTAATAATCTGGTGGTTTTTGCTATCCCAATATTCAAGGCGGTCAGCAAATTTGTCATCGGATTCATTTTGTTGTTTGGTTGGTGTATTGATATCTCCAGTGACAATACGTCAAAGTTTGCGATCGATCAAGAAACTTTTCATTCCTTGGACCCATAGATTATAGTTTGAACCAGTCAAGACTGTTGCAATAGGATTTGCAATATCAACTTTCTCCATTTGGAAGTGGAGGTGACAGAGAGCTGGTCGCCGAAGTCAAAGGTCTCGCAGGAGAGATCCGCGTACACAACTGAAGCCAAGATCTCGTCGGAGCCAAGATCTCGCTGTAGAAACACAACTGAAGCCAAGATCTCACCGGAGCCAAGATCTCGCCGGAGAAACACAATTGAAGCCAAGATCTTGCCGAAGAAACATAACTGAAGCCGAGATATCACCGATGCCAAAATCTCGCTGAAGAAACACCAAGATCTCGTCGGAGCCAAGATCTCGTTGGAGAAATAGAACTGAAGCCAAGAAATTCAGAGGAGGCGAGAAAATCAGAAGAATGACTTTGATACCATAATAACAGAAAAAAGATCTGTATTTCTTGTTTTTCAATTACATAGTACAAGAGGTGGTATTTATACAAGTATTCTAAGATTTAGAATAGAAAAGAAAATAAATTAAAAACGGAAATTAATCGACGTTAATTACACCATATCAGGGCAATTAATGCTATTACATCATATCAGGTCAATTAATGCATATCAGAGTAATTAATGCCATTGTTCCATATTAGGACAATTAATGTCATTGATTTATTTCCATTAATCATGCTAACATAATAGTATATATGTAAATAAAAACAGAAACAAATAGAAGAGAATCTATTTTCTTTCATGCTTGATGCCTTACATGCTTGATGCCTTACAAGATACATCTTCTTATAAGAATACCACTTCCTAGGAAAGGAAAGAACCTAATTAATTACAACTATATTCTCTTTAATTACATTAAAAGTTGTGTCATATTTGTACAGATACACAATAATCCATAAAAGTAGAAAACATTAATGCAATAAATTAATAGGATTTTCAACACTCCCCCTCAAGTTGGCATGAAAATGTTCTTTAGAGCCAACTTGCACACTAAACTGTCGAACTGTCTTTTGTGTAGACCCTTCGTTAGAATATCTGCTATTTGGTTGTAGGAAGGAACTTACACCATGCATATATCTCCGCTGTCAATTTTTTCTTTGATGAAATATTTATTTATCTCTATGTGCTTTGTTCGATCATGAACGACAGGATTGTGGGCGATGACAATTGCAGATTTATTATCACAATACACCTTCATGGGTGGTGGACTATGAATTTTTAACTCCTTCAGAATTCTTCTAATCCATAGAACTTCATATATCCCGTGAGCCATAGATCTGAATTCAGCTTCAGCACTGCTTCTTGCTACGACACTTTGCTTCTTACTTATCCAAGTTACTAAGTTTCATCCCAGAAAAGTGCAGTACTCTGAGGTTGGCCATTTATCTGTAACACTCCCAGCCCAATCTGCGTCTGTATATGCTTCTATTTGTAGGTGCTTATTTTTCTTGAATAATAGTCATTTTCCAGGTGTTCCTTTCAGATATCTAAGGATCCGATATACCACCTCCAAGTGATGAGCATTTGGAGAGTGCATAAACTGACTTACTGTACTAACAACAAAAGCTATATCAGGACGAGTGTGTGAAAGATATATTAGCCTTCCTACCAATCTCTGATATTGTTCTTTATTAACACCATCTATTTCATTTGTTACTTGTAACCTTTTATTTGGTTCAATCGGGGTTTCAGCTGCTTTGCATCCCAGCATTCCGGTTTCACTGAGTAGGTCGAGTACATACTTCCGTTGGCTAATACAAATCCCTTCCTTTGATCTGGCAAATTCAATGCCGAGAAAGTACTTTACCGGCCCCAGATTTTTTATCTCAAATTCTGTGGCCAATCTTTCTTTCAATATCTCAATTTCCTTAGTGTCATCTCCTATAAGGATAATATCATTGACGTAGACAATAAGTATAACAAGTTTACCTGTTTTGGAATGTTTGTAGAACATAGTATGATCAGCCTGACTCTGAGCATATCCATACTTTTAATCACCTTTCCAAACTTCTCAAACCAGGCGCGGGGAGATTGCTTGAGCCCATACAAGGATTTCTTCAATTTGCACTTCTTGTCTTCTCCAAACTTCTTCTCAAATCCTGGTGGAAGATCCATGAATACCTCCTCCTCTAGTTCATCATTTAGAAAGGCGTTTTTAACGTCGAGCTGATGTAAGGACCAATCACGGTTTGCTGCTATGGACAGTAAAACACGAATAGAGTTTATCTTGGCTACCGGAGCAAATGCTCCTGATAGTCAATTCCTTGGGTCTGTGTGAATCCTTTCGTTACTAGTCGTGCTTTATATCTTTCGACACTCCCATCAACTTTGACTTTAACAGTGAAGACCCATTTACACCCAACAGCCGCACTTATCTCTCGGCAACGCGACAATTTCCTGTGTTCCTTTTTTTAACAAAGCGTCAATCTCTTCCTTTACTGCCATTCTCCAATTCAGATTACTAAGTGTTTCCTTTATTGTTCTAGGTTCAGACAGATTAGAAATTTTTGACAAAAAAATTTGATGTTTGTGTGAGATTTTTTTGTAGGATAGATATTTTGTAATAGAATGTTTTGTAGAAGAAGAACGTGTTCCTTTCCCAAAGGCTATAGGAAGATCCAAATTCATAATTTCTGGATTTTGAGCTTCTGTTGATGTAACGATGAGATCAGGATTGGAAATTACCTGTATTTCTTGTGGACCATCATTCGGTTCTTCAGATTGGGAGGGAGCTAAAGATTCAATTTGGACATTTTTTCCTTTTATGAAATCCCTTCCTTGAATAAATCAGCGGTTCAGTTGTCTTATCCTGAAGTATTTCCCCCCTTGTGTTAGATAAGATAATTTATGGTATCTTTTGACTAGAATTTTCCTGGTTTTTATTATTCTCAACAATTATCTCAGATTCATTTTTATCAAGAACTTCAGGTGTTAGAACAATCTAGTTAAAAGATCAGAAATGTGCTAAAAATCATCTTCCTCATCTGTATTATACTCCCATTGAAGAGGGTTTTTGTGAAAGAAAGGATTTTTTTCCATGAAGATCACATCCATACTGATGTAAGTTTTTTTTGTGATAGGATTAAAACACTTGTAACCCTTTTTGTTTGAGCTATATCCAAGAAAAATACATTTTTCAGAGTTTGGATCTAATTTTGATCGATTTTTGGTCGGAATATGAATAAAACATGTGCATCCAAAGATTTTTAAAGGAATATTTGAAGACATTCGTAGATTTGGAAAACTTTTTTTTAGTTTGTTTAGAGGAGTAGTATATTGTAAAACACGAGTAGGCATTCGATTTATTAGATATGAGACTGTTAAAATGACATCCCCCCATAAATATTTAGGAACGTTCATTGAAAACATCATTGCCCGAGCAACTTCAAGTAAATGTCTATTTTTCCTTTCAACAATTCCATTTTGTTGTGGAGTATCACGACATGTAGATTGATGAATTATGCATTTGTTTCTTAAAAACTCCCCCAAACATTCATTAAAGTATTCAGTTCCATTGTCTGATCTAAGGATGCATATTTTTGTTTCAAACTGAGTTTCAATCATGTTGTAAAAATCTTGGAATATTTTTTCGACTTCTGATTTTTTGTTTATGAGATAAACCCAACATATTCTGGTGTGATCATCAATAAAAGTTACAAAACCCCTTTTTACAGATAAAGTTTTGATTTTTGAAGGTCCCCAAACATCACTATGGATCAAACAGAAAGATTTTGAAGGATAGTATGGGTTTGGAGCAAGATTTATGCGATGAATTTTTGCCAAATAACATGTTTAACATTGAAGTAACTTATAATTAACACCCTTAAACATATGAGGAAACATATGTTTTAAATAAGGAAAACTTGGATGGCCTAATCTAAGATGCCATTCCATTATTTTTTCTAATACAGGGTTTGAACTTATACTGTTGTAAGCTGGAACCTTTTTATTTTTAGGAATAGAGTCCGTAAAGTAGTAAAGTCCTCCTATCTCTTTAGCTTTCCCAATCGTCATTCCCGACTTCTGGTCCTTAAAAACACAAGAAAATTCACAAAAAATTACACGACAGTTAGAATCTTTTGAAATTTTGCTGACGGATAAAAGATTACATTTGAGTTTTGGAACATGAAGTACAGATTTAAGGTTTATACTTTTGGACAGGTTAATGTTGCCTTTTCCAGCAATAGAAGAGAAACTACCGTCAGCAATACGATTTTTTTCATGGCCAGAACATGGGTTGTATGAATGAAATAAATGGTGTAGATTTGTCATATGATTAGAAGCTCCAGAGTCAATAATCCAAGGGTTTAAATTTCTACCTGCATGTACCATAGAACACTTTGGAGTACTAGTAGCTGAATTAGGGTTTAGCAGATTCAGGAGTTGATCGATTAGCTCCTTGCTGAATGGGTTGATCTGTTCTGCAGCAGTATTTGTGGTAGGTTGCTGGTGCTTGTTCCGTGGCTTCCAATCGACAGGCTTCCCGTAGAGATACCAGCATGTTTCTTTAGTGTGTCGTGGTTTGTTGCAATGATCGCACCACACTCGGGTTTTCTCCTCATTCTTTTGTGGATGTGGAATATTCCGCTTGCTGATATGAACTTCAGAGTTGAATGCCGAGGTCTCAGGTATGCTGGTAGCAGGGGATTTCTTGTTGAGCATTACTCTTCGAGTTTCTTCATGACGAACTTCCGAGAAGGCCTCGTGGATTGATGGCAGGGGATTTCTTCCAATGATCCTACCCCTTACCTCGTCAAAATCCTCATTAAGACCAGCGAGAAATTTAAAAATTCTATTTGCATCAACGATGGTCTTATACCTACTAGCATCGTCGGGGCACTTCCACTCTTGATCATTAAATAAGTCTAGATCTTGCCATATTCTCTTCAAAGAACTAAAGTATTTTGTGACAGAATCATTACCTTGACGAATATCACCAAGTTTTAAGGAGAGTTCATAAACTTGAGATTTGTTACCCATATCTGAATATATTTGGGTCACATTCTCCCAAGTTCTTTGGCAGTAGAGTAACACATGTAGTTTGCGCCTATCTCCTCTTCCATAGAGTTCACCAACCAGGTCATTATCATGGAATTTTCTGCATCCCAGATTGCATGGGATGGATCTGCAGTGGTTGGCTCACGGACTTCCCCTGTTAGGTAGCCTATCTTTCCTCTTCCTCTAATATACATCCTCACCGATTGTGACCAGCGTAAAAAATTATCCCCATTGAGTTGGATTGTGGTGATTTGGACTGGATTATTTTCGGTGGTTCTAGAGGAGAGTGGTGCAGAAGCTGACGGCAGGGTGGAGAATTGAGTGGAGGTAGCAGAATTTTCAGACATGATAGAGAAAGAGTTTGCTCACGACTGGACAAGGAGACGGTTTGAGTTTCAGGTAGATCGGGTGCGGGAGAAGACAAACACTGGAGTTCGAAGTTTCTGTAGGCCGCGATCCCGTCGTCGGATTCTCTGTGTCACGATCTGTAGGTCGCGATCCCGTCGTTGCCTTCCCTAGTTGCTTGCAGCGATCCGCGATCCTGTCGTCTTCTTCCCAGTTTGCTGGGTTCGGCTTACGAAGGTATGGGCGGCGAGCTCTGTAGAGGAAGGGGATCGGGATGAAGAGTTTATTTTGGAGCGATTATTCCCGCTCTGATACCATAAAAACAGAAACAAATAGAAGAGAATTATTTTTCTTTCATGCTTGATGTCTTACAAGATACATCTTCTTATAGGAATACTACTTCCTAGATAAGGAAAGAACCTAATTGATTACAACTATATTCTCTTTAATTACATTAAAAGTTGTGCCATATTTGTACAGAAACACAATAATCCATAAAAGAAGAAAACATTAATGCAATAAATTAATAGGATTTTCAACAGTAAATCATTAAAAAATTGATATCATACATGTAAACACATATTACAATATGGAATCTTCTTTTTTGTGACATTTATGTGCCCAATTGCAAGTTACATGCTATAATGTTTATAAATTTATTTATACACCATTTCACATTTGAAATATGGCTATTATATTGACTGCCAATCATGTACAAGGGAATTATTCTCTTTAACAAATAACTTCCTTGCTGTTGGAATTCAATGGTGCTATATGCACAAGCCTTTATATACATGTTTGAAAGTTGAGAAATTTACATAGGTACGCACAAAATTCTTATGGATTTACATATCTAACAACTGAAGTTTGTTATTTCCTTTACAGCACCTTGGTGCTATTAGTCTATGCATAAAAAGTTGCATTTGACTTTTTAGAAGTTAGCAAATGTGATATTTTTGATGTGGTGTTGAAGTTTTGAGCGTTATGAATGTAAATCTTAGTACAAGCTCATAAATATGTGCTTTATCTTTGCGATAATATTGCTACATACAAGATTTTTTTATTATTAGTCAGAAGAAAAAAAAATGATGTCTGACACATCTCACATCCACAAATATTGAGAATATCATGAATGAAAGCTTTCATGTTTGGTCTAAGCAAATGGTAAAGTTGAAATTTAATTGTTTAATTATTAAGTTTTATCCTGACATATTAATAATTTATATAATGTATTTTTGTATTAAATAATGATAATCCTCTGGTACTAGACGAATGTAAAGCAATTGTTAAGGGCCTAATAAAGTTGCCCGACGGTACAAAGGATTCAATAATAACACATAAATTTCATGCTAAACAATACGACGAAGTAAGAAATTTCAAAATTATGGTATTTTTAATATCACTTACATCGGTTCTAACTTTTACTACCAATTTACTGATATTATTGACATCAGTTCTTTAGAATTTTTTAGAATTGTATTATTTAAGTGTGATTGGGCTAACACTAATAATAGTGGCGTAAGAGTAGATCATTTGGTCATACTTTTGTAAATTTTTCACGTCTAATTCACTCTGGAGATAAATTGAAAGATGATCTGTTTGTTTTTTATTCACAAGTGGAGCTTGTTTTCTACATCAAAAATCCTAAACATGAAAAATGGAATTTCATTATAAAAATTAAACCCAGAGATGCCTTTGACTCAAGCATCATCTCCACTTTTCTCGGCTTTTCATTTCCGTCCCACTTGAAGTCGAAAACATTGCCATATAGGGAATTTGTAATTTTTCTTTTTACATTTCATGATATATTTACATTTGTATTTTAATTCCTTGTGTTCAGCAATAAAATACATTGTGTACTAATTTTAAGAAAAGCTTTTGTACGGCATATTTCTGCCTTCGAGCTCTCTGCTTCTAGATACAGGTGAGATTCATGTTAGAGCAATCTAATTAGGAACATTAAACCTTTTTGAGAAAGAAGTGACGATTTTATTTTAGGTACTGGAGATCTATATATTTACTTGTTGGAGTAATGCGGTGAATATTTCTGTGAAATGTTTCATAAATGCTTTTGTTTTGGCTTTTATAAATGTAATTATTTTACAAATTATTTAACCTATGATGCCGCATGCTGCAAAACTAATGTTGTTTTGTTACGGTTTGTGATTTTTCTGTTTCATATTCAAATATTGTCAAGTCTTTATGCTTTTGTTCTATATCTATCAGTAATGTTAGATTCATATTCATGATTTATAAAGTATTTGTTTCTTCTTTGTTATTTTGAATTGATAGAAAACTTTTCGGTTGCCACATTTTATATTGAACATTTCCATGGCCTCGGTTACTTGTTTCTTACTTTGATCTATTTTGAATGACAATGCAAATCTTTGTTCTGTCTACTTGGCCGATCCATTTATACAAAAAATGCTTTGCTTCATTTTTTTATTTTGATTTAATTTTTTTGTCTGTATTATGCTTGTTGCTTATACTTGAGCGTATACTATCATTAGTTGGGGAATTTCTACCTTCTAAGTAACTCCCTATTCAGTAACACGAAGAAAACTGATGGTTGCGTTCAATGCAGAAAAAAAATTACATTATGCGATGATCATGACGATTAAAATACTTAGAACTTAAAATCACATACAAGTTTTAGGGACAATTGTGATAGAAATGCATAAAGAGAGGGGCTTGAGTTTAAGCAAAGTAAAAGACTAATCTCAGAGCTTTTTTGTCCATATATAAATCCTCAGAGTTTCCAATTTAAAATCAACAAAATTGCCCAATGTGCGCTCCAAAATATCGATTCTAGCACATAATTTATTACTCCACTGAAATGATTAGTAAATAGAGAATGTTGCACATGAAGCCCCTAACAAATCATATACATTTCACAATGACACACTGTAAGTATCAAACAAAACAATTGTCATACAATTTCTACAGATTCCTTGCGTTGATTCATTTTAGCCCAAGTGTCCATATCCATCGATTTAGTAGCTTATATTCATGGAATATTTTTATTGGATTATAATTGGCATTATGGCATGTGTTGTACATGAGCTGATGCTTTATTAACTTAAAGTTTATTATTCTGAAGAGACGATTAGCATAAAGTGCTTCTCATGAATCAGATTCTGAGATTTTTATTGCAGTTTTGAACAAGGCTAGTAGTTAGCTTTTTCAGGTACTAAGATTTTATTGCTCTATTTTAGTGATCCTTTTTGCAGCTATTTGTATGATTCCGTGATTGAGGATTTCTGTTTTTTTCCCTGCATTTTTTTTTTTAGAAAATGGTCTAGAATTTTGACTTTATACTTGCTTTATTATTGCGATAATGATAAGAAATTTGTTTATTTTTTTGTTGGTTATAGTTATTCTTAGTCATTTATTTGCCTTTTATTGAGCCTATATTTTAGATATTTCTGCTATAAATCTCTCTGACCTTTTTCAAGTAAATATTTTTTTTGGAAAGATGAGTTATGCTATACTGTACTATATTCAGTAGTGTGTTCTTTTCCCACACATGATTCCTTCGTTCTAATCCGTCTTTTCACTTGTCCCAGTAATTTCTTCATTATTAACTGTATTACTTGGATAAATTAATGCAGTATCTAAACCTTATGTGACCTAGCTTGATATAGTTATGTGGTTTTTCGTTTGTTTATCTATTTATTTATTTATATGGAAATTCATAAATATACCATACAATTCCACAAATGCAAATACTAAAGTCAATCTTAAAAATTAATATTTTCATTCCAGAAATGTTTAATAAACAGTTGGATAAGTAGATTAATATCCTACTTCTATTTCTTATAAAACATGAAATACACTGGTGTTCCCGTGTTAAGCTTCTTATAAAACATGAAATACACTGGTGTTCCTGTGTTAAGCTGGTCGTAAATAAAGAGTAAAATTCATGACAAAGACAACATTTGCAATCTTAAACAATTATGGTATAATGGTGAATGTATAAACTGTAGTTAGTGACAGTTAATGGATCAAACTACACTGGTTCTTTTCCTCAAGCTAGATGCCAAGGCTGAAAGACAAACCTTGTCTCACACATTATTTATGGAAGCTCGAAATATAGTTTCATAACGAACCCTACCTTCTTAACAATGTAACGTTGAATATTGCGCCACTTGATCCACTTTGTTGCTCTGCTTGATTTTCCCCAACCAACTCTCACTATGTTTGACGTAAGTTATCATTTGCATGGATTATATATATATATAATTATAATTATTTTATTTGCTATGCTTTATCCTTAAATTTATAGTTTCTGAATTGCAAATTTTTCTTGTATGCTTGAAAATTTGTAGTTTATCCTAGAACTGCATAATGTTCGTCTTCTTCAAACCATTCTCCATGTTTTGAATCTGCTCAAAAGTCGGTAATTGTTCATTTTTTGCACTACAAAAAAAGTGCTTTTAGCAACATAAGTTTGTAGCGGTTTTAAAACCGCTGTGAAAACATACCTTTAACAGCTGTTTAAATCGCTGTTAAAACATACCTTTAACAACAGTTTATACTCTGCTTTTAAACTTCCAAGCACTGTCAATCACGCAAAAACCACCACTGAAAATCTCATATTGCAGTGGTTTAAATCATCACCCTACAAGTTAAAATTGTTTTTCTATGTTTTAACCTTGCCTCTCCTCTCTCACAAAACGAAACACTCACTCTAGCCTCCCCAACGCTTGTGGAAATCTATCCCTTCACTTGCAAAAACCATAGGGTTCTCGGTCGATCGCCTCGTGTGAACCTGAAACTCCATCCCACCCATCCCACTTCTCGTGATCTGTGTCGATGTCGATTTGCTTGGCCTTCCTCCTTTCCCGCGTCGATCTCCCAAGGCTTCCTTCCCTCACGTAACCGGAGCCCTTGCTGGGCTGCAATGAATTGATCGCTGTGGTTTTTTTATTCTCAGTCGCGATTAGTATATTGTGGCCGTTGTCCAGACGCAGTTTTAATTCCGGACAATATACACAAGTTTTTTTTTTTTTCTGCTCGTGACACAAAAGGTTCGCAGGCTCTTTCGACAATCTTTCAATTTGTGTGCCGCCTCTTCATCGAATTGCGGCAATAATTATGTTATCTTAATTTTTTCTTGATTTGTTGGGTTGGGAGCATAATAAATGAGATGTTTCATAAGTTCCTAGTCAATTCTCTCGTATGGATTGCACTATCATTTGAGACCTTTAATGTTCTACTGTTTATAACATTTTATTATGTTATTTTTAATTATTGCTTTTGTAATTTAGTCCTCCTTTTAATTTTTTGCCCTTGCAATCTAATCCTCTTTTGTATGTTTTAATCGGAATACTGTGGTGGAAGAAACATGTGGTATTGAGGGTGGGCTGAATCACCTTTACCAATTCATGCCACTGCTTTTTTATTTTGCGGTTTTAAGTCGTGATTGGTGAAAGCTTCTCCTTCGTCTCCTTTGATGGATATCAACAAGGATTCTCTAAAATGTAAATATTTATCTTATCTCTTACAAGAATTCTCTAAAACTAGTCTAAAAACTTGACTGCAAGTTTACATGGTCGCAATCATTACATTTATATCCTCTAATTTTACAATGCAATTTAAAAAGTAATCAAAGTATTGAATCAACATCGATGAGTAGTTCTCTATAGAGTATTGAATGCGCTCACCGTAATAAGCATTATTAAGCACAATTGATGTTTCTTTTTGCGGCCGTTCAACATTGTTTTGGTTACAAACTCATGAGAATTCTTACTTGCAGAATCCATGGAATTTCATGTAGAGATTTGATATGATTCTGTGCATAACCATATGATTCTAGTAAGATAAACGTAATATACTCTGATTTCCTAACAATTCTGCAACTGATCTAATGTATCTTTTTGAGAAATCAGTCAAATCGTCACATAAGATTGATTTTGCGGATTCAGTTGATGAAAGAAAGACATGAGTTTCTCTAAAGATTTGTCTTGAAACATTATCCATACATGTTGCAGGAAAATAGAAATCTAGTAATTGTATTTCTTTTTTTGCATAATTATACTAAATTATCAAGAATAATGCAACATATCAAAAGCTTATATTTATCGTAAATATTAGCGCTTTGATCCTTCATTACATCTCAATTTTTTGCAAGGTTTTTTGTGGCCGAGTATCTTTCGACAGCACGTCATTATTTAGAAAGGCCACATGTGGCCTTGAATAGAGCCCACATGCTTGATTTGGTAAACTTTGCTAGGTTTTTATCCATATTTATCTTTAAAGTAAAAGCACTTTTTAATTTATCTTCTTTGGTTATGTTATCTTCAAATCCTTCATTTTTGTCATTAATATTAACCATATGTTGTTCAGTGGGACTTATCATAATGACATGTTGGAAGTAAAAAATTACTCGCAAGTGTTTTATTATCAATGACCTGCATAAATGTTGGAACTGAAAGATTTTACGTAAAAAAATATCTCAAATGATTATTGAACTTATTTGCATGATTTTTAAATATAATAATAAGAATCATGCAATGTTCAGATGTTTTTAGTCCTATTATAATTTTGGGAGAGAATAATAATTTTTGGGTATATGTTAGTTTAAGTTGATTTTATGTCATAAGTGCTTGATAAATATATGTTATAATTTTGAGTTTGTTTTATTTAATTTCAATTTTCTATTATTTAATTAGAATTTTGTTTTATTGAATTAGGGTTTAGTTCAAGATTCAGCTCAAGTGAGAGGTTGTTTGATGCAAGCAATGAAAAATGATTTACCTAAAAATGAGGGCAACATAGGCTGATATATACTTGGGAAGCATTATTCACTATTTTTTGCTTTAACCAAGTAGAACATCAAGTTTATTCGGATGACGATTGTCAACAGGCTTTCGAAAGCTTAAAATAATATTTGATTATATTGTCAGTTTTAGCGACTCCCATCCCCGATTGATCGATAATCCTCTATACTGCTGCTTTAGATAAATCTCTTCAAGCCTTATTAGCACAAACTAATTAGCCAAGGAGAACACATTATACAATTTGAGTCATTAATTTACCCTAGCCAAACATATTATCGTCAAATTGAAAAGCACTGTTTGGTGTTGATTTTGCAGTATAGAAATTAAGTCATTATATGCTTTCTCATAAAGTTAGTCTTATTTTCAAATTTAATCTCTTATAATATTTGTTGACCCATTCAACTATATTTGAAAAATTGCAAGTTGGCAATTATCATATTGCATTTTAATTTCACATTTGTTACTTTGCGTGCTATAAAAAATAAAGCTTTGGCCAATTTCTTAGTGGCACTTCCATTACATGATAATGCTGCTTTAAATAACAACCTAAGTAAAGAATAAATATTTAACTCTGAAAGACCAAGGTAAATAATGTTAGGAAGTCTACTTTTACTGTGCTTCATCTATCAAGAAAGATATCAAATCTTAATTAGTTATTGTCGGTCACCAATTTGGAAGTGTGTTTGCCGCCAGAATGGTAATCCCATCGACTGTCTTGAATATATATATATATATATATATATATATATATATATATATATATATATATATATATATAATTTTGAAATGTAGCATTTTAAATTTTGAAAATATGAGATCTCACCAATCTCATACATTTAATAGTTTAAACAATCGAGCATAACATCACGAGCGATGCACGTATCTAAAGGAATAGACTCACTAGTCAATAGCGATGCTCGAGTAAATAAACTAAAGAGCTTATGACATCCGTTTTGGTCTGTAAACCATTATGTTGATCGAAAAATTTCTCTATCTAATATAAAGCTTATGTAGAGTTTATATTACATGGGTTCTAAAAGTTTCTTATAAGGGCAAACCCCTATAACATCTGAAATGACTGAAGTCATTTAAGAATACTCCAAATTTAAATCAGAGGTATTTGTCTTCGTCAATTCAACGTTTAGGATTTCAAGTTTAGACCTTGAAAATTCAAATGGGAAGGGATCAATAGGAACAATTATTATGAAATCCAAAGGAAGAAAGGTGGGGGGTGTCAGATTCTGAGGAGAATCTCAGTGATTTTTCAAGCTATCGTATGGTTTGGCTTCAATTTCAAAGAGATATTATTAGATGCTTAATCTTATTAATTTTATTATTTAGGCTTACATTTACACTATTGATCATGCAAAGAGCCAACGAAGATAGGAGGGCTTACGCCGTGCCAAACAATAATTCAGAGCCTGAAGAGAGTTAGAACTTATATTGCACAGCATGAATGTACAGGAGCATAAAGATGAGGTTTTATGTCGCACTAGGTGCACTACCTCGAAGTCCTATAGCTTATTATTTAATTCTAAGGAAAGATTTGTTGATGCAGACCTATTTGCTCTCTCGAAAATGTTTTGTATGTCATCGTCTTGCTGCCCACGATGTTTGCTCGGGCTCTCTGTTGTGGTAGCAGTTCTAAAGTTTAAAGTTCCATCTTTTTTAGCTTATATGTTAGGTTTTGTTGTTGCTCAAATGTTCGGGGTGAGTTTAATTTAAGTAACACCGGTTAAGATCTCATGCTTTCATCGTCCTAGCACCACTATTTTCTTGAGTTTACTTGGTCTAAATAAGTAGTTGAGCTCATTTAGATCAGAGAATTCTCGTGAGCAACCGTAGGTTTCCTCATATGAGGGATCCTCATAAACTCAAAATGAGTAAATTATGTTTGTTCATTGTTTTGAAAGTGTATTAATGTTTTTGAAAGTGTATTTTGTTGTATTTGATTTTAGTTTGGTTTTAGATTCACATGCAGAGTAAATAAATGCAGGTAGAAAATACTGGAAAGTAAATAGGAAAATTGCAGTACATAAAATGTAAATGCGTACCTGGGCATCCCCTAACCCTGCACGGTTAAGTATCATAAAACATAATATATTTGCAGGGATTTTAAGTAAACTGCAGAAAAAGAAAACAGGAAAAATGAGTCGTATGAAAACACGAGCAAGTTAACCAAAATTCGTAGTCACATATGAGAGATCGGTACCAGATGTAAGACATTGGTAAAGGTGGGGGCTTAGAGCTAGACTGTGTGCATTGCAACCTTGAATAAGAGCTACCAACCCGGCAATGTATGAATGCATCTCCTAACTTTGATCCAAGTGACTTATCGTGGGCCTTTATAAGATTTCATTTTTAATTTTCACGCACATAAAGTTTACTTGGCAAAAAAAGTAGTCATGTCATAAAGAGTTTGTTGTTAAAGTATTTTGTGCGGTATTATAGTACACATTGTTAATTACTCTAATCAAACTAGGACTACTGGTAAGTTAAGAGTGTTTGGGGATAATAAGTTCATCAAAAGTCGATGAATAATATCATCAGTTCTTGGCCTCTCCTCTCATTGAAAATCTTTGAGGTAGTAGATACTATTCTAATAATCTCACTTTGTAACTCTCGTTTAGCACATATTAGCATTACTGTCATCTCCCTAACCACCTAGATCTCAGATTTACACCAGTCCGATGATCAATATGTCACAAACAAATGTTCTCATTTGCTCACAAGGATTCAAATACCTTATTGAAGCTCAAATCATTGAGCATTAGGACTATTAATGTATGCTAAGTAATTCTTAGGGTATTTCTATTGATTTGTGTGAATTATTGGGTCATGAGTTATAACTTGGTGGGTCTCTATGCTTTTGTTTAAAGATGATTTTCTTCATCAAAACATAATAAATTTAAATGTCCTTCAAAATATCCAAAAGACTGCAAAAGTGTTCGGGACATAACCTTAAACAACTTTTAAGATCCTCTGAAGTATTTCGAGTTTATTTGATATTACTATGTTGTTGAATTAATCATCCCGATTTAAAACTTAGTTGTGATATTTTTGACCTGCGCTCGGGAACCTTAATCTTTTAATCATACCATGAGCAGGGTAACTGGACATTCAGTTGATGGTCCACTTAGAAATTATGTGGCTGGTCACCCCTAAAGGCAAATGGTATTATTAAGGAGCCCGTGTTCTTTCATTTGGGGTTGGGCTTGTAGTGCTTTAAGGGTATTCATAGTTGATTATGTTTCCCTTTCTAAACCTCATTAATCAACCTTAAATCAAACCTAGTTTACTATTAAGACCTTAAGCTCTTGTGGATAAATTTGTAATAATTAAAATGTTGGATTAAATGGATTTAATTCTTATTAAAATATGTACTTTATTGCTCAATCCTTGATTATGAGTCTCAAATTAGTGAGTTATTATCTTCTCAACCCAAGCCCCTTACTTTAGGATCTCCTAATTAGATCAACTTCCAAACCATAATAATTTAGAAAATTACAATTTTACCCTTTTTGTAAAGAAGTGATGAGTTGATTCCCACCTTATTAAACCTCATGTTTCAATCATCTAAATGAATTCATTATGATAAATATTGCTCATTTACCCTTTGATTTAACCTAAATTTTGATTAAAACTTCAAATTCCATAATTATCATTTTTACCCTTGAGGCTTTTCATTTTATAATTCTTTAAATTTACCTCAAATGACTTTGAAAACTTGTTATTACTATTACCATTTCTGGTTTTTAATAATTATTTTAACTAAAAAATAGGAGCTTTTAGTGTTAATTAATTTAGTTAACCAAAATAACTCTTTTGTCCTTAAGGAAATCAGTGGCGGTTCATCTAGGTAAGATGATTTCTAGAAATAATTTTGGCGAACTTTTGAATTATATTTTAATTTTTATAATTTTTAGTTGGTTTTAAGGGGTAATTAAATATAAAATACATTTTTATTTCATAGATTCATTTTTTTTTTCTGAAGTCCCCTTAGTTTCAGAGAACACAGAGAAATTTACTTTGTATTGTTGTGAATTTTATTTTATTTTTTATAATTATTTTATTCTTAAATTAAAAAAATACATTTAAATACTAAAAACACATTTTCATGCCTCTAAAAAATTATAAAACTATTTTTAAAAATTTTAAAACTATTTATGATATTTTGAAATATATTTACATTTTTATGGTTTTTAATTATTTTTAATTATTTTTAAATTAAAAAATAACTCAAAAAGAACTTTTCACTTTAACTTTAATTTTATTTTTCTTATGTTTGGTCTTAAGAAACACTAAAAATTAGTTTTTATAATTTTTTTAATTTTATTTTAATTTATATAATTATTTTAAGTAAAAATTTATATTTACTTTAATCTTTACATCAAAATAACTCTTATGGCGTTCAAATTTTTACAAAAGCCTCGTGAGGTGGTTAACCTCAATTTGACCTAATTTGATGATTATTTTAATTATTTTTAATTTTTAATAATTTTTATTGATTTTTAAATAAAAAAATATATTTTAGTCTTTAATATTTGATTTTTATTTTTCCTAGAGTTTTCTGAACATAATAGACCTACAAAACAAGATTTTATATTTTTCTGACTTTTATTTCATTTTTTATATTTTTTTAATTAAGAAAATGTTAAATATTTCAATAATTAAGGCATTTGATTATAGAGCTGTCCTCTGACATTGAAAAAAATCAAAATACACTCCTAAGATCATTAGGAATGAGCCCTTAAAGTTTCATTTAATTTAGACAAATGTTTAATTAGTTATTAATTAATTATCCTCTGGAGCATTTAATTTATTTAAATTAAAATACATGATAAATATTTTTTATTTTAGTTTATAATATTCTTCTCTGTAAGCACATGAGTATTTTTTCTCTGGCAGTAAGCACATGAGTATTTTTCTTTTATTTTTATGATTTTTTACACTAAATTATGAATTTTTAAAGTTTATGAATTAATTTAAATAAAAAATGCCTTAATTTCTTACTTATCCACGTCAACACTGACTGTATCCTCTTATTTGTCGAAGACCATGTGTCGCTCCATGATTCACCCCTGCCATCTTAGTCAGTGCCTCGTCAGCCTGCATTTTGCGAATCGCTCGCTCCGTCTGACACGATCTTGTCCGTCCATTCGATACCTCTTAGTTACCGTTCTCAGTCTCCTCGACCAAGAACCACACGTTTTATAACCTTAAGATTTCATTCGGTCATTAATCAAATCACATGGGGTTTGTTCTTACACATTCATCTAGGTGAACCGAACCTATCTATGCGATTACATGTGCATGAAATATAAGTTCACTTCACAAAGGCTTAAACGGAAAGTAAAATGGAAAAAAAAACTAAGCCATACCTTCCAAGAGGTGTAGCCTTAATTGGATTGGTTCATGAGCTTCGTCTTCATCATGCGAACGTCCTTTAAGCTTCAATTTGATCTGTGGTTGGGTCTGTGTAAGAGTTTGATCAAAGGGTTGCACGGGATATGTGGAAGTCTAGGTTGGGGAGCTCGTGAAGGGCCAATTTTTATGGGGAAGTTCTTCGTATGCTCTGGGAAGCTTATGAGCTGATCAATTTGGAGTTTGGTGGAGTTTGAGGAGATGGTCGGAAAATGCCCTAGTTTTGGGTGATGAAATTGAACTCAGATAATGGAAATGAGGGGCTGAGACAGTGGGATTGCACTTAGGAAGGCTGTAGGAATCTCTAGAAACAATTTAGCTGTGGAAGGTGCTATTTATAATTCCGAATAAGGGAGAGGCCTCAGGCTGCCATTAGCTAGTGCACATGAGCTTAGGTGGAGGGTTGAGCGGCGCAATTGACCAATTGGGCTTTGCCACAAGGGATGTGTTCAATTTAAGGTTCAAATAATGGGTGAGTTCTCTCGGTTTTGGGTTTTTTGGCCACTAGGCCGGCCGGTTAGGCCAGGGGAGGTGGTTAACTGGCTCAGGGAGGTCAGGAATGCTTAATGGTGATTAACTTGGGGCTTGGGAAGGCTGGTTACATGGGTTAGAGAGTTAACCATTTTTAAGGTATGGGTTCCCCATTTTGAGGGACCCTTGGTCCATGGCACCCACTTGGGGCCATTAGGTGATGTGATTAGCATCTCTTAAAGGTAGACTTGGCAGAGGAGGATTTGGCTTGGATTAATTGGAAGGGCTTATGTAAAATTTGGAATTATGCTTAAAAATAGGGTTTGTGTTAAATTTGAACTTGGTCTAGACTTGATCTTGTATTTAAAATTCAATTGAAGGCTTGAATTAGTTTAGGTAATGCCATGAAGAGTTTGGGAAGTGAATTTTGTGGAATTGAAATGGTTACATGGCTTAATTTGATGAGATTTGGAGTTGGGTCAATTTTGGGGTATTTGATTTGGGTTTGAAATTTGGGCTTGAATTTGGGTTTAATTGGCCTTTCATTTGGTTTTAATTGGACTTGGTCATGATGAAATTTGATTTGGATTTGAAATTAGGGGGAGTTTGAATTGAATTTGGTGGAAATTGGGAGTGATTTGGAGACTTTGGGCATTTTAGAGCAATTTAGAATTTTGGCCAATTTTGGTGGATTTGGGTGTAATTGAGGTCATTGGGTGGTCGGGATTGTTTTGGGTGAGATTTGAAGTGAATTTGGAAGTTTTAAAAATTTTTTGTGCATGAGGGGTATTTTAGTAATTTTAAGGAATTTGGGGGTATTTTGAGAATTTTGAAGAAATTGGGATATTTTGGTCAATTTGGATGATTTGGAATGGTTCAATATGATGTGAGAATTGATAATTTAGGCAATTTTGGGAAATTCAGAATTTTAAAGGTATTTTCATAATTTTGAAAATTTTTGGGGTAAAAGGTCAAAATTGGGTGTTTTGGCAGACTTGTAGTTCATCGAAGATGCTAATCATAATTTTACCCTTTTTGGTGCCATGAGACGAAGTAATTTCCATTTTGGATCTTTCAAATGTTGGTCATAGCCACCCTAGCTAAAGGATAAGGGCTTAGGGGCCACCTACATGAGTCTCACAAAAAGTGGGGAAGAAGGGTCAAGTGTGATTGATACGTTTTGGGAGAGTGTGATAGTGATGGGGTTAGGTGTGTATGTGAATGGGACAATTTCCAAGCCACCCAACGCTAACCCTAAGGCCTGACAACCCTATGGGGACTCCCATTGAGTTTCCTTATGTTGGCTCCAACCTTCTAAGTGCTAGAGGTTAACATTATACATGTGAAACTCCTAAGAAAGCAAAGAAGTGGTTTAACATTTCTATGAGGGTGGGGTTCCATCACTAGTCTTTTAGGATAGTCATCAAAAAAGTCTTATGGCTAGATCCTAATTTTTTAAGGAAAAAAACTAGACCTCAACAAAAATGAAGTCAATAAATGGACCCCTAATAGTGTGGTGTGTTGGACAAGCACACCGCGCGTATTGTTGTTGACCGCATAGATCGACAAAACCAACACAGACGTCTAAGCTAAAACACTTAGAGCAGAGCATATAATTAACTGAGAATTATTTCCTCTGGAGAATTAGTAGTATATCTTCAAATTGTAGCTATGAATTTGTGTTTTCAAATTTTAAGAGTGAGATGTGCTTTGGTTTGATTTGTGTTTGATTTCATTTTTGTTGTTGTTTATCTTGTGTTTTCATTTATTAATTGAACTTCTTTATTTTGAGAAATTTTGGTCATTTTTGCTTTCTTTGAAATTTTGCGCTGTGCGAAATTGTCGTGAAAAACTTCTTTTGAAGATTTGATTTGATTTGATTGGAACCATTGCGTTAGGAAGAGATCCTGACGCAATGCAGTATGGAAAGCCTTGATTCAATCGAAGGACTTACTCAACCTCAATGATTTGATTTTGAACTATTGCAATATGATGGGATCCTAAAGTAATGCAGAATCGGATGTCAAAATTCCCATCATTTAGAGTTTTGATTATTGAACCATTGCGATAGGTAGTAATCCTAAAGCAATGCAGTATCAGATGATGTGATCCTCAACCTCTAGAATTTAATTTGAACCATTACGATAAGTGGGGCTCCTAAAGTAATGCGATAACGGATGTTGCAATTCTCAACCTCTAGAATTTAATTTGAACCATTGCGATAAGAGAGGCTCCTAAAGCAATGCGGTATCGAATGCCGTGATCACCAACCTTTATAATTTAATTTGAATCATTGCGATAGGAGGGGATCTTAAAGAAATGTGGTATCAGATATTGTGATCCTCAAACTCTAGAATTTAATTTGAACCATTACGATAGGAAGGGCTCCTAAAGCAATGTGGTATCAGATGTTGTGATCCCTAATCTCTAAATTTAATTTGAACCATTGCGATAGGAGGGGTTGTAAAGCAATGCGGTATCGGATGCTGTATCCTCAGTCTCTAGAATTAATTTGAACTATTGCGATATGAGAGGATTCTAAAGCAATGCGGTACCGTATGCTGCGATCATGAACCTCTAAAATTTGCAGAAATTTGCACTGTAGATTTATGGAGTGTGGAGCTTTTTGGAAATTAATGAAATATTGTGGAATAAACAAAGAAGGGCGCTGTCCTATGTAGATAGAGCCAGCTAACCTCTTCCATGTGAGAAAGATGACCCAAAGTTCATGTGGAAGGAAACTTTAAGTCAAGAGAAGTGGTTCTAGTTTTAGGTCGAGAAGATTCAATCTCAACTAGGTTGAAAGTGAAGTTTGGAGTTTTGATTTTGATTTTGAATTTTGATTTTATTTGATTTGATGTTGAGTTTATCATTTTTCTTTATTATATTTTTTTGTGTTGGTTTGGTGTTTTTTTTGTTCAAGTTTCGCGAGTCTTTGTTTTTTGTGATTATTATTATTATTATTATTATTATTATTATTAGTATTATTAAGATTTTGACCGAGATTTAGATAAGTGCGGCACCCGAGTTTCTAAAGACAGCTTTATCTTTGAAACATTGTGATGCACAATACTCCTTGAGGTACTACCCTTTAACTCGAGACACATGTAAAAATAATACATTCTTTAAGGCACTATCAGAACAACATTCTTTTAAGTACATATAAAGACACGTTATTTCTAAGAACTTCATAGCTGAAGATATTGTAACTTTGTAGATCCATTCATAGTAGTCATCGCTTTTTTACCACTGATTTTGGGAAGGTTGTTCACTTGTCTTAAGAAACCATTTCGATGTTTTTGAGTTGAAGTCGAAGTTGAACATTCTGGGCAGTGGAAAAGATGACTCTAGGGCAGACTTTCCATTAATTGCTAATAACATAGTCCTTTCTTTAATTTCCTTCTTTCTGGGCCAAAGTAGATTTCAAGATTTCTGACCATGTGATTGAAACATTTTTTCATTTTCTCAAGATATTTATGGGCTGATTAATAGTCAACAAAAGGATACAAGATCGCTTAACTTTTTTCCTGAACATAATATCAAAAGAATTTTTGTAAGAAAACTTTTCAAGTTTTATTATTTAGGGGAGGACTCTAACACCAACTTTTGATTTTATGCCTACCTCAAGCTTCTTCTTAGGGAGATTTTTTTTCTTCTTCTCCTTTTTTTTGGATTCTCATTTCCAGTAAAAATTACTATATATGGTGCAACATACCTTAAAGATGTTGAATGTTTATATTAGGACACCAATTTTTTATTTTATGCCCACCTTAAGTGTCTTTTCAGGGAGACTCTCCCTTTTTATCGTTTTCTTTTCGCTCTCTTTTTTGTTTTCTTTTATCTTTTTTTTTTCTTTCCCTCCTTTTCACTGAGAATTACTATATATGGTGGAGCACATTTTAAAGATTTTGAATGTCTAAACTCCTATAATTAATAATTTTCAAATGTTTGTTAAGATGAATTTTGAGACATTATAGTTCAATCAGAGCCAAGTCCCATTCACATGGCAGAGAAATTAAGATACTTGTGATATCCTAAGTCAATTACTCATATTTTAATCACACTACTTTATATTAAAATTTACTTAGGACCTAGTCTGAATTCTTTAAAATGAATGACTCAATTAGTAGGGTATGAATTTCATTTTTCCTGAAATCATAGTTGTACAAAAATACTAGAATTTTATCTTAGATTACTCCTTTCTCGATTCTTTTTCTATTGAGCTTTGAGTGTCCAAGTCAGTCGGTTTCCCTTTTCCCAAAAACTTTCCTTTTCATTTAATATGAAGTTATCCGTTGAATGTAGAAAAATAAAAATAAAACACTGAACAACTCTTAAAAACAACAGGTTCTTTTTTTTTCTTTATTGTGTTGGGAGGGATGAGACAGATTGACACTGATCCTGCTAATATCCTATCCTTCAATTAGGGAAAGACCCTAAATTTTGTTTTAGCCTACACTAAAATAGTTTGGATCTGGCTCATTCTCTTTCTATGAAGTCTTCACCAGAACTATGCTATGTCTGTTATTATTCGTGTAGGAGTCAATTGGGATGATGAGATCAACCGAAATCATATTGATATAACCTCATTCAAGTTATTTCAAATACTCTTTCAGGATCGGTATATTCCTATTTCTGAAGTTCTCCTTAAGCCAGTCTTTAAAACTAAAGTATTCCTCCATGGCATGTCAAGCGAACCTGTGGAACAGGCAATATCTTGAGCGTCCTTTCTTGTTTACTTCATCTGTTTTCTTTAGGTCGGACAACCTAAATTCGGGATTCTTGATCAATATATGGAACATCCTTCTTGCTACTTTATCTTTAAAAGAGTATATCCCATTTGATCAATCGACCATGGTTGTAATTCGTCTCTCATATGTCTGGTAAGATCTCTGTTGTAATGATTGTTGAGCATTCTGTCGAGGACGTTGTTAGGTTTGTTGAGGCTGTTTGGCTTATATTTGCAATTTTCGCTTTCTCCTGCCAAACACTGCAATTGTCCCATATTTTTTCTCAAATGTCTCCATTAGCTCTAGTTCCTCAGCTCTTTTCAAAAAACTAAACTGCTTAGCTTCTTCTCAGAGATTCTTGGCTTTGTTAAGTAGCTTCTCGAACGTTCTAATTGTAAATTCTTTGAGTAAGAAACATACTAAATCGTGGATGCTCTTCAGAAGAATATCAATTGCATGATGTTCTTGAAATTGTGGTTCACATCTCATGCTGAGATTTCTCCAATGTACGATGTACTCTACCAAAGTTTCATCCGGCTTCTGCTTCTCTACCTAAAGATCACCAATGGTGATGTGGTGTCGAGCTCTGGCAAACCAATTGACAAAAAGGTTTTCTATTTCCGTTAATGTCTTTACTGAACCATTTGGAAAATCTGTATATCATTCGAAGGCGACCGAAAGTCCACTGACAAAATGTTTGAGCAAAAGTGCTTCATTACCCCCCGCGTTGCAACAGTTTGCTCGGAATAGTGCAACATGCTGATGAGGGTTTCGAGTCCCATTGAATGTTTTGAATGATAGGGATACAAAACCCTTTAGATCTTGAAGGATATCAAATTCTTCTGGGTAGGGTCTACCCTTTAGAACCGATGCCCCTCCTTCGGACTGAGAGATCGATACGCGGTACTCTTAAACACATTACTACTTGGCAACTGCCTTACATCCTGGTAAGTTTTGGCGCATCAAGGTGTTGGTGCTGTCATCGTGGAAGGTGTTAATAGTTGTTTCAGATGTTAGGAAAATTTTAGTTGAAGGATTTTGGATTTAAGTTAGGCATTTTTTCTATTTTTTATTTTATTTATGTTATTAAACATGTAGTATCGTTGCTTTCTTTAGAGGTGCTGAAAAATTAAGAAAACTAAAAAAAATAAAAAAGACAAAAGGCAAAAAATATTTTACTATTAATTTATTTTCTATTGTATTTGTTTTCTTTAACATACTGTGTGTAGCAATTGCATGTGCAGTTGTTAACTGAATTGTGTGGGCCAGTTTGTTTATTTTCTACATATATTTTATTTGCCCTATTTATGTTTAGGGGAGCTAAGGCTGACCTCGCCCCTTTTGATCCTTAGATCGATCACACATTTTGACATCTTTGGAGATCACATTTAATTGCTGAACCACCAGTCGAGATGGCTAACATTAATTCCCTTAATATGAAACCACTTAGGGATTATGCTAGCTCTTATATTGAAGAGATTCGCATGAGCATCAACTATCCCACGGTTGAAGTCGACACTTTTAAACTATGCTCAACTATAATCCAAATGGTTCAAACTGCCAGTTTGGAAGACTTGCCATTGAAGACCCCAACCTTAAGTTAGAAAATTTTTTAAAATTGTGTGCCACCTTCTGGAAAACGGTGTCCTCAATGATGCTGTTAGACTGATCCTTTTTCCATTTTCTCTAAGTGATAAGGCTAAGGTATGGCTTAACTTCTAGCCCCATGATCAATCAAGACATGGAATGACTTAGCTCAAAATTTTATAGCCAAATACTTTTCTCTATCCAAAATTGCAAAACTTAGAAAAAAGGTTCACAAATAATTTCTAAATGTCTAAACCTTTTAATGAAGCTTCCCAAGAAAGGGCCACAAATAATTTCTAATTGCCTGTTGAATGAGTTGCCCCTAGAAAGTAGCTGATTTTCATGAATAGGACGTCTTAGCTATCTTGGCCACCCAAGTTGCAATTTCTAAAAATTAGACAATCAAGAATTAAATTTGATGTATGGACTGCCACGCAACGATCTATTAATTCAAGGACTGGTGATAGATTCTAACATCTCCTTCTTAAAATCAGTGAATACCAAGGAAATCGTGGTCATAATCTATATTATAGCGCCTACAACCCAGGTTGGAGAAACCACCCAAATTTCCAATGGATTAACAACAACCAACAAAGGGGAAATAATCACAACAACCATATTGGTAATTGATAGAACACAGGAAACCAACCCCAGAAACACCAACACCCACCAAGAATCCAGGGTAATTCCTAGAACCCAAAGAAATCACCTATCAAAGATTTAGTAATCCAAATGAGGAAAACTTTACAGAGTCAAGCTAAAGCCATCAAGAATTTAGAAAAAAAAAAATTAGGATAACTGGTGAATTCAATGAACAGTCGACCCCCAAGAACACTTCCTAGCAATACATAAGTAAACCCAAATGATCAAAAATTTTGAGTTGTGCAAGGTGGTAGGAATCAGGACTAGAGAAGAGAAGAAAGTCAATTAACCAGAGGCTAATACACCTATGAGACTTGAGTTAGGAAAAGTGTCATTCTTTATCTCGATTGATCCAAATGAAAAACTGCCAGCTCTATTCCCTTTAGAATTGCAAAAGTCTAGTAAGGTCCCTGATAGTTTTACCATCCCATTTGTCATAGGCGTGAAATTCAAGAACAAGCTCTATGTTAAATAGGAGCTAGTGTCAATCTAATTTCTCTGAACAACATCAAACAACTTGGAACAAAAGAAATTAAACTTGTAAATTTGACAATTTAATTAGCAGATTAATTTGTGGCTCACCCCTCTAGGAATATTTGAAAGCTTATCGATTATGGTGGAAGGTTCACTTTCCTAACTGATTTTGTGGTTTTGGATGTAAACACAGACAAGAATATTCATGCGATTTTGGGAAAAGCTTTCTTAGCTACTAGCAGAGCCATTATTAATGTTGAGGAAGGAAAGTGAATTTTATGAGAGAAAGATCAAACAGATACATTTGATGTCTTAAAATCAACTGATCTTCCCCAAGCCTCTAGGAATGATCAATTGCAAGGGGTTGAAGCTGTGGCTAAGGTGGTGAAAATCCAATCAACTGAATATGAAAATGTTCGCTTGGAAATGAACGAATAATTGATGAACTTTTGAGGAATTTGAATGATGAAAATATCAATCTTCCAATAGGAGAAACTCGACTACTAAACCAATACCTGCTAGGAGAACATCTTAGTTTACCTATTGAATTCACTAACAATTACCAAGTTGAAAGTGAGAGGTTATTGTAGAGTTTCAACAAGTGGTTAGAAAAAGTTCAAAATTTTTAGGAAGAAATTAAGAACACAACCTTAGTGGAAACCCCAGAAAAATCTGAAATTAAAACGAGTGATCGGGCGCTACTGAAGTGATAATTTGATCTTGAAGACCCAAATTAGGGTGATGCCTGAAGCAGTGTCTGGCTGTGGAAATCAAGCCAAGTGGTACCTTGGGAGGTAATCCAAGTATTATTTTATAATTTGCACTCTTTTATCTTGTTTGTTTTTCATTAGGAATGTTGTTTGTGTTTTTTATGTTGTCTTCATCTCCAAGGAGTAGCAGATCACATTTACGGGGGAGAAGAATGGAATCTGAAAGAGTTGCATGAGTATAGATGGGCACACATATGCTAGAGTATTGGTGCGGCTCCGCCCTGTATGTCACCCTCGCACTTTGAATTCAACACCCTCGTGCTGGATTCTGGTTGGGCTGGGGGGGGGGTAGGTATTTATGTGTAAATAAACTCGAGAGTAGAAAACCTCCGCCAACCAACTAGCACCCCGACCCCATGCACACGATCTCACACGAACATCATGGCGCCCCTGTACCAATTGACGCATCTGCATGCTCTACGAACGCCATCACACATGTTCATGTACACGTGAGATACCATTGCCAGAGTCCAACACAAAGGTGCGCCTGCGCCCTTATCATGTTGCACCCACGCCAAAGCCTACTTGATGACTTCTTGTGGCATTAATTGCCATCTACCTCACCCATTTTCTATCTTCCTCCTAGTGCTCGGTTGAAGGATGAAGCTTTGTGCTGGGCACCCCACTTCCTAGCTACATGAATCGCGAAGTCAAGCCCAAATTTGAAGCTCTTAGCTTCAACTTTGACCAGAAGAAGGTGTTATTCACAAGATCCAGCCTCATTCTCCTAGAGCAAGCTAGGATCTGTAGAATTTGGTATGTCTTATTACATAAGATTCAAATATATCCTTCTTCCATGAATCTGCAAGTTTGACCTTACATTCTCAATTCTTTTAACGGCTCTAGGATTTCTCTTGATGAAAGGTGATTAGTGTTCAATAGAAGTTTATTATGGCCAACAAACTTCAAATCTGGGAATGTCCTAGCATGAATTGGAAATTTCTTTCGATTTGGTCTTCGTATCTTTAAAACCTATCACTTGCCTCATTGATGTGACTAGTGAGAGAGCGGATGAGAGCTTTAAGGCCAAGTTAGGAAAATCTACGAGGTTTGGCTCGATTAGTTCATTATGCATATGGTCGGTAGTAGTCCTTGGTAGGTCTAGAAAATCCGTGGATTTATTTTGCAATCTATTGTAAAAGGGTGGTGGCTTGGTGACGTGACGCCTCTGAGCTACCTGTGGCATCATTGGAAGATTCTCCCAACATCCTAAAGCAGATGCGGGAGGAGGAGTCCGTATGAATTCAAATTGCACACATCAAAGCTGGCTATCATATTCCCCATTAGGATTCGTATAAACTCTGAAGGAAGGGAAGGGAAGTGAATGAGGGCAATGACTGTCATTCGACTCTGGCAATCTTGCGTCATCGCAACGCAGAGGAGCCTACACTCAGTGGTGTTTTTCCTCTCTTCGTGTCGGAGGAGATGATTCTGGGTGGTCTGGCCAGGGGCACGGTGACTTTTATATTGTCGATTTCCTTATAATAGGTGTCTGTGTTGTCCTATTGATGCAACAAGGATGGTTTCTTCGATAAACCCACTTCATCGTTGCTTGGCCACAGTAGTAAGTGTTGTTTCCTTTCTGGGTGTTGTTTTCCTATTGAGTGCTCACGCACACGTCTGTACTTGTTTTTTAAACACACACACACACACACACACACACACACACACACACACACACACACACACACACACACACGTATATTGAGATTTGCAATGTTAACCTATTTTGTATTAAGTCCTTTTCTGAATGAATTACCTATCGAGCTTGTATTTTACTCTTTGATTCAGCGGTTGTAGCCTATCTTTGAGATTCATGGGATGTAGCCTATCTTTTCCTGCGCTCAGTTGCTTTGCATCTTTATTAACTTTTCTACACACGTATATTGAGATTTGCAATGTTACCCTATTTTGTATTAAGTCCTTTTCTGAATGAATTACCTATCGAGCTTGTATTTTACTCTTTGATTCAGTGGTTGTAGCCTATCTTTGAGATTCATGGGATGTAGCCTATCTTTTCCTGCGCTCAGTTGCTTTGCATCTTTATTAACTTTTCTATAATGCATATATTGAAAAAATCAAGTTTGTGTGTGTGCGCGCGCGCGTGTGTGTTGGGGGGGAGGGTGTGTTGGCACAAATTTATTAGCGACTTGAAGGTGTGTCACATAACTCGATTTGAGGGTTAAGATTCATCAAACAACTCTTGTTAAGGAATGCTAACAATTCAAGTTGGCCACATAAAAATCTTGGGTAGGAAAATGATAAATATTGTTAAGGAAAATTTGGTTTTAGTGTTCACCAATAAAATTTTGAGAACTTAAACAACTTCAATCTCTTCCTCAGGAAGATCTATAGATTATTAAATAAATTCGAGGTTAGAGATACGATTGCAAACCAAATATGATGTATCTTCTTTTCTTCATATCAACTAATTTTATATTAACTTAAGTTTTAATGCTGAATCTAACAAAGAGAGAAGAATTTAAACTATCATGGTAAAATTTATTACTTGAAGAATACTGCCCTCCATTTTGAAAATAAATAAATAAATAAAATAAGGAAAAATTTTTCACCAGATATAATAATTCTCATGAAAAAAGAAAAAGAGAAGTGAAAAGAAAATCAAAAGAAAATAAAAGCAAAAATTAAAAGCCCTAAAATGAAAGCTTGAGGATGGTACAGCAAAGATTCAAGATAAAGAAAGAAAAGTAGAAGGGGATTCTAATGACACTTAAGTAATAAAAGTTGCATAATGACGCAAAGGAATACATTTAGAGTTATGATTCAAGGGATAAAATTAATATTGTAATCGATTGGTTAACCCACTGAATATGAGGCTAAAGAAGGTAAGAAAAAGATCTCTTAAAGAAACTCAACATTTGATAGTTATTAAAAGTTCTTAAAGAAGGAAGCGAAGAAAGTTAAGGCAAGGAATTATGTTGCGCAACATTAAAGACAATTAAGTCTCAATCAATATTTATCTCCTACCATTACACTTCATAAGGCAGATTGAAAAGTTAGAATACTTCAAGTGCTCATATTTTCTTAAATATCCCTATTAAGCTACGAAATTACTTGAGGGCAAGTAATAGATAAATTTTGGGGATTTGATAAGAACAAAATATGTGATATTTTGATTGCACATTTCCCAAAGTATTTTTATCTTTTTGACTAATAATATACTTAAGAAAGGTATTTTTATCTTAATTGTGCAGGGGATAGGGTGAACGGGGAATCTAGAGCAAAACAAAACAAAAAATGAGCACAAATACAAGGATTTTGGACTAGCGCACCCACACCGACATGACTGCACCCGTTTAAATTGTGGCACACTCGCGCCATGTCAGCCCCCTCGCACCTAGTCTAATCCACCCGCACAAGATCCCACACACTTCTTCCTGTTCGTTTGTTCATTCTTTAGTGAACCTACATCGTCATCGCGGCGCCTCAGTTCAGGCTCTGGTGCACCCTCGCCAGTTCGCAAAACTTATTTTGGCAAGAATTTTCTTACCTTTGTCGAGATTTTGCCTATAATTAATGCTTGTGGCTAATCTTAGGGCATCATGGGCGACTGGAAGATGTAAGAAAGGTATAGTTTTGATTAGCAAAAGTTTTTCTGTGAGATTTCTCTCCTTATTTTGGATTGGAACCTCAAGTGGTGAGTTTTCGCCATTAAATTCATGTGAAATCTTGAGAGATCTATTGTATGAGAGGAAATGGGGCTATTCTTGTGGAGATGACAAGTTTTATTATAGGTTTTTACTCTTGTTTATTTCTTGCAATGAAAATCTGCAAGGATTTTGATGTAGTTTTCTCAATAATATGTGGCTAGACTTTTCTTCGTGTCTCTGTAATGTAGGGGTAGTGATTTGCATTGTGGTTTTCTAAAATTATTTTTTGTTAATTTTTTCTCATACTTTCATGGCCTATGTTTCTGGTTAACATCCGATCTTAATTTACTCCTAGTCTCAACAACCAGGATGTTGAAATGTTTCTTGAAACTACAACTTCTAACCGTCACTTATTAAAAACAAAGGGCTAACCATAAAATTCCAATAGAATAGACATATTCCAGTAGAATTTTGGAATCTTTATGGGGCTTAGAATTATCATGCAGAATGCCATGTGGAATGAGGAAATCTTACTTCATGGGTTTTAGGCTTCTTTTGTCTTACACATAGACATAAGGAGTAACATATCCCCGATTGACAACAATCACGTATGAAAATATTTAGGAAACCACAATCATCACGATCCTCGAATTACAGAGGCACGAGCCTCATCAATCTTGAAGGAACTTCTGAGAATTTTCGCATTTTTGTTTCCTTTGCCTGTGATCTATTCTATTTTCATTAGAACTAGAATTTCAAACAACTTTTTGATAACCGCCAAGTTAGGTTAACTAAACTAGTAAAATATAATTTTTTTTTGGTGGAAGCAAATATTACACTATTTGTGTGGGATCAATACACATTACTCTTTAACCGCATTATTACTTGACACGTGCATTTGCGTTGTACGGACGACTTAAATTTCGATAAGTTTTGGTGTCATACACGTGCTTGATGATATGAATTTTATATATTGTTACTATTATGATTTAGATGTCTTATAGTATACATATACATGTTTAGTAACATGTAAATTTTCTTGTTAAGTATATATAAGATGATTATGATGTCATAATGCATATTTTTTTTATTTTGTACATTGATTTGAGTTGTAGATTTTGTGTAATATATTGAGTTACTCGCTCACTTTGTTGTATTTACATCTTTTCACAAAAGGGTAAAGACCCGCTGGTTAGTTAATATTACTTAATTATAGAGTTATATTTTATACAAGTATTTTGTGATCCTGATAAGATTTGTATATTTTGTTGAGATTATTAAAAAAAATTATGATCCTTCTATATACAATCCATATTCACTTAACTCAAAATCAAACATGATAAATTGAACTCTATTGTGGCTAGGTTTGGTTTAATTCGAGTTCATCTGAAAATTAACCCGCTGATCCATCCATATCGATCAGCCCATTTTGTTGGATGCTACGAAATTAAAACAATATCAATAATAATTACATGAAATTTTGGAGCTCAATTTGTATTATTTGAAGTCTTTCATCTGATTAAGACAATTTAAAACAAATTATGCCCAATCTAATCTAATGAAGTAATGAGATATTTTGGTAAAACTCAAAATTTAACAAGCCTGACGTACTTATAACATATATTTATAGTAGAAAAAAAAAAAAAAAACTTATACGGAGCGCTGTGATCTTATTAATGTTTTAAGTTACTTTGTTCATAAAGGTCTAAGCATACGTCTGATAAATACAAGCAACAGGTTAACCAGCACATGCCATGCAAAAGCGGCATGTGAGTGGGGCCATTAGTAATGACTCATTTAATAAATAAAAAATATTAAAAAAACATGGTCAACATTTTCAATTGGATTTCCTTAACGTTAAATTCCTACTATATAGTCAATTTAAAAAGAAAAGGGGCATTTACATACAAACAACACAAATCTTTTGTATTTGCATATTTAATGCATAAGTTTTTTTATTTATTTACATGCACACAACTCAAAAACATTAATATAACATCAAGAATATTAGATGAAATCGACATTTTCATAAGATTTGTTGACACTAAAATCTATTAGTGTAAATATCAAATTCTATGGGTTAAAAGCGTAAATACATGGGAATTGTGTGACATGCATGTAACTTTCCCAAAAGTATGCTAAAAGCTTGGAATGTAACGAACGGAAGTCATCAAGCATAATAAGCACAAAAGACGAATTTATATTATACCTTGGATTAGCAATTGCCTATCCTAAAATTTGATATTTTTGTAATACTTTTGATAATCTATTAATTTTTTTTCTCTTAATTTTATAATATTAAAGAAATAACTAAATTTATGAGGAATTTTTATATAACTTGGTATTTAAGAAAGGATTTGCCCATTTTAAAATGAAATTGATTATGCTTCTTCTAATGGGTGCTATTAATTTGATATCTTTAAAACTTATTACATAAAAAACAATTGCTTTTGTTCCATTACACCCAACAAGGATAGAATAATTTCTCATGTGATTCACGACCATCTTAAATTTAAGGGGGTATTGTGTGGGTGGAGACTTGTCTCTCCAACAAGGATACCAAAATTCAAAACATGCTCTAACAAATTAATGTGTGTCGGGCGATTCACAATGGCAGAATGATTATTTAGTTTTTTAGTATTGCATGAAAGTCCAACACATACTCAGATAATAAAGTTAAAGGTAGAGAGATGATACGTTCTTACGTGGAAAACTCGAAAATGAAAAAATCATTGGGTCTAGTCTAACTAAAATCATGCACTATCGTTTATTGATAACACCTCAAAGCCCTTGTTTCTCAGGTGGGAAAGGGTTACTTAGTTCCTCGATGTTCAATATTCATAGGCCGTATAAATCATTGCATGACGGTCAGGAACGGTCACAGTTGGGAGAAGTTTTATTGGCTTGGTATACCATATTAGAGGTGTGCCACTTCGCGCACTTCGCGATGCTTACAACAATGCACTGCTACTTAGGAGCTTCATTACTTCACAACATTGATGGTTACTCCGCACAGTGTTTTGTCACTTCTTATGTACGTCTTGAACCCTATAAGGACCTTTACTGCAACGAGCAAGGTGTGGCAGACGGTGGTCGATGACAGTTAGTGAGCGGTGGTCGATGGTGGTCTCAGATTTTTAGTATGCAACTGGAATTCTTCATCTACCAAGCAAACTAGCTCTTGGTCCAACATTTGTTCTAGTTTAAGGCCTAAGTTTTCCTTCATGAAAATGGCAGTGCTCTATTTATAGAGTTTGAGAAAAGTCTCTTTGCAAATAAAAAAAGAGTCAAGTCCACTCCATCAGACAACTCAGAGAGATTCTTTTAATTGTATAATATTTTTTAGATATTTAAGTACCTTAATGATGTCCAAATTAGGTGATATTTGGCTTGTTAGACTCATCTCATTAAGACGCTCAATTTCACTATAAGCATGTTAGATTTGAAATCTATTTGACCATACACTTAAGCACTAGAAGATTTCAAATATTATTAAATTGCCTGATTCGAACATCATTTGACTTAGATTGAAAAGTTTTGGTGTCATTGTATTCTTCTCATCTAGTCTGTCAGTATGAATATAAGTTAGTTGATATCAAAGATCGAGATAATTTTTAATTACAGTTTGAACGTTTCTTGCTAAAAAAATACTCTAAGATTTGTGCTACTCACCTTGAGATTCATGCCAAATGATACCTTTTGTCGACGGTGTATTAGTTATCACCTTTTAGGGCAATTTTGCTTGATCGTCCAAAATTACAAAAATATTTTTGAAAATATGGAGAAAAGCTGAAGTTTTCCACCGCTAGCATTGACTGTGGCCAACATAGAGCATCAACAATCGACAAAATGCGGCGGCTGTAGAGGACGACGATGGTAATGACAGATGGCGAAGGCAGTGCCGGTGGTAGACAGAGGCAGTTAGTGAATGAAAGCGCTGACAAGTAGAGGCGGGAGGGGTCAGTGGCCGAAGTTGAAGGTGAAAGGCGAGCAGTGGTCCACGGCGGAGGCAACAACCTTCAAAATAAAAGAGGCCTAGGAGAGGCGTGTAGGGCATTAACAATGTGAGTGCAATTCTGGTTTATCGGTGGGTCATACGGGTCCCGGTGTAGTGAAGTCAAACGGGTTTGAGCATGAGTCTGTCATGTAAGAAGGTCACCTAGGTCTCACTGGTCGAGACTGGAAATCTGTTGAAGTGTGGTTTGTCGGGTCAAGACGTGTTAGCGGGCATGCTCAGTGGAGCAGGTCGTTGGGTTGACATATCACATGAATTCTAAATTCATGTTGGTAGAGCATCGAACAATAGAGCTGATTTAACTAGCAATATATGGGATCTGAGGGAGCTTGTGTCATCTCATATTCATGCAGATCAGAATCAAAGGGTGTATGCTCACGGTATACTGTACGGGATCAGATCCACAGATGGTGTGATCGTGTAGTTGACATGATCCTTGTGTGGATCATAAGGGTGAAACATGACGAAGGTGTGATCCATGACATTACATGTGGTTTTGTGTGTAAGGCCATAAAAAGAAAGTTGGATCTGGGTATAAATGTAAACTAATTTTCTAATTTGTGTTGGATCAGATAGTGGAGGCTAGGTTACCAGGAAAAACTAAGATTTTGTCTTTTATATTCAATATCAAGGCCATTTTGATCCTATAAAAAGGCGAAAAAGTGGAGAAAAATGTGGACTCTTCGAGCCTATTTGTGCGTTCAATGGAGGATCACTTGTCGTTATTTTTGGCCATCATAAAGTTTATCAACCTATTTGTGTGATTAACTGAGCTCCCCTTGGCATTGTTATTACCCACCTCAAAGTCTCCTAGCTAGTTTTTATAATCAACGGAGCTCCCCTTGGTGTTATTGTTCCTTATCTTGGAGACTCCTGTAGGCATATTTTTAGGTTGTGTTTTGAAAAGGGGTCGCCTACAGAAATTGTCGGCAAATTTTTTAGATTTTTAAATTTAATTTAAATATATATATATATATATATATATATATATATATATATATATATATATATATATATATATATATATAATTTGGAAAGTAGAATTTGATTTTGAAAATAATTTTATGTTTAAAAATTTTAAGATAAGAAATCAAATTGATCTCACATCTCAAATAGTTTATATAAACAAGCACCGCACCACAAACCGTGTATCTATCCCGAGAAATAGATGCACTGCTTGATAATGGAGCTCAATTAAATAAACTAGAAGATTTGTGACATCCGTTTGTTCTGCAAACCAATTTTATAAGCCGACAAGTTCCCCTGCTTAATATAAAAGAATTAAGTAGGGTTTATATTACCTGGGTTCTTAAAGTTCCCTATAAGGGCAAACCCCTATAGTTAATTACATCCTAAATGACGGGAATCATTTAAGAAAACTCTCGATAATGATCAGTGGTTTTGCTCTCAAGAATTTCAAAGTTTAAGATTTTCAAAGGATTGAATTTTGGAATTTCAATAGGGAATGGATCGAATTTGGAACAGTTTATTTTAAGAGTCCAATAAAAGAGCGGTAGGAGAAGCTAGAGATCCAAGAAGAATCTTGGTAACTTTCCAAACTATCCAATTGTTTAGCTTCAATTTGGGAGTTTATTTAATGTTTCATCCTGCCTGTTTTAATTAATTAGGACTTATATTCATATGACACAATCATACAAACAGCCTTGAAAATGTGAGGGTATGTCGTACCGAACGACTACCTCGAAGTCCTAAGACCAGCCAGGGCTTAATTTGCATAATAAAATTATGCAAATGCCTAACAAAAAAGTTGAGGATTTATGTTGCACTAGGCAAACCACCTCGAAGTCATATGGCTTTGTTATTTAATTTCTAAGAAAGGTTTAGCTGATGTAGATCCGAGTTTTGCTAACGACGATGACCGTGCTGCCCACTATGCTCCAAGCTCCTTGTTGTTGCAGAGGTTCAGTTTTAGAAAGTGAAAAAAAATCAGGAGATGAGAGAAGTGTTTTGGTTTAGAGAAATCTTAAAATCCAAGTGTTTTTTAATGTATTAATTAAAACAAATCTTAAAGTTGATTATAACAACACCGGTTGAGATCCAACGGTTCCATCCTTCCGGCATCATTATTTTTATCGGATTCACTTAGTCCAGATGAATTTGCTAAATTCAACTGATTGAGTTCCACATTTTTATTTAGACCGTGCGAAATCCCGTTAACAACACGTAGGTTACATCATTCGAGGTATTCCCGATCATCCAACAAGACGTTTTAATTTAGTTAAAGTTGTAGTTTTTGTTGTTCTGTTTGTGATTAAATTTTGAGTTGTTTTATATTTTGAATGTTGTGGAGGTGAATTTTATTTTATTGTGACTTTTAGTTTAGTTTTTGGTTTCAGTTTTGTGGCTATCCTAAAGGGTGACATTCTTGTTTAACATGCAAGAGAAGTAAAGTACAGTACATGTAAGTAAATTGCATCAAAATATAAATGTACTGGTAGGGTCTTCTCGTCATTCCCAGCTGAACTTTAGTATTGCATTGCATGTATGTGTTTATAGTTTTGCAGAAATTAAAGCATGCCAGAAAACAGGAAGAAGTAAGACTAACAAGCAGTAACTACTCAATCCTATGATGTCTATGTAAATGTCCTGGTTTTCTACCAAGTCCTATGATGTCTATGTGAATTCCTATGTTGTGTTTCAATAAACTTTGTTTAATTTAATTGAGGATGGTTTTGTTAAGTAGACATATTAAGTTTAATTGACCTCAGAGGTATCCAAACAGTCGGAGAAGGATGCGAGTCCATGCTTCCTCTCATATTCTGATGAAAAGTCTCGGGCTCATTTAGACTTATTATGTTGCTTAACAATTCATCCTACCTACACCCTTATGCTTAATGAACACAGGTGTTCGGGGTAGGTTGGGGCAGATGGGTTTAGGTGTGGTTTGGATTTGGATTAGTGGCAATTGGTAATTTGATTTGGACTTATGAGAGTGCTATCTTGAGTTTGTGATTTTATTTGTGGAAGATTTGCTTGAGTTTGTGCTTAGATTTGGTTTTGGTTTATGTTTGGGTTTGGTTTTGGTTTATGTTTTGGTTTGGGTTTGGTTTGATTTTAGTTTAAATTTGAGTTTGGAATATGGATTGGGAAGTTTGTGTGGATATCGGGTAAAATTTGGGTTACTCCATGCATTCACTAAGCATAATGGTATTCTTATTATGTTTTCTACACCAAGTTGTGATTCCCTAGGAGTCTTTATGAAGGGAAAAATGAACCATGCCCCAGGAGGCCTATTCTAGGTTTGATTGTCATCGTGTTGGTATTATATTGTGGTCGGGACTGTTGTTGTATGTTGTGATTGTTGTGTTGTGTGATGTTATGATTGTATTGTATTATGTTACTAGTGTTTATATTTTTATGTGTTATTATTTTATGTTATTATTGTTTACTATTTATGTGTTGTTATGTTATTTAAAATTATTATATTTTATGTGTAATTAAACTAATTATTATCTTTATGGTTTATTTAATTTATTATTTATTATATTATGTGATTTATTTACTTTATCATTATTTATTTATTTAAGTAATTGTTATTTATTTATTTTATTTTACTTTAACTTGATATTAATTTATTTAAATTATTATTTTAGTTTTAATTTATTTTATTATTTAATTTAATTAATTTAATTTAATTAAATTTATTATTATTTATGATTACTTAATTTAATTTAATTAAATTAATTTATTTAATTTAATGTAAAGTATTATTGTTTAAGTTAATAAAATTTAATTTAATTTATTATTATTATTTTAATTTAATTTAATTTAAATTATTATTTGTTTACATTATTAATTTAATTTATTTAAATTGTTTATTTAATTTATTTAATTTAATATTTATTTATATTATTATTTAATTTAATTTAATTTAATATGATTTGATTAATTTAATTAATTTAATTTAATTTAATTTATTATTATTTACAAATATTATTTAACTTTAATTTAATATTCGAGTTTTCATTAATGTATTTAACTTAATTTAATTAATTTAATTTAATTTTAAATTATTTATTTATTTACATTATCATTTAATTTAATATAATTTTGATTTATTTAATTTCATTTATTTATTTAATTTATTTAATTTAATTTAAACTATTATTTATTTAATTGTTTTTGGTTTACTTAATTAATTATTATTTAATGTGATTTATTTAATTTAATTATTATTTAATTTAATTAATTTAATTTAATTATTATTTGATTTTAGCTATTTAATTTTAATTTAATTCATTATTCATTTATAATGTTTAAATTATTTTCAATTTATATATATATGTATTATTTATTTTTATTATCCCTTATAAGTTATTTTATTTTAATTAATTATGTACATTTTTATTACTAAAATATTATTGATTTATCATTATTAATTTATATTATTAATTTACATTATTTATTATTATCATTTTTATTATTATTTATTTATTTATAAGACTTTTCATTTTCTCTCTCTCAAATTATTCTTTTCTTTATTTAAAGTTATTATCATTTATATTAAGTTATTATTTCTTAAAATTATTATATAAATGTATATTTACATTTAGATTATTTTAAAAAGAATGATGTTTTTATTTACCTATTTTTATTATTTATTTATCTATTTATAAAGCTTTTTAAACATTCTCTCTCCTAAATTATCCTTTCATTTATTTTAAATTATTACGATTTATTTAAGTTATTATTTATTAAAATTATCATTTACATATGTATATATTAAAAAAAAAAACACTTTTATTTACTTCCTTTATTTTCATTATTTATTTTACTTATTAATTTACATATATATAATTTACATAGTGTATGTTATATATTATTTTAGATTTTTATTTCATTTTCTTCTTTTTATTATTATTATTATTATTTTTTATTTCCTCTTTATGTTTTTTTTTCTTTTACCTTTATTTCCTTTATGTTGTATTAAAAATTTTAAAATTCATTTTTTTATGGTAATAAAAACTAGGTGAAAAGATTAGGTGGTTTTTTTTTGTAAATAGTGAAATTAATGAGCCTAAATAGTTACATATCTTTGCATAAAAAGGAAATCCTAAGCCTATGTATGAATAAAATGAAGATTTGTAAAAGAAATAATCTACACATGATTTTTTTTATTTTAAATAGCTTGCATGAAAAGAAAATCCCTAAGGCTAAGCATGGAAGAGTTTAACACATAATTTTTTGTAAACCTATGTAGAGGAATAGGAGCTTTAAGGAAAATACATGTATATGTGGGGTCTTAGGCTAAGCATGAGAGGGGTGAAACATTTCTTTGAAGCTTAAATGTTCATAAGATAAAAGAGAGAGGGAAGAAGCTTACCTTGATTTTGGGGAGTTGATGAAAGGAACTTGAAGAAAGGGATGCCTTGTTGAAGCTCACGGCTAGGAAGGGGTTTGGATGGATGTGGCTTTGCTTGGAAGAAAGAGAGGAGGAGGAGGAGAGGCTCACGGCTAGGAGAGAATTTTGGGGGGGTGGACTGGCTAAATGTAAGAGTGTGTGTAAGTGAGTGTGTAAGGGTGTTTAAGAGTGTTTATGGGGGGATTTATGGAGGGAGGCTCACGGCTAAGAGTAAATGGGGGGAGTGAGGGAGAGGTGAGGGAGAAATATGGTGGAGATATGGTAGAGGTAAGGATGGAAGACTTTTAATTTTTTTTTCTTTTTGTTTTTTTTTTGTTTTTTTTTGTGATTTGTTTTGACATGAGATGTAAGAGGGGGAGAATGTGGGTGTGTGTGTGAGTGTATTTTAATTTTGTGAATTTTGGATTTTTGGTCCATTTTAAGAACATTGGGCTAACTTGAGTTTAAATTGGGCTAGAGCTTGAATGAAGCCCAAGTGCCTTGATCAATATTGTCCATATGATTCTAATGAAGATCTTTCATGATGACATAAAGTGGTTTTGAGCTCATTTGGAAGTTCAATTTCGGTAGGGATAGGATTTTTGATTATTTTGGATCATATTGGATTCGGGTCAAGTTATGTTGAGTTTGAGTGGGAATGGTGTCCAGAGGTCTTCAATAATAATGTAGATATGGTTGTCTAGAAGACTTTTCATGAAGACATAAAATTGTTTTGACAAGGTTTAGAGGGTCATTTGGTGGATTTAAAACATGTGTTCAGCTTGGGTGGAAATTAGGGGTTTTTTTTGTTCAAAATGGATTTGGGTAAGACCTGAGCTCAAATTATGGACAATTTATGATTTAATTAATTTTAAGGAGGTGTTATAAAGAGTTTGGAATTGAAAGTTTGGAGGAATTGATTGACATTGGCTTTATTTAGGGGATTTGAGTTATTTAGGCAAAATTAGGGATTTTGGATTTCAAGTGGAATTGGATTCAAATGTGGGTCAAATTGGACTTGAATTTGGTCTAGATTGATATTGGAGATGTTAAATTTTGGTTTGGAATTGAATTTGATCAAAATTGGGGTCAATTGGGTCAAGATTGGGTTCGATTTGGGCACATATGGGTTAAAAAATGGTCAAATTGGGGATTTTGGTAAAAGTGGGCTAAATTGACAAACTTGGCCCATGGTTTAGTTGAACAAAATGAAATAGGGGATTTTTAGGATTTGTTGGAATTTTTTGGGATTTTTTTGGAACTTTTGGATTTTTTGGCTAAAAGTGTATTTTGGGTATTTTGAGGGTATTGGGGGGTATTTTTGGAAATTTTGGAATTTTTGGTCATGAATGGTCAATTTGAGTGGTAAGGAACATCTTGGAATTATTTTTGGGGAATTGTGGTGAATTTGAAGAATTTTGGGTTATTTAGGGAATTTCGGGAGGTCGAGGGCCAAAAATTGAAACTTTGGAGATTTGAAGGTGGCTTCAAAGTGAGCATGATATAATGGTTTATATTGAGTTATAGATTGAGGGTCACCCTCATTTGGTCCTCTATGTTTTGGTCCCCACCACGTAGTCATAGACTTAAAGCTGGGCTATCCACATGAGTTTCTAAAGAGTTCAGGGTTGAAATTAGGATGTGCAGTATATGTTGTGAATGTGAAGTGTATGAGTGGTGATCTCCAGACCTCCCTCAGGGCAAATCTTAAGGTCTAACCACCTATAGGAGACTTCCCCTAGGATTCCTTATGCTTGCCTTTTTCCTACTAAAAGGTGGTGGTTAGGCTTTAAGCATATGAAAACCCCTAGTGAAGCAAGAAGAGTTTTGAATTTCTATGGGGAGAGTTCCATGACTAATTTTCTAAGAAAGTCACCAGGAGAGTCCTATGGCTAGACTCTAGGCTATTCTAAAGAGAGACTAGACCTCAATCAAAAGTGAGGTCAACAAGTGGACCCCCAATAGGTGTGGTGTGCTAACCAAGCACTCCACACGTATTGGTGTTGACCGACGAGATCAACAAGACCAACACAACTATTTGAGTGAAAACTCAAGATAGAACGAAGAGTTTAGCAAGTGAGTTTCCGCTGGGGATTGTTTGCTTGAAGACCTTCAAATCCAGGGACTCTCGCTGGGGAAAGAAGGATGGAATACCTTTCAGGTGGAGCTGTGAATTTCAAGCTCCCAAATGCTGAAGGAATCCGAACCGGTTTGATTTGAACAAATGAGAATTTTGAATTTGATTTCAAGTTTCTTGTTTGAATTTTAGTTTGAAACTTTTTTTGAATTTGAAGTTTGGAATTTTGTTTTTTGAATTTAATTTTAGGATTTGAATGTGGGAATTTGAAATTTTAAGTGAAATCAGAATTTCGGTATCGCTCGCAGGAGGAGAATCAGAATTTAGGTACTGACTCGGAAATTCAAGGAAAAATTTATTTTTTTTTGGGAAATCAGATGACTAAGCTCCGACCCCAGAATATCATGGAAGGTAGAAAAATATCTCGGAAGGAAGATGGAAATTTAGGTAATTTTTTGGGAAATCGAACGACTAAGCTCTGACCCCAGAATATCATGGAAGGCGGAAAAATATCTCGGAAGGCAGATGGAAATTTAGGGAATTTTTGGGAAATATGACGACTAAGCTCCGACCCCAGAATATCATGGAAGACGAAAAAATATCTCGGAAGGAAGATGAAAATTTAGGTAATTTTTGGGAAATAGGACGACGAAGCTCCGACCCCAAAATATCATGGAAGGCGAAAAAATATCTCGGAAGGAAGATGGAAATTTAGGTAATTTTTGGGAAATCGGATGACTAAGCTCCGACCTCAGAATATCATGGAAGGCGGAAAAATATCTTGGAAGGAAGATGGAAATTTAGGTAATTTTTGGGAAATCGGTTGACTAAGCTCCGACCCCAGAATATCATGGAAGGTGGAAAAATATCTCGGAAGGAAGATTGAAATATAGGTAATTTTTGAGAAATCGGACGACTAAGCTCTGACCCCAGAATATCATGGAAGGCGGAAAAATATCCCGAAAGGAAGATGGAAATTTAGGGATTTTTTTTTGGAAAGAGAGGATATTATTAACTTGTCCTTTTCTGATTTCATATCGTTTCATTTTGTTTAATTTTGATTTTGCTTCTTTTGAGTTCATTTCTTTTCATTTTGATTTAACTTAATTTGACTTGATTTAAATTTTGTTTTTAATTTTTATTTTGTTTTAATTTCACTTAGTTTAGATTTCATTTTGTTTTTTTTTGGAACCAACGAGTGGTCCAACGGCTTTCGACGGTCGCATTGAAAGAAACATTTCTAAATAGGGGAAATCTTCATTGATTCATCTGAAAAGAAGTACAACTGATCTGACATTAACAAACATCTAAAACTGATCGTGTGTACAGGACTGGAAAAAACAGCTTGCATGTGCAAAACTGAACAAAACTGGCGTATCATGTTATCGGTTGCTGCAGAAGTAGTAACAACAACTGCTGCGAGGCTGCTATGGGGGACGGGCCATCTGCCCGAGGTTACGCTCCGGAACAAAAGTCCCCTCGCGGACACCGGAGGTACGGCCTATCCATGGTAGTGGTACGTAACTTTCTAGTTCAGAGTCAAGTTCGTAGTAGAATGGCGCCTTGTCTTCATCCATCCTTCTAAACGTGACTGAGATCCTTTTCCCTTGAACTCCTGGGATGCAATGCTTCTCCAGGTCCGTTCCATTTCCTTTAAGCACTAAGACCGATCCCACCGGTAAAGTGATTCTTGCTGTACCTCAAAATTCTCTTTCCCCGACGATTCGTATCTCTCGCCCGAATAGGATGTCACTTTCACTTACAAATGAGACGGTGCAAAGGGCCTCAAGAAGTCATGGTGGTCGATGTGTGGCGGTATGCAATCCCCATCCTTGCAGATGTTAATGATGCAGCTGTTTGGGATGCATGTTGGTGGCAATATATGCCATTCAACCATCCTTTTTATCATCTTTTTGATCTCTGACGGTATTTCGTCCACCTCATCGTGTTGTAGGATCCTTAGAGGATTACCTTGCTTGTTTTTGGTGAAGTTATAACAACAGCCACATTGTATAGTGATTCATCCCTTACCTCTCATCCACTTTGTCGGTGCTGTGTATGTCCTTGGCCTCAGACGGCCTCTCTTGTCCAAAGTCTTGAGTGCTTTTATAACATGTAAAATTTTCTCTTCATCGGTCGGTGAAAATACATTGGTATACAATTCAAGGCCTTCCAAAATGTTGACAGCTTTACCCTGGATGATGTCGTAGCTTTCAAAGTCGTCTTTCTTTCGAACCTGTCTTATCCTTACCATAATGTATTCCAGTATTGGTGGCGGCGGTGGTAGTTGGATAAATTCAGGGATGTATGGCTCAACACCCGGCCGTTCTCCAAGTTGCATGTTTAATGACGCAGTTGCGTATGCTTCGAAGGTTCCGTATTCTCCTAATTGGAGTACATTACAATCTGGGCATATCGAGAACGCCCCTGAAGAGGAAGGAAGCCTAGGTATGTCCGAGTTGCATGTCGGACATCCCGTGAAGATCTCCTGTAACATGTCTCTCGGCGCGGGCCCCTTAGGAAGATCCGGCTATGGTTCTATATCGGTCCTTGGCGGACTGTCGCCTGTCTTTTTCATGTCGGGTCGGTAGAACTGTCCAGGTACTAGTGCAAGTCCGGCGGCTGCCTCCCGAGCCTGTCGCCTCTCCATCCTTTTGAGGAAGAGGCGCTTGCGGCGGTTTCTGTTTCTTCTGCTTGTATTCGCTGATGGAGTGTCCGAAATTCTGCCGGCTGAAGCGGCAACCAAATCATCTTGTGGAGTGGTGACCATGGATGGGACATAAGTACATCACACAGTAAGGAGGTGTGCGTCAAAAAAACCTCCGGTGCCTCCATGTCCTGAGGTTTGTCCTACTTCCATGCGGCTGAACTTCTTTATTGGCTTCATTTTCCGCGTCGTTTCAGTATACGTTTCTAGATGCGAGGTCGAAGCCGTACCAAAGAGCAAACACTGACTCGAAACTTGACACTTCCTACACAAGTAAACAAGGGGAAATGCCAGCGAGTGGTGTTGTGCACGAACAAAAGCAAATTATCATTTACTTTAAACAAGTTTTAGCAATTAACTTGATGCCATTATTTTATTTAATATGTTTTTATAAAATTTAGATTTAGAGTTTGGCAAACATGTTTTCATTTTGTGGGAAGATTTCTTTTAATTTTATGGAGTTTTTTTTTATTACAAAATTTTGGACCCAATCACAGACACTAGCTCTATAGCTATATTGGAATGAATATCATTTTTTTCAGTCTTTTCATGTCGCGTAATATTTCTTTAAATATCGTCTTTTGATGGGCAACATGGGTCTATCCCCTTGAGAATCCACCAACTAGTAAGATCCTTCTGTGTAGATCTTCTCCACCACGAACGGACCTTCCCAAGTTGGTTCGAATTTTCCACCTATTTTGCGGTGTGCAAGAATAGGCCTTCTAAGAACGAGCATGAGGTCACCAATTTTGAACGACCTCGGGCGGACCAATTTATCGTGGGCTTGAATCATCTTTGCTTGGTAGAGTTCCAAGTTCTGTTGTGCGAGCAATCTTTTTCCTTCAAGGCTTTCCAATTCTGCAAGTCGTAACTTGGCATTCTCTTCTATTGTAATTTGATTGGCAACGACAACCCGGAGCGACGGTAGCTAAACTTCTAGCGAAAGAACTGCCTCGGACCCGTACACAAGAGCGTAAGGCGTAGACTGTGTCGGCGTCCTGACTGTCGTCCTGTAGGCCCACAAAGCTTCTAGTAGTTTCTCGTGCCATCCTCTTTTATTTTCGTCGAGCGTCTTCTTCAGAATCTGAATAAGCGTTTTATTGAAGGCTTCTGCCAAGCCATTTGCTTTAGGGTAGTAGATCGTCGAATATCTCCAATCTATCCCATGTCTTCTGACGAAGTTGTTGATTTTCGTGCTCTTGAAAGCGGACCCGTTGTCAGAGATGATTCTGTGCGGTACACCGAAATGGTAGACGATTTGATTCTCGAAGAACTGTAAAACTTACTGCGCTGTGACTTCCCGTAGTGGAACTGCTTCTGCCCAGTTGGAAAAGTGGTCTGTAGAGGCGAGTATAAACATGTGTCCTTTTGAGGAAGGAGGGTCTATCAGACCCACTATGTCCGTACCCCAACACTCGAATGGCCACGAGGCAATCGTTGGGTGTAGAACATTCGGAGGCTGATGCAAGACCACTCCATGCACCTGACACTGATGGCATCTCTTAGCTACGTCCATGCAATTTGTCATCATTGCTGACTAGTAGTAACTGAGTCTTTTAATTTTCATCTTCATTTTCGGTCCTGACTGGTGAGCATCACAAAATCCAGCATGTACTTCTTTGATAATTTTACGCGCTTCGCTGCCGCTCGGACATCTCGGCCACATGCGGTCGAAGGATCTCCTATACAGAACATTGTTGATCAGAGCATACGACAAAGCCCTCTTTTGAATCTGGTGCGCTACTGACTTATCTTCTGGTAGCTCTCCAGTTTGCAAATATTCTATTAATGGCTGACCCCAATCCTCTGTATCTTTTGCCACTGCAGCAACTGTCTTTTCTTTTTCAATTTTATGTAGACTGTCAAGGTTGATCTGAGACAACACCTGACGTCCTTGTACTGTAATATCTATAGAATCTTCGGGTGGCAAGCCAATTCGTTAGCGAGTTTTGCTAAAGCGTTCGCATGGGCATTGTCTGCTCGAGGAATCCTATAGAATATCACATTCGGAATTTGCTTGAGTAACTTCATCGTATACTAGTGGTATTCTTCTAATCTCAGCTTTAGAATTTTGTACTTTTCTGCCACTTATTGGATGACGAGCTATGAGTCACCATAAATGGCAATGTTTGTTATATTCATTAGTATTGCTAATTCCAAGCCGGTGATTAGGGCTTCATACTCTGCTTCATTGTTTGTACACGGCTCTGTCAATTGGTAAGAAAACCTCAGCATGGCCCGATCTGGTGTCACGAAGATTAAACCAATTCCTGCTTTGCCTGGTATAACTGTTCCTGATCCTTTGTCTTTTCGAGCTGATGACGCTCCATCAAAGTACATTTCCCAACGTTGAGCATTGGGATCTTCTATCTGTAGTATTTGCTCATCTGGTAACTCATCATTGAGCGGGGACCCAACTGGCAGTGGATGCGCTGCGAGAAAATCTGCAAGAATCTGCCCTTTGATAGCGGAAGGGGCACAAAGGTTATATCAAATTCCAATAATATCATCGACCATCTTGTTAAGCGTCCAGAAAGCGTTAGTCGGGTCATCAAATATTCCAAAGGATTAACCTTCGAAATCAGGTTGACCTTATGAGACAACATGTAATGTCTAAGCTTCTGAGTGGCGAAAACTAAAGCTAGACAATGTTTCTCAATAGAAGGATACTTTACCTCTACAGGTATTAGATGTCGACTCAAGTAGTAGAGTGCGTTCTCTTTACCATCATCATTGACTTGGGCAAGTAAATCTCCGAGGGACTCATCTAATGCCGCGGTATAAAGTATCAACGGTCTACCTGGGATAGGGGCTGCTAAAATAGGAGGTGTCGTTAGATATCGTTTAATATCTTTGAAAGCCTGCTGGCACTTTTCTTCCCAAATAAATTTGGCATCCTTTTTAATTAATGCCGAGAAAGGCTGACACCTACCCGAAAGATTAGATATAAAGCGCCTTAGATATGCCAGTTTTTGTTGAAATGAACGTAGTTGTTTCAAGGTTTTAGGGGGGGCATTTCTAAGATGGCTTTAATCTTCTCTGGGTCGATTTTGATTCCCCGATGACGGAAAACGAATCCTAGAAATTTCTCAGAGGTAACGCCGAAAGCGCACTTTAAGGGATTCATCTTCAGATTATATTGTCGTAATCGTTCAATTACGATCCTCAAATCATATAGGTGGTTTCCTCTTATCTTGCTCTTGACGACCAAATCATCCACATAGCATTCTACTTGGTTGTGAATGAGGTCATTGAAGATTCTCGTCATTGCTCTTTGATATGTAGCTCCTGCGTTCTTCAGTCCAAACGGCATCACGGTGTAGCAGTAAATCCCGATCGGATTTCTAAAAGCTGTGAGCGTGGCGTCTTCTAGTGCCATCTTGATCTGATTGTACCCTGAAGGCCCATCCATAAAGAAGAAAGTTTCATGTGTCGACGCGATGTCCACCATTAGTTCTGGTATCGGCAACGGGAATTCATCTTTTGGACATGCTTTGTTTAAGTCCCTGAAGTCCACGCACACTCGAATTTGTCCATTTTTCTTTTCACTGGGACAACATTAGCTAACCACGTCGGATACTGTTCTTCTCGGACAAAATTAGCGTCTATTAATTTCTCGATTTCTGCTGTAACTTGCTGTACTATCTCGAGGCACATCCTTCTGGGAGCTTGCTTTACTGAAATCACATTCTTATCCACTTCGAGGCAGTGAACTGCGACCGCCGGAGATAGTGCTGGCATTTCTTCATAACTCCAAGAGAAGCAATCTTTGAATTCTGATAGTAACCTGACCAAGTCTGCGACCTCTTCTTCGTTGAGTAACGAATTTATGAAAGTCGGTCGGGGCTGCTCCTCAGTCCCGAGATTGATTTCTCTTAATTCATCCACTGTTGATTTGATTTCTTCTTCGAATTTTGGCAGAGCATTGCCTATTTGCTGATCTTCATATTCATCTTGAATGTCCAGGCAATCTTCTTTTGACTGACTAGTAACAACCATGCAAAATTCTGAGTTATCGACGGGTCCGAGCGTACCCAAACCCAAGACCTTCTTTCGAATTGAGTTTCTTTCCTTTTACATTTCACAATTTTTCGAATGATTGTAACTTATCCTTTGGCATTTTATTTGACACATATCCTTGTTGAATTAACTTTTGTACACACGGTGAAAAGTAGCCAAAAGGTAATTCCATTAATTCATTTGAGTCATTTTCTTCAAGAATTACACAAGGTTTAGAAGTAGAAGGGGAAGCTTTGTAAAACTTGATCGGTTTAAGACCATCATTATGTACTTTCTTGACCTCTATACTCTCTACCTTTTGAGAATGGATCGGAGTAAGGGTCATGGTATGAACATAGTGGTTAATCCGATCGTAGATCGATTCATATTCATCCTTTGCTTCGTCATCCACAGAGATCTCGAATTGAGGCTTCTTTTGACTTATCATCATTATTTTTTTATCTTCTTCAGAGCTTTCCTCCATGTCGATGTTAATTGTTGGCTTCGTCTGTTCAACAATCTGGGAAATTCTTCCTCGACCACGTCCCCGGCCTCGACCTCGGATGCGTCGGCTAAAAGAACTTTTACCAACTCATTGAGAAGGAGCGGTATGAGATTGTTGAACTGGAGCCATACAGTCTCGTCCTTGTAGTTCCTTTGAGTCTTCAATTTTGCTTATCACAATGTCTCTTGAAAATTCTGTTTTCTTCAGAGGAGCATAGTAAGCGGCATCTTCATGGATGCCCACTTCATGTATTGAAAACGGTTGTAGATCTCCTTTAATGCAATGTTCTTGTCCATCTTTTTAGTATTTGATGCACTGGTGAAGTGACGAAGGGACCATAATGTACTCATGGAGCCACGGTCGACCATGCAGGGTATTGAACGAAGTATCCGCATCAATGACATGGAATTTTGCACTCGTTACTAGATTTCTGACTTTCATTTATAGCGTTATAGATCCGAGGGCTCTTTCTCTTTTTGGTTGAATCCTCTTAACATCATTTTATCCATTGAAAGCTCTCGGGCGTCGATGTCCAAGTAAGCTAACGTCGTAGACTCATTATATTGAGCGACGCTCCAGGATCTACTAAGACTCTGGAAAGCACGAATCTGCCGATGATGACAGAAATGTAGAGTGGACTATTGTGATCGGCTGTACCGAGTAGCAAACCTTCGTAGGTGAAAGTTACGCCAGGTTGTTCCTTTATGGTGCAAACTCCATCTGAGGATGTGCTAGGCAACTGCACTAAGCAAATGTCGGGATCAAGTAGAGCCTTGATCAAACTTTCTCTCATCTCCTTTGATAGGATCAGAGTATCGTAAATACTTAGTTTGGCCGGCAATTTCCTGAGATGAGCTAACATGTTGTAATCCACTTTATTTGGGTTTTCAACTTCATTTCGAACTTGTATTTCTTCAGTAGCTGGAGGTATTTCTTCTTGAGTGATTATCTGCTTTTTTTGTCCACTGGAGTTGTTCTCAGAGGTAGCACCTTGCCACTCCTTAAATTCACTTCCTTTATTTCTTCTTCTTCTGGACTCAGAGGTCCTTACGTATGCGAGAAGTCCAAGCCGATGTCAAGTGGAACTCCTTTGCACTTGAGGACTGGCTCCTCACTTCTCGTACTGTCGTAGCCAGTGTTGTCAATGTCTTCTTTATCTTTGGTGGAAGTTAGTATGATTTGAGGATCATTTTGGGAATCAAAATCGGGGTTATATTGGTTGTGATTAGTTACGTCATCACTAGAGACAGTAAGAACGTAGCTAACATCATTTATATCACTATTACGAGACCCTAGAGGGGTACAAAGATAATGATACAAAGTCAGGGGTTCGAGGAATTCCACCCACGAATCCGAGACAACCGATCCCAACGGGAGCGACCCACATCCTATCCTCCGCGCTATCGTCTTTAATCTCATTCACGATCTCTTTCTTCCTCCACTCTCGTCGCGGTGGCTTCCTTGGCGAAGCTTTCATCTTGGACTGTGCTGACGGTGGACTCCGGATAGCGGCTTTCTTTGGAGCAGACTGAATCTGATCCAGGACCTTCTTGAGCTCATTCCAAATTGCACTCCATCCACCCTTACCGGCATATGGGTCAAGCGGAGAGATTGGCTCGGCTGAAATTAGATTTATAGAACCTTTTTCAGGCTCCTTCAAATATTCCTTCCGTATCGTTATATTTCCTTCTTTGTAATTTTGCTCAAGCCAATCCTTGAGGCGAAGCGGTTCTCGATTGTATGTCCAAGCATCCGGTGATAGGGACAAAAGTTGGGCTGATCTTTCTTATTCACCTCTTTTGGCTTTTTCGGCTCGGGTAACTTGAACTCGGGCTTCTTTAGCAGATTCTTGAACATCTTTGCTACAGCATCATCTTTAAAAGAGTAGTTTCTGCGTAGTCGTTTTGATATTGTAGGAACTGGTCTCCCGTCCGTCTGTACGGTCTCTGCTTGCTTCGACCGGGCTGATTATTTTGTGGTAGACGAGGCTTGTCCCGTCTTGCTTGAGGCTGGCTTGTATTCTTCGAGGCGACTGCTCGGTACGAATCATCATCGGTTGCTTTCCTTTATCGACCGCGGCCACTACGCCAAATCTCTTCTCATAAGCCTTTGCTGGTTTCGTTTTCTCTGGCCTTGCTGAGCAGTTTCTCAAAGGAGTTGATCGTGAGACCCTTAAGCTTGAAAGCTATCGGACTGTGAATACTCTTGAGTAGTATATCGATCACGTGCTATTCTTGTAGCTGAGATTTACATTTCATGCTTAAGTTTCTCCACCTCAAGTTGTAGTCAACCAAAGTCTCGTCGGGCTTCTGACGTTCTACCACGAGATCTCCTATGGTGACATGACGCTGAGCACCGGCGAATCTCTTCATAAACATGCTTTCCATTTCTGTGAAAGTCTTTCTTGATCCATTAGGAATTTCAGCATACCAATCGAAAGCTATTCCCGACAGGCTGCTGACAAACTGATGGAACAATAACGCTTCACTTCCTCCTGTATTGTAACAGCTGGCTCTGAAGTGCGCTATATGCTGCCGAGGGTTTCCTGTTCTGTTGATCGTTTTGAAGGTCGATGGCACGAAGCCTTTGGGGTAAGGTACAACATCAAATTCCTCCGCGTAGGGTCTACCCTTTGAAACTGATGCTCCGCCTTTGGACTAGGCCAAGGCCTCCCGAACTTGCTGTTCGACAATTTGCTTAAGCTCCTTTTCTGGTAGATTCAGGGTTGAATCCTTCTTCGGAAGCTCATTCTTATTGGAAGAGGCGGCCTCTCTTCTTTCATCGGCGATGTGTATTATCTCAGGCTTATTAATTTCTGGAGATGCTGTCGGACATGACTGAGATTGTCCATGCAATGTGGCCATGGTAGTCATAGCGGCAGTCATCTCCTCCATTTTCTTTTCCAATCGGCTGATTATTTTGTCTCTAGCGGACACAGCTCTTTGAAGCTCTTCTATTGCATCCTCCTTACGAGGAGCTTCACGTGCAGACGTTGTGGCCCTGGTATCGACCATGTTGATTTCCATGAATTCATTATCCAAGTAATCTGACAGGTGTAAATCTTCGTTATCGACTTCCAATCCTTGCTCCTTAGTTAACTCTGAAATCTCTTCACGGAGTTTACGAATTCTATCCTCCATCGACCCTTCTCCTGTCAGCGACTGCGAAGCAACAGAGGTGGTGACAATAGGAGTGCCAGACTTATAATCTGTTTGATGATTTGTAGACTTCTCAAAGTGGACAGGTGCAGCGAATTTCGGTAACCACACTCTCCTCTCGAGAATTGATGCCTCGGGACGGAACGTCTCAGCGGGGACATCAGGACCAAGAGAGGAAGTGTGCTCCCTAGAGTGCAAACCGTGTACAGGGGAAAGTAATCCTCTCTTCCTTCTCGGGAGTTTTTGGGTGGCATTCTTGGACCTAGCCGAGACTTGACTGGTCTTTGTATCGCGGGTGTTGAATAGGTGGTAGTTGTCTCAACACGCTTTCCCAAACGGTACTTGACAAAAACCCTGCTAGGCTTTTCCATTTTCAAATTTCCTCTTTCACTTCGGGGGATATTGCACATCCCATCCTTTTAAGAAGCTTGGCAACAGAACACCTTTCTAATTCAGCTAATCTCAGTAGAAGAGTATAAGCTCGAGTGATGGGTGTGGATTTCTTTCCCTCCTCATCACGGCCATGCGGTCTTTGGAAGCGCAGCGACAATCGTATGGAGACTTTCATTTCTAGTGGTACCAGCTAACGAGTGGAACCTACTATCTCGGAGGAGAGGAGAGGTATTCGGTAAACCGAGTTCCTCCTACTGAGGAATCTCATCAATCACTGGCAAATTTGCAGCTTGTGCCTTGGCTGCCTTACGATGCTTATGGTTGCTGTTCCTCTTTTGGGATTTTGTCAGCGGGGGAACCCCGGAACTAGAACCAATCTCAAAGACAGACGACAGAGCAAGGAAGGCTTTGTCAGAATCCTCCTCGTGCAAAATTTCTTTCCCTTTGGCAAACGGGGAAGTAGGTACTGTAACGGCGAAGCCGGAAGCAGTAGAGGTGACGACTCTCCTTGTCACGGAGCCAACTGGTTTGACGGGGACAACAGTCATCTTCACCTTCTTAGCAGAAGGGAAGTTTTCATGGGAATTCAGATCGAACTCGGCAGATGGTTCTTGTACTTCGGGGGCAGTAATTTTTAGGACCACGAACGGGGCTTTTCCAAGAACGATTTCAAACTCACTGAAGCCGGCTCCAAACTGAATCAACGGTGCTGCGAGACGAGCCTCACGGGAAGAGGGCAAGTCGCAGGATAAAGTCGGCGAAGGGGTTGACATTTCGACTATCAAAAGAAACGTTCCAAAATTTAGGAAGGGCCAAAGACCTTGTCATCATAGTATGAAAACTATGAAAAAGATCGTTCTGTGAACTGGGTAAAATTTGTGATTTCATTTAATATATTATTATTTTATCTTATCATATTTTGTTCTTTTTTTTCTTTTATTTTCTTTTAGATCTTCATGTGTTTGTTTTAAATGATATTTAGAATTTTAAAGGTGGATTAACTTGCCGAAGGCAAAAATTAAATCCAAGAGGCGGAAGAAAAGGTGAAGCAAAGGACCCCGTCGAGGATCCCTTTTCACAACGCACGTTGCCCAAGTGGAATTAATCCACCAACACACACTATCGGGGTCCGACCCCACAAGATCAAAAGAAAAATCCTAAGGATCCCTGAACCTCTCTGTTTAGGAGTTGCTAAATAGATGGTCCTGAAATCCAGGAGAGTTGATCACACTTTCCCAAGAAAGAAATGGGTAAAGTACGTCAACGGAAGAATGGTAGTTTGATCCACTAGGGGCATAGACTTACTACCGATTTATGAAAGCAAAACCATATGATCAAAATGGAGAGAGGAACTAGTCCCCAGCGGAGTCGCCAGAACCTGTCGGCATATTTTTAGGTTGTGTTTTGAAAAAGGGTCGCCTACAGAAATTGTCGGCGAATTTTTTAGATTTTTAAATTTAATTTAAATATATATATAATTTGGAAAGTAGCATTTGATTTTGAAAATAATTTTAAGTTTGAAAATTTTAAGATATAAAATCATACTGATCTCACATCCCAAATAGTTTATATAAACGAGCACCGCACCACAAACCGTGTATCTATCCCGAGAAATAGATGCACTGCTTGATAATGGAGCTCGATTAAATAAACTAGAAGATTTGTGACATCCGTTTGGTCTGTGAACTAATTTTATAAGCCGACAAGTTCCTCTGCTTAATATAAAGGAATTAAGTAGTGTTTATATTACCTGGGTTCTTAAAGTTCCCTATAAGGGCAAGCCCCTATAGATAATTACATCCTAAATGACGGGAATCATTTAAGAAAAATCTCAATAATGATCAGTGGTTTTGCTCTCAAGAATTTCAAAGTTTAAAGTTTTCAAAGGATTGAATTTTGGAATTTCAATAGGGAATGGATCGAATTTGGAACAATTTATTTTAAGAGTCCAATAGAAGAGCGGTAGGAGAAGCTGAAGATCCAAGAAGAATCCTGGCAACTTCCTAAACTATCCTATTGTTTAGCTTCAATTTGGGAGTTTATTTAATGTTTCATCTTGCCTGTTTTAATTAATGAAGACTTAAATTCGTATGACACAATCACACAAACAGCCTTGAAGATGTGAGGGCTTATGTCGTACCAAACGACTACCTCGGAGTCCTAAGACCAGTTAGGGCTTAATTTGTATAAGACAATTATGCAAATGACTAACAAAAAGTTGAGGATTTATGTTGCACTAGGCAAACCACCTCGAAGTCCTATGGCTTTGTTATTTAATTTCTAAGAAAGGTTTAGCTGATGCAGATCCGAGTTTTGCTAACGACGATGGCCGTGCTGCCCACTATGCTCCAAGCTCCTTGTTGTTGTAGAGGTTCAGTTTTAGAAGGTGAAAAAAAAATCAGGAGATGAGAGAAGTGTTTTGGTTTAGAGAAATCTTAAAATCCAAGTGTTTTTTAATGTTTTAATTAAAATAAATCTTAAAGTTGATTATAACAACACCGGTTAAGATCCCACGGATCCATCCTTCCAGCATCGTTATTTTTATCGGATTCACTTAGTCCAGATGAATTTGCTAAGCTCAACTGAATGAGTTCCACACTTTCATTTAGACCGTGGGAAATCCCGTTAGCAACACGTAGGTTACATCATCCGAGGTATTCCCGATCATCCAACAAGATGTTTTAATTTAGTTAAAGTTGCAGTTTTTGTTGTTCTGTTTGTGATTAAATTTTGAGTTATTTTATATTTTGAATGTTGTGGAGGTGAATTTTATTTTATTGTGACTTTTAGTTTAGTTTTTGGTTTCAGTTTTGTGGCTATCCTAAAGGGTGACATTCTTGTTTAACATGCAAGAGAAGTAAAGTACAGTACAAGTAAGTAAATTGCATCAAAATATAAATGTACCTGGTAGGGTCTTCTCATCGTTCCCAGCTGAAACTTTAGTATTGCATTGCATGTATGTGTTTATAGTTTTGCAGAAATTAAAGCATGCCAGAAAACAGGAAGAAGTAGGACTAACAAGCAGTAACTACTCAATCCTATGATGTCTATGTAAATGTCCTGGTTTTCTAGCAAGTCTTATGATGTCTATGTGAATTCCTATGTTGTGTTTCAATAAACTTTGTTTAATTTAATTGAGGATGGTTTTGTTAAGCAGACATATCAAGTTTAATAGACCTCAGAGTTATCCAAACAGTCAGAGAAGGATGCAGGTCCATGCTTCCCTCTCATATTCTGATGAAAAGTCTCGGGCTCATTTAGACTTATTATGTTGCTTAACAATTCATCCTACCTACACCCTTATGCTTAATGAACACAGGTGTTCGGGGTAGGTTGGGGCAGATGGGTTTAGGTGTGGTTTGGATTTGGATTAGTGGCAATTGGTAATTTGATTTGGACTTATGAGAGTGCTATCTTGAGTTTGTGATTTTATTTGTGGAAGATTTGCTTGAGTTTGTGCTTGGATTTGGTTTTGGTTTATGTTTGGGTTTGGTTTTGGTTTATGTTTTGGTTTGGGTTTGGTTTGATTTTGGTTTAAATTTGAGTTTGGAATGTGGATTGGGAAGTTTGTGTGGATATCGGGTAAAATTTGGGTTACTCCATGCATTCACTAAGCATAATGGTATTCTTATTATATTTTCTACACCAAGTTGTGATTCCCTAGGAGTCTTTATGAAGGGAAAAATGAACCATGCCCCAGGAGGCCTATTCTAGGTTTGATTGTCATCGTGTTGGTATTATATTGTGGTCGGGACTGTTGTTGTATGTTGTGATTGTTGTGTTGTGTGATGTTATGATTGTATTGTAATATGTTACTAGTGTTTATATTTTTATGTGTTATTATTTTATGTTATTATTGTTTACTATTTATGTGTTGTTATGTTATTTAAAATTATTATCTTTTATGTGTAATTAAACTAATTATTATCTTTATGGTTTATTTAATTTATTATTTATTATCTTATGTGATTTATTTACTTTATCATTATTTATTTATTTAATTAATTGTTATTTATTTATTTTATTTTACTTTAACTTTATATTTATTTATTTAAATTATTATTTTAGTTTTAATTTATTTTATTATTTAATTGAATTAATTTAATTTAATTTAATTTATTATTATTTATGATTATTTAATTTAATTTAATTTATTATTATTGTTTAAGTTAATAAAATTTAATTTAATTTATTATTATTTCTTTTATTTAATTTAATTTAATTTAAATTATTATTTGTTTACATTATTAATTTTATTTATTTAATTTGTTTATTTAATTTCTTTAATTTAATATTTATTTATATTATTATTTAATTTAATTTAATTTAATATGATTTGATTAATTTAATTAATTTAATTTAATTTAATTTATTATTAATTAAAAATATTATTTAACTTTAATTTAATATTCGGTTTTCATTAATGTATTTAACTTAATTTAATTAATTTAATTAATTTAATTAATTTAATTTAATTTTAAATTATTTATTTATTTACATTATCATTTAATTTAATATAATTTTGATTTATTTAATTTCATTTATTTATTTAATTTAATTTATTTAATTTAATTTAAACTATTATTTATTTAATTGTTTTTGGTTTACTTAATTAATTATTATTTAATGTGATTTATTTAATTTAATTATTATTTAATTTAATTAATTTAATTTAATTATTATTTGATTTTAACTATTTAATTTTAATTTAATTCATTATTCATTTATATTGTTTAAATTATTTTCAATTTATATATATATGTATTATTTATTTTTATTATCCCTTATAAGTTATTTTATTTTAATTAATTATATGTACATTTTTATTACTGAAATATTATTGATTTATCATTATTAATTTATATTATTAATTTACATTATTTATTATTATCATTTTTATTATTATTTATTTATTTATAAGACTTTTCATTTTCTCTCTCTCAAATTATTCTTTTCTTTATTTAAAGTTATTATCATTTATATTAAGTTATTATTTCTTAAAATTATTATTTAAATGTATATTTACATTTAGATTATTTTAAAAAGAATGATGTTTTTATTTACCTATTTTTATTATTTATTTATCTATTTATAAAGCTTTTTAAACATTCTCTCTCCTAAATTATCCTTTCATTTATTTTAAATTATTACGATTTATTTAAGTTATTATTTATTAAAATTATCATTTACATATGTATATATTAAAAAAAAAATACTTTTATTTACTTCCTTTATTTTCATTATTTATTTTACTTATTAATTTACATATATATAATTTACATAGTGTATGTTATATACTATTTTAGATTTTTATTTCATTTTCTTCTTTTTATTATTATTATATTATTTTTTATTTCCTCTTTATGTTTATTTTTTTTCTTTTACCTTTATTTCCTTTATGTTGTATTAAAAATTTTAAAATTCATTTTTTTATGTTAATAAAAACTAGGTGAAAAGATTAGGTGGTTTTTTTTTTTTGTAAATAGTGAAATTAATGAGCCTAAATAGTTACATATCTTTGCATAAAAAGGAAATCCTAAGCCTATGTATGAATAAAATGAAGATTTGTAAAAGAAATAATCTACACATGATTTTTTTTATTTTAAATAGCTTGCATGAAAAGAAAATCCCTAAGGCTAAGCATGGAAGAGTTTAACACATAATTTTTTGTAAACCTATGTAGAGGAATATGAGCTTTAAGGAAAATACATTTATATGTGGGGTCTTAGGCTAAGCATGAGAGGGGTGAAACATTTCTTTGAAGCTTAAATGTTCATAAGATAAAAGAGAGAGGGAAGAAGCTTACCTTGATTTTGGGGAGTTGATGAAAGGAACTTGAAGAAAGGGATGCCTTGTTGAAGCTCACGGCTAGGAAGGGGTTTGGATGGATGTGGCTTTGCTTGGAAGAAGGAGAGGAGGAGGAGGAGAGGCTCACGGCTAGGAGAGAATTTTGGGGTGGGGGGGTGGAATGGCTAAATGTAAGAGTGTGTGTAAGTGAATGTGTAAGGGTGTTTAAGAGTGTTTATGGGGGGATTTATGGAGGGAGGCTCACGGCTAAGAGTAAATGGGGGGAGTGAGGGAGAGGTGAGGGAGAAATATGGTAGAGGTAAGGAGGGAAGACTTTTAAATTTTTTTTTTGTTTTTTTGTTTTTTTTTTTTTTTTTGTTATTTGTTTTTCTGTGAGATGTAAGAGGGGGAGAATGTGGGTGTGTGTGTGAGTGTATTTTAATTTTGTGAATTTTGGATTTTTGGTCCATTTTAAGAACATTGGGCTAACTTGAGTTTAGATTGGGCTAGAGCTTGAATGAAGCCCAAGTGCCTTGATTAATATTGTCCATATGATTCTAATGAAGATCTTTCATGAAGATATAAAGTGGTTTTGAGCTCATTTGGAAGTTCAATTTTGGTAGGGATAGGATTTTTGATTATTTAGGACCATTTTGGATTCGGGTCAAGTTATCTTGAGTTTGAGTGGGAATGGGGTCTAGAGGTCTTCAATAATAATGTAGATATGGTTGTCTAGAAAACTTTTTATGAAGGCATAAAATGATTTTGACAAGGTTTAGAGGGTCAATTTGGTGGATTTAAAACATGTGTTAAGCTTGGGTCGAAATTGGGAGTTTTTTTTGTTCAAAATGGATTTGGGTAAGACCTGAGCTCAAATTGTGGACAATTGATGATTCAATTAATTTTAAGGTGGTGTTATAAAGAATTTAGAATTGAAATTTGGGAGGAATTGATTGACATTGGCTTTATTTAGGGGATTTGGGTTATTTTGGCAAAATTGGGGATTTTAGTTTTCAAGTGGAATTGGATTCAAATGTGGGTCAAATTGGGCTTGAATTTGGTCTAGATTGATATTGTAGATGTTAAATTTTGGTTTAGAATTGAATTTGATGAAAATTGGGGTCAATTGGGTCAAGATTGGGTTTGATTTGGGCACATATGGGTTAAAAAAGGGTCAAATTGGGGATTTTGGTAAAAGTGGGCTAAATTGACAAAATTGGCCCATGGTGTAGTTGAACAAAATGAAATAAGGGATTTTTAGGATTTTCTGGAATTTTTTGAGAATTTTTTGGAATTTTTAGATTTTTTGGCTAAAAGGGTATTTTGGGTATTTTGAGGGTATTGGGGGGTATTTTTGGAGAAGTTGGAATTTTAGTTCATGAATGGTCAATTTGAGTGGTAAGGAACATCTTGGAATTATTTTTGGGGAATTTTGGTGAATTTGAAGAATTTTGGGTTATTTAGGGAATTTTGGGAGGCCGGGGGCCAAAAATTGAAACTTTGAAGATTTGAAGGTGGCTTCAAAGTGAGCATGATGTAATGGTTTAAATTGAGTTATAGATCAAGGGTCACCCTCATTTGGTCCTCTATGTGTTGGTCCCCATCACGTAGTCATAGACTTAGGGCTGGGCTATCGACATGAGTTTCCAAAGAGTTCAGGGTTGAAATTAGGATGCGCGGTATATGTTGTGAATGTGAAGTGTATGAGTGGTGATCTCCAGACCTCCCTCAGGGCAAATCCTAAAGTTTGACCAACTATAGGAGACTTCCCCTAGGATTCCTTATGCTTGCCTTTTTCCTACCAAAAGGTGGAGGTTAGGCTTTAAGCATATGAAAACCCCTAGTGAAGCAAGAAGCGTTTTGAATTTCTATGGGGAGGGTTCCATGACTAGTTCTCTAAGAAAGCCACCAGGAGAGTCCTATGGCTAGACCCTAGGCTATTCTAAAGAGAGACTAGACCTCAACCAAAAGTGAGGTCAAAAACTCCTAATATGTTTCTGTTATTAATGGAGTTCCTTTATGCAATTTATTGAACTTTTCAGAGGGGAGTTTTTGTGCATTGAGATTTTTACATCTAGGGAACCCCCTCCTAAAAGTTAGACGAAATCTAGAACCATGAAGGTTCAATATTGAACCAGGTGAATGATGAACGAAAACTATTTTGGAAGAAATTTTATTTTCTAAAAGACATAATGGCGAAGTTATTGGCCTCAATCCATCAAGCATATTCTCTTTCATCATGATATGTTATCATATATTAGACGATGTTGTAGGGTTAGCTTATGATTTTCACTGTTGCCTGAGCTGTTGAACATTTTGAAAGTGGTTAGAGTTAGTATTTTCCCTGTTCTCCTACAGGGTAGAGATTTTCTCTCTTTTGGGCGGATTTACTATGTAAACACATGTCTGTATCTCCTTTAAAGCAATCATTTGGATTTTTTCATGAAGATAATGTAAGACGGTGGTTCATCAGATTTTTCATCACAAAGAGTGATTGGGGATTCTACAAGAAATGTAGAATATTATAGTAGTTGTTAATTTCCCTCTGGGTCACTGAAGATAAAATAGTAAGGATGTTAAAATTTTGACATTTTAAGGGGATGTAGCTTGGTGTATTATATCTATGAATTTTCTAGCAAGGGATTACTATTCAAGTCAGACTATCCTTCCATCCTAGGTGAGCTTCTGCAATAATGTTGAAGAAATTTGAGAAGAAGTGCCCCATGGCAGTCGTTGTGGTGCCATACAAGTTCTCCCACCGAGTAGTGATTTCAAGATAGAAGTAGTGCAAGAGGAGGAGTGAGGAAGCGAGGAAGCCTTCTCCCAGTCCTTCAAAGATTCACATTTGGAGAAAATTTTGACTCATTCATACACTATTTTTCTAGTAGATCAAATATTTTGTGAGGATATGTTAAATTTAGTACTCACATATTTCATTCATCTGCGTAAGATATAATTATTTGTTCTATTTGGATAAAATGATGGAGCTTCAAATGGGGCTTGGCCATTCCATTAGAGAATAACACTCCAAGTTCATATGTGTAAAGCTCCTTGAAGATGAGTACAAGTAGTGATATGCTTATGGAATTTTGGAAGTAATAGCCTTTTAATCTCATCTAATGGAGTGCAAGATAGAGTTTTCCTTGTTGGAGAACATTGAAGTTGAGTAGGATTATACTTTTGCTTTCTTATTTTTTGCATATTTATCAATATTTTGGTTTTTGAATTGGACCCACGTAGTCGTTCTGTTTTATCTATGCTTTTTCTTTAACTTTTATCTATGCTTTACTGTATGAGTCATACTGTTGTTGTTGTTGGTGATATCATCTATTGATTTCTGTTTGTTCTCTACTTTCTCTCTAAGTATTTTCATTTTCTTTTGCACTCATACGTTGCCAAATTGATTATGATAATATTTGCATCATCTCCACTTACATTTTTATTATTGTGACCGTGAGATGTTGGTCCAAGCTTATAATCCATAAGGAGGCTACTATTGGAAGAACTACTAAAAACTTTTTCACCTTTCGAATTTTTTGCATTAGAGTATTACATGATGATATTAACCCAGATGTATGAAGCTAACAAGAGTTCACCAATGACTTTAACCCATCTGAAGTTGATAGTTGGAGCATGCCTCGCTTATTAACATATGTGAAAGGGTTTGGGTACAGTCCACCAAGGACATTAACCTATTGGAGGCTGTGTATTAAAGCAGGGCTTAATGATATTATTGATAATGTTTGATCAAATCTTATGAGATTGATTGTGCTCTGACTAAGATGCAAATAAAATTAGTATTTCATGAGTCAAGATCTTAAATTGATTTGTAATTGAATTTCCTTGAATATGTCTTCCTTATAGAGAAAATAAAATAAGAATCATATTTTCTAATAGACCAAAAATACATTTATGCTGATGGGGAAATAAAGCAAACAACAATGCAAAATACGAATATGATGACTAAGAAAGGAAAACAACGACAGAGGTGAAATAACTTCTACATGACTTGACTATTACTGATAGTACTTGTGGAGAATATCCACATTCCAAGTTTGGGATAAGCTCATCCCCTTAAAATCCTTAAGCTTTAAGGTTACTAGCTTGATCACGGTTGTGATGGTAGACAATTTGTTGCACTACAAGCCTCGAACAAGTGCTTTTAGAATACACAGAATCAACTATCCATTGTAGATTGAGCTTTAAATCTCCAATTAAAGTGATGGGTTACCCTCTGGTGGTAGGAATCATCCTTGAGGTGGTTCATATTGCATGTTTCTAAGAGAGTTTATTTGTTGTCAAAAAAATTTTTTTCTTAGTCGTTCAGATAGAAGGCTTGAACTTGAGGATTCAAGACTCCAAAATTGATAAGGTTGATGGGCTCCATGCCAAAGCACATGTTGTAATATGTCTCCCTGGGTAGATTTTACAAGGTGAGGGTCGTAAGCCAAAGGATGTTGTGGAGTTCTACAACCCACTCCCTTCAAGCCTTCTCAATTATAGCCTTCAACCAGTTGAATATGGTCCAATTTGTCACTTATTTTTGTGAATTTGAATAAGTTACAACTCTGAGTACCAATCGATGTAAATATCCTTGAGATGGATGTAAAGTCCTTCTTAGAAAATTGGGTTTTATTATCATTAATAACCTTTTTAGAGAGCTCTAAGTGGGAAATGCTTTTCTTCCAAATAAATTGTTTAAAATTAGCCTCAGTGATTTTTGGTAAATGACTCAGCTTCCATCCACACAGTGAAGAATTTCACAGTCAAGATGATGAACTTTAATTTTCTAGTGGCCATTAAAAATTGTTTCATGATGTCTACCCCATTTGTTAAAATATCAAGGGCTCAAAATGGATGCGAGTTCTACTGGCAGTGCTTACGCAAGGTTGAAGTACAATTGATAGCTTTTTTATTTTCATGTGAAGTCTAGTGTACCTTTTTTGATCATTAGCTAGTAAAACCCTATTTTACTATCATGAGAGTGAGAGATCTACCTCCAAGGTGCTCCCCACATATCCTGGAATGAGCCTCACATAGAGCGTAGTTAGTTTTAGATAGTGGAAGACATTTAAGGTACAAACTAATAAATATCTTCTTGTATAGCTCTTCCCCAATGATGATGAAGTTGGAAATTGATCACTAGAAAATATATTAAGAATTTCATACCAATTTTATATGAAATTGCATTTTAAAGAAAGATATTTTCTTTGTTTTATTGCAGGAATGAAGATTTATAAGTACTGAAAGCAAAAAGCACAAAAGAAGAAAATTTGGAGCAAAAAGGACTCAATTTGATAAAAATTGAACTGTCCCACCGACGGCGAGATTTACGTCGCCGACGGTGAGTTTTTCCCGAAAGATTTTTAATATATTATAAGGAGCCCATTGACAGAAAGATTGAGCCCGCTAATAGTGAGATCAGCGAGGTTAGCCCATCTTCTAGAAGCCCGTCGACGGCGAGATCAAGCCGCCGACGGTGAGATCAAGCCGCCGACGGTGAGACAGTTTAAAAGAGCCAAAATACATTGAACCTGGACGCTTTTTGAAGAGGTGCTTAAGTACCCTTTGGAGATTTATACTTACAATTGTGATATAAAAAGTTAACAACAACACCAAAAAATTGATCCGCACTGAATATATACTGATGATTTTGTTATGGATTTTATGATTTATATTGTGGATACTACGCAAGTATACGTATCGTTATCAAGTAATATAGGGCTCTAATGGAGTCCTAGATATTGATCCCACAGGGAAGTTAGAAAATTTCAAAGACAAATTAAATTAAACTTACTTACTAATCTAGTATACGGAAATTAAGAATACTTAAACTAGAATAAGCTAATGCTTAAGGTTGAATATAAGATTTCAGAAAAGTATCTTTCTCCTTGTTTTAGAGAATTAAGTGAATGAAAAATTAAATAAGTTTTTAATTATATTGTGCCAAATAGGAGCATTCCTATTCTTTACCCTTTGGTCCAGGTGAAAAGAACATTGACTAGTCTTATGTTTGATTACTGAATCCGCGGTTAAGTCGGGAGGATACCGGCTGCCACTTCGAGCTCCCACGTTCCCCTCGCACGAGGGCTAACATCTACACTTCAGCTTTCGATCAATAAGACCGAATTGAATATTTTAGTCTGTCACACTAAAATGTCCAATTCTACGCCCAATAGTTAATATTTCCCTATTTATTTGCACCCTCCTTCCAAGGCTTTTAACTTCCCTGAATCTTGGATGTAATCTTTACTATAATTGATATTTCAGCATATGTTAACAAATCAATTGGCCAGATTGAAAGTAAATTAAGAATTAAGTTAAAGATTAGCACAATTTCTATTTTCATATTTTAGGCACAATTACTTTAATTCATCATTTCACGTAATCTAGATAACAAGGAGAAAGATTAAGGAAACTACTTAGAATGCATGAGAAAAATAACACAAAACATTGATTTCATTAATGTTAACAAACTAATAACAAATATACTTATCTTAATTCTTCTCCCTAAGTAGATTCTTGAAGTTCCTTTGACTCTTCCTTCCAGTACATCACACCAAAACGCTAAACACTCACTCAAAGACTCTTAAATTACACTGAACTTTCACACAAATGACGAAGACTGACACACAACTAACTAGAATTTGTCTCTATTTATAGAAGGGGTCAAATCTCCAAAGAGTACTTAAGCACCTTTCAAAAAGCGTCTAAGTTCAATGTATTTTGGCTCTTTTCAACTGTCTCGCCGTCGGCGGCTTGATCTCGCCGTCGGCGGGCTTCTAGAAAATGGGCTAACCGTGCCGATCTTGCTGTCGGCGGGCTCGATCTCGCAGTCAGCTGGCTCCTTATAATATATTAAAAATCTTTCGGGAAAAACTCGCCGTTGGAGGCCTAAATCTCACCGTCGGTGGGACAGTTCAATTTTATTAAATTGAGTCCTTTTTGCTCCAAATTTGCTTCTTTTGTGCTTTTTTGCTTTCAGTGCTTATAAATCTTCATTCCTGCAATAAAACAAAGAAAATACCTTTCTTTAAATTACAATTTCATATAAAATTGGTATGAATTTCTTAATATATTTTCTAGTGATCAGAAATCATACATCAAAGACAAACTGACATGGTAGCCTCATCAGGCAACATTCCTTCTAGAAAAGAAGAAATGATAGGATCCATCTAAGAAAGCTCTTTCTGTTCTTCAATATATTTTATCACCCAAGGGCCTTCGATGTTATGAAAATGTATCTCTTTAATATTCCTGCTTTTGAAGAGGTCTCTAGTTTTTTAGGTTGTGAGCTTAGAGAGGACATCAACTAGGGTATTCTGTTTCTAAAGTATGTTAATGATCTAATGCTCTTCAATTTGACTCGAGGTGTCTTTACTTGAATGAGATACTATACTAACTGCAAGATGTAGGCATCAAAGTCCCTTCTACTTAGGATGCAGTGATCGGAAAGTCAGTGTGGATGATCAAGTTTCACATTTCATAGTTGATGGCAATTTTCAATCTGATGTTTAGGACTCATACTCGAAGACATTATTGGAGGCTTAAAATTTCTAGCGAGGTTTGTACTCCATGATGTCCTGCTTTAGGTAGATAAGAATTATTCTAGGACCAACTCAAGAGCTTCTGGATGCTCCATCAACATATAGAGTCAACTAAAATGATATTGAGTGAGAAAGGGGCCACTAGCTAAAGGCAGGCACTATGCACTTAACCGCAAAAATGACCAATACTTGTGACTTGATATATGGTCAGGGTATGTAGCTAACTTGAAATTTTTCCAATTCCATGAACATTTGATTAACCTAATGGTTGTATCTAACCATTTTCAAATGACCCTCAAAGGTAGCTATCTAAAGACGTCATGGTGTGGGATTGAAAGTACGGACGTAGCCTTCATGTTAAGAACACTTAAGCTAACATAGTCTTATCTAGAAACATGTAACCATGTTTTTGTTTGAGAGAATCATAATGATGTTGTAGTTGAGTGATTGATTCGGGTTTTCCACCTTAATTAAGGTAGAGCTTATTACGTGAGGTGAATCAACTAGGTAGATACTACATCTCTCTTTGGTTAGACTTTGAAAGGAAAGGTAGTGAGACCAAAGTACATCTTGAGCTGCTCAAAAGTGGCCTGATATTCATCCATTCACTGGAAACTTTTGTTTTTGAGGACCTCTCAATATCTTGAAGAATAAAAATTAATAATTACGAGAGAGAGCCAAAAATTGGGATAGGATTGTTATGTGTTAATTCAAGTGTTGCATCTCCCTGATGTATTATAGGGGGCACCATATCTCTTAGTGCCTTAATCTTCTAGGAATTTTTCTTGATTCCATGATGGGTGACCATGAAACGTATAATAATTTTCAACATCATATGGTGCATCTAGTTGGGTTTAGGTGTATGTTGTAATGGTGAAAATTTTTGGAAGCATTCCTTCAGATGAGGGACATGTTGGGACACCTTTAGACTTTTCACCAACACATCATACACTTCCATCATATCCCCAAGGAAATATTTCAAGGTTTTATTCATGAGACATTGGTAGGTTACACTAGCATTCTTCAACCAAAATAGCATGACCTGCTAGAAATACATACCTTTATCTTTTTGAAAGGAGGCGTCATCCTAATATCTCAAATATTTCATTATCTGATTGTACCCTGATTATGTATCCATGAATATCATGTGTTCCAACATTGAATCAACAAGTTGATCTATGCATGAGAGAGAGAAGATATCCTTTAGGCACGCATTAATGAAGTCAATGTAATTGACATACATCCAGCAAGCTTAACCATGACAATATTCATTAGTCAGGCCGAGTAGTGCACCATCTATATGAATCGTGCTTTCAGAAGATTATTGATTTCTTGTTCAATTGCCTTTAGGTGGTCTGAAGTGAAATTTCACTTCTTCTGGATGACTGGCTTTAAGGTCAGGTCTACCTTAATGAAGCACATGATTATCTCTAGGCTAAGTTTAGGCTATCGGTCGGGGTCTAAGAAAAGATGTTTGATCCATGAAAAAAATACCCATTTTTATGCCTTGATTTTTATCAAAATTTTAAGGATATTATGCTTTAATGAAAGGTATTTTTGTGTTTTTGGATATAGGTGATGTAAAAATATTCAAGAAGAAAAAAAGTGAAAAGGAAAAAAAATGGAGCCAAAATGCAAAATTGTTAAAATTATTGGTTTGGCGCCTAGGCGCCAGAATCCGGCGCCTAAACGCCAGGTCGATACAGGATCTGTAGAGATTTTTGACTACTTTTAGATGGTTATTTTGACGGTGTTAGCAGTTATTGGACCTTCTAGAAGACTGACAGTTGTTCCTGGTTTATAGGACATGTGATACAATGTATTTGGACGCTTGGAAATGGTTTTAATCACGAAGAGGTGTGATCCAATGTGAAGAGGTGCGAAGAACTGGACGCAGAGTCCGGCGCCTAGGCGCCAGACACACCTTCTAAAAGATTTATTGAATGTGGATACATTTTGAAGAGGTGCCTCAAGGCAACCCTTGAAGCCTATAAATAAAAGGGTACTCCTTCAGAGAAAAACACCCCCATACGCCCCCCTATCTAGAGCCCCATCTAGAGGGAGAATTAGAGAAATACTTTAGGGCCACTTTTATTAATTAGTGAGTTTATTTAGAGTGTGTATTGAGAGTTTAAAGTGTTGGTGCTTTTGAAGTTTATTTGCTTTGGAGTCAAAAGATTTCAGAGGTTCAGTAGGAGAAACACTTGAGATAAGTATTTGTAATTTTATTCAAAGTTTTATTATCATGTTTTGTTGTTTAAATTCAATGTGTTCTGAGTAGTTAGTTTACTTTCTCCTTTCAATTATGTAAAGATAAATAAGATAATATAAAATTCGATGGAGAATTAAAAACTTTTTATATTTTAAAACATTGTGATGATATTAATACCGGATCTTCATTTACTTTACAAATTGATCACTTGTATTGTTAAAATTTGTTGAAGAGTTTTGATACCTAGAAGGAGATGAATTCTTAACTAGTAGATATCACATGAATCCTTGGGTAGTCGAAGGCCTTGTGCGGGTTATTCAAGGTGAAGTGCAAATAAATAGGAAGATATTATATAATTGGCGTAGAATTAATAAGTTTTTAGAGTGACAGACTAAATAATTGTGATTTGGTTTATAGATAAGGAAATGGTCACTAGTTGGGCCGACCATACCCACCCTTGGACATCTAGTAGTGTGAGCCTAGATTAACCCATTCTACTAACAATACATCCGGACCTGATCTATAGGCTAGCCAATGTTCGTTACACCGGATCAAAGGGTAAATAATATGAATGCTTCTATTTGGCACAATACCATAAATTTATATTCTCCACGAATATTATCATTATCTTAGAAAATCTTGGATTAATTGAAAGGAAGAAAGTTGTGTTCTTATTGCTATTTACACCAATCATTTCATTAGTGCTTTATTATTGCATCTTTCATTACTGCTTTATTATTGCATCTAGTAAATTAAAAATATCAAATTTATAAACTACAAAAGATATACATAAAAATAAAATTAAAATATTTAAAAATCCATAACTCACTCCTCGTGGGATCGATACTGGGGTCTTTATTTCAAATCCCTATATTACTTGATACGATATGTATACTTGCGTAGTACCCCTAGTGAATAAAATGTTTTCTAAAAAATTATATTTGTATACACTAGTTTATATTATTATCTATTACATATATTTGAAAACATTAATTATTATATTTGTCATCAGCGGATTGCGGGTCAAGTTTTTGGCGCCTTTGCCGGGGATTGAATTTTTAGTACACATATATATAACATCGAGTCAAGTTTTTAGTGCCGTTGCCGGGGAGGCGCGGAGTAGATTTTAAATATTTTTATTTTATTCATTTTCTTTTTTTTGTCAAAAATATAAAATACAAAATATATATATATATATATATATATATAAAATAAAATAATTTTTTTTTATAAGTAGAGATTTTATTTCTTGTTAATTTACTTTTTATGCGTAGTGCTTGGATCCGAAGGATTATTACCTTTAGATTCTGAATTAGAAAGAACTATTAAAAGAATTAAAAAAGGAAAAAAAAACTAAAAAAATTCAAGAGATGGCTAATTTACATAACAATTTACAAAATCCAATTGACATTAATGAACAAAATGTTTACAAACTATTAAGGGATTATGCTAACCCTACAGTTGATGAACTTCATAGTAGTATTCAAATACCTACTGTAGATGCTAATTCTTTTGAGCTTAAACCATCTATCATTCAAATGGTTCAAAATATTCAATTTAGAGGAACACCAAATGAGGATCCAAATTTACACCTTGCTAGTTTTTTAGAATTTTGTGCTACCTTTATATATAACAATGTTTCTGATGATGCTATTAGACTTAGACTCTTTCCTTTTTCTTTAAGAGATAAAGTAAAGATGTGGTTGAACTTATTAGCAACAGGTTTTATTAAAACATGGGTTGAAATGACACAAAAATAAATTGCTAAATATTTTCCTCCTTCTAAAACTGCTAAATTAAGAAATGATAATACTTCATTTAGTCAATTTGACGGGGAGACAATTTATGAAACTTGGGAAAGATTTAAAGAACTATTAAGAAAATGTCCTCATCACGCTTTACCTGATTGGTTAATTATTCAAATATTTTATAATGGTTTAATTGAATCACTAAAATCAATTATTGATCTTCTTGCTTGGAGGTTCTTTAATGTCTAAATCATTTGAAGAAGCTTATACTTTAATTGAAGAAATGACTAATAATAATTTTCAATGGCCTTCTGAAAGGATTAATCCAAAAAGAATTTGAAGTATTCAAGATAATGAAGCCTTTTCTATCTTAGCTTCACAAGTAGCTACAATATCTAAGAAATTAGATAATTTTGCCATCAACATATCACATAACAACTCATCTAATATTGAAGATTCTCAAACTATTGAAACTTTACAAGCTTTTGCTAGTAAAAATAATCCGTATTCAAACTATTATAATCCTGGATGGAAAAATCACCCTAATTTTGACTAGAATAATCAACAATAACAGTGGGGTAATAATCAATCTCATCCAACTGGAAATTGGAATAATCAAGTAAATTCAAATTATAAATCACCTAGATTTAATAATCAACAGAAAAAGTTATCAATAGAAGAATTAATTTTACAAATGAGTAATCAATTACAAATTCAAAATACTGCTATTCGTAATATTGAGAATCAAATGTGACAAATCACTAATTTAATTAATTACAGACCTCCAGAAACACTTCCTAGTAATGTTGAAATTTATCCAAAAGAAACTAGAAAAGAACATGAACATGTTAAAGCTATATAACTTAGAAGTTGAAAGGAGTTAAAAGAAAGAATGCAGCATGAAATTGAAAAAGAGATTGAGGTTGAAGAGATTGAAAAACCTAAAGAAACTCCTTCTCCTAATCAAGATCAAACTAATATTTTTATTAATGTGGAAGTTGAAAAACCACCACCACATTTTCCTCAATGATTAAAACAGCAGAAGCATAATCATCAATTTTCTAAGTTATTTGAAATTTTTAAGAAACTTACTATAAACATACCTTTTGCTGAAGCCTTGGAACAGATGCAAACTTATGCAAAATTTATGAAGGAAATATTAAGTAAGAAACAAAAATTTGAAGCTTTTGAAACTGTTGCACTAAGTGAAGAATGTAGTACAATAATTCAAAAGAAATTACCTCAGAAACTTAAAGATCTCGGAAGTTTTACTATACCTTGTGCTTATTGGAGAAAAATTTTGTGAAAAAGCATTGTGTGATTTAGGAGCAAGTATTAATCTCATGCCATTTTCTATTTATCGAAGGTTGAATTTAGGAGAGATTACTCCCACCATTGTAACCCTTCAGTTAGCTGATAGATCTATCACTTACCCTAAATGAGTTATAGAGGATGTACTTGTTAAAGTAGATAAATTTATCTTCCCCGTAGATTTCATTGTGCTTGATATGGAAGAAGATAAAGAAATACTAATTATTTTAGGGAGACCTTTTCTAGCTACCAGACGAGGTATGATTGATGTGCAAAGCTATGATAGTTAATGATCAAGAGATTAAATTCAATGTTCTTAAATTGATGAAGTACCCTGACAAAAAAAAATGTTATCGAATGGAAATTTTTGATTTTATAATTGAAAAACACTTTCGAGAAAAATGTAAAATCATTCCTGAAGATGAAATTAAATTTTGAACTGATGAAAATGAAGAACTAAAAGAATATGAATTACTTAAAGAAACTCATTATATTAAAGACAACTGGGAAACTTTAGACATAACTCAAAATGATATACTTTTACTCTCAATTAAAAAAGCCCCTGAACTTGAATTAAAAATGATACCTTCACATTTAAAGTAAGCATTTCTTGGAAATTCATTAACTTTACTTGTTATTATTTCTTCTGAGCTAAGTTTAGATCAAGAAGAAAAAATAATAGGAGTGTTAAAGAATTATAAAAAAGCTTTTGGTTGGACTATTGCTGATATAAGAGGAATAAGCCCTTCCATTTATATGCATATAATTTTAATGGAAGAAAATTTTAAACCTACTATTGAACCACAAAGAAGATTAAATCCTATCATGAAAGAGGTTGTTTAAAAGAAATTTTAAAATGGTTAGATCGTTGGAATTATTTATCCTATTTCGAATAGCCGATGGGTAAGTCCTATTCATTGTGTTCGAAGAAAGGAGGAGTAAGCATCACTTGTCAATGATAAAAATGAACTAATTCTTATAAGACAAATTACTTGGATGATGAATTTGCATTGATTATCGAAGTTAAATGACGCTACTAGAAAAGATCATTTTCCTTTACCTTTCTTGGATCAAATGCTTGACAAATTAGTCGGACACTCATATTTCTGTTTTACGGATGGATATTCTGGTTATCATCAATTACTTATTGCTCCTGAGGACCAAGAGAAAACAACATTTACAAGTCCTTATGGAACATTTGCCTTTAGAAGAATGCCTTTTGGTTTATGTAATGCACCTGCAACTTTTCAAAGATGTATGATGTCAATATTTTGTGATTTGATTGATAAGGAATTGAAGTATTCATGGACGATTTTTCAGGTTTTGGAACTTCTTTTAGTCTTGTTTAGAAAATATTTCCAAAGTTCTGAAAAGATGTGAAGAAACAAATTTAGTTTTTAACTGAGAAAAATGTCAATTTATGGTCACAGAAGGCATTGTACTTGGTTATAAAGTTTCACAAAAAGGGATGGAAGTTGATCAAGCAAAAGTCAAAATTATTGCTGAACTACAACCCCTACTACTGTTACTGATGTAATAAGTTTTCTAGGTCATGCTGGATTTTATAGAAGATATATAAAGGATTTTTCTAAAATAGCTAAACCTCTTTGTCATTTATTGGAAAAAGAAGCTAAATTTGAATTTAATGATGACTATGTTAATGCTTTCAATATTTTAAAAGACAAATTAATAACTGCACCTATAATTATTGCACCTAATTGGAATAAACCTTTTGAATTAATGTGCGATGCAAGTGATTTTGCAATTAGAGCTGTATTGGGACAAAAATATGAGAAAATTTTCAAAGTTATATATTATGCTAGTAAAACTCTTACTGAAACTCAAAGAAATTACACTACTTCTGAGAAAGAGCTTTTAGCTATAGAATATGCCTTTGATAAATTTAGACCTTAGCTTTTTGGTATCAAATGCATAGTTCATACTGATCATTCCGCTATTAAATATTTAATGACAAAAAAAGATGCTAAACCTTGACTGATAAGATGGGTTTTACTTTTACAAGAATTTGATTTTCAAATAGTGGATAGAAAATGAACGGACAACCAAATTGTTGATCATTTATCTAGAATTAAGAAAGATGTCATTACTGAAGAAAATATAAATGAGAAATTTTCTAATGAACATTTGTATGTTATTCAAGGATACCAAACACCTTAGTATGCAGATATAGTTAACTATTTAGTTAGCAATATTTTACCTTATGGATTGGATAACAAATTTATTAAGAAATTTAAAAATGATGCTAAATCTTATATTTGGGAAGATCCTCATTTATTTAAATTAAGAAGAGATTCTGTAATTCGTAGATGCGTACCTTATGAAGAAACTTATGCTATTATTCAAAATTGTCATGATTCCGAATTTGGAGGACACTTTGGAGTGGATAAAACTGCATTTAAAATTTTAAATTCAGGATTTTATTAGCCTACCTTATTTAAAGATGTGAGATATTATGTGAAAACATGTGATCGATGTCAAAGGATGGGAAATATATCCAAGAAAGATGAAATGCCTTTAAACTATATATTGGAAGTTGAAATTTTCGATATATGTGATTTAGACTTTATGGGACCATTTATACCATCATCTGGAAAGATTTATTTTTTATTTGCGGTTGATTACGTTTCAAAGTGGATTGAAGCTGAAGCTTTACCTAGCTGTGATTCCAAAAGTGTTTCAAAATTTTTAAAGAAAATGATTTTTTCAAGATTTGGAATGCCTAAGGTAATTATCACGGATGGTGGAAGTCATTTAAGAAATATAAGAATTCGATCATTACTGGAAAAATTTGGAATCAAACACGGAATTGCAACTGCATATCACCCACAAACAAGTGGAATGGTCGAAGTATCAAATAGAGAAATTAAAAGAATTTTAGAGAAGTCTGTTAATCCTAAAAGAACTGATTGGGTTGATAGACTTGATTCTGCATTATGGGCTTATAGAACAGCTGATAAGACACCAATCGGAATTTCACCTTACCGGTTAGTTTATGGTAAACATTGTCACTTACCTATTGAACTTGAACATAAAGCTTATTGGATGATAAAAGAATTTAATTTTGATTTGAATACTGCAGGAGAAAAACGATTATTATAATTGAATGAGATGGATGAAATAAGAACTGAATCATATGAAAATGCAAGGATTTATAAAGAGAAAATGAAAATATTACATGATAAAAAGATTTCAGGAAAAATATTTGAGCCTGGACAAGAAGTATTATTATTTAATACTCGTTTAAGACTTTTCCTGGAAAATTAAGATCAAAATGGATAGGACCATATATAATAGAAAAAGTATACCATTATGGGCCTGTGAATGTTAAAGATCCCAAAACGGGAAAATTTTTTAAAGTTAATGGATTAAGACTGAAGCCTTATTTGAGAGATTTTAAAAAGATTTATAAAGAGGCTTATGAGTTGAGTCTACCTGATTAAAAGACTTAATTAGGTTGGGCTGACGACATTAAACCAAGCGCTTTGTGGGAGGCAACCCATAGTTATTTGTTGTTTTGTGTGTTTTTACATTTGTAATGTAAGGTTATGCCTCGGTCTTGTTTAATTTTATATTATTTTAGAAAATTTGAATGCTAACAAGTCTTTATTGAATTTAGCTAAAAATTATCTCGAATTATATAAGGCTTAGACATTGGATCACTCTATTTCATATATGAGTAAAAAGGAGATCAAGTTAACCTTCATTAGGATTGCTTATAATTTGTGTTACTAAGTCTATATTGATCTTACCATTCTAAACTACCTATTTTGGGGAACAAAACTTTGAAATTTGACGTTAGACGAAACGGAGTCGAACATGGTTCCAGCGCCTAAGAGCCAGATTTGGCGCCTAAGCGCTAGAGTAAAACTATGTGTCGATGGGTCCGGTGCCTAGGCACCAGATTTGGATCCTAAGCGCAACAGTTATTGGATCGTGTCAAAACCGAAAATATTCAGTTTTTCACACGATTTTCTCTTATAAATGACCCTATCTTCGACCCCAATCCTTATGCAATCATTATTTTGACCCTTACACTCCTTTCTTGAGAGATTAGAGAGGATTTTTGAAGAAATGGAGAGGAGAAATCTTGAAGAAGAGGCTAGAGACAAGGTTTCAAAGGATCCTCAACCCTACTTCAATGGTTTCATCGCTGTAAGTTTGGAGAAAATTTCTAGTCGTCTAGGGTTTAGAAGAGTTTGATTTAAACTTGTGTTTAATTGGTGGATTTAATTTTTAATTTTTAAAATTTTTGGAAAATATTTTGGAAGATGGAAACTGAAGCAATACTCTTATATGAGTAATTAGAAGTTTAATTTATGAATTTTGGTGGAAAATAAAATTTTTAAGAGATTTTTTTGGTAAGCCGGTTCGGCCTGCTTACCCGAAAAACACCATTTAAACCCCCATTATCAATTTTTGACGCCTAAGCTTCATCTTCTTCCTCTTTTTCGCGAAAGCCCACCTCCTAAATCCATTTTGAGGTCAAAATATCAAGATTTTGAGCCCAAAATCACTTGATTTTTTTCATCTCAAGGTCAAATCTACACTGTAATCCATTTATTTTTGATTTTCACCATAGTTCTTCCTATTTTTGACTAAAAACTGAAATTTGATTTTTAGTGTTTCTCCATGAATTTATAAACTCATTTTAAGTTTCTTGAGCTTAAAAGAGTATAAATCTTTGATTCCTTAATTTATTTGTGTTTTCTTTCAGGTTTAGATGACACCGAAATCTAAGCTAGGAAAGGCATGAGAAAATTTTAACAGTAGCAAGTTCGCGACTGCGACAGTGCATTTTTGATATCACGAATTTGTGACGTCCAGAAGATTTATCTCAGAGCGAAGCTTTTACAATCCCGATGAAATGATCGAGAACAATATCGTTGCGCACAACTGGCAACGATTCTGTTATTTCACCGCTGTTGCTGTTATTCCAGTCGTGCGCGAATTTTATGCTAACTTTTTTGATGCGGAAGACTACGAAGTCTTCGTCAGAGGTGTTGGAGTAGGATTTACTCTAGAAAGGATCAATGTTTTTTATGGACTGCCACCTACCTTTGAGTGCCACTATTCTGGATTATCTCCATCTGAGGGAGATCTTGAGATGATTATTGCTTATTTGACTGACGGCACTGGAGCTTGGAAGATCCGGAACGATAAACTGGTAAATTTCAAATCTTCCAAGTTAAATGGTATTTCAAAGGCATGACATTACTTTATTTCTGCAAGACTTATACCTTCCAATCACCTGAGCGAAGTGACTAGAGATTGAGCTATCTTAAACTACTGCATTCAGGAGAGGAAGCTGATAGATGGCGATAGTATTATTTTTGATTCTGTGGAGTCTACTGCTAAATCCAGTACTTCTGTAGGACTAGGATTCCCATCTCTGATTTATTCTTTATGTGTGAACAATGGAGTTACTGCTGATATTTCTGAGGAGAACCTGAAGTCTACCAAGCCAATTGGGTAGGAGAGTGTTAGTATCTATGATAATTTTCATGGGAAGAGATCTACAACCCATTCTACTTCTGCACCTACTCCAGGTAGAGCTTCCACTTCCAGACCTTCTACTTCTACTGCTGAGCCACCGTCTAGTTTTTGGGAATCGATGCATGATCAATTTCTGGAGCAACAGAATGAGTTATTTCTAACTCACTGCAGAGTTGATACTATGGATAAGAAGATTGATCACCTATCTGATTACACCCAGAGGAAGAGTGAATATGATGCTGAGTATTCAGAGTCTTTAGTCAGATTCTTGAAGGGTGAGCATGATATTCAGTTTCCCACCTGTCCTAGATTTTCACCATATGTTGATCCTAAGGAAGTGGAGTTTTCTTTTGGTGATGACGATGATGAGGCTACAGACAGTGATTAGTGGCCTGATTTACCTCTGAGATGTGCTAAGTCTGTTGTTAGTTTAGTTTTTGTTTGCTAGTACTGATTTTTGTTTGCTGTTTACTAGTTTAGATTTGTTTATGAGACTTTGTATGAATTATTTGATGTTGAGACTGTTTTAGATATTTAGTTGCAGATTGAAATTTGAATGAATTTGTGTTTATTTTTGGTTTCAGCCTACTGCTTAGTATATTTTAGAATAGTTAGTAATTTTATTTTATTTCTGTTAGTAATATAGTTATTTAATTTAACTACTGCTATATAAAATTTTTGAGCCTGCTTACTTTTATATGCTCCATTATTTCTGTAATATTCATATAAAGTATGAGTAGAAGTAAATTATGTTTCTTTCTAGAATTTTTTTTACATGCCTATAAAATTCCTTTTTAAATTATACTTTTCTTTCTCTCATACTTTATTATTTTCATGATATACCAAAACTTATGTTTGGGGGAAGAGAAAATACATGCAAATTTAAATTTTATTTGTCCTTAATAAACTAATATTTTCTAAAAAAAAAATCTTAACATAATATAAGGAATGGATAATCTATTTAAGATACCTTAAATTTTTGAAATTATAAATAACATAGTGGACTTAACCAAAATTTTAATAACTTTGATTGATTTTAAGAATATAATTATTTAACTTGAAGAAAAATAAGATTAAGAAATTTTTCTATTGATAACAGAAATAATTGAATTTTAGAAGTATTAAGAAATCAAAAATTATAACTTGAAAAAGAAAAGATTGAAAATCTTTTTGAAATTCTATTCATGTTATAATAATTAAGTGAAAATGTAAAATTTTGAAAATATAAGTTAAGGATAGTGAAGTTCAAATTCATTAACAGGCTATCCAGATACAGTAATCCTCACTGTGGAAAAAAAAAGAAAAAAGAAAAAGAGGAGAAGCTTGAGGATGTGCCTAATAAAAATTTCGCTTCACTTGAATTATCTTATATGAAGAAAACTAGTTACATACTTTTACTTAATTTTCATGCATGAATCTTTATTTAAAAAAGACTTTTCATGAAAATATTTTTCTAGTAAATAATCTATGTGATCTTAATATAACAAACTTCTATTATTTTCAAAATGAATGAAAATTTTTTTTGAAGTCTTATGATTTGGTAGTTGAATATTCTTTAAATTCTTAAAATTAAACTTAGTGATATTTGATTAATGATTTACTAAAGCCTTTATAAGATCAAAAATTACAAGGAGTCTTAAATATTTAACTTTCATTCCAAATGTTATACATTTTATATAGTAAAAAGGGTTACTTGAGGACAAGTACCATTTAAGTTTGGGGGATTTTGATCCATGAAAAAAATACCCATTTTTATGCCTGGATTTTTATCAAATTTTTAAGGATATTATGCTTTAATGAAATGTATTTTTGTGTTTTTGGATATAGGTGATGGAAAAATGTTCAAGAAGAAAAAAAAGTGAAAAAGGAGCAAAAAAGAGCAAAAATGGAGCCAAAATGCACAATTGTCAAAATTATTGATCTGGCGCCTAGGCGCCAGAATCCGGCGCCTAAGCGCCAGGTCGATACAGGATCTGTCAAGATTTTTGACGACTTTTAGATGGTTATTTTGACGGTGTTAGCGGTTATTGGACCTTCTAGAAGACTGGCAGTTGTTCCTGGTTTATAGGACATGTGATACAATGTATTTGGACGCTTGGAAATGGTTTTAATCACGAAGAGGTGTGATCCAATGTGAAGAGGTGCGAAGAACTGGACGCAGAGTCCGGCGCCTAGGCGCCAGACACACCTTCTAGAAGATTTATTGAATGTGGACACATTTTGAAGAGGTGCCTCAAGGCAACCCTTGAAGCCTATAAATAGGAGGGTACTCCTTCAGAGAAAAATGCCCCTATACGCCCCCTATCTAGAGCCCCATCTAGAGGGAGAATTAGAGAAATACTTGAAGGCCACTTTTATTAATTAGTGAGTTTATTTAGAGTGTGTATTGAGAGTTTAAAGAGTTGGTGCTTTTGAAGTTTATTTTCTTTGGAGTCAGAAGAATTCAGAGGTTCAGTAGGAGAAACACTTGAGATAAGTATTGTCATGTTTCGTTGTGTAAATTCAATGTGTTCTGAGTAGTTAGTTTACTTTCTCCTTTCAATTATGAAAAGATAAATAAGATAATATAAATTTCGATGGAGAATTAAAAACTATTTATATTTTAAAACATTGTGATGATATTAATAACGGATCTTCATTTACTTTACAAATGGATCACTTGTATTATTAAAATCTGTTCTAAAGTTTTGATACCTAGAAGGAGATGAATTCTTAACTAGTAGATATCAAATGAATCCTTGGGTAGTCGAAGGCCTTGTGCCGGTTTTTAAAGGTGAAGTGCAAATAAATAGGAAGATATTATATAATGGGCGTAGAATTAACAAGTTTTTAGAGTGACAGACTAAATTCTTGTGATTTAGTTTATAGAGAAGGAAAGGGTCACTAGTAGGGCCGACCATAGCCACCCTTGGACATCTAGTAGTGTGAGCCTAGATTAACCCATTCTACTAACAATACATCCGGACCTGATCTATAGGCTAGCCAATGTTCGTTACACCTGGATCAAAGGGTAAAAAATATGAATGCTTCTATTTGGCACAATACCATAAATTTATATTCTCTACGAATATTATCATTATCTTAAAAAATCTTAGATTAATTGAAAGGAAGAAAGTTGCGTTCTTATTGCTATTTACACCAATCATTTCATTAATGCTTTATTATTGCATCTTTCATTACTGCTTTATTATTGCATCTAGTAAATTAAAAATATCAAATTTATAAACTATAAAAGAAATATATAAAAATAAAATTAAAATATTTAAAAATCCATAACTCACTCCTCGTGGGATCGATATTGGGGTCTTTGTTTCAAAGCCCTATATTACTTGATACGATACGTATACTTGCGTAGTATCCCTAGTGTGTAAAATATTTTCAAAAAATTATATTTGTATACACTAGTTTCTATTATTATCTATTACATATATTTGAAAGCATTAATTATTATATTTGTCATCAGCGGATTGCAGGTCATGTTTTTGGCGCCGTTGCTGGGGATTGAATTTTTAGTACGCATATATATATAGCATTGGGTCAATGTTCTAGCTCCTTTAAAGAAGATCTATGTATTCTGACCTTTGACCACTAGAGAAAAGTAATTGAGTTGTACCATTCTTGAGGATGATAGCTGAGAGAGAAACATGGATCTAGTCTTCTATAGGTGAAGCTCATTGGGATACATCCCCATCCCAAAGATTGAAGTCATTAACGTTTTGCATCACTGATGAGCATGAATGGGCTTGCATAAGGTAGCAAGATTGTGTTATATGTTTATTTCTATACCTAACACTAATTCTGGCCAGTTTTAAAAACTTTGTCTTGGGGTGTGACACAAAAGTGATGATGTCGAAGATGAACTTGAGGAACCTCCTAATGATGACATTACATGCCAATTCTAACTTGAAATTAATGAACTGGATGGAGTGAGTTAATTGTTTAGAAAATTCTCTCATTATGATGGGAATATTGATCGTTCATTTGACTCTTACTGGTCTGTTATTATATCTTTATAATGGTCCAATACACCTTGAACTTTCTATCTGGTTAGCCCAAACTGAGGAAGGTTAAGTTGAATAAGCCATTGACTGAGCTAATGTTTTTAGTCAAAATCCACTTCACATTATAGTATGATTTGACCATTCTTGAACTAATGTTAGAGGGTCTTGCTATGGGAGTTTTGACTCCCTCTAGTTTAAAATAGTCAAAAGTGATATACTCGAAATATAGCTCTTTATGTTATGACAAGTGTGGTGATGAGGACTTGATAAAAAAACCATGGGCCTCAAACAATTTATTGATTTTCTTTCAATAATTCAGTGAGTCATATACTGCTGCTTCTTTGTTTGCTACCCGTAGTGGGAGCATTGTCCATACATGTGAGCTTATCTTGAACAAACGGTATCTTAATTTCTTCCTTGAGCTGCTTACATACTTTGATGGTGTGATCACGACTTTGATGGAAGTGATGGTGTTGCTCCTGCTTCCTTGAGTTTGTTTTCAAAGGGTGAGGCCACTTAACTGTTTGTTCATTCTTTTGGCCATGAGAATGCTAATACGTGATGTCTTAAGTGATGTATATTCGTTCTCTGATCGAGGCTCTCGTTGTTGTTTTGTAGCTCAATGAGGTAGACCATGAATACCATGATGCCAAGACTTTCTTTGTTGTAAAGCTTTATTAGTATCCCTTGCATTAACCTTACGCTTTCATGGGTTACTCTCATGCTTTCCCCAAATCATTCAAACTACTCATTGTGTGCATTGATGGTCTTATAGTGATCTGATTTTTGACACGATGAATAAGGTCAACTAAGAGTAGATCATTTTTTTAATCAATGATGAGTAGAAAATTTTTGGGTGAAGCCCTCTGAGAAAGACTCCTCTTAGCAATTCTAGATTCACTTCTAAAATCTGACGAGCCAAAATGGAAAAGTTGTGAATGTAGCCCTTGAGAGACTCTCCCTCATTCTGTTGAATTCTCAAGAGATGGGGCAATCCTTTGATGACATCCTATTTACTATAAACTACTCCATGAATAGCTTGCAAGCACATTGCAGTTTTTGATAGTGCATACTAGAAGAGAGTAGAACTAGGTGCCAGCTTTACTCTTGAAAGTGATAGGGAACACTTGATAGAGAAGCCCATCAGAGGCACATTTATTGTGCTTGATTATTTGATACTAGTCAACTTGCTTGTATGATTCAGTTTCCCCTTCATAAGATTTAATCTTTTAGGAGTGAAACCTGCTAGGATAAGGTAATAGAGGAAAACTCCTCCAAGGGTAAAAGCCCTTGAATGTTACGATGAGTGGGGAAGCAATCTCTATTTTATAGAGGGAAATTTTCTCAAATCAGTCATCATCGTGCATCATGAATCACGCTATAAGGAGTAGTATAAAGCTGTTGGGGTACTAAGTTTCCCATGAGCGCCGGAGGGTGACTTGCCTGCATAGCTGCGTAAAATGAGTTGGTGGAACCCACAATATCAACATTGTCAGTGTCCTGTACTTGTAGATGGTCAGATACGAGTATGCTCAAGCATAGTGTTTCTCGTTGGTTGTTAATGTTCTGGTAAGTGAGCCCCATCTAGCTATGTGGGCATCAACTGTCAGGCCTCACATAGGTTTTGAAGATCTCATGTTGAGACTTTCCCATTTTGTGCACTCGTTCCTCTAGAAAGGGACTTGAGGCACCTTCACTAGCAGGGTAATATCTTCCAGTGTTGAAAGAGGTGGAGGCTTGATGTCTTTAGCTTTGCCATTGTCCCATAGAAAGGTGATGTTGGTGCAAGATGCTCTGTCACTACGACTACTACGTAGACTGGCAAATCGACAAGTTTTGCAAGTTTTCTTTTGGTGAGATTGTCCTTTCCACATATGACATTAAACTGATGCACGTCCGTAGATTCACAACAATCGAGTGATTATTTAATTTATTAACGTTACATGACAGTGCAACATACACTCAGATAATAGAAGTAACATGTTGAGAAAACATAGATTCTTATGTGAAAAACTTGAAAGAGAAAAAAATTAAGGGATCTAACATAGCTGAAATGAATCACTATGAGTTAGTGATTACACATCTAGAAAGAGTTACACAATTTCTCAAAGTACGTTGTATGCAGGTGTCGGCATATTTTTAGGTTAAGTGTGTTTTGAAAAGGGGGTCGCCTACAGAAATTGTCGGCGAACTTTAAATTTTAAATTTAATTTAAATATATATATAATTTAGAAAGTAGTATTTGATTTTAAAAATAATTTTAAATTTGAAAATTTTAAGATATGAAATCAAACCGATCTCACATCCCCATTAGTTTATATAAATGAGCACCGCATCACAAACCGTGTATCTATCCCGAAGAATAGACACACTGCTTGATGATGGGGCTCGATTAAATTAATTAGAAGATTTGTGACATCTGTTTGGTCTACGAACCAATTTTATAAGCCGACAAGTTCCCCTGCTTAATACAAAGAAATTAGGCAGGGTTTGTATTACCTGGGTTCTTGAAGTTCCCTATAAGGGTAAGCCCCTATAGTTAATTACATCTTAAATGACGGGAATCATTTAAGAAAACTCTCGATAATGATCAGTGGTTTTGCTTTCAAGAATTTCAAAGTTTAAGGTTTTCAAAGGATTGAGTTTTGGAAATTTCAATAGGGATTAGCTCAAATTCGGAACAGTTTATTTTAAGAATCCAAAGAAAGAGAAGTAGGAGAAGCTGAAGATCCAAGAAGAATCTTGACAACTTCCCAAACTATCCTATTGTTTGGCTTCAATTTGGGAGTTTATTTAATGTTGCAATCCTGCCAATTTTATTTATTTAGGTCTTATATTTGTATGACATAATCACACAAATAGCCTCGAAGATGTGAGTGTTTATGTCTTATCAAATGACTACATGGGAGTCCTAAGATAGATTTGTGTGATTATGTCGTATCAAACGACTACCTCGGAGACCTGCCAATTTAACTCTTAATGATTTCATCTGGGTTTTTTATTAAGTGATTTTAATTTAATTTAATTTAATTTAATTTGATTTAATTTAATTTAATTTTTAATTTAATTTTAATTTAATTTTATTTAACTTTTAATTTAATTTTAATTTAATTTTAATTTTAGTTTAATTTAATTTAATTTTAATTTAGTTTAATTTTAGTTTCAATATTTTAAATTTAATTTAATTCAATTGTTAAGGTGTTAATTTAATTTAATTTAAACTTTGACTTGACTTAATTTAATTCCAAGATTTTATATTTGATTTTAATTATTATTTTAATTTTTAGTTAAGAACTAAATATTATTGAAGTGTCTTATTTAGGGATTTTTAAATTAAAGAATAAATGTCCTCTTAATAATATCCCTATTTTAATAATCCAAATTTTAAATATATTCTTTCCAAAAGTCAAATTATTTAATTAATTAGAGTTTCATTTTAATTTTTTCAAAGTGTTTAATGGGTTTCTACCCTTTAATTTCCCTAAGTTTCAATCATCCAAGAGAAAGTTAAAAAATCAAATATTTTACCCTCCATTTTGATTAAACCTAAAGTTTTAATTAAGGGTTAAAATTCTTAATTACCTTTATGCCCTTTCAGGCTTATTTATTTCATAACTCACTAAATTGAACTCAAATGAATTTGAAATTTTTATGTCACCTCACTAACATGTCAATTAAGACATTAGAGGAGAAAATGTGATTTTTATGAATTTAATTTTATTTATATAATTATTTTTAGTAAAAATAGGGGTTTTCAAAGAAAATTCAACAACATGACCAAGTTAAAGTTTCTGTCCTTAAGAAAATTATGAGATGTTCCTAATTACCAGAGGACCACTTAAACCAATTTTTGTGATTTTTTGAGTTATATTTTATTTATTATAATTATTTTGAGTTTTAGAGTATTAATTAATTTCAAAATGAAATAAAAAATGAAAAATAGATTTTATATTTTTCATAAATTTCTTTGACCTTAAGGAGTCTAGAGAAACAAGTTTTATAATTTTTTTGATTTTTCTTTTATTTATTAGAATTATTTTAGTGAAAAAGGTTTAAAATTCATTTTTTAATATTAAAAATTACATTAAGCCTTTAAAATTTGATATCTTATCCTAGGGACTTAGGAAAAATACTTTGTTTGTTCCTATGTGATTAGGAGTCAAAATGTAAAATTTTTATGATTTTTAATATTTTTATAATTTTTATTATTATTTTTAATTATTAAAATATTTAAATATTGTGAAAAATCAATTTTTTTAAAAAATTCCAATCTTAATTTTCCTGAACTCCCCTGATATCAGAGAAGCTCCAAAACCATTTTTGTTAATTTTTGAAAAGTATTTTTGGTGTTATGAATTTTTAAAGTTCCATTTTGCTTATAGGCTTAATCAATCCATTTGGTGGGGTTAATCAAGTTCAATTAATTTCAAAATTTTATGTAAAGTTCCTCTGACCCTAAAGAACAATAGAGAATTGTTTTCAAGTCAATTTGGTTTGTGGTTAACCCTAATTAATTCAAATTCAATTTTGGGAGTTTAGGCCAATTAAGGTTATCATGAATGAATTAACTCAAAATATATTTTTCATAGGGTCCGCTAGTCCTAAAAAACATCACCAAATTTTCCTAGAATTTATTTTACAACATGTTAATTATTGGAATTAAAATACCTAAAAAAGTGACTTGAACATGAAAAATCAATAACTCTTCACAGAGATGGCCTCTGACCTTGAAAAATTCAGGGAATGTTCCCAAGATCAGAGGCTTCAAATGCCCTATAGTCTCATGCCATGGTGAATTATCTATGCAAATGGAGAATCAAGACATTGGAAACAGTAAATAAATTATTAAAAATAAAATACTCATCCAATTAACTTGATTTCTTTTCCACATTATTCTCCTCTGTTCACTGAGCAAGGGGGTATTTTTAGTTTATTTTTATGATTTTTCTATGCAAAGATATGAATTTTTGAAGTTCTGATATTTAAATAATTAAAAAAAAATCCTAATTTTCTACTTATCCGACTCGGCGCCGCGTCAACCTACGGCGGATCGAAAGCCTACACGTCGCTCTATGATTTGGCGCCACCTTCTGACTCAGCGCTCCAGGGGCCCGAAGTTCGCATAACATTCTGCTGTCCGGCTTGATCTCGACTGTCTGCTCGATACAAGCACGATCCAACGGCTCCTGGTCATCGTCTACGACTGGTGTGCACCCGTGACCGTCCACACTCAAACCCTAATATCTCTCTCGATTCTCAATGGATTTTCGAGTTCTTATACTCTATGGATTCGTCTTGAAGAGACGAACACATCCATATAATTTATAAGCTATGAAATTAACCTAAACAAAATGGAGAATTGCTGGAAGCTCGGGAGGAAGAATGAATTCATACCTTTGCTCAGAGAAGTGAAGCTTCGATCTGAGGGTTGTGTCACCTTCGATTGAGTCCAAGCAAGCACCAGATGAAGTCCCTGGCTCTGGGGAATTGTCTAAGTATGAAAGTGACCAAGGCCGATCACAAAGCTTGGAGGCTGGAAGCAATGGCTGGCCTGGTGAGGGGGCTTTTGCTTGGGGAACTTCTCCTCTTGGTACGAGTGAAGGTGTAGGGTCGATCAATTTGAGGATTGGCTCAGCTGTTGTGAAGTGTCCTGTTTTTGGGTGGATTTTCAACTCGAAATTGAGCTCCGTTAATGGGGTTTAGGGCGAAGGAACATCGGGGATCAAGCTGCTGCGGGTTAGGAGAAGGTCTTGTAGCAATTTTGGCAGAGTTTCCTTAAGGTCTGGTTCATCACCTTGTTCGGCCGAGAGGTGAGTGGGTTTAAATAGAGGTGGCTGGAGGGCCTCCCAGGGGGGTTTAATGGCTTGGATCCACTGCTCAGGGCAAGGGAAGAACAACTGCAATGGTCATTGGGCATGGGACAGCTCAGCTAATTCAAATTGAATTTTTGATTCAAATCAAGCCTCTCGGCCTGGTGGTTTCCAGCGACTGTGGTGGCTGGCCGGCCAGGCATGGATCACCCTCAGGGTCAAAGAGGTTAGAGCTTGATTTTGGTGCTAACAATTGGCTTTGGACATGTGTAAAGGAGTTGGATTGAAATGGCATGGGGAGATGGTTATTTTGGGTTCAAATGGGCCAACCCATGGTTTTGGGCTTGGTGCACCACCCAAGGCCTGGATCTAGGCTGAAAAGATTCATTTGGGTCAGCCAAGAGGAAATGGTGTAGTCTCCATCAAGGATTAGGTGGCTAACTTGGTTTAGTGTGCATCATGGATGAGGTTAAAAAAGCTTAAGGAAGGCTTAAGCAAGGGGCACCTCCATTTGCCATAAATTACATGGTGAGGTGTCAAAATTCTCATGGCTTCATATGGCTTGTAAATGGCTCACATTTGGCTTACATTTGGCTTGGAAAAGGTTGGTTTGTTTCATGAAAAAGGATTTTTTGGATTTTTGGTATTTATGGGGTAATTTGGCACATGGCCTAGTTTAGAAAAATTCAATGATGAATTTGAAACATAGGGAGTGATTTAATTAAATGGATGATGAGATGAAAGTGTCATGTAGGCTTTGGATTGATTTTTGGCTTTTTGAAATCATTTTGGATGGGCTTTTAAAGTGGTTTAAGGAAGTGGGCTTTTGGATTTAAAGTAAATTTAGGATGAAAATTTTGTAAAGGATTGTGCCAAATAAATGTTGCAATTGGTTTAGGGATGTGTCATGAGTGTTTTGGAATCAATTTGGTGTGATTTGGAGTAGAATTGGGTTGAATTTGAGTTTTTTTTGGTAAAGGGGCCAAGGTGGGCTAAATTGGGTTAACTTGGGCTAAGATTGGGCTAAGGTTGAATTTGGTGTAAAATTAATGTTGGGAAATATTTATGGGAGTGTTACAAAGAGTTTTCAACTTTGGTTGGGCTCTAATTTTGGGATTTGGGCCTATTTGGGTTAGGTTTGGGCTTAGGTCAATTTAAGGGATTTTGGTTTTGGGTTAGGTTTGGGTGGAGTTTAGGTTCAAATTTTTGGCAAATCAAGTTAGTATTTTGTTTATGGGGATATTATGAAGGCTTTAGAAAAGATTTGGGGCCAATTGGGGTTGTGTTGGTTGGTTTGAGCTAGGTTTAGGTCATGGGCCAAAATTAGGCTTTTAGGCTTCAAACTGAAATTGGGCCCAAATGTCAATCAAATTGGACTTGGATTTAGTCTAAATTGATATTGGGGATATTGAATTAAAGTTTAGAATTGAGTTGGACCAAAATTGAGGTCAATTGGGGTGGTTTGGTTTGACATTAGGTTCACTTGGGTTAAAAATGGGTCAAATTGGGGGTTTTGGAAAAAGTGGGGTAAATTTTCAAAATTTGCCCATGATGTAGTTGAACAAAATGTAATTGGAAATATTTGGGATTTTCTGGAATTTTCTGGGAATTTTTCGAATTTTTGGATTTTTGGTGTAAAAAGGTGTTTTGGTAATTTGGGGGGGGGGGGTTAGGGGTATTTTTGGAAATTTTGGTATTTTTGGCCAAAGATGGCCAATTTGAGTGGTGGGAAGTGTTTAGGGTTGATTTTGAGGGATTTTGGGTAATTTAGGTAACTTTGCAAATTTTGGGTCATTTCAAGGGTATTCGGTAGGTTTGGTGGGTCCGGGGCCTCGGGGGTCAAAAAATTGAAATTTTGGAAAAATGCAGATTGATCAAGTGTGAGTGAAATGGAATCACTTTGGTTAAGCCATGAAGCCACATTAAGCCCATACGAGCCATGAGAGGACTCATTTGAGGTATTCACTATGTTGTTCCTAACCCCTCTTAGCTAGGGGCTTAGGGGTTAAGGACTATCCATATGGATTACCTACATGAGTCAGTAAGTCAAGTTGGGTGAGAGTGTGATTTTAGGACTTGGAATGTGTGTGAGAGTGTAGTGTATGTGCAAGCTGAGCCCTCACCGGACCCGGTCCATCCAGGGGTATTCCTAAGGCGAAAAGTCTTATAGGGAACTCATCCTTTAAACCTCCACATTTAATTTCAACCTCGTAGGTGATTAGGGGTCTACAATCAAGCTTGTGGGGTTTGTAGGGAGTCAAGAAGTAGTTTGAATTTCTAAATGGTGGGTTCCATTTCTAGTCCTCTAAGATTAGTCAAAGGAAAATCCTAAGGCTAGATCCTAAGTACTAAAGAGAGAAGCAAAAGACCTCACAAAAATTGAGGTCAACAAATGGACCCCCAATAGGTGTGGTGTGCTAACCAAGCACACCGCGCTGTTGACCTCATTTTTGATGAGGTCTTCTCTTCTCTCTTTAGTACTTAGGATCTAGCCTTAGGCTTTTCCTTTGACTATCTTAGAGGACTGAAGTGGAACCCACCCTTTAGAATTTCAAACCACTTCTTAAACTCTCTGCAAACTCCACAAACTTGATTGTAGACCCCTAATCACCTAGAGGGTTGAAATCAAATGTGGAAGTTTAAAGGATGAGTTCCTATAGGACTCTTTTGCCTTAGAACTGCCCTGGGTGGCCTGGTCTGGTGAGGGCTGACTTACACACACACTACACTTATACACTACGCTTTCACACACCGCCTAAAAACACACCCATACCCAACTTGACCTCCTCACTCATGAAGGTGATTCACATGGATGGTCCTTAACCCCTAAGCCTTTGGCTAAGAGGGTTAGGAACAACATAGTGAATGCCTCAAATGAGTCCCTTCATGGCTCATGTGGGCTTGATATGGCTTCATGGCTCAACAAAAATGATTTCATTCCACTTACATTTACCCAATCTTCAATTTTCTAAATTTTCAATTTTTGACCCCCGGGACCCCAGATCCACCAAACCTACCAAATGACCTTGAAACTACCCAAAATTTGCAAAATCACCTAAATTACCCAAAATTCCCCAAAATCATTCCTAAACATTTCCCTCCACTCAAATTGATCATCCATAGCCAAAAATACCAAAAATTCCAAAAATACCCCCAATACCCTCCAAATACCCAAAATGCCCCTCTTAGCCAAAAAATCCAAAAATTCAGAAAATTCCCAGAAAATTCCAGAAAATCCCAAATATTCCCAATTTCATTTTGTCCAACTACACCATGGGCCAATTTGTCAATTTACCCCACTTTTCGCAAAATCCCCAATTTGACCCATTTTAACCCAAAGTGAACCCAACGTCAAACCAAACCTACCAAATTGACCCAAATTCTGGTCCAATTAAATTCTAAACTTCAATTCAACATCCACAATATAAAACTAGACCAAATCCAAGTCCAATTTGATTGACATTTGGATTCAATTCCAATTTGGAGCCTAAAGCCCAATTTTGACCCATGACCTAAACTTGGCACAAACTAACCCAATTCAACTCCAATTAACCCCAAATTTTTTCTAAACCTTCCCTAACATCCCCAAAAACAAAACACTAACATAATTTGCCCAAAATTTTGACCCAAACCCCACTCAAATTAAACCCTAAACCAAAAAGGCCAATTTTGACCTAAACCCAAACTTAACCCAAATAGGCCCAAACCACAAAATCCAACCCCAACAAAAGTTGAAACCTCTTTGAAACAGCCCTACAAACATTTCTCAACATTAATTTTACACCAATTTCAACATTAGCTCAACATTAGCCCAAGTTAACTCAATTTGACCTACATTGGCCCATGTACCAAATGAACCCAAATCCAACCCAATTCAAGCCCAAACCACCTCAAATTCATTTCAAATTACTCATGACACATCCCTAAAGCAAACCCAATAATTATTTGGCCCAAACTTCTACAAAAATTCCCATCCATAAAGCCCAAGGCCCACTTCCTTAAACCTTTCTAAAAAAGCCCATCCAAGACAAATTCAAAAGCCCAAAGTCTATGACAAAGCCCACATAAAATTTCTCTCATCATCCCTTTGATTTAAAACACTTCCTAAGTTCTAAAATCTATCACCAAATAAATCCAAATCAAGCCTTATGACAAATCACCCCTAAATGCCAAAAATCCCAAAATCCCTTTCTCATGCAAGTAAGCTAAGCCATTCCCAAGCCATGAGCAAGCCTTGAAGCCATGCACAAGCCACATGAAGTCATGGGATTCACTTTACACATCATCATACCATTAATTGAAACAGGAGGAGCCTCTTTTTAAACCCCCTTAAAAAGGTTTTAACCCTTTTAATGCTTCACCTTAATCCATGATTAATCCAAATATTCATGGATGGTGACTTCACTACCCTTTCTTAGCCGACTCATCTGACCTCCCTCAGCCCAAATCAGTCCCTTGGTGGGTGCACCAAGCCCAATTATATGAGTTGACCAAAATCAACCCAAAATGAGCCTCACCCCATTCCATTTCAATTCAACCACTTTACACATGGCCATTGTCAATTCCCTACACTAAACCCCAGCCCTGGACCTCCTGACCCTGATGGTGACTCATGCCTGCCGGCCAGCTGCCTGGGTCGCCGGAAAACGCCATGGCCGAGACATTGGAAGGAGCCTAACATTGAAATTCTCCCTTGCCGAGTTGCTCCATGCCCAGTGGCCATTGCAGCTGTTCTTCCCTTGCCAAGAGCAGCTGATCCCAGTCCCTAACTCCCCACGGGAGGCCCTCCAAGCCTCTCCTGATTTAAACACCACCTCTCTCGGCCATGGAAGAGGTGCTTGAACTTACCTTAAGGAAACTGCGCCAAAATCATTCCAGACTACTCCCCACACATAGGGAACTTGATCTCCACTGAAATCCCCCTGCCATTTCCTCTCTGTGAGCTCAATTTTAGAGTTGAAATCCAAGCCCAAAACCAGGACACTTCTCCACAGTGAGCCAATCCCCAAATTGATTGGTCCTACACCTTCACTAGACCAAGAGAAGAAGTTTACCGGCAAAAGCCCCTTCTCCGGAGCCACCCATCTATTCCGGACTCCAAGCTTTGTAATCAGCCGTGGTCGAAATCATACCCGGACAATTCAACGGGCCAAGGGACTTCATGCGGAGCTTGCTTGAACCCGATCGAAGGTGACACAACTCTCGGATTGAAGCTTCACTTCTACGAGCAAAGGTATGGACTCACTCTTCTTCCCGAGCTTACAGAGATTCTCCATTTAATTTGAATCAATTTCAATGCATGTTTACCATATGGATGTGTTCGTCTCTTCAAGACGAATCCATAGAGCATAAGAACACAAAAATCCGTTGAGAATCGAGTGAGAAATTAGGGTTAGAAGGTTGACGGTCACGGGTGCACACCAGTCGTAGATGATGACTGGGAGCCGTCGGATCGAGCGTGTATCGAGCGGATGGTCTGGATCGAGCCGGACAGCGTGATGGTACATGAACCGAGGGCCCCTGGAGTGCTGAGTCGGATGGCGGCGCCGAATCAGGAGACGACGCATGTGCGTTCGGAGCTGCCAAGGTTGAGCTAGCGCCGCGTCACTTAAGTAGGAAAATAGGATTTTTCTTATTTATTCAATTACCAGAACTTAGAAAATTCATAACTTTGTGTAGGAAAAATCCTAAAAATAAAATAAAAATACCCTCTTGCTCAGTGAACAGAGGAGAATAATGTGGAAAAGAAATCATTTAATTTCATTGAATTTTTGATTTTTAATAATTTATTTACTCTCTGCACATTTTCAATTCTCCATGCATGTATACAATTCACCATGGCATGAGACCATGAGACTTTTGAAGCCTCTGAATTTGGGGACATTCCTTGAATTTTCTAAAGTCAGAGGCCATCCCTATGAAGAGTTATTGATTTTTCAATTCTAGGTCATTATTCTGAGTATTTTAATTCTAATAATTAGGATGTTGTAAAATAAATTCTAGGAAAATTTGGAGAGGTTTCTTATGACCAGAGGACCCTAGGAAAAATAGGTTTTGAGTTAACTCACTTGAAATAACCCTAATTGGCTTAAACACCCAAAATGGAACTTTAATTAATTAGAGCTAATAATACATCAAATTGACTTGAAATCAATTCTCCACTGACCTTTAGGATCATAGGAACCCACCATAAAAATTTGAAGTCAATTGGACTTGGTTAGCCCTATCAAATGGGTTGACTAAGCCATTTAGCCAAACTTAAACTTTAAAAATTCATAATTTTCAAAATACTTTTCAAAAATTCACCAAATTGGTTTTGGAGCCTCTCGATATCGGGGAAATTTAAGAAAATTAAAATTACAATTTTCCAAAAAAGTTGATTTTTTGCATTATTTTAATATTTTAATAATTAAAAAATAATAAAAATCACAAAAATAATAAAATTCATCAAAATGTCATATTTTGAATTTTAATCATTTAGGAATAAACCCCATATTTTTCTTAAGTCTCTATGATGAAATATTAAATTTTAAAGCCCTAAGGTAATTTTAAAAATAAAAAAATGTATTTTCTAGCATTTCCACTAAAATAATTCTAATAAATCAAAGAAAAATAAAAAAATTATATAAATTGGTTCTCTGGTTTCCATGATATTAGAGAGATTTTTGAAAAATATAAAATTCATTTTTTCAACCTTTATTTTATTTTTAAATTAATTAATACTCCAAAACTCAAAATAATTATAATAAAAATAATATAATTCAGAAAATCACCAAAATTGGTCCAAGTGATCCTCTGGTCATTAGGAATGTCCCATAATTTTCTTAAGGACAGAAACTTTCCCTTGATCATATTATTAAATTTTCCTTGAAAATCCTTATTTTCCATCAAAAAATAATTACATAAATAAATTAAATACAGAAAAATCACATTTTCTCCTCTAATATTTTGATTGACATATGAGTGATGTCACATAAAAATTTCAAATTCATTTAAGCTCAATTTAGTGAGTTATGGAATTAGTAAGTTTAAAGGGCAAAATGGTAATTGAAATCATAACCTATAATTAAAAATTTTAGGTTTAATTAAAAGGGTGGGTAAAATATTTGATACTAAGTTGATTTTGGATGTTTGAAACTTAGGTAGTTAAAGGGTGGAAACCTACCTAACAATTTGAAAATAATTAAAATAAACCTTAATTAAATAATTGATTAAACTTGGAAGAATAATAAAAAATTGGAATTATTAAAATAGGGATGTTATAAGGAAGAGATTTATTCTTTAATTTAAAAATCCCTAAATTAATCACCTCAATAACATTTAATTCCTAATTAAAGTGATAATCCAAATTCAAGATTTAAAATATTAAAAGACTTAATCATTAAATTAAATTGAAGATTAAAACATTTAAATTAAATCCTTCCAAAATTTCAATTAAATTAATACTTTAACAATTAAATTAAATCATCTTTAAAAAATAAAAAAAATATAAAATATTAAATTAAAATTAAAAATTTAAATTAAATTTAAATTAAATTTAAATTAAACTAAATTAAATTAAATTAAATTTAAACATATTAAATTAAATTAAATTAAATTAAATTAAAACATATTAAACTAAATTAAATTAAATAAAATTAAAACATATTAAATTAAATGAAATTAAATTAAATGAAATTAAATTAAATTAAAACATATTAGAAAAAAAATAAAATGAAGTTAAAATAAAATTAAAACTAAATTAAATTAAATAAAATTAAATTGAAAGTAGAACTAAACCAAATTAAATTAAATTAAATTAAAATTAAGTTAAACTGAATTAAATATAATATCACCAAAGACATAAAGAATTCAAAATAAATCTAAAACAACTTGAACACTATTCCAAACTTAAACCCATTAATTAAAATTAAATTAAATCACAAATCACTTGAACATTAATTTGCCCTCAAAAGCTCTTGTTATCATAACTCCTAAACGGAGTGTCAAGTGAAGTATTACTTCACTCATAGGATATTCAAATGTCACTAGTTCATCGAGCAAGATAACAAAACTTGAACTCCTGGATGATTAATTCATTTTGTATAATTAAATTCTCTTGGACTTAAAACAATCCTAGAGGTATTGAAAGATGTTTAAGATTCGTCTTAAGCACTTCCTCGATATGATAGGATGTTTATAAGAACAATTGAACTTAATTGTTCTTTGATGAAGAAAATCGTCCTCAAACCAAAACACAAGAACCTAGACGTCATAGGAGATGACTAGCTATAGGAGTAGGACCTTGGTAGAAAACCATAACCCTTCCCTTAGCTTTACCTAGGAGCTTGCTTTAAATGATTCAATATCCTAAATTGTGTTTAAGTGCAGCTTGGGATGACGGGAAGACCCTCCAGGTAGGCTTTTGTTTTATTTCACTTCACTTTTCTTGCATGATAAACAACTGTTGCATGAAAACCCACACCTTTAGGATAGTCCCTAAAACTGAAACCAAAACTAAATTAAAAGTCATTACAAGATAAAATTCACCGTCACAACATTTCAAAATATAAAACAACTCAAAATTTAATCACAAACAGAACAACAAAACTACAACTACAACTAAGTTAAAACGTCTCGTTGGATGATCGGGAATACCTCGGATGATGTAACCTACGTGTTGCTAACGAGATTTCCCACGATCTAAATGAAAGTGTGGAACTCATTTAGTTGAGTTTAGCAAATTCATCTGGACTAAGTGAATCCGATAAAAATAACGATGCGGAAGGATGGAACCGTGGGATCTTAACCGGTGTTGTTATAATCAACTTTAAGATCTGTTTTAACTAAAACACTAAAAAACACTTGGACTTTAAGATTTCTAAAACCAAACTCTTCTCTTCTCTTTTGATTACAATCTTCTAAAACTAAACCTCTGCAACAACAAGGAGCTCGGAGCATGGTAGGCAGCACGACCATCGTCGTCGGCAAAACCCGAGTCTACTTCAACGAAACTTTCTTAGAATTAAATAACCGAACCATAGAACCTCGAGGTAGTCTGCCTAGTGTAACATAAATCCTCAACCTTTTGTTAGGCATTTGCATTGCAAATTAAGCCCTAACCGGTCTTAGGACTCCGAGGTAGTCATTTGATACGACATAAACCCTCACATCTTCGAAGCTATTTGTATGATCATGTCATACGAACATAAGTCCTAATTAATTAAAATTGGCAAGATCAAAACATTAAATAAACATTAGGACTTTCCTAAATTCAAGCCAAACAATAGGATAGTCGGGAAATTACCGAAGTTCACTTTGAATCTGTAATTTCTCCTACCTTTTCTTCCTTTTAATTCCCAAAACAAAATGTTCCAAACTTGATCCATTTCCTATTGAAATCTAAAATTCAATCCCTTGAAAACTTAAACTTTGAGATTCTTGAGAGCAGAATTATTGATTATTATCGAGAGTTTTCTTAAGTGATTCCCGTCATTTAAGATGTAATTAACTATAGGGTCTTGCCCTTATAGGGAATTTTAAGAACCCAGGTAATATAAACCCTGCTTAATTTCTTTGTATTAAGTAGGGGAACTTGTCGTCTTATAAAATTGGTTCGCAGACCAAATGGATGTCACAAATCTTCTAGTTTATTTAATCGAGCCCCATCATCAAGTAGTGTGTCTATTCTTCGAGATAGATACACAGCTTGTGATGTGGCGCTCATTTATATAAACTATTTGGGATGTGAGATCGGTTTGATTTCATATCTTAAAATTTTCAAATTCAAAATTATTTTCAAAATAAAATGCTACTTTCTAAATTATATATATATATATATATATATATATTTAAACCAAATTTAAAACCTTAAAATATATGCTTGACACGCGCGTATTGGCGTTGATCGAAGAGATCAACAAAACCAACACAGATGTTCAAGTGACAAACTTAGGATGAAATAGAAGAATTTCTGCTGGGGAGTATCAAGTATATTTCCAAGACTAGAGATTCCTAAACTCTCACTAGGGAAAGGGAAGGAGGTGAACTCCAAATCACAAGATTTGGGGAATTTGATTTAGATTTCATTTTACTTTTAAATTTCAAGTTTCAATGTGTGAGTTTAGATTTCGATTTGTTATGAGTTTCAATTTCGATTGAAGTTTAATTTAAAATCAATTTAAGGAAATTTTTAATTTGAAATTTGGATTTGAAATGAGAATTGAAATCTGGGTTTCAACCTCGGGATTGCGAAAAGAACTAGAATTTAGGCACCAGCCTCGGAGTGAGAATCAGAGTTTAAGTATCAATGGAAAAAGGATGAGAATCAAAATTTAGGTACTGATCTCGAGAGAGTGAGATTTGAAATTTAAGTATCAAACCTGAAAGAGAATCGAAATTTAGGTATCGATCTCGGAAAGAGAGTAGGAATTTAGGTACCGACCTCGAAATGAGAACCGGAATTTAGGTACTAGTCTTGAAAGTTGTGAATCAAAATTTAGGTATCAATTTAGATGAGAGTTGGAATTTAGGTACTGACCTCGAACGAAGAGAACTGGAATTTGGTACCAGTCTCGAAAGAGAGGATTGAAATTTGGTATCAACCTCGAAAGAGAATTGAAATTTAGGTATCGATCTCGAATGAGAGTCGGAATTTAGGTACCGACCTCGAAGGAAGAGAACTGGAATTTGGTTTCTGTCTCGAAAATTTAGAATTAAAATTTAGGTATTAATTCGAAAGAGAGTCAGAATTTGGTACCGATCTCTAAGGAAGAGAACTGGAATTCGGTACCAGTCTCAGAAATTTAGAATTGAAATTTAGGTATCAATTTGAATGAGAATCGAAATTTAGGTATCGATCTCGAAAGATGGGAATCAGAATTTAGGTACTGATCCCAGAATGAGAACTGGAATTTAGGTACCAGTCTCGAGAGTTGAGAATTAAAATTTAGGTATCAATTCGAAAGAGAATCAAAATTTAGGTATTGATCTCGAAAGATGGGAATCAGAATTTAGGTACTGATCCCAGAATGAGAGCTGGAATTTAGGTACCAGTCTCAAAAGTTTGAAAGAGGACTAGAAGTTAGGCTCTAGCCTATAAGAGAACTGGAAGTTAGGCTCCAGTCTTGAAGATTTATCTGTATGAAGAGGGACCCAGTCTCATGCCATTAGAACCAAATGAAACAAAGTTCGTGGCTCTGTGTCAATAGAACTAGTCGATCCTCTAAAACACAGAGGAAAGAGAACTGAAAGGAGCTGGTAAGTGTACCAAGCTGAAAATACTTGACTTAGCAAATAAATCAAGGAAAATATTCAAAATTTCAAAAGAGTTTCAAACAGATTTCGATTGAGGAAAGAACTGAAAGTTTCGAATCAGAGGATTCAGATCAGAATTCAATTTGAGATTTAGATTCATTTTTTTTGTTCTTTAATAATCCCATTTTATTTTGTTTTTATTTATTTAGTGTTCATGTGAATTTAAAGTTCATTTTAATATTCAGATTTTTAGGAAAAGTTCTCATTTATTTTCTTTTCTTTTCTGTTCTTCGTTCAAAGTTCATTTAACTCTAATGGTGTTTCCCAGTCAATTTGCATAAAAAGAGGTGAAGGCAAAATATGACGTAGTCGTTTTCATTCCAACTTGCTGAAAAATACATCATACAACTTGATCTAATCATGATGACATTTTCCTCAGAAATTTTATGTCTTATACAATCCATGTAAATCCAAAACGGATTGTGTAAGATTCTTGTTGATCCATCCAAAAGCGTCTGTCAAAAAATCCATGTCTGAATAGTAAGAAACATGGACAATAACATCACCTTCCAAGCCACCCTTGGCAGGAATGCCGCATGGATGTGTATTGGAGGTGTGCTATTTCCCATGTAACTCACAGCTCGTAGGGCTGATTGCTCTCCAATTCTGGATCTGGCTGAAAGTGGTTAGGCATTTTTCTATCATCCATTCTTCTAAAAGTAACTGAGATCCGCTCCACAGGCATCCTTGGAATGCAATGCTTCGCAACGTCTGCTCCGTTTCCTTTTAACACCAGGACGGAACCTACCGGTAGTGGTATCTCCACCAGCACTCAGAACTCACCGGGGCCTGCAATCCGAAGGTTAGATTTGAACATGATGTTGCACTGGTTGACGAATGACACTGTGTAGAAGGGTCTAACAAAGTCATGATGGTCTATATGTGGAGGTATGCGGTCGCCTTCCTTGTAGATGTTAATAATGCGAGTATTGGGTATGCGATACTGCAGGCAATACTCTCCATGTTATCATCCTTTTCACCATTATCTTAATGATTCTTGGCATCGGATCCACCTCACTGCGACGGAGTATCCCTGGTGGATTTCCTTTTCTGTCTATGGAAAAATTGTAGCAACTTCCGCATTGGATTGTAACTCTTCCTTTTCCTGGCATCCATCTTCGGGGTTCTAAATATGTCTTTTCTCTCAGGCGGCCAGCTCGGCCCATTTTCTGTAATTCGAGGATGCAGTCTACAATTTGTTGTTTCTCATAATCTGAGAACACATCTGTATGCAGCTCGAGGCCCTCCAAGATGTTGACCCTCTTGTTTTTGATTCTTTCAAAGTATTCAAAGGTTTTCTTCTCAACTAGTTGCATTTTCTCCAGCTCGTATTCCAGGATTATCTGAAGTCCTCGGTGTCTAGTAACATACTGCGGGATGTATGGCTCAACCCCAGCATGTTCTTCTACATGTCTCGACTCCTCGGGCATAGTCTCTGTAGGGACATCCTCTGGGGTTGCTTTCACAACAAGACTCTTCGGATCCGGTACATCTGCTCGGCGTCGAGGTACTGACTCTATTTCTGCTTTTCTTGGTATTTCTCTTATCTGTTCCAATTTTCTTGGAATTGACTTTCTTCTTTCTGGTTCCTGACGAACCGGTCTCCTTGGAGCACTTGCACTAACGGTATTCACTTTCTATTTATGTTAATCTTCTGCTAACTTGGCCAACATTTTGCAAATGCGACGATTCTTATTTCTTCACTGGGTAGCAGTGAGAGTAGCTCTCCTTACCCCTTGAATTTCTGCGGGCGCGGCGCTGACAAGCCTACCCTTTGCTGTGGCAACCACAGACTTAACTTTCTTATCTTCTCTGGTTGTGTGCGCGGCGTTTTCTTTTCTTTTCTTGTTCGTTGGATTGGTGGCTCGGGCCACCGATTTTCATCACTTGTACGTTTGTGAAGTTCTTCTCAATCAGCGGGATCCAATCATTTTCTTTGTATTGTAAGTCGGTTGGTGTGAAGTCTGAGTCAATCTCAATCACTGCTCCATCCCTCACCCTCTTTTCATCGAGTGCTAGACTCACGCCATTTCTAAAGTTTAGAACCAACCGCCCGTTCAACATTTCCCTGCGAAAAAATAAGGAAAGGATCAGGGGTTGTACTAAGAACAAGAACAATAAGAAAAAACACTTAAAAATTCTTATTCATTTCTTTTAAATTTAAAGGAAGTAGGAAGAGATGAGAAAATATCAGGAATGAATGGATTTAAAAGGAAAGATTGTCATTTTATTATTACGATTTCCCATGTTTTTTTTAACATTTTCGTTGATGAGATTTTTTTTTATCATCCATTTTATTCTGTTTTGGGTTCGGACCCAATCACAAAGTGATTACTTCACCCGTGTTTCTAGGGATAAGATTCTACTTTAGAGGGCACCCTTCGAAATATCAGGTTGTGTAATACTTCTTTAAATACCGTCTATTGATTGGAAGCATGGGTCATTCTCCACAGTAATTCACAAGCTGGTAGGAACCTCCTGAGTAGACTGTCTTGACCAAGAATGACCCTTCTCATGTTGGTTCAAATTTACCACCTATCTTGCGATGTGCAAGAATAGGTTTTCTGAGAACCAAAACCAAGTCACTGACTTTGAATGTCCTGGGACAGACTAATTTATCATGTGCCTGGATCATCTTGGCTTGATACAGTTCCAAATTCTGCTGTGCTGAAAATCTTTTCCCTTCCAAGCTTTCTAAATCTTCCTGTCGTAGTCTGGCATTTTCTTCTGTAGTGATCTTTTCTGCAACTGCAATTCGGAGTGACAGAAGCTGAACTTCCAGGGGCAAGACGGCCTCGGACCTGTACACTAAAGCGTAAGGCGTAGACTGAGTAGGAGTCCTAAAAGTCGTCCTGTAGGCCCATAAGGCTTCTAATAACTTCTCGTGCCAATTTCTCTTGTTGTCATCCAAAGTTTTCTTTAAAATTTGAACGAGAGTTTTATTGAAAGCCTCAGCTAGGCCATTTTCTCTTGGGTAGTAGATCATTAAGTATCGTCAATCGATCCCGTGTCTTCTGACAAAATTGTTGATCTTTGTACTCTTGAATGCAGACCCATTATCTAAAATGATCCTGCATGGTACTCCAAAATGGTAGACGACTTGGTTCTTAAAAAACTGTAGCACGTGTTGTGCCTTCACTTCTCTGAGTGGTATAGCTTCTGCCCATTTAGAAAAGTAGTCTGTAGCTGCAAGAATGAAGCGATGTCCTCTTGAAGAGAGCGTCTCTATCAGACCCACTATATCTGTGCCCAACACTCAAATGGACACGATGCGATTGTTGGATGTAGCACATTTGGAGGTTGATGTAGAACCACTCCACGCACTTGGCACTGGTGACAACTTTTGGCAACTTTCATACAGTCGGTCATCATTGAGGGCCAGTAGTACCCTAGTCTTTTAATCTTCATTTTCATTTTCGGACCCGACTGATGAGCGCCACAAAGTCTTGAATGTACTTCTTTAACAATTTCACGAGCCTCGGACCCACTCAGGCATCTTAGCCACATCTGATCGAAAGACCTTCTGTATAATGTATTTTTTATTAATGCGTAAGACAGAGTTCTTTTCTTGATTTGATGGGCTAATGACTTATCGTCAGGCAGGTTTCCTGTCTGCAAGTAGTCTATTAATGGCTGCCGCCAGTCTACTGTATTTTCTGTCACTGGTGCAATTGTTTCTCCTGCTTTTTCTGCTGATTTATGTATTGTATCCATGTCGAGCTGTGATAGGACCCGTCGTCCTTGATCTGACACTTCTACTGACTCATCATGCAAGCAGGCAAATTCCTTTGCAAGGCGGGTTAGCGCATCGGAGAGAGCATTTACTTTTCTGGGAATCTTGTAGATTGTTACATTTGGAATTTGTTCCAACAATTTCATGGTGTACTGAAAGTACTGCTCAATACATGGCTTTAAAATTCTGTACTGTCCGGCGACCGGTTGAATGATCAACTGAGAATCTCCGTAGATGTTGATGTCCGTTATTCCCATCTGAATGGTTAATTCCAATCTTGTTATGAGGGCTTCGTATTCTGCCTCGTTGTTTGTGCACGGTTATGTTAAGTGGTAGGAGTACCTTAACATTCCCCACTCCGGTGTTATAAAGATTAGCCTGATTCCTGCCTTACCGGGCACTATCGTTTGCAATTCTTTGTTCTTCTGTGCTGAGGACGCACCGTCGAAGTATAGTTCCCAACGTCGATCATCAGGGTCTTCTAGGCTCATTATCTACTCATCTAGCAAGTCTTCGTTGAGAGGTGATTCTGCCGGTAGAGGGTGTGCTGCAAGGAAGTCTGCTAGGACTTGTCCCTTTACGGCGCGAAGATGAACGAAAGTTATGTTGAATTGCAATAATATCATCGACCACCTGACAAGTCTGCCAGAAAGCGTCGGTCTGGTCATCAAGTATTGCAACAGATTAACCCTCGAAATAAGGTTGACCTTATGAGAAAGCATGTAATGCCTGAGCTTTTGAGCGGTGAAGATCAGGGCCAGACAATGCTTCTCAATCGGAAGATACTTTACTTCCGTCGGGACTAGACGACGGCTTTGGTAGTAGAGAACATTTTCTTTTCCCTCGTCATTGACCTGGGCTAGCAGGGCTCCGAGAGAGTCGTCTAAAGCTGCGGTATAAAGTATCAACGGTCTATCTGAGACTGGGGCTGCTAAGACAGGAGGTGTCATTAAATATTGCTTAACGTCCTTAAAAGCCTGCAGGCATTTCTCATCCCAAACGAATTTGGCGTCCCTCTTAACCAATGCCGAGAACGGCTGACACCTACCTGACAAGTTCGAGATAAAGCGTCGAAGATATGCTAACTTCCCTTGAAAGGATCGTAGTTGTTTCTAAGTTTTGGGAGTAGGCATTTCTAAGATAGCTTTAATCTTCTCCGGATCGATTTCAATCCTGCGATGTCGGACAACAAATCCTAAGAATTTCTCGGAGGTGACGCCGAAGGCACATTTTAAGGGATTCATCTTAAGGTTAAATTGTCTTAGTCGCTCGAAAATAATTCTCAAATCATACAGGTGATCTTCCTTTAGTTTACTTTTGATGACCACATCATCTACGTAACACTTGACTTGGTTGTGAATGAGATCATCAAAAATCTTCATCATAGCTCTTTGGTATGTTGCTCCTGCGTTCTTTAGTCCAAATGGCATTACTGTGTAGCAATACACTCCGATCAGCGTTCTATTAGCTTCTTAACTTCGACAATTACTTGTTGCTCAATTTCTAGACACATTCTTCTGGGAGCTTGTCTGACTGGAACGGAAGTAGAATCCACTCCTAGCCTGTGAACTGCGACTTCTGGAGCTAATCCTGGCATTTCGTCGTAACTCCAAGCAAAACAGTCCTTGAATTACATTAATAACTTGATTATGTCTTCGGAGTCTTCTTTATTGAGTAAGGAGCTAACAAAGGTAGGCTTAGGCTCTTCGCTAGTACCTAAGTTAACTTCCGTTAACTCGTCTATTGTAGATTTGATTTCTTCTTCGAATTCTGGTGGAGCGTCTCCGATTGGTAGATCCTCGAGATCTTCTGATGCTTCCAAGCAGTCTTTATTAGGTTCACAAGTGACAACCAAGCAAAATCCCGTATCATCAACTGATCCTACTGTGCCGAATCCGATTCCATGTTTTGAATTGGGAGGCCGACCGGCATTATTCCATAATTTTTCAAAATGTTGTGATTGACCTTTTGTCCATCGTCGAGGTAAGACACCGCGTTGAATTAAATTTTGAACACAAGGAGAGTACCACTTAAAAGGTAGTTCCATTAATTCAGATGAGGTAACATCTTCAAATTGTACATCACTTTCAGTTTTGGAAGAAGCACCACGGTAGAACTTGATCGGCTTAGCACCATCACCATGCACTTCCTTGACCACCATACTCTCGATCTTATTAGAATGGATCGGGGTTAGGATCATAGTATGTACATAATGGTTAATTTTCTCGTACATTGATTTATATTCTTCATTCTTTTCATCTTCGAGAGAAATCTTGAATTGTGGTTCCTTCTGACTTATTGTCGCTGCTTCTTTCTCAATTTATTCTTCTTCTTCAGAACTGTTCTCCCAATCAACATCGATGACTGGTTTCTTCTGTCAAACTGTTCCAACGTTTCTTCCACGTCCTCGTCCCCGGCCTCGACCTCGGGTGCGAGTTTTGGAGAAATCTTCACCATCTTGCCGTAAGGGAGTGGTGAGTAACTGTTGGACTAGAACTTCAGGTTCTTCATCGTCTTGAATTTCTTTTGCTTCATTTGGTATGGTATTTAGGCTGCATCTTCATGAATTCCAATTTCGTGCACGGAGAATGGTTGCAAGTCACCTTTGATACACTGTTCTCCTCCATCGTAGTACTTTATGCACTGGTGCAGAGACGACGGTACCATCCGGTTTTCATGGATCCATGGCCGACCCAGCAAAGCATTGAACGATGTCTCAGAATCAATTATGTGGAATTTTACGGTTGTCTTTGCTAAATCACCAGACTTCATTAGTAGTGTTATCGATCCAAGAGCTCTTTCTCCTTTTTGATTGAAGCCTCTTAATAGCATCTTGTCTACTTCAAGCTCGCGAGCATCAATTTCCAAATATGCTAGCGTCCGAAGATTCATTATGTTGATTGATGCTCCCGGATCAACCAACACTCTGGAGAGCGTAAACTTTCCAATAGTGACTGAAATTTATAACTGTCGGTTGTGATCAGCTGTTCCCAGTAATAGATCATTGTCCGTGAAGGTAATGCGATCACAGAAAAATACATCAAGAAATTCATATCTATTTTTGATGAAATTGCACTTTAAAGAAATGTATTTTCTTTATTTTATTGCAGGAATAAAGATTTATAAGTGATGGAAGCAAAAAGCATGAAATGGAGCAAATTTGGATAAAAAAGGAGGAAATTCATGCAAATATAACTACTTCGCCGACGGCGAGATCGAGGCCGCCGACGGCGAGATCGTGAGGAGAATTTCTGAAGGAATTATAACTACCTCGCCGACAGCGAGCCCGAGCCCGCCGACAGCGAGATCGCGCGGTTTGAAGACCTTCTAGAAGCCTCGCTGACGGTGAGGTCGTTTCCCGCCGACGGCGAGGAAGTTCAAAATGCATATACATTGAACCTGGACACTTTTTGAAGAGGTGTTTAAGCACCCCTTGGACCTTTACTTACCTCTATAAATAGAGGCCGAATTCTAGTGTCTAAGTGTGTCTATTTTAGAGAGTCTTAGTCTCTTTTCATATTCTTAAGTGTCATTTGTGTGAGTTTAATTTAGTTTGAGTGTGTTTAGTGAGTTTATTAGTTTAATTGAGTCGTTATTTAGTTCTATCGTACTAGAAGGAAAAGTCGAAAGGAACTTCGAGGAGTACGCTTAGGGAGGAAATTAAGATAAGTATCTTTGTTTATTCGTTGTTAACTTTAAATGAAATCCATGCTTTGTTTTATTCCCATGCATTCTGAGTAGTTTTCTTAGTCTTTCTCCTTGTTTATGAAAATTATGCGGTTGTATAAAATCAAATAGAAGCACATAATATAATATTAAAATAAATTGTGATAATTTTTTACTTAAAACTTAATTTACTTTCAATCTGGCCAATTGATTAGTTAAAATATGTTGAATTATCAACTATAGTAAAAATTACATCCAATATTCAGGGAAGTCAACAGCCTTGGAAGGCGGGTGCAAATAAATAGGGAAATATTAATTATCGGGCGTAGAATTAGATATTTTAGTGTGACAGAATAAAATACTCAATTCGGTCCTACTGTTTGAGAGATGAAGTATAGATGTTAGCCCTCAGGTGAGGGGAACGTGGGAGCTCTGAAGTGGCAGCCGGTATCCTCCCGGCTTAGCCGCATATTCGGTAATCAAACATAGGATTAGTCGATGTTCTTTGCACTGGACCAAAGGGTAAAGAATAGGAATGCTCCTGTTGTCACAATACAATTTAAAAAAATTCTATTTAAATTCAACATTCACTTAATTTTCTCAAAACAAGGAGAATGATACTTTTTCGAAGTATTTAAATCAACTTATTTCAAGCATTAGTTTACTTTAGTTTATTATAGTTACTTTGAATTTACGTTCACTTTATTAGTAAGTAATTCCTTTTAATTTAGCTGATAACAAATCTGTTAAAAACTTCTCTGTGGGATCGATAACCAGGACTCCACTAGAGCCCTGTATTACTTGATACGATACGTATACTTGCGTAGAATCCACATTATACATTAAATCATATATCTATATTTAAAGCGAGATCAAGTTTTTGGTGCCGTTGCTATAAACATAAATTGTATAAATATTAAAAGTGGGTCAGGTTTTTGGCGCCGTTGCCGGGGAAGTAAAGAAATTATTTACTTAAGTAACGGACTATTTTATTTAATAAAATTGTATGCTAAAATTTGGAAACGAAAAATTAGTACCTTACGATTCAGAAATAGAGCATACAATTAAAAGAATTAGAAAACAAAAAAAAAAAAATTATAAATTTAGCACAAATGACAAATATTCCTGAAAATGAAAATATAAATCAACCAAGACCATTACGAGATTATGCCAACCCTACATTAGATGAAATTCATTTAACTATTCAAAATCCTGATGTAGCTGCTAATTCATCTGAACTTAAACACCGCAATTATCCAAATGGTACAAAATAATCAATTTAGTGGTTCACCTACCGAAGATCCTAATTTACATCTTGCTAGTTTTTTAGAACTATGTGCTACTTTCAAATATGAAGGAGTATCTAACGATGCTTATTAGACTTAGACTTTTTCCTTTTTCTCTAAGGGATAAAGTGAAGGCGTGGTTAAATTCGTTAGCATTTGGATCTATTAAAACTTGGGGAGAATTATCACAAAAATTTCTATCCAAATATTTTCCACCATCTAAAACTGCTAAGCTTAGAAATGATATAACTTCTTTTAGTCAGTTTGATGGAGAGTCAATATATGAATCTTGGGAGAGATTTAAAGAACTTCTTAGGAAATGCCCACATCATGCGTTACCGTATTAGTTAATTATCCAAACTTTCTATAATGGATTAGTAGGATCTTTAAGATAAATCATCGATCCTGCTGCTTGGAGGATCATTAATGTCAAAACCATTTGATGAAGCCTATGCACTAATCGAAGAAATGGCAACAAATAATTTTCGATAGCTTCGTTGATAGAATGAATCCGGAAAAAATAGCTAGTATTCATGAAAATGATGCAATATCTATGTTAGCTTCACAAATCGCTGCTGTATCTAAAAAATTAGATCATGTTGGATTGAATTACTCTCCAACTATAACAGAAGAAAATTCATCTGGACAACTTATAGAATCCCAATCTCAATATGAAACAATTAATGCAATTAACAACAGACCCAATAATCCTTATGGAAATTATTATAATCCTGGATGGAAAAATCATCCTAATTTTAATTGGAATAATAATACAACTAATCAACCATGGATGAATAATATGACAACAATTTGGAAATCCATCTAATCAAGGAAATCCTAATTATAAACCTAATTATCCATATGGATTTATTAATAATAACCGTCAATTTAAAGATAAGAAATTATCTATAGAATAATTAATATTAAATATGGGTCAACATTTACAAAATCAAGGAAATCAATTACAAATACAAGGAAATCAATTACAAAATCAAGGAACAGCTATTAAAAAAATTTAAACTCAACTTGGACATATCGCTACTGCACTTATTAATAGAATACTGGAACATTTCCTAGTAATGTGGAAATAAATCTTAAAGACAAGGGAAATGAACAAATTAAAGTGATACAATTACGAAGTGAAAAAGAATTAGAACCTCGAATTCGAAAGAACTTGAAAGTCGAAAAGAGGAAGTGGAAATTGAAAAGGAAAAGAATCAACAAGATCCAAACTTAGAAAATCCTTTAATACCTATGAAAATTTACGTTGAAAAACCTCCACCACCATTTCCTCAACGACTAATTCAACATAAAAAAGACAAACAATTTGCTAAATTCCTTGAAATTTTGAAGAAATTAATGATAAATATTCCTTTCGTAGAAGCTTTAGAACAGATGCCAAACTATGTAAAATTTATGAAAGATATTCTAAATAAAAAAAGAAAATTTACCGATAATGAAATGGTTGCACTTAGTGAAGAGTGTAGTGCTATTATTAAGAGAAAACTTCCTAAAAAATTAAAAGATCCTGGTAGTTTCACTATACCCTGCGCTATTGGAGAAAAATTCTATGGAAAAGCTTTTTGTGACTTAGGAGCAAGCATCAATCTAATGCCTCTATCAATTTTTAAGAGATTAGGATTGGGAGAAATTTCACCTACTTCAGTAACTCTTCAGTTAGTCGATCGTTACATTACATATCCTAAGGGAGTTATTGAGTATGTATTAGTAAAAGTGGATAAATTTATCTTCCCTGTAGATTTTATTGTTCTAGATATGGAAGAAGATAAAGAAATTCCTATCATTTTAGGACGAGCATTTTTAGCCACTGGAAAAGCTATGATTGATGTTCAGAAAGGAGAATTAACTATGAGAGTAAATGACCAAAAAGTAACTTTTAATATTGCTAAATCAATGAAATATCCTGTGTTAGAAAAAGATGATGAGTGTTTTCAAATGGAAGTACTCGATCATTTACAAAAAGAACATTTTAAAGAATATTATGAAGTAAAATTAGAAAAAGAAAATATTGAATTAATTGAAAAATCTGAGATAAATGAAGAATTAGATTATATTCAAGAGAAATTTGAATTTTTGGATAACACGAGAAAATGCGAAAAAAATATAGTTCCATCAATTATTAAACCTCCTGAACTTGAGTTAAAAATGTTACCTAATAATTTAAAATATGCTTACTTAGGTAATTCTTCAACTCTAGCAGTTATTATTTCATCTGAATTAAATGAATCTCAAGAACAAAAACTTTTAAATACGTTAAAAAAATATAAGAAAATTTTTGGTTGGACTTTTACAGGATATTAAAGGAATTAGTTCTTCGATACGTATGCACGTAATTATTTTAGATAATGAACATAAACCTAAAGCCGATCCACAAAGGAGATTAAATCCGATAATGAAAGAAGTAGTCAAGAAAGAAATTTTAAAATGGTTAGATAATGGTATTATATATCCTATTTCTGATAGTGCTTGGGTAAGCCCAATTCACTCGTGTACCTAAAAAAGGAGGGGTGACTGTCAAAGCTAATGAGAATAATGATCTTATCCCTATAAGACAAGTTATTGGATGGCGAATATGTATTGATTATAGAAAATTAAACACAGCCACTAGAAAAGATCACTTCCTTTTACCATTTCTAGATCAGATGTTAGATAGATTAGCCGGACATAAGTATTTTTGTTTCTTAGATGGATATACCGGTTATCATCAAATACAAATTGCTCCTGAGGATCAAGATAAAACTACATTTACTAGTCCTTATGGAACTTTCGCTTTTCGAAGAATGCCTTTTGGATAATGTAATGCACCTGCAACATTCCAGAGATGTATGATGTCTATATTTAGTAAATTAATTGATAATGGAATAGAAGTATTTATGGATAATTTCTCTGTATTTGGAACAACATTTGACACATGCTTAAATCATCTTGAAAAAGTATTTGAAGTATGTGAGAAAACTAATTTAATTCTTAATTGGGAGAAATGTCAATTTATGGTTACAGGCGACATTATATTAGGGCATAAAATTTAGGAAAAAGGCATGGAAGTAGACCCTGCAAAAATTCAAGTTATATCTAAATTACCACCTCCAACTACGGTAAAAGGGGTAAGAAGTTTTCTTGGACATGCTGGATTTTACAGGCGTTATATTAAAGATTTTTCAAAAATAACTAAACCTCTATGCCAACTTCTTGAAAAGGACAAGAAATTTGAATTTACAATTGAATGCTTGAATGCTTTCGAATTATTAAAAGATAAATTAATTACAGCACCTATAATAGTTTCACCTAATTGGGAGAAACCATTTGAGCTTATGTGTGGTGCTAGTGATTATGCTATAGGAGCACTTCTTGGGCAAAGATATGATAAGATTTTCAAAGTTATATATTATGCTAGTAAAACTCTAAATGATGCTCTGAAATAAATTGTACGATTCTCGAAAGAGAATTATTAGCGATTGTATATGCTTTTAATAAATTTCAGCATTAACTAATAGGAACTAAATGTATTGTGCATACTGATCATTCTGCTATATAATATTTAATGCAAAAGAAAGATTATAAACCAAGATTAATTAGATGGATATTATTAATGCAAGAATTTGATTTTGAAATAATTAACGAAAAGGGAACTGATAATCAAATTGTTGATCATTTATCAAGATTGGAAAATCATGAATTGTCTAATATTGATAATGAAATTTTAGACAGTTTTCCTGATGAACAACTTTATAATATAAATGAGTTGAAAATACCTTGGTATGCTGATATAGTAAATTATATTGTAAGTGACATTTTACCACCTATGTTAACTTTGCAACAACAGAAAAAATTCATTCACGATACTAAAACATACTTTTGGGATGAACCATAGTTATATAAGCAATGTAAGGATCTAATCATTAGATGATGTGTACCTTATGAAGAAACTGAACCAATCATTCAAAATGTCATGACTCTGATTTTGGAGGACATTTTGAGACAGATAAAACTGCGTATAAAATTCTACAATCTGGATTCTACTAGCCTACTCTATTTAGAGATGTATATAGATATATAAAAACCTGCGATAAATGCCAAAGAGTAGAAACATATCGAGAAAAATGAAATGCCTTTGAATTTTATATTAGAAGTTGAAATTTTTGATGTTTGGGGATTAAATTTCATAGGACCTTTTATTCCTTCATTTGGAAACTCATATATATTAGTAGCTGTTGATGATGTTTCCAAATGGATTGAATTACAAGCTTTACCCAGGTGTGACGCTAAAAGTGTTTCAAAAATTTTTAATGAAAAATATTTTTAGTAGATTTGGAATGCCGAGTGTGATTATCACTGACGGAGGAACTCATTTTAGAAACAAATATATTCACAAATTAGTAGAAAAATATAATATTATGCATAAGATATCAATCGCTTATCATCCACGAAACAGATGGATTAAGCTGAAGTTTCTAATCGAGAGATTAAGCGTATATTAGAAAAGTCTGTAAATCCTAATAGATCGAGCCGGTCTATAAGACTAGACATTGCATTATGGGCATACAGAACTGCTTATAAAACTCCGATTGGAATGACTCCTTACAGGATTATATATGGAAAAACTTGCCACTTGCCAGTTGAATTAGAACATAAAGCATATTGGGCGATTAAAGAATTTAATTATAATATGAAAGAAGCTGGTGAGAAGAGATTGTTGCAATTAAATGAATTGGAAGAATTAAGAAATAAATCATATGATAATGATAGGATTTATAAAGAAAAGATGAAATTATGGCATGATCGAAAAATTAATCAGAGAAATTTTGAACCAGGACAAGAAGTTTTGCTTTATAATACTAGATTGAAATTATTTCCTGGGAAATTGAAATCTCGATGATTAGGACCTTTCACCATAACTCAAATATTTTCATATGGAACTATAGAAATTGAAGATCCAAAAAGAGGACATAGATTTAAAGTAAATGGACATAGATTAAAACCATATTTCGAAAATAGACGACCAAATTTTAAAGAGGTTTTAATGCTCAGTCAACCTGAACACTTACTGAATTAGGTCAGGCTGACGACGTTAAACCAAGCTCTTTATGGGAGGCAACCCATAGTAGTCTTTTATTTTTAAATGTCTACATATTAGTGAGTCTATATTATTAAAACAAATCTTACTACTCAAATTTTTATTAGAATCTTCACAAAAATTGAACCTATTGGATGAGATCAGAGAATATTCGGACCAGAGCGAAAACGGGCGATTTTTACGAATCTCGCCTACAGCGACCCCGAGCCTGCTGACAGTGAGATCGTGGACCATTACTTCGTTCAATTTTATAACTAAGTCGCCGACGGCGAGGAACTTCCCGCCGACGGCGAGGCAGTTAAAAATTTGGTTTCTTAAAGATTTTTCGTGCGGTTTTGGACGGATCTAAGCCATTCCTTCGTAAGAAATTATTCCAAATCCGATTTTACACTATTTTCTTCCTTAGGAACGACTAGAGACCAATCCATTCCATCCAAAATGGCCTCCAAATTCCTAGCAACCACAAAAACTGAAGTTTTCAACCGGAGAAAATTCGTCAGTTCGGAGGCACAGCGAATCTTTAACAAAGGCTTGATGAAGAAAAGACTTATCAGAGAAAGAGGATTCATCAATAGAGGAGTAGAGAATTCTACTACAAAAATCGAAGAAATGATCGCACAGCAGCATTGGGAGGTATTTTGTTATACGACATCCGCCGTAGTTATACCAGGTAGTTAAAGAGTTTTACTCTAATTTACGAGCGATCAACAATGGAAATGTGTACGTCGAGGAAGATGGGTAACATTTACTCCCGTAAGGGTAAATGAATTGTTTTCTATAGAAAATACCTCTGTTTGTCATTATTCCAACTTTGTGCCTTCGAGATACAATATGAACGAAATCTATAGATACCTAACCGATGAACCGGATGATTGGGAGTTACGAGAAGACGGGTATGTCAGTTTTTCTGCATCACTTCTTAACCCTGTCTCAAAGCACTGACATTTCTTTATATCATCAAAATTATTACCTACCATGAGAGTAAATAAAGTTTCAAAGGAATGCACTATTTTAAACTACTGTATTCAAATTAGATTACCTATCGATGTCGGATCAATAATAGTAAAGTCTGCATTGGGATTAATTGTGCATGGGTCAGTGCATGGACTTGGACACCCATCTACTATATTTGCTTTATGCAGTCAGTACCAAGTTTCTTATGAGGCTTGGGAAAAGTACTTTTACCATGGAAACTCCTGGATCCTACTGATATGTTTCCCACTTTGGATAACAATGATGAGATCACCGTTATTTCTGACAGAGTATCACAGAACATTCCTTTAGCAAGGCCCTTTACTGATAAGACTAATTTCATTCTGAAGAAGATTAAATGATTGGAGAAAGAATTGCAAAATGTGATGAATTCCATTGACGATATCTCTGATATGTTTGATCATATTGATTGGAGAATGTAGGAGCACTTTGATCATACTGGACATCTGGAGGCCAGTTTTATTCATTTACTAAGACAGAAATGATGGATTAATGAAGAATCTACTGCAGAATTCCCTTTCAGGCCTTTCTACAATTTATTTGTGCACCTGCATCGCATCGGAAATATCAGAGAAGATGTTAGTTTAGACACTGAAGAGTAGGAAAGATTTCTATGTTTTTGTTATATTTGTATATATATGTGTGTGTTTGATTTGGAGTTAAGTTTTATTATGAGTCGAACTTTGATTTGATCATCTTAGATTTGATGAGATTATTTGTAAATTGTTATGTCTCAGCATTTAGAGTGTTGTGGTGTGGATTGCGATGCTGAGTATTATGGATTTGAACATTTAAGTTAAATATGTGTTAACTTATTAGTGTGAAATTTGTAAGTTTCATGGATTTCATATAAAAAGTTATATTGTTTGTGTTGTGTGACTTTTTGAGAGTATAAGTATCTAATCTTCGTATTATTATTAAATTAAGTGATCGGAAGATTGACTAAGGGCAATTCGAGATTGAAAATGATTGAAGAATTTCAAAAATTTAAAATTTTTGGGACCTCACTGACGGCGAGAATTATCTCGCTGAGGGCGAGAATTATCTCGCTGAGAGCGAGAAAACCCGCTGACATCGAGACCGAGCTCGCCGACGGTGGATTTTTCCCGAAACTTTTGCCTTATGAAATTAATTAGCTCACCGACGGCGAGTAAAATCTCGCTGACAGCGAGAACGCGAAAAGACCTATATTTGACCAGCCAACCGACACTATTCATCATCCCTTTCCTCAAATTTTTGAAAAACCGACCTAGTGGCTTCGAGAGATCTCCGATTCGAAGCAATTTCAACACTTTTTGACACCGGATTTCATCTTCCCTTGGTAAGAGCTTCACTCCTATGCAAAAATTTTTTATTTTCACCATGAATTTCTTCTACATTGGGATATTTTGAAAAATTTCAAAATGTGAAGAAAATACTTGGAAGAATTTCATAGAAATTGATTTAAATGGATTTTAGTTGTTGTAGGAAGCCTTCTTAGTAATATTTTGGAGTTTAGTTAAAATTTTTGTAAATTTTACAGATCGAGAAATGGCTCCACAACAAAAGCGACGAATAGAATATGACGAAACTTGATTCATTAATGCAAAAGCACAAACTCGATATTTTCAAAACATTCAAGAAAGAAAGTGCATACAAGATCGAGTTTTCAAGAATCCAGGAGGAGAAGTGGAACGAGTTATAAAGGAGCGAGGATGGGAAAATTTCTGCTACGTGACCAACAGAGCTGCTGTAGAAATTGTTAAGGAATTTTATATGAACTTAACACAGGCTGAAGATGCACCGGTTAAGGTTAGAGGATTTTTTGTAGATTTCAACGCTGCTAGAATAAACGCTTATTATGAAGTACGAGACACCTACATGAGCGAGTATGAAACTTTTGGAACTATGGAAGGACCACTAGAAGAGGTGATCGACCTTCTCACTGATGGGAAAGGAGTCTGGAAGATAAAGCAGCGGGAACGGGTAAACTTCCCTCTTTCTATGCTAAATGCAACATCTAATGCCTGACATTATTTTATTTGTTCTACTTTGTTACCTACCTACCACCATAGTGAGGTAACAAGAGATGAAACAGTTTTGAATTTCGTATTCAGAAACAGAAGAGTATTAATGTGGGAAATATTATATATAAAAACATATTAGCCACTGCTAGAAATGAAAGTGGAGGAGGACTAGGACATCCTGGTCTTATCTATGCACTTTGTCAATTATCTGGGGTAGAGGCAAGAGATAATGAAGAATGGATGGAGCCTATGAAACCCCTTACTCAGGCTAATATAAAAAAATATGAATCCCATGAAGGATGGAGATCTGGGACAAGGGATTATGTACCTTCTTCAAGTAGAGATATACCCTCTACTAGTTATGAACCACCCCCTTAGTACACCACTCCTACCCTTCAAGATCTGATGAATGAGTTAACCCTGAGTAGAAAGAGTTTTGAGTTATTTGGAGAAAATATGGAAAGAAGATTTGAGCATATAGATCAAAGGATCGGAGGCTTGGAAAGAAGACATGATTATGATAGCGAATATTTCCAGCGACATTCAGAGTACGAGATTGCATACTATGAAGCTGAGCGTCGATATAGGAGTGGTGATTTAGATGTTGTCTTTCCTGAGTGCCCCCGTTATTCACAGTACCAGCCTGCTCAGCCTTTTCAACTCGGAGATCAGGGAGATGACATAGTTTGGGATTTTAATGTAGAAGATTAGAGTCTTTGTTTAGTTTGTTTGGTTTGTTTAGATTTGTGTTTTGCAAACTTTATTATTCTGTGTGTAATAATTCAGTACTTTCTATGGACTTTGGACTTGATATGTTTGTTTGTTTGCTTGAGCTGTGATATTAGATTTCTTATGTGTGTTAAATTAGTTGCAAATTTTTATATATAGGATATTAGTCTTTTTTTAATGTATTGTTTAAGTTTTAAATGTATGTGTAGTAATAGATTAAGTTTTCTTTGTTATGTTTGATACTTATTTTAAAATTTCCCTCCCTGCACTTTCTTTTTAAATATTATATGTAGAAGAATACTAACAGTACAGGTTCTGTAAGTAATGAAAAAGCCTGCAAAAATTTCAAAGAAAAGAAATACCTAAAGCTCAAAGGTATGATGAATTTTATTTATATACTTTCCCTTTTTCACTATGTAGTAAAGATAGAAAAATTTATGTTTGGGGGAAGGTAAAAATACAAATTTAATTATTAAAATTGTTCTGAATTTCTATTTTCAAAAATTATTATTAAATGATTTTCTATAGTAATTTTCAATTCAATAAATATGAGTTACTTTATTTAATTATTATATAAAGTTAAAGAAAATATTTCTTGTAATTCAATTAATTAATGGAATAAGATATTTGGTTAAAAGTAATAAGAATATAGTAAACTATTTAAAATAAGGGAAACTATATTCTAAAAATTGAAAATTCTTAAGTATTTAAGTGAAAAAGAAAGGATAAAAACTCAATGAAGTAAAGGCTATGAAATATATATAAGCAAAGAAATAGTTTAAGTTCAAATTTAGGAAGACAAATTGAAGTTCAAATTTATAAGTGATGGAAGCAAAAAGCATAAAATGGAGCAAATTTGGATAAAAAAGGAGTAAATTCATGCAAATATAACTACTTTGCCGACGACGAGATCGAGGCCGCCGACGGCGAGATCGTGAGGAGAATTTCTGAAGGAATTATAACTACCTCGCCGACAGCGAGCCGAGCTCTGCCGGACGGCGAGATCGCGAGGTTCGAAGACCTTCTAGAAGCCTTGCTGCGACGGCGAGGTCGTTTCCGCCGACGGCGAGGCGAGTTCAAAATGCGCATACATTGAACCCGGACACTTTTGAAGAGGTGTTTAAGCACCCCTTGGACCTTTACTTACCTCTATAAATAGAGGCCGAATTCTAGTGTCTAAGTGTGTCTATTTTAGAGAGTCTTAGTCTCTTTTCATTTTCTTAAGTGCCTTTTGTGTGAGTTTAATTTAGTTTGAGTGTGTTTAGTGAGTTTATTAGTTTAATTGAGTGCTATTTTGTTTGCTGTACTAGAAGGAAAAGTCAAAGGAACTTCAAGGAGTCTGCTTGGGGAGGAAATTAAGATAAGTATCTTTATTTATTGCTGCTAACTTTAAATGAAATTCATGCTTTATTTTATTCCCATGCATTCTGAGTAGTTTTCTTAGTCTTTCTCCTTGTTTATGAAAATTATGCGGATGTATAAAATTAAATAGAAGCACATAATATAATATTAAAATAAATTGTGATAATTTTTTACTTATAACTTAATTTACTTTCAATCTGACCAATTAATTAGTTAAAATATGTTGAATTATCAACTATAGTAAAAATTACATCCAATATTCAGGGAAGTCAAAAGCCTTGGAAGGCACGTGCAAATAAATAGGGAAATATTAATTATCGGACGTAGAATTAGATATTTTAGTGTGACAGACTAAAATACTCAATTCTTTCCTACTGTTTGAGAGCTGAAGTGTAGATGTTAGCCCTCAGGTGAGGGGAACGTGGGAGCTCTGAAGTGGCAGCTAGTATCCTCCCAGCCTAGCCGCAGATTCAATAATCAAACATAGGACTAGTAAATGTTCTTTGCACCTGGACCAAAGGGTAAAGAATAGGAATGCTCCTATTTGTCACAATACAATTTAAAAAAATTCTATTTAAATTCATCATTCACTTAATTTTCTGAAAACAAGGAGAAGGATACTTTTTCTGAAGTATTTAAATCAACTTATTTTAAGCATTAGTTTACTTTAGTTTATTATAGTTACTTTGAATTTCTGTTCACTTTATTAGTAAGTAATTCCTTTTAATTTAAGTCGATAACAAATCTGTTAAAAACTTCCCTGTGGGATCGATAACCAAGACTCCACTAGAGCCCTGTATTACTTGATACGATACGTATACTTGCGTAGAATCCACATTATACATTAAATCATATATCTATATTTAAAGCGGGATCAAGTTTTTGGTGTCGTTGCTATAAACATAAATTGCATAAATATTAAAAGTGGGTCAGTAACACCTCGCTGTTCTCTTAACGAGCAAACCTCGTCGAAGGAATCATCGGCCATTTGAGCTAAACAAATCTCTGGATCAAGTAAAGCCTTGATCAGAGCCTCCCTCATCTCCTTTGAAAAGATCAGAGCGTCGTATATGCTTAGTTTGGCTGGTAGCTTCCTAAGATGGGCTAGCACGTTGTAGTCTCCTTTATAACCATGTTCCTCGGTTTTTTCCCGAATGGGCAGTTATTCTGTTGGGGTTGGCTCTTCCTGAACAACCACCTGCTTTCGTTTATCCTTTGGACCCATTCTCTGGGGTAGAACTTTTCCGCTTCTTAGATTGACCTATATTATCTCTTCTAAATTTACCGATGTCTCCTCTTTAATCGGAACAACTGGCTCTTCTGAAGTTGCTTCGGTGTCTGATGGTTCTAATTCTATCATGATCGGAGCTCCTCGGAATTCACAAATGGACTCTTTGCTTGTCGAGCTTTCGTAGCCTCCTTTGTGAACATCTTCTTCGTCGTGGTCATCGAGGTTATGTATGATTTGAGAATTGTTATTTGTATTGGAATTGAGATCCAGATTAAGCCGGTTATCGCTAGTTACGTAATCTTTAGAAACAATCAAAACGTAGCCAACGCCATAACCCTTATCATTATAAGATCTCGCTGAGGCAAACAGATAATCATACAGAGTCAGGAGTTCGAGGGATTTCTCTCTCGAATCGGAAACAACCATCCTAGGATAAGCAGCCCCTAGTCTACCCTTCGGAGCCTCGGTCTTCTTTTCTTCCACGATCTTCTCCTCCTTCTGGGGCGGTTCTTCAATCGTAAGTGATAGTGCCAGTTCGGCAGGTTTCAAACTCTGAGTTGAAGCACGTACAGAAGCGGCCTGGATGTGATCCAAAATTTTCTTTGATGATTTTGTCCAGACTGTTCTCCATCCATCATCAGTCGTATACGGGTCTATCGGAACAATGGGATTCGTTGAAATAACGTTGACGGAACCTTCTTTCTGGGGTTCCTTCATGTATTCCTTTGGGATCATTATGTTCTGACCCACATTTTAATGTTTACAAAAATAGCAACGACACCAAAAACTTGATCCCGCTTAATATATATTTAATTTTATGATGAAATGTATAATGTGGATTCTACGCAAGTATACGAATTGTATCAAGTAATACAAGGCTCTAGTGGAGTCCTAGTTATCGATCCCACAGGGAAGTTTTAAAAGATTTGTAACAGCTAAATTTAAAAGGATTTACTTACTAATATAATATACATAATTTAGAATACTTAACAAAAGAGATCTAAAGTAAACTAATGCTTTAAATAAAGTTGATTTAAAGATTTTAGAAAAAGTATCCTTCCCCTTGTTTTTAGAAACTTAAGTGAATGGTGAATTCAAATAGATTTTTTTATTGTATTGTGACAAATAGGAGCATTCCTATTCTTTACCCTTTGGTCCAGGTGCAAAGAACATTGACTAGTCCTATGCTAAATTACTGAATCTGCGGCTAGGCTAGGAGGATATTGGCTACCACTTCAGAGCTCCCACGTTCCCCTCACCTGAGGGCTAACATCTATACTTCAGCTCTCAAACAATAGAACCAAATTGAATATTTTAGTCTGTCACACTAAAATGTGCAATTCTACGTCCGATAAATAATATTTCTCTATTTATTTGTACCCTCCTTCCAAGGCTTTTGATTTCCCTGAATATTGGATGTAATCTTTACTATATTTGATAATTCAACATATTTTAACAATTCAATTGGCCAGATTGAAAGTAAATTAAGTTTTAAGTAAAAGATTATCACAATTTATTTTAATATATTATGCACTTCTATTTAATTTCATCAATTCACATAATTTTATAAACAAGGAGAAAGACTTAGAAAACTACTCAGAATGCATGAGAATTAAAAAAAGCATGGATTTCATTTAAAGTTAACGACAATAAACAAAGATACTTATCTCAATTTCCTCCCTAAGCAGACTCCTTGAAGTTCCTTTGACTTTTCCTTCTAGTACAGCACACTTCTTAACTCACTACTTACACTTACTCACACTAAACTTCAACTTAGACTCAAAATCACACTAATAGAATACTCTAAGACTCCTAAAATTGACACACTACATACTAAAATTCGTCCTCTATTTATAGAGGTAGACAAAGGTCCAAGGGGTACTTAAGCACCTCTTCAAAAAGCGTTCAGGTTCAATGTATCTGGCATTTTTAACGGTCTCGCTGTCGGCGAGAAACGACCTTGTCGTCAGCAGGGATTCTAGAAGGTCTTCAAACCGCGCGATCTCGCTGTCTGCGGGCTCGGGCTTGCTGTCGGTGAGGTAGTTGCAAACCTTTAAGAAATTCTCTTTATAATCTTGCCGTCGGCGGGCTCGATTTCGCCGTCGGCGACTTAGTTCATTTTACATGTATTTCTTCCTTTTTGATCAAAATTTGCGCTATTTTATGCTTTTTTCTTCCATCATCTATAAATCTTCATTCCTGCAATAAAATAAAGAAAATACCTTTCTTTAAAGTGCAATTTCATAAAAAATAGGTATGAATTTCTTAACATATTTTTCTATGATCAAAATCCACCAAACTTAATTATTACTTGTCCTCGAAGTAATTTTTATACTAAATAAAAATAATGATTTTTGTAATAGAATTTTTAATTCAAATAAACTATGAATTAAATTTAAATAATACTATAGTAAAGTTAAATAGAAACATTTTAAAGTAATTAAATTAACTTTATAGATATAAGATTATTTAGTTATTAGATCTAAGATTTCTAGCACTCTATTTATTTCAGGAAAGACTATATTAACAAGAGTAATTTACTTAAGATATTTAGATGATAGGAAGTTCAAGAAAACACTATTTAGTAAAATACTAATCCATATGTATAAGTTTAGAAATATATTTGAGTTTTACCCTTTAGGTTGATTCCATTGAAGCCAATTTTTGATAAGACATCTCCTCAAGCTTCTCCTCACTTATATTTTCTTCTTTTCTTTTCTTTTTTTTCTTTTTGGATTGATTTTCAATCCTTCTCTTTTTCTTTTTCAAGCGAGGATTACTGTATCTGGATAGCCTGTTAATAATTTTGAACTTCAACTTTCTCTTCCTAAATTTGAAACTTAAAATATTTCTTTGCTTATATGTATTTCATAGCCTTTACTTCGTTGAGTTTCAATCTCTTCTTTTCACCTACATAGTTAAGAATTTCAATTTTAGAATATAGTTTCCCTTACTTTAAATAGTTTACTATATTCTTATTCTTTTTAACCAAATATCTTATTCTATTAAATTAATTTGGATTTCTAGAAACATTCTATTCAACTTTCTATAATAATTATATAAATTAATTCAAGTTAAAAATTATTACAGAAAATCAAATAATAATAATATTTTTTTTAAACATAGAAATTGAGAACAATTTAATAATTAAATTTGTATTTTTCCTCCCCCAAACTTAAATTTTTCTATCTATTTCTAAATGGTGAAAAGGAAAATATATAATGAATTTACATCATACCTTTGAGCTTTAGCTATTTCTTTTCCTTGAAATTTTGCAGGCTTTTTCATTATTTAAAGAACTTGTACTGTTAGTATTCTTCCATATATATAGTATTTAAAAGAGAGTGCTGGATAAAGAAATTTTTAAATAAGTATAAAAACACAAACAGATTAAAACTTAATCTACTATTACACATCCAATCAAGTGGGTTACTAAAACAATCTAAAATTTAAGTTCACAACTTATAAAACTTAAACAACACATTTAAAGAAAAACTAACATACTACCTTAAAGAGAATTTTCATACTAATTTAACATATATAAAAAGTGTAACATATCAGCTTAAGCAATTTAAAACAAACACACCAACTCCACAGTCCACAGAAAGTACATAACAATCACACACAAAGTAATAAAGTTCTTAAAATAACAATTAATCTAAACAAACCAAATAAAGTCTCTAATCTTCAGCATCAAAATCCCAAACTATATCATCTCCCTGATCTCCAGGCTGAGAAGGCTGAGCAGGCTGATACTGTGTGTAGCGGGGGCATTCAGGAAAGACAACATCTAATTCACCTCTCCTGTAACGACGTTCAGCCTCATAATATGCTATTTCGTATTCTGAATGTCGCTGAAGATATTCACTGTCATAATCATGTCTTCTCTCAAGCCTCCAATCCTTTGGTCCATATGCTCAAACTTCCTTTCCATGTTCTCTCCAAATTTTTCAAAACTCTTTCTATGTAGGGTCAGCTCATTCATCAGATCATGAAGGGTAGGGGTGGTGTACTGAGGGGGGTCATAACTAGTAGAAGGTATATCTCTACTCGATGAAGGCATATAACTCCTCGTCCCTGATCTCCATCCTTCGTGGGATTCATACGTCTTAATATTAGCCGGAGTGATGGGCTTCATTGATTCGACCCATTCCTCATCATCTCTAGCCTCAACTCCAGAGAGTTGGCATAGTGCAGAAATCATACCAGGGTGTCCTAGTCCTCCTCCACTTACACTTTGTGCAGTGGCTAATATATTCTTATAAATAATATTTCCCACATTTATACTTTTCTGATTCTGAATATAATAATTCGGATTGCTCATCTCTTGTTACCTCATCGTGGTGATATGTGGGTAACAAGGTAGAACAAATGAAGTAGTTCCAGGCCTTAGATAATGCATTTAACATTGAAAGAGGAAAATTTACCCTTTCGCGCTGCTTTATCTTCCAAACTCCTTTCCTGTCAGTGAGAAAGTTTATCACCTCTTCCAGTGGTCCTTCCATTGTTCTAAAAGTATCATAGTCACTGGTATGCAGGTCACGTACCTCATAAAATGAATTAATCCTAGCAGCACTGAATTCAACCAAAAATTCTCTTACTTTGATAGGTGCATCTTCAATTGCAGTCAGATTGGCATAAAATTCTTGACAACTTCTACAGCAGCCCTGTTTGTGGTGCAGCAAAAATTTTCCCATCCTCTTTCCTTAATTATTCGTTCCACTTCTCCGCCCGGATTCTTGAAAACTCAATCCTGTATGCATTTTCTTGCTTGAATGTTTTGAAAGTATCGAGTTTGTACTCTTGCATTTATGAATCGGGTTTCATCTTAATCCAACCTTCGTCTTTGTCGAGGAGCCATTTCGTTCGATCTATGAAAATCACAAAAATTCTAACTAAACTTCCAATTGTTACTAAAATGGCTTCCTATAGCAACTAAAATCCATTTAAATCGATTTCCATGAATTTCTTCCAAGTATTTTCTCCATATTTCGAATTTTTCCAAAATTTCCTAATGTAGAAGAAATTCATGGTGAAAATAAAAAATTTTTGCATATGAGTGAAGCACTTACCAAGGGGAGATGAAATCGGGTGTCAAAAAGTGTTGAAATCGCCTCAAATCCAAGATCTCACGAGCCCTAGGTCGGGTTTTTTCGAAGTTTTGAGGAAGGGGAATGATGAATAGTGTCGGTTGACTGGTCAAATATAAGACATTTCGCGATCTCGCTGTCGGCGAGATTTTTCTCGCCGTCGGTGAGCTGATTAATTTACCAAGGCCAAAGTTTCTAGAAAATCTCGCAGATGAGATTACCATTATTTCTGATAGAGTTGATAAAACAAATTTCATTCTGAAAAAGATTAAAGGATTAGAGAAAGAGTTGCAAAACCTGATGAATTCCATCGATAATATCTCTGATATGTTTGATCACATTGACTTGGAGGATGAAGGAGCACTTTAATCATACTTGGACATCGCGGGAGGCCGGCTTTATTCATTTATCGAGACGAAAGGGTGGATTGATGAAGAATCTACTGCAGAATTCCCTCTCATGCCTTTCTACAATCTATTTGTGCACCTGCATCACATCGGGAATATCAGAGAGGATGTTAGTTCAGACTCTGAGGAGTAGTAAAGATTTCTATCTTATGTTATATTTGTGTGTATATATGTGTTGATTTGGATTTAGGTTTTACTATGATTTAAACTTTAAATTTGATCATCTCAGATTTGATGAAATTATATGTCTTTGTTATGTCTCAGCATTTAGAGTGTTGTGGTGTGGATTGCAATGCTGAGTATTTATGAGAGTTTGAAGTATTCAAGTCTTAAGTGTTAGTGTTTAAAAGTGTGAAGTTTGTAAGTATTATGGATTTCATATTTAAAGTTATATTTTTTGTGTGAACTTTTTGTGAGTATAAGTATCTAGTCTTCATACTAAATTATCAAATTAAGTGATCGAAAGATTAATTAGGGCCAAATCGAGGTTGAAAATGATTGAAGAATTTTAAATATTTAAAATTTTTGGGAGCTCGTCGACGGCGAGAATTATCCCGCCGACAGCGAGGGAAAGCCCGCTGACAGCGAGAACGATCTCGCCGACGGTGAGATTTTCCAGAAACTTTGGCCTTGGTAAATTAATTAGCTCACCGACGGAGAGAAAAATCTCGTCGACAGCGAGATCGCGAAATGTCCTATATTTGACCGGTCAACCGACACTATTCATCATCACCTTCCTCAAAACTTTGAAAAAAACCCGACCTAGGGCTCGTGAGATCTTGGATTTGAGGCGATTTCAACACTTTTTGACACCGGATTTCATCTCCCCTTGGTAAGTGCTTCACTCCTATGCAAAAATTTTTGATTTTCACTATAAATTTCTTCTACATTGGGAAATTTTGGAAAAATTCGAAATATGGAGAAAATACTTGGAAGAAATTCATGAAGATCAATTTAAATGGTTTTTAGTTGCTATAGGAAGCCATTTTAGTAATAATTAGAAGTTTAGTTAGAATTTTTGTGATTTTCATAGATCGAACGAAATGGCTCCTCGACAAAGATGAAGGTTGGATTACGACGAAACCCGATTCATAAAAGCAAGAGCACAAACTCGATACTTTCAAAACATTCAAGCAAGAAAATGCATACAGGATCGAGTTTTCAAGAATTCGGGCGGAGAAGTGGAACGAATAATTAAGGAAAGAGGATGAGAAAATTTTTGCTACACAACAAACAGTGCTGCTGTAGAAGTTGTCAAGGAATTTTTTGCCAATCTGACTGCAATTGAAGATGCACCGATCAAAGTAAGAGGATTTTTGGTTGAATTCAGTACTGCTAGGATTAATTCATTTTATGAGGTACGTGACCTGCCTACCAGTGACTATGATACTTTTGGAACAATGGAAGGACCACTTTGGAAGAGGTGATAAACTTTCTCACTCGACGGGAAAGGAGTTTGGAAAATAAAGCGAGCGCGAAAGGGTAAATTTTCCTCTTTCAATGTTAAATGCATTATCTAAGGCCCGACACTACTTCATTTGTTCTACCTTGTTACCCACATATCACCACGAGTGAGGTAACAAGAGATAGAAGCAATTCTGAATTATTGTATTCAGAATCAGAAAAGAATAAATGTGGGAAATATTATTTATAAGAATATATTAGCCACTGCACGAAGTGAAAGTGGAGGAGGACTAGGACACCCTGGTCTGATTTTTGCACTCTGCCAACTCTCTGGAGTTGAGGCTAGAGATGATGAGGAATGGGTGGAACCAATGAAGCCCATCACTCCGGCTAATATTAAGACGTATGAATCCTACGAAGGATGGAGATCAGGGACGAGGAGTTATATGCCTTCATTGAGTAGAGATATACCTTCTACTAGTTTTGACCCCCCTCAGTACACCAGCCCTACCCTTCATGAAATGATGAATGAGCTGACCCTACATAGAAAGAGTTTTGAAAAATTTGGAGAGAACATGGAAAGGATGTTTGAGCATATGGACCAAAGGATTGGAGGCTTGGAGAGAAGACATGATTATGACAGCGAATATCTCCAGCGACATTCAGAATATGAAATAGCATATTATGAGGCTGAACGTCGTTACAGGAGAGGTGAATTAGATGTTGTCTTTCCCGAATGCCCCGCAACACACGATATCGCCTGCTCAGCCTTCTCAGCCTGGAGATCAGGGAGATGATATAGTTTAGGATTTTGATGCTGAAGATTAGAGACTTTATTTGGTTTGTTTAGATTAATTGCTATTTTAAGAACTTTATTACTTTGTGTGTAATTGTTATGTACTTTCTGTGGACTGTGGAGTTGGTGTGTTTGTTTTAAATTGCTTAAGATGTTATGTTAGAATTTTTATATATGTTAAATTAGTATGCAAATTCTCTTTAATTTAGTATGTTAGTTTTTCCTTAAATGTGTTGTTTAAGTTTTATAAATTGTGAACTTTAATTTTAGATTGTTTTAGTAACCCAGTTGATTAAATGCGTAATAGTAGATTAAGTTTTAATCTGTTTGTGTTTTTATACTTATTTAAAAATATCTTTACCCAGTACTCTCTTTTAAATACTATATATATGGAAGAATACTAACAGTACAGGTTCTTTAAATAATTAAAAAGCATGCAAAAATTTCAAGGAAAAGAAATACCTAAAGCTCAAAGGTATGATGTAAATTCATTGTATGTTTTCCTTTTCACCATTTAGAAATAGATAGAAAAATTTAAGTTTGGGTAAGGAAAAATACAAATTTAATTATTAAATTGTTCTCAATTTCTATGTTAAAAAAATATATATATATATTATTATTATTTGATTTTCTGTAATAACTTTTAATTCAGTAACTTGAATTAATTGATATAATTATTATAGAAAGTTGAATAAAATATTTCTAGAAATCCAAATTAATTTCATAGAATAAGATATTTGGTTAAAAGGAATAAGAATATAGTAAACTATTTAAAGTAAGCGAAACTATATTCTAAAATTGAAATTCTTAAGTATTTAGGTGAAAAGAAGAGATTGAAACTCAATGAAGTAAAAGCTATAAAATACATATAAGCAAAGAAATATTTTAAGTTTCAAATTTAGGAAGAGAAAGTTGAAGTTCCAAACTATTAACAGGCTATCCAGATACAATAATCCTCACTTGAAAAAGAAAAGAGAAGGATTGAAAATCAATCCAAAAAGAAAAAAAGAAAAGAAAAGAAAAATATAAGTGAGGAGAAGCTTGAGGAGATGCCTTATCAAAAATTGGCTTCAATGGAATCAACCTAAAGGGTAAAACTAAAATATATTTCTAAACTTATATATATGGATTAGTATTTTACTAAATAGTGTTTTCTTGAACTTCCTATCATCTAAATATCTTAAGTAAATTACTTTTTTTAATATAGTCTTTTTTGAAATAAATAGAGAGTTAGAAATCTTAGATCTGATAACTAAATAATCTTATATCTATAAAGTTAATTTAATTACTTAAAAATATTTCTATTTAACTTTACTATAGTATTATTTAAATTTAATTCATAGTTTATTTGAATTAAAAAATTCTATTACAAAAATCATTGTTTTTATTTAGTATAAAAAGTACTTGAGGACAAGTAATAATTAAGTTTGGGGCATTTTGATCATAGAAAAATATGTCAAGAAATTCATACCTATTTTTTATGAATTTGCACTTTAAAGAAAGGTATTTTCTTTATTTTATTGTAGGAACGAAGATTTATAAGTGATGAAAGAAAAAAAGCATAAAATAGAGCAAATTTAGATCAAAATGGAAGAAATACATGCAAAATGAACTAAGTCGCCGACGGCGAAATCGACCCCACCGACGGCGAGATGATAAAGAGAATTTCTTAAAGGTTTGCAACCGAGCCCGCCGACAGCGAACCCGAGCCCGCCGACAGCGAGATCGCGCAGTTTGAAGACCTTCTAGAAGCCCCGCTGACGGCGAGGTTGTTTCTCGCCGTCGGCGAGACCGTTCAAAATGCCAGATACATTGAACCTGGACGCTTTTTGAAGAGGTACTTAAATACCCCTTGGACCTTTGTCTACCTCTATAAATAGAGGACGAATTTTAGTATGTAGTGTGTCTATTTTAGGAGTCTTAGAATATTCTATTAGTGCGCTTTTGAGTCTAAGTTGAAGTTTAATATGAGTAAGTGTAAGTAGTGAGTTAAGAAGTGTGCTGTACTAGAAGGAAAAGTCAAAGGAACTTCAAGGAGTCTGCTTTGGGAGGAAATTGAGATAAGTATCTTTGTTATTGTTGTTAACTTTAAATGAAATCCATGCTTTGTTTAATTTCCATGCATTCTGAGTAGTTTTCTTAGTCTTTCTCCTTGTTTATGAAATTATGTGAATTGATGAAATTAAATAGAAGTGCCTAATATATTAAAATAAATTGTGATAATCTTTTACTTAAAACTTAATTTACTTTCAATCTGCCAATTGAATTGTTAAAATATGTTGAATTATCAACTATAGTAAAGATTACATCCAATATTCAGGGAAGTCAAAAGCCTTGGAAGGAGGGTGCAAATAAATAGGGAAATATTATTTATCGGACGTAGAATTGGACATTTTAGTGTGACATACTAAAATATTCAATTTGGTCCTATTGTTTGAGAGCTGAAGTGTAGATGTTAGCCCTCAGGTGAGGGGAACGTGGGAGCTCTGAAGTGGCAGCCAGTATCCTCCCAGCCTAGCCATAGATTCGATAATCAAGCATAGGACTAGTCAATGTTCTTTGCACTCGGACCAAAGGGTAAAGAATAGGAATGCTCCTATTTGTCACACTACAATAAAAAAATCTATTTGAATTCATCATTCACTTAAGTTTCTAGAAACAAGGGGAAGGTTACTTTTTCTGAAATCTTTAAATCAACTTTATTTAAAGCATTGGTTTACTTTAGATCGCTTTAGTTAAGTATTCTAAATTTTGTATATTATATTAGTAAGTAAATCCTTTTAAATTTAGCTGTTACAAATCTTTTAAAACTTCCCTGTGGGATCAATAACTAGGACTCCACTAGAGCCCTGTATTACTTAATATGATACGTATACTTGCGTAGAATCCACATTATACATTCCATCATAAAATTAAATATATACTATGCGGGATCAAGTTTTTGGTGCTGTTGCTATTTTTGTAAACATTAAAAAGTGGGTCAGATACTCTTGAGCAAGATGCCGACTGCATGTTGTTCTTGAAGCTGTGGTTCACACTTCATGTTTAAATTCCTCCATCGAAGTATGTAATCCACTAAAGTCTCGTTCGGCTTTTGTTGCTCCACCACTAGATCACCGATAATGATGTGGTGCTGAGCCCCAGCAAACCGCTTAACGAAGAGATTCTCTAGTTCTGAAAAGGTCTTTACTGAGCCGTTCGGCAATTCTGCATACCAGTCGAAGGCAATCCCTGACAAACTACTGACTGATCACATAAAAATTTATCAAGAAATTCATATCTAATTTTGATGAAATTGCACTTTAAAGAAAGGTATTTTCTTTATTTTACTGTAGGAATGATGATTTATAAGTGATGGAAGCAAAAAGCATGAAATGGAGCAAATTTGGATCAAAAAAGAAGAAATTCATGCAAATTGAACTAAGTCGCCGAATGCGAGATCGAGGCCGCCAACGGCGAGATCATAAGGAGAATTTCTGAAGGATTTATAACTACCTCGCCGACTGCGAGCCCGAGCCCGTCGACAGCGAGATCGCGCGGTTTGAAGACCTTCTAGAAGCCCCGTTGTAGGTGAGATTGTTTCCCGCCGACGGCGAGATAGTTCAAAATGCAAATACTTTGAACCTGGACAGTTTTTGAAGAGGTGTTCAAGAACCCCTTGGACCTTTTCCTACCTCTATAAATAGAGGCCGAATTCTAGTGTCTTAGTGTGTCTCTTGAGTCTTTTGTGTGTCTATTTTAGTGAGTCTGAGTGTGTTTGTTTATCATTAATGAGTTTCTTAGTTCAATTGAGTGTTATTTAGAAGTTTGCTGTACTAGAAGGAAAAGTCAAAGGAACTTCAAGGAGTCTGCTTTGAGAGGAAATTAAGATAAGTATCTTTGTTTATTGTTGTTGTTAACTTTAAATGAAATCCATGCTTTGTTTTTTTCCCATGCATTCTGAGTAGTTTTCTTAGTCTTTCTCCTTATTTATGAAAATTATGCGAATTGATGAAATTAAATAGAAGTACCTAATATATTAAAATAAATTGTGATAATTTTTACTTAAAACTTAATTTACTTTCAATCTGGCCAATTGAGTTGTTTAAATATATTAAATTGTCAACTATAGTAAAAATTACATCCAATATTCAGGGAAGTCAAAAGCCTTGGAAGGAGGGTGCAAATAAATAGGGAAATATTAATTATCGGACGTAGAATTAGACATTTTAGTGTGACAGACTAAAATATTCAATTTGGTCCTATTGTTTGAGAGCCGAAGTGTAGATGTTAGCCCTCGAGTGAGGGGAACGTGGGAGCTCGAAGTGGCAGCGAGTATCCTCCCAAACTTAGCCGCGATTTAGTAATCAAACATAGGATTAGTCAATGTTCTTTGCACCTGGACCAAAGGGTAAAGAATAGGAATGCTCCTATTTATCACAATACAATTTAAGAATTCTATTTAAAATCATCATTCACTTAATTTTCTAAAAACAAGGAGAATGATACTTTTTCTGAATTATTTAAATCAACTTTATTTCAAGCATTAGTTTACTTTAGTTTGCTTTAATTACTTTAAATTTCCGCTCACTATATTAGTAAGTAATTCCTTTAAATTTAGCTGATAACAAATCTGTTAAAAACTTCCCTGTGGGATCGATAACTAGGACTCCACTAGAGCCCTGTATTACTTGATACGATACATATACTTGCGTAGAATCCACATTAAACATTCAATCATATAATTAAATATATTAAAGCGGAATCAAGTTTTCTTGGTGTCGTTGCTATAAACATAAATTGCAAACATATCAAAAAGTGGGTCAAGTTTTTGGCGCCGTTGCCAGGGAAACAAAGAAATTATTTACTAGAGTAACGGACTATTTTAAATTTATTTTATAAAATTGTATGCGAAAATTTGGAAACGAAAACTTAATACCTTACAATTCAGAATTAGAGCGTACAATTAAAAGAATTAGAAAACAAAAAAGAGAAATTATAAATTTAACAAAAATGGCAAATATTCCTGAAAATGAAAATATCAATCAACCAAGACCATTACGAGATTATGCCAACCCTACATTAGATGAAATTCATTTAACTATTCAAAACCCCGATGTAGTTGCTAATTCATTTGAACTTAAACCCGCAATTATCCAAATGATACAAAATAATCAATTTAGTGGTTCACCTACTCGAAGATCCTAATTTACATCTTGCTAGTTTTTTAGAACTATGTGCTACTTTCAAATATGAAGGAGTATCTAACGATGCTTATTAGACTTAGACTTTTTCCTTTTTCTTTAAGGGATAAGGCTAAAATGTGGTTAAATTTGTTAGCACTCGGATCTATTAAAACTTGGGGAGAATTATCACAAAAATTTCTATCCAAATATTTTCCACCATCTAAAACTGCTAAGCTTAGAAATGATATAACTTCTTTTAGTCAGTTTGATGGAGAGTCTATATATGAAGCTTGGGAGAGATTTAAAGAATTTCTTAGGAAATGCCCACATCATGCGTTTCCAGATTGGTTAATTATCCAAACTTTCTATAATGGATTAGTAGGATCTTTAAGATCAATCATCGATACTGCTGCTGGAGGATCATTAATGTCAAAACCATTTGATGACGCCTATACACTAATCGAAGAAATAGAAACCAATAATTTTCAATGGCCTGCTAATAGAATGAATCTGAAAAAGATAGCTAGTATTCATGAAAATGATGCAATATCTATGTTAGCTTCACAAATCACTGCTGTATCTAAAAAATTAGATCATTTTGGAATGAATTACTCTCCAAATATACAACAACAACAACAACAACAACAAAGCCTTAATCCCACTAAGTGGAGTCGGCTACATGAATCCTTTTTCTCCATTGCGTCCTATTTAGTGTCAAATTTTCGTTTAATTCTAATAAATTAAGATCATTTTTTATGCAATAAGCCCAAGTTTTCCTAGGTCTCGCCTCTGCCTTTCTTAACATAAGATGTATTTAAAACATCTACTCTCCTAATCGGATCATCGGGTGGTCGACGTCTAATGTGACCAAACCATCTAAGGCGACTCTCTCTAATTTTATCCGTCACTCGGTGCAACTCCAACCCTTTTACGGATATATTCATTTCGCATTTTGTCTCTAAGTGTAAAGCCACTCATCCACCTAATCATTCTCATCTCGGCAACACTTAACTTAACATTATGCTTCTCTTTTAAAGGCCAACATTCGAGCACCATAGAGCATTGAAGGTCTCACCACCATCTTATAAAATTTTCCTTTCGATCTAAGCGGTACTTTTCTATCACACAATAGAGCCGGACGCATTCCTCCACTTCAACCAACCAACCCGAATTCTACTATTAACATCCCCATCTATATCACCATCGCTTTGAACAATGGACCCGAGATATCTAAATCGTTCACACCTTTTAATAATTTGATCACCCAAAGTTACACTCGTCGTCACTAGACCTACTATTACTAAAATTACATTCCATGTATTCAGCTTTAGTTCTACTCAAACGAAGACCTTTAGACTCCAATGTAGACCTCCATAATTCAAGTTTTTCCCGGACTTTTTCTCTTGTCTTATCCACAATGAGGATATCATCGGCAAAAAGCATACACCAAGGTACATCCTCTTGTAAATGCCCGAGTAAGACCATCCATAAATAAAGCAAAAAGATATGGGCTTAAGGCCGATCCTTGATGTAAACCAACGAAATAGTAAAATACTTGGTCAATCCTCCTTCGGCTCGAACACATGTAACGACTTCTAGCATACATATCTTTAATGACTTGAATATAAGTCATATCAACACCTTTCTTCTCAAGGACTCTCCAAAGAACATCTCTAGGAACCTTATCGTAAGCTTTTTCTAAATCAATAAAAATCAAATGTAGATCCTCCTTATTATCTCTCGTACTTCTCCATCAAACCTCTCAATAAATATATAGCTTCCATGGTAGACTGCCTCGGCATAAATCCAAATTGATTATGAGAAATCTTCGTAATACGTCTTAACCTATGTTCAATTACCCTCTCCCATAATTTTAAAGTATGACACATCAATTTAATTCCTCTATAATTTGCACACTCTTGTGCATCTCCTTTATTCTTAAAAATGGGGACCAAAATGCTCTTTCTCCACTCCTCAGGCATCCTTTTAGTTTTTAAAATAATATTAAAAAGTTTAGCAAGCCAGGAAACCCCCAAATCACCTAAACATTTCCACACTTCAATTGGGATATCATCAGGTCCTACAGACTTTCCCCCCTTGGTTTTCTTTAAAGCCTCATCAACTTCTTTTTTACTAATGCGACGGTAAAAATGAAAAGTTTTATTATTATTACCGATATTAAGATCACTACGGTCAATCGTATTTTCAGCATCATCATTAAAAAGTTTATCAAAATAACCAACCCACCTATGTTGAATATCTTTTTCTAAGAAAAGCACTTTTTGATTTTCATCTTTAATACATTTTACTTGAGTTAAATCTTTACATTTCTTTTCTCTTTGTTTGGCTAATTTATACATATATTTTTCACCTTCCTTAGTATCTAACATGTTATAAAGATCACTAAAAGCGAATTTTTAGCGTCACAGATTATTCTTTTACACTTCCACTGCGGCCGTTTTATATTTTTCCCAGTTCTCTACGCTTTTACATTTAAACCAATTTTTATAGCACAACTTCTTATATTTTATCTTTTCTTGCACATTATTATTCCACCACCAACTATTTTTATTTATAGAAACTTTTTCTTTTGATTCTCCAAGTACATCTTTAGCCACTTGTTTAATAAGTATTAGTTAATTTTTCCCACATAACATTCGCGTCTTCATGAACATCCCAAATATTTAAATCTTGAATTTTACTCATAAAAATAATTTTATTTGTGTCTTTTAGGTGCCCCCATCTTATTCTACGATGTTGAATCCTAGTATTCTTTATTTTACAACTCTTCATCTTAAAATCTAGAACTAATAATAGATGTTGGGTACTTAATTGCTCACTTGGAATAACCTTACAATCCTTACAATCTCGACGATCTCTTCTTCTCATAAGAAAATAATCAATTTGTGTTTTATTAGATCCATTCTTATAAGTAATAAGATGCTCATCTCTTTTCTTGAATAAAGTATTAGTAATAATCATATCATACGCTAAAGCAAAATCTAAAATGGCTCTACCTTCTTCATTAATCGCTCCATAACCGTAGCCACCATGAATATTTCTGAAATCTTCTACCACTCTACCGACATGTCCATTTAAATCTCCTCCAATAAAAATTTTTTCTTCAAGGGGTATCGAGTGTATTAAGTCTTCTAGATCATTCCAGAATTTATCTTTAGAGCCTATATCTAAACCAACTTGAGGAGCATAAGCACTTATAATATTAAAAATCTTAGTATCAATAATAATTTTAAGTGCTATAATTCTATCTCCAACTCTATTAATTTTGACAACATTATCTTTCAAACTCTTATCTATAATTACACCTACACCATTTCTAGTACGACTCTTACCGGAATACCATAGTTTAAAACCTAAGTTATCAATCTCCTTAGCTTTTTCTCCAACCCATTTAGTTTCTTGAATACATAGGATATTTATCTTTCTATGGATCATAATATCAACCAATTCCATTAGTTTACCATTGAGAGTACCTATATTCCAGGGATCCTATCCTAATACTAAGTATCATGGACTAACTTCTTTACCCGCATCCGTCCGTAATGTGGGAACCCTTGCTTACTCGACACTACACCCGGCGCCGGTGTAGCGGCCCTTGCACACTTTCCACCGTATTCAGAGCCATACAGCCGCGTCGCTTCCGAGTGGACGCCCTAACACTTACACAATGATCAAAAGGATTCATGTCATGATTTTTTTTCGACAAGTTTTACGCTGGCTGTCGACTACCTAACGCAACCCTCCACTTTTCACATCCGGGCTTGGGACCGGCAACGGCAGTGTTAAATTACTCTCCAAATATATCAGAAGAAAATTCATCTGGACAACTTATAGAATCCCAATCTTAATATGAAACTATTAATGCAATTAACAACGGACCCAATAATCCTTATGCAAATTATTATAATCCCGGATGGAAAAATCATCCTAATTTTAATTGGAATAATAATATAACTAATCAACCATGGATGAATAATATGACACAACCATTAGGAAATCCATCTAATCAAGGAAATCCTAATTATAAACCTAATTATCCACCTAGATTTAAAAACCCACAATTTAAAGACAAGAAATTATTGATAGAAGAATTAATATTAAATATGGGTCAACATTTACAAAATCAAGGAAAACAATTACAAATACAAGGAAACCAATTACAAAATCAAGGAACAACTATCAAAAATATTGAAACTCAACTTGGACATATCGCTACCGCACTTAATAATAGAATACTGGAACATTTCCTAGTAATGTGGAAATAAATCCCAAAGACAAGGGAAATGAACAAATTAAAGTGATACAATTACGAAGTGGAAAAGAATTAGAACCTCAAATTCAAGAACTTGAAAGTCAAAAAGAGGAAGTGGAAATTGAAAAGGAAAAGAATCAACAAGATCCAAACTTAGAAAATCCTTTAATACCTATGAAAATTTCGTTGAAAACCTCCACCACCATTTCCTCAATGACTAATTCAACATAAAAAAGATAAACAACTTGCTAAATTCCTTGAAATTTTGAAAAAATTAACGATAAATATTCCTTTCGTAGAAGCTTTAGAACGTATGCCAAACTACGTAAAATTCATGAAAGATATTCTAAATAAAAAAAGAAAATTTACCGATAATGAAATGGTCGCACTTAGTGAAGAGTGTAGTGCTATTATTCGAAAAAACTTCCTGAAAAATTAAAAGATCCTGGTAGTTTCACAATACCCTGCGCTATTGGAGAAAAGTTCTATGGAAAAGCTTTGTGTGACTTAGGAGCAAGCATCAATCTAATGCCTCTATCAATTTTTAAAAGATTAGGATTGGGAAAAATTTCACCTACTTCAAGTAACTCTTCGCTTAGTCGATCGTTCGTTACTTATCCTAAGGGAGTTATTGAAGATGTATTAGTAAAAGTGGACAAATTTTTCTTCCCTGTAGATTTTGTTGTCTTAGATATGGAAGAAGATAAAGAAATTCCTATCATTTTAGGAAGACCATTTTTAGCCACTGGAAAAGCTATGATTGATGTTCAGAAAGGAGAATTAACTATTAGAGTAAATGACTAAAAAATTACTTTTAATATTGCTAAATTAATGAAATATCCTGCGCTAGAAAAAGATGATGAGTGTTTTTGAATGGAAGTACTCGATCATTTACAAAATAACATTTTAAGGAATATTATGAAGAAAAATTAGAAAAAGAAAATATTGAATTAATTGAAAAATCTAAGATAAATGAAGAACTAGATTATATTCAAGAGAAATTTGAATTTTTGGATAACACAGAAAACACTGAAAAAAATATAGTTCCATCGATTATTAAACCTCCTGAACTTGAGTTAAAAATGTTACCTAATCATTTAAAATATGCTTACTTAGGTAATTCTTCAACACTACCAATTATTATTTCATCTGAATTAAATGAATCTCAAGAACAAAAAATTTTAGATACATTAAAAAAATATAAGAAAATTTTTGGTTGTACTTTAACAGATATTAAAGGAATTAGTCCTTTAATTTGTATGCACAGAATTATTTTAGATATTGAACATAAACCTAAAGCAGATCCACAAAGGAGATTAAATCCAATAATGAAAGAAGTAGTTAGAAAAGAAATTTTAAAATGGTTAGATAATGGTATTATATATCCTATTTCTGACAGTGCTTGGGTAAGCCCAATTCACTGTGTACCTAAGAAAGGAGGAGTGACTGTCAAAGCTAATGAAAATAATGATCTTATTCCTATAAGACAAGTTACTGGATGACGAATATGTATTGATTATAGAAAATTAAACACAACCACTAGGAAAGATCACTTCCCTTTACCATTTCTAGACCAGATGTTAGATATATTAGCCGGGCATAAATATTTTTGTTTTTTAGATGGATATACCGGTTATCAACAAATACAAATTGCTCCTGAGGATCAAGATAAAACAACATTTACTAGTCCTTATGGAACTTTCGCTTTTCGAAGAATGCCTTTTGGATTATGTAATGCACCTGCAACATTCCAAAGATGTATGATGTCTATATTTAGTAAATTAATTGATAATGGAATAGAAGTATTTATGGATGATTTCTCTGTATTTGGAACAATATTTGACACATGCTTAAATCATATTGAAAAAGTATTTGAAGTATGTGAGAAAACTTAGTTTTTAATTGGGAGAAATGTCAATTTATGGTTACAGGCGGTATTGTATTAGGGCATAAAATTTCGGAAAAAGGCATGGAAGTAGACCCTGCAATAATTCAAGTTATAGCTAAATTACTACCTCCAACTACGGTGAAAGGGGTAAGAAGTTTTCTTGGACATGCTGGATTCTACAGATGTTATATTAAAGATTTTTAAAAAATTACTAAACCTCTATGCCAACTTCTTGAAAAGGACAAGAAATTTGAATTTACAACTGAATGCCTGAATGCTTTTGAATTATTAAAAGATAAATTAATTAAAACACCTATAATAGTTTCACCTAACTGGGAGAAACCATTTGAGCATATGTGTGATGCTAGTGATTATGCTATAGGAGCAGTTCTTGGGCAAAGATATGATAAAATTTTCAAAGTTATATACTATGCTAGTAAAACTCTAAATGATGTTGAAATAAATTATAGAGTTACTCAAAGAGAATTATTAGCAGTTGTATATGCCTTTAATAAATTTTGGCAATATCTAATAGGAAGTAAATGTATTGTACATACTGCTCACTCTGCTATAAAATATTTAAAGCAAAAGAAAGATTCTCAACCAAGATTAATCAGATGGATATTATTAATGCAAGAATTTGATTTTGAGATCATTAAAAAAAAAGGAACTGATAATCAAATTGCAGATCATTTATCAAGATTAGAAAATTATGAATTATCTGAAACTAATAATGAAATTTTAGACAGTTTTCCTGATGAACAACTTTATAATATTAATGAGTTGAAAATACCTCGTATGTCGATATAGTAAATTATATCGTAAGTGACATTTTACCACCTATCTTAACTTTGCAACAACAGAAAAAATTCATTCACGATACTAAAACATACTTTTGGGATGAACCATAGTTATATAAGCAATGTAAGGATCTAATCATTAGATGATGTGTACCTTATGAAGAAACTGAACCAATCATTCAAAAATGTCATGACTCTGATTTTGGAGGAAATTTTGAGACAGATAAAACTGCGTATAAAATTCTACAATCTGGATTCTACTGTCCTACTCTATTTAGAGATGTATATAGATATATAAAAACCTGCGATAAATGCCAAAAAGTAGGAAACATATCGAGAAAAAATGAAATGCCTTTGAATTTTATATTAGAAGTTGAAATTTTTGATGTTTGGGGATTAAATTTCATAGGACCTTTTATTCCTTCATTTGGAAACTCATATATATTAGTAGCTGTTGATTATGTTTCCAAATGGATTGAATTACAAGCTTTACCTAGGTATGACGCTAAAAGTGTTTCAAAAATTTTTAATGAAAAATATTTTTACTAGATTTGGAATGCCGAGTGAGATTATCACTAACGGAGGAACTCATTTTAGAAAAAAATATATTAACAAACTAGTAGAAAAATATAATATTATGCATAAGATATCAACTGCTTATCATCCACAAACTAATGGATTAGCTGAAGTTTCTAATCGAGAGATTAAGCGTATATTAGAAAAATCTGTAAACCTTAATAGATTAGACTGGTCTATAAGACTAGATACTGCATTATGGGCATACAGGACTGCTTATTAAACTCCGATTGGAATGACTCCTTACGAGCTTATATATGGAAAAACTTGCCACTAACCAGTTGAATTAAAACATAAAGCATATTGGGCGATTAAAGAATTTAATTATAATATGAAAGAAGCTGATGAGAAGAGATTGTTGCAATTAAATGAATTGGAAGAATTAAGAAATGAATCATATAATAATGATAGGATTTATAAAGAAAGAATGAAATTATGGCATGATCGGAAGATTAATCAGAGAAATTTTGAACCAGGACATGAAGTTTTGCTTTATAATACTAGATTGAAATTATTTCCTGGGAAATTAAAATCTCGATGGTTAGGACCTTTCACCATAACTCAAATATTTTCATATAGAACTATAGAAATTGAAGATCCAAAAACAGGACATAGATTTAAGGTAAACGGACATAGATTAAAACCATATTTCGAAGGTAGAAGACCAAATTTTAAAGAGGTTTTAATGCTTAATCGACCTGATTACTAACTAAATTAGGTCGGGTTGACGATGTTAAACCAAGCGCTTTATGGGAGGCAACCCATAGTAGTCTTTTATTTTAATTATCTATAAATTAGTGAGTCTATATTATTAAAACAAATCTTACTACTCAAATTTTTTATAAGAATCATCACAAAGTTGAACCTATATGATGAGATCAGAAAATATTCGGACCAGAGAGAAATTGAACAATTTTACGAAATCTCGCCGACTGCGAGGTATATTCTCGCCGACAGCGAGATCTCGTTCCAAATTTAAGTCAGTTCTATAACTAGCTCGCCGAAGGTGAGAAACTTCCCGCCGAAGGCGAGGTTGTTGAAAATTTGGTTTCTTAAAGATTTTTTTTGTGCGGTTTTGGACGAATCTAAGCCATTTATTCGTAGGAAATTATCCCAAATCCAAATTTTCACTGTTTTCTTCCTTAGAAATGACTAGAGACCAATCCTTTCGATCCGAAATGGCCACCAAACTCTTAGAAACCACAAAAACTGAAGTTTTCAACAGAAAAAAATTCGTCAGTTCGGAGGCGCAGCGTATCTTCAACAAAGGTTTGATGAAGAAAGAGGATTTGTCAACAGAGGAGTAATAAATTCCACTACAAAAATCGAAGAAATGATCGTACAACGGCATTGGGAGGTATTTTGTTATACGACATCCGCTGTAGTTATTCCAGTAGTTAAAGAGTTTTACTCTAATTTACATGCGATCAATAATGGAAATGTCTACGTCAGAGGAAGATGGGTAACATTTACTCCTTCAAGGGTAAATGAATTATTTTCTATAGAAAATACCTGCTTTGTCATTATTCCAACTTTGTGCCTTCAAGATACAATATAAACGAGATCTATAGATACTCGACCGACGAACCCGATGATCGGGAGTTACGCGAAGACGGGTATGTCAGCTTTTTCGCATCACTTCTTAACCCTCGTCTCGAAGCATTGGCATTTCTTTATATTATCAAAATTATTACCAACTATGAGGGTAAATAAAGTTTCAAAGGAATGCGCTATTTTAAACTATCGTATTCAAATTGGATTACCTATCGATGTTGGATCAATAATAGTAAAGTCCGCATCGGGATTCATTGTGCATGGGTCGGTGCATGGACTTGGACACCCATCAACTATATTTGCTTTATGCAGTCAATACCAAGTTTCTTATGAGGCTTGGAGAAAAATACTTTTACCATGGAAACCACTGGATCCTACTGATATGTTTCCAACTTTGGATAACAATGATGAGATTACCATTATTTCTGACAGAGCATCACAGAACAATCCTTTAGCAAGGCCCTTTACTAATAATACTAATTTCATTCTGAAGAAGATTAAAGGATTGGAGAAAGAATTGCAAAATGTGATGAATTCCATCGACAATATCTCTGATATTTTTGATCACATTGACTGGAGAATGAAGGAGCACTTTGATCATACTGGACATCTGGAGGCTAGTTTTATTCATCTACTAAGACATAAAGGATGGATTAATGGAGAATCTACTGCAAAATTCCCTTTCAGGCCTTTCTACAATTTATTTGTGCACTCGCGTCACATCGAAATATCGGAGAAGATGATAGTTCGTACAACCGAAGAGTAGGAAAGATTTCTATGTTTATGTAATATATTTGTGTATATATGTGTTGATTTGGATTTAGATTTTATTATGAGTCGAACTTTGATTTGATCATTGTCGGCATATTTTTAGGTTGTGTGTTTTATTTTGAAAAGGGGGTCGCCTAACAGAAGCTGTCGGTGAATTTTTAATTTAATTAAAATAAATAATTTGAAAAGTAGTATTTGATTTTGAAAATAATTTTAAATTTGAAGGTTTTAAGATATGAGATTAAACCGATCTCACTTCTCAAATAGTTTATATAAACGAGCACCGCACCACAAACCGTGTATCTATCCCTAAGGATAGACACACCGCTCGACTGTGGGGCTCGATTAAATAAACTAGAAGATTTGTGACATCCGTTTGGTCCGCGAACCAATTTTATAAGCCGACAAAATTCCCCGCTTAATATGAAGGCATTAAACAGGGTTTATATTACTCGGGTTCTTTAAAATTCCCTATAAGGGCAAGCCCCTATAGTTAATTACATCTTAAGTGATGGGAATCACCTAAGAAAACTCTCGATAATAATCAATAATTTCGCTCTCAAGAATTTCAAAGTTTAAGATTTTCAAGGGATTGAAATTTGGAATTTCAATAGGGAATGGATCAAATTTGGAACATTTTGTTTTGGGAATCCAAAGGAAGAAAGGTAGGAGAAATCACAGACTCGAAGCGAACTTCGGTAATTTCCCGACTATCCTATTGTTTGGCTTGGATTTAGGGAAGTCCTAATATTTATTTAAATGTTTTGATTTTGCCAATTTTAGTTAATTAGGACTTATATTTATATGATAGAATCATACAAATAACTTCGAAGATGTGAGGGTTTATGTCGTATCGGACGACTACCTCGAATCCTAAAACTGGTTAGTGGCTTAATTTGCAGTGCAAATGCCTAACAAAAGGTTGAGGATTTATGTTGCACTAGTGCAAACTACCTCGAAGTCCTATGGTTTTGTTATTTAATTCTAGGAAAGTTTTGTCGATGTCGATTCAGGTTTTGCGATGTAGATTCAGTTTTGCGATGACGATGGCCGTGCTGCCCACCATGCTCCGAGCTCCTTGTTGTTGCAGAGGTTTAGTTTTAGAAATCATAAATCAGGGGATGAGAAAAGTGTTTTGGTTTAGAGAAGAACTTAATTTCCAAGTGTTTTTTACGTTTTAATTAAAACAAATCTTAAAGTTGATTATAACGACACCGGTTAAGATCCCACGGTTCCATCCTTCCGCATCATTATTTTTATCGGATTCACTTAGTCCGGATGAATTTGCTAAACTCAACCGAATGAGTTCCACACTTTCATTTAGACCGTGGGAAATCCCGTTAGCAACACGTAGGTTACATCATCCGAGGTATTCCCGATCATCCAACGAGACGTTTTAATTTAGTTGTAATTGTAGTTTTGTGTTCCGTTTGTGATTAAATTTTGAGTTGTTTCATATTTTGAAATGTTGTGGCGGTGAATTTTATCTTGCAATGACTTTTAACTTAGTTTTGGTTTCAGCTTTAGGGTCTATCCTAAAGGTGTGAGTTTTCATGCAACGAGTTGTTTATCATGCAAGAAAAGTAAGTGCGATGCGATTAATGAAATTGCAAGAAAGTAAATTGCAATAAAGTAGATTGCAATAAAATAAAAGCGTACCTGGAGGGTCTTCCCGTCATCCCAAGCTGCACTTAAAATACAATTAGAATATTTAAGCATGTTCCTAGGTAAAGCTAAGGTAAGGGTTATGGTTTTCTACCAAATTCCTAATCCTATAGCTAGTCATTTCCTATGACGTCTAGGTCTTTGTATTTTAGTTTGAGGACGATTTTCTTCATCAAAGAATAATTAAGTTCAATTGTTCTTATGAACATCCTATCATATCGAGGAAGTGCTTAAGACAAATCTTAAACATCTTTTCAATATTTCTAGGATTGTTTTAAGTCCAAATGGGTTTAATTATACAAATAAATTAATCGTCCGAGAATTCAAGTTTCGTTGTTATCTTGCTCGATGAACTAGGACATTTGAATATCCTATAATCGCAGTAACATTTCATTTAATGTTCGTTTAGAGTTATAATAACCAAAGCTTTCGAGGGTAAGTTGGTATTCAAATGATTTGATTTAAGTTAAAGGGTTTAAATTTGGAATAGTGTTCAAGTTGCTTTAGATTTATTTCTTTCGTCTTAAGTGTTGTTATTTAATTCAATTTAATTTAATTTAATTTAATTTAATTGAGTTTTAATTTAATTTAATTCAATTTAATTTAGTTTGATTTGATGTTAAATTAATTTAATTTGATTTGATTTAGTTTTAATTTAATTTGATTTAATTTAATTTAATTTAATTTAATTATTTAATTTAATTTAATTTGAATTAATTTAATTTAATTTAATTTAATTATTTAATTTAATTTAATTTGATTTAATTTAATTTAATTTAATTTAATTATTTAATTTAATTTAATTTAATTTAATTTAATTTAATTTAATTATTTAATTTAATTTAATTTGATTTAATTTAATTTAATTTTTAATCTTAATTTAATTTAATTTAATTTAATTTAATTTATTTAATTTAATTTAATTTTAATTTAATTTTAATTTTTAATTTTAATTGAAATTTTTAAAAGAGTTTAATAATTTAATTTTAGTTTAATGATTAAGTCTTTTAATATTTTGAATTTGAGTTATCATTTTAATTAAGAATTGAATATTAATGAGGTAATTAATTTAGGGATTTTTAAATTAAAGAATAAATCTCTTCCTAATAATATCCCTATTTTAATAATTCCAATTTTATTATTCTTCCAAATTTAATCCATTATTTAATTAAAGTTTAATCATTTTAAAATTGCTTAATGGGTTTCTACCCTTTAATTATTTAAATTTCAATCATCCAAATCAGATTAGGATCAAATATTTTACTTGCTAATTTTTTATTAAACCTAAAGTTTTAATTAAGGGTTAAAAAAAATTAATTACCACTTTACCCTTTAAGCTTAATAATTTCATAACTCACTAAATTGAATTCAAATGAATTTGAAATTTTTATGTAACTTCACTCATATGTCAATAAAGACATGAGAGGAGAAAATGTGATTTTTCTGTATTTAATTTATTTATATAATTATTTTTGGTAGAAAATAGAGATTTTCAAGGAAAATTTAATAACATGACCAAGGGAAAGTTTCTGTCCTTAAGAAAATTAGGGGACATTCCTAATGACCAGAGGACCACTTGGACCAATTTTGGTGATTTTTTGAATTATATTATTTTTATTATAATTATTTTAAATTTTGGAGTGTTAAGTAATTTAAAAATAAAATAAATGTTGAAAAATGAATTTTATATTTTTCAAAAATCTCTCTGATATCAAGGAAATTAGAGAAGCAAATTTTGCAATTTTCTAATTTTTCTATGATTTATTATAATTATTTTAGTGAAAATGCTAGAAAATACATTTTTTTAATTTTAAAATTACCTTAAAGCTTTAAAATTTAATATCTCACTAAATAGACCTAAGAAAAATTTGGGGTTTGTTCCTAAGTGATTAAAATTGAAAATGTGACATTTTGGTGAATTTTATTATTTTTGTGATTTTTATTATTTTTTAATTATAAAAATATTAAAATATTATTAAAAATCAACTTTTTTAGAAAATTGAAATTTTAATTTTCTTAGGTTACCCTGATATCAGAGAGGCTCCAAAACCAATTTGGTGAATTTTTGAAAGGTATTTTAAAAGTTATGAATTTTTAAAGTTTAAAATGACTAAGTGACTTAATCAACCCAATTAGTGGGGCTAACCAAGTCCAATTGACCTCAAAATTTTATGGTGGGTTCCTCTGATCCTAGAGGTCAGTGGAGAATTAATTTCAAGTCAATTTGATGCATGGTTAACTCTAATTAATTAGAGACCTATTTTGGGTGTTTAAGCCAATTAGGGTTGTTTTAAGTGAACTAACTCAAAACCTATTTTTCCTAGGGTCCTCTGGTCATAAGAAACATCCTCAAATTTTCCTAGAATTTATCTCACAATATGCTATTTATTGGAATTAAAATACTCAAAACAGTAACATGAACTTGAAAAATCAATAACTCTTCATAGGGATGGCCTCTGACTTTGGAAAATTCAGGGAATGTTCCCAAATTCAGAGGCTTCAAAAGCCCTATGGTCTCATGCCATGGTGAATTATATACATGCATGGAGAATTAAAAGTATGCAGAGAGTAAATAAATTATAAAAAATAAAATACTTCGATGAAATTAAATGATTTCTTTTCCACATTATTCTCCTCTGTTCACTCGAGCAAGAGGGTATTTTTATTTTATTTTTCTGATTTTTCTACACAGAGTTATGAATTTTTGAAGTTTAGGGAATTAAATTAATCAAAAAATACCCTAATTTTCTATTTATCCACGCGGCGCCAACTCATCCTCGGCATCTCCGAAACGCCGCGTGTCGCGCTCCCATTCGATGCCGCCATCTGAGTCAGCAGCCCGGGCCCCGCGGTTCTCGTACCATCTCCTGGTCCGACGCCATCTGAGCCGTCTGTCCGCGCATGTATTGAATGTACGGCATCCGTTCATCGTCCCCGAGCATCCTCACCCGAGAGCCGTCCACACTAAATCCCTAAGATCTCACTCGATACTCAATGGATTTTCATGTTCTTATGCTTTATGGATTTGTCTTGAAGAGACGAATACATCTATACGGTTATCATGCATTGAAACTAAGGCATTGGAAATGGAGAATCTCTAGAAGCTCGGGATGAAGAATTAGCTCATACCTTCGCTCGCAGAAGTGTGGCTTCGATCCGAGAGTTGTTGCACCTTCGATCGGATCCCGCAAGCTCCGGATGAAGTCTCCTTGTCTCGGTGAATTGTCCAGATGTGATTTCGACCAAGCCCGATCACAAAGCTTGGAGGCTTGAGCAACCGGGTGGCCTCGGAGATGGGGCTTTTGCTCGGTGGACACCTTCCCTTGGTCCGGTGAAGGTGTAGAACCAATCAATTTGGGAATTGGCTCACCTGTGGAGAAGTGTCCTGGTTTTGGGTGGAATTTCGGTTGGGAAATCGGATTTTATCGATGGGGATTGAGGCAAATCGACACCTGGGGATCAACCGCTCTAAGGGTGGAGAAGGGTTTGGAACAATTTTGGCGAGTTTCGGCAAGGTTTTTGCAACTCTCTCCCATGGCCGTGAGGGTGAGGGGTTTAAATAGGAGAGGTTGGAGAGCCTTCCGGGGGAGTCGAGGCATGGGATCGAGCTGTCGTGGTGAGGAGAAGAACAGCCATAGTGACCATTTGGCATGGGGCAGCTCGGCAAGTGGGAATTCCAAACTTTGGCTCCTCCCAAGGTCTCGGCCATGGTGTTTTCCGGCGATCCGAGCGGGCTGGCCGTGCAGGCATGGGTCACCCTCGAGTCCGAGTGGGTCGGGGCTGGAGGTTTGTGCAATCAATTGGCAATTGCCATGTGTAAAGGCTTTGAATTAAAATGGAATGGGGAGGGGGTCATTTTGGCCTTAATTTGGTCAACCCATTGGTTTGGGTTGGGTGCACCTCCCCATGGCCTCGATTTTGGGCCGAGAGGATCAGTTGGGTCGCCCAAGGGAGAGTGGTGTGGTCTCTATCCATGATGAGGTGGCTAAACATGGTTTAGTGTGTGACATGCTTAAGGTAAAAAATGCTTAATGAAAGATTAGGAAAGGGGCCCCTCCTTTTACCATTAATGGCATGGTCACATGTCAAGCCTTCCATGGCTTCATGTGGCTTGTCCATGGCTTGCATGTTTGTCTTTGGCTTGGGGAAAGTTGAGTCAATTTCATGGAAATGGGTTTTAAGAATTTTGGATATTTTGGTGAAAATTTGCATGAAGCTTGATTTGGAATGGTTTAATTGATAATTTTGAAACTTAGGGGTGATTTTGATTAAATGGATGATGAGGGAAGTGCCATGTGGGCTTTGGATGGATTTGGGCTTTTGAATGTGGTGAAGTGGGCTTTTAGGAAAGTTTAAGGGGAATGGGCTTTTTGATTTTAGGATGGGCATTTGGGTAAAGATTTTGTGAAGAACTTTGTCATATAAATGTCATAATTGGTTTAGGGATGTTCTATGAAGGGCTTGGAGTCAATTTGGTGTGATTTGGAGTTGAATTGGTTTGAATTTGGGTTTATTTGGTAAGTGGGCCTATGTAGGTCCAAGTGGGCCAAGTTGGGCTAATGTTGTGCTAGAGTTGAAATTGATGTAAAACCAATGTTGAGAAATGTTTATGGGAGTGTTTCAAAGAGGTTTTGACTTTGGTTGGGCTTTGATTTTGGGGTTTGGGCTTATTTGGGTTAGGTTTGGGTTTAGGTCAAAATTGGGCCTTTTAGCTTTGGGTTGAGTTTGAGTGGGGTTTGGGTCTAAATTTTGGGCAAATCATGTTAGTGTTTTGTTTGTGGGAATGTTAAGGAATATTTAGAAAAGATTTGGGGTTAATTGGAATTGAATTGGGTGAGTTTGGGTTAGGTTTGGGTCATGGGTCCAAATTGGGCTTTAAGGCCAAAAGTGAGATTGGATCCAAATGTCAATCAAATTGGACTTGGATTTGGTCTAGATTGGTATTGGAGATATTGAATTGAAGTTTAGAATTGAATTGGACCAAAATTGGGGTCAATTGGGTAGGTTTGGTTTGACATTGGGTTCACTTTGGGTTAAAATGGGTCAAATTGGGGGTTTTGACAAAAGTAGGGTAAATTAACAAAATTGGCCCATGGTGTAGTTGGACAAAATGAAATTGGGAATATTTGGGATTTTTTGGAATTTTCTGGGAATTTTCTGAATTTTTGGATTTTTTGGCCAAGAGGGGTATTTTGGGTATTTGGAGGGTATTGGGAGGTTTTCTTGGAATTTTTAGTATTTTTGGGTATGGATGATCAATTTAAGTGATGTGGAAATGCGTGGGAATGATTTTGGAGAATTTTGGGTAATTTGGAAATTTTTGAGAATTTTGGGTAGTTTCAAGGGTTTTTTTTTTGGTAGGTTTAGTAGGTGTAGGGCCCCGGGGGTCAAAAATTGAAAATTTGGAAAATTGAAAATTTGGAAAATTGAAAATTTGGAAAATTGAAAATTTGGAAAATTGAAGATTTGGTGGATGTAAGTGGAAAGAAGTCATTTTGGTTGAGCCATGAAGCCATGTCAAGCCCATATGAGTCATGAAGGGACTCATTTGAGGCATTCACTATGTTGTTCCTAACCCTCTTAGCCAAGGGCTTAGGGGTTAAGGACCATCCATGTGAATCACCTACATGAGTCAGGAGGTCGAGTTAGGTATGGGTGTAGTTTTAGGAAGTGTGTGAAAGTGTAGTGTATAAGTGTAGTGTGTGTGTAAGTCGTCCCTTCACTGCACTGATGCCACCTGGCAGGCGATCCTAAGGCCAAAGAGTCCTATAGAACTCATCCTTTATACTTCCACATCCGATTTCAACCCTCTAGGTGATTAGGGGTCTACAATCAAGTTTGTGGAGTTTGCAGGGAGTTAAGAAGTGGTTTGAATTTCTAAAAGGTGGGTCCCAATTCTAGTCCTCTAAGATAGTCAAAGGAAAAGCCTAAGGCTAGATCCTAAGTACTAAAGAGAAGAAGAGAAGACCTCATCAAAAATGAGGTCAACAATCATCTCAGAATTGATGAGATTTTATGTACTTGTTATGTCTCAGCATTTAGAGTGTTGTGGTGTGGATTGCGATGCTGAGTATTATAGATTTGAACATTTAAGTTAAGTATATGTTAAGTTGTTAGTGTGAAGTTTGTAAGTCTCATGGATTTCATATATAAAGTTATATTGTTTGTGTTGTGTGAACTTTTTGTGAGTTTAAGTATCTAATCTTCATACTATTATTAAATTAAGTGATCGGAAGATTGATTAAAGGCAAATCGAGGTTAAAAATGATTGACGAACCGACGACAAGAATTATCTCGCCGACAGCGAGAAAACCCGCTGACAACGAGACCGATCTCGCCGAAGGTAAATTTTTCCCGAAACTTTTGCCTTATCAAATTAATTAGCTCGCCGACGGCGAGAAAAATCTTGCTGACAGCGAGATCGCGAAAAGACCTATATTTGACTGGTCAACTGACACTATTCATCATCCCTTTCCTCAAATTTTTGAAAAAACTGACCTAGGGCTTGAGAGATCTCGGATTTGAAGTGATTTCAAGACTTTTTGACACCGGATTTCATCTTCTCTCGGTAAGAGCTTCACTCCTATGCAAAAATTTTTGATTTTCACCATGGCTTTCTTCTACATTGGAAATTTTGGAAAAATTCGAAATGTGGAGAAATTACTTTGAAGAAATCCATGGAGATTGATTTAAATCGATTTTAGATGTTGTAGGAAGCCATCTTATTAATATTTGGAAGTTTAGTTAGAATTTTTTGTGATTTTTATTGATCGAACGAATGGCTCCTCGACAAAAATGAAGAGTGGATTACGACACTGACCGATTCATCAATGCACGAGCGCAAAATCGATATTTTGAAAATATTCAAGGAAGGAAGTGCATTGCTGACCGAGTTTTCAAGAATCCAGGAGGAGAAGTGGAGCGAGTCATAAAGGAACGAGGATGGGAAAACTTCTGTTATGTTTCATATAGAGCAGCTGTGGAAGTAGTAAAGGAATTCTATGCAAATTTGACGGCAATTGAGGATGCACCGGTAAAGGTACGGGATTTATGGTTGAATTCAACGCTGCAAGAATAAACTTGTTCTATGAAGTTCGTGATCTGCATACTAGCGAGTATGATACTTTCGGTACTGCGAAAGGACCTCTGGAAGAAGTTATAGACTTTCTCACTGACGGGAAAAGAGTTTGGAAAATTAAGCAGCGGGATAGGGTAAATTTCCCTCTTTCTATGTTAAATGCAATCTCTAAAGCCTGACATTATTTTATTTTCTCTACATTGTTACCCACTTATCACCATAGTGAGGTAACAAGAGATAGAGCAATTCTAAACTTCTGTATTCAGAACAATAGGAGCATCAACATAGGTAACATTATTTATAGAAATATCTTAGCCACTGCTCGAAGTGAGAGTGGAGGAGGATTGGGACATCCTGGTTTGATTTCTGCACTCGCGCAACTCTCTGGAGTTGAGGCAAAAGAAGATGAGGAATGGATAGAGCCCATGAAACCTATCACTCCCACCAATATTAAGACTTATGAATCCCATGAGGGATGGAGATCGGGAACGAGGAGTTACATGCCTTCATTAAGTAGAGATATCCCCTCTACCAGTTATGATCCTCCTCAACCCACCACCCCTACCCTTCAAGATCTGATGAATGAGTTAACCTTGAGTAGAAGAAGTTTTGAGCAGTTTGGAGAGACAATGGAGAGAAGATTTGATCATCTGGATCACAGAATTGATGGATTGGAAAGAAGACATGATTACGATAGTGAATATCTTCAGCATCATTCAGAATATGAATTTTCCTACTACGAAGCTGAACGTCGCTATAGGTGTGGTGATTTAGATGTTGTCTTTTCTGAGTGCCCCCGCTATTCACAGTACCAGCCTGCTCAGCCTTCTCAGCCTGGAGATCAGGGAGATGACATAGCTTGGGATTTTATTGCAGAAGATTAGAGCCTTTTGTTTAGTTTATTTAATTTGTTTAAATTTGTTGTTTTGAAAACTTTATTATTCTGTGTGTAGTATTTTTGTACTTTCTGTGGACTATGGACTTAGTATGTTTGTTTGTTTGCTTGAGCTGTGATATTAAACTTCTTATGTGTGTTAAATTAGTTTGCAATTTTTTATATATATATAGGATGTTAGTTTAAAGTTTTTATAAATTATGAATGTTAAACATTGTTTAGGGTGTTTTAATATGTTTTAAAGTAGATTGATTGATTGTATGTGTAGTAATAGATTAAGTTTTCAATTGTTATGTTTGATACTTATTTTAAAAATTTTCATCCCTGCACTTTCTTTTAAATATTATATATGTGTGGAAGAATACTAACAAGATAGGAGTTCCGTAAGTAATAAAAAAGCTCGCAAAAATTTCAAAGAAAAGAAATACCTAAAGCTCAAAGGTATGATGAATTTTACTATATACTTTCCCTTTTTCATTATTTAGTATAGATAGAAAAATTTAAGTTTGGGGGAAGACAAAAATACAAATTTAATTATTAAAATTGTTCTCAATTTCTATTTTCAAAAATTATTATTAAATGATTTTTATAGCAGTTTTTCAATTCAATAAACATGAATTACTTTATTTAATTTTTATATAAAGTTAAATAAAATGTTTCTAATAATTTAATTAATTAATGGAATAAGATATTTGGTTAAAAGGAATAAGATTATAGTAAATTATTTAAAATAAGGAAAACTATATTCTAAAAATTGAAAATTCTTAAGTATTTAAGTGAAAAAGAAAGGATAAAAACTCAATGAAGTAAAGGCTATGAAATATATATAAGCAAGGAAAGATTTTAAGTTTCAAATTAAGGAAGAGAAATTGAAGTTCAAAATTATTAATAGGCTATCCAGATACAGTAATCCTCACTTGAAAAAGAAAAAAAAAGGATTGAAAATCAATCCAAAAAGAAAAAAGAAAAAAGAAAAAGAAAAATATAAGTGAGGAGAAGCTTGAGGAGATGTCTTATCAAAAATTGGCTTCAATGGATTCAACCTAAAAGGTAGAACTTAATTATATTTCTAAACTTATATATATAAATTAGTATTTTACTAAATAGTGTTTTCGAACTTCATATCATCTAAATATCTTAAGTAATTTACTCTTTTAAATATAGTCATTCCCGAAATAAATAGAAAACTAGAAATCTTAGACCTGATAACTAGATAATCTTATATTTATGAAGTTAATTTAATTACTTAGAAATATTTCTATTCAACTTTACTATAATATTATTTAAATTTAACTCATAGTATATCTGAATTGAAAAATTCTATTATGGAAATCATTATTTTTATTTAGTATTAAAATTACTTGAGGACAAGTAATAATTAAGTTTAGGGGATTTTGATCACATAAAAATTCATTAAGAAATTCATATCTAATTTTGATGAAATTACACTTTAAAGAAAGATATTTTCTTTATTTTACTGCATGAATGAAGATTTATAAGTGATGGAAGCAAAAAGCATGAAATGGAGTAAATTTGGATCAAAAAGGAAGAAATTCATGCAAATTGAACTAAGTCGCCGACGGCGAGATCATAAGGAGAATTTCTGAAGGATTTATAACTACCTCGCCGACAGCGAGCCCGAGCCCGCCGACAGCGAGATCGCGCTGTTTGAAGACCTTCTAGAACCCCGCTGACGGCGAGATCATTTCCCGCCGACGGCGAGCTAGTTCAAAATGCAAATACTTTGAACCTGGACACTTTTTGAAGAGGTGTTTAAGCACCCCTTGGACCTTTGCCTACCTCTATAAATAGAGGCCGAATTCTAGTGTCTTAGTGTGTCTCTTGAGTCTTCTGTGTGTCTATTTTAGTGAGTCTGAGTGTGTTTGTTTATCATTAGTGAGTTTCTTAGTTTAATTGAGTGCTATTTAGAAGTTTGTTGTACTAGAAGGAAAAGTCAAAGGAACTTCAAGGAGTCTGCTTGGGGAGGAAATTAAGATAAGTATCTTTGTTTATTATTGTTAACTTTAAATGAAATCCATGCTTTGTTTTATTACCATGCATTCCGAGTAGTTTTCTTAGTCTTTCTCCTCGTTTATGAAAATTATGTGAATTGATGAAATTAAATGAAGTACCTAATATATTAAAATAAATTGTGATAATTTTTACTTAAAACTTAATTTACTTTCAATCCGGCCAATCGAGTTGTTAAAATATGTCGAATTATCAACTATAGTAAAAATTACATCCAATATTCAGTGGAAGTCAAAAGCCTCGGAAGGAGGGTGCAAATAAATAGGAAATATTAATTATCTGGACGTAGAATCGGACATTTTAGTGTGACGTACTAAAATATTCAATTTGGTCCTATTGTTTGAGAGCCGAAGTGTAGATGTTAGCCCTCGAGTGAGGGGAACATGGGAGCTCGAGTGGCAACAAGCATCCTCCCGACCTTAACTGCAGATTCAGTAATCAAACATAGGATTAGTCAATGTTCTTCGCACTTGACTAAAGGGTAAAGAATAGGAATGCTCCTATTTGTCACAATACAATTTAAGAATTCTATTTAAAATCATCATTCACTTAATTTAATTTAATTTCAATTTAATTTAATTTTAATTTAGTTTAATTTTAGTTTCAATATTTTAAATTTAATTTAATTTAATTGTTAAGGTGTTAATTTAATTTAATTTAAACTTTGACTTGACTTAATTTAATTTAATTTAATTTAATTCCAAGATTTTAAATTTGATTTTAATTATTATTTTAATTTTTAGTTAAGAAATAAATATTATTGAAGTAACTTATTTAGGGATTTTTAAATTAAAGAATAAATGTCCTCTTAATAATATCTCTATTTTAATAATCCAAATTTTAAATATATTCTTTCCAAAATTCAAATTATTTAATTAATTAGAGTTTCATTTTAATATTTTCAAAGTGTTTAATGGGTTTCTACCCTTTAATTTCCCTAAGTTTCAATCATCCAAGAGAAAGTAAAAAAATCAAATATTTTACCCTCCATTTTGATTAAACCTAAAGTTTTAATTAAGGGTTAAAATTCTTAATTACCTTTATGCCCTTTTAGGCTTATTTATTTCATAACTCACTAAATCGAGCTCAAATGAATTTGAAATTTTTATGTCACCTCACTCACATGTCAATTAAGACATTAGAGTAGAAAATGTGATTTTTCTGAATTTAATTTTATTTATATAATTATTTTTAGTAAAAATAGGGGTTTTCAAAGAAAATTTAACAACATGATCAAGTTAAAGTTTCTGTCCTTAAGAAAATTATGGGATGTTCCTAATGACTAGAGAACCACTTGGACCAATTTTTGTGATTTTTAGAATTATATTTTATTTATTATAATTATTTTGAGTTTTGAAGTATTAATTAATTTTAAAATAAAATAAAAATTTAAAAATAGATTTTATATTTTTCATAAATTTCTCTAACCTTAAGGAGTCTAGAGAAACAAGTTTTATAATTTTTTAATTTTTCTTTGATTTATTAGAATTATTTTAGGTAAAAAGGTTAAAAATTCATTTTTTTAATATTAAAAATTACATTAAGCCTTTAAAATTCAATATCTTATCCTAGGGACTTAGGAAAAATACTTGGTTTGTTCCTAAGTGATTAGGAGTCAAAATGTAATATTTTTATGATTTTTAATATTTTTGTGATTTTTATTATTTTTTTAATTATTAAAATATTAAAATATTGTGAAAAATCAATTTTTTTTAGAAAATTTCAATTTTAATTTTCCTGAACTCCCCTAATATCAGAAAAGCTCCAAAACCATTTTTGTGAAATTTTGAAAAGTATTTTTGGAGTTATGAATTTTTAAAGTTCCATTTTGCTTATGAGGCTTAATCAATCCATTTGGTAGGGTTAATCAAGTCCAATTGATTTCAAAATTTTATGTAAAGTTCCTCTGACCCTAAAGAACAATGGAGAATTATTTTCAAGATAATTTGGTGTGTGGTTAACCCTAATTAATTCAAATTCAATTTTGGGAGTTTAGGTCAATTAAAGTTATCATGAATGAATTAACTAAAATATATTTTTCATAGGGTCTCCTGGTGCTAAAAAACATTATCAAATTTTCCTAGAATTTATTTTACAACATGCTAGTTATTGGAATTAAAATACCTAAAACAATGACATGAACTTGAAAAATCAATAACTCTTCACAGAGATGGCCTCTGATCTTGAAAAATTCAGGGAATGTTTCTAAGATCAGAGGCTTCAAAAGCCCTATAGTCTCATGCCATGGTGAATTGTCTATGCAAATGGAGAATCAAAACATTGGAAGCAGTAAATAAATTATTAAAAATAAAATACTCATCCAATTAACTTGATTTCTTTTCCACATTATTCTCCTCTGTTCACTGAGCAAGAGGGTATTTTTATTTATTTTTATGATTTTTCTATGCAAAGATATGAATTTTTGAAGTTCTGGTATTTAAATAATTCAAAAAAATCCCAATTTTCTACTTTTCCGACTTGGCGCCGCGTCAACCTACGATGGATCGAAAGCCTACGCGTTGCTCTGTGATTCGGCGCTGCCATCTGACTCAGCACTCCAGGGGCTTGCGGTTCACATAACATTCCGTTGTCCGGCTTGATCTCGACCGTCCGCTCAATACATGCGCGGTCCAACGACTCCTGGTCATCGTCTACGACTGGTGTGCACCCGTGACCGTCCACACTCAAACCCTAATATCTCTCTCGATTCTCAATGGATTTTCGAGTTTGTATACTCTATGGATCGTCTTGAAGAGACGAACACATCCATACTCTTTATAAGCTATGAAATTAACCCAAATAAAATAGAGAATTGCTGGAAGCTCGGGAGGAAGAATGAATTCATACCTTTGCTCAGAGAAGTGAAGCTTCGATCTGAGGGTTGTGTCACCTTCGATTGAGTCCAAGCAAGCTCTAGATTAAGTCCCTGGCTCTGGGGAATTGTCTAAGTATGAAAGTGACCAAGGCCGAGCACAAAGCTTGGAGGCTGGAAGCAATGGCTGGCCTGGTGAGGGGGCTTTTGCCGGGGAACTTCTCCTCTCGGTCCTGGTGAAGGTGTAGGGTCAATCAATTTGAAGATTGGCTCACCGTGGTGAAGTGTCCTATTTTTGGGTGGATTTTCAACTCGGAAATCGAGCTCGTTAATGGGGTTTAGGGCAAAGGAACACCGGGGATCAACCGCTGCCGGGTTAGGAGAAGGTCCCGGAGCAATTTTGGCGGAGTTTCCTTAAGGTCCGGTTCATCACCTTATTTAGCCAAGAGGTGAGTGGGTTTAAATAGAGGTGGTCGGAGGGCCTCCTGTGGGGTTTATCGGCTTGGATCCACTCGCTCGGGGCAAGGGAAGAACAACCGAAATGGCCATTGCGCATGGGGCGACTCGACTAATTCAAATTAAATTTTCGATTCAAATGAAGCCTCTCGGCTCGGTGGTTTCCGGCGGCCGTGGTGGGCTGGCCGGCTGGCATGGATCACCCTCAGGGTCAGAGAGGTCAGAGCTTGATTTTGGTGCCAACAATTGGCTTTGGACATGTGTAAAGGAGTTGGATTGAAATGGCATGGGGAGAAGGTTATTTTGGGTTCAAATGGGTCAACCCATGGTTTCGGGCTTGGTGCACAACCCAAGGCCTGGATCTAGGCTGAAAAGATTCATTTGGGTTAGCCAAGAGGAAATGGTGTAGTCTCCATCAAGGATTAGGTGGCTAACTTGGTTTAGTGTGGATCATGGATGAGGTTCAAAAAGCTTAAGGAAGGTTTAAGAAAGGGCCCCCTCCATTTGCCATAAATGACATGGTGAGGTGTCAAAATTCTCATGGCTTCATATGGCTTGTAAATGGCTCACATTTGGCTTACATTTGTCTTGGAAAAGGTTGGTTTGTTTCATGAAAAAAGATTTTAAGGATTTTTGGTATTTAGGAGGTAATTTGGCACATGGCCTAGTTTAGAAAAATTCAATGATGAATTTGAAACATAGGGAGTGATTTAATTAAATGGATGATGAGATGAAAGTGTCATGTGGGCTTTGGATTGATTTTGGGCTTTTTGAAATCATTTTGGATGGGCTTTTAAAGTGGTTTAAGGAAGTGGGCTTTTGGATTTAAAGTAAATTTAGGATGAAAATTTTGTAAAGGATTGTGCCAAATAAATGTTGCAATTGGTTTAGGGATGTGTCATGAGTGGTTTGGAATCAATTTGGTGTGATTTGGAGTAGAATTGGGTTGAATTTGGGCTTTTTTTGGTAAAGGGGCCAAGGTGGGCCAAATTGGCTTAACTTCGGCTAAGGTTGGGCTAAGGTTAAATTTGGTGTAAAATTAATGTTAGGAAATGTTTATGGGAGTGTTACAAAGAGTTTTCAACTTTAGTTGGGCTCTAATTTTGGGATTTGGGCCTATTTGTGTTAGGTTTGGGCTTAGGTCAATTTAAGGGATTTTGGTTTTGGGTTTGGTTTGGGTGGAGTTTAGGTTCAAATTTTGGGCAAATCAAGTTAATGTTTTATTTATGGGGATGTTATGAAGGCTTTAGAAAAGATTTGGGGCCAATTGAGGTTGAGTTGGGTTGGTTTGAGCTAGGTTTAGGACATGGGCCAAAATTAGGCTTTTAGGCTTCAAACTGAAATTGGGCCCAAATGTCAATCAAATTGGACTTGGATTTAGTCTAAATTGATATTGGGGATATTGAATTGAAGTTTAGAATTTAATTGGACCAAAATTGAGGTCAATTGGAGTGGTTTGGTTTGACATTAGGTTCACTTGGGTTAAAAATGGGTCAAATTGGGGGTTTTGGTAAAAGTGGGGTAAATTGTCAAAATTGGCCCATGGTGTAGTTGAAAAAAATGAAATTGGGAATATTTGGGATTTTTCTGGAATTTTCTGGGAATTTTTAGAATTTTTGGATTTTTGGGGTAAAAGGGTATTTTGGTAATTTTGGGGGGGTTAGGGGTATTTTTGGAAATTTTGATATTTTTGGCCAAAGATGGTCAATTTGAGTGGTGGGAAGTGTTTAGGGTTGATTTTGAGGGATCTTGGGTAATTTAGATAACTTTGCAAATTTTGGGTTATTTCAAGGGTATTCGGTAGGTTTGGTGGGTCCGGAGCCCCGGGGGTCAAAAAATTGAAATTTTAGAAAAATACAGATTGATTAAGTGTGAGTGAAATGGAATCACTTTGGTTAAGCCATGAAGCCACATTAAGCCCATATGAGCTATGAGAGGACCCATTTGAGGCATTCACTATGTTGTTCCTAACCCTCTTAGCTACGGGCTTAGGGGTTAAGGACCATCCATATGAATTACCTACATGAGTCAGGAAGTCAAGTTGGGTGAGAGTGTGGTTTTAGGACTTGGAATGTGTGTGAGAGTGTAGTGTATGTGCGAAGCCTAACCCTCACTGTGACTAGGCCATCCGGGATATTCCTAAGGCCGAAAAGTCCCATAGGGAACTCATCCTTTAAACCTCCACATTTGATTTCAACCCTCTAGGTGATTAGGGGTCTACAATCAAGCTTGTGGGGTTTGCAGGGAGTTAAGAAGTAGTTTGAATTTCTAAATGGTGGGTTCCATTTTTAGTCCTCTAAGATTAGTCAAAGGAAAAGCCTAAGGCTAGATCCTAAGTACTAAAGAGAGAAGAAAAAGACCTCACTAAAATTGAGGTCAACAGCAGGCTGAATGAATCACTGTGAAATGGAAAGGAGTTTCATGGTTGGGAGTAGTTGTTAGGGGCTCGATATATCATCTTCGAGGTGTGTCACTGCATCGTTCTCAGGATAATGCAATGCTCAGTAGAATGCTTCATTACTTCACGCCATTTTTGGTTATTCCAAATAGTGCTTTGATGCTTCGCAACGTTCATCTTGGACTTTGCAAAAGAGTTCACTTCAACAAGTTAGGAGTGGTCGAGAGTGGTCAACAACAGTCGGCGAACAGTGGCCGATTGTGGTCAACAATGGTAGGAGCGATAAGTGCTCGCTGAGTCTTTGATTTGGAACAACATTGGAATTCAAATCCTTCTTTCTGAACCAGCTCCAAGTCTAACTCTTCTTCTAGTTTAAGGCCTAAGTCCCCATTTGTGAAGAAGTGGGGCTCTAATAATATAGAAAAGGTCTCCCTGCAAATAAGGAATGAGTCTGAATCACTGCGCCGGAAGATCTGGAGAGATTTATTCAATCGAATGATATTTTCTGTACATTTGAGTGGCTTAACAATGTCAGAATTGGCTGATCTTAAGTAGGTTAACTTGTCGGATTTCGAATTCATTTGACCTTCCAATTGTGCACTAAAAGCTTTAAAAGATAATTAAATGACTTGCTTTGGGCTTGATTTGACTCAGATTAGACCAATTTTATTGTCAATGTGGTCGTGTCATCAAGCCGGTCTATTTGACTATAAGCTTTAGAAAATCAGAATTTTGGATAATTTTTAATTAGAATTTGAACCTTTCTCGCAAAAAAAAAAAAAAAAAAATGAAAGTCTGCCATCCTTACTAATCTCCTCAATATTCGTGTTAAATGATAAAGTATATTGATGATATATCACCTTTAATTTTTAGCCTGATTGTCATGAATGCTCAACATCCCCCCTAAAAAAAAATAATAAAAATTAAACAAATCACACCTACCAAGAAAACAACAATAGAAGACAGTACTTATGAGTTATGACTTGTAGGGTCAAACCATCCTATAATTAAGGTTTATGGGGTCTCGATCTGATTCCCTTTCAAATTAGTCAGCTCTTATGATTACTAATTTGAATAAAAATAATAGAAAAAAATAGTTGAAATATCACATAAGGGTTAGATGAGATTTAGATTTCTATACACTTCTCATATTATTTATAAATATGTCGTGTTATTTCAGATATCAAACGTGTTTTGCCCGGTTGGGATTAAACTAAAAAAAAATCAAAGTGATTTTAATTTTTTTTTTTAATTTTTTTATAATTAAAGCCCTCGATTCTGACTAATTTGGATCTTCCAATAGGTAAAAAAAAAAAGTCACAATTTAAAAATAACAAAAATCATTGAAAACAGTAAAAAATCATAGGAGAGCCGAAGCAAAGGCGATTAAGCCGAATAGAAAACGTCTCAATTTCGTGACTAATTTCTCCCCCTCAAAAGAAAGCTCATTAGCCCATGACATGCCATGAGTTTTTTTAGACTTACAAAAGAATATATTTGGCAGAAAATATATTTAATATCAAATTTACTAAGCAATAATCATATTTGAAAACAAGTATATTAAACAAGAACTATATTGAGCAAGAGAACATATTTGACGTCTAGTTTATAAAGCAAGTTATATGTTTGGATCAAATGTATTAAGAAAAAATGTAGTTGGAAGCAAATATATTAATCAAGAGATATATATTTAGAAACAAATATATTCAGTAAAAAATTTCTAGGCACTAATTTGCAAATCACCACCTTGTCTTGAAATTAAGCGAAACCTGAAGCTCTGAGTTATATTCCGCTCTCGAAATGCCATTGGGATCATCTGCATCGAATACCGATCAATTCCAAGCAAAGCTTGCACTTGGTTGTTGGAGAATTCTTTGTCGCCATATTGGCAGGATTCTACAAACTGCTGATTTTCATTATTGTATCATTATCATGAGTGATGTTATTTCGAATAAAATGAAATCAGATGTCGATGTGCTTAGTTTGCTCATGATACATTTATTTATTTTTAGATAAATAACACTCTGACTTTAACAAAAGATAGACATCTTCATAGAAATCCCAGAGAACACTCCATATTAGCATCTCGACCAAATGGTTTCTCTTACCACATTAGAAATGGTTATACATTTCAACTTAGTTGTAGAAGGAGCTATAATTTGTTGTAGAAAAATCCCCCAACTAACAGTGCAACATTTTAGAGCGAATACAATACTTATAGTATACCTTCTTTGATCTAAGTTACTAGCAAAATTGGAGTCTACAAACCCAACAAGCTCTAGTTTTTAGATGCCAGATGGCATGTATTTTCAGTGCCACGAAAACACCTCATAATCCACTTAACAATGGCCTAGTGTTGCTTTCCTAGGTTTGTCATATGTCTGCTCAGTACACTTGCTGTCTGAGCTAATTGTATACGAGCGCAGATCATGGAGTGCACTAACCTACCAATGACACTAGTATATGAAAAATGCTCCATATATTTCTTCATAGTATCTGTAGTATGAGACATCACTATTGATAACCTTAAGCGTGCAGCCAACGAAGTGGAGACAACCTTCACATCCTTCATTTTGAACCTATCTAATACCATTGAACATAGGCCCTTTAACAATGGTATAAAGTCGTAATCTTGATGGAAAAATCTCTATCCCGAGCTTCTTTCTTTCTGCACAAAGTTTTTAATATCAAATTCAGATCTAAGAAGATCTTTTAACTTCTAAATTTCATATTTGTCTGCAATAATAATCAGCATATCATCCACAGAAAGTATGGTGTACACAAATGACGTATCTATCAATTTCATTATATACACAAAACTGTCAAATTTGCCTCTAGAAATGTGAAAGCAAATAATGAACACATAAAACCTCTTATACAATTGATGTGAGGATTACTTTAGCTCATATAAGGAATTGTTTAATCCACAGGCATACTCCCCTTTTTCTTTCACAACATAACCCTCAGGTTGGATTATGTAGATTTTTTCTTCCAGGTCACCATGCAGAAAAGCCATCTGTACATCTAACAGCTTAAGCTCCAAATCATAAGAAAGAACAATCTCGAGGAGCATACATGTAAATGAGTGCTTCATAGTTGGAGAGAAGAAGTTAGTGAAGTTATCACCTATAATCTAACTAGATCTATTTGTCACTGATCGAGCTTTATACCTTATTCTTCATCCTCTAAGGCACCATATTTTTTCTTGTTTGCTCACTGTATCTAATTGTCTTCATTCCCTTTAGAAGTTATGTATGTTCTCATGTTTAATTTTTATGGAATGACTCCATCTCTTCTTCCATAGCTATGAGCCACTTTGTAGTGTTCAAGCTAGAGACCGCATCAGTGCATGGTCACGGCTCAACAAAAGTCTCATTTACAGCAGCCAATGCATGCAACCATATCGGCCTCACTGTATCGCTTAGGTTGGGAATCACCCTTCTCTCTCTACCCTGGCCTGAGATTAAGAAGGTGAAATAGTTGAAGTTTTGTCATCAACAGTACTCTACTAAGGCGACGTTGAAGAAATAGAGTGCTCCATCTCAACCTGAGTGTACTTTAATATAGTTGACTCATCTCAAAGAGGTTTAGGTGGTAGTGATGTCACTGGAAACAATAGAAGCCTTTCATCAAAAACATCTTTGCATTTGAATATTATTGAATATTTAGGACTTCATAATATGTAACTCTTTACACCATTTTGTGTGTTATATCCCAAGAATCTATATTTCTTTTATTTGTTATCTAACTTTCCATCCTTATAATGGGCATAAGAAAGATAGCTAAAAATCTTCAAGTTAAAATAATCAAGAGGGCTAGTAGACCAAACCTCTTCTGGACACTTCAATTCGAGAACGACATGAGGAGATCGATTGATAAGGTGACTTTCTGTAGAGGTAGCTTCAACCCAATAAACCTTATCCAAAGTGGTTGAAGAAAGCATACAATGAGTTATTTCTAAAATGGTATGATTGTATCTCTCAATAACACCATTTTGTTGCGGCATCAAAGCACATGCCCTATGAATCCCAAAAATCATCCAATTTATGTGAGAAAAACTCTAATCCATTATCAATACAGAGATTCTGAATTCGTCACTCATTTTATTTTTATATCATGGTTTTCCATTGCTTGAGACTCCAACTATATTAGATTTTTCTTTGATAAAGAATGACCAAAATTTTCTTGAATAATCATCAATAAATGTTAACATGTAACTTGCTCCACCACATGATGAATCTGTCCCAAATGATCAAATCTCAAGCATCACTGAAACTTTGTCGGAGCTTCACCATAGCTTGGCCAAGAAAAGTTAATGCATCTTCAACCTTCACGGTGGTGAGAAAACTCGTAATCTTTTACGATTTCTTTCTAGAACCCTAGGTTTGGATGTTAAAGGATTTAAGTTAGATTTGTTTGTGCTTAGAGGAAATCCCATAAAATTAGGAGCTTTGGGCTTGCCCTATGAATCTAAAGAGCAAAAACTACTATTTTTATTTCTATACCAAAAATCCGACAGACAGGGTTGTAGTAAACCCAACGTTTGCATTAGTGGTTTCATCTGGATGCACACTTAAAACCTGACGACTGAACAGACAAAGACATTCCTTTGGTCTTCACCTTTTTAGACGTGAAAAATCCTCTTCGCAAGAGATTCCCCAACATCTGTCATGCAAAAAAAAGGTGTGCGTTATGTTGCTTCGTGCTATATGGCATTGGTACACCTTTCCATCACTCGCTTAACCTAGGTTTCTGACCCGACCACAAATAACGCAGTAATGTTTGCTTCCAAAAGATAGCCAAAAGCTTTAACTCAATTTATAAATAGCGGCTAGTGTATAAAATTAATATTATATAATTTAAAAAATATTTTTACACACTAGGGGTACTACGCAAGTATACGTATCGTTTCAAGTAATATAGGGTTTTTAAACAAAGACCTCAGTATCGATCCCACAGGGATGATTTATAGAGAAAAATAAAATAGTAAAAATATTTTTATTTTATCCTATAATTTGATTATAAATTACTATTAATTTACTAGATGCAAATAAAGAAAACAATAATAAGAAAATGATTTTATGAATTTTATATAAAATAAACAACTTTCTTTCCTTCAATTAATCTAAGATTTTTAAGATAATTTAATATTCATTGGAGAATTTGATTTATGGTATTGTGCCAAATAGAATCATTCCTATTCTTTACCCTTTGATCCAGGTGCAAAGAACATTGACTAATTTACAGAATAGGTCCGGATGTATTGTTAGTAGAATAGGTTAATCTAGGCTCACACTTCTAGATGTCCAAGGGTGGCTATGGTCGGTGCTACTAGTGACCCTTTCCTAGTCTATAAATCAAATTATAAGAATTTAGTCTGTCACTCTAAAAACTTATCAATTTTACGCCCTTTAAATCTTATCTTCCTATTTATTTGCACTTCACTTTGAATAGGCCGCTCATGGCCTTCGACTACCCAAGGATTCATGTGACATTTACAAGTTAAGAGTTCTTCTCCTTCAAGGTCTTAAAACTCTTCAACATGTTTTAACAATTCAAACGACCAATTTAAAAAGTAAAGTAAGATCAGGTATTAATGTCATCACAATGTTTTGAAAATATTTTGAATTTTAATTCTCCATCGAATCTTTATATTATCTTATCTATCTCTTCATAATTGAAGGAAGAAAGTAAACTAACTACTCATAACACATTGAAAAGTTTCGATGACAAAACATGATAATTAAACTTTGAATCAAATGTAAAAATATACTTATCTCAAATATTTCTTCTACAGATCTTCTGGTTCCTACTGACTCCACAGTGTAATGAACTCCAGATGCAATAACTTGAAAATAAACTCACTAAACCAAACAAAAGTGGCCCTAAATTTCTCTCTCTAATTCTCTCTCTAAGGATGAGAGATCCTAAAGTAGATAAGAGAAAGGGGTACAATGGGAGGGGCACGTTTTCTGAAGAAATGGACCTCTATTTATAAGCTTCAAGGGTTACCTTTAGGCACCTCTTCAAAACATGTCAACATTCAATGAATCTTCTACAAGGTCGGTCTGGCGCAACACCGCGTCGAGTTCTTCGCACCTCTTCACTTTAGCTCACACCTCTTCGCAATTAAAACCATTTTGGAGCGTCCAAATGCAATGTATCACATGTCCTATTATCAAGGAACAACTTCCAACCTTCTAGAATGTCCAATAACCGCTCACTCCGTCAAAATAACTGATCAAACATTGTAAAAAACTTGACAGTTTTCGTATCGAGTCTGGCGCTTAGGCGCTAGTTTCTAGCGCCTAGGCGCCAGGTCATAATTTTTTATACTTTTGGTATTTTGCTCCATTTTTGCTCCTTTTTGCTCCTTTTTCCTTCTTAGACCTTTTTACATTAGCTACATCAAAAAACACAAAAAATACCTTTCATTAAAGCATAATATCCTTAGAAATTAATAAGAATTAAGACATAAAGAAATAGGTATTTTTTATAGATCAAAATCCCCCAAACATAAATGTTACTTGTCCTCAAGTAACTCTTTCTACTATATAAAATATAACTTTTGGAAATAAAAATAAATATTTAAGATTCCTTATAATTTTTGATTTTATAAAGTCTTTAGTAAATTATTAACCTAATTTCACTAACTAGGTTTAATTTTAAGAATTTAAAGAATATTTAACAACCAAATCATAAGATTTCAAACTTTTCATTCATTTTGAAAATAATAGAAGTATATTATATTAAGCTTTCATAGATTATTTACAAGAAAAAGATCTTCTTGAAAAATCTTTTCTAAATAAATATTTATGTATAAAAATTAAGTAAAGTATGTAACTAGTTTTCTTCCTATAAGATAATTCAAGTGAAGCCAATTTTTGATTAGGCATTTCCTCAAGCTTCTCCTCTCTATCTCTTTTTTTATATATATATATTTATAGAGATGATTACTATATCTGGATAGCCTGTTAATGGTTTTGAACTTCACTATCCTTAACTTATATTTTCAAAACTTATACATTTTTACTTAATTATTATAACATAAATAAAAATTCAAAAAGAATTCCAATCTTTTCTTTTTCAAGTGATAATTTTTGATTACTTAATAATTCTAAAATTCTATTATTTCTACCATGAATAGAAAAATTCTTTATCTCATTCTTCTTTAAGTTAAATAATTCTATTCTTAAAATCAATCAAAGTTAGTAAAATTTTGGTTAATTTCACTAAATTGTTTATAATTTTAAAAATGAAAGTGATCTCAAATAAATTCTTCATTCCTTAAGTTATGTTAAAAAGTTTTTATTTTTAAGAAAATATTAGCTCTTTAAGGACAAATAAAATTTAATTTTGAATGGATTTTCCCTTCCCCCAAACCTAAGTTTTGTTATACTATAATAATTTGAAAGTATGAGAGAAAGAAAATCATAAGAATTTTTAATAAGTATGTAAAAACAATCTTAAAAAGAAAAATTAACTTCTAATCATACTTTTATGAATAATTAAGATAAAATTGAAGCATGTATATAAAAAGTAAGCAGACTAATTTTATGATGATATTAAATTTGAAACAGAATTAAAACAGAGCAAAATAATTAATTACTAAACATTAAACTAAAACAACATATAAATTAATTCTAACTTCAGTCTCAACACAACAGAATCCTAATACTAAACAGTCAACATACATCAAATACAAAACTAACAAACAATCCAAATAAAACAAACTAACAGAGTAACACATCATAGAAATCTATAACTACTAATCACTAGCTGTAGCCTCATCATCATCTTCATCACCAAAGGAAAATTCTACGTCCTTAGGATCTACAAATTGTGTGAAACTAGGAAAAGTAGGAAAACTAACATCATGTTCACCCTTCAGAAATCTGACTAGGGCTTCATCATACTCGGCATCATAACTACTCTTCCTCCGGGTATAATCGGATAAATGATCTAGTTTTCTATCAATAGTATCAATCCCGCAAGTGAGTTTGAAATAACTCCTGCCGCTGCTCTAAAAACTGATCATGCATTGATTCCCATAAATCTGATGGTGGCTCAGCAAAAGTAGAGGGTCTAGAAGTATAAGGTCTACCTGAAGTATGTGCAGAAGTAGAAGGAGCGGTTGATCTCTTCCCTCTAAGACGATCATAGATACTAACACTCTCCTGCCCAATTGGCTTAGTAGACTTCAGCTTCTCCTCAGAAATATCAATAGTGACTCCATTACTAACACATAGTGAGTAGATCAGAGATGGAAATCCCAATCCAACAGAAGTGCTGGACCTTGCAGTAGACTCCACAGAATCATAAATAATGCTCCCGACATCAATAGGCTTCCTCTCCTGAATGTAGTAATTTAAGATCGCCCGATCTCTAGTCACTTCACTCAGGTGGTTGGAAGGTAACAATCTTGCAGAAATAAAATAATGCCATGCTTTAGATACACCATTTAATTCAGAGGATTTGAAGTTTACCCTTTTTCCGTTCCAGATCTTCCAAGATCCAGTACCGTCAGTCAGATAAGCAATAATCATATCCAAATCTCCCTCAGATGGTGATAATCCAGAATAATATCACTCAATAGTCGGTGACAGGCCATAAAATATGTTGATTCTTTCTGGACTAAATCCTACTCCGATTCCTCTGACAAAGACTTCATAATCCTCGGCATCCAGAAAATTTGCATAAAATTCTCGAACAATCGGGATAACAGCAACGAATGATAGAAATAACAAAATCGTTGCCAGTTGTGCACAACAATAGTGTTTTCGATCATTTCTCCAGGATGGTAGAAACTTCGTTCAGAAATGAACTTTCTGGACGTTGCAAATTCATGGAAGCGAAAATGCGCAGCCGAAATAGAGAATTTGCTACTATCAAAGTTATCTTGTGCCTTCCGACGTTTAGATTTTGGATCGAAACGTGAAAGAAAACAAGAATAAATTTAGGAATCAAAGATTTAAACTCTTTTTAAGTTTATAAAACTTAAAATAAGTTTAGAAATCCAAAGAAATCACTAAAAATCGAATATTTTTTTTCAAAATTTTCAGTTCTTTGCAAAACTTAGGGAAATATGTGGTGAAAATAGAAAATAAATGGTTTAAAATGTAGATCTGACCTTGAGACAAAGAAATCGAGTGGTTTCGCGCTCAAATCCTTGATGTTTTGACCTCAAAATGGATCTAGAGGATGTATTTTCACGAAAATGGGGAAGAAGATGAAGCTTAGGCGTCAAAAATGGCTTTTGGGGGTTATTTAAGTAAATTTTTGAGTACAGGCCGAACTGGCGCTTAGGCGCCGAATTCTGGTGCCTAGGCGCCAGACTCGCCTTTCACAAAATTTTTTTTTTAAAATTTATTTTTCCACCAAAATTCATAAATTCAACTTCCAATTACTCATATCAGAGGAGAGCTTCAGTTTCTAACTTCCACAACATTTTTCAAAAATTTATAAAATTTAAATATTAAATCCACCAATCAAACATAAGGTTTCAATCAAACTCACTAATTTCCATTTAAAATCTTCAATATTGACTCAATACATTCCAGATAAGTACTACATTTGATTCAAGTTCCTAATACACACTCAAACATAACAATTTTAAAGCAAAACAACACACATTGAACATGAAAGCAAATACACAAATAAACACAATCGATTCTCTAAATCGATACAACGACTCAACAAACCATAATAACTATCTCATTACCAGAATATTCTAATCTTCACAAGGGAAATTGTGTATTCCACTTAGAAAGAATACTTACGCTCTCGGGAAATCCGTAGCCATCTTTTCGTCAATCCATTTGTTCTTCGCATACATTTCAACTTGAGCATCTTGATAAGCCGCAAAATGATCAAATTGAAGTTTCATTTGCCATTCTAGATGTTCAACTTGATGAAACATCTCATGAAGGCGATCTCCAATCCTTTTAAAATCTTCTTCAAACTTATCCAAACGACTAGAAATTTTCTCTAAATTTACAGCGATGAAACCATTGAAGTAGGGCTGAGGATCCCTTGATACCTTGTCCCTAGCCTCTTCTCCATGATTTCTTCTTTCCATTTCTTCAAAAATTTCTCAAATCTCTCAAGAATGAAGTGTAAGGGAAGTAATTTTGATTGCTTGATGGTTAGGGAAGAAGATGGGTTGATTTAAAGGTGAAAATCATGTGAAAAACTGAAAATTTTCAGTTTTTGCACGACCCAGTAACCGTGGCGCTTAGGCGCCAAATCTGGCGCCTAGGCGTTGGACCTATTGATACATAGTTGATTCTGGTGCTTAGGCGCCGAATTCTGGCGCCTAGGCGCCGGAACTATGTTCAACTCCGTTTCGCCTAATCATCAAATTTTCAAAATTTCGTTCTCCAAGATAGGTAAATTATACTGGTAAGAGTAATTTAGACTCGATAAGTCACATTGTAAACTATCATAATGAAGGTTAAATTGATCTCCTTTTTACTCATATTTAAAATAGAGTGATCCGATTTTTAAATCTTACATACTTCTAAGCATAAGTCAAATAAGACTTATAAGCATCAAATTTTTCTAAAGTAATATAAAATTAATCATGATCGAGGCATAACCTTACATTAAAACATAAAAAAAGCAAGATAATTATGGGTTGCCTCCCACAAAGCGCTTGATTTAACGTCGTCAACCCGACTTAAGTAAATCTTTAATCAGGTTGACTCAATTCATAAGCCTCTTTATAAATCTTCTTAATATCTCCCAAATAAGGCTTCAATCTTAATCCATTTACTTTAAACAATTTCTCCTGTATTGGGATCTTTAATATCCACAGCTCCATAATGGTATACTTTCTCAACTAAATAAGGTCCAATCCATTTAGATCTTAATTTTTCAGGAAAATGTCTTAAACGAGAATTAAACAGTAATACTTTTTGTCCAGGCTCAAAAATTTTTCCTGAAATTGTCTTATCATGCAACATCTTCATTTTCTCTTTATAAATTATCACATTTTCATACGATTCGTTTCTAATTTCTTCCATCTCATTTAGTTGCAATAATCGTTTTTCTCTTGCTTTATTCAAATTAAAATTAAACTTCTTTATCGCCCAATAAGCTTTATGTTCAAGTTCTACAGGTAAGTGACAATGTTTACCATAAATTAACCGGTAAGGTGACATTCCGATTTGTGTCTTATAAGCTGTTCTATAAGCCCATAATGCAGAATCAAGTCTATCAACCCAATCAGTTCTTCTAGGAGTAATAGTCTTTTCTAAAATTCTTTTAATTTCTCTGTTGATACTTCACCATTCCACTAGTTTGAGGGTGATAAGCGATTGCAATTCTATGTTTGATTCCAAATTTTTGTAGTAATGATTGAATTCTTATATTCCTTAAATGACTTCCACCATCAGTGATAATTACCTTTAGCATTCCAAATCTTGAAAATATTATTTTCTTTAAAAATTTTGAAACACTTTTGAAATCACAGTTGGGTAAAGCAACAGCTTCAATCCATTTTGAAATATAATCAACTGCTAATAAAATATAAATTTTTACAGATGATGGAACAAATGGTCCCATAAAGTCTAATCCCCATATATCAAAAACTTCAACTTCCAATATATAGTTTAAAGGCATTTCATCTTTCCTAGATATATTTCCCATCCTTTGACATCGATCACTTGTTTTCACATATTGTCTCACATCTTTAAATAAGGTAGGCCAATAAAATCCAGAATTTAAAATTTTAAATGCAGATTTATCTATGCCAAAGTGTCCTCCAAAATCATAATCATGACATTTTTGAATAATAGCAAAAGTTTTCTCATAAGGTACACATCTTTGAATCATATAATCTTTACCAATTTTAAATAAATGAGGTTCTTCCCAAATATAAGATTTAGCATCATATTTAAATTTCTTAATAAATTTGTTATCCAAGTCATAAGGCAAAATATTGCTAACTAAATAATTAACAATATCAGCATACCACGGTGTTTTGTATCTTTGAATAACATATAAAGATTCATCAGGGAATTTCTCATTTATATTTTCTTCCGAAATAATATCATTTTTAATTCTAGACAAATGATCAACAATTTGGTTTTCAGTTCCTTTTCTATCTACTATTTGAAAATCAAATTCTTGCAGAAGTAAAACCCATCTTATAAGTCTAGGTTTAGAATCCTTCTTAGATATTAGATATTTAATAGCAGAATGATCGGTATGAACTATGCATTTAGTACCAAGAAGATAAGGTCTAAATTTATCAAAGGTATATACTATAGCTAGAAGCTCTTTCTCGGTGGTAGTGTAATTTCTTTGTGTTTCGGTGAGAGTTTTACTAAGCATAATATACAACTTTGAAAACTTTCTCATATTTTTGTCCTAATACAGCTCCAATTGCAAAATCACTTGCATCGCACAATAATTCAAAAGATTTATTCCAGATCAAGTGCAACAATGATAGGTGCAGTTATTAATTTTTCTTTTAGAATATTAAAAGCATTAATACATTCTTTATTAAATTCAAATTGTGCATCTTTATCTAATAAATGACAAAGAGGTTTAGATATTTTAGAAAAATCCTTTATATATCTTCTATAAAATCCAGCATGACCTATAAAACTTCTCACATCAGTAACAGTAGTAGGTGGTTGCAATTCAACAATAATTTTCACTTTTGCTTGATCTACTTCCATCCCTTTTTGTGATACTTTGTGACAAAGTAAAATGCCTTCTGTGACCATGAATTGACATTTTTCCCAGTTAAGAACTAAATTTGTTTCTTCGCATCTTTTCAGAACTTTGGCTATGTTTTCCAAACAAGATTCAAAAGAAGTTCCAAAGACTGAAAAATTGTCCATGAATATTTCAATTCCTTTGTCAATCAAATCACAAAATATTGACATCATACATCATTGAAAATTTGCAGGTGCATTACATAAACGAAAAAACATTCTTCTAAAAGCAAATGTTCCATAAGGACTTGTAAAAGTTGTCTTTTATTGGTCCTCAGGAGCAATAAGTAATTGATGATAACTAGAATATCCATCCAGAAAACAGAAATATTAGTGTCCAGCTAATTTATCGAGCATTTGATCCAAGAAAGGTAAAGGAAAATGATCATTTCTAGTGGCTTTATTTAGTTTCCTATATTCAATACAAATTCACCATCCAGTAACTTGTCTTGTAGGAATAAGTTCATTTTTATCATTAACACTGACAGTTACACCTCCTTTCTTTAGAACACAATGAATAGGACTTACCCATTGACTATTCGAAATAGGATAAATAATACCAGCATCTAACCACTTAATAATTTCTTTTTTAACAACCTCTTTCATAATAGGATTTAATCTTCTTTGTGATTCTATAGGAGGTTTAAAATTTTCTTCCATTAAAATTCTATGCATGCAAATGGAAGGGCTTATTCCTCTTATATCAGCAATAGTCCAACCAAAAGCTTTCTTATAATTCTTTAACACACCTAGTAATTTTTCTTCTTGATCTTTACCCAGTTCAGAAGAAATAATAACAGGTAAAGTTAACGAATTTCCAAGAAACACATATTTTAAATGGGAAGGCAACATTTTTAATTCCAGTTTGGGTGCTTTTTTAATTGAGGGTAAAAATATATCATTTTGAGTTATGTCTAAAGTTTCCCAATTATCTTTAATAAAATGATTCTCTTTTTCTTCTATTACTTCATCTTCATCAGTTAAAAATTCAAAATTTTCTTCAGAAATAACTTTACATTTTTCTTGATAATGTTTTTCAATTAAATAATCAATTATATCCATTCGATAACATTTCTTTTTATCAGGGTACTTCATTGATTTAAGAACATTGAATTTAATTTCTTGATCATTGACTCTCATGGTTAATTCTCCTTTTTGCACATCAATCATAGCTCGTCCGGTAGCTAGAAAAGGTTTTCCTAAAATAACAGGTATCTCTTTATCTTCTTCCATATCAAGTAATATGAAATATACAGGGAAGATAAATTTATCCAGTTTAACAAGGACATCCTCTATAACTCCTTTAGGATAAGTGATCCAATCTTCGAAAGATAGAAAATGGCATGAGATTAATACTTGCTCCTAAATCACATAAAGCTTTTCCGCAAAATTTTTCTCCAATAGCACAGGGTATAGTGAAACTTCCAGGATCCTTAAGCTTTTCGAGTAATTTCTTTTGAATTATTGACTCGCATTCTTCCCTTAATGCAACAGTTTCAAAAGCTTCAAATTTTCATTTTTTGCTTATAATATCCTTCAATAATTTTGCGTAAGTTGGCATTTGTTCCAAAGCTTCAGCAAAAGGTATGTTAATAGTAAGTTTCTTAAAAATTTCAAAAAACTTAGAAAATTGATAATCAAGTTTCTGCTGTTTAAGTCTTTGAGGAAAAGGTGGTGGTGATTTTTCAACTTCCACAGTAATAGGTATAACATTCTGATATTGACTAGGAGAGAGAGTTTCTTTAGGTTTTTCAATCTCTTCAACCTCAATCTCTTTTTCAATGTCATTCTGCAATCTTTCTTTTAATTCCTTTCCACTTCTAAGTTGCACTGACTTTAACTCTGTTCATGTTCTTTTCCAGTTTCTTTTGGATTGATTTCAACATTACTAGGAAGTGTTCCTACAGTGTCCGTTATTAATTAAAGTAGCAATTTGCCCCATTTGATTTTCAATATTACGAATAACGAGTATTTTGATTTTGTAATTGATTATTCATTTGCATAATTAATTCTTCTATTGATAACTTTTTCTCGTTGATTATTAAATCCAGGAGGTTTATAATTTTAATTAACTTGATTATTCCAATTTCCAGTGGGATGAGATTGATTATTACCCCATTGTTGTTGTGAATTATTCCAGTTAAAATTAGGATGATTTTTCCACCTAGGATTATAATAATTTGAATAAGGATAATTTTTACTTGCAATAGCTTGTAAAGTTTTAATAGTTTGAGAATCTTCAATATTAGCAGAGTTATTATGTGAAATATTAATTGTAAAATTATCTAATTTCTTAGACATTGCTGCAACTTGTGAAGCTAAGATAGAAAAAGCTTCATTATCTTGAATACTGGCCATCTTTTTAGGATTAATCCTTTCGAAAGGCCATTGAAAATTATTATCAGCCATTTCTTCAATTAAAGTGTAAGCTTCTTCAAATGATTTAGACATTAAAGAACCTCCAGCAGTAGCATCAATAATTGATTTTAAAGATCCAATTAATCCATTATAAAATGTTTGAATAATCAACCAATCAGGTAAAGCATGATGACGACATTTTCTTAATAGCTCTTTAAATCTTTCCCAAGTTTCATATATTGTCTCCCCGTCAAATTGACTAAATGAAGTAATATCATTTCTTAATTTAGCAGTTTTAGAAGGAGAAAAATATTTAGCGAGGAATTTTTGTGCTATTTCAGCCCATGTTTTAATAGAACCAGTCGCTAATGAGTTTAACCACATCTTTGCTTTATCTCTTAAAGAAAAAGGAAAGAGTCTAAGTCTAATAACATCATTAGAAACATTGTTATATTTAAAGGTAGCACAAAGTTCTAAAAAAATAACAAGATGTAAATTTGGATCCTCATTTGGTGATCCACCAAATTGATTGTTTTGCACCATTTGAATAATAGATGGTTTAAGTTTAAAAGAATTAGCATCTACAGTGGGCATTTGTATACTACTATGAAGTTTATCAACTGTAGGGTTAGCATAATCCCTTAATGATTTAAAAACATTTTGATCATTAAGTTCAATTGGATTTTGTAAAGTAGCCATTTCTTGAAATTTTTGAATTTATTTTCCCTTTTTAATTTTTCTAATTGTTCTTTCCAATTCAGAATCTAAAGGAATTAATCCTTCAGAACCAAATCTTCGCCTAAAACAAGGAATATAATATAAAATTTAAACTATTCTATTTCTTACTTCCTTCCCCGACAACGTCGCCAAAAACTTGACCCGACCGCAAATAACGCAGTAATGTTTGCTTCCAAAAGATAGCCAAAAGCTTTGACTCAATTTATAAATAGTGGCTAGTGTATAAAATTAATATTATATAAATTAGAAAATATTTTTACACACTAGGGGTACTACGCAAGTATACGTATCGTTTCAAGTAATATAGGGTTTTTAAATAAAGACCCCAGTATCGATCCCACAGGGAAGATTTATAGAGAAAAATAAAATAGTAAAAATATTTTTATTTTATCCTATAATCTGATTATAAATTACTATTAATTTACTAGATGCAAATAAAGAAAACAATAATAAGAAAATGATTTTATGAATTCTATATAAAATAAACAAGTTTCTTTCCTTCAATTAATCTAAGATTTTTAAGATAATTTAATATTCGTTGGAGAATTTGATTTATGGTATTGTGCCAAATAAAAGCATTCCTATTCTTTACCCTTTGATCCAGGCGCAAAGAACATTGACTAATTTACAGAATAGGTTCGGATGTATTGTTAGTAGAATGAGTTAATCTAGGCTCACACTTCTAGATGTCCAAGGGTGGCTATGGTCGCCCTACTAGTGACCATTTCCTAGTCTATAAATCAAATTATAAGAATTTAGTCTGTCACTCTAAAAACTTATCAATTCTACGCCCTTTAAATCTTATCTTCCTATTTATTTGCACTTCACCTTGAATAGCCTGCTCATGGCCTTCGACTACCCAAGGATTCATGTGACATTTACAAGTTAAGAGTTCTTCTCCTTCAAGGTCTTAAAACTCTTCAACAGGTATTAACAATTCAAATGGCCAATTTAAAAAGTAAAGTAAGATCATGTATTAATGTCATCACAATGTTTTGAAAATATTTTGAATTTTAATTCTCCATCGAATCTTTATATTTTCTTATCTATCTCTTCATAATTGAAGGAAGAAAGTAAACTAACTACTCAGAACACATTAAAAATAAATAGCAAAACTTGATAATTAAACTTTGAATCAAATGTAAAAATATACTTATCTCAAATATTTCTTCTACAGATCTTCTGATTCTTACTGACTCCACAGTCTAATGAACTCCAGATGCAATAACTTGAAAATAAACTCACTAAATGAAACAAAAGTGGCCCTAAATTTCTCTCTCTAATTCTCTCTCTAAGGATGAGAGATCCTAAAGTAGATAAGAGAAAGGGGTACAATGGGAGGGGCACGTTTTCTGAAGAAATGAACCTCTATTTATAGGCTTCAAGGGTTGCCTTGAGGCACCTCTTCAAAACATGTTCACATTCAATGAATCTTCTAGAAGGTCGGTCTGGCGCATAGGAGCCGGAATCTGGCGCCTAGGCGCCGGACACCGCGTCCAGTTCTTCGCACTTCTTCACTTTGGCTCGCACCTCTTTGCAATTAAAATCGTTTTGGAGCATCCAAATGCAATGTATCACATGTCCTATTATCAAGGAACAACCGCTGACCTTCTAGAATGTCCAATAACCGCTCACTCCGTCAAAATAACCGATCAAACGTTGTCAAAAACTCGACGAGTTTCAGTATAGAGTCTGGCGCCTAGGCGCCAGGCCATAATTTTTTATACTTTTGGTATTTTGCTCCATTTTTGCTCATTTTTACTCTTTTTTCCTTCTTAGACCTTTTTACATTACCTACATCCAAAAACACAAAAAATACTTTTCATTAAAGCATAATATCCTTAGAAACTAATAAAAATTAAGACATAAAGAAATAGGTATTTTTTTATAGATCAGTTTCCTATCAGATCATCAGGATAAGCTCGGTTTCAACGTTAAGCACGACCTAATTTCCATTTCATGCATGTGTTCACATTCACATGATTATGTGCTTAGCATTAATTATTAAAACTTCATAAAATGTATCGTATTTTTTGCATGCGTCATTGATCGGCGTCCCACTTAATCATCGCGATAGATACATTTGCCTATTTATTCAATCGTTCAACTGTCATCAGTTCAATTGCATAAAATAGACTATCCTCCATCAATCAGGTTGCTACATCAGTCTGATCAACTAGTTCTGTCGACTTGAATGATCAATTGAAGCCAGCCTGATCATTTTGATTGACACTTCTTCGTCATCTTGACCAAACAACTGCCCCTGTTTGATCCGTATGGCCTTCTCTTTTTCGTTGATCAGCCATCCACATTGATTTGATCGACCACTTCAGTTGACTTGAACGATCAGCCACCATCGGACGACCCTTTTTGATAGTTCAACCGATTGACCACCACTGGTCTTATCTGTTTGACTAACCTGTCTTAGTTGATCGGCCACCCATGTTGTTTTGGTCAACCATTTCCATTGACTTGAATAATCGGTCATCACCTGCTTGATCAATTCGATCAATAATATTCAATGTTTTGACTGATTGACCGCCATCAATTTGATCAATTCGATTAACCCATTTCTTCGTTGACAGATCACACACACTAGTCCTGTCAACCTCTTCCACTGACTCAATTAATAAACCGCCACTGATTCTATTAGATCAATCAAATCCACTTGAATATCGCATTATTGCATGAATGTCTCATAATACTTGCATGAACACATTTGCACCACACACCTTGTTGTGCATTCATGAGCATATGCCCCATGTGTACGTGGTGGGGATTTATGCTCCTCTCTAACACTACTTTTCATGCCTATCTTGTGACATCTTCATGTCACGATGCACTAACACCTTGCATGTTCGCCCATACTTGCATGTTGTACGTTTGCATTTCATGTGCTTGTTATTTGCACTTAATTGACTGCCTCTTCGTTCACACTCAACCCTGAGTCACACTCACCCCAAGTCATTGCCTCCTCGACACACTCATCTTTACTTGTGTTTATACGTTCTGCATGCACCAAGTGCATTTCTCATTAGCTTATGCCTCCGTATACTAGTGGTAAATGTTTGTTATCTTTTGATTGCTCCTATCTCGATAGAACGATCACATTGTATTGGATCATGTTGCATTTTCGTGTGCCTCTCTAGTCATTTCAACGACAAAACTGCCTCGTTAGCTGAGTGGCCCTCTGTTATTGCCCTTGAGGACATCTCAATGAACAATACTAGCTATTGCATAGTGGACCAGTATGCGTATGTTCTGCTAAGGTTCCAAGGAGTCTAATAGGTGCCACTTAGACTTTTTCTTTTCTTAGGACCTTTCTTAAAAGAAAAAAAATTTTATTAATTATATGCATCATGTTTTCAAATTCTATTTTGAAATTATTGCATCCCTACTTTGGCCATACATGAGGCTAGCCTTTTAAAACTTAGGTTTTTAAAACTTGCATCTAGTGGAACCTCTTAGAATCCTTAGATCCTTAGGGCGGGGCTAGAGATGGCAACTCCATCAAAACATGTGGCAGCCTTATGACATAAAATTTCACTCACTTAGATGTTGTGTTAGGATATTATGTTAGATGGAGTGCAAGGCTAACGACTAGGATAATAGGTAGTTATTTTCAATGTCCTACCTTTAGTTCTCTGCTAGGTTTGTTTTCCTAGCTAGGCATCGCCTTTTTGCTTTTGGTGTGCTTGCATGTTTATCAGTTTTGAGATATGTGCAGTAGTATATTAGTCGGTCTTCTTGAAGGGAGACATGCCTAAATGCACATACAAATGTAACAGGGAGGTGCAAATAATGATTATGACTAACTCTTTTCTATAGTTGCTGAAAAGCTCCTTTCACTAGGCATGGCTCATATGTGTTGCATGTAGATAGGTTTTTTTGCTAACCATGCTTTCATGCAGGTCGAGTTTTTTTATTTTCTATGTACTTTTTATAGTCATTAGAAGAGTCTTGTATTTGAAATAAGGTATAAGAATGGGTTCTGAGGTACCAGGTGGTGCGACTTCTTTAATTTGAAAAAAATAATGAAGTCAGAATTAGATATTTATATATTGATTTATATGATAATGAGTCACACAATTAACTCAAGTATACGTATCGCTCAAGTAATACAGGGCTCTAGTGGAGTTCTGGTTATTTATCCCACAGGGAGGCTAACTTTTAAGGCGTAGCACATAAATCTCTTATCGAATCGCAACACAATTGCAAATAGTTTAATTCTTAAAGTAAAGATAAACATATTCAGTTACTATTTCTACAAAGCACATTCTAAATTCTAGCAACTTAAACTAACACAAGACTAAATTTATAACAAAGTTCAGTTGCAAGAAAGCGTCTTCCCCCTTTCCATTCATAATGTGATGATTATTGTGACATAGATCAGTGATACACATATATTGTGTCAAATAGGAGCATTCCTATTATTTACCCATATTTCATCGTATAAAGAACATTGGAAAATCCTAATTTTAGTCCCTAAATCCGTGGTTAGGCTGGGAGAATAATGGCTCTCACTCCAGAGCTCCCACTTCCCTTCACCTGAAGGTTAACTCTCGCTTCAGTTTCTAAAAATTAGGACTAAATTGTTGATTTCAGCCTAGTCACCGGAGGAACCAAAACTGAGATCCACCCTACCTCAATTTGAACCCAAATTAACCTACCTAATGTGTCCAGCTCTAATTGGTTGGTTGTGCTGCATAGCACTCCACCTCAGTAAGCTAATGCACCCATTGTCAGGCCCTGAGCTCCATCACAGCCATGGTTTCACGGCCATAAGGGGAGATCAGAAATTACCTTTGGAAGACTCTATCATACTGATCTCTGAGCTTCTCCAAAACCTCCTGAGTTCATTCACACCATCCTTCAACCCTAATAGCCACCACTGAGACTAATTTCTTCATTGAAATTTGCCCTGAAACCAAGATATCTTCTTTCACTCCACCACAGTGCACCAATCTTTAAATTAATTTGCTCATCACCATCCTCTGACCAAACGAAGACGATCCCCACAGAAGTCCCATCACAGAGCCCCTCTAGCCTAGACTTCCATTAGAGCCTCCAAACCGATCTGATCAAACTCCTACTTGGACAATTCACCAAAGCTCAACAACACTTCCACGAGGTTCGTCGGAGTCCTCTGAAGCTTTTGCAAGCACCCAATCAAGGCCTCACCTCTTGGGCAAAGGTATTGAACTCTTCCCCTAAACCAAGTTTATTTTTAATGTTCATGCATGTACACTGTATTTCATACCATTTAAGCTGTATAGATAGGTTCGTCTAGGTCTGATGCGTCTATAAGAACAACGTGAAGTGATTTGGTTGAGTCTAGCTTGAGATCTCAGGGTTTTAGTTTGGATGGTCTACGGGTTATGTCATTTGGGGACGATGACGCAGAATCATTGGATTGTGTGTATCGCTTGGACGGCTCAGATGGCACTTGACGATCTCTCAATGCATAAAGAGCGGGCCAAGTTAGCAGCTACGTGGATGGCGGTGTCAAATGGCAGAGCAATGCATGGTCCTTCAGAGCTGTCGAGGTTGACGCGGCGCCACGGTGGATAAATAGGAAAATATGGATTTAATGTATTTATTTAATTCATAAACCTTTAAAAATATATAACTTGGTGTAGAAAAATCACAAAAGTAAAATAAAAATACCCTCATGCTTAGTAAACAGAGAAGAAAATGTGGAATAAAATAAAATTTATTAGAAATATATTTTATTTTTAATAAATTAAATACTATATGTTGTATTTTAATTATATTTAGATAAATATAAGTCACTATGGCAAGAGGTTTGGGGGGCTTATAGGCTCTATGGTCAGGGATCTTCCTAATTTTTTTTCTAGGTCAGGGGGCATCTCTAGCTAGAGATCTCTAATTTTCAAGTTAATCCCCTTTGTTTTGGTATAAACATTATAATAATTAAAATATTGATTAGAAAAAAATAAAACTTATTTTAATAGGTTATGATCAGAGAACCCTAGGAAAAATATAAAATCTATTTAACTCATTAAGAATGACCATATTTGTAATTAAGCCCTGAAAATGAAAAAAGAAATAAAATGTTTCTCCACTCGTAAATAATGGTCAGAGGAACTCCCCATAAAAATTTGAAGTCAATTGGAACTAATTTGATCACTAAGATGGATTTTCTAAGTGAAATGACAATTTTGGAATTAAAATAATTATAAATATAAAAATATAAGTAAAAAAATTATGAAATTAGTTTTGGGAGTTCTCTGTGACTAGAGGAGTCTAAGAAAAATAAAATTGAAATTAAAATAAATATTACATTTTTAAACTATTTTTTAATATTTAAATAATTTAAAAATAATTAAAATTAATAAAAATCACAAAAATATTAAGACACACTAAATATCACATTTGGTCTCCTGATCACTTCGCTGCAATTAAAATAATTTTCTTAATTTTTTAAGTTAAGATATTAATTTTTAAAGGCTTAAAATAATTTTTAAAGGCTAAAAATGAATTACCCTTTTTCAGTAAAATAATTCTAATAATTAAAATATAAATCATAAAAATATGAGATTTGTTTCTCTAAGTTCCCTGGAATTAGAGAGATTCAAGAAAAATATAAACTTAATTTTTCACTTAAATAATATTTTATATTTAATTAATAATCAAAACAAACAAATAACTCTAATAATTAATTTAAAACTAAAAAAAACCATAAAAATAGGTCCAAGTGGTCCTTTAACATAGGTGAACCTCTAATAATTTTGTCAAGGACCGATTCTTTTCTTTTGTTAAGTTATTAAATTAATATTGAAAATCCCTATTTTGCACTAAAATAATTATAAAAAATAAATTAAAACTAGAAAAATCACATTTTAACCTTTGAAGTTTTAATTGACCCATTAGTGGGGTAACATAAAATTTTTAAAGTCATTTGAGTTGAATTTAATGAATTATGGAGTGATAGGCCTTATAAGGGCAAAATTGTAATTTTGAATTGAAGCCTTAATTAAATATTTAGGCCTAATCAAAGGGAAATGGGTAATTAATGAGCTTAATTGACATATCTAGATGATTGTAATACAGTGGACTTAATGGTAGAAACCAATCTCACACTTTTCCACATGAAAGATAAAATTACAATTTCTTAAATAAAGGAAATTTGGAAGATAATTAAAATTAAATGATACTAAGGTGAGGGGTTTGAATTTGAAGGATAATAATTCACCAATTTGGAACCCCTAGTCAATGGTTTAATGATAATTTAATATTTTGATAAGACTTAATATCACATAAACTCAATATTCCTAAAATTACAAACCTGCACATTAAGTCTTAAGGGTTTAGTAGTGAATTGGGGTTAATCAAGATTTGCCTTAATGAGTTTTAGAAAATGAATTATAATCAACTTCAAACATCTTTGGAAAACTACAAGCCCAACTCTAAAATTAAAAAAATTGGTTAAATCTCATAATTAAATCAATTTTGCCCCTAAGGGCCTTCACCCATATAATTTATAAATGAAATATAAGTGATGGTTACCCTACTCATCGGGATGATTGAAACATCAAGATTCATTGAACATAAGGGTATAATATGGATGATGTATTTAGCAACATATTAAGTTCAAATGAACTCGAGACAATTTAAAAGGTTGTGAAATGTCCAAGGTATTGCCCTGGACCCCTTCATAATCTTTTGGATACCTTGGAGGACGACTGAACCTATTATGTTTTGCTAAGAAAAATCATCCTTACAAATGAACAAATAGGAACTCACCAGTTATGACATAGGATTTGGTAGGTACATTTTAAACTTATTTTTCCTGTTTTCTGGCATGCAATTTTAAATTGCCTACAAAATTATATTTGTTGCAAAAAAAAGAAAACTAATCGTTCAGTTGGAGTGCGAGAAGATGACTGATACACTTTTATAGTTTACAATACTTTCTTTTCCTGCATTTACTTTACTGTATTTTTCTGCTTATAAAACTTGCATATCAAAACTGAAACTTTTAGAATAGCAACAAACCAAAACAAAATAAAACAAAAAAAAATCAAATTTATTGCCACAACAAGACAAAATATAAGACAACTCAAAATTTAATCACAAACAAAACAAAACAAAACAAAACAAAATCAAATTCACTACAACAACAAAGCAAAATATAAGACAACTCAAAATGTAATCACAAATAGAATAAAACCACTATTGCAACTAAATTAAAACTTCTCTTTGGATGATCGGGAATCCCTTGGATGAGGCAACCTACGACTGCTAATAAGATTTACCATGGTCTGGATGAAAGTATTGAGTTCTTTTGTTTGAATTTAGTAAATTCATCTAGACTAAGTGAATCCGAATAAAATAGTTGTGTTGGAATGAGGGAACTGTGGGATCCTAACCAGTGTCGCTTAATCAACTTAAATATTTCACCCTTAATAAGACATTAAGACACCTTAATTTAAATATCTCTAAAACATGAAACTTCTCTCATCTCTTTAATGTGACACTTCTAAAATTAAACCTGATGCAGCGAGGAGCTTGTAGCATACACAGTGTGCAACATGACCATCTTCAACAGCAAAATTTCTTTCTTAGAAATAAACAAACAAGCCATAGGACTTCGAGGTAGTTTGCCTAGTGCAACATAAACCCTCACTTTATCTCTTTAGGCCTTTGCACCTCGTGCAATATAAGCCATAAACTCGTCTTAGGATTTCGAGGTTGTCATCTGATATGACATAAATCCTCATATCTTTCAAGTTATTCATATTATCAGTATCAAGTGAATCTAAGCCTTAAATAATAAAAATTAGCAAGATAAAACATTAAATAAATATCTCAAATTAAAGCCAAACAATAGGATAATTTGGAAAATCACCAAGATTCTTCTTGGAGTTGTGTTCTCCCCTAGCTTTCTCTTCCTTTGGATTCTTATAATAACTGTTAAAAACTTGAGTCACTCACCTATTAGATTTCTTAACCACATTACCTTGAAAAATCCTACATGTTGGAAGTCATGAAAATAATATTTCCTGATCTAAATCAAAAGTTTTCCTAGATGACTTCGGTTATCTAAGCTGTAATTAACTATATGGGCTTTCCCTTATAGAAAAATTTAAATACCCCAGATTAATATAAATCATATATAGTTCTTTTTTATTAGATAGGGGAATTTATTGGTCAACATAACATGTTCCGCAGACCAAAGGGATGTCATATATTTCTTAGTTTATTTAATTATGCCGCACTATTAAGTAATGTGTCTATTCTCTGGGATAAGTGCATGGCTTGATGTGTAGTGCTTGCTTACATAAACTATTGCATATATGAGATCAGTTTGATTTCATGCTTTCAAATTAAAATATTAATTTTCCAAAATTATATCTATATTAAACCAAATATTTTAATGTGCCGAGAAGGAGTATTTGGGACCCATGACCGGCAAGCAAAAGGAAGAAGGATCTATAGAATGTTGCGAGAGAAGATTTTTTCAAAGAAAAAGATGGAGAAGTAGGGTTCTGTCATGCCAGCCGTTCCTACTTATAGTGCACTACGAAAAGTTGAGATGATGCAAGGACCTAGGTGTCTTTAGCCACATTGAGCTGCGAGAATGGAGTCATAACATACACACATTACGATATGCAAATCTTAAAAATTTTATTTAAGCAAAAATTTATATATACAATATGGATCCTCCCGGTTACAACCTATCATCCAGAAAGGAAATTCTATATAATATCATAAGTCGCTGCCTCATCTGAAGGATAACCAAGCTGTGACAACCGTCAATACACTAATTCCCCTCCTAACCTAAACACATATACTATTTCTATTTCAGATTGAAGCCCTGAGATCAAACTGTCTCCTAGATCGCAAATACTTCAACCCGAAGTGCCACCACTTCATCTTGCATAATGAACTTCCAGGCGTGCAATGTAGCAAGTTCTTCCTCATGATGTTTGTGTCACGCGTCCAATGAGCGAGCAAATTATCCTCCTAAATCGGTGAAGCCTCATCCTCACAAAGCCAAAGTCCCATTGAGTCAGGTGGCTCTAACGTGCCGACAGCCTCAGCCTGGTCAATTACAAGACAAGATGTTGCCTCCTCAAGTATTCCTCTCAAGCATCTAGAACCAAATCAATGATTGTTCGACGACGCTATGTTCCATTGGACCGGGGTGTCGGCCCCCAAATAGATGGTGGGCCCAACATTTTATGCAAGTCCTAGGTAGTAAAGGAGCAAGCTCCCTCCCTAATTTTTATCGACGGGGAAGGGAAACATCTCCAGGAGCATCCACCAACCGAATATCATGGGTTGCCTTCTAAATGGTCACCCTCAATTCTTCTGGATGCAACATCATTGCTACAGGAATTTGTCTCTGGTCTTCTCCATCCTAGCTAGAAAGGTCACGAGCAGAAATTACCAGCTCTGCCGACCTACCCTCCAAATAGGTTATCCCCGTCATCAAAAGTTTCTTCACCGAGAAACCGCTCTCCCTCACTTGGGACATCTCTATAAGATAGTCAGAAAGTGTGTTGGATGACCCAACTCTCTCACCCAACTCAAGGAATCACGTCTCAATTACATGAGGTTTTCAAGGCAAATGCTCTTAGTAAAGGCCTTTGCATGCTGCTTCACCACTTGGACAACAATCTTCCAGACATTCTCATCGAACTTTGCTGACTTAGAAGAGGGGCCACTCTCCTAGATCACCAAGAAAAGATAAGAAAAGATAACCCACTCGAAGCAGACTAAGATATGATACATTTTTTTTTCAAATTTCCTCATTTATAAGGGTCTCCGCACGAAGTTCAAGGAGCATTCAATTATTTTGCTTTTAATAATCAAGAACATCAACTGAAAATTAAGATTCCCTTGTCCATATTGCAACTGTTACTTTCAAGGAGAAAGAGAATTGGGTAACTTAAATATGTATGTAAAAAATGTGTTAGCACGATCTTAAGGAGATCTGATGGCCAGTAAAAGTAATGATGTGGCTGACTGGGATCCACCAAAGTAGTTCAAGGGCCCCAATCTATCTGGTCAACAACTGCAGATCGTGAAGAAATAATTCTGAAATGAGCAGAATTCAGTCGCCACTCTTAAAGTCTACTAGCACAAATCTCACGCAGATGAATCCCCCACCCTTTTTCAGCCAAGCATGGTGAACGGAGAAAATTGCCTAAATCTAAAACAATCGATTGGCAGTCTTCCAGTATGCCCTTAGGTCATAGCCGCTGAGGAAATGGCTCAGTCGACTGCTCTCTCAAACCCTCAACACATTGCCGCTCGACCCAAAATCCATTCAGATGCCATCGCAAGCTTCCGGCCCCGTTCGGCTTGATGCCATTGCAAGTTTCCAGCCCTATTATTATGTACTGACCAAAAAGCCCCCGTCGTACGTAATTTTCTAGAGATATAAAATGTAATTGAACATCCCCCATTCTTATAAATAGGGTTTCAAGTCATGAATAAAGGCTACACAATTTTATTGTTCATTGTCAAGCTCTCTACTCTCTTCCTCTCTCTCTCTCGCGTGCTCTATTCCTTAAGCGTGTTTCCCGGACAGTTTTGGATTCAACATATATGTTCTCAAGTATAAATCAGCTCTAAATAATTTGTACATTATTGTTATCTAATTTGTAAGATGCCTTAAAATTTTTAACTCTTATGATAGAAAAATATTTTTTGTAATTTATCAAAAATTAAAACAAAATTTAAAGTTTCCCTAGAATATTCTAATACCATTGATAGTTTGATGGTTCTAATTTGATTACATGTGCTTTGATTTCTTTTATTACATTTTGTCCCTCAATATATATGAACAACTAAATAACAATGTTAAAATTTAAGGAAAATTCAACTACACAATCAAATACTTAATAGTTTAATACAATAATGTTTGATAATTTTATTTGTTAAGAGATAATATGTGACCCATGAAACTAAAGGCGCGCAAAAAATTAAACATGTCATTAATATTAAAAATTGTTCTGGTATCAAAATTAACCATCTATATTAACCATCTATAGATCGTCAATGTCCCCCCCAACAATGCAGACATCAAAATTATTTAACATAATTAATTTCATGATTAAATATCGATCAATCATGCATTAAACTTTAAACAATAATTTGTATTGAATTTTAATAATTAAAAATATAACCACAAAGACTATGATTTCAATAACTTCATAGTCAAAATACATAGAATAATTCAATGAGACGAGCTTAATGATGACAAAAGCGTGTTGTAATGAGTCACAATAAGCCTAAAATAAACAATTGAGTTGTATCTAAAACCTTTATATATTATTATTTGATCTATTAAACATTTTTCACATTTTGCATTCTCGTACAATCAAACTGAGCATCTATATGAGAGAAATTTAACAAGTTCAAGATTTTCTTGTTCTAATGTCATTAAAGTATTTAAATATTAAAAGAAAAAAGATTATGATCGAGAGAATTAACGCTAATTTTGTGATAGTGTAGGTATACTGGTTGAAATTATAGAATGCTACTTCGAAAAATTATAAGTAAATCATATTTTCCACATGAAAGTAGTCATAAATTTAAGAAAGCTCGTGACCTAAATAATTCTAGAGCTATGCCGTAAGTTTAGTGTTGATGGTTAAGATCAACAAATCATTATGGATTATTTGACATTCATTGCTTGACACCCCTTCATAATGTCTAGGTGGCAATTAACACCCATTAAATTAAAATTTTTATCTATATAGAAGGACGTGTTAGCCTTTTACCCCTCCTAAAATATTAATTTTAACCCTATTTAAAAATCACTTTATTCTCCATTACTCTAATTTCTCCCATCTTGAATTTAATGGGGCAGCTTGCCTCCCTCAGAAAAGGCGTTTGTTCTGCCCTTGCTTAGTAGTTTTCACCCAACAACACACTCTTACGTGTCGTTATCTATTGATGACACTGTATTGTACCTATCAATGATGTTTTTTCATCCAACTATTTTTTAAGCAGTCTCTAATACAGTCGTAAGAGATGAAGTCAGCAATATTTTATAATAATGCCTTCTTTTGTTGAATGGAGAGATTAACATTTATAATATTGTCTTTATATGGGATTATTTTACGCTTGGCTACTTGAGTTTTTTTTCTTTTATGGAAATTTCGCTTTAAAATTTCGGTGTCCGTTGAAATTTTTGTATTTGTATTTTGTAAAATTTTTGTACACAGTTATAACATAAAATAATCTCTGCTATCATGAAAACTCTAATATACAACAAAATTATAATTATTCATATAAGATGTTCACGATTATTTAACGACCTGTGTTTTTTTTATTTTTTATCATTCTAATCTCTAAGTAAAAAAAAAATAAAGCCCTTCTAAGGCTAAGAGTGAAGCGACAAAATATTACATCCGGAATGCGCATGTAGAGTTATGTGTGGAGCCCAATTCATGGGAGACACGTGGAATCCCACAATAACGCGTAATTACATGGGAATAACACGAAGGAATATTCCTCGTGTTACTTCACGTGGCGGTGTTTTGGGCAAAATAATACGGGGAATATTCCTCCGTGTTATTCCGCGTTATTCATGTGTTATTGCGGTACTATTGTAACACCAGGAATATTCCTCCGTGTTATTCCGCGTAGTATTGATGTGTTATTATTTTGGTGTTACAATGTCACCACAATAACGCGGAATAACACGCGGAATAACACGAGAATAACACTAAGGAATATTCCCAATGTTATTCTGAATTATTCCCCGTATTATTCTGCCCAAACACCGTTAACCGCGGAGTAACACGAGGAATATTCATTCGTATTATTTCTGTGTTATTCCGCGTTATTGCAGGATTCCACGTGTCTCTTATAGATTGGGCTCCGCACGTAACTCTACGTGCTTAGTGTGGATGTATTATTTTGCCGAGTGAAGCGGAGGTGATTTTATGAATTATACCATACTAATTCTTATAACAATGAATAAATATGATTATCATTTTTCACAAAATATTAAATTATTATGTTCTAGGAATTATAGGAATACTATAATAATAATGATAATAATAACAAAACTTCTCTTTCGTTATCTTATCAAAACATTTTCTTGGGGAAATCTTTATCAATACTTACAAAAAAATATTAAAAAAGCTTCCAAAGCGGCCATTTTTCATCCTTACTCGCTTAAATTTAAAACTTGCAACGATTGGCAATTCTCGAAATATAAGTGAATTTAGGTTTTTTGGGAATATTTTGAAGGGAATTTATTAATATAAGAACTAAGAGCACTTCGAAGCTGAACACGTCAGGCGCCAAAAAGTCATTGAAATCTCAGCCTAATATGAAAAGAAAAGATCTATTGTGAACCCAAAAGCAGGCTGAAATACGCACAATAATGAGTAGGAAACATATCATCACGCATGAAGCTTTCTAGTCCATCATTATCTGTACGAGCTGTTTCAGTAAGTAATAATTTGACAAAAAATTTAGTGCCCAAGGCTGAAAGTTCATTTTGCTATGAACGGTTTGCTACGATTTGATTAACGATTTTTGGATAGCATCATATACTAATAATAACGATCTTATAAAGCAAACATACTCATTTAAATCTGCTGAGATTTTGTTTTGGATTCAAATTTTATACGTATTTTTATTAAGGGCCCGTTTGGGGTGATTTATCGGTGCGTTTATGTTTTTTAAAATATGATCGAAGCATTTGTTTTCTGCGTTTTGTTTGTTTTTCATAAATGTCGTTCATATTTTACTGTATTATGCGACCGCGGGCTGAACCCCGCGGCCCGTGCTCTTACCTGGAAAAGTTACACGCTTACCTCTTCTCCTCCTCGCTCGAACCCGTTCTGCCCTAGTCCCTCCTCGATCGCCTTTGTCTCTAGCCTTCGTACCTTCTCTCCTCTGCGTACTGCGTTCCGCTGATATCTTCCTCCATCCTTCCTCCTTCTCATCTTTCTCCTATATCGGAAACCGGTCATTGATGCACGGGACTTATATTTTGCAAGTATTTATGAACTCAAATTTATATATTTATAATAATTTTATTAAGTTTAAGCATTCACGCAAGTATATGTATCGTATCAAATAATACAGGGCTCTAATGAAGTCCTAATTATCGATCCCACAGGGAAGTTCGAAGTATAAGAAAGCATTCACAATATAAATAATATAGCACTAAAATCCGATATTTAAATAGCACTTAATGTTTAACACACACTCCTACTAACACTATGCTGAAAACAGTAACAATTAACTAAACTACAATTACTTCTAACAACTTTAAAAATAGAATTAGCTAACATACACATTAAACTAAGTATTTGAAAGGTTTTCGATATATGAGAAAAGTATCTTTCCTCTTGCAATGAGAATATGATATGTGGATTGATATGGAACAATTATTTATGTTATTGTGCTAAATAGGAGCATAGATGATTCTTTACCCTTAAAAAAGTACCCCTCTTCTAAGCAAGAAAAGAACATTGACATATCCTAAGTTTAGTTACTAAATCTAAGGCTAGGCTGGAAGGATACCGGCTCTCACTTCGGTGCTCCCACTCACCCTTCACTCGAAGGCTAACCTTTGATATTAGTTACTAATCTTAGAACCAATTTGGGGATTTCAATCTGTCACCCCGAAATCTCCACATTGAAGTCCATCAAAACATATTTCCCTATTTATTTGCACTCAATTCCCATGAATTACGCAATTCATCCATAGAAATTGAATGAATATTTCATTATTGTTGTAGGACATTAAATCCTTTCAAACTTAATGTTCAACAATATATTTTAACATTTTAATTGGCCAAATCGAAAAGTAAATTAAGTTCGAAATGAAAAATCATCACAATTTCTTCATTACATTAAAAGCTCATCAAATCCACATCAATCCATCATCACATCTTTACGCAAGAAGAAAGACAAGGGAGTACTCAGAATTCATGAAGAAGATACACTAAAACATGGATTTTATATATAAAAGAAAAGTCATACAAACCACGAAAGAAAATACAACTTATCTCTTTCTCTTCCCCAATGCAATTCCCTTGAAGTTCCTTTGAATCCTCTTCTCTCTTTTCTTTACAAAACTTGATTCTCTCTTTAGAATGTAAAGGAAGAAGCAATCTCTCACTTTACTCCTCCTTCACTCTTTAGAGAAGAATTCCTCTCAAATCCTCACTCTACATTCAATTCTCCTAAACCCTAACACTTAACACTCACTAAAACTACTCTAGAAGACACAAGACACACACAAGAGACACACACTTTTCGTCTAAATGCAGTTACTTATAAGATAGGGACGAAATCCCAAGAGTTTCCATAGGAATCCTTTCCATATGTCGTTAAATCTCTTTAAATTTGAATTCCACCGACTTCGGGCGCCGGCGGCGCTCTATCGTGCCAATATTTTTCAGATGTCTCTGGATTTGGGTGCCGGCGGAGCCCATTCTGGCGCCGGCGGTGCCAGAACTCCATTTTCACCATTTTGCCCCTTTTTGCTTCTTTTTGCTCCGAATTTGTTCTTTTTTGTTCCTTTTCACTCCAATCACCTAAAATCATTATACCTGCAACAAATCATGAAAAATGCATTTCTTTAAAGTGCAATATCACCAAAAATAGATAAAATTATATAGCAAAAACCGTATATATTTTTGGTGCATCAGAATCCTCCAAACTTTAACTATTACTTGTCCTCAAGTAATCTTTTTACTACATAAAATTATAACTTGACCCGACCTGCAATTACGCAGTAAATTAACTTCCAAAAGATGGCCAAAAACTTGACCCGATTTATAAATAGCGGCTAGTGTGCAAAATCTTAAATGATATAAAATTAGAAAATATTTTACACACTAGGGGTACTACACAAGTATACATATCGTTTCAAGTAATACAGAGTTTTCTTTAAAAACCCCAGTATCGATCCCACGTGGAAGTGAAATAAGAAGTCTTTAGTCAAATTCTAGTCTACTACTAATAGTCCTTAGTTTGGAATGTCGATTAAAATTGTGTTTTATCTAGCAACTACTCCTAAATACAAGAGTTAAATGTAATAGTAAATATAACTAAATGCAAATAATAATTCTAAAGATAACCCTTTTTGGATGAGTTGGTTTGGAGAATTTTGAGATATTAAAAACTACTATTCCTATGTAATGAAATAGATAATGTATAGGAAGGAGATGCATTTAATATAGTATGTGCCAAATAAGAGCAATACTATTCTTTACCCTTTGGTCCAGGCATAAAGAACATTGACTAATCCTATGCTTGGTTACTGAATCTGCGGCTAGGCTGGGAGGATACCGGCTCTCACTTCGGAGCTCCCACATTCCCCTCACCTGAGGGCTAACAATCTATACTTCAACAACCAAAGATAGGACCGAATTGAGGATTTTAGCCTGTCACTCTAAAATCTCCAATTCTACGCCCGATTAATATTATTTCCCTATTTATTTGCATTTAATCCCCATGAACTTCACCATCCATGAAATTTGAATGTGGTTCGTACTTAGTTGTAGAAAGCATAACCCTCTCTGGATCGTATGTTTTCACAACAAATTTTAACATTACAACAGGCCTTAATTACAATGTAAATTAAGTGCAAGTAAAAACCATCACATTTATAATTATATTTACTTCTACCATGCATCACAAAATCCTAAACATGATTTCTACTCATTAGAAAAGAAAAGTAAAAGGAAAATAATGGCATAATCTTCTCATGCCGCTATTTCCAAAGAAGAAGAAAAGGTAAGAGAGATATGTCACAAAGCACGAAGAAAACACAACGAAAACTTCATGTAACCAAAGTAAATCCACTAGGTAAGTGTTCACAAAATCATAAGATAATGAAGAACAATACTTAGTTTTTTCCCTTTGAAAGAAAGAAAAAGATCTCTCCCATAGAGTCTCCTAGCGATCCATGCAATGCTATGTACGGCTTATTTTTAGGTTGTGTTGTATTTTGAAAAGGGGTCGCCTAACGTAGTTGTCGGCGAATTTTTTAATTTAATTTAAATAAATAATTTGAAAAGTAGTATTTGATTTTAAAAAGAATTTTTTAAATTTAAAGATTTTAAGATATGAAATCAAACCGATCTCACATCCCAAATAGTTCATATAAACGAGCACCGTACCACAAACCGTATATCTATCCCGAAGAATAGGCACACCGCTCGACGATGGGGCTCGATTAAATAAACTAGAAGATTTGTGACATCCGTTTGGTCCGCGAACCAATTTTATAAGCCGACAAGTTCCCCCGTTTAATATGAAAGCATTAAACAGGTTTATATTACTCGGTTCTTTAAATTCCCTATAAGGGCAAGCCCCTATAGTTAATTACATCTTAAGTGACGAGAATCACCTAAGAAAACTCTCGATAATAATCAATAATTCTGCTCTCAAAGTTTAAGTTTTCAAGGGATCGAATTTTGGAATTTCAATAGGGAATGGATCGAGTTTGGAACATTTTGTTTTGGGAATTCAAAGGAAGAAAGGTAGGAGAAATTACAGATTCGAAGTGAACTTCGGTAATTCCCCGTCTATCCTATTGTTTTGCTTGAATTTAGGAAAGTCCTAACATTTAATTAATGTTTTGATCTTGCCAATTTTAGTTAATTAGGACTTATATTTATATGATAGAATTATACAAATAGCCTTGAAGTTATGAGGGTTTATGTCGTACCGAACGACTACCTCGGAATCCTAAGTCCGGTTAGGATTTAATTTACAATGCAAATGCCTAACAAAAGGTTGAGGATTTATGTTACACTAGGCAAACTACCTCGGAGTCCTATGGATTGGTTGTTTAATTCTAAGAAGGTTTTGCCGATGTAGATTCAAGTTTTCGCCGACGAAGATGGCCGTGCCGCCCACCATGCTCCAAGCTCCTTGTTGTTGCAGAGGTTTAGTTTTAGAAGTCATAAATCGAGAGATGAGAAAAGTGTTTTGGTTTAGAGAAAATCTTAATTTCCAAGTGTTTTTGTGTTTTAATTAAAACAAATCTTAAAGTTGATTATAACGACACCTGCTAAGATCCCACGGCTCCATCCTTCCGCATCGTTATTTTTATCGGATTCACTTAGTCCGTATGAATTTGCTAAACTCAATCGAATGAGTTCCACACTTTCATTTAGACCGCGGAAATCCCGTTAGCAACACGTAGGTTACATCATCCGAGGTATTCCCGATCATCCAACAGACGTTTTAATTTAGTTGTAATTGTAGTTTTGTGTTCCGTTTCGTGATTAAATTTTGAGTTGTTTTATATTTTGAAATGTCGTGCGGTAAATTTTATCTTGCAATGACTTTTAACTTAGTTCTGGTTTCAGTTTTAGGGACTATCCTAAAGGTGTGGGTTTTCATGCAACAATTGTTTATCATGCAAGAAAAGTAAGTGCGATGTGATTAAAGAAATTGCAATAAGGTAAATTGCAATAAAATAAAAGCGTACCTGGAGGGTCTTCCCGTCATCCCAAGCCGCACTTAAAACACAATTAGAATATTTAAGCAAGTTCCAAGGTAAAGCTAAGGGAAGGGTTATGGTTTTCTACCAAATTCCTAATCCCGTAGCTAGTCATTTCCTATGACGTCTAGGTCCTCGTGTTTTGGTTCGAGGACGATTTTCTTCATCAAAGAACAATTAGATTTAGTTTTTCTTATAAACATCCTATCATATCGAGGAAGTGCTTAAGAAGAATCTTAAACATCTTTTCAATATTGCTAGAATTGTTTTAAGTCCAAATGAATTTAATTATACAAATGAATTAATCGTCCGGAATTCAAGTTTTGTTATCTTACTCGAATGAACTAGGACATTCGAATATCCTATAAGTGAAGTAGCATTTCATTTAATGTTCGTTTAGGAGTTATGATAACCAAAGCTTTCGAGGCAAATTGGTGTTCAAATGGTTTATGATTTAGTTTAATCTCAGTTATCGGATTTAAATTTGGAATAGTGTTCAAGTTGCTTTATATTTAATTTCTTTATGTCTTAGGTGATGTTATTTAATTCAATTTAATTTAACTTTAATTTAATTTAATTTAGTTTAGTTTCAATTTTGATTCCATTTAACTTGATTTTAATTTTAACTTGATCTATTATTTAATTTAATATAATTCAATTTAGTTTGATTTGATATTAATTTAATTTAATTTAACTTGATTTAATTTAATTTAATTTAATTTCCTTCAATTTAATTTAATTTGATTTAATTTAAATTTAATTTAATTTAATTTAATTTAATTTAATATGTTTTAATTTAATTTAATTTAATTTAACTTAATTTAATTTATTTATTTAATTTAATTTAATATAATTTAATTTAATCTTTAATTTAATTTTATTTTTAATTTTAATTTAATTGAAAATCTAAAAAAGAGTTTAATAATTTAACTTTTTAATTTAATTTTAATGATTAAGTCCTTTAACATTTTAAAACTTAAATTTGAATTATCATTTTAATTAAGAATTAAATATTAATGAAATGATTAATTTAGGGATTTTTAAATTAAAGAATAAATCTCTTCCTAATAATATCCCTATTTTAATAATTTCAATTTTATTATTCTTCCAAATTTAATCAATTATTTAATTAAGGTTTATTTCAATTATTTTAAATTGTTTAGTAGGTTTCTACCCTTTAATTATTTAAATTTCAATCATCCAAATCAGATTAAGATCAAATATTTTACTTGTTAATTTTATTAAACCTAAAGTTTTAATTAAGGGTTAAAATTTTAATTACCATTTTGCCCTTCAAGCTTAATAATTTCATAACTCACTAAATTGAGCTTAAATAAACTTAAAATTTTTATGTGACTTTACTCATATGACAATAAAGACATGAGAGGAGAAAATGTGATTTTTCTGTATTTAATTTATTTATATAATTATTTTTGGTAGAAAATAGAAATTTCCAAGGAAAATTTAATAATATGACCAAGGGAAAGTTTCTGTCCTTAAGAAAATTATGGGACATTCCTAATGACCAGAGGACCACTTGGACCAATTTTGGTGATTTTTTAAATTATATTATTTTTATTATAATTATTTTCAGTTTTGGAGTATTAATTAATTTAAAAATAAAATAAAGGTTGAAAAATGAAATTTATATTTTTCAAAAATCTCTCTGATATCAAGGAAATCAGAGAATCAATTTTTGTAATTTTCTGATTTTTCTTTGATTTATTATAATTATTTTAGTGAAAATGCTAGAGAATACCTTTTTTTAATTTTAAAATTACCCTAGGGCTTTAAAATTTAATATCTCATTAAATAAACCTAAGAAAAATATGGGATTTGTTCCTAAGTGATTAAAATTCAAAATGTGACATTTTGGTGAATTTTATTATTTTTATGATTTTTATTATTTTTTAATTATTAAAATATTAAAATAATACCAAAAAATCAACTTTTTTAGAAAATTGAAATTTTAATTTTCTTAAATTCCCCTAATATCAGAGAGGCTCCAAAACCAATTTGGTGAATTTTTAAAAAGTATTTTGAAAGTTATGAATTTTTAAAGTTCAAATTGACTAAATGGCTTAATCAACCCATTTAGTAGGGCTAACCAAGTCCAATTGACTTCAAATTTTTATGGTGGGTTCCTCTGATCCTAAAGTTTAGTGGAGAATTGATTTCAAGTCAATTTGATGTATGGTTAACTCTAATTAATTAGGGATCTATTTTGGGTGTTTAAGCCAATTAGGGTTATTTTAAATGAATTAACTCAAAACCTATTTTTCCTAGGGTCCTCTGGTCATAAGAGATATCACCAAATTTTCCTAGAATTTATTTCACAACATGCTAATTATTGGAATTAAAATACTCAAAACAGTAACATGAATTTGAAAAATCAATAACTTCTCATAGGGATGGCCTCTAACTTTGGAAAATTCAGTGGAATGTTCCCAAATTCCGAGGCTTCAAAAGCCCTATGGTCTCATGCCATGGTGAATTTCCTATATGCATGGAGAATTAAAACAATGCAGAAGGAAAATAAATCATTAAAAACAAAATACTCGATGAAATTAAATAATTTCTTTTCCACATTATTCTCCTCTCGTTCACCGAGCAAGAAGGTATTTTTATTTTATTTTTCCGAATTTCCTACACAAAGTTATGCATTTTTGAAGTTTAGGGGAATTAAATAAATCAAAAATACCCTAATTTTCTATTTATCCACGCGGCGCCGCGTCAACCTCTGGCAGCTCCGAAGGCCATGCGGCGCGTTCGGTTCGACGCCGCCATCCGACTCGGCGCTCCGGGCCCCGCCGTGTCGTTCCATCTCCTGATCCGATGCGATCCTGGCCGTCTGTCTGCGCGTGTATTAAATGGACGGCATCCGTTCATCGTCCCCAAGCGTCCTCACCCGAGAGCCGTCCACACTAAATCCCTAATATCTCACTCAATACTCAACGAATTTTCGTGTTCTTATACTCTATGGATTCGTCTTGAAGAGACGAATACATCTATACGGTGATCATGCATTGAAATTAAAGCATTTGAAATGGAGAATCTCCGAAGCTCGGGATGAAGAATTAGCTCATACCTTTGCTCGTAGAAGTGTGGCTTCAATCCGAGGGTTGTGTCACCTTCGATTGGATCCCAGCAAGCTCCGGATGAAGTCTCCCGGTCCGATGAATCGCATAGGTATGATTTCGACCATGCTCGATCACAAAACTCGGAGGCCGGAGCAACCGGGTGGCCCGGAGAGGGGGCTTTGCTCGGCGGACTCCTTCCCTCGGTCCGGTGAAGGTGTATGACGAATCAATTTGAGGATTGATCCACCGTGGAGAAGTGTCCCGATTTTGGGTGGAATTTTGGCCGAGAAATCGAGTTCCGTTGGTGGGAATTAGTGGCAAATTGGCACTAGGGATCAACTCGCTCTAAGTATGGAGAGTGATCCGGAGCAATTTTGCGCAGTTTCAGCAAGGTCCGGTTCAAGCACCTCTCATGGCCTAGAGGGGGTGGTGTTTAAATAGGAGAGGGTGGAGGGCCTCCCGTGGAGAGTTAAGGCTTGGGATCGACTGCTCTTGGCAAGAGAAGAACAACTACAATGGCCACCTGGGGATGGGGCAACTTAGCAGGTGAGAATTCCAAGTTTGGGCTCACATGCGAGCTCTCGGCCCGGTGGTTTCGGCGGCCGTGGTGGCCGGCCGGCCAGTGGTCGTCACCCTCAAGGTCGTGGAAGTCGTGGTCGGGCTTAGTGCAATCAATTGGCCATGGACATGTGTAAAGGAGTCGAATTGAAATGGAATGGGGAGGAGCTCATTTTGGGTCCAAATGGGTCAACCCACCTTTTGGGCTTGGTTCACCTCCCCATGGCTGATTTGGGCTGAGGGAGGATCAGATGGATCAGCTAGGAAAGGGTGGAGAAGTCACCATCCATGAATATTTTGATTAAACATGGATTAAGGTGAAGCATTAAAGGGTTAAAACCTTTTTAAGGGGGCTTAAAAGAGGCTCCTCCTTTTGCCATAGTGGCTTGATCACATGTCAAACCTTCCATGGCTTCATGTGGCTTGTCCATGGCTTCGCATGGCTTGTCTTTGGCTTGGGGAAAAGCTTGGTCAATTTCATGAAAATGGATTTTAGAAATTTTTGGTAATTTGATGGGAATTTGTATGAAGCTTGATTTGGAATGGTTTAATGATGATTTTGAAACTTAGGGGTGATATCAATTAAAGGTATGATGAAAAGAAATTGCCATGTGGGCTTTAGGGCCAATTTTGGGCTTTTGTATTTGGTGGAAATGGTCTTTTAGAATGGTTTAGGAAAGTGGGCTTTTGAATTTTAAAATGGATTTTGGGATGAAATTTTGGTAAAGGCTTGGGCCAAATAATTGTTGGGTTTAGCTCATAGATGTGTCATGAGTGACTTGGAGCAAATTGGGAGTGATTTGGGTTTGAATTGGGTTGAATTTGGGCTCCTTTGGTGAATGGGCCAATATAGGTCAAATTGGGCTAACTTGGGCAAATGTTGGGCTAGGGTTGAAATTGATATAAAATAAATGTTGAGAAATGTTTATGGGAGTGTTTCAAAGAGGTTTTGGCTTTGGTTGGGTTTTGATTTTGGGGTTTGGGTTCATTTGGGTTAGGTTTGGGTTTAGGTCAAAATTGGGCTTTTTGGTTTTGGGTTGAATTTGAGTGGGGTTTGGGTCTAAATTTTGGGAAAATCATGTTAAGTTTTTGTTTGTAGGGATGTTAAGGGAGGTTTAGAAAAGATTTGGGGTTAGTTGGAGTTGAATTGGGTGAGTTTGGGCTAGGTTTGGGTCATGGGTCCAAATTGGGCTTTAAGGCCAAAAGTGAAATTGGATCCAAATGTCAATAAAATTGAACTTGGATTTAGTCTAGATTGGTGTTGGGAATGTTGAATTGAAGTTTAGAATTGAATTGGACCATAATTTGGGTCAATTGGGTAGGTTTGGTTTGACATTGGGTTCACTTAGGGTTAAAATGGGTCAAATTGGGGGTTTTGACAAAGGTAGGGTAAATTGAGAAAATTGGCCTATGGTGTAGTTTAACAAAATGAAATTGGGAATATTTGGGATTTTCTGGAATTTTCTGGGAATTTTCTGAGTTTTTTGGATTTTTGGGTCAAGAGGGGTATTTTGGGTATTTGGAGGGTATTGGGAGGTATTCTTGGAATTTTTGATATTTTTGGGTATGGATGGTCAATTTGAGTGATGTGGAAATGTTTGGGATGTGTTTTGAGGAATTTTGGGTGATTTGAGATTTTTGAAAAATTTGGGGTGATTTCAAGGGTTTTGGGTAGGCTAGCGTGTAGGGTCCCGGGGGTCAAAAATTGAAAATTTGGAAAATTGAAAATTTGGAAAATTGAAAATTTGGAAAATTGAAGATTGGGTGAATGTAAGTGGAATGAAATCATTTTGGTTGAGCCATGAAGCCATATCAAGCCCACATGAGCCATGAAGGGACTCATTTGAGGCATCCACATTGTTGTTCCTAACCCTCTTAGCCAAGGGCTTAGGGGTTAAGGACCATCCATGTGAATCACCTACATGAGTCAGGAGGTCAAGTTAGGTATGGGTGTGGTTTTAGAAGGTGTGTAAATGTAGTGTATGTGTAAGTCAGCCCCTTCACTGCACTGAGCCACCTGTAGGTAGTCCTAAGGCCAAAGAGTCCTATAGGGACTCATCCTTTAAACTTCCACATTTGATTTCAACCCTCTAGGTGATTAGGGGTCTACAGTCAAGTTTGTGGAGTTTGTAGGGAGATAAGAAGTGGTTCGAATTTCTAAAAGGTGGGTCCCAATTCTAGTCCTCTAAGATAGTCAAAGGAAAAGCCTAAGGCTAGATCCTAAGTACTAAAGAGAAGAAGAGAAGACCTCATCAAAAATGAGGTCAACATGCTAGCAAAATCCCTTACAAATTCTCTCAAAATCTCCTCTCCAATCTCTCCAAAAGGATAGAAATCTACATTTCTACTCCTATTCTAAAATCCCTAAACATTATCCAAGTTTTTTTTCCGCTTTTCTCCCCTAAATTCCTCACTTTTCTAACCTTTATTCGTCATTTTAAAAAGTTTGAACAAAGTTTGAAGAGTTTCCATAAGCACCCATTCGAAAAAGCGTCCAAATACATCGAATTTCGGCCCAAAACCGCCAAAGTCCGTTCATACTCGTCTGGGGCGCTGTCGGTGGGTTCAAGCTCGCTGTCGGCGAGCTTTTAGACCATTTTTCGGTGCTCTCAAAAAAATCTTACCGTCGACGAGATCAAGGCCGCCGTCGGCGAGGAGGCTCTGCGTAGCTCTACCATTTCGCTCTGTTTCGCTCCGTTTGAGCTCCGATTCGCCCCATTTCAGTTGCGTTGCATTCGTAACTGATATCCCTACAAAATAAACATAAAAACAACCTTTATTTAAAGTGTAATCTTATTCAAAAATTTTCAAGAAGTGTTAAAGAGATTAAGCATCAAAAGACTTATCGAAAGATGTCAGGGCAGAATTTCATTTCTTGTTCGTTTTTGCTCCAAATTGCATCGTTTTTTTCCTTTTGCTCCAATCACCATTTTTTTGTTCCTAAAACCAAAAAAAATACAAAATAACTTCCTTTAAAGTGTAATATCATCAAAAATGAGTAAAATGATATTGGGAAAAACTTATATATTTTAGGCGTATCAAAATCCCCCAAACTTAACTGTTACTTGTCCTCAAGTAACCCTTTTACTACATAAAAATATAACTCAAGGCAGTGTACTTTTCACCTGTAAGACACTAAAATTTTTCATTCAAAAGAAGATATTGGTTAGACTTTTAGAAAGAAATTCAGCAACTCAGGTTAACACTACAAGTATAAGAATATTCAGTAATCAAGTCTAAGGGTTCTAGTCTTCTATTTATTTCAAGATAAACCATAATTTGTTACATTAAGAGTGTCTTGAAAGATTATGTGAGAAAGAAGTTCATGCAAACTTCATCAGAATGTAGGCCAATACTTTAAATATAAATTCAGAAATGAAATTAAGTTCTCCCTTTAGGGTGACTCAAGTGAAGCCAATTTTTGATTAGACATCTCCTCAAGCTTCTCCTCATAAATATTTTTCTTTCTTTTTTTTTGTTTTCTTTTAGGATCATTTTCAATCGCTTTTTTTTTACTCTTTTTTTTAATGAGGATTACTATATCTAGAGATCCTGTAATGATTTTGAACTTCACTCTCCTCTTTCTAAAGTTCAAACTTGAAATACATCCTTACTTTATAATTAGGTATGAGCTTTATTATTCATCATAAAGTCACAATCTCTTCTTAACACACAATACTTTAAGTCTCTTAACATTTCAAAAATATAGTTTTCTTTACTTTAAATAGTTAACTATAATAAAATTCTTTCATACCAAATATCTTATCCTTATAAAATTAACTTTTATTACTAAAAGCTTTCATCCAATCCTTCCATAATATTCAACTAAAATAAAAAATTTTAGTTATCTCAAGAGAGGTTCAACAGCCAGAAGTTATGCTAATAATTTTTTAAAATATAATAATTGAGAACAAATAAGAGTTAATATTTTTCTTCCCCCCAAACTTAAATTTCAAAAATATTTTGCAATGAATTTCATAAAATGTAGGAGAAAGAAAAAGTAAAGGTTGAATCTACTTACTACTACAACATCCTATCAAATTGATATACATGTATAATCAGGATAGAATGACTATAGGAGAAAGTAAAACTAACCTAAAACATGCTTGTAATAAAATTACACTAAAAGGAAGTATTTTCACATTAAAGTTTTATTTTTCTTCCTACCTCCAAACTTAATTTTTAACATATATAGCATTCAGTACAGAAAATATAAGCAGGAAGAAAAAACAATTTAGAAATTCTATCTACCACAAGTGTCTATCAGAAAGATCTACAATTATTAATCAGGTTAGGAATCATGTAGCAGAAAGTAAATCTAAACTAAACATTCCAGAATGAAATTAACTAAACCAAAGTCTAACTAGCATAGCATGTATCAGCAAGAGAATATAAAAATGTTCTTCAAGTCTTATATAAAATTGTAACACAACATAAACACACATAAGATAAATGAGGTCAATTCTTCCATTAACTCATCACATCACATTGATTTACTTCCAATTTCTAATGGAGTCACTACATTAATAAATTAGGTACTTTCAAATGATTTTATAGATTATAATCCCAAAGATAAGATTATCCCTGATAAATTGGTTTCCAGACACCAATCTCATGTATCATCTAACCCCTATAACTAAGCACCTCTAACAGTTATAAAGGTAGTGTAAGATCATCCACATGGTATTCATCAAATAGGTTCATGACTCCTACCTAATGAAAGTAAAGTTAGAGAAAAGAAGTATCAAAATTGAGATAGATATGTTACAATTTAAATTCATGGTATCTCTTGTAAAACTCAAGTCCGGGGAGACCCGAGTTGTAGTGAACTCGTCAATCCAACTACAACAAGAGAACATAAAAGTCTAACCACAGTAAGAAGTTAAAGAATCACCTCCCTCATGACACACAAAGATCAAATCAAACTACTAAAATCCAAACATCTACTAATAATCAATCAAACTGATCAATCCATAATGACACATAAACATCAATTCAATCCACTCTAATGCAAACACCATACAACACTAATAATCATGACTCTCAAGCGCACTAAATCAAAGCACACTGATAACTATGGGTTACCTCCCATAAAGTGCTTGGTTTAACGTCGTTTACCCGACAAATAATTCCACCTGGATCAAAATTCCAATTAAGTAATCCTTGATCAATCTCCTAATCATTTTCAGATCTAGGGATTCTTATAAAATCGTCAAATTTTAATTTTTCATTTAGCTCTTCATTTTCAGTTTGATTTATATTATAATTCCTCATATTTCTTTCTAGATCCAATATTCTTCTATTGATTTTTTCAATCCGCATATTAATATCATCCTTGAAATTTATAAGAAATGAATCTTTATAAGATACTTCAATATCTCCCAAATTTTGGATTAGATTCTCTCTAGATAATTCAGATTCTGGATCAAATTCTTCTATGTCACTCTTATGATTCAAGTTATCTTACAATTCTTCCCCTTTATAATTATTAAATGATTAATGAACTATCTTAGTTGAGGAAATAGATTTTTCTAATTCCCTGGGAATTTATTCCAATGGTCTTCCAATATCCTTATCCTCTTTTCTCAACTCAAAGTTCTTTTGAAATTTATCCTCAAATTTTCTTTCAAGTCCTAGTTCAATAATTTTATCTTGTTCATCGTTCAATTCAAGTTTTTCTTGTGATTGAGTTGCATCTAAAGATATAGAGACTGGTTGTGTAGATGGATTCCCTAAATAGATAGGCTTTAAAATTGTATGGGGTACATCCATCTTAAGTTCATGAGATTTTTCAACAGATGAAATTAAAAGTTTATTATTTTTGGTAGCTTCCATCATTTCACACCTCTTCTGAACATACATACAGTCTTCTTTAAACAGTATTTTCGAATCATCATGAAAGTCTATTTCAACCTCATCTGTTATCTTACTCAAAACTTTCTTGGAAATGACTTTTACTTAGATAATCAATTTCATCCATAAAAAAATAATCATCATATTTTCTCTCAGCTGGATATTTCATAGTCTTTAATACATCAAAAGTGACTTCATGATCATTAATATTCATAATCAACTCTCCTTTTTGCACATCTATCATAGCTTGTCCAAGAATAAGGAAAGGTCTCCCTAAAATAATTGGAATTTTTTTATCTTCCTCCATATCTAATACAATAAAGTCCAAAGGAAAGATAAATTTATCCACTTTAACAAGCACGTCTTCGATAACTCTTTTTGGATAAATGATAGATCTATCATCTAATAGAAGGGTTACAGTAGTGGGAGAAATATCGATTAAACATATCCTTCTAAATGTAGATAGAGGCATCACATTAATACTCACTCCTAAATCACATAAAGCTTTTCCACATAATTTTTCTCCAATTGCACAAGGAATTGTAAAGGTACAAGGATCTTTAAGTTTTCGAGGAAAATTTTTCTGAAGTATGGCACTACACTCCTCACTTAGTGCAACTGTCTCATAATCCCCAAATTTCCTTTTCTTGTTTAATATATTCTTTATAAACTTTGCATAACTTGACATCTATTCCAAAGCTTCAGTGAAAGGAATATTTATAGTTAACTTCTTAAGTACTTTCATGAACTTTGAAAATTTTTATCCAACTCATGTTGTCTAAGTCTTTGAGGAAATGGAGGTGGTGGTTTTTCCAAACTGATTTTAGTTGAAGATATTAATTTTTCCAGCATCCTTAGAAACATGTTCTTCAGGTCTTTTAGTTTTCTTTGTTTCTCTCACAACATTTTTCTCTTTTCTAACCTCATCCTCTATATCTCTTCCAATTTTTAATTGGACAGCTTCTATTTGTTCACTAGTGTTCTCTTTAGGGTTGATCTCATTGTTGCTAGGAAGTGTTCCTTGGTGTCTATTGCTAAGTGAATTAGCAATTTATCACAGTTAATTCTCTATGTTTCTAATCGCAGCATTTTGACTTTACAACTGGTTTCCCATTTGCAATACCACTTCTTCCATAGACATTTTCTTATCCTTAAATTGTTGATCATTGTTAGAGTCTGGTGGATATGAAGGTCTATAGTTTGTGTTCCCATGATTATTCCAACTTCCATTATGATTTGCATAATTATTTTCCCATTTTAGGTTTCCACCATTAGTAGTATGATTCCAGTTAAATTTAGGATGGTTCTCCCAATCTGGGTTGTAAAAGTTAGAGTATGGGTTGTTTATGGTATTTAAAATCTCATATGATAATTTAGAATCAATCATAGGCCCTAATGAACTTTTCTCACTTACAGGAATAAATTGAGGTTGGTTCATTCCAAATTGGTCCAACTTCTTTGATATTGCAACAACCTGAGATGCAAGAATTGTAATCATATTTGTATCATGAATACTAGCTACATTTTTATGATTTACCCTTGCAGAGGGCCATTGAAATTCATTTGTAGCCATTTCTTCAATTAATGCATACGCTTCATCAAATGATTTTGACATTAATGATCCACCAGCTGCAGCATCAATTATAGTCCTAAGGGATCCTACTAACCCATTATAAAAAGTTTGAATGATTAACCAATCGGGCAGAGCATGGTGTTGAAACTTTCTTAGGAGTTCCTTAAATCTTTCCCAGGCTTCGTATATTGATTCCCCTTCATACTGACAAAATGAGATAATATCGTTTCTAAGTTGAGTAGTCCTTCAAGGTAGAAAATACTTAGCTACGAATTTTTGAGTTAACTCCTCCTAATTTTTAATAGAACCAGGTGTTAATGAGTATAACCACATTTTAGCCTTATCCCTTAATGAGAAAGGAAAAAGCCTTAGTCTAACAGCATCGTCTGACATATCGTTATAACGAAATGTAGCATAAAGTTCTAGAAAATTTTATAAGTGTAAATAGGGATCCTTCGAAGGAGTTCCCCCAAATTGATTGTTCTGCACCAGTTGGATAATCTCAAGATTTAAGGATTTACGTAATCCCTCAATGAAATATGATGATTTTCCAAGTTATTATCTTGAAAGTTTTCCATTTTTATTTCTAGTTTTTTGAGTCCTTTCTGTATTTTTATTATTTTTTTATTTTTTTCGAACTCGAGATCATAAGGTACAAGTCCTGCAGTTCCTTTGTTTCGCGTATGTAACATAACAAACAATACATTAACAATAAAGCAAATAAAACTAAAAATATATTCAACACAACAAAACATTTTCACAAACACCTTATTTTTCATATAAAAATAATTTTTATTTTAAAAACTTTTCATATAAAAACACTTTTCACACAAAATAGTTTTTATGATACTACAGTTTTCCAAGTCTAAGCCTAATTACTTCAACTAAAATTCTCCTAAAGTTCTTACCGAAGCTCCCCCGGCAACGGCGCCAAAAACTTGACCCGACCCACAATCACGCAGTAAATTAACTTCCAAAAGATTGCCAAAAACTTGACCCAATTTATAAATAGCAGCTAGTGTGCAAAATCTTAAATGATATAAATATTTAAAAAATATTTTACACACTAGGGTTTCTACGCAAGTATACATATCGTTTCAAATAATAGAGAGTTTTCTTTAAAAACCCCAGTATCGATCCCACGAGGAAGTGAAGTAAGAAGTTTTTAGTCAAATTCTAGTCTACTACTAATAGTCCTTAGTTTGGAATGTCGATTAAAATTGTGTTTTATCTAGCAACTACTCCTAAATACAAGAGTTAAATGTAATAGTAAATATAACTAAATGCAAATAATAATTCTAAAGATAACTCTTTTTGGATGAGTTGGTTTGGAGAATTTTGAGATTTTAAAAACTACTATTCTTATGCAATGAAATAGATAATGTATAGGAATGAGATGCATTTAATATTGTATGTGCCAAATAGGAGCAATCCTATTCTTTACCCTTTGGTCCAGACATAAAGAACATTGACTAATTCTATGCTTGGTTACTGAATTTACAGCCAGGCTAGGAGGATACCGACTCTCACTTTAGAGCTCCCACGTTCCCCTCGCCTAAAGGCTAACAATCTACACTTCAGCACCCAAACGATAGGACTGAATTGAGGATTTTAGCCTGTCACTCTAAAATCTCCAATTCTACGCCCGACTAATATTATTTCCCTATTTATTTGCATTTAATCCCCATGAACTTCACCATCCATGGAATTTGAACGTGGTTCGTACTTAGTTGTAGAAAGCATAACCCTCTCGGATCGCATGTATTCATAAAAAATTTTAACATTACAACAGACCTGAATTGCAATGTAAATTAAGTCCAAGTAAAAACCATCACATTTATAATTAAATTTACTTCTACCATGCATCACAAAATCCTAAACATGATTTCTACTCATTACAAAAGAAAAGTAAAAAGAAAATAATGGCATAATCTTCTCATGCCGCTATTTCCAAAGAAGAAGAAATAGTAAGAGAGATACGTCACAAATCAAGAAAAAACACAACGAAAACTTCATGTAACCAAAGTAAATCCACTAGGTAAGTGTTTAGAAAATCAAAATATAATGAAGAACAATACTTAGCTTTTTCCCTTTGAAAGAAATACAAAGATCTCTCCCATACAGTCTCCTGGCGATCCATGCAATGCTAGCGAAATTCCTTACAAATTCTCTCAAAATCTCCTCTCCAATCTATCCAAAAGGGTAGAAATCTACATTTCTACTCCTATTCTAAAATCCCTAAACATTCTCCAAGTTTTTTTTTCCATTTTTCTCCCCTAAATTCCTCACTTTTTTAACCTATATTCACCATTTTAAAGAGTATGGACGAAGTTTGAAGAGTTTCCATAAGCACCCCTTTGAAAAAGCGTCCAAATACATCAAATTTCAGCCAAAAACCGCCAAAAGTCGGTTCATAATCTTCTGGGGAGCTGTCGGCGGGTTCGAGCTCGCTGTCAGTGAGCTTTTCAGCCATTTTCCAGTGCTCACAAAAAAATCTCGCCGTTGGCGAGATTGAGGCCACCGTTGGCGAGCAGGCTCTGCGCAACTCCACCGTTTTGCTCCGTCTGGCTCCATTTTAGCTCCTATTCGCCCCGTTTCAGTTGCATTGCGTTCGTAACTGATAGCCCTACAAAATAAACATAAAAACAACCTTTCTTTAAAGTGTAATTTCATTCAAAAATATGCAAGAAGTGTTAAAGAGATTAAGCATCAAAAGACTTATCGAAAGGTGTCAGGGCAAAATTTCATTTCTTGCTCGTTTTTGCTCCAAATTGCACCATTTTTGCTTTCTTTTGCTCCAATCACCGTTTCTTGTACCTAAAACCACAAAACATACAATATAATTTCCTTTAAAGTGTAATTTCATCAAAAATGAGTAAAATGATATTGGAAAAAACTTATATATTTTAGGTGTGTCATAAATTTAGGCAATGTACTTTTCAACTGTAGGACATTAAAATTTTTCTTTCAAAAGAATATATTGGTTAGACTTTTAGAAAGAAATTTAGTAACTCAGGTCAACACTACGGGTATTGATCTATAAAAAAATATCTATTTTTTATGTCTTAATTCTTATTAATTTCTAAGGATATTATGCTTTAATGAAAGGTATTTTTTGTGTTTTTGGATGTAGGTGATGTAAAATGAACTAAAAAGGAAAAAGGAGCAAAAATGAACAAAATGGAGCAAAATACAAAAGCTATATAAAAATATGGCCTGACGCCTAAGCGCCAGACTCGATACAAAAACTGTCCAGTTTTTGATAACGTTTGATCAGTTATTTTGACAGAGAGACCGATTATTGGACATTCTAGAAGACTGGCAGTTGTTCCTTGATAATAGGACATGTGATATATTGCATTTGGACGCTCCAAAATGGTTTTAATCGCGAAGAGATGGGAGCTAAAGTGAAGAGGTGCGAAGAACTGGACGCGATGTCTAGTCCCTAGGCGCCAGATTCCGGCGTCTAGGAGCCAGACCGACCTTCTAGAAGTTTCATTGAATGTGGACATGTTTTGAAGAGGTGCCTCAAGGCAGCCCTTGAAGCCTATAAATAGGGGTCAATTTCTTCGAAAACGTGCCCCTCCCATCGTAACCCTTTCTCTTATCCACTTTAGGATCTCTCATCCTTAGAGAGAGAAATTTAGGGCCACTTTTGTTTAGTTTAGTGAGTTTATTTTCAAGTTGTTGCATCCGGAGTTCATTACACTCGTGGAGTCGGTAGGAATCAGAAGATCTGTAGAAGAAATATTTGAGATAAGTATTTTTATATTTGATTCAAAGTTTATTTATCATGTTTTGTTGTTTATTTTTAATGTGTTCTGAGTAGTTAGTTACTTTCTTCCTTCAATTATGAAGAGATATATAAGATAATATAAAGATTCGATGGAGAATTGAAATTCAAAATATTTTCAAAACATTGTAATGACATTAATACCTGATCTTACTTTACTTTTTAAATTGGCCATTTAAATTGTTAAAACCTGTTGAAGAGTTTTGAGACCTTGAAGGAGAAGAACTCTTAACTTGTAAATGTCACATGAATCCTCGGGTAGTCGAAGGCCATGTGCGGGCTATTCAAGGTGAAGTGCAAATAAATAGGAAGATAAGATTTAAAGGGCGTAGAATTGATAAGTTTTTAGAGTGATAGACTAAATTCTTATAGTTTGATTTATAGATTAGGAAAGGGTCACTAGTAGGGCCGACCATAGCCACCCTTGGACATCTAAAAGTGTGAGCCTAGATTATCCCATTCTACTAACAATACATCCGGACCTGATCTGTAAGTTAGTCAATGTTCTTTACGCCTGGATCAAAGAGTAAAGAATAGGAATGCTTCTATTTGGCACAATACCATAAATCAAATTCTCCAACGAATATTAAATTATCTTAAAAATCTTAGATTAATTGAAGGGAAGAAAGTTGTTTATTTTATAGTTTTCATAAATCATTTTCTTATTATTGTTTTCTTTATTTGCATCTAGTAAATTAATAGTAATTTATAATTAAATTAAAAGATAAAAAAATATATTTTTATTTTATTATTGTTTAGAAAATTTATCATTATAATTCTTCCCTTTGGGATCGATACTGGGGTCTTTATTTCAAAGCCTTATATTATTTGAAACGATACGTATACTTGCGTAGTACCCCTAGTGTGTAAAAATATTTTCTAAATTTATATCATATTGATTTTATACACAAGCCACTATTTATAAATTGAGTCAAGTTTTTTGCCATCTTTTGGAAGCGAATATTACTGCGTTATTTGAGGTCGGGTCAAGTTTTTGGCGCCGTTGTCGGGAAAAGAAAGAAATAGAATAGTATAAATTTTTTTATAAAAAATAAATAAAAAATATATATATTATTATAAAAAAAAGATATATATTTTATTCCTTATTTTATGCGAAAATTTGGTTCTGAAAGATTAATACCTTTAGATTCTGAATTAGAAAGAACAATTAAAAAAATTAAAAAGGGAAAACAAATTCAAAAATTTCAAGAAATGGCTACTTTACAAAATCCAATTGAACTTAATGATCAAAATGTTTATAAACCGTTAAGGGATTATGCTAACCCTATAGTTGATGAACCTCATAATAGTGTTCAAATACCTACTGTAGATGCTAATTCTTTTGAACTTAAACCGTCTATTATTCAAATGGTGCAAAATAATCAATTTGGTGGATCACCAAATGAGGATCCAAACTTACATCTTGTTAGTTTTTTAGAACTTTGTGCTACCTTTAAATATAACAATGTTTATAATGATGCTATTAGACTTAGACTCTTTCCTTTTTCTTTAAGAGATAAAGCAAAGATGTGGTTAAACTCATTAGCGATCGGTTCTATTAAAACATGAGTCGAAATGGCACAAAAATTTCTTGCTAAATATTTTCCTCCTTCTAAAACTGCTAAATTAAGAAATGATATTACTTCGTTTAGTCAATTTTGTGGGGAGACAATTTATGAAACTTGGGAAAGATTTAAAGAACTATTAAGAAAATGTCCTCTTCATGCTTTACCTGATTGGTTGATTATTCAAACATTTTATAATGGATTAATTGGATCTTTAAAATCAATTATTGATGCTGCTGCTGGAGGTTCTTTAATGTCTAAATCATTTGAAGAAGCTTACACCTTAATTGAAGAAATGACTAATACCAATTTTCAATGTCCTTCTGAAAGGATTAATCCTAAAAAGATGGCCAGTATTCACGATAATGAAGCCTTTTCTATCTTAGCTTCATAAGTTGCGGCAATGTCAAAGAAATTAGATAATTTTGTAATTAATATTTCACATAATAACTCTGCTAATATTGAAGATTCTCAAACTATTGAAACTTTACAAGCTATTGCAAGCAAAAATAATCCTTATTCAAATTATTATAATCCTGGGTGGAAAAATCATCCTAATTTTAACTGGAATAATTCACAAGAACAATGGGGTAATAATCAATCTCATCCCACTGGAAATTGGAATAATCAAGTTAATTCGAATTATAAACCTCATGGATTTAATAATCAACAGAAAAAGTTATCAATAGAAGACTTAATTTTACAAATGAATAATCAATTACAAAATCAAAATACTGCTATTCGTAATATTGAAAATCAAATGGGGGCAAATTGCTACTTTAATTAATAACAGACCTACAGGAACACTTCCTAGTAATGTTGAAATTAATCCAAAGGAAACCGGAAAAGAACATGAACAAGTTAAAGTCGTGCAACTTAGAAGTGGAAATGAATTAAAAGAAAGAATGCAGAATGAAATCGAAAAAGAGATCGAGGTCGAAGAGATCGAAAAACCTAAAGAAACTCTCTCTCCTAGTCAAGATCGATCGCTATACTCGTTAATGTGGAAGTTAAAAAACCACCACCACCTTTTCCTCAAAGACATACACAACAGAAATTAGATCATCAATTTTCTAAGTTCTTTGAAATTTTTAAGAAACTTACTATTAACTTACCTTTTGTTGAAGCTTTGGAACAAATGCCAACTTACGCAAAATTTATGAAGGATATTTTAAGCAAAAAACAAAAATTTGAATATTTTGAAACTGTTGCATTGAGTGAAGAATGCAGTGCAATAATTCAAAAGAAATTACTTAAAAAGCTTAAGGATCCTGGAAGTTTCACTATACCTTGTGCTATTGGAGAAAAATTTTGTGGAAAAGCTTTATGTGATTTAGGAGATATTACTCCCACCACTGTAACCCTTCAGTTAGATGATAGATCTATCACTTATCCTAAAGGAGTTATAGAGGATGTCCTTGTTAAAGTGGATAAATTTATCTTCCCTGTAGATTTCAACGTACTTGATATGGAAGAAGATAAAGAGATACCTATTATTTTAGGGAGACCTTTTCTAGCTACCTGATGAGCTATGATTGATGTGCAAAAAGGAGAACTAACCATGAGAGTTAATGATCAAGAAATTAAATTCAATGTTCTTAAATAAATGAAGTACCCTGATAAGGAGAAATGTTATCGAATGGATATAATAAATTATTTAATTGAAAAACATCATCAAGAAAAATGTAAAGTCATTTCTGAAGAAAAATTTGAATTTTTAACTAATGAAGATGAAGTAGCAGAAGAAGAAGAGACTCATTTTATTAATGATAATTGAGAAACTTTAGACATAACTCAAAATGATATACTTTTACCATCAATTAAAAAAGCCTCTGAACTGGAATTAAAAATATTAAATTCCCATTTAAAATATGCGTTTCTTGGAAATTCGTTAACTTTACTCGTTATTATTTCTTCCGAACCGAGTAAAGATCAAGAAGAAAAACTACTAGATGTGTTAAAGAATTATAAGAAAGCTTTTGGTTGGACTATTGCGATATAAGAGTAATAAACCTTTCTATTTGCATGCATATAATCTTAATGGAAGAAAATTTTAAACCTACTAGAGAATCACAAAGAAGATTAAATCCTATCATGAAAGAGGTTGTTAAAAAAGAAATCATTAAGTGGTTAGATGCTGGTATGATTTATCCTATTTCGGATAGTGAATGGGTAAGTCCTATTCATTGTGTTCCGAAGAAAGGAGGTGTAACTGTCATTGTTAATGATAAAAATGAACTTATTCCTTCAAGACAAGTTACTGGATGGTGAATTTGTATTGACTATAGGAAATTAAATAAAGCCACTAGAAAGGATCATTTTCCTTCACCTTTCTTGGATCAAATGCTTGATAAATTAGCTGGACACTCAAATTTCTGTTTTCTGGATGGATATTCTGGTTATCATCACTTACTTTTTGCTCCTGAGGACCAAGAAAAGACAACATTTACAAGTCCTTATGGAATATTTGCTTTTAGAAGAATGCCTTTTGGTTTATGTAATGCACCTGCAACTTTTCAAAGATGTATGATGTCAATATTTTGTGATTTGATTGACAAAGGAATTGAAATATTTATGGATGATTTTTCATTTTTTGGAACTTCTTTTGAATCTTGTTTGGAAAACATAGCCGAAGTTCTGAAAAGATGTGAAGAAACAAATTTAGTTCTTAACTGGGAAAAATATCAATTCATGGTCACAGAAGGCATTGTACTTGGTCACAAAGTATCACAAAAGGGATGGAAGTAGATCAAGCAAAAGTGAAAATTATTGCTGAATTGCAACCACCTACTACTCATTATCGATGTGAGAAGTTTTCTAGGTCATGCTTGGATTTTATAGAAGATACATAAAGGATTTTTCTAAAATTGCTAAACCTCTTTGTCATTTATTAGAAAAAGATGCAAAATTTGAATTTAATAAAGAATGTATTAATGCTTTTAATATTCTAAAAGAAAAATTAATAATCGCACCTATCATTGTTGCACCTAACTGGAATAAATCTTTTGATTAATGTGTGATGCAAGTGATTTTGCAATTGGAGCTGTTTTAGGACAAAAATATGAGAAAGTTTTCAAAGTTGTATATTATGCTAGTAAAACTCTCACTGAAAGACAAAGAAATTACACTACCACTAAGAAAGAGCTTCTAGCTATAGTATATGCCTTTGATAAATTTAGACCTTATCTTCTTGGTACTAAATACATAGTTCATACTGATCATTCTGCTATTAAATATCTATTATCTAAGAAGGATTCTAAACCTAAACTTATAAGATGGGTTTTACTTCTACAAGAATTTGATTTTCAAATAGTAGATAGAAAAGGAACTGAAAACCAAATTGCTGATCATTTGTCTAGAATTAAAAATGATATTATTTCGGAAGAAAATATAAATGAGAAATTTCCTGATGAATCTTTATATGTTATTCAAGGATGCAAAACACCTTGGTATGCTGATATTCTTAACTATTTAGTTAGCAATATTTTACCTTATGAATTGGATAACAAATTTATTAAGAAATTTAAATATGATGCTAAATCTTATATTTGGGAAGAACCTCATTTATTTAAAATTGGTAAAGATTTTATGATTCAAAGATGTGTACCTTATGAGGAAACTTTTACTATTATTCAAAAATGTCATGATTTCGATTTGGGAGGACACTTTAGCATAGATAAAACTGCATTTAAAATTTTAAATTCTGGATTTTATTGGCCTACCTTATTTAAAGATGTGAGATAATATGTGAAAACATGTGATCGATGTCAAAGGATGGGAAATATATCTAGGAAGGATGAAATGCCTTTAAACTATGTATTGGAAGTTGAAATTTTTGATATATCGGGTTTAGACTTTATGTGACCATTTGTTCCTCATCTGGAAAAATTTATATTTTATTTGCAGTTGATTATGTTTCAAAGTGGATTGAAGCTGTTGCTTTACCAAAGTGTGATTCCAAAAGTGTTTCTAAATTTTTAAAGAAAATGATATTTTCAAGATTTGGAATGCCTAAGGAAATTATCACTGATGGTGGAAGTCATTTCAGGAATATAAGAATTCAATCATTACTACAATAATCTGGAATCAAACATAGAATTGCAACTGCTTATCACCCACAAACTAGTGGAATGGCTGAAGTATCAAATAGAGAAATTAAAAGAATTTTAGAGAAGACTGTTAATCCTAAAAGAACTGATTGGGTTGATATACTTAATTCTGCATTATGGGCTTATAGAACAGCTTATAAGACACCAATCGGAATGTCACCTTACCGGTTAATTTATGGTAAACATTGTCACTTACCTGTAGAACTTGAACATAAAACTTATTGGGCGATAAAGGAGTTTAATTTTAATTTGAATAAAGCAGGAGAAAAACGATTATTGCAACTAAATGATATGGAAGAAATACGAAACGAATCGTATGAAAATGCGAGAATTTATAAAGAGAAAATGAAGATGTTGCATGATAAGAAAATTTTAGGAAAAATTTTTGAGCCTGGACAAAAAGTATTACTGTTTAATTCTCATTTAAGATTTTTTCCTGGAAAATTAAGATCTAAATGGATTGGACCCTATTTAGTTGAGAATGTATACCATTATGGAGCTGTGGATATTAAAGATCCCAAAATAGGAAAATTTTTTAAAGTAAATGGAGTAGCATTAAAGCCTTATTTGGGAGATATTAAAAATATTTATAAAGAGGCTTATGAATTGAGTCAACCTGATTAAAGATTTACTTAAGTCGGGCTGAAGACGTTAAACCAAGCGCTTTGTGGGAGGCAACCCATATTTATCTTTGTTTATGAGTGTTTTTTTTTGTTTTGATGTAAGGTTATGCCTCGATCTTGATTAATTTTATATTACTTTAGAAAATTTGATGCTTATAAGTCTTGGTTCACTTAGGCTGAAAATTATTTTGAAGTATGTAAAATTTAAAAATAGGATCACTCTATTCTGAATATGAGTAGAAAGGAGATCAAGTTAACCTTCATTTTGATTGTTTACAATGTGAGTTATTGAGTTTAAAATACTCTTACCAGTATAATTTACCTATCTTAGAGGACGAAATTTTGAAATTTGACGATTAGGCGAAACAAAGTTGAACATAGTTCCGGCGTCGAGGCGCCAGAATTCGGCGCCTAAGCGCCAGAATCAACTATTTATCAATAGGTCCGGCGCCTAGGCTCGAGATTCGGCGTCTAAGCGCCAAGGTTACTGGGTCGTGCAAAAACCGAAAATTTTTCAGTTTTTCACACGATTTTCCCCTTTAAATCAACCTATCTTCTTCCCTAACCATCAAGCAATCAAAATTACGTCCCTTGCACTTCATTATTGAGAGATTTGAGAAATTTTTGAAGAAATGGAAGGAAGAAATCATGGAGAAGAAGCTAGGGACAAGGTTTCAAGGGATCCTCAACCCTACTTCAATGGCTTCATCTCTGTAAGTTTAGAGAGAATTTCTAGTCGTTTGGATAAGTTTGAAGTGGAGCTTAAAAGCATTGGAGATCGCCTTCATGAGATGTTTCATCAAGTTGAACACCTAGAATGGTAAATGAAACTTCAATTTGATCATTTTGCGGCTTATCAAGATGCTCAAGTTGAAATGTATGCGAAGAACAAGTGGATTGATGAAAAGACGGCTACGAATTTCCCGAGAGCGTTAGTGTTCTTTCCAAGAGGAATACACAGATTCCCTTGTGAAGATTAGAATATTCTGGTAATGAGATAGTTATTATGGTTTAGTCGTTCTATCAATTTAGAGAATCGATTGTGTTTGTTTGTGTATTTGCTTTCATGTTCAATGTGTGTTGTTTTTGCTTAGAAATTGTTGTGTTTGAGTGTGTATTAGGAACTTGAATCAAATATAATACTTATCTGGAATGTATTGAGTCAATATTGAAGGTTATAAATGGAATTTAGTGAGTTTGATTGAAATCTTATGTTTGATTGGTGGATTTAATATTTAATTTCTATAAATTTTTGAAAAATGTTGTGGAAGTTAGAAATTGAAGCCCTGCTCTGATATGAGTAATTGGAAGTTGAATTTATGAATTTTGGTGGAAAATTAAATTTAAAAATAATTTTTTTGTGAAAGGCGAGTCTGGCGTCTAGGCGCCAGAATTCGACTCCTAAATAACCCCCAAAAGCCATTTTTGACGCCTAAGCTTCATCTTGTTCCCCATTTTCACGAAAATACATCCTCTAGATCCATTTTGAGGTCAAAACATCAAGGATTTGAGCGCGAAACCACTCGATTTCTTCGTCTCAAGGATAGATCTACACTTTAAACCATTTATTTTAGATTTTCGCCATAGATTTCCCGAGGTTTTGCTAAGAACCGAAAATTTTGAAATTTTTTTCGATTTTTAGTGATTTCTTTGGATTTATAAACTTATTTTAAGTTTTATAAACTTAAAAAGAGTTTAAATCTTTGATTCCTAAATTTATTCTTGTTTTCTTTCACGTTTAGATGGCTCCAAAATCTAAACGCGGGAAGGCACGAGATAACTTTGATAGCAACAAATTTTCTACTGCAGCTGAGACTGAAGTTAAAATATTCTTAGTATATTGTGTTGAGACTGAAGTTAGAATTAATTTATAAGTTGTTTTAGTCTACTGTTTCGTAATTAGTAATTTTTGATCTGTTTTAATTCTGTTTCAAATTTAGTATCATCATAAAATTAGCTGCTTAGTTTTTATACATGCTTAAATTTTATCTTAATTATTCATAAAAGCATGATTGAAGTTAATTTTTCTTTGTAAGATTGTTTTTACATACTTATTAAAAATTCTTATGATTTTCTTTCTCTCACACTTTCAAATTATCATAGTATACCAAAACTTAAGTTTGGGGGAAGGGAAAATCCATTCAAAATTAAATTTATTTGTCCTTAAAGAGCTAATATTTTCATAAAAATAAAAACTTTTTAACATAACTTAAGGAATGAAGAATTTATTTGAGATCACTTTTATTTTCGAAATTATAAACAATTTAGTGAAAATTTAACCAAAATTTTACTAACTTTGATTGATTTTTAGAATAGAATTATTTAACTTAAAGAAGAATAAGATAAAGAATTTTTCTATTCATGATAAAAATAATAGAATTTTCGAAATATTAAGTAATAAAAAATTATCACTCGAAAAAGAAAAGATTGGAAATCTTTTTGAAGTCTTATTTATGTTATAATAATTAAGTGGAAATGTATAAGTTTTGAAAATATAAGTTAAGGATGGTGAAGTTCAAAACTATTAACAGGCTATCCAGATATAGTAATCCTCTCTATAAAAAAAAAGAGAGAAAAAAAGAGAAGAGAGGAGAAGCTTGACGAAATGCCTAATAAAAAATTGGCTTCACTTGAATTATCTTATAGGAAAAAAAAACTAGTTACATACTTTACTTAATTTCTATACATAAATATTTATTTAGAAAAGATTTTTCAAGAAGATCTTTTTCTTGTAAATAATCTCTGAAAGCTTAATATAATAGAATTCTAATATTTTCAAAATGGATGGAAAGTTTGAAATCTTATGATTTAGTAGTTAAATATTCTTTAAAGTCTTAAAATTAAACCTAGTTAGTGAAATTGGGTTAATAATTTACTAAAGACTTTATAAAATAAAAAATTATAAGGAATCTTAAATATTTATCTTTTATTCCAAAGGTTATATATTTTATATAGTAGAAAGTGTTACTTGAGGACAAGTAACATTTAAGTTTGGGGGATTTTGATCTATAAAAAAAATAAATATTTCTTTATGTCTTAATTCTTATTAATTTCTAAGGATATTATGCTTTAATGAAAGGTATTTTTTGTGTTTTTGGATGTAGGTGATGTAAAATGATCTAAAAAGGAAAAATGAGCAAAAAGGAGCAAAAATGGAGCAAAATACAAGAAGTATATAAAAATATGGCCTGGCGCCTAGGCTCCAGAAGCTGGCGCCTACGCGCTAGACTCAATACAAAAAATGTCAAGTTTTTGAAAATATTTGATCAGTTATTTTGACGGAGTGAGCGGTTATTGGACATTTTAGAAGACTGTCAGTTGTTCCTTGATAATAGGACATGTGATACATTGCATTTGGACGCTCCAAAACGGTTTTAATCTTGAAGAGGTGCGAGCCAAAGTGAAGAGGTGCGAAGAACTGGACGAGGTGTCCGGCTCCTAGGCGTCAGATTCCGGCGCCTAGAAGCCAGACCGACCTTCTAGAAGATTCATTGAATGTGGACATGTTTTGAAGAGGTGCCTCAAGGCAACCCTTGAAGCCTATAAATTTGGGTCCATTTCTTTGGAAAACGTGCCCCTTCCATTGTAACCGTTTCTCTTATCCACTTTAGGATCTCTCATCCTTAGAGAGAGAAATAGAGAGAGAAATTTAGGGCCACTTTTGTTTAGTTTAGTGAGTTTATTTTCAAGTTGTTGCATCTGGAGTTCATTACACTGTGGAGTCAGTACGAATCAGAAGATCTGTAGAATAAATATTTGAAATAAGTATTTTTATATTTGATTCAAAGTTTATTTATCATGTTTTGCTGTTTATTTTCAATGTGTTCTGAGTAGTTAGTTACTTTCTTCCTTCAATTATGAAGAGATAGATAAGATAATATAAAGATTCGATGGAGAGTTGAAATTCAAAATATTTTTAAAACATTGTGATGACATTAATAACTGATCTTACTTTACTTTTTAAATTAGTCATTTAAATTGTTAAAACCTATTGAAGAGTTTTGAGACCTTGAAGGAGAAGAAGTCTTAACTTGTAAATGTCACATGAATCCTTGGGTAGTCGAAGGCCATGTGCGGGCTATTCAAGGCGAACTGCAAATAAATAGGAAGATAAGATTTTTAGAGTGATAGACTAAATTCTTATAATTTGATTTATAGATTATGAAAGAGTAACTAGTAGGGCCGACCATAGCCACCCTTGGACATCTAGAAGTGTGAGCCTAGATTATCCCATTCTACTAACAATACATCCGAACCTGATCTGTAAATTAGCCAATGTTCTTTGTGCCTGGATCAAAGGGTAAAGAATAGGAATGCTTCTATTTGGCACAATACCATAAATCAAATTCTCCAACGAATATTAAATTATCTTAAAAATCTTAGATTAATTGAAGGGAAGAAAGTTGTTTATTTCATAGTTTTCATAAATCATTTTCTTATTAGTTTTTCTTTATTTGAATCTAGTAAATTAATAGTAATTTATAATTAAATTAAAAGATAAAATTATATTTTTTTAATTTAATTATTATTTAGAAAATTTATCACTATAATTCTTCGTTGTGGGATCGATACTGGGGTCTTTATTTCAAAGCCCTATATTACTTGAAACGATACATATACTTGCGTAGTACCCCTAGTGTGTAAAAATATTTTCTAAATTTATATCATATTGATTTTATACACTAGCTGCTATTTATAAATTGAGTCAAGTTTTTTGCGGTCTTGTCAGGTATAAGAATATTCAGCAATCAAGTCTAAGAGTTCTAGTCTTCTATTTATTTCAAGATGAACCATAATTTGTTACATTAAGAGTGCCTCAAAAGTCTATGTGAAAAAAGAGTTCATGTAAACTTCATTAAAATGTAGGCAAGTACTTAAAACATAAATTCATAAATAAAATCAAGTTCTCCCTTTAGGGTGACTCAAGTGAAGCCAATTTTTGATTGGGCATCTCCTCAAGCTTCTCCTCATAAATATTTTTCTTTCTTTTCTTTTCTATTCTTTTTCTCTTTTCTTTTTGGGATTGTTTTTCAATCCTTCTTTTTTTAATGAGGATTACTATATCTGGATAGCCTTTAATGATTTTGAACTTCACTCTCCTCTCTCTAAAGTTTAAACCTGAAACATCTCCTTACTTTATAGTTAAGTATAAGCTTTATTATTCATCATAAAGTCACAATCTCTTCTTAACACACAATACTATAAGTTCCCTTAACATTTCAAAAATACAGTTTTCTTTACTTTAAATAGTTGACTATAATCAAATTTTTTCATACCAAATATCTTACTTCTATGAAATTAACCTTTATCACTAAAAATTTTCATCCTATCCTTCCTTAAGATTCAACTGAAATAAAAAACTTTAGTTACTTATTGTGAGGTTCAACTGCCAGACGTTATGCTAATAATTTTTGAAAATATAATAATTGAGAACAAATAAAAGTTAGTATTTCTCTACCCTCCCCTAAACTTAAAATTTTCAGTAAATTTGAAACAGTAGAGAGTAAAATAAAACTAACCTTTCTGTGCTGGGATTTTAAAATCTTCAACAGCTATCCGGTATTAATCAAAATTTACAACTAGCAATCATGAAACAATTAGTAGCAGTGATATAAAATTTTTAAATATTTGCATGGGTAAAGAGAAATTAACTTTAAACATCTAAACATCCAACAGCTCACTACAACATGAAACAAACTATCATAGTACTACACAGGCCAGCTAACAATTTCAATGTTTCAGTACAGCATAACAATACACCAACAAAGTTATACATAACATGAAAAATAAATAACAACATCACACTAGTACAACAACAAGGATACACATCACATGAAAATAAATAACTACTTCATCATAACAGTAAAACACAATAGAACAAGAACAACAAAAATAAAAATAAACATTCTACCAATCTCCAACACCAGGATTAGCAGTAGGGTCATCAGCAGGGTCAGGTCTATATGGTGTATAGCTGGGGCAAGTAGGAAATATCACGTCGGACTCCCCCCTCATAAATCTGACCTGAGCATCATAATAAGCAATATCGAACTCAACTCTCCTCTATAGATAATCTTCATTCACTTCACTTCTCGCCTCAAATACATTCATCCGACCATGGAGTCTATCCACACAAGCACTCTGTAATATCAGCTACTCCATAATATCATATAAGGTAGAATACTCAAAAGTAGATGGAACATCATAACTAGTAGTAGGAATATTAGTACTCCTACTCTCAACTCTGGCTCCCACATGAGACTCATAAGTACAAATAATATTATTTGTAATTGGTCTCAATGGTATAGCCACTTCTTCATAACTATTAAACTCCACTCCAGACTGAACACAAAGGGCATGAACTAAAGCAGGAAGTCCTAAACCACTAGTGGTCTCGCCTCTAGCAATAATTTGAATGTTCTTATAGATAATAGCCCCAATATCAATCTTTTTCATCTTATGTATACAATAGTTCAAAATCGCTCTATCCCTTGTAACTTCACTGTGGTGATAAGATGGTAATAGTCTTGCAGAAATGAAATAATGTCAAACTTTTGAAGCAACATTCAATGTGGAGGCGGGGAAGTTAATCAAATGTTTTTGACTTACTTTCCATTCTCCTCGCCCGTCAGTTAGAAAAGCAATCACTTCTCTCATATTCTCCCCTCGAGTATCAAAGTTTTCGTATTCACAAATGAATGGTGCCCGAGTCTGATAGAAAGCAATGATACACTGAGGAGTAAACTCAACCATTTTTCCTCTAACAAGCACATACTCTATCTCAGTCCAGGGTATATTCGAATAGAACTCTCTAAAAACTCTCATAACAGCATTCGCAGTGAAATAACAAAATCGCTCCCAGTTCCGCTCTGCAATCAACTGTTCTACAGATCCTCCAGGACTATCAAAAGCTCGATCCTGGATACACTTCTTATTGTAAAGGTAAGAGTTAAAGAGAAATTGAGCTTTGATGTTAACAAATTTCTCCTCATCAAAATCCAATTTCCTCTTCCCTTTACTTAACCTTGGAGTCATGTGAATTTCTACAATTTGCAAGAAAATTCCAATAAATCCCAAATTCACATTGTAATAAACTCCAAATACTATTCTAAACAAGCAAGAGCATATTTCATCATAGAAATCTCAAAATCTCATTAAAACTCCAAAAATTTCAACCTAAGTAATGTGAGAGATTTCCATGGTGAAAATAAAAAAATTTAACTTAAAGTGAAGCTCTTACCAAGAGAAGTGTGGATCCGGTGTCGAAAAGCCTTGAAATCTCCTTAAATTCAAGATCTAGCAAGCCCTAGATCTTCAAAATCATGAAAAAAGAAGAAGAAGATGAAAGAAATGGAAGACTTTGCGGGTCCTATGGTAAAAATCACAAAAACGAGGGTTTTTTGCCTTTTACTGGGTTTGGGCGTCGGCGGCGCTCGATATGGCGCCGGCAGCGCTCTATTTAAAATAATTAGCCAAACTATCTGAATTTGGCCGTTGGCGATGCCAATCTAAAATATTTTCTGGTCCGAAATTTTTTTTGTAATTTTGATCGTTTCAATATCCACAATGATGTTTAACACTTCAACAGACATTTACATCATCCCATAAGCAATAATTAACACAATTCTTCACACAAACAATACACAACAATCTTATATATATAAAATCCAAGTTACATCATAGACACCAAATATGTTCATTCAAACCAACTACTCTTAGATATTTAGTGCAGCAAGTACTCTACGATAGGAAAACACTAAGATGTAAGCACACAATGAAAGTAAACACATCCAAATCTAAGTTCAAATTTCAAAGCCAATACTACACAAACTAAACATAACTAAGCAAAGTAAACTAAACACACGACAAGCATAAGAAGAATCCATTAATTACTCCACATTAGTTTCGGAATTATCCTCTCCTCTAATGTCTCCAATTGATTGCTAATGCACAAACAAATTATAAAATGGATGAATTGGAAATTTGTCAGATAATTCCTCAGCAATCACCGCATTCTTCTTCATTAAATTGATTAAGCCCATTTCAATTCGACCAGTGTGATCGAATTGCTCTTTCATTCTCTAATCTATATGATCGAATAAATAAAAAATGTTATTGATTGCATTCATAACGTTCCCTACCTCTTTCTCTAACTGTTTGATCCTCTTCAATATCATTCTAGAACCTTCAGGAAAATAAGGTTGAATCGGTTGTGAAGTCTGAGTTGGTTAATTAGCAAGCAAATTCATGTCATTTTCATCTCTAACTGTCTGGTAGTCATAGGGATTAGTTGGATCAATAGGCCTCCATGGAAGAAGAACCTTTTCCAACTTTGATAAGGAACCTGTGACTGACTACATAACAGAAATATGGTGGACGGGTGTCCAAGCCCATATTTAAATCCATGCACAATTAATCCCAGAACTGATTTCACAATGATATTACCAATGTCAATCGGCCTCCCTGTTTGAATACAAAAATTCAAAATGGCACTTTCCTGGGTTACTTTGCTAATCTTAAATGTCGGAAATAACTTTGCAGAAATAAAGTAATGTCACTGCTTCGATGCTGGATTTAGAGATGCAGATGGAAAACTAATGTATCCATTCTCTCTAACTTCTCATTCCTCATTCTCATTTGTCAAATATTTATACACATCATTCATATTATCCCTCGTGACATTGAAATTTGAATAATGGAAAATAAGTACATTCTCGATCATAAAGAGATCGTTAATTCGTGTAGGAGTGAATTGCACATATCTACCATGCATAAATATGAACCCTTGGTTGATCCCGTGATGATTTGCATAAACCTCTTTCATGACAGAAACAACAACGACGGTGGTAGTGTAGCAAAGCACTTCCCAACATCTCTCCTTAATAATTTCTTTAATTCTAGTAGTAGGATTATCCATACCTTGATTTACGAAGCCTCTTTCCTTGATAATCCTTTTTTTCATCATCACTTTGTTGAACAAACACTGTGCCTCAAAACTTATGAACTTCCTTTAGTTGAAAACACAAAATTGAGCGGTTTTGATGGGATAGGAATCCATAAGATACGAATTGAGATTGGTGGTTTTCGTTTTTCTGGAGTTAAGAAGTCAAAAATGGAGTTTAAGGAGTTATAAGGATGAAGATCCCGCCAAAAACTGCCAAAACTCGCATTTTAAAACTTAAAAAATGTCAAACAAGTGTATTAACAGTGATAGGGCGCTGGCGGCGCCCATTCTGGTACCAGCGGCGCAGTGGTAAAAAATTCTCACCGAACTTCGTTTGGCCCAAAATATTCCAATATCTTGATTCGATCGATCATTTATCAATTTTTAAAGTATTTAGGAGTAATTAGGATTCAAAAACAACTATCTAAAAAGCACAACTACATCGAACAAGCAAACACACCACAAAGATACATATGGGTTGCCTCCCATAAAGCGCTTGGTTTAACGTCGTCAGCTCGACAAACCATTTAGTTAATCGAGATGACTCAACATTAAAACCTCTTTGAAGTTATGTTGAAACCCGTCAAGGTAAGGCTTTAATCGATGCCCATTAACCTTGAAAATCTTTCCAGTATTAGGATTTTTAATATCAACAACTCCAAACGAATGAACTTTTACAACTGTAAAAGGTTCTAACCTTCTAGACTTGAGCTTTCCAGGAATCAACTTCAATCTTGTATTATATAATAAAACTTTTTGTCCAAATTCCAAGTTCTTTTTTAATATCTTCCTATCATGCCATAACTTCCTTTTCTCTTTATAGATTCTATCATTGTGATAAGATGCATTTCTAATATCTTCTAATTCATTCAATTGCATAAATATTTTCTCTCCAGCATTTTTCAAATTAAAATTTAACTATTTTATCGCCTAATATGGTTTATTTTCCAATTCAACCGGTAAATGGCAAGTCTTACCAAACACTAGTTTATAAGGAGACGTTCCAATAGGGGTTTTAAAAGCAGTCCTATAAGCCCACAAAGCAAGTATCAAATCGAGCGTACCAATATAATTTATGATTATCCACAGCTTTCTTCAAAATTCTTTTAATTTCACGATTAGACACTTCGCTAAACCACTAGATCCGGGGATGATAAGTCGTAGAGATTTGATGAATAATATTATGTTTCTCAATTAATCTCTTAATTTGATTATTCCCGAAATGAGATCCACCATCGCTTATGATCACTCTCGCATTCCATATCTTGTAAATATATTTTTCTTTAAAAATTATGAAACACTCCGAGTATCACATCTAGGTAAAGCAATAGTTTCAATCCATTTCGAGACATAATCAACGACAACCAATATATATAAATTTCTAAATGAAGGAGTAAATGATCCCATAAAATCTAATCCCCATACATCAAAGATTTTAACTTCCAAATTATAATTTAGAGGCATTTCATTTCTTTTAGAGATATTACCTACTCTCTGACATCGATCACAAGATTTAATATATCTATAAACATCTCTAAAAAGAGTAGGCCAATAAAATCCAGATTGTATAATCTTAAAAGCAGTTTTATCAACACCAAAATGACCTCCAAATTTAGAATCATAACATCGTTGAATAATCAAATTTATTTCTTCTTGTGGCACACATTTCCTAATAATCAGATCCTTACACTATCTATAAAGATAGGGCTCATCGCATTGTCGGCATATTTTTAGGTTTGTGTTTTATTTTGAAAAGGAGGTCGCCTACAGAAGTTGTCGGCGGATTTTTAATTTAATTTAAATATATAATTTGAAATGTAGTATTTGATTTTTGAAAATAATTTTAAGTTTGAAAATTTTTAGGATATGAAAAATCAAACCGATCTCACATCCCAAATAGTTTATATAAACGAGCACCGCATCACAAACCTTGTATCTATCCCGAAGAATTGACACACTGCTTGACGATGGGGCTCAATTAAATAAACTAGAAGATTTGTGACATCCGTTTGATCTGAGAACCAATCTTATAAGCCGACATGTTCCCCTGCTTAATATAAATGAATTAAGCAGGGTTTATATTACCTGGGTTCTTAAAGTTCCCTATAAGGGCATGCCCCTTTAGTTAATGACATCTTAAATGACGGGAATCATTTAAGAAAACTCTCAATAATGATAAGTGGTTTTGCTCTCAAGAATTTCAAAGTTTAAGGTTTTCAAACAATTGGATTTTGAAAATTTTAATTGGGAATGGATCAAATTTGGAACAGTTATTTTAGGGAATCAAAGGAAGAGAAGTAGGGGATGTCACGGACCTGAAGTGAACTTCGATGACTTCCCAACTATCCTATTGTATGGCTTCAATTTGAGAGTTTATTTAATGTTGTAATCCTGCCAATTTTAATTAACTAGGACTTATTCTTGTATGATATGATCACACAAACAGCCTCGAAGATGTGAGGGTTTATGTCGTACTAAACAACTACCTCGGAATCCTAAGACCGGTTAGGACTTAATTTACATAATATGATTATGCAAATGCCTAACAAAAAGTTGAGGATTTATGTTGCACTAGGAAAACTACCTCAAAATCCTATGGCTTGGTTATTTAATTCTAAGAAAGGTTTTACTGAAGTAGACCTGAGTTTTGCTGATGACGATGGTCGTGCTGCCCATTGTGCTCCAAGCTCCTTGTTGTTGCAGAGGTTTAGTTTTAGAAGTCATAAATCAGGAGATGAGAGAAGTGTTTTGGTTAAGAAATCTTAAAGTCCAAGTGTTTTTAATATTTTAATTAAAACAAATCTTAAAGTTGCTTAAACAGAACCGATTAAGATCCCACGGTTCCGTCATCCCGGCACCGTTATTTTCATCGAATTCACTTAGTCCAGATGAATTTGCTAAACTCAACTGAATGAGTTCCACACTTTCTTTTAGACCGTGGGAAATCCAGTTAGCAACACGTGGGTTACATCATCCGAGGTATTCCCAATCATTCAATGAGACGTTTTAATTTAGTTATAATTGTAGTTTTGTTGTTCTGTTTGTGATTAAATTTTGAGTTGTTTTATATTTTGAAATGTTGTGGCGGTGAATTTTATCTTGCAATGACTTTTAATTTAGTTTTGGTTTCAGTTTAGGGACTATCCTAAAGGTTTTGGTTTTCATGCAACAGTCTTATTTAACATGCAAGAAAAGTAAAGTACAATGCATGTAAGTAAATTGCAATAAAGTAAATTGCGATTAAATAAAAGCGTACCTGAAGGGTCTTCCTGTCATCCCAAGCTGCACTTAAAACACATGTCAATGCATTTAAATATTTCAATACAATAGTCGACGGGTTTGAGCTCACTGTCGGCGAGCTTTTCAGCCATTTTTCAGTTCTAAAAAAAAAAATCTCGCCATTGGCGAGATAGAGGCTGCCGTCGGCGAGTAGGCTCTGCGCAACTCCACCGTTTTGCTCCGTCTGGCTCCATTTTAGCTCTTATTCGCCCCGTTTCAGTTGCATTGTGTTCGTAACTGATAGCCCTACAAAATAAACATAAAAACAACCTTTCTTTAAAGTGTAATTTCATTCAAAAATATGCAAGAAGTGTTAAAGAGATTAAGCATCAAAAGACTTATCGAAAGGTGTCAGGGCAAAATTTCATTTCTTGCTCGTTTTTGCTCCAAATTGCACCGTTTTTGCTTTCTTTTGCTCCAATCACCGTTTCTTGTACCTAAAACCAAAAAACATACAATATAATTTCCTTTAAAGTGTAATATCATCAAAAATGAGTAAAATGATATTGGAAAAAACTTATATATTTTAGGTGTGTCATAACTCTAGGCAATGTACTTTTCAACTGTAGGACACTAAAATTTTTTTTTCAAAAGAATATATTGGTTAGATTTTCAGAAAGAAATTTAGTAACTCAGGTCAACACTACGGGTATTGATCTATAAAAAAAATACATATTTCTTTATGTCTTAATTCTTATTAATTTCTAAGGATATTATGCTTTAATGAAAGATATTTTTTGTGTTTTTGGATGTAGGTGATGTAAAATGATCTAAAAAGGAAAAAGGAGCAAAAATGAGCAAAATGGGGCAAAATTCAAAAACTATATAAAAATATGGCCTGACGCCTAAGCGCCAGACTCGATACAAAAAGTGTGAAGTTTTTGACAACGTTTGATCAGTTATTTTGACGGAGTGACCGGTTATTGGACATTCTAGAAGATTGGCAGTTGTTCCTTGATACATTGCATTTGGACGCTCCAAAATGGTTTTAATCGCGAAGAGGTGCGAGCTAAAGTGAAGAAGTGCGAAGAATTGGACGCGATGTCCGACGCCTAGGAGCCAGATTTCGGCGCCTAGGAGCCAGACCGACCTTCTAGAAGATTCGTTGCATGTGGACATGTTTTGAAGAGGTGCCTCAAGGCAGCCCTTGAAGCCTATAAATAAAGGTCAATTTCTTCAGAAAATGTGCCCCTCCCATTGTAACCCTTTCTCTTATCCACTTTATGATCTCTTATCCTTAGAGAGAGAAATAGAGATAGAAATTTAGGGCCACTTTTGTTTAGTTTAGTGAGTTTATTTTCAAGTTGTTGCATCCGGAGTTCATTACACTCGTGGAGTCGGTAGGAATCGAAGATCCGTAGAAGAAATATTTGAGATAAGTATTTTTATATTTGATTCAAAGTTTATTTATCATGTTTTACTGTTTATTTTCAATGTGTTCTGAGTAGTTAGTTACTTTCTTCCTTCAATTATGAAGAGATATATAAGATAATATAAAGATTCGATGGAGAATTGAAATTCAAAATATTTTCAAAACATTGTAATTACATTAATACCTGATCTTACTTTACATTTTAAATTGGCCATTTAAATTGTTAAAACCTGTTGAAGAGTTTTGAGACCTTGAAGGAGAAGAACTCTTAACTTGTAAATATCACATGAATCCTTGGGTAGTCGAAGGCCATGTGTGGGCTATTCAAGGTGAAGTGCAAATAAATATTAAGATAAGATTTAAAGGGTGTAGAATTGATAAGTTTTTAGAGTGACAGCTAAATTCTTATAATTTGATTTATAGATTAGGAAAGGGTCACTAGTAGGGCAGACCATAGCCACCCTTGGACATCTAGAAGTGTGAGCCTAGATAATCCCATTCTACTAACAATACATCCGGACTCGATCCGTAAATTAGCCAATGTTCTTTGCGCACTGGATCAAAGGGTAAAGAATAGGAATGCTTCTATTTGGCACAATACCATAAATCAAATTCTCCAACGAATATTAAATTATCTTAAAAATCTTAGATTAATTGAAGGGAAGAAAGTTTTTTATTTTATAGTTTTCATAAATCATTTTCTTATTATTGTTTTCTTTATTTGCATCTAGTAAATTAATAGTAATTTATTATTAAATTAAAAGATAAAAATATATATTTTTAATTTTATTATTGTTTAGAAAATTTATCACTATAATTCTTCCTTGTGCGATCGATACTGGGGTCTTTATTTCAAAGCCCTATATTACTTGAAAGGATATGTATACTTGCGTAGTACCCCTAGTGTGTAAAAATATTTTCTAAATTTATATCATATTGATTTTATACACTAGCCGCTATTTATAAATTGAGTCAAGTTTTTTGCCATCTTTTGGAAGCGAATATTACTGCGTTATTTGCGGTTGGGTCAAGTTTTTGGCACCGTTGCCGGGGAAAGAAAGAAATAGAATAGTATAAATTTTTTTATAAAAAATAAATAAAAAATATATATATTATTATAAAAAATGATATATATTTTATTCCTGTTTTATGCGAAAATTTGGTTCTGAAAGATTAATACCTTTAGATTTTGAATTAGAAAGAACAATTAGTAAAATTAAAAAGGGAAAACAAATTCAAAAATTTCAAGAAATGGCTACTTTACAAAATCCAATTGAACTTAATGATCAAAATGTTTATAAACCATTAAGGGATTATGCTAACCCTACAGTTGATGAACTTCATAGTAGTATTCAAATACCTACTGTAGATGCTAATTCTTTTGAACTTAAACCTTCTATTATTCAAATGGTGAAAAATAATCAATTTGGTGGATCAACAAATGAGGATCCGAACTTACATCTTGTTAGTTTTTAGAACTTTGTGCTACCTTTAAATATAATAATGTTTCTGATGATGCTATTAGACTTAGACTCTTTCCTCTTTCTTTAAAAGATAAAGCGAAGATGTGGTTAAACTCATTAGCGACTGGTTCTACTAAAACATTGGTTGAAATGGCACAAAAATTTCTTGCTAAATATTTTCCTCCTTCTAAAACTGCTAAATTAAGAAATGATATTACTTCATTTAGTCAATTTGGCGGGGAGACAATTTATGAAACTTGGGAAAGATTTAAAGAACTATTAAGGAAATGTCCTTATCATGCTTTACCTGATTGGTTGATTATTCAAACATTTTATAATGGATTAATTAGATCTTTAAAATTAATTATTGATGCTGCTGCTGGAGAATCTTTAATGTCTAAATCATTTGAAGAAGCTTACACCTTAATTGAAGAAATGACAAATAACAATTTTCAATGGCCTTCTGAAAGGATTAATCCTAAAAAGATGGCCAGTATTCACGATAATGAAGCCTTTTCTATCTTAGCTTCATAAGTTGCGGTAATGTCTAAGAAATTAGATAATTTTGTAATTAATATTTCACATAATAACTCTGCTAATATTGAAGATTCTCAAACTATTGAAACTTTACAAGCTATTGCAAGTAAAAATAATCCTTATTCAAATTATTATAATCCCAGGTGGAAAAATCATCCTAATTTTAACTGGAATAATTCACAAGAACAATGGGGTAATAATCAATCTCATCCCACTCGAAAATTGGAATAATCAAGTTAATTCGAATTATAAACCTCCCGGATTTAATAATCAACGAAAAAGTTATCAATAGAAGAATTAATTTTACAAATGAATAATCAATTACAAAATCAAAATACTGCTATTCGTAATATTGAAAATCAAATGGGGCAAATTGCTACTTTAATTAATAACAGACCTACAGGAACACTTCCTAGTAATGTTGAAATTAATCCAAAGGAAACTGGAAAAGAACATGAACAAGTTAAAGCAGTGCAACTTAGAAGTGGAAATGAATTAAAAGAAAGAATGCAGAATGAAATTGAAAAAGAGATCGAGATTGAAGAGATTGAAAAACCTAAAGAAACTCTCTCTTAGTCAAGATCGATCGTTATACCTGTTATTGTGGAAGTTAAAAAACCACCACCACCTTTTCCTCAAAGACTTAAACAACAGAAATTAGATCATCAATTTTCTAAGTTCTTTGAATTTTTTAAGAAACTTACTATTAACATACCTTTTGTTGAAGCTTTGGAACAAATGCCAACTTACGCAAAATTTATGAAGGATATTTTAAGCAAAAAACAAAAATTTGAATCTTTTGAAACGGTTGCATTAAGTGAAGAATGCAGTGCAATAATTCAAAAGAAATTACCTGAAAAGCTTAAGGATCCTGGAAGTTTCACTATACCTTGTGCTATTGGAGAAAAATTTTGTGGAAAAGTTTTATGTGATTGAGGAGATATTACTCCAACCACTGTAACCCTTCAGTTAGATGATAGATCTATCACTTATCCTCAAGGAGTTATAGAGGATGTCCTTGTTAAAGTGGATAAATTTATCTTCCCTGTAGATTTCATCGTACTTGATATGGAAGAAGATAAAGAGATACCTATTATTTTAGGGAGACCTTTTCTAGCTACCGGACGAGCTATGATTGATGTGCAAAAAGGAGAACTAACCATGAGAGTTAATGATCAAGAAATTAAATTCAATGTTCTTAAATCAATGAAGTACCCTGATAAGGAGAAATGTTATCGAATGGATATAATTTATTATTTAATTGAAAAACATCATCAAGAAAAATGTAAAGTCATTTCTGAAGAAAAATTTGAATTTTTAACTGATGAAGATGAAGTAGTAGAAGAAGAAGAGACTCATTTTATTAATGATAATTGGGAAACTTTAGACATAACTCAAAATGATATACTTTTACCATCAATTAAAAAAGCCTCTGAACTAGAATTAAAAATATTACCTTCCCATTTAAAATATGTGTTTCTTGGAAATTCGTTAACTTTACCTGTTATTATTTCTTCTGAACTGAGTAAAGATCAAGAAGAAAAACTACTAGATGTGTTAAAGAATTATAAGAAAGCTTTTGGTTGGACTATTGCTGATATAAGAGTAATAAACCTTTCTATTTGCATGCATAGAATCTTAATGGAAGAAAATTTTAAACCTACTAGAGAATCACAAAGAAGATTAAATCCTATCATGAAAGAGGTTGTTAAAAAAGAAATTATTAAGTGGTTAGATGCTGGTATTATTTATCCTATTTCGGATAGTCAATGGGTAAGTCTTATTCATTGTGTTCCGAAGAAAGGAGGTGTAACTGTCATTGTTAATGATAAAAATGAACTTATTCCTTCAAGACAAGTTACTAGATGGTGAATTTGTATTGACTATAGGAAATTAAATAAAGCCACTAGAAAGGATCATTTTCCTTTACCTTTCTTGAATCAAATGCTCGATAAATTAGTTGGACACTCATATTTCTGTTTTCTGGATGGATATGCTGGTTATCATCACTTACTTTTATCTCCTGATGCCCAAGAAAAGACAACATTTACAAGTCCTTATGGAATATTTGCTTTTAGAAGAATGTCTTTTGGTTTATGTAATGCACCTGCAACTTTTCAAAGATGTATAATGTCAATATTTTGTGATTTGATTGACAAAGGAATTGAAATATTTATGGACGATTTTTCATTTTTTGGAACTTCTTTTGAATCTTGTTTGGAAAACATAGCCGAAGTTCTGAAAAGATGTGAAGAAACAAATTTAGTTCTTAATCGGGAAAAATATCAATTCATGGTCACGAAGGCATTGTACTTGGTCACAATGTATCACAAAAAGGGATGGAAGTAGATCAAGCAAAAGTGAAAATTATTGCTTGAATTGTAACCACCTACAATCGTTATCGATGTGAGAAGTTTTCTAGGTCATGCTCGGATTTTATAGAAGATACATAAAGGATTTTTCTAAAATTGCTAAACCTCTTTGTCATTTATTAGAAAAAGATGCAAAATTTGAATTTAATAAAGAATGTATTAATGCTTTTAATTTTCTAAAAGAAAAATTAATAACTGCACCTATCATTTTTGCACCTAACTGGAATAAATCTTTTGAATTAATGTGTGATGCAAGTGATTTTGCAATTGGAGCTGTTTTAAGAAAAAAATATGAGAAAGTTTTCAAAGTTGTATATTATGCTAGTAAAACTCTCACTGAAAGACAAAGAAATTACACTACCACTGAGAAAGAGCTTCTAGCTATAGTATATGCCTTTGATAAATTTAGACCTTATCTTCTTGGTACTAAATACATAGTTCATACTGATCATTCTGCTATTAAATATATATTATCTAAGAATGATTCTAAACCTAGACTTATAAGATGGGTTTTACTTCTACAAGAATTTAATTTTCAAATAGTAGATAGAAAAGGAACTGAAAACCAAATTGTTGATCATTTGTCTAGAATTAAAAATAATATTATTTCGGAAGAAAATATAAATGAGAAATTCCCTGATGAATCTTTATATGTTATTTAAAGATACAAAACACCTTGGTATGCTGATATTGTTAATTATTTAGTTAGCAATATTTTGCCTTATGAAATGGATAACAAATTTATTATGAAATTTAAATATGATGCTAAATCTTATATTTGGGAAGAACCTCATTTATTTAAAATTGGTAAAGATTCTATGATTCGAAGATGTGTACCTTATGAGGAAACTTTTGTGATTATTCAAAAATGTCATGATTTCGATTTGGGAAGACACTTTGGCATAGATAAAACTGCATTTAAAATTTTAAATTCTGGATTTTATTGGCCTACCTTATTTAAAGATGTGAGATAATATGTGAAAACATGTGATCGATGTCAAAGGATGGGAAATATATCTAGGAAGGATGAAATGCCTTTAAACTATATATTGGAAGTTGAAATTTTTGATATATGGGGTTTAGACTTTATGGGACCATTTGTTCCATCATCCGGAAAAATTTATATTTTATTAGCAGTTGATTATGTTTCAAAGTGGATTGAAGTCGTTGCTTTACCAAACCGTGATTCCAAAAGTGTTTCTAAATTTTTAAAGAAAATGATATTTTCAAGATTTGGTATGCCTAAGGTAATTATCACTGATGGTGGAAGTCATTTCAGGAATATAAGAATTCAATCATTACTACAAAAATCTGGAATCAAACATAGAATTGTAATTGCTTATCACCTACAAATTAGTGGAATGGCTAAAGTATCAAACAGAGAAATTAAAAGAATTTTAGAGAAGACTGTTAATCCTAAAAGAACTGATTAGGTTGATAGACTTGATTCTGCATTATGGGCTTATAGAACAGCTTATAAGACACCAATCAGAATGTCACCTTACCGGTTAATTAATGGTAAACATTGTCACTTACGTGTAGAACTTGAACATAAAGCTTATTGGGCGATAAAGGAGTTTAATTTTAATTTGAATAAAGCAGGAGAAAAATGATTATTGCAACTAAATGAGATGGAAGAAATACAAAACGAATCGTATGAAAATGCGAGAATTTATAAAGAGAAAATGAAGGTGTTGCATGATAAGAAAATTTCAGGAAAAATTTTTAAGCATAGACAAAAAGTATTACTGTTTAATTCTCGTTTAAGATTTTTTCCTGGAAAATTAACATCTAAATGGATTGGACCCTATTTATTTGAGAAAGTATACCATTATGGAGCTGTGGATATTAAAGATCCTAAAACAGGAAAAATTTTTAAAGTAAATGGAGTAAGATTGAAGCCTTATTTGGGAGATATTAAAAATATTTATAAAGAGGCTTATGAATTGAGTCAACCTGATTAAAGATTTACTTAAGTCGGGCTGACCACGTTAAACCAAGCGCTTTGTGGGAGGCAACCCATATTTATCTTTGTTTATAAGTGTTTTTTTTGTTTTGATGTAAGGTTATGCCTCGATCTTGATTAATTTTATATTACTTTAGAAAATTTGATGCTTATAAGTCTTGGTTCACTTATGTTGAAAATTATTTTGATGTATCTAAAATTTAAAAATAGGATCACTCTATTCTGAATATGAGTAAAAAGGAGATCAAGTTAACCTTCATTATGATTGTTTACAATGTGAGTTATTGAGTCTAAAATACTCTTACCAGTATATTTTACCTATCTTGGAGGACGAAATTTTGAAATTTGAAGATTGTGCGAAAAGGAGTTGAACATAGTTTCGGCGTCGAGGAGCCAGAATTCGGCGCCTAAGCGCTAGAATCAACTATGTATCAATAGGTCCGGCGCCTAGGCGCCAGATTCGGCGCCTAAGGGCCACGGTTACTGGGTCGTGCAAAAATAAAATTTTTTTCAGTTTTTCACACGATTTTCCCCTTTAAATCAACCTATCTTCTTCCCTAACCATAAAGCAATCAAAATTACGTCCCTTGCACTTCATTCTTGAGAGATTTGAGAAATTTTTGAAGAAATGGAAGGAATAAATCATGGAGAAGAAGCTAGGGACAAGGTCTCAAAGGATCCTCAACCCTACTTCAATGGTTTCATCGCTGTAAGTTTAGAGAAAATTTCTAGTCATTTGGATAAGTTTGAAGCGGAGCTTAAAAGCATTGGAGATCGCCTTCATGAGATGTTTCATCAAGTTGAACATCTAGAATGGTAAATGAAACTTCAATTTGATCATTTTGCGGCTTATCAAGATGCTCAAGTTGAAATGTATGCGAAGAACAAGTGGATTGATGAAAAGACGGCTACGGATTTCCCGAGAGCGTTAGTGTTCTTTCCAAGAGGAATACACAATTTCCCTTGTGAAGATTAGAATATTATGGTAATGAGATAGTTATTATGGTTTGAGTCGTTCTATCAATTTAGAGAATCGATTGTGTTTGTTTGTGTATTTGCTTTCATGTTCAATGTGTGTTGTTTTTGCTTAGAAATTATTGTGTTTGAGTGTGTATTAGGAACTTGAATCAAATATAATACTTATCTGGAATGTATTGAGTCAATATTGAAGGTTATAAATGGAATTTAGTGAGTTTGATTGGTGGATTTAATATTTAATTTCTATAAATTTTTGAAAAAGGTTGTGGAAGTTAGAAACTGAAGCCCTACTTTGATATGAGTAATTGGAAGGTGAATTTATGAATTTTGGTGGAAAATTAAATTTAAAAATAATTTTTTGTGAAAGGCGAGTCTGGCGACTAGGCGCCAGAATTCGGGGCCTAAGCGCCAGTTCGGCCTGTACCCGAAAATTTACTTAAATAACCCCCAAAAGCCATTTTTGACGCCTAAGCTTCATCTTCTTCCCCATTTTCGCGAAAATACATCCTCTAGATCCATTTTGAGGTCAAAACATCAAGGATTTGAGCGCGAAACCACTCGATTTCTTCGTCTCAAGCAAAGATCTACACTTTAAACCATTTATTTTAGATTTTCACCATAGATTTCCCTAGGTTTTGCTAAGAACCGAAAAATTTGAAAATTTTTTCGATTTTTAGTGATTTCTTTGGATTTCTAAACTTATTTTAAGTTTTATAAACTTAAAAAGAGTTTAAATCTTTGATTCCTAAATTTCTTCTTGTTTTCTTTCACGTTTAGATGGCTCCAAAATCTAAATGCGGGAAGGCACGAGATAACTTTGATAGCAACAAATTTTCTATCATGCATCGCGCATTTTCGCTTCCATGAATTTGCGACGTCCGTAAAGTTCATTTCTGAACGAAGTTTCTATCATCCTGGAGAAATGATCGAAAACACTATTGTTGCACACAATTGGCAACGATTTTGTTATTTTACTGCTGTTGCTGTTATCCCGATTGTTCGAGAATTTTATGCAAATTTTCTAGATGCCGAAGATTATGAAGTCTTTCTCAGAGGAATTGGAGTAGGATTTAGTCCAGAAAGAATCAACATATTTTATGGCCTGCCACTGACTATTGAGTGCTATTATTATGGATTATCACCATCTAAGGAAGATTTGGATATGATTATTACTTATCCGACTGATGGTACTGGATCTTGGAAGATCCAGAACAGAAAAAGGGTAAACTTCAAATTCTCCGAATTAAATGGTATTTCTAAAGCATGGCACTATTTTATTTTTGCAAGATTGTTACCTTCCAACCACCTGAGTGATGTGACTAGAGATCGAGCGATCTTAAACTACTGCATTCAGGAGAGGAAGCCTATTGATGTCAGGAGTATTATTTATGATTTTGTAGATTCTACTGCGAGGTCGAGCACTACTGTTGGATTGGGATTCCCATTTCTGATCTATTCATTATGTGTTAGTAATGGAGTCACTGCTGATATTTCTGATGAGAAGTTAAATTCTACCAAGTCAATTGGGTAGGAGAGTGTTAGTATCTATGATCATCTTCGAGGGAAGAGATCGATCGCTCCTTCTTCTGCACATACTTCAGGTAGACTTTCTACTTCTCGACCCTCTACTTCTGCTGAGCCACCATCATATTTCTGGGAATCAATGCATGATTAGTTTTTAGCACAGCAGCAGGAGTTATTTCAAACTCACTGCAGGATTGATACTATTGATAGGAAACTAGATCATTTATCTGATTATACCCAGAGGAAGAGTAGTTATGATGCTGAGTATGATGAAACCCTAGTCAGATTTCTGAAGGGTGAACATGATGTTAGTTTTCCTACTTTTCCTAGATTCACACCATTTGTTTATCCTAAGGACGTAGAATTTTCCTTTGGTGATGATGATGATGATGAGGCTACAGCTAGTGACTAGTAGTTATAGATCTTTATGTTGAGCTACTCTGTTAGTTTGTTTTGTTTGTTTTGTTTGTTTAGTTTTGTGTTTGATGTATGTTGATCGATTAGTGTTAAGATTCTGATGTTAAAATATTCTTAGTATATTGTGTTGAGACTGAAGTTAGAATTAATTTATATGTTGTTTTAGTCTACTGTTTAGTAATTAGTAATTTTGCTCTGTTTTAATTTTGTTTCAAATTTAGTATCATCATAAAATTAGCTGCTTACTTTGTATACATGATTAAATTTTATCTTAATTATTCATAAAAGCATGACAGAAGTTAATTTTTCTTTTTAAGATTGTTTTTACATACTTATTAAAAATTCTTATGATTTTCTTTCTCTCACACTTTCAAATTATCATAGTATACCAAAACTTAAGTTTGGGGGAAGGGAAAATCCATTGAAAATTAAATTTTATTTGTCCTTAAAGAGCTAATATTTTCATAAAAATAAAAACTTTTTAACATAACTTAAGGAATGAAGAATTTATTTGAGATCACTTTTATTTTCGAAATTATAAACAATTTAGTGAAAATTTAACCAAAATTTTACTAACTTTGATTGATTTTAACAATAGATTATTTAACTTAAAGAAGAATAAGATAAAGAATTTTTCTATTCATGATAAAAATAATAGAATTTTAGAAACATTAAGTGTTGACCTCATTTTTTATGAGGTCTTCTCTTCTCTCTTTAGTACTTTGGATCTAGCCTTAGGCTTTTCCTTTGACTATCTTAGAGGACTAGAAGTCGAACCCAGCCTTTAGAAGTTCAAACACCTCTTGACTCCCTACAAACCCCACAAGCTTGATTGTACACCCCTAATCACCTAGAGGGTTTGTACGACTTATTTTTAGGTTATGTGTTTTATTTTGAAAAGGGGGTCGCCTAACAGAAATTGTCGGCAAATTTTTAATTTAATTATATAATTTGAAAAGTAGTATTTGATTTTGAAAATAATTTTTAAATTTGAAGATTTTAAGATATGAAATCAAACTGATCTCACATCCCGAATAGTTTACATAAACGAGCACCGCACCACAAACCGTGTATCTATCCCGAAGAATAGACACACTGCTTGATAATGGGGCTCGATTAGATAAACTAGAAAGGTTTGTGACATCCGTTTGGTCTACGAACCAATTTTATAAGCCGACAAATTCCCCTGCTTAATATGAAAGCATTAAACAGGGTTTATATTACCTGGGTTCTTCAAATTCCCTATACGGGCAAGCCCCTATAGTTAATTACATCTTAAGTGACGGCAATCACCTAAGAAAACTCTCGATAATAATCAGTAGTTCTGCTCTAAAGAATTTCAAAGTTTAAGTTTTCAAAGGATTGAATTTTGGAATTTTAATAGGGAATGGATCAAGTTTGGAACATTTTGTTTTGGGAATTCAAAGGAAGAAAATTAGGAGAAGTCACAGACCCGAAGTGAATTTCGGTGACTTCCCAGACTATCCTAATGTTAGGCTTTGAATTTAGGAAAGTCCTAATATTTATTTAATGTTTTGATCTTGCCAATTTTAATTAATTAGGACTTATATTCGTATGACATGATCATACAAATAGCCTTGAAGATGTGAGGGTTTATGTTGTATCAGACAACTACCTCGGAAATCCTAAGACCGGTTAGGGCTTAATTTACATGACATGATCATGCAAATGCCTAACGAAGAGGTTGAGGATTTATGTTGCACTAGGAAAGCTACCTCGAAGTCCTATGGTTTGGTTATTTAACTCTAAGAAAGTTTTGCTGAAGTAGACTCGGGTTTTGCTTATGACGATGGCCGTGCTGCCCACCATGCTCCGAGCTCCTTGTTGTTGCAGGGGTTTAGTTTTAGAAGTCATAAATCAGGAGATGAGAAAAGTGTTTTGGTTTAGAGAAAATCTTAATTTCCAAGTGTTTTTTTTTTATTTTTTAATTAAAACAAATCTTAAAGTTGATTATAACAACACCGGTTAAGATCCCACGGTTCCATCCTTCCGGCATCGTTATTTTTATCGGATTCACTTAGTCCAGATGAATTTTCTAAACTCAACTAATTGAGTTCCACACTTTCATTTAGATCGTGGGAAATCCCGTTAGCAACACGTAGGTTACATCATCCGAGGTATTCCCGATCATCCAACAAGACGTTTTAATTTAGTTGTAATTGCAGTTTTGTGTTCTGTTTGTGATTAAATTTTGTGTTGTTTTATATTTTGAGATGTTGTGGCGGTGAATTTTATCTCGTAATGACTTTTAAATTTAGTTTTGGTTTCAGTTTTAGGGACTATCCTAAAGGTGTGGGTTTTCATGCAACAGTTGTTTATCATGCAAGAAAAGTAAGTGCGATGCGATTAAATAAATTGCAATAAGGTAAATTACAAGAAAGTAAATTGCAATAAAATAAAAGCGTACCTGGAGGATCTTTTCGTCATCCCAGGCTGCACTTAAACATAATTTAGAAAATTTAAGCAAGTTCCTAGGTAAAGCTAAGGGAAGGGTTATGGTTTTCTACCAAATTCCTAATCCTATGGCTAGTCATTTCCTATGACGTCTAGGTTCTTGTGTTTTGGTTTGAGGACGATTTTCTTCATCAAAGAATAATTAAGGTCAGTTGTTCTTATAAACATCCTGTCATATTGAGGAAGTTCTTAAGAAGAATCTTAAACATCTTTTCAATATTGCTAGAATTGTTTTAAGTCCAAATGAATTTAATTATACAAATGAATTAATCGTCCGAGAATTCAAGTTTTGTTGTTATCTTGCTGAGTGAACTAGGACATTTGAATATCCTATAAGTGAAGTAACACTTCATTTAACATTATGTTTAGGAGTTATGACAATAAAAGTTTTCGAGGGCAAATTGGTGTTCAAATGGTTTGTGATTTAATTTAATTTCAGTTAACGGGTTTAAATTTGGAATAGCGTTCAAGTTGCTTTATATTTATTTTTGAATTTCTTTATGTCTTATGTGATGTTATTTTTAATTTAATTCAACTTTAATTTAATTTAATTTAATTTGGTTTAGTTTTAATTTTAATTTAATTTAATTTGATTTAATTTTAACTTGATTCCATTATTTAATTTAATTTAATTCAATTTAGTTTGATTTGATGTGAATTAACTTAATTTAATTTAACTTGATTTAATTTAATTTGATTTTAATTTCCTTTAATTTAATTTTATTTTGATTTAATTTAATTTAATTTGATTTGATTTAATTTAATTTAATATGTTTTAATTTAATTTTATTTAATTAATTTAATTTTATTTTAATTTAATTTAATTCAATTTAATTTAATTTAATTCAATTTAATTTAATTTAATTCAATTTAATTTAATTTGTTTAATTTAATTTAATTTAATTTAATTTAATTTAATTTGTTTGATTTAATTTAATTTAATCTTTAATTTAATTTTATTTTTAATTTTAATTTAATTGAAAATTTAAAAAGAGTTTAATAATTTAACTTTAATTTAATTTAATGATTAAGTCTTTTAACATTTTAAATCTTAAATTTGAATTATCATTTTAATTAGGTATTAAATATTATTGAGATGATTAATTTAGGGATTCTTAGATTATAGAACAAATCTCTCCCTATTAATATCTCTATTTTAATAATTCCAACTCTATTATTCTTCCAAATTTAATCAATTATTTAATTAAGGTTTATTTTAATTATTTTCAAAATTTTTGGTAGGTTTCTACCCCTTAATTATTTAAATTTTAATCATCCAAATCAGATTAAGATGAAATATTTTACTTTCTGATTTTATTAAGCCTAAAATTTTAATTAAGGGTTAAAATTTTAATTACCATTTTGCCTTCAAGTTTAATAATTTAATAAATCACTAAATTGAGCTTAAATTAACTTGAGATTTTTATGTGGCTTCACTCATATGTCAATAAAAACATGAGAGGAGAAAATGTGATTTTTCTGTATTTAATTTATTTATGTAATTATTTTTGGTGGAAAATAGGGATGTCCAAGGAAAATTTAATAATATGACCAAGGGAGAGTTTATATCCTTAGGAAAATTATGGGACATTCCTAATGACTAGAGGACCACTTGGACCAATTTTTGTGATTTTTTGAATTATATTATTTTTATTATAATTATATTGAGTTTTGGAGTATTAATTAATTTAAAAAATAAAATAAAGATTGAAAAATGAATTTTATATTTTTCAAAAATCTCTCTGATATCAAGGAAACCAGAGAACCAATTTTTATGATTTTCTGATTTTTCTTTGATTTATTAGAATTATTTTTGTGGAATTGCTAGAAAATACATTTTTTTTAATTTTAAAATTACCTTAAGGCTTCAAAATTTAATATCTCATCATAGGGACCTAAGAAAAATATGGAGTTTGTTCCTAAGTGATTAAAATTTAGAATATAACATTTTGGTGAATTTTATTATTTTTGTGATTTTTATTATTTTTTAATTATTAAAAATATTAAAATAATACAAAAAATCAACTTTTTTAGAAAATTTAAATTTTAATTTTTTTAAATTCCCCTGATATCAGAGAGGCTCCTAAACCAATTTGGTGAATTTTTGAAAAGTATTTTGAAAGTTATGAATTTTTAAAGTTCAAATTAACTAAATGGCTTAATCAACCCATTTAGTAGGGCTAACCAAGTCCAATTGACTTCAAATTTTTATGGTGGGTTCCTCTGATCCTAAAGGTCAGTGGAGAATTGATTTCAAGTCAATTTGATGTATGATTAGATCTAATTAATTAGGGACTTATTTTGGGTGTTTAAGCCAATTAGGGTTATTTTAAATGAATTAATTCAAAACCTATTTTTCCTAGGGTCCTCTAGTCATAAGAGACATCACAAAATTTTCCTAGAATTTATTTTACAACATGCTAATTATTGGATTTAAAATACTCAAAACAGTGACATGAATTTGAAAAATCAATAACTTCTCATAGGGATGACCTCTAACTTTGGAAAATTCAGAGAATGTTCCCAAATTCAGAGGCTTCAAAAACCCTATGGTCTCATGCCATGGTGAATTTCTTATATGCATGGAGAATTAAAATAATGCAGAGGGGAAATAAATCATTAAAAATAAAATAGTTGATGAAATTAAATGATTTCTTTTCCACATTATTCTCCTCTGTTCACTGAGCAAGAGGGTATTTTTATTTTATTTTTCTGATTTTTCTACACAAAGTTATGCATTTTTGAAGTTTAGGGAATTAAATAAATCAGAAAATCCCTATTTTTCTATTTATCCGAGTCGGCGCCGCGTCAACCTTAACATCTCCGAAGTGCCGCGTGGCGCTTTCTGATTCGACGCCGCCATCCGACTCAGCGCTCCAGGGGCCCGCTGTATCGTTCCGTCTCCTCATCCGGTGCGATCCTGGCTGTCCGTCCGCGCGTATATGGAATGAACGGCATCCGTTCATCGTCCCCAAGCGTCCTCACTCGAGAGCCGTCCACACTAAAACCCTAAGAACTCAGTCATTTCTCAACGGATTTTCGTGTTCTTATGCTCTATGGATTCGTCTTGAGGAGTCGAATATATCTATATGGTGATCATGCATTGAAATTAAAGCATTTGAAATGGAGAATCTCCAGAAGCTCGGGATAAAGAATTAGCTCATACCTTTGCTCAGAGAAGTGTGGCTTCAATCTGAGGGTTGTGTCACCTTTGATTGCGTCCCAGCAAGCTCCAGATGAAGTCTCCTGGTCTGGTGAATTGCCTAGGTATGATTTCGACCAAGCCCGATCACAAAGCATGGAGTTTGGAACAGATGGGTGGCCTGGAGAGGGGGCTTTTGCTGGTGGACTCCTTCCCTTGGTTTGGTGAAGGTGTAGGACCAATCAATTTGAGGATTGATCCACTGTGGAGAAGTGTCCTGGTTTTGGGTGGAATTTTGGTCGAGAAATTGGGCTCTGTTGATGGGGATTAGGGCAAATTGTCACTGGGGATCAACTGCTCTAAGTATGGAGAGTGTTCTGGAACAATTTTGGCAGAGTTTCGGCAAGGTTTGTGCAACTCTCTTCCATGGCCGTGAGGGGGTCGGGTTTAAATAGAGGTGGCTGGAGAGCCTCACAGGGATGGCCAAGGGTTGGGATCAGCTGCTCTGGGCATGGGAAGAACAGCCATGGTGGCCATTGGGCATGGGGCAGCTCAGCAAGGGAGAATTCCAATGTTGGGCTCACATGTGAGCTCTCGGGCATGGCATTTTCCGGCGGCCTGGTGGCTGGCCGGCCAGTCTCAGGTCACCATCTTGGCCAGTGGGTTCAGGGCTTGGCATTGGTGCAGTCAATTGAGCATGGACATTTGTAAAGCACTTGGATCAAAATGGCATGGGGATATGGCTAATCTTGGCTAGGTTTGGTCAACTCATTTGTTTGGGCTGGGCTCACCTCCCCATGGCTAGCCTTGGGCTGAGAAAATCAGTTAGGCTAGCTGGTCAAAAGGTGGTGATGTCCTTATCCAAGAATATTTGGATTAAATCTTGGTTAAGGGGTATCATGGGTGAGGTTAAAGAATTTTAGGAAATTAAGGAAAGAGTCTCCTCCTCTTGCCCAAAATGGCATGGTGACATGTAAAGAGGCTCTCATGGCTTCCATGTGGCTCATGCATGGCTTCATGGCTCATCTTTGGCTTGGGAAAAGTTAAGTCAATTTCATGGAAATGGGTTTAAGAAAATTTTGGTATTTTGATGGGAATTTGTATGGGGCATAATTTGGAATGGCTTCATGATGCGTTTTGAAACTTATGGATTTATTAATTGAAAATATGGTGTAGAGCAATTGTCATATGGGTTTTGGATTGATTTTGGCCCTTTGGATTTTGGTGGAGATGGGCTTTAGGAAGGTTTCATGTAAGTGGGCTTTTAAGTTTAAGAATGAATTCATGGATGGGAATTTTGTAGAAGTTTGGGCCAAATAATTGCTGGGTTTGGTTTAGGGATATTTCATGAGTGATTTGAAATGAGTTTGGAATGATTTGGGTTTGAATTGGGTTGGGTTTGGGCCTCTTTGGTAAATGGGCCAATGTAGGTCAAATTGGGCTAACTTGGGCCAATGTTGGGCTAGGGTTGAAATTGATGTAAAATAAATGTTGGGAAATGTTTATGGGAGTGTTTCAAAGAGGTTTTGGCTTTGGTTGGGTTTTAATTTTGGGGTTTGGGCTTATTTGGGTTAGGTTTGGGTTTAGGTCAAAATTGGGCTTTTTGGTATTGGGTTGAATTTCAGTGGGGTTTGGGTCTAAATTTTGGGAAAATCATGTTAGTATTTTGTTTGTGGGAATTTTAAGGAAGGTTTACAAAATATTTGGGCTTAATTGGAGTTGAATTGGGTTAGTTTGGGTTAGGTTTGGGTCATGGGTCCAAATTGGGCTTTAAGGCCCAAAGTGAAATTGGATCCAAATGTCAATCAAATTGGACTTGGGTTTGGTCTAGATTGGTGTTGGGAATGTTGAATTGAAGTTTAGGATTGAATTGGACCAGAATTTGGGTCAATTGGGTAGGTTTGGCTTGACATTGGGTTCACTTAGGGTTAAAATGGGTCAAATTGGGGGTTTTGACAAAAGTGGGGTAAATTGACAAAATTGGCCCATGGTGTAGTTGAACAAATTGAAATTTGGAATATTTGGGATTTTCTGGAATTTTCTGGGAATTTTCTGAATTTTTGGATTTTTGGGTCAAGAGGGGTATTTTGGGTATTTGGAGGGTATTGGGAGGTATTTTTGGAATTTTTGGTATTTTTGGCTATGGATGATCAACTTGAGTAATGTGGGAATGTTTAGGAATGGTTTTGGGGAATTTTGGGTGATTTGGAAATTTTGGAGGATTTCAAGGGTTCTGGGTAGGCTAGGCGGGTGTAGGGTCCCGGGGGTCAAAAATTGAAAATTTGAAAAATTGAAGATTGGGTGAATGTAAGTGGAATGAAATCATTTAGGTTGAGCCTTGAAGCCATATCAAGTCCACATGGGCCATGAAGGGACTCATTTGAGGTATCCACTACGTTGTTCCTAACCCTCTTAGCCAAGGGCTTAGGGGTTAAGGACCATCCATGTGAGTCACCTTTATGAGTCAGGAGGTCAAGTTGGGTATGGGTGTGTTTTTAGGAGGTGTGTGAAATTGTAGTGTGTAGGTGTAGTGTGTGTGTAAGTCGGCCCCTTCACTGGACCGGGCCACCCAGGGTAGTCCTAAGGCCAAAGAGCCCCATAGGAACTCATCCTTTAAACTTCCACATTTGATTTCAACCCTCTAGGTGATTAGGGGTCTATAGTTAAGTTTGTGGAGTTTGCAGGGAGTTAAGAAGTGGTTTAAATTTCTAAGTGGTGGGTCCCAATTCTAATCCTCTAAGATAGTCAAAGGAAAAGCCTAAGGCTAGATCCTAAGTACTAAAGAGAAGAAGAGAAGACCTCATCAAAAATGAGGTCAACAAATGGACCCCCAATAGGTGTGGTGAGCTGACGGAGCACACCGCGCGTATTTGTGTTGACCGAAGCGATCAACAAAACCAACACAAGCGTCTAAGTGACAAACTTAGGACAAAGTAGAAGAGTTTCCGCTGGGGAGTGTCAAGTATATCTCTGAGATTGAAGATCCCTGAACTCTCGCTGGGGAAAGGAAAAGGAGGTGAATCCCAAATCACATGATCTGGGGGAATTTCAATTTAGATTTTATTTTGTTTCAATTTAAGTTTTGATGTGTGAGCTTAGATTTTAGTTTGAGTTTCAATTTAGATTGAAGTTTGTCAAAATTAATTTGAAGGGATTTGATTTGAAAATGGAATTTTGAGGTTTTAGATGTAACATCTTCAACCTCGAAAGAAAATTGAATTGATTGGATTGAACCATTACAATGAGGAAAGATCTCAGAGCAATGCGGTATTGGATGTAAAATCCCTAACCTCAAGAATTTGATTTTGATGTATTTCATAGCGATAGGGAAAGAATCCTAAAGCAATGCAGTCTCGGATGTAAAATCCTCAACCCCAAAAGTTTTGAATTTTTGATGTATTTCATTGCGATAGTGAAAGAATCCTAAAGTAATGCAGTCTTGGATGTAAAATCCTCAACCCCAAGAATTTGAATTTTGATGTATTTCATTGCGATAGGGAAAGAATCCTAAAGCAATGCAGTCTTGGATGTAAAATCCTCGACCCCAAGAATTTGAATTTTGATGTATTTCATTGCGATAGGGAAAGAATCCTAAAGCAATGCAGTCTCGGATGTAAAATCCTCAACCCCAAGAATTTGATTTTGATGTATTTCATTGCGATAGGGAAATAATCCTAAAGCAATGCGATCTCGGATGTAAAATCCTCAACCCCAAGAATTTTATTGTGATGAATTTCATTGCGATAGGGAAAGAATCCTAAAGCAATGCAGTCTCGGATGTAAAATCCTCAACCCCAAGAATTTGATTTTGATGTATTTCATTGTGATAGGGAAAGAATCCTAAAGCAATGCAGTCTCGGATGTAAAATCCTCAACCCCAAGAATTTGATTTTGATGTATTTCATTGTGATAGGGAAAGAATCCTAAAGCAATGCGATCTCGGATGTAAAATCCTCAACCCCAAGAATTTGATTTTGATGTATTTCATTGCGATAAGGAAAGAATCCTAAAGCAATGCAGTCTCGGATGTAAAATCATCAACCCCAAGAATTTGATTTTGATGTATTTCATTGCGATAGGGAAAGAATCCTAAAGCAATGCAGTCTCGGATGTAAAATCCTCAACCCTAAGAATTTGATTTTGATGTAATTGATATTGCAAAGATTTGTAGTGTTGATTTGAAAAGTGTGGAATTTTGGTGTTTCGAGAATTTCATGAAAGTTGTAAAAGACTTTCATGGAAGGAAATAGATTAGGAGGGAATGTGTAGATGCTACATATCCCATTCAAAAGAGTTGATCGGAAGTTGCTGGTTTGGATTGGATACAATTCCTCGCCATCAGATTCGATCCGTGTCAATGGAATCAACCGCTTCCATCCCAGACAAGGGAGAGAGTAGAACAAATTGGATTTCAGATTTGGAAGGTTGAGTTTGAATTCGATTGAGATTTGATTTGAGATCTGGAAAAATTGAATTTGAAATTTGATTGAGATTTGATTTGAAATTTGGAAGGTTGAATTTGAAATTTGATTTAAAATTTGTGCTCATTTTGTTTGTCCTTTAATGATTCAAATTTTATTTTATCGTGAATTTGGAGTTCATCATTTTTTATTTAGATTTTTAAGGAAAGTTTTCTTTCATTCTTTTTTTGTTTCTTTTCTGTTCTTTGTTCGAATTTCATTTAACTTTAATGGCGTTTCCTAGTCAACTTGCACAAAAGATGTGAAGGCCAAAAATGTGACATGGTCACTTTCATTCCAATCATGCTGAAGATACATCATACAACTCGATCTGGAATACATCTCATACAATCCATATAGACTCAAAACGGACTATGCATGATCTTTGTCTATCCATCCAAAAAGGTATCTGTCAGAAATCCATGTCTGAATAGTGAGGTACATGGTCAATAACATCACCTTCCAAGCCATCCTTGGTAAGGATGCCGTATGGATGTACGTTGGAGGTGTGATACTTTCCATGTAACTCACAGCTCGTAAGGCCGGAGGCTCTCTAGCTCCGGGTCTGGCTGGAAGTGGTAAGGTGTTTTCCTGTCGTCCATCCTTCTGAAAGTAACTAAGATCCGCTTCACGGGTACTCCCGGTATGCAATGTTTAGCGACATCTGCTCCGTTGCCCTTTAGTATCATGACGGAACCTACCGGTAATGGTATCTTTATTGGCCCTCGGAACTCACCTGGGCCCGCTATCCGGAGGTCAGATCCGAACATGATATTACACTCGTTCAGAAAAGAAACTGTGCAAAAAGGTCTGACAAAGTCGTGGTGATCTATGTGCGGGGGTATGCAGTCACCCTTCTTGTAAATGTTAATGATGCAGCTATTGGGTATGCAATCCGCCGGCGATACCCTCCATGTTATCATTCTCTTTACCATTCTTTTAATGACCAATGACATTGGATCCACTCGGCCATGACGAGTATTCCCGGTGGGTTTCCTTCCCGTCTTCTCGCGAAGTTGTAGCAAGCATCCACATCGTATTGTAATTCTCCCTTTCCCCGGCATCCATCTCCGGGATTCCGAGTAAGTGTTTTCTCTTAGGCGGCCCGCTCGGCCCATTCTTTTCAAATCCCGGATGCGATCCACGATTTGTTGTTGTTCGTATTCCGAGAACACGTCCGTATGTAGCTCGAGGCCTTCTAAGTATATTGATCCTCCCGCCTCGATTCTCTCAAAGTATTCAAAAGTTTTCTTCTCGACATTCTGCATTCTTTCTAGCTCTTATTCTGGAATAATTTGCAAATGGCGAGGCCTGGCGACGTACTGTGGGATATACGGCTCAATCCCTTCACGTTCTCCTGCATACATCGGCTCCTCGGGGATGGTGTCCGTCGGGACATCCTCCGGGGTTGCTTCTGCAACAAAGTTATGCATTAGTGGTGGCTTTATCTGGTGGCGTGGTAGCCTTCCTTCTTCTGTTCTTCTTGAGATTTCCCTGGTCTCTTCTGTTATCCTCGAAGCCGGCCTCCTTTCTTCGGTGCACCAGTGAACTAGCGTCCTCGAAGTATATGTACGCGGCATGAAGCATCGCCTCGTCGCGCTGGTCCGCTGCTAGTTTAGTTAACATCTTGCGGATACGGCGATTTTTATTTCTTCGCTGAGTTGCTGTGAGAGTAGCTCTTTGTACTTCCTAAGTTTCTGTGGGCGTGGCGCTGACAAGCCTGCCCTCTGCTGTAGCGACCACAGACTTAATTCTCTTATCCTCCTCAGTGTTTGTTTTCCTTTTCTTGCAGCTGGATTGGTGGCTTGGGCCACCCACTTTCATTACTGTCTGACTGGGCAGTTACTCTCGGTCAACTAGGACCCAGTAACTTTCCTCGTATTGTAGGCCTGCTGGTGCGAAATCTGAGTCAATCTTTATTATCGCTCCATCTTTCACCCTCTTTTCGTTAAGTGCAAGGCTTACGCCATTTCTAAAGTTCAGGACCAACCGCCCGTTCGACATTTCCCTGCGAAAAGACAAGGAAAAGGATCAGGGGCTGTACTAAGAACAAGAACATTATGAAAATGTTTATTAAAGACAGTTTTTTTTATTACTTTTTGTATTTTTAAATTTAACAGGAATGAAGTGGGATAAGATCAGGAAAGAGATTTTGATTTGGAAAAGAAAACAAGGAAAACTTTATTATCATGATTTTATTTATTTTAGCACATCTTTTATTATTTTTGGGTTCGGACCCAGTCATAAATAACTACTTCGCCCGTGCTTCTAGGGATGAAGAATTCATTCCTTCGAAACATCAGGTAGCGTAGTACTTTTTTAAGTATCGTCCATTGATCGGAAGCATATGTCGTTCTCCTTGGCAATTCACTAGCTGGTAGGAGCCTCCTGAGTATACTGTTTTAACCACAAACGGTCCTTCCCAAGTGGGTTCAAATTTTCCTCCTATCTTGCGGTGTGCAAGGATAGGTCTCTTGAGAACGAGAACTAAGTCACCAACTTTGAAGGTTCTTGGACTGACCAATATGTCATGGGCTTGAACCATCTTAGCTTGGTATAGTTCTAAATGCTGCTGCGCTGTAAGTCTTTTCCCTTCCAGGTTTTCTAATTCTTCTAGTCATAATTTGACATTCTCTTCTGTCGTGATTTTGTTTGCGACTACGATTCTGAGTGAAGGAAGCTAGACCTCTAAGGGTAACACTGCCTCGGACCCATACACCAGAGCGTAAGGTGTAGCTTGAGTAGGAGTTTTGAAGGTTGTCCGGTAGGCCCATAAGGCTTCTAATAACTTCTCGTGCCAATTTCTCTTATTATCGTCCAAAGTTTTCTTTAAGATTTGAACGAGGCTTTTATTAAAAGCCTCAGTCAGGCCGTTTACTCTTGGGTAGTAAATTATTGAATATCGCCAGTCGATTCCGTGTCTCCTGACAAAATTGTTGATTTGCGTGCTTCTGAATGCTGACCCATTATCTGAGATAATCTGCGCGGCACTCCGAAACGGTAGACAACTTGGTTCTTGAAAAGCCGTAGCACGTGGTGTGCTTTAACTTCTCCGAGTGGAACCGCCTGCCCACTTGGAAAAGTAATCCGTAGCCGCAAGAATGAAGCGATGTCCTTTTGAAGATGGTGGTTCTATCGGACCCACTATATCCGTGCCCCAACATTCAAATGGCCACGACGCAATTGTCGGATGTAGCACATTTGGAGGTTGGTGTAGAACCACTCCGTGCACTTGGCATTGGTGACGGCTCTTGGCGATTTTCATGCGGTCGGTCATCATTGAGGGCCGGTAGTACCCTAGTCTTTTAATTTTCATCTTCATCTTCGGACTGATCGGTGAGCGCCACGGAGTCCCGAATGCACCTCTTTAACAATTTCACGGGCCTCGGACCCGCTTAGGCACCTTAGCCACATTTGATCGAAAGACCTTCCGTATAACGTGTTGTTTATTAATGCGTAGGACATAGTTCTTTTCTTGATCCGATGGGCTAGCGACCTATCGTCCGGTAGTTTTCCTGTTTGCGGGTAGTTCATTAATGGCCGTCGCCGATCTTCCGTGTTTTCCGTCACCGTTGCAACTAATCCTTCTCCTCTTTCTGATTTGTGTATTGTGTCTATGTCGAGCTGTGGTAGGACCTGACGTCCGTGAACTGACACTTCTACTGATTCATCTTGCAAACAGGCAAATTCTTTTGCGAGGCGAGCTAACGCATCTACTAAAGAATTTTCTTTTCTGGGAATTTTATAGATTGTCACAATCGGAATCTGTTCCAACAGCTGTATGGCATACTGGAAGTATTGCTCGAGTCTTGGCTTTAAAATTCTGTACTGTCCGGCGATATGTTGAATGATTAACTGCAAATCCCCGTAGATGTTGATGTCTGTTATCCCCATTTGAATAGTTAATTACAGTCCTGTTATGAGGGCTTCGTATTCTGCTTCGTTGTTTGTACACGGCTCTGTCAAGTGGTAGGAGTATCTTAACATCCTCCGCTCCAGTGTTATAAAGATTAGTCCGATTCCTGCCTTACCAGGCAATATCACTTGCGATTCTTCGTCTTTGTGTGTTGAAGATGCTCCGTCGAAATATAATTCTCAACGTCGATCATCAGGGTCTTCTAAGCTCATTATTTGTTCATCTGGCAAGTCGTCATTGAGAGGAGATTCTGCCGACAAAGGGTGTGCTGCGAGGAAGTCTGCTAAGACTTGTCCCTTTACGGCACGAAGAGGCACGAAAGTTATATCGAATTGCAATAATATTATTGACCATCTGGCAAGTCTGCTGGAAAGCGATGGACGAGTCATCAAGTATTGCAACGGATTAAATTTCGAGATTAGGTTGACCTTATGAGAAAGAATGTAGTGCCTGAGCTTTTGAGTGGCGAAGATCAGGGCCAAACAATGCTTTTCAATTGCGGGATACCTTATTTCCGTTGGAAGTAAACGACGACTTAGGTAGTAAAGAGCATTTTCTTTACCCTCATCATTGACACAGGCTAACGAGGCTCCGAGAGAGTCGTCTAAAGCCGCGGTATAAAGTATCGGCGGTTTACTCGAGACTGAGGTCGCTAAGACAGGAGGTGTCATTAAATATTGCTTAATGTCCTCGAAGGCCCTCTGGCATTTTTCTTCCCAAATAAATTTGGCATCTTTTTTAGCTAATGCCGAGAAAGGTTGACACCTACCCGACAAGTTTGAAATAAAGCGTCGAAGATATGCCAACTTCCCTTGAAAAGATTGTAGTTGCTTTAGGGTTTTGGGAGGCGGCATTTCTGAGATAGCTTTAATCTTTTCTTGGTCGATTTCAATTCCACGATTTCGGACAACGAATCCTAAGAATTTCCTGGAGGTGACGCCGAAGGCGCATTTTAAGGGATTCATCTTAAGGTTAAATTGTCTTAATCGTTCGAAAACAATTCTCAAATCATATAGGTGGTTGTCCTTTACTTTGCTTTTGATGACCACATCGTCCACGTAGCATTCGACTTGATTGTGGATGAGATCATCAAAAATTCTTGTCATCGCTCTCCGGTATGTTGCTCCCGCGTTCTTCGAGTCCGAATGGCATCACTGTGTAGCAATATACTCCGATCGGCGTTCCGAATGTTGTAAGTTTTTCATCTTCGAAGCCATTTTTATCCGGTTGTATCCCGAAGATCCATCCATGAATGAGAATATTTCATGCGTCGAAGCAATGTCGATCATTAATTCGAGATCGGTAGAGGGAATTTATCCTTTGGACATGCCTTGTTTAAATCTCCGAAATCCACACAAATTCCGATCCGACCATTCTTCTTTCGATCGGCACCACATTGGCTAACCAAGTCGGGTATTGTTCTTCACGGACAAATTTGGCATCTATTAGCTTTTTAACTTCGACTATGACTTGTTGTTCGATTTCCGGACGCATTCTTCCGGGACCTTGTCCGACCGGGACGAAGTAGGATCCACTCCTAGTTTATGGACTGTGACCTCTGGAGCTAAACCTGGCATCTCATCGTAGCTCCAAGCAAAACAGTCTTTAAATTCCATTAATAACCTGATTATTTCTTCGGAGTCTTCTTTATTGAGTAAGGAGCTAACAAAGGTAGGTCTAGACTCTTCGCTAGTACCTAAGTTAACTTCCGTTAACTCATCTATCGTAGATTTAATCTCTTCTTCGAATTCGGTGGAGCGTCTCCAATTTGTAAATCTTCAAATTCTTCGTAGTTTCCATGCGGTTGTCATTAGACTCGCAAGTGACAACCAAGCAAAATTCGGTTTCGTCAGCCGATCCTACCGTGCCGAATCCGAGACCATGTTTTGAATTGGGTGGACGACGGAGTTATTCCATAATTTTTCAAAATGTTGTGATTGACCTTTTGTCCATTGTCGAGGTAAGAAACCATGCTTGAATTAAATTTTGAACACAGGGAGAGTACCACTCAAAAGGTAATTCTATTAATTCTGATGAAGTGACATCTTCAAATTGTACATTATTTTCAGTTTTGGAGGAAGGAGTACCACGGTAGAATTTGATTGGCTTTGCACCGCCGCTTTGTACCTCTTTGACCACCAAACCCTCGATCTTATTAGAATGAATCGGGGTCAGGGTCATAGTATGTACATAGTGGTTAATCTTCTCATACATCGATTTATATTCTTCATTCTTTTCATCTTCGAGCGGGATCCTGAATTGCGGCTTCTTCCGACTTATTGTCGATGCTTCTTGCTTGATTTCTCTTTCTTCTTCAGATCTGTCTTCCCAATCAACATTGATGGCTGGTTTCTTCTATCCAACTGTCCTAACGTCTCTGCCACGACCTCGTCCCCGGCCTTGACCTCGGAAGCGAGTTCTGGAGAAACCTTCACCATCTCACCGTAAGGGAGTGGTGAGTGACTGTTGGACTAGAACTTCAGGTTCTTCGTTGTCCCGAACTTTCTTTGCTTCATTTGTTATGGTATCTCTGGAGAAGATTGTTTTCTTCGGAGGTGCATAATAAGCTGCATCTTCATGGATTCCAATTTCATGTACGAAGAATGGTTGTAAGTCACCTTTGATGCACTGTTCCCCTCCATCGTAGTATTTGATCCACTGATGTAGAGATGATGGTACCATCCGGTTTTCATGTATCCATTGTCGGCCCAGTAGAGCGTTGAACGATGTTTCTGAATCATTTATGTGAAATTTTGCGGTTGTCTTTGCTAAGTCACCGGTCTTCATTAGCAGTGTTATTGATCTGAGGGCTCTTTCTCCTTTCTGGTTGAATCCTCTTAATAACATTTTGTCCGGTTCGAGCTCGCGAGCATCAATTTCCAAATATGCTAGCGTTCGAAGATTCATTATGTTGATTGATGCTCCTGGATCCACCAATACTCTGGAGAGCGTAAACTTTCCAATTGTAACTGAAATGTATAACGGTCGGTTGTGGTCTGCTGTTCCAAGTAGTAGGTCATTGTCCGTGAAGGTGACACCTCGCTGTTCTTTTAACAAGCAAACCTCATCTAAGGAATCTCCGGCCATTTGAGCTAAGAAAATTTCTGGATCAAGTAAGGCCTTGATCAGAGCTTCTCTCATCTCCTTTGATAAGATGAGAGCGTCGGAGATGCTCAGTTTGGCCGGTTGTTTCCTAAGATGGGCTAGCACGTTGTAGTCCACTTTATTTCCATGTGTCTCGGCTTCTTCTCGAATGGGTATTTCTTCTGCCGGGGTTGGTTCTTCCTGAACAACCACCGCTTTCCTTTGTCCTTTGGACCCATTCTCAGAGGTAGAACTCTTCCACTTCTTAAGTTAACTTCTGTAATTTCTTCTGAATCTAGTATTGAGTTTGCTGGTGTCTCCTCCTGAATTGGAATGACAGGTTCTTCTAGATTAGCTTCAGAATCGGAAGGCTCTAACTCTATTGTGACTGGAGCTCCTCGAAACTCGCAAATAGATTTGTTGCTCGTTGAACTCTCGTAGCCTCCTTGGTGGATGTCTTCTTCGTCATTGTGATCGTCAAGATTGTGTATGATTTGAGAATTGTCATTTGTATTGAAATCGATGTCCGGATTGTCGCTAGTTACGTAATCGTTAGAAACAGTCAAAACGTAGCCAATGTCGTAACCCTTATCATTATAAGATCCCACCGGAGTGAGCAAATAATCATACAGAGTCAGAGGTTCGAGGGATTTCTCCCCGAATCGGAAACAACTATCCTAGGATAAGCAGCCCCTAGTCTAGCCTTAAGAGCCTCGATCTTCTCTTCTTCGTCGATTTTCTTCTTCTCTTCAATCGTCTCTTATTGAGGTGGTTCTTCTATCGCAAGTGACAGTGTCGGCTTAACAGGTTTCGAACTCTGAATTGAGGCTCGCACCGAAGCGGTTTGGATGCCATCTAAAATCTTCATCGAAGACTTTGTCCAAGCGGTAGTCCATCCATCGTCAGTCGCATAGGGATCTATCGGAACAATGAGATCAGTTGAGACAACATTGACGGAACCTCCTTTCTGGGGTTCCTTCATGTATTCCTTCGGGATCGTTATATTCCCTTTCCGAAGATTGTCGTTGAGCCAACTTTTGAAGGTAATGCAATCTTCTATCTTGTGCCCAAGCATCCGGTGGTAAGGGCAAAAGTTGGGATCACCTTTCTTGTCGACTTCTTCTGGTCTCTTAGGTTCTGGCAGTTGGAAGTCTGGAGTCTTCATCAGACTGCGGAACATTTTCGGCACTGCCTCATTCTTAAACGGATACTCCCTGCTTAGAAGCTCCCTTAACGTACGTTGCGGATGAGGCGGTTGTTCATACTGTGGAGATGACTGATAGCTGGGTCGGGGTTGTTGATAATTCTGTTGAGGTTGCTGCGGCCGTTCTGACAATATTTGTATCGGTTGCTTGCCTTTGTCGACTGCTACAACGATCCCAAACTTCTTTTCAAAAGTTTTCACGGGCTTCTGTTTGTCTGTTTTGTCGGTGAAACTTAATTGCTTCGCCTCCTCTTGCAAGCTTCCGGCCTTGCTTAACAACTTCTCAAAAGTTTTAATAGTAAATCCCTTGAGGAGAAGTGCTATCGGGCCATGAATGCTATTAAGTAAAATGCCGACTGCATGCTGTTCTTGTAGCTGTGGCTCACACTTCATACTTAGATTCCTCCATCGAAGTATGTAATCCACCAAAGTTTCATTCGGCTTCTGCTTCTCTACCACTAAATCACCTATAGTGATGTGGTGCTGAGATCCGACAAATCGCTTGATGAAGAGGTTGTCTAGTTCTGAAAATGTCTTCACCGAACCATTCGATAATTCTGTATACCAATGAAAGGCGATCCCTGACAGGATGCTGACAAATTGTCTGAAGAGTAAGGCATCACTTCCACCGGCATTGCAACAACTGGCACGAAAATGTGCAACATGCTGCCGAGAGTTTCTGGTTCCATCAAAGGTTTTGAATAGAGGTGGTACAAAGCCTTTTGGATATTGGACAGCGTCGAATTCTTCAGGGTAAGGTCTACCCGTCCGAATGGATGTCCCGCTTTTTTATTGTGCTAAGGCTTCTCGCACCTGCTGTTCCACTAAGCTCTTGATATCCTTTTCTGGAATCATGCTTTGTGTTGTATCCTTCTTTAATTGATCATCCCCATTGATGGACGTAATCTCCTTTCCTCCGTCTACTATGTGAATGACTTCTGGGGGTGTCTCTCTTTGGGGTTGAACCTGACTCTGGAGAGTGGCTAGGGCTACAGCCATCTCTTCCATCCTTTTTGCCATTTGGGTGATTGTATCATCTTTCTCTTGAAGCTGCCTCCTCATTACTTCCGGCTCCTCTCTTCTGCGCTGCGGAGAGCACCTTGTGAAGCTGACGAAGCTCGCGTTTCAACCATGTTAATTTCTGCATATTCATCATCCATGAACTCTGACGAGTCAATCTCATCTCCGAATTTCTCTTCTCTTTCCCTTGCTAATCGCCGAATATCGGTTCTTAGCTTTTCCATAACATCTTCTAGTGGTCTTTTCTGTACATCCTTGCAGTTGTCATGTGATAACTGTCGGGTTTCCTTCTCATGAGTCCCCTTTACTTGCGGTGGCACTTTCTTCGGATTCAAGTCTCCCGACGAGACTTTCCATCTTAAGGCCGTTGTTGTTTCAATCTTAATTGTCCAGGTGGTGGGACGCCATACCATCCTTCTAGCGACGGAAGGTCTAGGACCGGATGGTCCGTCGACCAAATGCTTGGAAGGTGGTATCCTCCCTAATCTGTAGTCTCGAAACAACGACAGGCGGACTAGCTTTCATCCTTTTATTTGGCTTTTCTGTAACGATAGCAGGTTCTACTCGCGGCCCAAGATGGGATTTGACTGGCACCCGCCCTATCCTTCTTAAAATTTCTGATACAGGGCACCTTTCCTTCTTCGCTAACTTCTCTATCAAAGTTTGCAGTCGAGCAAATGGCGTAGTTCTATCCCTTTTCTTACGGTCGTCGTTGTAATATGCGGGCTGAGGGAATGCGGCAGCAATCTTGCGAACATTTTCTTCATCCTCTGCGGCGGAGAGGGGATGTAATCTACTTCCTCCCAAAAGTGGTATGTATTCAGGAAGCGGTGTACAGTTTTGGGATTTCCTCCAGGAAAGCAACTTCAGCAGCTCTAGCTTCTCTAGCAATACTTCTACTTCTGTTCCTTCTCTGAGTCCGTGTCAGTGATGGAATTCTCGAACTGGACCCGATTTCAAAAACAGAAGGTCTCACAGGAAGGTCTGTACCCTCCACGGTAACAGGTTCACCATAGTTCTGGATTTCCTTCCCCTTTAATTTAGCGAGAGCCGGGGTAGGTGCGGAGACAACTAGACCGGTGGGGGTAGCAATAACGGTCCTTCGTGGACGAGCGGTACTCCTTTCGGTTGGAATCTTTTACGGAGGAGGGAATTCGTGAGTCGACTTGAGGTTGAACTCAATCAACGGCTTCTCAGTTTCTGGTACTTTGCTGGTGAGTGAAAAGAGAGTGACATCGGGGATTTTGATGTCGGTGTCTCCGAATCCTTGTCCGAATCGAATGATTCTATTATCGAGCGGTTCGTCCTCGAACACGGCCGAGTCAAGTCCGTTGACGAAGGAGAAGATCGAGTTTGGGGCTTCCATTTCGGCGGGCGATTCCAAGTGTTAGTCTCCGAATCGTGCTTCCTCTTGTCGTAAAACTTATGACGAAGAAGAAAGAGTCCAAACACATTTCTGTTTATCTTAGTGTATTTGTGGTATTAAAGGAAAATTATCTTTTTCAGAAAGATTTGTTCGTTTGGAGGGAGAATTAATAAAAGAAGGAGAGTTGTAGGAAGAGTAAAAGGAATTGATTAGGAACTGGAAAAGAAAGAGAAAGTCTTGTAGAAACTTTTCGACCCGCAAGACTGCTCTTAAACTAATACCTATTGGGAGTCCACCCCACCTCAGGAATGAGGGAAAAGGATCTCGGAACCTCTCTGTTTAGGGGTGTTTAAACAGTGGCTCCTAAATCCGAGAGAATGTTGGCTATACTTGTTCAAGGTAGAAATGAACATAGTATTCCAACAGAAAGAAGGGTAGTTTGATCCACTAGGGACATGGATACACTACCGATTTTTGAAAGCAGAATTGTCTGATTAAAAATGGAGAGAGGAATTTTCTCCAGCGGAGTCGCCAGAAGTTGTACGGCTTATTTTTAGGTAATGTGTTTTATTTTGAAAAGGGGGTCGCCTAACAGAAATTGTCGGCGATTTTTTAATTTAATTATATAATTTGAAATGTAGTATTTGATTTTGAAAATAATTTTTAAATTTGAAGATTTTAAGATATGAAATCAAACTGATCTCACATCCCGAATAGTTTACATAAACGAGCACCGCACCACAAACCGTGTATCTATCCCGAAGAATAGACACACCGCTTGATAATGGGGCTCGATTAGATAAACTAGAAAGGTTTGTGACATCCGTTTGGTCTGCGAACCAATTTTATAAGCCGACAAATTCCCTCGCTTAATATGACGACATTAAACAAGGTTTATATTACACAGGTTCTTAAAATTCCCTATAAGGGCAAGCCCCTATAGTTAATTATAACTTAAGTGACGGGAATCACTTAAGAAAACTCTCGATAATAATCAGTAGTTCTGCTCTCAAGAATTTCAAAGTTTAAGTTTTTCAAAGGATTGAATTTTGGAATTTCAATAGGGAATGAATCAAGTTTGGAATATTTTGTTTTGGGAATTCAAAGGAAGAAAAGTAGGAGAAGTCACAGACCCGAAGTGAATTTCGGTGACTTTCCAGACCATACTAATGTTAGGCTAGGAAAGTCCTAATATTTATTTAATGATTTGATCTTACCAATTTTAATTAATTAGGACTTATATTTGTATGACATGATCATAGAAATAGCCTTGAAGATGTGAGGGTTTATGTTGTATCAGACAACTACCTCAGAAATTCTAAGACCGGTTAGGGCTTAATTTACATGACATGATCATGCAAATGCCTAACGAAGAGGTTGAGGATTTATGTTGCACTAGGCAAGCTACCTCGAAGTCCTATGGTTTGGTTATTTAACTCTAAGAAATTTTGCATGAAGTAGACTCGGGTTTTGCTGATGACGATGGCCGTGCTGCCCACCATGCTCCGAGCTCCTTGTTGTTGCAGGGGTTTAGTTTTAGAAGTCATAAATCAGGAGATGAGAAAAGATTTTTGGTTTAGAGAAAATCTTAATTTCCAAGAGTTTTTTTTTATGTTTTAATTAAAACAAATCTTAAAGTTGATTATAACAACACCGGTTAAGATCCCACGGTTCCATCCTTCCGGCATCGTTATTTTTATCGGATTCACTTAGTTCAGATGAATTTGCTAAACTCAACTAATTGAGTTCCACACTTTCATTTAGACCGTGGGAAATCCCGTTAGCAACACGTAGGTTACATCATCCGAGGTATTCCCGATCATCCAACAAGACATTTTAATTTAGTTGTAATTGCGGTTTTGTGTTACGTTTGTGATTAAATTTTGAGTTGTTTTATATTTTGAGATGTTGTGGCGGTGAATTTTATCTTGTAATGACTTTTAAATTTAGTTTCAGTTTCAGTTTTAGGGACTATCCTAAAGGTGTGGGTTTTCATGCAACAGTTGTTTATCATGAAAGAAAAGTAAGTGCGATGCGATTAAATAAATTGCAATAAGGTAAATTACAAGAAAGGAAATTGCAATAAAATAAAAGCGTACCTGGAGGATCTTCCCGTCATCCCAGGCTGCACTTAAACATAATTTAGAAAATTTAAGCAAGTTCCTAGGTAAAGCTAAGGGAAGGGTTATGGTTTTCTACCAAATTCCTAATCCTATGGCTAGTCATTTCCTATGACGTCTAGGTTCCTGTGTTTTGGTTTGAGGACGATTTTCTTCATCAAAGAACAATTAAGTTCAGTTGTTCTTATAAACATCCTGTCATATTGAGGAAGTGCTTAAGAAGAATCTTAAACATCTTTTCAATATTGCTAGAATTGTTTTAAGTCCAAATGAATTTAATTATACAAATGAATTAATCGTCCGAGAATTCAAGTTTTGTTGTTATCTTGCTTGAGTGAACTAGGACATTTGAATATCCTATAAGTGAAGTAACACTTCATTTAACATTCTGTTTAGGAGTTATGACAATAAAAGTTTTCGAGGGCAAATTGGTGTTCAAATGGTTTGTGATTTAATTTAATTTAAGTTAACGAGTTTAAATTTGGAATAGCGTTCAAGTTGCTTTATATTTATTTTTGAATTTCTTTATGTCTTATGTGATGTTATTTTTAATTTAATTCAACTTTAATTTAATTTAATTTAATTTGGTTTATTTTTAATTTTAATTTAATTTAATTTGATTTAATTTTAACTTGATTCCATTATTTAATTTAATTTAATTCAATTTAGTTTGATTTGATGTGAATTAACTTAATTTAATTTAACTTGATTTAATTTAATTTGATTTTAATTTCCTTTAACTTAATTTTAATTTGATTTGATTTAATTTAATTTAATTTGATTAATTTAATTAAATATGTTTTAATTTCATTTTATTTAATTAATTTAATTTGATTTTAAATTTAATTTAATTTAATTTAATTTAATTTAATTTGTTCAATTTAATTTAAGTTAAATTAATTTAATTTAATTTAATTTGTTTGATTTAATTTAATTTAAGCTTTAATTTAATTTAATTTTTAATTTTAATTTAATTGAAAATTTAAAAAGAGTTTAATAATTTAACTTTAATTTAATTTAATGATTAAGTCTTTTAACATTTTAAATCTTAAATTTGAATTATCATTTTAATTAGGAATTAAATATTATTGAGATGATTAATTTAGGGATTCTTAGATTAAAGAACAAATCTCTCCCTATTAATATCCCTATTTTAATAATTCCAACTCTATTATTCTTCCAAATTTAATCAATTATTTAATTAAGGTTTATTTTAATTATTTTCAAATTGTTTGGTAGGTTTCTACCCCTTAATTATTTAAATTTCAATCATCCAAATCAGATTAAGATCAAATATTTTACTTTCTAATTTTATTAAGCCTAAAATTTTAATTAAGGGTTAAAATTTTAATTACCATTTTGCCCTTCAAGTTTAATAATTTCATAACTCACTAAATTGAGCTTAAATGAACTTGAGATTTTTATGTGGCTTCACCCATATGTCAATAAAGACATGAGAGGAGAAAATGTGATTTTTCTGTATTTAATTTATTTATGTAATTATTTTTGATGGAAAATAGGGATTTCCAAGGAAAATTTAATAATATGACCAAGGGAGAGTTTCTGTCCTTAGGAAAATTATGGGAAATTCCTAATGACTAGAGGACCACTTGGACCAATTTTGGTGATTTTTTGAATTATATTATTTTTATTATAATTATCTTGAGTTTTGGAGTATTAATTAATTTAAAAAATAAAATAAAGATTGAAAAATGAAAATTATATTTTTTAAAAATCCCTCTGATATCAAGGAAACCAGAGAACCAATTTTTATAATTTTCTGATTTTTCTTTGATTTATTAGAATTATTTTAGTGGAATTGCTAGAAAATACATTTTTTTTAATTTTAAAATTACCTTAAGGCTTCAAAATTTAATATCTCATCATAGGGACCTAAGAAAAATATGGGGTTTGTTCCTAAGTGATTAAAATTCAGAATATAACATTTTGGTGAATTTTATTATTTTTGTGATTTTTATTATTTTTTAATTATTAAAAATATTAAAATAATACAAAAAATCAACTTTTTTAGAAAATTGAAATTTTAATTTTCTTAAATTACCCTGATATCAGAGAGGCTCCAAAACCAATTTGGTGAATTTTTGAAAAGTATTTTGAAAGTTATCAATTTTTAAAGTTCAAATTGACTAAATGGCTTAATCAACCCATTTAGTAGGGTTAACCAAGTCCAATTGACTTCAAATTTTTATGGTGGGTTCCTCTGATCCTAAAGGTTAGTGGAGAATTGATTTCAAGTCAATTTGATGTATGATTAGCTCTAATTAGTTAAGGACATATTTTGGGTGTTTAAGCCAATTAGGGTTATTTTTAATGAATTAATTCAAAACCTATTTTTCCTAGGGTCCTCTGGTCATAAGAGACATCACCAAATTTTCCTAGAATTTATTTTACAATATGCTAATTATTGGATTTAAAATACTCAAAACAGTGACATAAATTTGAAAAATCAATAACTTCTCATAGAGATGGCCTCTGACTTTGGAAAATTCTGGGAATGTTCCCAAATTCAGAGGCTTCAAAAGCCCTATGATCTCATGCCTTGGTGAATTTCCTATATGTATGGAGAATTAAAACAATGCAGAAGGGAAATAAATCATTAAAAATAAAATAGTTGATGAAATTAAATGATTTCTTTTCCACATTATTCTCCTCTGTTCACTGAGCAAGAGGGTATTTTTATTTTATTTTTCTAATTTTTCTACACAAAGTTATGCATTTTTGAAGTTTAGGGAATTAAATAAATCGGAAAATCCCTATTTTTCTATTTATCCGAGTCGGCGCCGCGTCAACCTTAACATCTCCGAAGTGCCGCGTGGCGCTTTCTGATTCGACGCCGCCATCCGACTCAGCGCTCTGGGGGCCCGCTGTATCGTTCCATCTCCTCATCCGGCGCGATCCTGGCCGTCCGTCCGCGCGTGTATGGAATGAACGACATCCGTTCATCGTCCCCAAGCGTCCTCACCCGAGAGCCGTCCACACTAAAACCCTAAGAACTCACTCATTTCTCAATGGATTTTCGTGTTCTTATGCTCTATGGATTCATCTTGAAGAGACGAATACATCTATACGGTGATCATGCATTGAAATTAAAGCATTTGAAATGGAGAATCTCCAGAAGCTCCGGATAAAGAATTAGCTCATACCTTTGCTCGGAGAAGTGTGGCTTCAATCCGAGGGTTGTGTCACCTTCGATTGCGTCCCAGCGAAGCTCCGGATGAAGTCTCCCGGTCCGGTGAATTTCCTAGGTATGATTTCGACCAAGCCCGATCGAAAGCTTGGAGTCCGGAACGGATGGGTGGCGTGGAGAGGGGCTTTGCTCGGTGGACTCCTTCCCTTGGTTTGGTGAAGGTGTAGGACCAATCAATTTGAGGATTGATCCACTGTGGAGAAGTGTCCCGGTTTTGGGTGGAATTTTGGCTGAGAAATTGGGCTCTGTTGGTAGGGATTAGGGCAAATTGTCACTGGGGATCAACTGCTCTAAGTATGGAGAGTGTTCTGGAACAATTTTGGCAGAGTTTCGGCAAGGTTTGTGCAACTCTCTTCCATGGCCGTGAGGGGGTCGGGTTTAAAAAGAGGTGGCTGGAGAGCCTCGCGGGATGGCCGAGGGTTGGGATCGACTGCTCTAGGCATGGGAAGAACGGCCATGGTGGCCATTGGGCATGGGGCGGCTCGAGCAAGGGAGAATTCCAATGTTGGGCTCACATGTGAGCTCTCGGGCATGGCATTTTCCGGCGGCCTAGTGGCTGGCCAGCCAGTCTCAGGTCACCATCTTGGCCAGTGGGGTCAGGGCTTGGCATTAGTGCAGTCAATTGAGCATGGACATGTGTAAAGGACTTGGATCAAAATGGCATGGGGATATGGCTAATCTTGGCTAGGTTTGGTGAACTCATTTGTTTGGGCTGGGTTCACCTCCCCATGGCTAGCCTTGGGCTGAGAAAATCAGTTAGGCTAGCTGGTCAAAAGGTGGTGATGTTCTTATCCAAGAATATTTGGATTAAATCTTGGTTAAGGGGTATCATGGGTGAGGTTAAAGACTTTTAGGAAATTAAGGAAAGAGTCTCCTCCTCTTGCGCAAAATGGCATGGTGACATATAAAGAGGCTCTCATGGCTTCCATGTGGCTCATGCATGGCTTCATGGCTCATCTTTGGCTTGGGAAAAGTTAAGTCAATTTCATGGAAATGGTTTTAAGAAAATTTTGGTATTTTTATGGGAATTTGTATGGGGCTTAATTTGGAATGGCTTCATGATGAGTTTTGAAACTTAGGGATTGATTTAATTGAAAATATGGTGTAGAGCAATTGTCATATGGGTTTTGGATTGATTTTGGCCCTTTGGATTTTGGTGGAGATGGGCTTTAGGAAGGTTTCATGTAAGTGGGCTTTTAAGTTTAAGAATGAATTCATGGATGGGAATTTTGTAGAAGTTTGGGCCAAATAATTGCTGGGTTTGTTTTAGGGATATTTCATGAGTGATTTGAAATGAGTTTGGAATGATTTGGGTTTGAATTGGGTTGGATTTGGGCCTCTTTGGTAAATGGGCCAATGTAGGTCAAATTGGGCTAACTTGGGCCAATGTTGGGCTAGGGTTGAAATTGATGTAAAATAAATGTTGGGAAATGTTTATGGGAGTGTTTCAAAGAGGTTTTGGCTTTGGTTGGGTTTTGATTTTGGGGTTTGGGCTTATTTGGGTTAGGTTTGGGTTTAGGTCAAAATTGGGCTTTTTGGTTTTGGGTTGAATTTGAGTGGGGTTTGGGTCTAAATTTTGGAAAAATCATGTTATTGTTTTGTTTGTGGGAATGTTAAGGAAGGTTTAGAAAAGATTTGGGGTTAATTGGAGTTGAATTGGGTTAGTTTGGGTTAGGTTTGGGTCATGGGTCCAAATTGGGCTTTAAGGCCCAAAGTGAAATTAGATCCAAATGTCAATCAAATTGGACTTGAGTTTGGTATAGATTGGTTTTGGGAATGTTGAATTGAAGTTTAGGATTGAATTGGACCATAATTTGGGTCAATTGGGTAGGTTTGGCTTGACATTGGGTTCACTTATGGTTAAAATGGGTCAAATTGGGGGTTTTGATAAAAGTGGGGTAAATTGACAAAATTGGCCCATGGTGTAGTTGAAAAAATTGAAATTTGGAATATTTGGGATTTTCTGGAATTTTCTGGGAATTTTCTGATTTTTTTGATTTTTGGGTCAAGAGGGGTATTTTGGGTATTTGGAGGGTATTGGGAGGTATTTTTGAAATTTTTGGTATCTTTGGCTATGGATGATCAACTTGAGTAATGTGGGAATGTTTAGGAATGGTTTTGGGGAATTTTGGGTGATTTAGAAATTTTGGAGGATTTCAAGGGTTTTGGGTAGGCTAGGCGGGTGTAGGGTCCCGGGGGTCAAAAATTGAAATTTTGAAAAATTGAAGATTGGGTGAATGTAAGTGGAATGAAATCATTTTGGTTGAGCCTTGAAGCCATATCAAGTCCACATGAGCCATGAAGGGACTCATTTGAGGTATCCACTATGTTGTTCCTAACCCTCTTAGCCAAGGGCTGAGGGGTTAAGGATCATCCATGTGAGTCACCTTTATGAGTCAGGAGGTCAAGTTGGGTATGGGTGTGTTTTTAGGAGGTGTGTGAAAGTGTAGTGTGTGTGTAAGTCAGCCCCTTCACCAGACCAGGCCACCTAGGGTAGTCCTAAGGCCAAAGAGCCCTATAGGAACTCATCCTTTAAACTTCCACATTTGATTTCAACCCTCTATGTGATTAGGGGTCTATAGTCAAGTTTGTGGAGTTTGCAGGGAGTTAAGAAGTGGTTTAAATTTCTAAGTGGTGGGTCCCAATTCTAATCCTCTAAGATAGTCAAAGGAAAAGCCTAAGGCTAGATCCTAAGTACTAAAGAGAAGAAGAGAAGACCTCATCAAAAATGAGGTCAACAGTGGTCGAAATAAAATGTGAAGGTTTAAAGGATGAGTTCCCTATAGGACTCTTCGGCCCTAGGATCTACCCCGGTGGCCCGGTCCAGTGAGGGTTGACTTACACACTCACTACACTCATACTCTACACTCTCACACACACAATCCAAATCCTAAAACCACACATATACCCAACTTGACTCCCTGATTCATGTAGGTAATTCATATGGATGGACCTTAACCCCTAAGCCCCTGGTTAAGAGGGTTAGGAACAACATAGTGAATGCCTCCAATAAGTCCTCTCATGGCTCATATAGGCTTAATATGACTTCATGGCTCAACCAAAGTGATTCCATTTCACTCATGTTTGATCAATCTTCATTCTTCCAAAATTTCAATTTTTTTGACCCCGGGAACCCTACACCCATAAAACCTACCAAAAGCCCTTGAAATTGCCCAAATCCTCCAAAATCTCCAAATCACCCAAAAGTCCTCAGAATCAATCCTAAACATTTTCCCCCCACTTAAATTGACCATCTCCAGCCAAAAATACCAAAATTTCTAAAAATACCCCCAATACCCTCCAAATTACCAAAATGCCCCTCTTGACCCAAAAATCCAAAAATTCAGAAAATTCCCAGAAAATTCTAGAAAATCCAAAATATTCCCAATTTCATTTTGTCCAACTACACCATGGGCCAATTTTCTTAATTTACCCCACTTTTACCAAAACCCCCAATTTAGCCCATTTTAAACCCAAATGAACCCAATGTCAAACCAAATCACCCCAATTGGTCTTAATTTTGGTCCAATTCAATTATAAACTTCAATTCAATATCTCCAATATAAATCTAGATCAAATTCAAGCCCAATTTGATTGGAATTTGAATCCAATTTCATTTTAAAAGCTTAAGGCCCAATTTTTACTCATGACCTAAACCTAGCTCAAACCAACCCAATTCAATCCCAATTTGACCCAAATCTTTTCTAAAACCTTCCTAGCATCCCCATAAACAAAGAACCAACATGATTTACCCAAAATTTGGACCTAAACCTTACTCAATTTCAACCCAAACCCAAAATTCCTTAAATGGGCCTACACCCAAACCTAACCCAAATGGGTCCAAATCCCAAAATCAAAACCCAACCAAAGTTGAAACCTATTTGTAACACCCCCATAAACATTTCCCAACATTAATTGTACATCAATTTCAACATTAGCCCAACTTTAGTCCAAGATAGCTCATTTTGACCCATTTGGACTCTATTACCAAAGAGACCCAAATTAGACCCAATCCAATTCCAAATCACTTCAAGTTTATTTCAAATCACTCATGACACATCCCTAAACCAAACCCAACAATTATTTGTCCCAACCTTTTACAAAATTCCCATCCATAAATTTATTTTAAAACCTAACACCCACTTCCTTAAGCCTTCCTAAAAAACCCACTCCTAAAATAATTTCAAAGGCCTAAATTTGACTCTAATGTCCACATGACACTACACTTCATCATCCTTTCCAATTAAAACCTTCCTTAACTTTCAAATTCATCATCAAACCATTCCAAATCAAACCTCATGACAACTCTCACCAAAATGCCAAAAATCACAAAATCCTTCCTCATGAAAGTTGACTTAACTTTTCCCAAGCCAAATAGAGCCATGAAGCCATGTATGAGCCACATGGGAGCCATGAAAGCCATGGACACCTCACCATACCCAAGTTGGCAAGAGGAGGAGGCTCTTTCCATATTCCCTTAAGGGAATTAGCCACTTCCATGATTCCACTAAACCTTGCTGAAACTTAATTGTACTTGGATGGTGACCCTTCCCCACAAATTAAGCTGACCTAAACCACTTTCTCTTCAGCCCAAACTAGCCATGGGGAGGTGCACCTAGCCCAATCCATACATTTGACCAAAATTAGCCAAAATACACACTTACCCCATTCCATTTTAATTCAACCACTTTACTCATGGCCATTGCCAATTCCCTACACTAAACCCTAGCCCTGGACCTCCTGACCCTGAGGGTGACCCATGCCTGCCGGCCAGCCACCTGGGCCACCGGAAAATACCACACCCTAGAGCATCATGTGAGCCCAAGCTTGGAATTCTCACCTACTGAGTTGCCCCATGCAAAATGGCCACCATGGCTGTTCTTCTCCTCACCAGAGCAGCTGATTCCAACCCCTAACTCCCCCTGGGAGAGCCTCCAGCCAGCTCTATTTAAACCCCACCTCTCTCGGCCATGAAGGAGGTGCTGAAACAAACCTACTGAAACTCTGCCAAAATTGTCCCAGACCACTCTCCACACTTAGAGCAATTGATCTCCAGTGTCCATTTTCCCTAATCCCCATTAACAGAGCTCAATTTCAGAGTCCAAATTCCACCCAAAAAATAGGACACTTCACTACAGTGAGCCAATCTCCAAATTGATTGGTCCTACACCTTCACCAGACCAAGAGGAGAAGTTCCCCAGTGAAAGCCCCCTCTCCAGGCCACCCAGTTGCTCCAACCTCCATGCTTTATGATCGGCTTTGGTCACTTTTGCACCTAGGCAATTCACTAGGCCAAGAGACTTCATCTGGAGCTTGCTTGGACCGAGTCGAACGTGACACAACTCTCAGATTGAAGCCACACTTCTCTGAGCTAAGGTATGAACTCTCTCTTCCTCCCGAGCTCCTGGAGATTCTTTATTTGATATGAATCGATTTCAATGCATGTTTACCGTATAGATGTGTTCGTCTCTTCAAGACGAATCCACAGAGCATAAGAACACAAAAATCCATTGAGAATCAAGTGAGTTCTTAGGGTTTTAGTGTGGATGTTCACGGGTGCACACCAGTCATAGACGATGACCAGGAGCCGTCGGATCGAGCGTGTATCGAGCGGACGGTCGAGATCGAGCCGGACAGCGCAATGGTACATGAACCGCAGGCCCCTGGAGCGCTGAGTCAGATGGCGGCGTCGAAAAGGAATGCGCCGCGTGAGCGTTCGGAGCTGCCAAGGATTGCGTGGCGCCGCGTGGTTAAATAGGAAATTAGGGTATTTTCTTATTTATTAAATATCTATAACTTCAAAAATTCATAACTTTGTGTAGAAAATTCCTAAAAATAAAATAAAAATACCCTCTTGCTCAGTGAATAGAGGAGAATAATGTGGAAAAAAATCAGGTCATTTCATCAAGTATTTTATTTTTAATAATTTATTTACTCTCTACACTATTTTAATTCTCCATGCATATAGGAAATTCATCATGGCATGAGACCATAGGGTTTTTGAAGCCTCTGAACTTGGGAACATTCCCTAAATTTTCCAATGTCAGAGGTCATCCCTATAAGAAGTTATTGATTTTCCAAGTTCATGTTTCTGTTTTGAGTATTTTAATTCTAATAATTAGCATATTGAGAAATAAATTCTAGGAAAATTTGGTGATATTTCTTAGGACCAGAGGAACTCAAGAAAAATAGGTTTTGAGTTAATTCACATGGAGCAACCCTAATTGGCCTAAACACCCAAAATTGAACTTTAATTAATTAGGGTTAACTATACATCAAATTGACTTGAAAATAATTCTCCACTGTCCTTTAGGGTTAGGAGAGTCTCACATAAAAATTTGAAATCAATTGGACTTGATTAACCCCACCAAATGGGTTGATTAAGCCTCTTAAGCAAAAATGGGTAAAATTAAACTTTAAAAATTCATAACTCACAAAATACTTTTCAAAAATTCACAAAAATGGTTTTGGAGCTTCTCTGATATTTTAGGAACTTAGGAAAATTAAAATTTTAATTTTCTAAAAAAAATTAATTTTTATCATTATTTTAAAATTTTTAATAATTAAAAAAATAATAATATCATAAAAATATTAAAAATGACCAAAATGTCACATTTTAAATTCTAATTACTTAGGAACAAACCAAATATTTTTCTTAAATCCCTAGGATAAGATATTGAATTTTAAAGGCTTAATGTAATTTTTAATATTAAAAATGTATTTTCCACCCTTTTCATTAAAATAATTCTAATAAATCAAAGAAAAATCAAAAAAATGAAAAATTTGTTTCTCTGAACTCCTTAAGGTCAGAAAGATTTAATAAAAATATAAAATCTATTTTTCCACTTTAATTTGATTTTAAAATTAATTAATACTCCAAAATTCAAAATAATTCTAATAAATAAAATATAATTCAAAAAATCACCAAAATTGGCCCAAATGGTCCTCTACTCATTAGGAACATCCCATAATTTTCTCAACTACAGAAGATTTCCTTGGTCATGTTATTGAATTTTCCTTGAAAACCCCTATTTTCCATTAAAAATAATTACATAAATAAATTAAATACAGAAAAATCACATTTTCTCCTCTAATGTCTTAATTGACATGTGAGTGAGATTACATAAAAATTTCAAGTTCATTTGAGCTTAATTTAGTGAGTTATAGAATTATTAAGCTTGAAGGGCAAAATGGTAATTTAAAATTTCAACCTTTAATTAAAATTTTAGGATTAATCAAAAGGGGAGGGTAAAATATTTGATTTTAAACTGATTTTTGAATGATTGAAACTTAAATGATTAAGGGTAGAAACCTACTAACCATTTCAAAAAATAATTAAAACAAAACTTTAAATTAATTAATTAATTGAAATTTTGGGAGAATAATAGAAATTGGAATTATTAAAGTAGGGATATTATTTAAGAGGATATTTATTCTTTATTTTTTTAAAAAAAATCCCTAAATAAATCACTTCAATAATACTTAAGTCTTATTTAAAAAATTAAAAGGATAATCTCAATTAAATTAAAATTAAAATTAAATTAAAATCAAATTAAATTAAATTAAAAGCAAAAAAAATTGAAATTAAATTAAATTAAATTAAATTAAAAATTAAATTAAATTAAAATTAAATTAAATCAAATTAAATTAAATTAAATTAAACTAAATTAAAACTAATTTTAATTAAAATTGAATTAAATTAAATTAAAATTGAATTAAATTAAATTAAATTAAATTAAATTAAATTAAATTAAATTAAATTAAATTAAATTAAATTAAAATTAAATTAAATTGAATTAAATTAAATCAAAATCATTTATCAACAAACCTCTATTAAATCATTAAGAATTAAATCTAAAATAATTTGAACATTATTCAAAAATTAAACTATTTTTTTATAATTAAGTCAAAATTAAAATTAAATCATTAAGTTTAAATCATTAAAATATTTAATAAGTTGATTTGCCCTTTTAAAGCTTTTATTATTATAACTCTTAAATGAGGTATCAAGCGAAGTGTTACTTCACTTATAGGATATTCAAATGTCCTAGTTCACTGTGCAAGAGAACAAAACTTAAACCCCTGGATGATTAATTCACTTATATAATAATTAAATTCTCTTGGACTTAAAACAATCCTAGAGGTATTGAAAAGATGTTTAAGACTCGTCTTAAGCACTTCCTCAATATGATAGGATGTTTATAAGAACAATTGAATTTAATTGTTTCTTTGATGAAGAAAATCGTCCTTAAACCAAAACAAAAGAACCTAGATGTCGTAGGAGATGACTAGCTATAGGATTAGGATTTTGGTAGACTACGAAACCTCTCCCTTAGCTTTACCTAGATACTTGTTGAAATATTTAAATGCCTTAACATATGTTTTAAGTGTAGCTTGGGATGACGGGAAGACCCTCCAGGTACGCTTTTACTTTGTTGCAGTTTACTTTATTGCAATATTACTTACATGCACTGTACTTTAGTTTTCTTGCATGCTAAACAACTATTGCATGAAAACCAAAACCTTTAGGATAGTCCCTGAACTGAAACCAAAACTAAATTAAAATTCATTACAAGATAAAAATCACCGCCACAACATTTCAAAATATAAAACAACTCAAAATTTAATCACAAACAGAACAACAAAACTATAATTGCAACTAAATTAAAACGTCTCGTTGAATGATCGGGAATACCTCGGATGATGTAACCCATGTGTTGCTAATGGGATTTCCTAAGGTCTAAATGAAAGTGTGGAACTCACTCAGTTGACTTTAGCAAATTCATCTAGACTAAGTGAATTCGATGAAAATAACGGTGCCGGGCTGACGGAATCGTGGGATCTTAATCGGTTCTGTTTAAACAACTTTAAGATTTGTTCTAATTAAAACATTAAAAACACTTGGATTTTAAGATTTTTTTCTAAACCAAAACACTTCTCTCATCTCCTGATTTATGACTTCTAAAACTAAACCTCTGCAACAACAAGGAGCTCGAGGCAATACACAGTGGGCAGCACGGCCATCTTCGTCAGCAAAAAAACTCTACATCAGCTAAACATTCATAGAATTAAATAACCAAGCCATAGGACTTCGAGGTAGTTTTCCAGTGCAACATAAATCCTCAATTCTTCGTTAGGCATTCACATGATCATGTCATGCAAATTAAGCCCTAACCGGTCTTAGGATTCTGAGGTAATCGTTTGGTACGACATAAACCCTCACATCTTCGAGGCTATTTGCATGACTGCGTCATGCAAATATAAGTCCTAATTAATTAAAATTGGCAGGATGGAAACATTAAGTAAATTTCCAAATTGAAGCCAAACCATAGGATAGTGTGGGAAGTTGCCAAGATTCTTCTTGGATCCTCAGCTTCTTCTACTTATCTTTCTTTGGACTCCTGAAATTTACTGTTCCAAATTTGATCTATTCCCTATTTAAATTTCAAAAATCCAATCCTTTGAAAACCTTAAACTTTGAAATTCTTGAGAGCAAAACCACTGATCATTATCGAGAGTTTTTCTTAAATGATTCACTTCATTTAAGATGTAATTAACTATAGGGGCTTGCCCTTATAGGGAACTTTAAGAACCCAGGTAATATAAACCCTGCTTAATTCCTTTATATTAAGCAGAAGAACTTGTCGGCTTATAAAATTGGTTCGTAGACCAAATGGATGTCACAAATCTTCTAGTTTATTTAACCGAGCCCCATCATCAAGCAGTGTGTCTACTCTCCGGGATAGATATACAGTTTGTGGTGCGGTTCTCATTTATATAAACTATTTAGGATGTGAGATCAGTTTGATTTCATATCTTAAAATTTTCAAATTTAAAATTATTTCAAAATCAAATACTACTTTTCAAATTATTTATTTAAATTAAATTAAAAATTCGCAGACAACTTCTGTAGGCGACCCCCTTTGTTAAAATACAACACTCAACCTAAAAATATGATGACATTGAGTAATCAAAAATTATCACTCGAAAAAGAAAAGATTGGAAATCTTTTTGAATTCTTATTTATGTTATAATAATTAAGTGGAAATGTATAAGTTTTGAAAATATAAGTTAAGGATAGTGAAGTTTAAAACCATTAACAGGCTATCCAGATATAGTAATCCTCTCTATAAAAAAAGAGAGAAAAAAAAAGAGAAGAGAGGAGAAGCTTGACGAAATGCCTAATCAAAAATTGGCTTCACTTGAATTATCTTATAGGAAAAAAAAAACTAGTTACATACTTTACTTAATTTCTATACATAAATATTTATTTAGAAAAGATTTTTCAAGAAGATCTTTTTCTTGTAAATAATCTATGAAAGCTTAATATAATAGAATTCTATTATTTTCAAAATGGATGGAAACTTTGAAATCTTATGATTTAGTAGTTGAATATTCTTTAAATTCTTAAAATTACACCTAGTTAGTGAAATTGGGTTAATAATTTACTAAAGACTTTATAAAATAAAAAATTATAAGGAATCATAAATATTTATCTTTTATTCCAAAGGTTATATATTTTATATAGTAGAAAGTGTTACTTGAGGACAAGTAACATTTAAGTTTGGGGGATTTTGATCTATAAAAAAAATACCTATTTCTTTATGTCTTAATTCTTATTAATTTCTAAGGATATTATGCTTTAATGAAAGATATTTTTTGTGTTTTTGGATGTAGGTGATGTAAAATGATCTAAAAAGGAAAAAGGAGCAAAAAGGAGAAAAAATGGAGAAAAATACAAAAAGTATATAAAAATATGGCCTGGCGCCTACGCGTCAGACTCGATACAAAAACTGTCAAGTTTTTGACAATGTTTGATCAGTTATTTTGACGGAGTGAGTGGTTATTGGACATTCTAGAAGACTGGCAGTTGTTCCTTGATAAAATGACATGTGATACATTCGTGAAGAGGTGCGAGCCAAAGTGAAGAGGTGCGAAGAACTGGACGCGGTGTCCGGCGCCTATGTGCCAGATTCCGGCGCCTAGGAGCCAGACCGACCTTCTAGAAGATTCATTGAATGTGGACATGTTTTGAAGAGGTGCCTCAAGGCAACCCTTGAAGCCTATAAATAGGGGTCCATTTATTCAGAAAATGTGCCCCTCCCATTATAGCCCTTTCTCTTATCCACTTTAGGATCTCTCATCCTTAGAGAGAGAAATAAAGAGAGAAATTTAGGTTGTTTAGTTTTGTGTTTATTTTCAAGTTGTTGCATCTGGAGTTCATTTCACTGTGGAGTCAGTAGGAATCAGAAGATCTGTAGAAGAAATATTTGAGATAACTATTTTTATATTTGATTCAAATTTTATTTATCATGTTTTGCTGTTTATTTTCAATGTGTTCTGAGTAGTTAGTTACTTTCTTCCTTCAATTATGAAGAGATAGATAAGATAATATAAAGATTCGATGGAGAGTTGAAATTCAAAATATTTTCAAAACATTGTGATGACATTAATACCTGATCTTACTTTACTTTTTAAATTGGCCATTTAAATTATTATTAAAACCTGTTGAAGAGTTTTGAGACCTTGAAGGAGAAGAACTCTTAACTTGTAAATGTCACATGAATCCTTGGGTAGTCGAAGGCCATCTGCGGCCTATTCAAGGTGAAGTGCAATAAATACGAAGATAAGTTTTAAAGGGTGTAGAATTGATAAGTTTTTAGAGTGATAGACTAAATTGTTATAATTTGATTTATAGATTAGGAAAGGGTCACTAGTAGGGCCGACCATAGCCACCCTTGGACATCTAGAAGTGTGAGCCTAGATTATCCCATTCTACTAACAATACATCCGGACCTGATCTGTAAATTAGCCAATGTTCTATTCGCCTGGATCAAAGGGTAAAGAATAGGAATGATTCTATTTGGCACAATACCATAAATCAAATTCTCCAACGAATATTAAATTATCTTAAAAATCTTAGATTAATTGAAGGGAAGAAAGTTGTTTATTTCATAGATTTAATAAATCATTTTCTTATTATTTTTTCTTTATTTGCATCTAGTAAATTAATAGTAATTTATAATTAAATTAAAAGATAAAAATATTTTTTTTTATTTTATTATTATTTAAAAAATTTATCACTATAATTCTTCGCTGTGGGATCGATACTGGGGTCTTTATTTCAAAGCCATATATTACTTGAAATGATACGTATACTTGCGTAGTACCCCTAGTGTGTAAAAATATTTTCTAAATTTATATCATATTGATTTTATACACTAGCCGCTATTTATAAATTGAGTCAAGTTTTTTGCCATCATTTGGAAGCGAATATTACTGCGTTATTTGCGGTAGGGTCAGGTATAAGAATATTCAGCAATCAAGTCTAAGAGTTCTAGTCTTCTATTTATTTCAAGATGAACCATAATTTGTTTCATTAAGAGTGCCTCAAAAGACTATGTGAAAAAAGAGTTCATGTAAACTTCATTAAAATGTAGGCAAGTACTTAAAAGATAAATTCATAAATAAAATCAAGTTCTCCCTTTAGGGTGACTCAAGTGAAGCCAATTTTTGATTGGGCATCTCCTCAAGCTTCTCCTCATAAATATTTTTCTTTCTTTTTCTTTTCTATTCTTTTTCTCTTTTCTTTTTGGGATTGTTTTTCAATCCTTCTTTTTTTTCTTCTTTTTTTTAATGAGGATTACTATATCTGGATAGCCTTTAATGATTTTGAACTTCACTCTCCTCTCTCTAAAGTTTAAACCTGAAACATCTCCTTACTTTATAGTTAAGTATAAGATTTATTATTCATCATAAAGTCACAATCTCTTCTTAACACACAATACTTTAAGTTCCCTTAACATTTCAAAAATACAGTTTTCTTTACTTTAAATAGTTGACTATAATCAAATTTTTTCATACCAAATATCTTACTTCTATGAAATTAACCTTTATCACTAAAAATTTTCATCCTATCCTTCCATAATATTCAACTGAAATAAAAAGTTTTAGTTACTTATAGTGAGGTTCAACTGCCAGAAGTTATGCTAATAATTTTTGAAAATATAATAATTGAGAACAAATAAAAGTTAGTATTTCTCTACCCTCCCCCAAACTTAAAATTTTCTGTAAATTTGAAATAGTAGAGAGAAAAATAAAGCTAACCTTTCTATGCTGGGATTTTGAAATCTTCAACAACTATCTGGTATTAATCAAAATTTACAACTAGCAAGCATGAAACAATTAGTAGCAGTGATATAAAAATTTTAAATATTTGCATGGGTAAAGAGAAATTAACTTTAAACATCTAAACATCCAACAGCTCACTACAACATGAAACAAACTATCATAGTACTATACAGTCCAGCTAACAATTTCAATGTTTCAGTACAACATAACAATACACCAACAAAGTTATACATAACATGAAAAATAAATAACAACATCACACCAGTACAACAACAAGGATACACATCACATGAAAATAAATAACTACTACATCATAACAGTAAAACACAATATAACAAGAACAACAAAAATAAAAACAAACATTCTACCAATCTCCAACACCAGGATCAGCAGTAGGGTCATCAGCAGGGTCAGGTCTATATGGTGTATAGCTGGGGCAAGTAGGAAATATCACGTCGGACTCCCCCCTCATAAATCTGACCTGAGCATCATAATAAGCAATATCTAACTCAGCTCTCCTTTGCAGATAATCTTCATTCACTTCACTCCTCGCCTCAAATACATTCATCTGACCATGGAGTTTATCCACACTAGCACTCTGTAATATCAGCTACTCCATAATATCATATAAGGTAGGCGACTCAAAAGTAGATGGAACATCATAACTAGTAGTAGGAATATTAGTAGTCCTACTCTCAACTCTGGCTCCCACATGAGACTCATAAGTACAAATAATATTCTTTGTAATTGGTCTCAATGGTATAGCCACTTCTTCATAACTATTAAACTCCACTCCAGACTGAACACAAAGGGCATGAACTAAAGCAGGAAGTCCTAAACCACTAGTGGTCTCGCCTCTGGCAATAGTCTGAATGTTCTTATAGATAATAGCCCCAATATCAATCTTTTTCATCTTATGTATACAATAGTTCAAAATCGCTCTATCCCTTGTAACTTCACTGTGGTGATAAGATGGTAATAGTCTTGCAGAAATGAAATAATGTCAAACTTTTGAAGCAACATTCAATGTGGAGGCGGGGAAGTTAATCAAATGTTTTTGACTTACTTTCCATTCTCCTCGCCTTTCATTCAGAAAAGCAATTACTTCCTCATATTCTCCCCTCGAGTATCAAAGTTTTCGTATTCACAAATGAATGGTTCCCGAATCTGATAGAAAACATTGATACACTGAGGAGTAAACTCAACCATTTTTCCTCTAAGAAGCACATACTCTATCTCAGTCCAGGGTATATTCGAATAGAACTCTCTAAAATCTCTCATAACAGCATTCGCAGTGAAATAACAAAATCGCTCCCAGTTCCGCACTGCAATCAACTGTTCTACAGATCCTCCAGGACTATCAAAAGCTCGATCCTGTATACACTTCTTATTGTAAAGGTAAGAGTTAAAGCCAAATTTGGCTTTGATGTTAATGAATTTCTCCTCATCAAAATCCAATTTCCTCTTCCCTTTACTTAACCTTGGAGTCATGTGAATTTCTACAATTTGCAAGAAAATTCTAATAAATCCCAAATTCACAATGTAATAAACTCCAAATACTATTCTAAACAAGCAAGAGCATATTTTATCATAGAAATCTCAAAATTTCATTAAAACTCTAAAAATTTCAACCTAAGTAATGTGAGAGATTTCCAGGGTGAAAATAAAAAAAATTTAACTTAAAGTGAAGCTCTTACCAAGAGAAGTGTGGATCTGGTGTCGAAAAGCCTTGAAATCTCCTTAAATTCAAGATCTAGCAAGCCCTAGATCTTCAAAATCGTGAAAAAAGAAGAAGAAGATGAAAGAAATGGAAGAGTTTGCGGGTCCCATGGTAAAAATCACAAAAATGTGGGTTTTTGCCTTTTACTGGGTTTGGGCGCCAGCGGCGCTCGATATGGCACCGGCAGCGCTCTATTTAAAATAATTAGCCAAACTATCTGAATTTGGCCGTTGGTGGCGCCAATCTAAAATATTTTCTGGTCCGAAAATTTTTTTGTAATTTTGATCGTTTCAATATCCACAATGATGTTTAACACTTCAACAGACATTTACATCATCCCATAAGCAATAATTAACACAATTCTTCACACAAACAATACACAACAATCTTATATATATAAAATCCAAGTTACATCATAGACACCAAATATGTTCATTCAAACCAGCTACTCTTAGATATTTAGTGTAGCAAGTACTCTACGACAGGAAAACACTAAGATCTAAGCACATAATGAAAGTAAACACATCCAACTCTAAGTTCAAATTTCAAAGCCAATACTACACAAACCAAACATAACTAAGCAAAGTAAACTAAACACACGACAAGCATAAGAAGAATCCATCAATTACTCCACATCAGTTTCAGAACTATCCTCTCCTGTAATGTCTCCAATTGATTGTTAATGCACAAACAAATTATAGAATGGACGAATTGGAAATTTGTTAGATAATTCCTCAACAATCACCGGATTCTTCTTCATTAAATTGATTAAGCCCATCTCAATTCTACCAGTGTGATTGAATTGCTCTTTCATTCTCCAATCTATATGATAGAATAAATAAAAAAATGTTATTGATTGCATTCATAACGTTCCCTACCACTTTCTCTAACTATTTGATCCTCTTCAATATCATTTTAGAACCTTCAGGAAAATAAGGTTGAATCGGTTGTGAAGTCTGTGTTGGTTAATTAGCATGAAAATTCATGTGATTTTCATCTCTAACTGTCTTGTAGTCATAGGGATTAGTTGGATCAATAGGCCTCCATGGAAGAAGAATCTTTTCCAATTTTGATAAGGAACCTGTGACTGACTACATAACAGAAATATGGTGGACGGGTGTGCAAGCCCATATTTAAATCCATGCACAATTAATCCCAGAACTGATTTCACTATGATATTAACAATGTCAGAAATAACTTTGCAGAAATAAAGTAATGTCACTGCTTCGATGCTGGATTTAGAGATGTAGATGGAAAACTAATGTATCCATTCTCTCTAACTTCCCATTCCTCATTCTCATTTGTCAAATATTGATACACATCATTCATATTATCCCTCGTGGCATTGAAATTTGAATAATGGAAAATAAGTACGTTCTCGATCATAAAGAGATCGTTAATTCGTGTAGGAGTGAATTGCACAAATCTACCATGCATAAATATGAACCCTTGGTTGATCCCGTGAAGATTTGCATAAACCTCTTTCATGACAGAAACAACAACGGCAGTGGTAGTGTAGCAATGCACTTCCCAACATCTCTCCTTAATAATTTCTTCAATTCTAGTAGTAGGATTATCCATACCTTGATTTACGAAGCCTCTTTCCTTGATAATCCTTCTTTTCATCATCACTTTGTTGAACAAATGCTGAGCCTCAAAACTTTTGAACTTCCATTAGTTGAAAACACAAAATTGAGGGGTTTCGAGGGGATAAGAATCCATAAGATACGAATTGAGATTGGTGGTTTTCATTTTTCTGGAGTTAAGAAGTCAAAAATGGAGTTTAAGGAGTTATAAGGATGAAGATCCCGCCAAAAACTGCCAAAACTCGCATTTTAAAACTTAAAAAATGTCAAACAAGTGTATTAACAGTGATAGGGCGCTGGCAGCGCCCATTCTGGCACCAGCGGCGCGGTGGTCAAAAATTCTCACCGAACTTCGTTTGGCCAAAAATATTCCAATATCTTTATTCGATCGATCATTTATTAATTTTTAAAGTATTTAGGAGTAATTAGGATTCAAAAATAACTATCTAAAAAGCACAACTATATCGAACAAGCAAACACACCACAAAGATACATATGGGTTGCCACCCATAAAGCGCTTGGTTTAACGCCGTCAACCCGACAAACCATTTAGTTAATCGGGATGACTCAACATTAAAACCTCTTTGAAGTTATGTTGAAACCCGTCAAATTAAGGCTTTAATTGATGCCCATTAACCTTGAAAATCTTTCCAGTATCAGGATCTTTAATATCAACAACTCCAAAAGAATGAACTTTTACAACTGTAAAAGGTTCTAACCATCAAGACTTGAGCTTTCTAGGAAACAACTTCAATCTTGTATTATATAACAAAACTTTTTGTCCAAATTCTAAGTTCTTTTTGAATATCTTCCTATCATGCCATAACTTCCTTTTCTCTTTATAGATTCTATCATTGTGATAAGATGCATTTCTAATATCTTCTAATTCATTCAATTGCATAAATCTTTTCTCTCCAGCATTTTTCAAATTAAAATTTAACTCTTTTATCGCCCAATATGGTTTATGCTCCAATTCAACCTGTAAATGGAAAGTCTTACCAAACACTAGTTTATAAGGAGACGTTCCAATAGGGGTTTTAAAAGCAGTCCTATAAGCCCACAAAGTAGTATCAAATCGAGCAGACCAATCTAATTTATGATTATCCACAGTTTTCTTCAAAATTCTTTTAATTTAAAGATTAGACACTTCTGCTAAACCACTAGTCTGGTGATAATAAGCTGTAGAGATTTGATGAATAATATTATGTTTCTTAATTAATCTCTTAATTTGATTATTCCTGAAATGGGATCCACCATCAGTTATGATCACTCTCGACATTCCATACCTCGTAAATATATTTTTCTTTAAAAATTTTGAAACACTCCGAGCATCACATCTAGGTAAAGAAATAGCTTCAATCCATTTTGAGACATAATCAACGACAACCAATATATAAAAATTTCTAAATGAAGGAGTAAATGATCCCATAAAATCTAATCCCCATACATCAAAGATTTCAACTTTCAAATTATAATTTAGAGGCATTTCATTTCTTTTATAGATATTACCTACTCTCTAACATCGATCACATGATTTAATATATCTATAAACATCTCTAAAAAGAGTAGGTCAATAAAATCCAGATTGTAGAATCTTAAAAGCAGTTTTATCAACACCAAAATGACCTTCAAATTTAGAATCATAACATCGTTGAATAATCAAATTTATTTCTTCTTGTGGCACACATTTCCTAATAATCAGATCCTTACACTATCTACAAAGATAGGGCTCATCCCATTGTTGACATATTTTTAGGTTTGTGTTGTATTTTGAACAGGAGGTCGCCTGCAGAAGTTGTCTGCGGATTTTTAATTTAATTTAAATATATAATTTGAAAAGTAGTATTTGATTTTTGAAAATAATTTTAATTTTGAAAATTTTTAAGATATGAAAAATCAAACCGATCTCACATCCTAAATAGTTTATATAAACGAGCACCGCATCACAAACCGTGTATCTATCCCGAAGAATTGACACACTGCTTGACGATGGGGCTCGATTAAATAAACTAGAAGATTTGTGACATCTGTTTGGTCTGTGAACCAATTTTATAAGCCGACAAGTTCCCCTGCTTAATATAAATGAATTAAGCAGGGTTTATATTACCTGGGTTCTTAAAGTTCCCTAAAAGGGCAAGCCCCTATAGATAATTACATCTTAAATGACGGGAATCATTTAAGAAAACTCTGGATAATGATCAGTGGTTTTGCTCTCAAGAATTTCAAAGTTTAAGTTTTTCAAACAATTGGATTTTGGAAATTTTAATTGGGAATGGATCAAATTTGGAACAGTTATTTTAGGGAATCAAAGGAAGAGAAGATGGGGATGTCACGGACCTGAAGTGAACTTCGATGACTTCCCAACTATCCTATTGTTTGGCTTCAATTTGAGAGTTTATTTAATGTTGTAATCCTGCCAATTTTAATTAATTAGGACTTATGCTTGTATGATATGATCACACAAACAGCCTCGAAGATGTGAGGGTTTATGTCGTACCAAACAACTACCTCGGAATCCTAAGACCGGTTAGGGCTTAATTTACACAATATGATTATGCAAATGCTAACAAAAAGTTGAGGATTTATGTTGCACTAGGCAAACTACCTCAAAATCCTATGGCTTGGTTATTTAATTCTAAGAAAGGTGTTTTCTGGTGGCCTGGTGGCTAGCCGGCCAGGGTCAGGTCACTGTTGTCATCAGGGAGGTCAGTGCTTGAGGTTTGTGAGTTCAATTGGCAAATGCCAAGTGTAAAGGAGTTGAATCAAAGTGGAAGGGGGAGAGGCTCATTTTGGGTTCAATTTGGTTAACCCATGTATTTGGGCTTGGTTAACCTTCCCATGGTCTGATTTCGGGCCAGAGGGAATCATTTAGGTCAGCTGAATTGGAGTGGTGAAGTCTCCATCCATGGTGAGGAGGCTAAACTTGGTTTAATGTGTGACATGGTTATGGTTAAAAAGGCTTAATGAAGGATTAAGAAAGGGGGCCCACCTTTTGCCATTAATGGCTTGGTCACATGTCAAACCTTCCATGGCTTCATATGGCTTGTAAATGGCTTGCTCATGGCTCCATGTGGCTTGGGACAAAGCTTGGTCATTTACATGAAAGAAGGTTTTGAATTTTTGGGATTTATGGGTGATTTTGGCATGAGGCCTAATTTAGGATTATTTGATGATTGATTTAGGACTTAAGGGATGATATCAATTAATGGGGTGATGAAAAGAATGTCATTTGGGCTTTAGCATGAAGTTTGAGCCTTTGAAATTTAGTGAAGATGGGCTTTTAAAATGGTTAAGGGAAGTGGGCTTTTGGATTTTAAAATGGATTTTAGGATGAAATTTTGGTAAAGGCTTGGGCCAAACAAGTGTTGGATTTAGTTTAGGGATGTGTCATGAATGATTTGGAATCAATTTGGTGTGATTTGGAGTAGAATTGGATTGAATTTGGGACTTTTGGTAAAGGGGCCAAAGTGGGTCAAATTGGGTTAACTTGGGCTAAGGTTGGGCTAATGTTAGATTTGATATAAAATTAATGTTGAGAAATGTTCATGGGAGGGTCACAAAGATTTTTCAACTTTGGTTGGGCTCTAATTTTGGGATTTGGGCCCATTTGGGTTAGGTTTGGGCTTAGGTCAATTTAAGGGATTTTAGTTTTAGGTTAGGTTTGGGTGGAGTTTATGTTCAAATTTTGGGTAAATCAAGTTAGTGTTTTGTTTATGGAGGTGTTAGGAAGGTTTTAGAAGAGATTTGGGGCCAATTGGAGTTGAATTGGATGGGTTTGAGCTAGGTTTAGGTCATGGGCCAAAATTGGGCCTTAGGCTTCAAATTGAAATTGGTTTCAAATTTCAATCAAATTGGACTTGTATTTGGTCTAAATTTATATTGGAGATGTTTAATTGAAGTTTAGAATTGAATTGGATCAAAATTGAGGTCAATTGGGGTGGTTTGGTTTGACATTGGGTTCACTTGGGTTTAAAATGGGTCAAATTGAGGGTTTTGGTAAAAGTGGGATAAATTGGCAAAATTTGCCCATGGTGTATTTAAATAAAATTAAATTGGGAATATTTGGGGTTTTTTGGAATTTTTTAGGAATTTTTTGAATTTTTGGATTTTTGGTCTAAGAAGGGCATTTTGAGTATTTGGAGGGTATTGGGGGGTACTTTTGGAATTTTTGGTATTTTTGGCTATGGATGATCAATTTGAGTGGGGGGAAATGTTTAGGATTGATTTTGAGTAATTTTGGGTAATTTATGTGATTTTGTAAATTTTGGGTAATTTCAAGGGCTTTTGATAGGTTTAATAGGTGTAGGGCCCCGGGGTCAAAATTGAAATTTATGAAAAATGAAGATTGATCAAATTTGAGCAAAATGGAATCACTTTGGTTGAGCCATGAAGCCATATTAAGCCCATATGAACCATGAGAGGACTCATATGAGGCATTCACTATGTTGTTCCTAACCCTCTTAGCTAGGGGCTTAGAGGTTAAGGACCATCCATGTGAATTACCTACATGAGTCAGGATGTCAAGTTGGGTGTGAATGGTTTTAGGATTGGAATGTATGTGAGAGTGTAGTGTATGTGCAAGTCAACCCTCACCAGACCAGGCCATCCAGGGTATTCCTAAGGCCAATAAGTCCTATAGGGAACTCATCCTTTAAACCTCCACATTTGATTTCAACCCTCTAGATGATTAGGGGTCTATAATCAAGCTTGTGGGGTTTGCAGGGAGTCAAGAGATGTTTGAACTTCTAAATGGTGGGTTCCATTTCTAGTCCTCTAAGATTAGTCAAAGGAAAAGCCTATGGCTAGATCCTAAGTACTAAGGAGATAGAAGAGAAAAGACCTTATCAAAAAATGAGGTCAACAAATGGACCCCCAATAGGTATGGTGTGCTAACTAAGCACACCACGCGTATTGGCATTGACCGAAGAGATCAACAAAACCAACACAGTTGTCCAAGTGACAAACTTAGGATGAAGTAGTAGAATTTCCGCTGGCGAGTATCAAATATATTTCCAAGACTGGAGATTCCTGAAGTCTCGCTGGCGAATGGAGAAGGGGGTGAACTCCAAATCACAAGATCTGGGGAATTCGATTTTGATTTCAGTTTACTTTTAAATTTCAAGTTTTAATGTGTGATTTTGGATTTCGATTTAAAGTTTAATTTAAAATAGATTTAAGGAAATTTTGAATTTGAAATTTGGATTTGAAATGAGAATTGAAACCTGGGTTTCAACCTCGGGATTTGCGAAGAGAACTGGAATTTAGGTATCAGCCTCGGAGTAAGAATTGGAGTTTAAGTATCAATTGAAAAAGGTTGAGAATCATAATTTAGGTGCTGATCTCGAAAGGGATGAGAATTGAAATTTAAGTATCAATCTCGAAAGAGAGTCGAAATTTAGGTATTGACCTCGAAAAGGATGAGAATCAGAATTTAGGTACTGATCTTGGAATGAGAACTGGAATTTAGGTACCTGTCTCAAAAATGAGAATTGAAATTTAGGTATCAATCTCGGAAGAGAGTCGAAATTTAGGTATCGACCTTGAAAAGGATGAGAATCAAAATTTAGGTACTGATCTCGGAATGAGAACTAGAATTTAGGTACTAGTCTCGAAATGAGAGCTGAAATTTAGGTACTAGTCTCAGAAGTTTAGAATTGAAATTTAGGTATCAATTTGAAAGAGAATCAAAATTTAGGTATCGATCACGAATGAGAGTCAGAATTTAGGTACAGACCTCGAAGGAAGAGAACTGGAATTTAGGTACCAGTCTCGGAATTTAGAATTGAAATTTAGGCAACAATTCAAAAGAGAATCAAAATTTAGGTATTGATCATGAATGAGAGTCAGAATTTAGGTACCGACCTCGAAGGAAGAGAACTGGAATTCAGGTACCGGTCTCGAAAATTTAGAATTGAAATTTAGGTGTCAATTCGAAAGAGAATAGAAATTTAGGTATCGATCTCGAATGAGAGTCGGAATTTTGGTACCGACCTCGAAGGAAGAGAACTGGAATTTAGGTACCGGTCTCGGAAATTTAGAATTGAAATTTAGGTGTCAATTCGAAAGAGAATCAAAATTTAGGTATCGATCTCGAATGAGAGTCAGAATTTAGGTACCGACCTCGAAGGAAGAGAACTGGAATTTAGGTACCAGTCTCAGAATTTAGAATTGAAATTTAGGTATTAATTCGAAAGAGAATCTAAATTTAGGTGTCGATCTCGAATGAGAGTCGGAATTTAGGTACCGACCTCGAAGGAAGAGAACTGGAATTTAGGTACCAGTATCAGAATTTAGAATTGAAATTTAGGTATCAATTTGGAAGAGAATCGAAATTTAGGTATCGATCTCGAATGAGAGTCGGAATTTAGGTACCGACCTCGAAGGAAGAGAACTGGAATTTAGGTACCAGTCTCGAAAGTTAGAATTGAAATTTAGGTATCAATTCGAAAGAGAATCGAAATTTAGCTATCGATCTCGAATGAGAGTCGGAATTTAGGTACCGACCTCGAAGGAAGAGAACTGGAATTTAGGTACCAGTCTCGGAGTTTAGAATTGAAATTTAGTTGTCTATTCGAAAGAGAATCAAAATTTAGGTATCGATCTCGAATGAGAGTCAGAATTTAGGTACCGACCTCGAAGGAAGAGAACTGGAATTTAGGTACCAGTCTCGAAAGTTTGAAGAGGACTAGAAGTTAGGCTCTAGCCTCGGAGATTTATCTGCATGAAGAGGGACCCAGTCTCATGCCATCAGAACCAAATCAAACAAAGTTCGTGGCTCCGTGTAAATAGAACTAGTCGATCCTCTAAGACACAGAAGAAAAAGAATTGAATGGAGCTCGTAAATGTACCAAGTGGGAAAAGACTCGACCTGGTGACAAGTCGAGGAAAAGATTTGAATTTCAAAAGTGTTTCAAACAAATTTCAATTGAGAGAAGAACTGAAAGATTTGAATCAGAGGATTCAGATCAGAATTCAATTTGAGATTTAGATTCATTTTGTTTGTCCTTTAACGATCCCATTTTTTTTTATTTTTGTTGTTTATTTAATGTTCATGTGAATTTGAAGTTCATTTTAATATTAAGATTTTTAGGAAAAATTCTCATTTATTTTCTTTTTCTTTTCTGTTCTTCGTTCAAAGTTCATTTAACTCTAATGATGTTTCCCAGTCAATTTGCACAAAAGAGGTGAAGGCAAAATATGATGTAGTCATTTTCATTCCAATTTGCTGAAAGTACATCATACAACTTGATCTAGTCATGATGACATTTTCCTCAGAAATTTAATGTCTTATACAATCCATGTAAATCCAAAACGGACTGTATAAACTTCTTGTTGATCCATCCAAAAGTGTCTGTCAAAAATCCATGTCTGAATAGTAAGAAACATGGGTAATAACATCACCTTCCAAGCCACCTTTAGCAGGAATGCCGCACGGATGTGCATTGGAGGTGTGATATTCCCGATGTAACTCACATCTCGTAGGGCCAGAGACTCTCCAATTCTGGATCTGATTGAAAGTGGTAAGGCATTTTTCTGTCGTCCATTCTTCTAAAAGTAACTGAGATCCGCTTCACAGGCACTCCTGGAATGCAATGCTTCGCAATGTCTGCTCCGTTTCCTTTTAAGACCAGGACCGAACCTACCGGTAATGGTATCTCCACCGGCCCTCGGAACTCACCGGGGCCTGCAATCCGAAGATTAGATCCAAACATGATGTTGCACTGGTTGACAAATGATATTGTGCAGAAGAGTATAATAAAGTCATGATGGTCTATATGCGGAGGTATGCAGTAGCCTTCCTTATAGATGTTGATAATGCAACTATTGGGTATGCAATCTGCAGGCAGTACCCTCCATGTTATCATCCTTTTCACCATTCTCTTGATGACTCTTGGCATTAGATCCACCTCACTGCGACGGAGTATCCCTGGTGGATTTCCTTTTCTGTCTATGGAAAAATTGTAGCAACATCCGCATTGGATTGTAACTCTTCCTTTCCCCGACATCCATTTTCGGGGTTTTGAATTTGTCTTTTCTCTCAGGCGGCCAGCTCGACCCATTTTCTGCAATTCCAGGATGCAGTCCACAATTTGTTGTTGCTCATAATCTGAGAAAACATCTGTATGTAGCTCGAGGCCTTCCAAGATGTTGACCCTCTTGTTTCCAATTCTTTCAAAGTACTCAAAGGTTTTCTTCTCAACAAGTTGCATTTTCTCCAGCTCGTATTCCGGGATTATTTGAAGTCCTCGGTGTCTAGTAACATACTGCGGGATGTATGGCTCAACCCCAGCACGTTCTTCTACATGTCTTGGCTCCTCGGGGAGAGTCTCCGTAGGGACATCCTCCGGGGTTGCTTTCGCAACAAGACTCTTCGGATCCGGTACATCTACTCGGCGTCGAGGAACTGACTCTATTTCTGCTTTTCTTGGTATTTGTCTTATCCGTTCCGACTTTCTTAGAATTGACTTTCTTCTTTCTGGTTCTTGATGAACCGGTCTCCTTGGAGCATTTGCACTAACAGTATCCACTGTCTGTTCATGTTGATCTTCTGCTTACTTGGTCAACATTTTGCGAATGCGACGATTCTTATTTCTTCGCTGGGTAGCAGTGAGAGTAGCTCTCCTTACTCCTTGAATTTCTGTGGGTGTGGCGCTGACAAGCCTACCCTCTGCTGTGGCAACTACGAATTTAATTTCCTTATCTTCTCCGGCTGCATGCGTGGTGTTTTCTTTTCTTTTCTTGTTGCTGGATTGGTGGCTCGGGCCACCCACTTTCATCACTGTCTAGCTGTGAAGTTCTTCTCGATCAACTGGGATCCAATTATTTTCTTCCTATTGTAAGCTGGCAGGTGTGAAGTCTGAGTCAATCTCTATCACTGCTCCATCCCTCACTCTCTTTTCGTCAAGTGCTAGACTCGCGCCATTTCTAAAGTTTAGAACCAACCGCCCGTTCGACATTTCCCTGCGAAATACAAGGAAAGGATCAGGGGCTGTACTAAGAACAAGAACAATAAGGAAAATACTTAAAAATTTTTATTCACTTCTTTTAAATTTAAAGGAAGTATGAAGAGATGGGAAAATATCAGGATTGAATGGATTTAGAAGGAAGGATTGACATTTTATTATTATGGTTTCCCATGTTTTCTTTTTTTAACATTTTCATTGATGAGATTTTTATATCATCCATTTTATTTTGTTTTGCGTTCAGACCCAGTTACAAAGTGATTACTTCACCAGTATTTCTAGGGATAAGATTCTATTTTAGAGGCCACCCTTCGAAACATCAGGTTGCGTAATACTTCTATAAATACCGTCCATTGATCGGAAGCATGGGTCATTCTCCACGGCAATTCACAAGCTAGTAGGAACCTCCCGAGTAGACTGTCTCGACCACGAACGGCCCTTCCCATGTTGGTTCAAATTTACCACCTATCTTGCGATGTGCAAGAATAGGTCTTCTGAGAACAAGAACTAAGTCACCGACTTTGAAAGTTCTTGGGCGGACTTGTTTATCATGAGCCTGGATCATCTTAGCTTAATACAGTTCCAAATTCTGCTGTGCGGAAAGTCTTTTTCCTTCCAAGCTTTCCAATTCTTCTAGTCGTAGTCTGGCATTTTCTTCTGTAGTGATCTTTTCTGCAACTACAATTCGGAGTGACGGAAGCTAAACTTCTAGGGGCAAGATGGCCTCGGACCCATACACTAAAGCGTAAGGCGTAGACTGAGTAGGAGTCCTAAAAGTCGTCATGTAGGCCCATAAGGCTTCTAACAACTTCTCGTGCCAATTTCTCTTGTTGTCGTCTAAATTTTTCTTTAAAATTTGAATGAGAGTTTTATTAAAAGCCTCGGTCAAGCCGTTTGCTCTTGGGTAGTAGATCGTTGAGTATCGCTAATCGATCACGTGTCTTCTGAGAAAATTGTTAATCTTTGTACTTTTGAATGCAGACCCATTGTCTGAAATGATTCTGCGTGGTACCCCAAAACGGTAGATGACTTGGTTCTTAAAAAACTGTAGCACGTGGTGTGCCTTCACTTCTCTGAGTGGTATAGCTTCTGCCCATTTAGAAAAGTAGTCTGTAGCTTCTAGAATGAAGTGATGTCCTCTTGAAGAAGGTGGTTCTATCGGACCCACAATATCTGTGCCCCAACACTCAAATGGCCACAATGCGATTGTCGGATATAGCACATTTGGAGGTTGGTGTAGAACCACTCCATGCACTTGGCACTGGTGACAACTTTTGGCAACTTTCATACAGTCTGTCATCATTGAGGGCTAGTAGTACCCTAGTCTTTTAATCTTCATTTTCATTTTTAGACCTGACTGATGAGTGCCACAAAGTCCCGAATGTACTTCTTTAACGATTTCACAAGCCTCGTACCCGCTCGAGCATCTTAGCCACATCCGATTAAAAGACCTTCTCGTATAATGTATTATTTATTAATGCGTAAGACGGAGTTCTTTTCTTGATTCGATGAGCTAATGACTTATCGTCCGGTAAGTTTCCTGTTCGCAAGTAGTTCATTAATGGCCGCCGCCAATCTTCCGTACTTTCCGTCACTATCGCAATTGTTTCTTCCGCCTTTTCTCGCTGATTTGTGTATTGTCTCCATGTCGAGCTGTGATAGGACCTGTCGTCCTTAAACTGACACTTCAACTGACTCATCCTGCAAGCAGGCAAATTCCTTTGCAAGGCGGGCTAACGCATCTGCAAGAGCATTTTCCTTTCTAGGAACCTTGTAGATTGTTACGTTTGGAATTTGCTCCAACAGTTTCATGGCGTACTGAAAGTACTGCTCAAGTCTTGGCTTTAAAATTCTGTACTGTCCTGCGACTTGTTGAATGATCAACTGAGAATCTCTGTAGATGTTGATGTCCATTATTCCCATCTAAATGGTTAATTCCAATCCGATTATAAGGGCTTCGTATTCTGCCTCGTTGTTTGTACACGGTTCTGTTAATTGGTAAGATTATTTTAACATCCCCCGCTCTGGTGTTATAAAGATTAGTCTGATTCCTGCCTTACCGGGCACTATCATTTGCAATTCTTTGTTCTTCTGTGCTGAGGACGCTCCGTCGAAGTATAGTTCCCAACGTCGATCATCACGGTCTTCTAGGCTCATTATCTGCTCATCAGGCAAATCATCGTTGAGAGGCGAATTCCCCGGCAAAGGGAGTGCTGCCAGGAAGTCAGCTAGGACTTGTCCCTTTTCGGCGCGAAGAGGAACGAAACTTATGTCGAATTGTGATCACAGGAAAATATATTAAGAAATTCATACTCATTTTTTTATGAAATTGCACTTTAAAGAAAGGTATTTTCTTTATTTTATTGCAGGAATGAAGATTTATAAGTGATGAAAGCAAAAGGCATGAAATGGAGTGAATTTGATCAAAAAAGGAAGAAATTCATGCAAAATGAGCTAAGTCGCCGACGGCGAGATCGAGCCCGCTGACGGCGAGATCATGAGGAGAATTTTTGAAGGATTTGCAACTACCTCGCCGACAGATGGCCCGAGCTCACCGACGGCGAGATCGCGCGGTTTGGAAACCTTCTAGAAGCCCGGTGACGTCGAGGTCGTTTGTCGCCGACGGCGAGACTGTTCAAAATGTTGGATAAGTTGAACATGGACACTTTTTGAAGAGGTGTTTAAGCACCCCTTAGACCATTGCCTACCTCTATAAATAGAAGATGAATTTTAGTATGTTGTGTGCCATTTGTGTGTCTCTTGAGTGTCAATTTGTGTCTATTTTAGATAGTCTTAGTGTTTATTTTAAGAGTTTAAGAGTGTAATTAGTGAGTTTAGAAGTGTGTTGTACTAGAAGGAAAAGTCAAAGGAACTTCAAGGAGTCTGCTTGGGGAAGAAATCAAGATAAGTATCTTTGTTTATTGTTCTTAACTTTAAATGAAATCCATGCTTTATTTAATTTTCATGCATTCTGAGTAGTTTTCTTAGTCTTTCTCCTTGTTTATGAAGTTATGTGAATTGATGAAATTAAATAGAAGTGTCTAATATATTAAAATAAATTGTGATAATTTTTACTTAAAACTTAATTTACTTTTCAATCTGGCCATTGATTTGTTAAAATATGTTGAATTATCAACTATAGTAAAGATTACATCCAATATTGAGGGAAGTCAAAAGCCTTAGAAGGAGGGTGCAAATAAATAGGGAAATATTATTTATCGGATGTAGAATTGGACATTTTAGTGTGACAGACTAAAATATTCAATTTGGTCCTATTTTTTGAGAGCTGAAGTGTAGATGTTAGCCCTCAGGTGAGGGGAACGTGGGAGCTCTGAAGTGGCAACCAGTATCCTCCCAGCCTAGCCGCAGATTCAGTAATCAAACATAGGACTAGTCAATGTTTTTTGCACCTAGACCAAAGGGTAAAGAATAGGAATGCTCCTATTTGTCACAATACAAAAATCTATTTAAATTTATCTTTCACTTAATTTTCTAAAAGCAAGGAGAAGGATACTTTTTCTGAAATCTTTAATTCAACTTTATTTAAAGCATTAGTTTACTTTAGTTTGCTTGAGTTACGTATTCTAAATTTCCATATACTATATTAGTAAGTAAATACTTTTTAAATTTAGCTGTTACAAATCTTTTAAAATAACTTCCCTGTGGGATCAATAACCAGGACTCCACTAGAGCCCAGTATTACTTGATACAATACGTATACTTGCATAGAATCCATATTATACATTCCATCATAAAATTAAATATATATTAAGCGGGATCAAGCTTTTGGTGTCATTGCTATTAACATAATTTGCAAACATAAAAAAGTGGGTCAAGTTTTTGGCGCCGTTGCTGGGGAAGTAAAGAAATTATTTACTAGAGTAACAGACTATTTTAAAATTTATTTTGCAAAATTGTATGCGTAAAGTTGGAAATGAAAATTTAATACCTTACTATTCTGAATTAGAGCATACAATTAAAAGAATTAGAAAACAAAAAAAAGAAATTATAAATTTAATACAAATGGCGACTATTCCTGAAAATGAAAATATCAATCAATAGAGACCATTAAGAGATTATGCCAACCCTACATTAGATGAAATTTATTTAACTATTCAAAACCCTGATGTAGCTGCTAACTCATTTGAACTTAAACCTGCAATTATCCAAATGGTACAAAACAATCAATTTAGTGGTACACCTACTGAAGATCCTAATTTACATCTTTCTTGTTTTTTAGAACTATGTGCTACTTTCAAATATGAAGGAGTATCTAACGATGCTATTAGACTTAGACTTTTTCCTTTTTCTTTAAGGGATAATGCTAAAATGTGGTTAAATTCGTTAGCACCTGGATCTATTAAAACTTGGAGAGAATTATCACAAAAATTTCTATCCAAATATTTTCCACCATCTAAAACTCGCTAAGCTTAGAAATGATATAACTTCTTTTAGTCAGTTTGATGGAGAATCAATATATGAAGCTTAGGAGAGATTTAAAGAACTTCTTAGGAAATGCCCACATCATGTGTTACCAGTATCGGTTAATTATTCAAACTTTCTATAATGGATTAGTAGGATCTCTTAGATCAATCATCGATGCTCTGTCTGGAGGATCATTAATGTCAAAACCATTTGATGAAGCCTATGCACTAATCGAAGAAATGGCTACCAATAATTTTCAATGGCCTGCTGATAGAATGAATCCGAAAAAGATAGCTAGTATTCATGAAAATGATGCAATTTCTATGTTAGCTTTGCAAATCGCTGCTATATCTAAAAACTTATATCATTTTGGAATGAATTACTCTCCAACTATATTAGAAGAAAACTCATCTGAACAACTTATAGAATCCCAATCTCATTATGAAACTATAAATGTTATTAATAATAGAACTAATAATCATTATGCGAATTATTATAATCATGGATGGAAAAATCATCCTAATTTTAATTGGAATAATAATACAACTAATCAACCATGGATGAACAACATAAAACAACCATTAGGAAATCCCTCTAACCAAGGAAATTCTAATTATAAACCTAGTTATCCACCTGGATTTAATAATAATAACCCTCAATTTAAAGATAAGAAATTATCTATAGAAGAATTAATATTAAATATGGGTCAACATTTACAAAATCAAGGAAATCAATTACAAAATCAAGGAAACCAATTACAAATACAAGGAAACCAATTACAAAATCAAGGAACAGCTATTAAAAATATTGAAACTCAACTTGGACATATCGCTGCCGCGCTTAATAATAGAATACCTGGAGCATTTCCTAGTAATGTGGAAATAAATCCCAAAGATAAAGGAAATGAACAAATTAAAGAGTTACAATTACGAAGTGGAAAAGAATTAGAACCTCGAATTCAGAAAGAACTGGAAAGTCAAAAAGAGGAAGTGGAAATCGAAAAGGAAAAGAATCAACAAGATCCTAACTTAGAAAATCCTTTAATACCAATGAAAATTTCTGTTGAAAAACCTCCACCACCATTTCCTCAACGACTAAATCAACATAAAAAAGATAAACAGTTTGTTAAATTCCTTGAAATTCTGAAGAAATTAACAATAAATATTCCTTTCGTAGAAGCTTTAGAACAGATGCCAAACTATGTAAAATTCATGAAAGATATTCTAAATAAAAAAAGAAAATTTACCGAATATGAAACAGTCGCACTTAGTGAAGAGTGTACTACTATTATTCGAAAAAAGCTTCTCGAAAAATTAAAAGATCCCGGTAGTTTCACTATACCACGCGCTATTGGAGAAAAATTCTATGGAAAAGCTTTGTGTGACTTAGGAGCAAGCATCAATCTAATGCCTCTATCCATTTTTAAGAGATTAAGATTGGTAGAAATTTCACCTACTTCAGTAACCCTTCAGTTAGCTGATCATTCCGTTACATATCCTAAGGGAGTTATTGAAGATTTTTTAGTAAAAGTGGATAAATTTATCTTCCCTGTAGATTTTATTGTTTTAGATAAGGGAGAAGATAAAGAAATTCCTATCATCTTAGGAAGACCATTTTTAGCCACTGGAAAAGCTATGATTGATGTTCAGAAAGGAGAATTAACTATGAGAGTAAATGACCAAAAAGTTACTTTTAATATTGCTAAATCAATGAAATATCCCGCACTAGAAAAAGATGATGAGTGTTTTCGAATGGAAGTACTCGATCATTTACAAAAAGAACATTTCAAGGAATATTATGAAGAAAAAATAGAAAAAGAAAATACTGAATTAATTGAAAAAGCCGATATAAATGAAGAACTAGATTATATTCAAGAGAAATTTGGATTTTTGGATAATACGGAAAACAACTGAAAAAAATATAGTTCCATCGATTATTAAACCTCCCGAACTTGAGTTAAAAATGTTACCTAATCATTTGAAATATGCTTACTTAGGTAATTCTTCAACTCTACCGATTATTATTTCATCTGAATTAAATGAATCTCAAGAACAAAAACTTTTAGATACCTTAAAAAAATATAACAAAAATTTTTTGTTGGTCTTTAGCGGTTATTAAAGGAATTAGTCCTTCAATCTGTATGCACAGAATTATTTTAAATAATGAACATAAGCCTAAAGTAGATCCCCAAAGGAAATTAAACCCGATAATTAAAATGGTTAGATAATGGTGTTATATATCCTATTTCTGACAGTGCTTGGGTAAGCCCAATTCACTGTGTGCCTAAGAAAGGAGGAGTGACCGTAAAAGCTAATGAAAATAATGATCTTATCCCTATAAGATAAGTTACTGGATGGCGAATATGTATTGATTATAGAAAATTAAACGCAGCCACCGAAAAAGATCACTTCCCTTTACCATTTCTAGACCAGATGTTAGATAGATTAGCCGGACATAAGTATTTTTGTTTCTTAGATGGATACATCGGTTATCATCAAATACAAATTGCTCCTGAGGATCAAGAGAAAACTACATTTACTATTCCTAATGGAACTTTCACTTTTTGAAGGATGCCTTTTGGATTTTGTAATGCACCTGCAACATTCCAGAGATGTATGATGTCTATATTTAGTAAATTAATTAATAGTGGAATAGAAGTATTTATGAATGATTTCTCTGTATTTGGAACATCATTTGACACATGCTTAATTCATCTTGAAAAAATATCTGAAGTATGTGAGAAAACTAATTTAGTTCTTAATTGGGAGAAATGTAAATTTATGGTTGCAGGCGACATTGTATTAGGGCATAAAATTTCGGAAAAGGGCATGGAAGTAGACCCTGCAAAAATTCAAGTTATAGCTAAATTACCATCTCCAACTACGGTAAAAGGGGTAAGAAGTTTTCTTGGACATGCTGGATTCTAGAGACTTTATATAAAAGATTTTTCAAAAATTACAAAACCTCTATGCCAACTTCTTGAAAAAGACAAGAAATTTGAATTTACAACTGAATGCCTAAATGCTTTCGAATTATTAAAAGATAAATTAATTACAGCACCTATAATAGTTTCACCTAATTGTGAGAAACCATTTGAGCTTATGTGTGATGCTAGTGATTATGTTATAGGAGCAGTTCTTGGGCAAAGATATGATAAGATTTTCAAAGTTATATATTATGCTAATAAAACTCTAAATGATGTTGAAATAAATTATACAGTTACTGAAAAAGAATTATTAGCAGTTGTATATGCTTTTAATAAATTTCAGCAATATCTAATAGGAACTAAATATATTGTGCATACTGATCACTCTGCTAAAAAATATTTAATACAAAAGAAAAATTCTAAACCAAGATTAATTAGATGGATATTATTAATGCAAGAATTTGATTTTGAGATCATTAACAAAAAGGGAACTTATAATCAAATTGCTGATCATTTATCAAGATTAGAATATCGTGAGTTATCTGATACTGATAATGAAATTATAGACAGTTTTCCTGATGATCAACTTTATAATATAAATGAGTTGAAAATACCTTGGTATGCCGATATAGTAAATTATATTGTGAGTGAGATTTTACCACCTATGTTAACTTTGCAACAACAGAAAAAATTCATTCATGATACTAAAACATACTTTTGGGATGAACCATACTTATATAAGCAATGTAAGGATTTAATTATTAGAAGATGTGTGCCTTATGAAGAAACTGAACCAATTATTCAAAAATGTCATGATTCTTATTTTGGAGGACATTTTGGGACTGATAAAACTACATATAAAATTCTATAATCTGGATTCTACTGGCCTACTCTATTTAGAGATGTATACAGATATATAAAAACCTGCGATAAATGCCAAAGAGTAGGAAATATATCAAGAAAAAATGAAATGCCTCTAAATTTTATATTAGAAGTTGAAATTTTTTATGTTTGGTGATTGGATTTCATGGGAACTTTTATTCCTTCATTTGGAAACTCATATATATTAGTAGCTGTTGATTATGTTTCCAAATGGATTGAAGCGCAAGCTTTACCTAGGTGTGATGCTAAAAGTGTTTCAAAATTTTTAATGAAAAATATTTTTACTAGATTTGGAATGCCGAGAGTGATTATCACTGACGGAGGAACTCATTTTAGAAACAAATATATTCACAAACTAGTAGAAAAATATAATATTATTCATAAGATATCAACTGCTTATCATTCACAAACTAGTGGATTAGCTGAAGTTTCTAATCGAGAGATTAAGCTTATTTTAGAAAAGTCTGTAAACCCTAATAGATTGTACTGGTCTATAAGATTAGACACTGCATTATGGGCATACAGGACTGCTTATAAAACTCCGATTGGAATGACTCCTTACAGGCTTATATATGGAAAACTTGCCACTTACCAATTGAATTAGAACATAAAGCATATTGGGCGATTAAAGAATTTAATTATAATATGAAAGAAGCTGGTGAGAAGAGATTGTTGCAATTAAATGAATTAGAAGAATTAAGGAATGAATCATATGATAATGATAGGATTTATAAAGAAAGGATGAAATTATGGCATGGTCGGAAGATTAATCGAAGAAATTTTGAACCGAGACAAGAAGTTTTACTATATAATACCGGATTGAAATTATTTCCCGAGAAATTGAAATCTCGATGGTTAGGACCTTTCACTATAACTCAAATATTTTCATATGGAACTATAGAAATTGAAGATCCAAAAACAGGACATAGATTTAAGGTAAACAGACATAGATTAAAACCATATTTCGAAGGTAGAAAACCAAATTTTAAAGAGGTTTTAATGCTTAGTCGACCTGATTACTGACTAAAATTAGGTCAGGCTGACGATGTTAAACCAAGCGCTTTATGGGAGGCAACCCATAGTAGTCTTTTATTTTAATTATATACAAATTAGTGAGTCTGTATTTTTAAAATAAATCTTACTACTCAATTTTTTAATTAGAATCATTACAAATTCAAACCTATATAATGAGATCAGAAAATATTCAGACCAGAGCGAAATTGGGCAATTTTATGAAATCTCACCGATGGCGAGGTCGATTCTCGCCAACAGCAAGATCTCGTGCCAAATTTTAATTAGTTTTATAACTAGCTCACCGACAGCGAGAAACTTCCCGCCGACGGCGAAGCAGTTGAAAAATGGATTTCTTAAGTTTTTTTGTACGGTTTTGGACGGTTCTAAAGCCATTTCTTTGTAGAAAACCATTCCAAAGTCATTTTTACACTTTTTTCTTCCTAAAAAATGACTAGAGACAATTCCTTTCAATCCGAAATGGCCACTAAACTCTTAGAAACCACAAAAACTCGAGTTTTCAACCGAAGAAAATTCGTCAATTCGGAGGCGCAGCGCATTTTCAACAAAGTTTTGATGAAGAAGCGACTTATTAAAGAAAGGGGATTTGTCAACAGAGTAGAGAATTGCACCACAAAAATTGAAGAAATGATCGCGCAGTGGCATTGGGAGGTATTTTGCTATACAACATCCGCTGTAGTTATTCCTGTAGTTATTGAACTCTAATCTACATGCGATCAACAATGGAAGTGTCTACATCAGTGGAAGATGGGTAACATTTACTCCTTCAAGGGTAAATGAATTATTTTCTATAGAAAATACCCTTGTCTGTCATTATTCAAACTTTGTTCCTTCAAGATACAATATGAACGAGATTTATAGATACCTGACTGACGAACCTGATTATTGGCAGTTACGCGAAGATGGGTATGTCAGTTTTTCTGCATCACTTCTTAACCTTGTCTCGAAGCATTGGCATTCTTTTATCTCATCAAAGTTATTACCCACTATGAGGGTAAATAATGTTTCAAAGGAATGCGTTATATTAAATTATTGTATTCAAATTGGACTACCTATCGATGTTGGGTCAATTATAGTAAAGTCCGCAGTTAGGATTGATTGTGCATGGGTCGGCTCATGGACTTGGACACCCATCGACTATATTTGCTTTATGCGACCGGTACTAAGTTTCTTATGAGGCTTGGGAAAAGGTACTTTTGCCATGGAAACCACTCGATCCTATGGATATGTTTCCAAGTTTGGATAACAATGATGAGATTACCATTATTTCTGACACAGCATCACAGAACAATCCTTTAGCAAGGCCCCTTACTGATAAAACAAATTTCATTCTTAAAAAGATTAAATGATTGGAGAAAGAGTTGCAGAACGTGATGAATTCCATCGATAACATCTCTGATATGTTTGATCACATTGACTGGAGGATGAAGGAGCACTTTGATCATATTGTACATCTGAAGGCCAGTTTTATTCATTTACTGAGAAAGAAAGGATGGATTGATGAAGAATCTACTGCAGAATTCCCTTTCAGGCCTTTCTACAATCTATTTGTGCACCTGCGTCACATCGGAAATATCAGAGAGGATTTTAGTTTAGACACTGAGGAGTAGTAAAGATTTATATCTTATGATATATTTGTGTGTATATTTGTGTTGATTTGGATTTAGGTTTTATTATGATTTGAATTTTAGATTTGATGAATTATATGTATTTGTTATGTCTCAGCATTTAGTGTATAGTGGTTTGGATTGCGATGCTGAGTATTATGGATTTGGACATTTAAGTTAAGTATGTTGTTAGTTATTAAAGTAAAGTTTGTAAGTCTCATGGATTTCATATATAAAGTTATATTGTTTGTGTTGTGTGAACTTTTTGTGAGTATAAGTATCTAATCTTCTTACTAAATTATTAAATTAAGTGATCGGAAGATTGATTAAGGGCAAATCGAGGTTGAAAATGATTGATGAATTTCAAAAATTTAAAATTTTGGGATCTCGCCGATGGCGAGAATTATCACGCCGACAGCGAGAACGATCTCGCTGACGGTGGATTTTTCCCGAAACTTTTGCCTTTGTCAAATTAATTAGCTGGCTGACGGCGAGAAAAATCTAGCCGACAGTGAGATCGCGAAAAGACCTATATTTGACCAGTCAACCGACACTATTCATCATTCCCTTCCTCAAAACTTCAAAAAAATCGACCTAGGGCTTGTGAGATCTTGGATTTGAGGCTATTTCAACAATTTTTGACACCAGATTTCATCTTCTCTTGGTAAGAGCTTCACTCCTATGCAAAAATTTTTGATTTTCACCATGGATTTCTTCTACATTGGGAAATTTTGAAAAAATTTGAAATGTGAAAAAAATACTTGGAAGAAATTCATGGAAATTGATTTAAATGGATTTTAGATGTTATAGGAAGCCTTCTTAGTAATATTTAGAAGTTTAGTTAGACTTTTTGCAAATTTCACAGATCGAAAATGGCTCCATGACAAAAGTGACGGTTGGATTACGATGAAACCCGATTTGTGAATGCAAGGGCACAATCAAGATATTTCTGCAATATTCAATCAAGAAAATGCATTCAAGATCGAGTTTTTAAGAATCCAGGAGGAGAGGTGGAGCGAGTAATAAAGGAACGAGGATGGGAAAATTTCTGTTTCATAACCAACGAGCCGTCTGTAGAAGTGGTAAAGGAATTTTATGCGAACCCGACACGAGTCGAAGATGCACCGAGTTCAGAGTTAGAGGATTTTTGGTAGAATTTAACGCTGCAAGGATAAATGCTTATTACGAGGTACGTGACACCTACACCAGGTGAGTATGATACATTTGGAACTATGGAAGGACCACTGGAAGAGGTGATCGACTTTCTCACTGACGGGAAAGGAGTTTGGAAGATAAAGCAGCGAGAACGGGTAAACTTCCCTCTTTCTATGTTAAATGCAACATCTAAAGCTTGGCACTACTTTATTTGTTCTACTTTGTTACCTACTTACCACCATAGTGAGGTAACAAGAGATAGAGCAGTTCTGAAATTCTGTATTCAGAACCAAAAAAGTATTAATGTGTGAAGTGTAATTTATAAGAATATACCACCTCAAGAAGTGAAAGTGGAGGAGGACTAGGACATCCTGGTCTTATCTATGCACTCTGCCAATTATCTGGGGTAGAGTCAAGAGATGATGAGGAATGGGTTGAGCCTATGAAACCCATTACTCTGGCTAATATTAAGAAATATGAATTCCACGAAGGATGGAGATCTGGGACAAGGGACTATGTTCCTTCTTCAAGTAGAGATATACCCTATACTAGTTATGAACCCCCTCAGTACACCACTCCTACCCTTCAAGATCCGATGAATGAGCTGACCCTAAGTAGAAAGAGTTTTGAACAATTTGGAGAGAATATGGAAAGAAAATTTGAGCATATGGACCACAGGATTGATGACTTGGAAAGAAGACATGATTATAATTGTGAATATCTCCAGCGGCATTCAGAGTACGAAATTGCATATTATGAGGCTGATCGTCGATATAGGAGTGGTGAGTTAGATGTTGTCTTTCCTGAGTGCCCCCACTACACACAATACCACTGCTTCGGCCTTCTCGAGCTGGAGATCAAGGAGATGATATAGCCTGGGATTTTGATGTGTAAGATTAGAGACTTTGTTTAGTTTGTTTAGATTAATTGTTCTTTTGAAAACTTTATTGTTCTGTGTGTAATTATTTTGTACTCTCTGTGGACTGTGGATTTGGGTTGTTTTTTTGTTTGCTTATGATGTAACGTTAGACTTTTTATGTGTGTTAAGTTAGTTTGAAATTTTGTTTTTATTTTAGATAGGATGTTAGTTTTTCTTTAATGTGTTGTTTAAGTTTTTATAAGTTATGAACTTTTAATATGTTTAGATTGTTTTAATATGTTTAAAGTAGGGTAGTTGATTGTATGTGTAGTAATAGATTTAGTTTTCATTTGTTGTGTTTTATACTTATCTAAAATTTCTTATCCCAGCATTTTCTTTTAAATACTATATATATGGAAGAATACTAACAGTACAGGTTCTTTAAAAAAATGAAAAAGCCTGCAAAAATTTCAAGAAAAAAAAAGAAAGAAATACCTAAAGCTCAAAGGTATGATGTACTTTACTATATGTTTTCCTTTTCACAATTTAGAAATAGATAAAAAAATTTAATTTTGGGGGAGGAAAAATACAAATTTAATTATTAAATTGTTCTCAATTTCTATTTTCAAAAATTATTATCAAATGATTTTCTATAGTAATTTTTCAATTCAATAAACATGAATTACTTTATATAATTATTATAGAAAGTTAAATAAGATGTTTCTAGTAATTCAATTAATTTAATAGAATAAGATATTTGGTTAAAAGAAATAAGAATATAGTAAACTATTTAAAATAAGAGAAACTATATTCTAAAATTGAAATTCTTAAGTATTTAGATGAAAAAGAAAAGATTGAAACTCAATGAAGTAAAGGCTATAAAATAAATATAAGCAAATAAATATTTTAAGTTTTAAATTTAGGAAGAGAAAGTTGAAGTTCAAAATTATTAACAGGCTATCCAGATATAGTAATCATCACTTGAAAAAGAAAAAGAGAAGGATTGAAAATCAATCCAAAAAGAAAAAGAAAGAAAGAAAAGAAAAGAATATATATATATATATATATATATATATATATATATATATATATATATATATATATATAAGTGAGGAGAAGCTTAAGGAGATGCCTTATCAAAAATCGTCTCAATGGAATCAACCTAAAGGGTAAAACGCAATATATTTCTAAACTTATATATATGGATTAGTATTTTACTAAATAGTGTTTTCGAACTTCCTATCATATAAATATCTTAAGTAAATTACTCTTTTTACTATAGTCTTTCCTAAAATAAATAGCAAGCTAGAAATCTTAGATCTGATAACTAAATAATCTTATATCTATAAAGTTAATTTAATTACTTAAAAATATTTCTATTTAACTTTACTATAGTATTATTTAAATTTAATTCATAGTATATCTAAATTGAAAAATTCTATTACAGAAATCATTCTTTTTTATTTAATACTAAAATTACTTGAGGACAAACAATAATTAAGTTTGGGGGATCTTGATCACAGGAAAATATATTAAGAAATTCATACTTATTTTTTTATGAAATTGCATTTTAAAGAAAGGTATTTTCTTTATTTTATTGCAGGAATGAAGATTTATAAGTGATGAAAGCAAAAAACATGAAATGGAGCGAATTTGATCAAAAAAGGAAGAAATTCATGCAAAATGAACTAAGTCGCCGACGGCGAGATCGAGCCCGCCGACGGCGAGATCATGAGGAGAATTTTTGAAGGATTTGTAACTACCTCATCGACAGCGAGCCCGAGCCCACCGACGGCGAGATCACGTTTTTTGGAAACCTTCTAGAAGCCCGCCGATGGCGAGACTGTTCAAAATGTTGGATACGTTGAACCGGACACTTTTTAAAGAGGTGTCTAAGCACCCCTTGGACCTTTGCCTACCTCTATAAATAGAGGACGAATTTTTGTATGTTGTGTGTCATTTGTGTGTCTCTTGAGTGTCATTTTGTGTCTATTTTAGAGAGTCTTAGTGTCTATTTTAAGAGTTTAAGAGTGTAATTAGTGAGTTTAGAAGTGTGTTGTACTAGAAGGAAAAGTCAAAGGAACATCAAGGAGTCTGCTAGGGGAGGAAATAGAGATAAGTATCTTTGTTTATTGTTGTTAACTTTAAATGAAACTATGCTTTGTTTAATTTCTATGCATTCTGAGTAGTTTTCTTAGTCTTTCTCCTTGTTTATGAAGTTATCTGAATTGATGAAATTAAATAGAAGTGCCTAATATATTAAAATAAATTGTGATAATTTTTACTTAAAACATAATTTACTTTTCAATCTGGCCCATTGATTTGTTAAAATATGTTGAATTATCAACTATAGTAAAGATTACATCCAATATTGAGGGAAGTCAAAAGCCTTGGAAAGAGGGTGCAAACAAATAGGGAAATATTATTTATCAGACGTAGAATTGGACATTTTAGTGTGACAGACTAAAATATTCAATTTGGTCCTATTGTTTGAGAGTTGAAGTGTAGATGTTAGCCCTCGAGTGAGGGGAACGTGGGAGCCGTGAAGTGGCATCAAGTATCCTCCCAGCCTAGCCGCAGATTCAGTAATCAAACATAGGACTAGTCAATGTTCTTTGCACCTGGACCAAAGGGTAAAGAATAGGAATGCTCCTATTTGTCACAATACAAAAATCTATTTAAATTCATCATTCACTTAATTTTCTAAAAATAAGGAGAAGGATACTTTTTCTGAAATCTTTAATTCAACTTTATTTAAAACATTAGTTTACTTTAGTTTGCTTGAGTTACGTATTCTAAATTTCCGTATACTATATTAGTAAGTAAATACTTTTTAAATTTAGCTGTTACAAATCTTTTAAAAAAACTTCCCTGTGGGATCGATAACCGTGACTCCACTAGAGCCCTGTATTACTTGATACGATACGTATACTTGCGTAGAATCCACATTATACATTCCATCATAAAATTAAATATATATTAAGCGAGATCAAGTTTTTGGTGCCGTTACTATTAACATAATTTGCAAACATAAAAAAAGTGGGTCAAATTGCAATAGTATCATTGACCACCTAGCAAGTCTGCCAGAAAGCATTGGTCGGGTCATTAAGTATTGCAACGGATTAACTCTTGAAATAAGGTTGACTTTATGAGAAAGCATGTAATGCCTGAGCTTTTGAGCAGCGAAGGTCAGGGCCAAACAATGTTTCTCAATCGGAGGATACTTTACTTCCGTCAGGATTAGACGACGGCTTAAGTAGTAGAGAGCATTTTCTTTTCCCTCATCATTGACTCAGGCTAGCAGGCTCCAAGGGAGTCGTCTAAAGCCGCGAAGATAAAGTATCAACGGTCTACCCGAGACTAGAGGTCGCTAAGACAGGAGGTGTCATTAAATATTGCTTAACGTCCTTGAAAGCCCGCTAGCATTTCTCATCCCAAACGAATTTGGCGTCCTTTTTAACTAATGCCGAGAAGGGCTGACACCTACCTGACAAGTTCGAGATAAAGCGTCGAAGATATGCCAACTTCCCTTGAAAGGATCATAGTTGTTTCAAAATTTCGGGAGGAGGAATTTCTAAAATAGCTTTAATCTTCTTCGGATTGATTTCAATCCCGCAATGTCGGACAACAAATCCTAAGAATTTCCAGAGGTAACGCCGAAGGCGTATTTTAAGGGATTCATCTTAAGTTTGTATTGTCTTAGTCGCTCGAAAACAATTCTCAATTAATACAGATGATCTTCCTTCAGTTTGCTTTTGATGACCACATCATCCACATATAACTTGACTTGGTTGTGAATGAGATCATCAAAAATCTTCGTCATCGCTCGTTGGTATGTTGCTCCTACGTTCTTTAGTCCGAACGGCATTACTGTGTAGCAATACACTCCGATCGGCGTTCTGAATGTCGTGAGCTTTTCGTCTTCTGGTGCCATCTTTATCTGGTTGTATCCTGATGATCCATCCATGAAAGAGAATATTTTGATGTGTTGAAGCAATGTCGATCATCAGTTCCGGGATTGGTAGTGGAAATTCATCCTTTGGACATGCTTTATTTAAATCTCTGAAATCTACGTAGATTCTGATTTGTCCATTCTTCTTTCGGACAGGTACCACGTTGGCTAACCAAGTAGGGTATTATTCTTTACGGACAAATTTAGTGTCTATTAGCTTCTTAACTTCGGCTATTACTTGTTGCTCAATTTCTAGACGCATTCTTCTGAGGGCTTGTCTGACTGGAACGGAAGTAGGATCCACTCCTAATTTATGAACTGCGACCTCTGGAGCTAATCCTGGCATTTCGTCGTAACTCTAAGCAAAACAGTCTTTGAATTCCATTAGTAGCTTGATTATTTCTTCGAAGTCTTCTTTATTGAGTAAGGAGCTAATAAAGGTAGGCCTAGGCTCTTTGCTAGTACCTAAGTTAACTTCCGTTAACTTGTCTACCGTAGATTTGATTTCTTCTTCAAATTATGGTGGAGCATTGTCGATTGGTAGATCTTCAAGATCTTCTGAGGCTTTAAAGCAGTCTTTATTAAGTTCACAAGTGACAACCAAGCAAAATCCCGTATCATCAACTGATCCTACTGTGCCGAATCCGAGACCATATTTTGAATTAGGAGACCGACCAGCATTATTCCATAATTTTTCAAAATGTTGTGGTCGGCCTTTTGTCCATTGTCGAGGTAAGACACCACATTGAATTAAATTTTGAACACAGGGAGAGTACCACTCAAAAGGTAATTCCATTAATTCAGATGAAGTAACATCTTCAAATTGTACATCTTTTTCAATATTGGAAGAAGAAGCACCACGGTAAAACTTGATTGGTTTAGTACCACCACCATGTACTTCCTTGACCACCATACCCTCGATCTTATTAGAATGGATTGGGGTCAGGGTCATAGTATGTACATAATGGTTAATCTTCTTGTACATTGATTTGTATTCTTCATTCCTTTCATCTTCGAGAGAGATCTTGAACTGTGGTTTCTTCTGATTTATTGTTGCTGCTTCTTTCTTGATTTCTTCTTCTTCTTCAAAGCTATTCTCCCAAACAACATCGATGACCGGTTTCTTCTGTCCAACTGTTCCAACGTTTCTTCCACGTCCTCGTCCCCGGCCTCGACCTCGGGTGCGAGTTTTGGAGAAATCTTCACCATCTCGTCGTAAGGGAGTGGTGAGTAACTGTTGGACTAGTACTTCAGGTTCTTCATCGTCTCGAATCTCTTTTGCTTCATTTGGTATGGTATTTCTGGAAAAGATTGTTTTCTTCGAGAGGGCGTAGTAGGCCGCATCTTCATGAATTCCAATCTCGTGTACGGAGAATGGTTGCAAGTCACCTTTGATACACTATTCCCCTCCTTCGTAATACTTTATGCACTGGTGCAGAGACGACGGTACCATCCGGTTTTCATGGATCCATGGCTGACCTAGTAGAGCGTTTAGAATTTATTATGTGGAATTTTGCAGTTGTCTTTGCTAAATCACCGGTCTTCATTAGTAGTGTTATCGATCCAAGAGCTCTTTCTCCTTTTTGATTGAAGCCTCTTAATAGCATCTTGTCTGCTTCAAGCTCGCGAGCATCAATTTCTAAATACGCTAGCGTTCGAAGATTCATTATGTTGATCGATGCTCCCGGATCAACCAACACTATGGAGAGCGTAAACTTTCCAATAATGATCGAAATGTATAACGGTCGGTTGTGATCTCGTCGTTCCCGACAATAGATCATTGTCCGTGAAGGCAACACCTCGTTGCTCTCTTAATGAGCAAACCTAGTCGAAGGAATTACCGGCCATTTAGGCTAAACAAATCTCTGGATCAAGTAAAGCCTTGATCAGAGCCTCTCTCATATCCTTTGACAGGATCAGAGCATCATATTGATCACAGAAAAATACATCAAGAAATTCATATCTATTTTTGATGAAATCACACTTTAAAGAAAGGTATTTTCTTTATTTTATTGCAGGAATAAAGATTTATAAGTGATGGAAGAAAAAAACATGAAATGGAGCAAATTTGGATCAAAAAGGAGGAAATTCATGCAAATATAACTACTTCGCCGATGGCGAGATCGAGGCCGCCGACGGCGAGATCCTGAGGAGAATTTCTGAAGGAATTATAACTACCTCGCCGACAGTGAGCCCGAGCCCGCCGGCAGCGAGATCGCGCGGTTTGAAGACCTTCTAGAAGCCCCGCCGACGGCGAGGTCGTTTCCGCCGACGGCGAGCTAGTTCAAAATGCATATACATCGAACCCGGACACTTTTTGAAGAGGTGTTAAAGCACCCCTTGGACCTTTACTTACCACTATAAATAGAGGCCGAATTCTAGTGTCTAAGTGTGTCTATTTTAGAGAGTCTTAGTCTCTTTTCATTTTCTTAAGTGTCATTTGTGTGAGTTTAATTTAGTTTGAATGTGTTTAGTGAGTTCATTAGTTTAATTGAGTGCTATTTAGTTCGCTGTACTAGAAGGAAAAGTCAAAGGAACTTCAAGGAGTCTGCTTGGGGAGGAAATTAAGATAAGTATCTTTGTTTATTGTTGTTCTTTAAATGAAATCCATGCTTTGTTTTATTCCCATGCATTCTGAATAGTTTTCTTAGTCTTTCTCCTTGTTTATGAAAATTATGCGGATTGATGAAATTAAATAGAAGCACATAATATAATATTAAAATAAATTGTGATAATTTTTTACTTAAAACTTAATTTACTTTCAATCTGGCCAATTGAGTAGTTAAAATACGTTGAATTATCAACTATAGTAAAAATTACATCCAATATTCAGGGAAGTCAAAAGCCTTGGAAGGCGGGTGCAAATAAATAGGGAAATATTAATTATCGGGCGTAGAATTGGATATTTTAGTGTGACAGACTAAAATACTCAATTCGGTCCTACTGTTTGAGAGCTGAAGTGTAGATGTTAGCCGAGGGGAACGTGGGAGCTCTGAAGTGGCAGCCAGTATCCTCCAAGCCTAGCCGCAGATTCAGTAATCAAACACAGGATTAGTCAATGTTCATGGCACCTGGACCAAAGGGTAAAGAATAGGAATGCTCCTATTTGTCACAATACAATTTAAAAATTCTATTTAAATTCGTCATTCACTTAATTTTCTAAAAACAAGGAGAAGGATACTTTTTCTGAATTATTTAAATCAACCTATTTCAAGCATTAGTTTACTTTAGTTGCGATAGTTACTATTAATTTCAGTTTACTATATTAGTAAGTAATTCCTTTAAAATTAGCTGATAACAAATCTATTAAAAACTTCCCTGTGGGATCGATAACCAGGACTCCACTAGTAGCCCCGTATTACTTGATACGATACATATACTTGCGTAGAATCTATATTATACATTAAATCATATATCTATATTTAAAGCGGGATCAAGTTTTTGGTGCCGTTGCTATAAACATAAATTGCATAAATATTAAAAGTGGGTCACGTATATACTTAGTTTGGCTGGTAGCTTCCTAAGATGGGCTAGCACGTTGTAATCTACTTTATTACCATGTTCCTCGGTTTCTTCCCGAATCGGCAGTTCCTTCCGCTGGGGTTGGCTCTTCCCGAGCAACCACCGCTTTCCTTTATCCTTCGGACCCATTCTCGGGGTAGAACTTTTCCACTTCTTAAATTTACTTCAGTTATTTCTTCTAAATTTGGTGTTTCCTTTTGAATCGGAGCAACTGGCTCTTTTGAAGTCGCTTCGGTGTCTGATGGTTCTAATTCTATCCTGATCGGAGCCCCTCGGAATTCACAAATGGACTCGTTGCTTGTCGAGCTTTCGTAGCCTCGTTTGTGAACATCTTCTTTGTCGTGGTCGTCGAGGTTGCGTATGATTTGAGAATCGTTATTTGTATTGGAATCGAGATCCGGATTAAGTCGGTTGTTGCAAGTTACGTAATCGTTAGAAACAGTCAAAATGTAGCTAACGCCATAACCCTTATCATTATAAGATCCCGCCGGGGCAAGCAGATAATCATACAGAGTCAGGAGTTAGAGGGATTTCTCCCCCGAATCGGAAACAGCCATCCTAGGATAAGCAGCCCCTAGTCTACTCTTCAGAGCCTCGGTCTTCTTTTCTTCCACGATCTTCTCCTCCTTCTGAGGCGGTTCTTCAATCGTAAGTGATAGTGCCAGCTCGACAGGTTTCAAACTTTGAGTTGAAGTGTGTACCGAAGCGGTTTGGATGTGATCCAAAATTTTCTTTGATGACTTCGTCCAGACGGTACTCCATCCGTCATCGATCGTGTAAGGGTTTATTGGAACAATGGGATCCATTGAAATAACATTGACAGAACCTCCTTTCTAGGGTTCCTTCATATATTCCTTTGGGATCGTTATGTTCCCTTTCCGGAGATTGTCATCAAGCCAACTCTTGAAAGTGACGCAATCCTCTATCTTATGTCCGAGCATCTGGTGGTAAGGGCAATAGTTCGGATGATCTTTCTTATTGACTTCCTCTGGCCTCTTGGGCTCTGGCGTATCGAAAATCCGGTGTCTTCATTAAGTCGCGGAACATCTTCGCTACTGCTTCAATTTTGAATGGATATTCTTTATTTAGGAGTTCTCTTAAGGTAAGCAATGAACGAGGCAGTTGTTCATAATGCTGAGGCGACTGATAGCTCGGACGAGGTTGCTGATAGCCTTGCTGAGGTTGCTGATAAGTCCGTTGTGGTGGTTGATAACTAGGCTGTGGCCGCTCCGATCGTATCCGAACCACTCGCTTGCCCTTATCTACTGCCGCGACGATTCCGGATTTCTTTTCAAATGTTTTCACAGGCTTCTGCTTATCAGTCTTGTTTATGAAACTTAACTGCTTTGCCTCTTCTTGCAAGCTCCCGGCCTTGCTAAGCAACTTCTCGAAAGTCTTGATAGTAAACCCTTTAAGGAGAAGTGCTATCGGGCCATGGATACTTTTAAGTAGGATGTCGACAGCATGTTGTTCTTGAAGTTGTGGTTCACACATCATGCTTAAGTTTCTCCATTGAAGCATTTAATCCACTAAAGTCTCGTTCGGCTTTTGTTGTTCCACCACTAGATCACCGATAGTGATGTGGTGCTGAGCCCCGGCAAATCGATTCACGAAGAGATTTTCTAGTTCTGAAAAGGTCTTTACTGAACCGTTCGGCAATTCTGCATACCAGTCTAAGGCAATCCCTGATAAGCTGCTGATGAACTGTCGGAAGAGTAAAGCGTCACTCCCACCGGCATTGCAGCAACTAGCATGAAATGCAACATGTTGCCGGGGGTTTCCTGTTCCATCAAAAGTCTTAAACAGAGGTGGTACGAAGCCTTTTGGGAATTGGACTGCATCGAACTCTTCGAGGTAAGGTCTACCCATTTGAACAAATGCTCCATTCTTAGATTGTGCTAGGGCCTCTCGCACCTGATGTTCTACCATGCTCATAATGTCCTTTTCTGGAATCATGCTTTGTGCAGGATCATTCTTTGGTTATTCTTCTCCATTGACGGATGTGATTTATTTTCCTCCATCTGCAATATGGATAATTTCTTGGGGTGTCTCTTTCTGAGGCTGTACTTGACTCTGGAGAGTGGCTAAGGTAGCAGCCATCTCTTCCATCCTCTTTGCCATTTAGGAAATTGTGTCATCTCTTTCCCGAATCTGTGCTCTTAACACCTCTGGTTCATCTCTTTCCGCAGATGCCGGAGCACCTTGTGAAGCCGAAGATGCTCGTGTCTCAACCATGTTGATCTCGGCATACTCCTTATCCATGAACTCGGATGAGTCAATTTCATCTCCTAATTCTTCTTCTCTTTCTTTTGCTAACCGTCGGATATCGGTTCTTAACTTGTCCATGGCATCCTCTAGGGGCACTTTTCGCACGGTCTCGCAGTTGTCTCGTGACGGTTGTTGAACTTCCTTTTCGGGAGTCCCTTTTATTTCAGTAGCACTTTCTTCTGATTCAAGTCTCCTGACGAGACTTTTCTTCTCAGGACATTGTTTTGGTCTTAGCTCGCCAGTAGTAGGTCGTCATACCATCCTTCTTTCAGCCGAAAGCCTAGGACCGGATGGTCTGTCAGCTATATGCTGGAATGTGGTATCCTCCCTAATTTGTAGACCCGATACAACAACGGGCGGACTGGCTTTTATCTTCTTCTTTGGTTTCTCTGTGGCAGCAACAGGCTCTATTTGCGGTCCGAGGCGGGATTTAGCTGGCACCCGTCCTATCCTTCTTAAGATTTCTGACACAGGGCATCTTTCTTTCTTTGTCAATCTTTCTATTACAGCTTGCAGCCGAGTCAATGGCGTAGTCTTATCCCTTTTCCTTTTGTAATTGTTGTAGTACACAGGTCGGGGTAATGCAGTGGCAATCCTACGGACATTTTCTTCATCTAATGCAGCAGAGAGAGGGTGAAACCTGCTCCCTTCCAACAGAGGTATATACTCAGGCAGTTCTTCTCTTTCCTCGGGAATTTCTTCTAGAAAAGCAACTTCAGCAGCTATGGCTTTCTTAGCGATCTTTCTGCTTCTATTTCTCCTTTGAGTCCGCGTTAGGGGTGCAATTCTTGAACTGAACCCAATCTCAAAAACGGATGGTATTGTAGCAAAATTTGTACCCTCCATGGTGACAGGCTCATCACAAACTTGGATTTCCTTCCCCTTTAGTTTGGCGGAAGTCGGGGTAGGTGCAGAGATGACTAGACTGGTGGGTGTAGAGACGACAGTCCTCCTATAAACAGTAGTACTCTTTGTTGACCTCATTTTTGATGAGGTCTTCTCTTCTTCTCTTTAGTAATTAGGATCTAGCCTTAGGCTTTTCCTTTGACTGTCTTAGAGGACTAGAATTGGGACCCACCTTTTAGAAATTCAAACCACTTCTTAACTCCCGCAAACTCTACAAACTCGACCGTAGACCCCTAATCACCTAGAGGGTTGAAATCAAATGTGGAAGCTTAAAGGATGAGTTCCTATAGGACTCTTTGGCCTTAGAGCCGCTACCAGGTGGCCCGGTCCAGTGAAGGGGCCGGCTTACACACACACTACATTTATACACTACACCTACACACTACACTTCCACATACCTCCTAAAACCACACCGATACCTAACTTGACCTCCCGACTCATGTAGGTGATTCACATGGATGGTCCTTAACCCCTAAGCCCTCGGCAAGAGGGTTAGGAACAACATAGCTGAATGCCTCAAATGAGTCCCTTCATGGCTCACATGGGCTTGATATGGCTTCATGGCTCAACCAAAATGACTTCTTTCCACTTACATCCACCCAATCTTCAATTTTCCAAATTTTTAATTTTTGACCCCCGGGACCCTACACCTACTTAGCCTACCCAAAACCCTCGAAATTACCCAAATTTCTCAAAATTTCCAAATTATACAAAATTCTCCAAAATCATTCCCAAACATTTCCACATCACTTAAACTGATCATCCATACCCAAAAATACCAAAAATTCCAAAAATACCTCCCAATACCCTCCAAATACCCAAAATACCCCTCTTGGCCAAAAAATCCAAAAATTCAGAAAATTCCCAGAAAATTCCAGAAAATCCCAAATATTTCCAATTGCATTTTGTCCAACTACACTATGGGCCAATTTTGTTAATTTACCCTACTTTTGTCAAAACCCCCAATTTGACCCATTTTAACCCAAAGTGAACCCAATGTCAAACCAAACCTACCCAATTGACCCCAATTTTGGTCCAATTCAATTCTAAACTTTAATTCAATATCCCCAATACCAATCTAGACCAAATCCAAGTCCAATTTGATTGACATTTGGATCCAATCTCACTTTTGGCCTTAAAGCCCAATTTGGACCCATGACCCAAACCTAAACCAAACTCACCCAATTCAATTCCAATTAACCCCAAATCTTTTCTAAATCTTCCTTAACATCCCCACAAACAAAATACTAACATGATTTGCCCAAAATTTGGACCCAAACCCCACTCAAACTCAACCCAAAGTTAAAAGGCCCTACTTTGACCTAAACCCAAACCTAACCCAAATGAGCCCAAACCCCAAAATCAAAGCCCAACCAAAGTCAAAACCTTTTTGAAACACTCCCATAAAAATTTCTCAACATTGATTTTATATCAATTTCAACCCTAGCCCAACATTAGCCCAAGTTAGCCCAATTTGACCTACATAGGCCCACTTACCAAATAAATCCAAATTCAAACCAATTCAACTCCAAATCACACCAAATTGATTCCAAGCCCTCCATAGAACATCCCTAAACCAATTATGACATTTATTTGACAAAGTTCTTCACAAAATTTTTACCCAAATGCCCATCCTAAAATCAAAAAAGCCCATTTCCCTTAAACTTTCCTAAAAGCCCACTTCACCACATCCAAAGGCCCAAAATCTACCCTAAAGCCCACATGACATTTCCATTTGTCATCCACTTAATTAAAGCCATTACCTAAGTCCTAAATTCACCATCAAATTATTCCAAATCAAGCTTCATGCAAATTTTCACCAAAATATCCAAAATTCTTAAAACCCATTTCCATGAAATTGACCAAACCTTTTCCCAAGCCAAAGGTGAGCCATTCACAAGCCATATGAAGCCATGAAAATTTGGCATGTGACCATGCCATTAATGGCAAAAGGAGGAGGTCCTTTAACCATCTTCTAAAAGTCATTAGCCTTAAGCATGTTTCCCTTAACAAAGATTTAATCCAAATATTCTTGGATAAGGACATCACCACCTCTCGACCAGCTAGCCTTAACCGATCTTCTCAGCCCAAGACCAGCCATGGGGAGGTGAACCCAACCCAAACCAATGGATTGACCAATTTCAAGCCAAAGTGGCCTCTCCCCCATTCCATTTTAATCCAAACACTTTACACATGTCCAAGCCCAACTGACTTCACCATTGCCAAGCCCCGACCTCCCCGGTCAAGATGGTGACCCATGCCTCGCGGCCGCCCGCCCGGATCGCCGGAAAACACCACACCCGAGAGATCACATGTGAGCCAACCTTGAAATTCCACCTTGCTGAGCTGCCCCATGCCCAATGGCCACCATGGTTGTTCTTCCCATGACCAGAGCAGCTGATCCCAACCCTTGGCCATCCCTGGGAGGCTCTCCAGCCACCTCTATTTAAACCCGACCCCCTCACGGCCATGAGAGGAGAGTTGCACAAACTTTGCTGAAACTCTGCCAAAATTGTTCCAAACCCTTCTCCACCCTTAGAGCAGTTGATCCCCAGTGTCAATTTGCCCTAATCCCCACCGATAAAATCCAATTTCCCAACCGAAATTCCACCCAAAACCAGGACACTTCTCCACAGGTGAGCCAATTCCCAAATCGATTGGTTCTACACCTTCACCGTACCAAGGGAAGGTGTCCACCAAGCAAAAGCCCCATCTCCGGGCCACCCGGTTGCTCCGACTCTCCAAGCTTTGTGATCGGGCTTGGTCGAAATCACATCTAGACAATTCACTGCACCGGAGACTTCATCCGGAGCTTGCTGGGATCCAATCGAAGGTGCAACAACTCTCGCATCGAAGCCACACTTCTCCGAGCAAAGGTATGAGCTAATTCTTCATCCCGAGCTTCGGAGATTCTCCATTTCAAATGCCTTAGTTTCAATGCATGATAATCGTATAGATGTGTTCGTCTCTTCAAAACGAATCCATAGAGCATAAGAACATGAAAATCCATCGAGTATCGAGCGAGATCTTAGGGATTTAGTGTGGACGGCTCTCGGGTGAGGACGCTCGGGGACGATGAACGGATGCCGTCCATTCAATACACGCGCGGACGAACGGCTCAGATGGCGTCGGACCAGGAGACGGTACGAGAACCGCGGGGCCCGGGCTGCTGACTCAGGTGGCGGCGTCGAATGGGAGCGCGACACGCGGCGTTTTGGAGATGCCGAGGATGAGTTGGCGCCGCGTGGATAAATAGAAAATTAGGGTTTTTTTTGATTTATTTAATTCCTTAGACTTCAAAAATTCATAACTCTGTGTAGGAAAATCAGAAAAATAAAATAAAAATACCCTCTTGCTCGGTGAACGAGAGGAGAATAATGTGGAAAAGAAATCATTTAATTTCATCAAGTATTTTATTTTTTATAATTTATTTACTCTCTGCATACTTTTAATTCTCCATGCATGTATACAATTCTCCATGGCATGAGACCATAGGGCTTTGAAGCCTCCGAATTTGGGAACATTCCCCGAATTTTCCAAAGTCGAGGCCATCCCTATAAAAAGTTATTGATTTTTCAAATTCATGTTGCTGTTTTGAGTATTTTAATTCCAAAAAATAGCATGTTATGAAATAAATTCTAGGAAAATTTGATGATGTTCCTTATGACCAGAGGACCCTAGGAAAAATAGGTTTTGAGTTAGTTCATTTAAAACAACCCTAATTGGCTTAAACACCCAAAATAGGTCTCTAATTAATTAGAGTTAACCATGCATCAAATTGACTTGAAATCAATTCTCCACTGACCTTTAGGATCAGAGGAATCCACCATAAAAGTTTGAGGTCAATTGGACTTGGTTAGCCCCACTAATTGGGTTGATTAAGCCACTTAGTCATTTTAAACTTTAAAAATTCATAACTTTTAAAATACCTTTCAAATATTCACCAAATTGGTTTTGGAGCCTCTCTGATATCAGGGGAACCTAAAAAAATTAAAATTTCAATTTTCTAAAAAAGTTGATTTTTAATAATATTTTAATATTTTTAATAATTAAAAAATAATAAAAATCACAAAAATAATAAAATTCACCAAAATGTCACATTTTGAATTTTAATCACTTAGGAACAAACCCCACATTTTTCTTAGGTCTATTTAGTGAGATATTAAATTTTAAAGCCCTAGGGTAATTTTAAAATTAAAAAAATGTATTTTCTAGCATTTTCACTAAAATAATTATAATAAATCATAGAAAAATCAGAAAATTACAAAATTTGCTTCTCTGGTTTCCTTGATATCAGAGAGATTTTTGAAAAATATAAAATTCATTTTTCAACATTTATTTTATTTTTTAAATTAATTAACACTCCAAAACTTAAAATAATTATAATAAAAATAATATAATTCAAAAAATCATCAAAATTGGTCCAAGTGATTCTCTGGTCATTAGGAATGTCCCCTAATTTTCTTGAGGACAGAAACTTTCCCTTGGTCATGTTATTAAATTTTCCTTGAAAATCTCTATTTTCTACCAAAAATAATTATATAAATAAATTAAATACAGAAAAATCACATTTTCTCCTCTCATATCTTTATTGACATATGAGTGAAGTCACATAAAAATTTCAAGTTCATTTGAGTTCAATTTAGTGAGTTATGAAATTATTAAGCTTAAAGGGTAAAGTGGTAATTAAAATTTTTAATCCTTAATTAAAACTTTAGGTTTAATAAAAAATTAACAAGTAAAATATTTGATCTTAATCTGATTTGGATGATTGAAATTTAAATAATTAAAGGGTAGAAACCCATTAAGCAATTTAAAATGATTAAACCTTAATTAAATAATTGATTAAATTTGGAAGAATAATAAAATGGGAATTATTAAAATAGGGATATTATTAGGAAGAGATTTATTCTTTAATTTGAAAATCCCTAAATTAATTATCTCATTAACATTCAATTCTTAATTAAAATGATAACTCAAATTCAAAACATTAAAAAACTTAATCATTAAACTAAAATTAAATCATTAAACTCTTTTAAAATTTCAATTAAAATTAAAAATAAAATTAAACTAAAAATTAAATTAAATTAAGTAAATTAAATTGGATTAAATTAAATTAAATTAAATTAAAATTAAAAGTTGAATTAAATTAAAGATTAAATTAAATTAAATTAAATAAACAAATTAAATTAAATTAAATTAAATGAATAAATTAAATTAAATTAAATTAAATTAAATCTATTAAATTAAATTAAATTAAATTAAATTAAATTAAATTAAATTAAATTAAATTAAATTAAATTAAATTAAATTAAATTAAATTAAATTAAATCAAATTAAATAAATAAATTAAGTTAAATTAAATTAAATTAAATTAAATTAAATCAAATTAAATTAAATTAAATTAAATTAAATAAATTAAATTAAATTAAAGGAAATTAAATCAAATTAAACTAGATTAATTTAACATCAAATCAAACTAAATTAAATTAAATTAAATTAAAATTAAAATTAGATTAAATTAAATTAAAGTTAAATGAAATTGAATTAAATAACATTACCTAAGACATAAAGAAATTAAATATAAAGCAACTTGAATACTATTCCAAATTTAAACCCATTAACTTAAATTAAATCATTTCAACACCAATTTACCTTCAAAAGCTTTAGTTATCATAACTCCTAAACGTAATATTAAATGAAATGTTACTTCATTTATAGGATATTCAAATGTCCTAGTTCAATCGAGCAAGTTAACAAAATTTGAATCCCTGGACGATTAATTCATTTATATAATTAAATTCATTTGGACTTAAAACAATCCTATAAATATTGAAAAGATGTTTAAGATTATTCTTAAGCACTTCCTCAATATGATAGGACATTTATAAGAACAATCGAACTTAATTGTTCTTCGATGAAGAAAATTGTCCTCAAACCAAAACACAAGGAACCTAGACGTCATAGGAAATGACTAGCTATAGGATTAGGAATTTGGTAGAAAACCATAACCCTTACCTTAGCTTTACCTAGGAACTTGCTTAAATATTCTAATTGTGTTTTAAGTGCAGCTTGGAATGACTGGAAGACCCTCGAGGTACGCTTTTTTATTGCAATTTATTTTCTTGCAATTCTCATTATCGCAATTTATTTAACCGCATTGCACTTACTTTTCTGCATGATAAACAACTCGTTGCATGAAAACCCACACCTTTAGGATAGTCCCTAAAATTGAAACCAAAACTAAGTTAAAAGTCATTGCAAGATAAAATTCACCGCCACAACATTTCAAAATATAAAACAACTCAAAATTTAATCACAAACATAACACAAAACTACAATTACAACTAAATTAAAACGTCTTGTTGGATGATCGGGAATACTTCGGATGATGTAACCTACGTGTTGCTAACGGGATTTCCCACGGTCTAAATGAAAGTGTGGAACTCATTCAGTTGAGTTTAGCAAATTCATCTGGACTAAGTGAATTCGATAAAAATAATGATGCCGGAAGGATGGAACCGTGGGATCTTAACCGGTGTCGTTATAATCAACTCTAAGATTTGTTTTAATTAAAACACAAAAAAAAACACTTGGAAATTAAGACTTATCTAAACCAAAACACTTTTCTCATCCCCTGATTTATAACTTCTAAAACTAAACCTCTGCAACAACAAGGAGCTCGGAGCATGGTGGGCAGCACGGCCATCGTCGTCAAGAAAACTTGAATCTACATCAAGAAAACTTTCCTAGAATTAAATAACAAAGCCATAGGACTTCGGGGTAGTTTCGCTCTAGTGCAACATAAATCCTCAACTCTTCGTTAGGCACTTGCATTGCAGATTAAGCCCTAACCGGTCTTAGGATTCCGAGGTAGTAGTCCGATACGACAATAAACCCTCACATCTTCGAGGCTATTTGTTTGATTTTATCATACAAATATAAGCCCTAATTAATTAAAATTGGCAAGATCAAAACATTTAAATAAACATTAGGACTTTCCTAAATCCAAGCCAAACAATAGGATAGTCGGGAGATTACCGAAGTTCACTTCGAATCTGTGATTTCTCCTACTTTTCTTCCTTTGAATTCCCAAAACAAAATGTTCCAAACTTGATCCATTCCCTATCGAAATTCCAAAATTCAATCCCTTGAAAACTTAAACTTTGAAATTCTTGAGAGCGAATTATTGATTATTATCGAGAGTTTTCTTAGGTGATTCCCGTCACTTAAGATGTAATTAACTATAGGGGCTTGCCCTTATAGGGAATTTTAAATAACCTGTGTAATATAAACCCCGTTTAATGCTTTCATATTAAGCAGTGGAATTTGTCGGCTTATAAAATTGGTTCGCAGACCAAACGGATGTCACAAATCTTCTAGTTTATTTAATCGAGCCCCACCGTCAAGCAGTGTGCCTATTCTTCGGGATAGATACACGGTTTATGGTACGGTGCTCGTTTATATAAACTATTTGGGATGTGAGATCGGTTTGATTTCATATCTTAAAATCTTCAAATTTAAAAATATTTTCAAAATCAAATACTACTTTTCAAATTATTTATTTAAATTAAATTAAAAAATTCATCGCACAATTTCTGTTAGGCGACCCCTTTCCAAAATGAAACACGCAACCTAAAAAATATGCCGACACTCTTCTCCGCTGGAATCCTTTGCAGGGGAGGGAATTCTTGAGTCGATTTCAGATTGAACTTAATCACGGGCTCTTCAGTTTCTGACACTTTGTCCATTAATGTGAAGAGAGTGACATCAGCAAACTTGATATCTGTGTTGCTGAATCCTTATCCGAAACAGATGATCCCATTGTCGGGCAGCTCATCCTTGTAAACGTAAAAGTCCATTCCATTGGTGAAGGAGAAGATTAGCTTTGGGGCAGTCATTTTCTGCAGGGCAGATTCCGAATGTCAGTCCCGAATTATGCTTCTTTTCGTCTTAAAGTTTAGGACAAAAAAGAAAGAGTTCGAACACATTTTCGATTATCTTAGTGTATCTGTGATTTTTAAAGGAGATTGTTTATTAGGAGGTTCGTTTGTTAGAAACAAAACGATTGAAGGAAAGAAAAGGTTATAGAAAAAGTAATGGGCCTTATTTAGAATTGGAAAGGAAGAGAAATTCTTATGCAAGACTTCTCGACTCGAAGGACCGCTCCTAAACTAAAACCTATTGGGGGTCCACCCCACCTCAGATAAGAGGTAAAAGGATCTCGGAACCTCTCTGTTTAGGGGTGTCTAAACAGTTGCTCCTAAATCCGAGAGGAGTTGGCTATACTCGTTCAAGACTGAAATGAACGGTGTATCCCAACGGAAGAATGGTAGTTTGGGTCCACTAGGGATATGGACTCACTACCGATTTATGAAAGCAAAACCATCTAATCAAAATGGAGAGAAGAAGTAGTCCCCAGCGGAGTCGCCAGAAATTGTACGACATATTTTTAGGTTTGTGTTGTATTTTGAAAAGGAGGTCGCCTACAGAAGTTGTCGGCGGATTTTTAATTTAATTTAAATATATAATTTAAAAAGTAGTATTTGATTTTTGAAAATAATTTTAAGTTTGAAAATTTTTAAGATATGAAAAATCAAATCGATCTCACATCCCAAATAGTTTATATAAAAGAGCACCACATCACAAACCGTATATATATCCCAAAGAATTGACACACTGCTTGAAGATGGGGCTCGATTAAATAAACTAGAAGATTTGTGACATATGTTTGGTATGCGAACCAATTTTATAAGCTGACAAGTTCCCCTGCTTAATATAAATGAATTAAGCAGGGTTTATATTACTTGGGTTCTTAATGTTCCCTATAAGGGCAAGCCCCTATAGTTAATTACATCTTAAATGACAGGAATTATTTAAGAAAACTCTCAATAATGATCAGTGGTTTTTCTCTCAAGAATTTCAAAGTTTAAGGATTTCAAACAATTGGATTTTGGAAATTTTAATTGGGAATGGATCAAATTTGGAACAGTTATTTTAGAGAATCAAAGGAAGAGAAGTAGGGGATGTCACGGACCTGAAGTGAACTTCGGTGACTTCCCAACTATCCTATTTTTTGGCTTCAATTTGAGAGTTTATTAATGTTGTAATCCTACCAATTATAATTAATTAGGACTTATGCTTGTATGATATGATCACACAAACAGCTTCGAAGATGTGAGGGTTTATGTCATACCAAACAACTACCTCAGAATCCTAAGACTGGTTAGGGCTTAATCTATCTAATATGATTATGCAAATGCCTAACAAAAAAATGAGGATTTATGTTGCACTACGCAAAATACCTCAAAATCCTATGGCTTGGTTATTTAATTCAAAGAAACGTTTTGCTGAAGTAGACCCGAGTTTTGCTGATGACGATGGTCGTGCTGCTCACTGTGGTCCAAGCTCCTTGTTTTTGCTGAGGTTTAGTTTTAGAAGTCATAAATTAGGAGATGAGAGAAGTGTTTTGGTTTATAAATCTTAAAGTCCAAGTGTTTTTAATATTTTAATTAAAACAAATCTTAAAGTTGTTTAAACAGAACCGACTAAGATCCCACGGTTCTGTCATCCCGGTACAAATATTTTCATCGAATTCACTTAGTCCAAATGAATTTGCTAAACTCAACTGAATGAGTTCCACACTTTCATTTAGACCATGGGAAATCCAGTTAGCAACACGTGGGTTACATCATCCGAGGTATTCCCGATCATTCAACGAGACATTTTAATTTAGTTATAATTGTAGTTTTGTTGTTCTGTTTGTGATTAAATTTTGAGTTGTTTTATATTTTGAAATGTTGTGGCAGTGAATTTTATCTTACAATGACTTTTAATTTAGTTTTGGTTTCAGTTTAGAGACTATCCTAAAGGTTTTGGTTTTCATGCAACAGTCTTATTTAACATGCAAGAAAAGTAAAGTACAATGCATGTAAGTAAATTGCAATAAAGTAAATTGCAATTAAATAAAAGCGTACCTGGAGGGTTTTCCTGTCATCCCAGGCTACACTTAAAACACATGTCAAGGCATTTAAATATTTCGACAAGTACCTAGGTAAAGCTAAGGGAAGGGTTTTGGTTGTCTACCAAATTCCTAATCCTATAACTAGTCATCTCCTATGACGTCTAGGTTCTTGTGTTTTGTTTTAAAGATGATTTTCTTCATCAAAGAACAATTAAATTTAGTTGTTCTTCTAAAACACCCCGTCATATAGAGGAAGTGCTTAGGACGAGTCCTAAACATCTTTTCAATATTTCTAGGATTGTTTTGAGTCCAAGTAAATTTAGTTACACAGGTGAATTAATCATCCAGGAGTTTAGTTAAACTTTGTTTTTTGCTCAGTGAACTTAGGTATTTGATTACCTGATGAATGAAGTGACATCTCACTTAATACTCTATTTAAGAGTTATAATAATTAAAGCCTTTAAGGGCAAGTTGGTTTATCGAGAATTTTAATCATTCTTAATTTGAAGTTTGAGTTAATGGTTTAAAGTGTTTTAATTTAATAAGGAGGTTTTAATTAATAATTTTTAAGTTTGGAATAGTGTTCAAATTATTTCAGATTTAATTCTTAATGATTTCATTTAGGTTTGTTGTTAAATGATTTTAATTCAATTTGATTTTAATTTAATTTTAATTTAATTTAATTTTAATTTAATTTTAATTTAATTTAATTTAATTTAAATTTATTTAATTTTTTAATTCAATTTAATTTTAATTTAATTTAATTTTAATTTAATTTAATTTTAGTTTTAATTTAGTTTAATTTAATTTAGTTTTAATTTAATTGTTAATTTTAATTATCAATTTGGATTATTATTTTAATTTTTAAATTAGGAGTTAAGTATTATTAAAGTGACTTATTTAGGGATTTTTTTAAATTAAAGAATAAATATCCTCTTAATAATATCCCTATTTTAATGATCCAAATTTAAATATATTCATTCCAAAATTTAAATTATTTAATTAATTAAAGTTTCATTTTTGAGATTTTCAAAATTTTTAGTGGGTTTCTACCCCTTAATTTTCCTAAATTTCAATTATCCAAGAGAACATTAAGATCAAATATTTTACCTCCCCATTTTGATTAAACCTAAAGTTTTAATTAAGGGTTAAAATTTTTTATTACCTTTATGCCCTTTTATGCTTATTTATTTCATAACTCACTAAATTGAGCTCAAATGAAATTGAAATTTTTATGTCACCTCACTCACATGTCAATTAAGACATTAGAGGAGAAAAATGTGATTTTTTTGAATTTAATTTATTCAAAGAAGCCCCAAAACCATTTTTGTGAATTTTTGAAAAGTCTTTTTTGATTTAAGAATTTTTAAAGTTCCATTTTGCTTATGAGGCTTAATTAATCCATTTGATAGGGTTAATCAAGTCCAATTGATTTTAAATTTTTATGTGAGGTCTCTCTAACCTTAAAGATCAGTGGAGAATTGTTTTCAAATTAATTTGATGTGTGGTTAACCTTAATCAATTCAAATTCAATTTTAGGGGTTTAGGCCAATTAAGTTTATTATGAATGAATTAACTCAAAATATATTTTTCATAGGGTCTTCTGGTACTAAGGAACATCACCAAATTTTCCTAGAATTTATTTCACAACATGCTAATTATTGAAATTAAAATATCTAAAACAGTGACATGAACTTGAAAAATCAATAACTTTTCTCAGAGATGACCTCTGACCTTGAAAATTTCAGGGAATGTTCCCAAGATCAGAGGCTTCAAAAGCCCTATGGTCTCATGTCATGGTGAATTGTTTATGCAAATTAAGATCAAAATACTAAAATCAGCAAATAAATTATTAAAAATAAAATACTCATCCAAATAATTTGATTTCTTTTCCACATTATTCTCCTTTATTCACTGAGTAAGTGGGTATTTTTATTTTATTTTTGTGATTTTTCTATGCAAAGATATGAATTTTTGAAGTTCTAGTATTTAAATAAATAAAAAATAACCATATTTTTCTACTTATCCACGCGGCGCCATGCAATCCTCGACAGCTCCGAAAGCCCACGCGGCGCATTCCTATTCAACGCCGCCATCCGACTCAGCGCTCCAGGGGCCCGCGGTTCATGTACCATCGAGCTGTCGGGCTTGATCTCGTCCGTCCGCTCGATACACGCGCGATCCAATGGCTCCTGGTCATTGTCTACGACTGGTGTGCACCCGTGACCGTCCACAGTAAAACCCTAAGAACTCACTCGATTCTCAATGAATTTTTGTGTTCTTCTGCTCTATGGATTTGTCTTGAAGAGACGAACACATCCATACGGTAAAAATGCATTGAAATCGACTCAAACAAAATGGAGAATCTCCAAAAGATCGAGATGAAGAGTGAGTTCATACCTTTGCTCAGAGAAGTGAAACTTCAATCTAAGGGTTGTGTCACCTTCGATTGAGTCCAAGTAAGCTCCAGATGAAGTCTCTTGCTCTCGGGAAATGCCTAAGTACAAAAGTGACCAAGGCCGATCACAAAGCTTCGGAGGTCGGAAGCAATGGCCGGCTCGGTGAGGGGCTTTTGCCGGGAAACTTCTCCTCTTGGTCTGGGGAAGGTGTAGAGTCAATCAATTTCAGCATTGGCTCACTGTGGTGAAGTGTCCTTGTTTTTGGGTGGATTTTTGACTGAGAAATTGGGCTCTGTTAATGGGGATTAGGGAAAAAGACTCTGGGCATCAATTGCTCTAGGTTGGGAGAAGGTCCTGGAGCAATTTTGGCAAAGTTTTGTTAAGTTTTTTGTTCAGCCCCCTCATAGCCGAGAGGAGGTGGTGTTTAAATAGGCATGGCTGGAGGGCCTCACAGGGGGAGTTAGGGCTTGGGATCAGCTGCTCCATGCAAGAGAAGAACAACCATGGTATTCAATTGGGCTGGGACAACTCAGCAAGGCGGACTGAAAAGTTCTGGCTCACATGGAGCTCTCGGCCATGGTGTTTTCCGGTGGCCTGGTGGCTGGCCGGCCAGGGTCAAGTCTCTGTTGTCATCAGGGAGGTCAGTGCTTGAGGTTTGTGAGTTCAATTGGCAAATGCCAATTGTAAAGGAGTTGAATTAAAGTGGAAGGGCGAGAGGCTCATTTTGGGTTCAATTTGGTCAACCCATGTATTTGGGCTTGGTTCACCTTCCCATGGTCTGATTTTGGGCCAGGGGGAATCATTTAGGTCAGCTGAATTGGAGTGGTGAAGTCTCCGTCCATGGTGAGGTGGCTAAACTTGGTTTAGTGTGTGACATGGTTATGGTTAAAAAGGCTTAATGAAGGATTAATAAAGGGGGCCCACCTTTTGCCATTAATGGCTTGGTCACATGTCAAACCTTCCATGGCTTCATATGACTTGTAAATGGCTTGCTCATGGCTCCATGTGGCTTGGGACAAAGCTTGGGCATTTACATGAAAGAAGGTTTTGAATTTTTGGGATTTATGCGTGATTTTGGCATGAGGCCTAATTTAGGATTATCTGATGATTGATTTAGGACTTAAGGGATAATATCAATTAATGGGGTGATGAAAAGAATGTCATATGGGCTTTAGCATGAAGTTTGGGCCTTTGAAATTTATTGAAGTTGGGCTTTTAAAATGGTTTAGGGAAGTGGGCTTTTGGATTTTAAAATGGATTTTAGGATGAAAGTTTTGTAAAGGCATGGGCCAAACAAGTGTTGGGTTTAGTTTAGGGATGTGTCATGAATGATTTGGAATCAATTTGGTGTGATTTGGAGTAGAATTGGGTTGAATTTGGGACTTTTGGTAAAGGGGCCAAAGTGAGTCAAATTGGGTTAACTTGGGCTATGGTTGGGCTAATTTTGGATTTGAAGTAAAATTAATGTTAATAAATGTTCATGGGAGTGTCACAAAGAGTTTTCAACTTTGGTTGGGCTCTAATTTTGGGATTTGGGCCCATTTGGGTTAGGTTTGGGCTTAGGTCAATTTAAGGGATTTTGGTTTTAGGTTAGGTTTGGGTGGAGTTTAGGTTCAAATTTTGGGCAAATTAAGTTATTTTTTTGTTTATGGGGGTGTTAGGAAGGTTTTAGAAAAGATTTGGGGCCAATTGGAGTTGAATTGGATGGGTTTGAGCTAGGTTTAGGTCATGGACAACAATTGGGCCTTAGGCTTCAAATTGAAATTGGGTTCAAATGTCAATCAAATTGGACTTGGATTTGGTCTAAAATGATATTGGGGATGTTGAATTGAAGTTTATAAATGAATTGTACCAAAATTGAGGTCAATTGGGGTGGTTTGGTTTGACATTGGGTTCACTTCGGTTTAAAATGGGTCAAATTGAGGGTTTTGGTAAAAGTGGGGTAAATTAGCAAAATTAGCCCATGGTGTAGTTAAACAAAATGAAATTGGGAATATTTGGGATTTTCTAGAATTTTTTGGAAATTTTCTGAATTTTGGATTTTTGGGCTAAGAATGACATTTTGAGTATTTGGAGGGTATTGGGCGGTACTTTTGAATTTTTTGGTATTTTTGGCTATGGATGATCAATTTGAGTGGGGGAAAATGTTTAGGATTAATTTTTAGTAATTTTGGGTAATTTAGGTGATTTTGTAAATTTTGGGTAATTTCAAGGGCTTTTGGTAGGTTTAATAGGTGTAGGGCCCCGGGGTCAAAATTGAAATTTTGGAAAAATGAAGATTGATCAAATTTGAGCAAAATGGAATCACTTTAGTTGAGCCATGAAGCCATATTAAGCTCATATGAGCCATGAGAGGACTCATTTGAGGCATTCACTCTGTTGTTCCTAACCCTCTTAGCTAAGGGCTTAGGGGTTAAGGACCATCCATGTGAATTACCTACATGAGTCAGGAAGTCAAGTTGGGTGTGAATGGTTTTAGGATTGGAATGTATGTGAGAGTGTAGTGTATGTGCAAGTCAACCCTCACCAGACCAGGCCATCCAGGGTATTCCTAAGGCCAAGAAGTCTTATAGCGAACTCATCCTTTAAACCTCCACATTTAATTTCAACCCTCTAGGTGATTAGGGGTCTATAATCAAGCTTGTGGGGTTTGCAGGGAGTCAAGAGGTGTTTGAACTTCTAAATGGTGGGTTCCATTTCTAGTCCTCTAAGATTAGTCAAAGGAAAAGCCTATGGCTAGATCCTAAGTACTAAGGAGAGAGAAGAGAAAAGACCTCATCAAAAAATGAGGTCAACACCCAAAAATAAAATTTTGCATCATATTTGAACTTCTTTTGTTGTTGCCTTGTTAAATCAGGTGGTACAATATCACTTACAATATAATTCACAATATCAGCATACCAAGGTAAATTGCTTCCCATAATAGTATAGAGTTGCTCATCAGGGAAAATTTCAGTAATTTCCTTTTCAAATTCAGATAATTTATCATATTCTATTCTTGAAAAATGATCAACTATTTGATTATCAGCTCTCTTCCTATCAACTATCATAAAATCAAATTCTTGTAGAATAAGTTTCCATCTAATGAGTCTAGGTTTCACATCCTTCTTTTGCATTAAATATTTGATAGTCGAATGGTCTGTATGCACAATACTTTTAGCACCAATTAAATAAGGTCTAAATTTTTCAAAAGCAAATACTATAGCTAATAACTCTCTTTCAGTTGTGGTATAATTAATTTTAGCCTCATTAAGATTTTTACTAGCATAGTAAATGACTTTGAAAACTTTATCATGCCTTTGCCCCAATGCTACTCCGATCGCATAATCACTAGCATCACACATAAGTTCAAATGGTTTCTTCCAATCGGGTGAAACAATTATAGGTGCAGTGATTAATTTTTCTTTCAATAATTTGAAAGATCTCAAGCATTCATCATTAAAATCAAAGTTTCTATCATTTTCTAACAGTCGACATAATGGTTTAGTAATTTTAGAGAAATATTTAATATATCGTCTGTAAAATTCAACATGTCCTAAGCAACTCCACACCTCTCTCACAGTAGTGGGTGGCGGCAATCTCTCAATCACTCTAATTTTAGCATGGTTGACCTCCGTACTATGTTCAGAAATTTTAAGCCCAAGCACAATTCCTTCTGCAACCATAAATTGACATTTCTCCCAATTCGGAACTAGATTTGTTTTCTCACAAAGCTCCAAAACTTTTGCTAAGTTTTCCAGGCAAATTTCAAATGAAGTCCCGAATACAAACAAAATCATCCATAAAAACTTCTATTCCATTATCTATCATTCTACTGAAGATAGACATCATACATCTCTGAAATGTTGTAGGTGCGTTAAATAGTCCAAAAGGCATTCTTTGAAAAGCAAAGGTTCCATAAGGGCTAGTAAATGTTATCTTTTCTTGATCCTCAGGAGCAATAGGTATTTGATGGTAACCAATATATCCATCCAGAAAACAGTAGTACTTTTGTTCAGCAAGTCTATCTAGCATTTGATCGAGAAAAGGAAGAAGAAAGTGATCTATTCTGGTGGCGGCATTTAATTTCCTATAGTCAATACAAATTTGCCATAAATTAATTTGTCTTGTGGGTATAATTTCATTATATTCATTCACTTCAACAGTCACTCCTCCCTTTTTCGGTATAGAACGTATTGGACTCACCCTAAGCACTATCCGAAATAGGATAAATAATTCCAGCATCCATCCATTTTAAAATCTATTTCTTAACTACTTCTTTCAGTATAGGATTCAATCTCCTTTGCAGATCAAATCTCGGTTTATGTTCTTCATCTAATAAAATTCTATGCATAAAAAATTGAAGGACGAACTCCTTTAATATTTGCCAAAGTCCATCCAAAAGCTTTCTTCTAACTTTTTAAAGTTTCCATTCTATTCTTGATAATCGTTTAACTCCGAAGATACCATAACTAGAAAGGTAGATGATTCTTCTAAAAAAATATACTTTAAATGATTAGGGATAATTTTCATCTCAAGTTTAGGAGGTATTATGATAGATGGAATTAAGCTTTTATTTCCACCTTCCATAATGTTTAATACTTCGAATCTCTCCTGAACAAACTCCAAATCTTCATTCTTCTTACTATCTAAATTTTCTTCATCTTCAATTTCTTCTTCAAACATATTTTTATATTCTTCTTCTTTTCAAATATATTTTCAAAATGATCGTTTCTCAATTAATCACAGACCTTCATCCTAAAACATTTATTATCTTTTTCCATTGAGGGATACTTCATATATTATAAAATATTAAAGGTCACCTCTTGATCATTAACTCGTATAGTTAATTCTCCTTTTTGAACATCAATTACCGCTCTTCCAGTAACAAGGAATAGTCTTACCAAAATGATTGGAATTTCCTTATCTTCATGCATATCAAGTACAATAAAATCCACAGGAAAGATAAATTTATCCACTTTCACTAACACATCTTCCACCACTCCTTTAGGGTAAGTAATGAAACGATCGGCCAACTGAAGAATCATAGGTGTAGGAGAAATTTCTTCTATTCCCAACTATTTGAAATTTGATAAAGGCGTAAGATTAATACGAGCTCCCAGATCACATAAAGCTTTTCTGAAAAATTTTTCACCTATAGCACACGGAATAGTGAAACTACCAGGATCTTTAAGTTTTTCCGGAAGCTTCTTCTGAATAATTGCACTACACTCTCCACTAAGTACAACAATTTCATGATCTGTAAACTTTATTTTCTTTCTCAGGATATCCTTCATAAACTTGGCATAGTTAGACATCTGTTTTAATGCTTCAATAGAAGGAATATTTATCATTAATTTCTTAAGGATCTCCAAGAATTTTCCAAATCTGTTATCCCTATTTTGTTTCTTCAATCTTTGAGGAAATGGAGGTGGTGGTTTTTCAATAGTTATCTCATTGGCTCAAGAGGATAATCTAAGTCTGGATAAATCTTGTTTGAACCTTTTTCAATTTCCTCCTCCTCCTTTTCTATTTCAACTTCTTTTTGCACTCTAGTTTCCAATTTTTTTCCACTCCTTAACTGAATAGCCTTAAGTTGTTCTTTTTTTTGATCTTTTGGATTGATCTTAACATTACTTGGAAGTGTTCCAGAAGGTCTATTATTAAGTGCAGTGAAAAAATGTCCCAATTGATTTTCAATATTTTTCATAGCAACACCTTGAGCTTGTAATTAATTTCCCATATTCAGAATCATTTCTTCAGTAAACAACTTCTTATCCTTAAATTGTGGGTTACTATTAAATCTAAGAGGATAAGATGGTCTAAAATTAGTATTTCCTTGATTGTTTGAATTTCCAATTGGATTTATAGAACTGTTAGCCCAGTGCGGGTTAACATTAGCATTGCTATTATTCCAATTGAAGTTTGGGTGATTCTTCCAACAAGGATTATAATAATTCGAATAAGGATTCTTAGGTCTATTAATAGCATTTAAAGTCTCATAAGGTGTTTAAGATTATATTATTTGTCCAAATGAATTTTCCTCCAACACTTAAGGTGATTGAGAATAATTCATTCCATATTGATTTAGTTTCTTAGAAAGGGCTGCAATTTGAGAAACTACCATAGTCATCATATATGAATTATGAACACTAGCTACTCTCTTAGGATTTACCCATTCAGAGGGCCTTTGAAAATTATTAGTAGTCATTTCTTCAATTAATGAGTAAGCTTCATTAAAAGGTTTTGACATTAATGATCCACCAGCAGTAATATCTATAATAGATCTCAATGATCCTACTAATCCATTATAAAATTTTTGAATTATTAACCAATCTGGTAAAGCATGATGTGGGCACTTCCTAAGATCTTTAAATCTCTCCCAAGCTTCATATATTGACTCTCCTTCAAACTGGCAAAAGGATGTAATATCATTTCTTAGTTTAGCAGTCTTGGATGGAGGGAAATATTTTGATAGAAACTTTTGAGATAATTCTCTCCAAGTTCTAATAGATCCAGGTACTAACGAGTTTATCCACGCCTTAGCTTTATCCCTTGATGAAAAAGGAAAAAGTTTAAGTCTGACAGCGTCACTAGACACTCCATCATATTTAAAAGTAGCACAAGTTCTAAAAAACTAGCTAGATGTAAATTTGGATCCTCATTAGGTGTTCCTCCAAATTAATTATTTTGTACCATTTGGATAATAGCAGGTTTAAGTTCAAATGAATTAGCAACAACATCAGAATTTTGAATAGTTATGTGAATTTCATCTGTTGTTGGGTTAACATAATCTCTTAAAGGTCTTGACAAATTTTCAATATTATTTCTCTGATTATCTTGATTATTCGCTATTTTGCAAGGATTTTCAATTTGTTTTTGTTGTTTTCTAATTTTTCTGACAATACGCTCTAACTCCGAATCGTAAGGAACTAAACCTATAGATCCACTACTACGCATATACAATAACACAAATACTTTTATAAAGGTAAGCAAACACATAATTACACACTACAAAATAAAGGCTTTTATTACTATATTATTAATAAATACTGTTTATACTTTCTTACTTACTACTCCGTTACCTCCACGGCAGCGGCGAAAAAAATTTGGTGCACGGGACTTATATTTTGCAAGAATTTATGAAATCAAATTTATATATTTATATTGATTTTGTTAAGTACAAGCATTCAACGCATGTATACATATCATATCAAATAATACAGGGCTCTAATGGAGTCTTGGTTATCGAACCCACAGGGAAGTTTGAAGTATAAGAAAGCGTTCACAATATAAATAATATAGCACTAAAATCAGATATTTAAATAGCACTTAAGGTTTAATACGTACTCCTACTAACACTATGCAGAAAACAGTAATAATTAACTAAACTATAATTACTTCTAACAAATTTAAAAACAGAATTAACTAACAGACACACTAAACTAAGTGTTTGAAAGGTTTTTGATATATGAGAAAAGTATCTTTCCTCTTGCAATGAGAATATGATGTGTGGATTGATATGGAACAATTATCTATGTTTTTGTGTCAAATATGAGCATAGATGATTCTTTAGCCTTAAAAGAGTACCCCATCTTCTAAGCAAGAAAACAACATTGACATATCCTAAGTTTATTTACTAAATCTAAGGCTAGGCTGGGAGGATACCGACTCTCACTTTGAAGCTCCCACTCACCTTTCACCCGAAGGCTAACCTTTGATATTAGTTACTAATCCTAGAACCAATTTCGGTATTTCAGCCTGCACCATGAAATCTCCACATTGAAGTCCATCATAACATATTTTCCTATTTATTTGCACTCAATTCCCATGAACTACAAAATTCATCCATAGAAATCAAATGGATCTTTCATTATTGTTGTAGGATATTAAATCCTTTCAAACTTAATGTTCAACAACATATTTTAAAATTTCAATTGGCCAAATCAAAAAGTAAATTAAGTTTGAAATGAAAAATCATCACAATTTCTTCATTACATTAAAAGCTCATCAAATACACATCAATCCATCATCACATCTCTATGCAAGAAGAAAGAGAAGGGAGACTACTCAGAATTCATGAAAAAGATACAATAAAACATGGATTTTATATATAAAAGCAAAGTCATACAAACCACAAAAGAAAATACAACTTATCTCTTTCTCTTCCCCAATGCAATTCCCTTAAAGTTCCATTGAATCCTCTCTCTCTTTTCTTTACAACAATTGATACTCTCTTTAGAATGGAAAGGAAGAAGCAATTTCTCACTTTACTCCTTCTCCTTCACTCCTTAGAGAAGAATTCCTCTCAAATCCTCACTCTACACTCACTTCTCCTAAACCCTAACACTTAACACTCACTAAAATTACTCTAGAAGACACAAGACACACACAAGAGACACACTTTTTGTCTAAAAAATAGTTACTTATAAGATTGGGACGAAATCCCAAAATTTTCCATAGCCATCCCTTCAAAAAGTAGCCAAATCTCTTCAAATTTGAATTCCATCGACTTCGGGCGCCAGCGGTGCTCTATTGTGCCAATATTTTTTGAAGTCTCTGGATTTGGGCGCCGGCAGCGCCAGAACACATTTTTCACCATTTTGCTCTTTTTTGCTCCTTTTTGCTCTGAATTCGTTCCTTTTTGCTTGTTTTCACTCCAATCACCTAAAATCATTATACTTACAACAAATGATGAAAAATACCTTTCTTTGAAGTGCAATATCACCAAAAATGGGTAAAATTATATTGCAAAAATTGTATATATTTTTGGTGCATCAGTCATCTGGACCTCTTTAATGTCCTGCTTCCCTTCTCTTAATGATGATCTTGAAATAAATTTTGGACCTTAGCAGTCATCATTAGCTTCTATCATTTTAGTTTTGTTTTTAATACTTTCATTGGTTATGGCATCCCGTTGAGCACATTTATCGGCACATTTTTAACAGATTTGTTTCCTCAGTTGCCTTCTCTTGAGTTGGCTCAATTTTTTTGGTTGGGAGTCTAGTCTCTTATATTGGATTAGGGACGACCAATTTATTTCACTGAATTAAGGAATGCTTGATTGCTATGTCTGGCTGGGTCTGATTGCTATGAAAGGCTTATCAGATTGGGAAAAAAAAGAGTTGTCAAGCTTAGAAATGTCATGTTTGAATATTATGGTTGACTCACATCTTCTTCATGTTGTAGTGATGCTACAAATTTAACAACAGTCTTTTTAAGATTAGTTAACATGATGGCCACTGGTTACACATTTGCTTAAACCTGTAATGTGTGAAATTTGGGTGGTACAGTTTCAATTCATTCATATTTCTTTTGATTCTTATCTTGATTTGATGGGTTTTGTTAGCATAGAACTTTCAAATTTTGTATTATTCTCTTACAAAACATAATGAAATCTCATTTGTTTTAACTAGTGCTTTGATATTAAACTATGATCTTATATTGGGTGTCGAAGGCTTTTTGAAATACTAAATAAATATACTACTGGGGAAAAAGGAATAGGGATTCTATGGAGGAATATGAGCTTTTCTAACCATGGTTTTGTTGTTTCTAATAATTGTCTCTTTGACACCTGGCATTCTGAAGCGAGATTTATAAGGATGTGATGATAAGGTTTCAGAATTTTTATTTTTAATTTTTATTTTTTTTTACTTGGATGTGCTTTCATGTTGCTAACTTTACCTTGTAAGTGAAAGTTTGGCTTATAGCTATTAAAATTTTGAATTTAAAAGAAAATTTGCCATAGAAAATTTAAACTTTGTGCAAATGTATAAGGAGTGAACATCTGGTAATTGCACAAATATGGATGAATAATGCCCATTTTTTTCTATTTTTGCATCCAATGCAACCAGTGATTTATAATAGAAACATATTCTTCTGTACTTACAAATTTTAATGCAAAAAGTGGTTCTCCAGGTACTTTTAAAGGCATTGCCCATCAAAATTCTTATGGGAGTTTCTTGTAGGCTTCTTGGTCAAATGTGAAAAATTAACCGTTTTGTTGTTTGTATACTTTAAGGAATTAAAAAATTTCATGCAAATAATGCCATTGTAAATTGATCTATCAATTTTTTATTTTTCTAATAGAAAGCATTGAATGGCCCTCATTTCTCATTAAGGATGGAAAGTCACACTACAAACCTATCCACTCTTTTAATTTAGAAGAAAAATGATTAGGAAGATTGTAGGCACTTTCCGTACTTTCTTAGAAAAGAAAATTCCCAAAAGGTCCCTCCAAGTTTTTTCTTCAAACTTTGCCTAATCAATTTCTTAGAAACGCTTTTTGATAGTAAAGCTTAACTCATATTGTTGGGTTAAGGCTAACAAAGAACAAGAAGGCAAGATGCTAATGAAGATGTCACCTTTAATGATATTTCTGTTATAAGCAAATATTAATTGTTGATGATATCACTAAACGGGCCCTTAGCTTTTGATAGATGATGTTTTTTGGTTAGTTTTGCGAGGTTTGTTGAATTAATATGTATTGATGCAAAACATATCCTTGGGCATTTTATTTTTGATTTCACCTAAGTTACATCTTTCCACCTTCAAATGAAATTATAGCATATTTTCTTTGTTAAACATAAATATCATGATTTCTAAATGAATCTCTAATAATTATAGGTTGTTTTTAGAGTTCATCAAGCCTTTCAATAGTGAAGCTTTGTGTTATCATAAGAACAGTACAAATTTTCTTGACAGTTTTTATCGCTTGTTTCAGAAAAAGATGATTTCTTTTCGCACTTTTTAAGCTTGAGTTTCCTTTAACGATTTTGGGGGAGATTTGAGAGGGTTTTAGTGTTTATAATTAATCATGTTGTGTTGCTTCATCCATCTATATTTTATATTCAGCAAACTTCTAGGTTGTTGTGTTACTTTTCCTTATATTTATTTAGTAACATAATGTTTAAGCTTAAAGAAGTTGCTTCATTAGTGATCGCTAAAAATTTTATTAAGAAATTCATACCTATTTTTGATGAAATTGCACTTTAAAGAAGGGTATTTTCTTTATTTTATTGCAGGAATGAAGAATTTCGGTGATAAAAGCAAAAATCATAAAAAGGAGCGAATTTTGGAGCAAAATCATGCAATTTGTGCTGAAGTCGCCGACGGCGAGTTCGAGCCCGCCGACGGTTAGGTTACGAGAAGAAAATTCTGAAGGATTTATAACTGTCTCGCTGACAGCGAGCCCGAGCCCGCTGACAGCGAGCTAGAGCGGTTGAAGATCTTCTAGAAGTCTCACCGACAGCGAGGTAGTTCGTCGCCGATGGCGAGCTAGTTCAAAAGGTGCAGATACATTGAACCTGGACACTTTTTGAAAGGATGCTTACACACCTCTTGGTCCTTTGCTCACCACTATATATAGAAGCCGAAATTAAGTCTTTTGTGTGTTAATTAGTGTTATTTTGTGTGCAGTCTTTGTGTTACCTTAGTGTTAATTAGTGTTACTTTTGTGTTCTAAGTGTTATAAGTGAGTTATTTTAAGTCTTTAGTGAGTTAGTGAGTCGTGCTGTACTGGAAGGAAGAGTCAAAGGAACTGCGAGGAGTCTGCTTGGGGATAAATTAAGATAAGTATTTGTATTTATTGTTTTTAACTTTAAACGAAATCCATGCTTAGTTTAGTTTCCAGGCATTCTGAGTAGTTTATTTAGTCTTTCTCCCTGTTTATGAAATAAAGTGATTTGATGAACTAAAAATAGAAGTATTTTTATATATTAATAAATTGTGATAATTTTTACTTAAAACTTAATTTACTTTTCAAATTGGCCATTTGATTTGTTAAAATCAACTATAGTAAAAATTACATCTGATATTCGGGGAAATTCAAAAGCCTTGAAAGGAGGGTGCAAATAAATAGGGAAATAATATCACTGGGCGTAGAATTGAGCATTTTAGTGTGACAGACTAAAATATTCAATTTGGTCATATTGTTTGAGAGCTGAAGTGTAGATGTTAGCCCTCAGGCGAGGGGAACGTGGGAGCTCTGAAGTGGCAGTCGGTATCCTCCCAGCCTAGCCGCAGATTCAGTAATCAAACATAGGATTAGTCAATATTCTTTACACCTAGACCAAAGGGTAAAGAATAGGAATGCTCCTATTTGTCACAATACCTTAACATTATCTATTTAAATTCATCAATCATTTAAATTTCTAAAACAAGGGGAAAGATACTTTTTCTGAATAGTTAAAACTTAGTTAGCAATTAATTTTATTTCCTGCACTTGCAATTAGTATTAATTTTCTACTTAGTTAAGTTACCTGATTAGAATACTTAGTTTACTTTATTGCGCTTAAAGTTAGAACTCCAAATTTTTGTATACTATTTAAAAAATTATTATTATTATTTTAAAATTAGTTGTTATTTAATTTTCTCTTTCCCTGTGTGATCGATAACCAGGACTCCACTATAGCCCTGTATTACTTGATACGATACGTATACTTGCGTAGCATCCACAACATAAATTACAATTCTATACATATAATATAGCGGGGTCAAGTTTTTGGCGTCGTTGCAATTAAATTAAAAATATCATAATATAAAATTGTGGGTCAAGTTTTTGGCGCCGTTGTCGGGGATCAAAAGAAAAATTTACTAAAGTAACGGACTATTTTAAAATAATGATAATAAATAAATAAATATCTATTCTAAAATTGTATGTGCAAATTTGGAAACGAAAATTTAATACCTTACGATTCTGAATTAGAGCGTACAATTAAAAGAATTAGAAAACAAAAGAAACAAACTATAAATTTAACACAAATGGCGAATATTCCTGAAATTCAAAATATGAACCAACAAAGACCATTAAGAGATTATGCAAACCCCATCAGATGAAATTCATTTAACTATTCAAAACCCTGATGTAGCTGCTAATTCGTTTGAACTTAAACCTGCAATTATCCAAATGGTACAAAACAATCAATTTAGTGGTTCACCTACTGAAGATCCTAACTTACATCTTGCTAGTTTTCTAGAACTTTGTGCAACTTTTAAATATCAAGGAGTATCTGAAGATGCTATAAGACTTAGACTTTTTCTTTTTTCATTAAGGGATAAGGCTAAAATGTGGTTGAATTCGTTAGCACCTGGATCTATTAAAACTTGGGGAGAATTATCACAAAAATTTCTATCCAAATATTTTCCACCATCTAAAACTCGCTAAGTTTAGAAATGATATAACTTCTTTTTGTCGGATAGATGAAGAATCAATTTATGAATCTTGGGAGAGATTTAAGGAACTTCTTGGAAATGCCCACATCATGCGCTACTGTATCGGTCGATTATTCAAACCTTTTATAATGGATTAGTGGGATCTTTAAGATCAATCATCGATGCTTCTTCTTTGGAGGTTCATTAATGTCTAAACCATTTGATGAAGCTTATGCACTAATCGAAGAAATGGCAACAAATAATTTCCAATGGCTCACAGATAGAGTAAATCCGAAAAAATAGCCAGCATTCATGAAAACGATGCAATATCTATGTTAGCTTCTCAAATTGCTGCTATATCTAAGAAATTAGATCATTTTGGAATGAACTACTCTCCTACTTCGAAGAAAACTCATCCGGACAATTCATAGAATCTCAATCTAATTATGAAACTTTAAATGCTATTAATAATAGAACTAATAACCCTTATTCAAACTATTATAATCCTGGTTGGAAAACTCATCCAAATTTTAATTGGAATAACACATCTAATCAACAATGGATGAATCAACCTAATCAAACAAATCCAAACTATAAATCTAATTACCCACCTGGATTTAATAACAATAACCCACAATTCAAAGATAAGAAATTATCTATGGATGAATTAATTTTGAATATGGGTCATCAACTACAAAATCAAGGAAATCAACTACAAAATCAAGGAAATCAACTACAAATTCAAGGAAATCAATTACAAAGTCAAGGAACATCTATTAAAAATATCGAAACTCAACTTGGACATATTACTATCTGCGCTAAATAATAGAATACCCGGAACTTTTCCTAGTAATGTTAAAATAAATCCTAAAGATCAAGGAAAAGAACAAATTAAAGCAATACAACTAAGAAGTGGAAAAGAACTAGAACCTCAAATTCAAAAAGAACTTAAAAGCCAAAATGAGGAAGTGGAAATTGAAAAGGAAACAATTCAACAAGATTCAAACTTGGAACATCCTTTAATACCTATGAAAATTTCTGTTGAAACACCTCCACCACCATTTCCTCAACTACTAGCTCAACTTAAAAAAGATAAATAATTTGCTAAATTCCTTGAAATACTAAAGAAATTAACGATCAATATACCTTTTGTCGAAGCTTTAGATCAGATGCCAAATTATGTAAAATTTATGAAAGATATTCTAAATAAAAAAGAAAATTCACCGATAATGAAACGAGTCGCACTTAGTGAAGAGTGTAGTACTATTATTCGAAGAAGCTTCCTAAAAAATTGAAAGATCCTGGTAGTTTCACTATACCTCGCGCTATAGGAGAAAAATTTTATGGAAAAGCTTTGTGTGACTTAGGAACAAGCATCAATCTAATGCCTCTATCGATTTTTAAGAGATTAGGATTAGGAAAAATTACACCTACTTCGGTAACCCTTCAATTAGTCGATCGTTCGGTTACCTATCCTAAGGGAGTTATTGAAGATGTGTTAGTAAAGGTGGATAAATTTATCTTCCCGTAGATTTTATTGTTTTAGATATGGAGGAAGATAAAGAAATTCCTATCATTTTAGGAAGACCATTTTTAGCTACAGGAAAAGCTATGATTGATGTTCAGAAAGGAGAATTAACTATGAGAGTAAATGACCAAAAAGTTACCTTTAATAATGCAAAATCAATGAAATATCCTGCGCTAGAAAAAGATGATGAATGTTTTCGGATGGAAATACTTGAACAATTACAACGCGAACATTTTAAGGAATATTACGAAGATAATTTAGAAAAAGAAAATACTCGAATTAATTGAAGATAATAATGAAGAACTAGATTATATTCAGGAAAGATTTGAATTTTTGGATAATACCGAAAACACCGACAAGAATATAGATCCATCAATTATTAAACCTCCCGAACTTGAGCTAAAAATATTACCCGATCATTCGAAATATGCTTATTTAGGTAATTCTTCAACTTTACCAGATTATTATTTCATACGCATTAAACGAATCTCAAGAACAAAAACTTTTAGAAACTTTAAAAAAATATAAGAAAACTTTTGGTTGGACTTTAGCAGATATTAAAGGAATTAGTCCTTCCATCCGTATGCATAGAATTATTTTAGATGATGAACATAAACCTAAAGCGGATCCCCAAAGGAGATTAAACCCGATAATGAAAGAAGTAGTTAAGAAAGAAGTTTTAAAATGGTTAGATAATGGTATTATATATCCTATTTCTGACAGTGCTTGGGTAAGCCCAATTCACTGTGTTCCTAAGATGGGAGGAGTGACCATCACTGCTAATGAAAATAACGATCTTATTCCTATAAGACAAGTTACTGGTTGGCGTATATGTATTGATTATAGGAAATTAAATACCGCCACCAGGAAAGATCACTTCCCTTTACCATTTCTAGACCGGATGTTAGATAGATTAATCGGACATAAGTATTTTTACTTTCTAGATGGATACACCGGTTATCATCAAATACAAATTGCTCCCGAGGATCAAGAGAAAACTACATTTACTAGTCCTTATGGAACTTTCGCTTTTCGAAGAATGCCTTTTGGATTATGTAATGCACCAGCAACATTCCAGAGATGTATGATGTCTATATTTAGTAAGTTAATTGACAATGGAATCGAAGTATTTATGGATGATTTCTCTGTATTTGGAACATCATTTGACACATGCTTAACTCATCTTGAAAAAGTATTAGAAGTATGTGAGAAAACAAATTTAGTTCTAAATTGGGAGAAATGTCAATTTATGGTGGTCAGCGGTATTGTATTAGGGCATAAAATTTCGGAAAAGGCATGGAAGTGGACCCTGCAAAAATTCAAGTTATAGCTAAATTACCACCTCCAACTACGTGTAAAAGGGGTAAGAAGTTTTCTTGGACATGTTGGATTCTACGGACGCTATATAAAAGATTTTTCAAAAATTACTAAACCTCTATGCCAACTTCTCGAAAAGGACAAGAAATTTGAATTTACAATCGAATGCCCGAATGCTTTTGAACTCTTAAAAGAAAAATTAATTACAAGCACCTATAATAGTTTCACCTAACCGGGAGAAACCATTTGAGCTTATATGTGATGCTAGTGATTATGCTCGTAGGAGCAGCTTCTTGGGCAAAGATATGAAAAGATTTTTAAAGTTATATACTATGCTTAGTAAAACTCTAAATAATGCTTGAAATAAATTATACGATTACTGAAAGAGAATTATTAGCGTAGTATATGGTTTTAATAAATTTAGACCTTATCCGATTGGAACAAAATGTATCGTGCATACCGATCATTCTCGCTATCAAATATTTAATGCAAAAGAAAGATTCCAAACCAAGATTAATTAGATGGATGCTATTAATGCAAGAATTCGATTTTGAGATCGTTAATAAGAAAGGAACTGATAATCAAATTGCGGATCATTTATCAAGATTAGAAAATCATGAATTATCCGATATTGAAAATGAAATTATGACAGTTTTTCCGATGAACAACTATATAATATCAATGAGTGGAAAATACCATGGTATGCTGATATAGTAAACTATATAGTTAGTAATATTTTACCACCTATGTTAACTTTGCAACAACAGAAAAAATTCATCCATGATACGAAAACCTATTTTTGGGATGAACCATATTTATATAAGCAATGTAAGGATTTAATTATTAGAAGATGTGTACCTTATGAAGAAACTGAACCAATTATTCAAAAATGTCATGACTCTGATTTTGGAGGACATTTTGGGATCGATAAACCGCTTATAAGATTCTACGATACTGGATTTTGCTGGCCTACTCTATTTAGAGATGTATACAGATATATTAAAACTTGTGATAAATGCCAATGAGTAGGAAATATATCTAGAAGAAACGAAATGCCTCTAAACTTTATATTAGAAGTTGAAATTTTTGATGTTTGGGGATTAGATTTTATGGGACCTTTTATTCCTTCGTTTGGAAACTCATATATATTAGTAGCGGTTGATTATGTTTCCAAATGGATCGAGGCACAAGATTTACCTAGGTGTGATGCTAAGAGTGTTTCAAAATTTTTGATGAAAAATATTTTTACTAGATTTGGAATGCCGAGAGTGATTATCACTGATGGAGGAACTCATTTTAGAAATAAATACATTCACAAACTAGTAGAAAAATACAATATTACTCATAAGATATCCACTCGCTTATCATCCACGTGACTAGCAGATTAGTCGAAGTATCCAATCGTGAGATTAAACGTATTTTAGAAAAATCTGTAAACCCAAATAGGTTAGATTGGTCTATTAGATTAGACTCGCATTATGGGCTTATAGGATCGCTTATAAAACTCCGATTAGAATGACTCCTTACGAGCTTATATATGGAAAAACATGCCACTTACCAGTTGAATTAGAACATAAAGCATATTGGGCGATTAAAGAATTTAATTATAATATGAAGGAAGTCGGTGAGAAAAGATTGCCGCAATTAAATGAATTGGAAGAATTAAGAAATGAATCATATGATAATGATCGGATTTATAAAGAAAAGATGAAATTATGGCATGATTGGAAGATTAATCAGAGAAATTTTGAACCGGGACAGTGAAGTTTTGTTATATAATACTAGATTGAAATTATTTCCTGGAAAATTGAAGTCTCGATGGTTAGGACCTTTCACCATAACTCAAATATTTTCATACGGAACTATAGAAATCGAAGACTCAAAAACTGGACATAAATTTAAAGTTAATGGACATAGATTAAAACTATATTTCGAAGGTATAAGACCTAACTATAAAGAGGTTTTAATGCTTAGTCAACCTGATTAATAATTGAAATTAGGTCGGGCTGACGACATTAAACCAAGCGCTTTATGGGAGGCAACCCATATTAGTTATCTATTTTTATTGTATTTTAATAGTTAGTTTATATTATTGAAACTTTACTACTCAATTTTTATTAAGAATCATCACATATTCGAACCATTATGATGAGAAAAGAAATTATTTGATTTAGAGCGAAATTGGACATTATTTTGAAATCTCGCCGACGGCGAGGTCGATACTCGCCGACAGCGAGGTTCGCGCCTAATTCAGTTTATTTATAAGCTCGCTGACAGCGAGAAACGAGCTCGCCGACAGCGAGAGCCTGAAAGGTAGTTTTTATAACTAAGTCGCCGACGGCGAGAAACCTCCCGCCGACAGCGAGGAAGTTATAACAATGAGTTATATATACTTTAAATGTTGAATTAGACGATTTCAACACCAAAGCCTTAGTGAAAAACCATTTTTAAACCATTCTAAGTCTGCCTTCTTCACTAGAATTCATTCCATTCACTATAATGGCCTCCAAATTCTTAGATTCTTCTAAATCTGGAGTGTTTAACCGGAGAAAATTTGTGAGTGCGGAAGCGCAGCGGATCTTCAACAAGGTTTAAGTAAAGAAAAGAGTTATCAAGGAACGGGGATTTGTCAATCAAGGATTAGAGAATTCCACTACGAAGATAGAAGAAATGATTGCACAGCGGTGCTGGGAGGTATTCTGTTACACTACATCCGCTGTTGTTATTCTAGTTGTGAAAGAGTTCTACTCTAACTTACATGCGATCAACAATGGGAATATCTACGTCCGAGGAAGATGGGTGACGTTTACTCCATCCAGAGTAAATGAGTTATTCTCTATAGAAAACACCCCGGTATGTCACTATTCAAATTTTGTGCCTTCTCCGTATAATATGAATGAGATATTTCGATATCTGACTGATGAACTGAAAGATTGGGAAATGCATGAAGACGGGTATGTTAGTTTCTCTGCATTACTTTTGAATCCTGTCTCGAAGCACTGGCACTTTTTCATCTCATCTAAATTGTTACCTACTATGAGGGTAAACAAGGTTTCGAAAGAATGCGCTATATTGAATTATTGTATTCAAATTGGATTGCCTATTGACGTGGGATCAATAATTGTTAAGTCTGCATTGGGGTTAATTGTGCATGGGTCAGTTCACGGACTAGGACACCCATCTACTATTTTTGGCATTATGCAGTCAGTACCAGGTTTCTTATGAAGCTTGGGAAAAGGTACTGTTACCTTGGAAGCCGCTTAATCCTATAGATATGTTCCCTACTTTGGACAATAATGAAGACATTACATTCATCTCTGATAGAGCTTCACAGAATAATCCTATAGCAAGGCCTATTTCAGATAAAACGGAGTTACTTATGAAGAAAATTAATGGAAAGGAGAAAGAACTACAGAATGTGAGAGATTTAATCGACAATATATCTGATTTATTTGATCACATTGACTGGAGGATGAAGGAACATTTCGATCATTCTGGACACTTGGAAGCTAGCATTCTTCATTTATCGAGACGAAGGGTTGGATCATCGAAGAATCCGCTGGAATTTCCCTTCAGGCCTTTCTATAACTTATTTGTGCATCATCGCCATATTGGAAATATCAGAGAAGATGAAGATTCTGACCTTGAAGAGTAGTAGTAAAGATTTCCATAGTATGTTTGTGTTTATGTTATTTGATTTGATTTAGATTTTTATTATGTTTGGAGTGATGATTTGAATATCTCAAACTTAATTGAGATATGCGTCATAGTTTTGTATCAGCATTTAGTGTGTCGTGGTTTGGTTTGCGATGCTTGATTAGTAGTAAGGATTGAAGTTTGAAGTTTGATTATAGAGTCTAAAAATTATGTTAGTTTGTATGTCCCATGGATTTCAATATTAAAGTTAATTTGTTGTGTTGTGTGAATTTGTTTGTGTATAAGTAGCTAATCTTCTTATTAAATTAATAAATGATGTGATCGGAAATATAATATAAGACAAATCAAGGACGAAATTAAGTGACGAATTTTAGAAATTTAAAATTTTTGGAATCTCGCCGACGGCGAGAAAAATCCCGCCGACAGCGAGATCGATCTCGCTGACAGCGAAGAATTCCTCGCCGACAGCGGATTTTTCCCGAAAGTTTTTGGTTCTGAAAAATATTAGCTCGCCGACGGCGAGATAAATCTCGCTGACAGCGAGGTAGGAAAAAACATATATTTGACCGGTCAAAAACACTATTCATCATCCCCAACCTCCAATTTTCGCAAAAATCGACCTAGGGCTTGAGAGATCATGGATTTGAAGCGATTTCATCACTCAAAAATACCGGATTTCATCTTCTCTTGGTAAGAGCTTCACTCCTATGCAAAAATTTTTTATTTTCACCATGTATTTTCACCACATTGCAAATTTTGGGAAAAATCAAAATGTGGAAGAAAAATTCGGTGGAAATCCATGGAATTTGATTTAAATTGCTTACAAATGTTGTAGGAAGCCTTCTTAGGATTATTTTTAAGTTTAGTGAAAATTTTCGTGATTTTCACAGATTGATCGAATGGCTCCACGACAGAAACGTCGAGTAGAGTTCGACGAAAACCGATTCATCAATGCACGAGCATAAGCAAAATATTTTGAAAATATACAAGGAAGAAAATGCATTGCGGATCGGGTATTCAAAAATCCGGGAGGAGAAGTAGAGCGGATTATAAAGGAATGAGGCTGGGAAAATTTCTGTTATGTTCAGTATAGAGCAGCTGTAGAAGTGGTGAAGGAATTTTATGCCAATTTGACTGCCGCTGAAGATGCACCTGTAAAGGTACGAGGTTTTTTTGTATATTTTAATGCTGCTAGAATTAACGCGTTCTATGAAGTTCATGACTCACACTTTAGCGAGTATGAAACTTTTGGAACGATGGAAGGACCACTGGAGGAAGTCATTAACTTTCTCACTGATGGGACCGGAGTATGGAAAATGAAGCAGCGGGAAAGAGTGAATTTTCATCTTTCCAAATTAAATGCGATCTCAAGGCTCGGCATTACATCATTTGTTCTACCTCGTTACCCACATATCACCATAGTGAGGTAACACGAGATAGAGCAATTCGAATTTCGCATTCGGAATAACGGGAGCATGAACATCGGTAGAGTTATTTATCGGAATATCCCGGCCACTCCTCGAAATGAGAGTGGAGCCGGATTGAGGCCACCCCGGATTGATTTTTGCACTCGCCAACTCTGCGGAGTTGAGGCTAGAGATGATGAAGAATGGGTGGAGCCAATGAAACCACTTACAGTACTGCTAACATTAAGAAGTATGAGTCCCATGAAGGGTGGAGAGCAGGAGTAAGAAGTTATTTTACTCAATCAAGTAGAGATATACCCTCTACTAGCTATGGACCTCCTGAGCCAACCACCCCTATCTTACAAGATCTGATGAATGAATTGACTCTGCATAGGAAGAGTTTTGAGCAATTTGGAGAGACCATGGGGAGAAGGTTTGATCATTTTGATCAAATGATTGATAATCTGGAGAGGAGACATGATTATGATAGTGAATACCTCCAGCAACATTCAGAATACGAGATTGCATATTATGAAGCTGGACGTCGTTATAGGAGTGGAGATTTAGATGTAGTCTTTCTAGAATGCCCAGGTACACTCAGTATCACCCTGCTCAGTCTTCTCATCAGCCTACAGATCAAGGAGGGGATGATATAGTTTGGGACTTCGATGCTGAAGATTAGGACTTTTTGTATTTTATTTGTTTGATGTAAGTTATTTTGAGAACCATATATGTTTGTAATAATTCAGTACTTTATTTTGAGACATTGGATGTTAGTTAGATTAATTTGCTTGGATTATTATAGTAGTTAATTTTTGTTTTTGTGTTAGTTAATTTCATTTGTTTTTATGTTAAATAAGATGTTAGTTTTTCTTTAATATGTTTTTATTTTATTTTGTATTGTTTTAAGTTTTCAAAATTGTTAATCTGTTAGTTCAATTGTTTTTAATATGTTAGTAATTCATATGTGTAGTGTAGAGTTATTTTAATTGTTGTGTTTAATACTTATCTTAGATTTTATCCTCGCATTTTCTTTAAATTGTTATATATATATGGAGAATACTAACAGTACAGGTTCAATAAAAAATGAAAAAGGCTGCAAAAAAAAAAATTCAAAGATAAGAAATACCTAAACTTCAAAGGTATGATTTATTTACTTTCCTTCTTTTTCATTATTTAGAATAGATATAAAAATTTAAGTTTGGGGGGAGAGTAAAATACAAATTTAGTTATTAACTTGTTCTCAATTTCTATTTTCAAATTATTATAAAATGATTTTTATAGCAAATTTTTCAATTTGATTTAATATGAATTATTTTATTTAATTATTATAAAAGGTTAAATGAAATATTTTTAGTACTTTAATTAATTAAATAGAATAAAATATTTGGTTAAAGGGAATAAGAATATAGTAAACTATTTTTAGTAAGGAAAACTATATTCTAAAATTAAAATTCTTAAGTATTCAAGTGAAAAGAAAAGATTGAAAATCAATGAAGTAAAAACTATGAAGTATATATAAGCTAAGAAATATTCCGAGTTTCAAATTTAGGAAGATGAAAATGAAGTTCAAAATTATTAACAGGCTCTCCAGATACAGTAATCCTCATTGAAAAAAAGAAGAAAAAAAAAAGAAAAAGAAAAAAGAGGAGAAGCTTGAGGAGATGCCTTATCAAAAATTGGCTTCATTTGATTAAACCTAAAGGGAAAAACTTAGATATTTCCAAACTTATGTTTATGGATTAGAATTTTACCTAATAGTATTTTCTTGAATTTCTTATCATATGAATATCTTAAGTAGTTATTCTTTTAAATATAGTCATTCCTGAAATGAATAAGTAAGCTAGAAATCTTAAACTCGATGACTAAATAATTTATTTCTATAAGATTAATTAAATTACATGAATTATTTTTGTTTAACTTTATTATGATATTAATTAATCTAATTCATAGTTATTTAAATTGAAAAATCTTATTATAAAACTCATTATTTTTATGTAGTACTAAAATTACTTGAGGACAAGTAATAAGTAAGTTTGGGGGATTTTGATCGCTAAAAATTTTATTAAGAAATTCATACATATTTTTGATGAAATTGCACTTTAAAGAAGAGTATTTTCTTTATTTTATTGCAGGAATGAAGAATTTAGGTGATAAAAGCAAAAATCATAAAAAGGAGAAAATTTGGAGCAAAATCATTCAATTTGTGCTGAAGTCGCCGGCGGCGAGATCAAGCCCGCCGACGGCGAGGTTACGAGAAAAAAATTCTGAAGGATTTATAACTGTCTCGCTGACAGCGAGCCCGAGCCCGCTGACAGCGAGCTAGAGCGGTTGAAGATCTTCTAGAAGCCTCGCCGACAGCGAGGTAGTTCGTCGCCGACGGTGAGCTAGTTCAAATGGTGCAAATACATTGTACCTGGACACTTTTTGAAAGGATGCTTACACACCTCTTGGTCCTTTGCTCACCTCTATATATAGAAGCCGAAATTAAGTCTTTTTTGTGTTAATTAGTGTTATTTTGTGTGCAGTCTTTGTGTTACCTTAGTGTTAATTAGTGCTACTTTTGTGTTCTAAGTGTTATAAATGAGTTATTTTAAGTCTTTAGTGAGTTAGTGAGTCGTGTTGCTATTGGAAGGAAGAGTCGAAGAAGCTGCGAGAGTATCGTCAGGGATAAATTAAGATAAGTATTTGTATTTATTGTTTTAAACTTTAAATGAAATCCATGCTTAGTTTAGTTTCCGGACATTCGAGTAGTTTATTTAGTCTTTCTCCCTGTTTATGAAATTAAGTGATTTGATGAACTAAAAATAGAAGTATTTTTATATATAAATAAATTATGATAATTTTTACTTAAAACTTAATTTACTTTTCAAACTGGCCATTTGATTTGTTAAAATCAACTATAGTAAAAATTACATCTGATATTCAGGGAAATTCAAAAGCCTTGAAAGGAGGGTGCAAATAAATAGGGAAATAATATCACTGGGCGTAAAATTGAGCATTTTAGTGTGACAGACTAAAATATTCAATTTAGTCATATTGTTTGAGAGCTGAAGTGTAGATGTTAGCCCTCGAGCGAGGGGAACGTGGGAGCTCAAAAGTGGCGACCGGTATCCTCCCAGCACTAACATTAGCATTCGGTAATCAAACATAGGATTAGTCAATATTCTTTACACTGGACTAAAGGGTAAAGAATAGGAATGCTCCTATTTGTCACAATACCTTAACATTATCTATTTAAATTCATCAATCATTTAAATTTCTAAAACAAGGGAAAGATACTTTTTCTGAATAGTTAAAACTTAGTTAGCAATTAATTTTATTTCCTGCACTTGCAATTAGTATAAATTTTCTACTTAGTTAAGTTACCTGATTAGAATACTTAGTTTACTTTATTGCGCTTAAAGTTAGAAATCCAAATTTTCGTATACTATTTAAAAAATTATTATTATTATTTTAAAATTAGTTGTTATTTAATTTTCTCTTTCCCTGTGGGATCGATAACCAGGACTCCACTAGAGCCCTGTATTACTTGATACGATACATATACTTGCGTAGCATTCACAACATAAATTACAATTTTATACATATAATATAGCGGGGTCAAGCTTTTGGCGTTGTTGCAATTAAATTAAAAATATCATAATATAAAATTGTGGGTCAATTAGCAATGTGAGATAGGAAAGTAACAACATATTTTGCCACCTCTGTCTTAAGAAGATCGAGCTTGGAAATAAACCCACCACCTACTTTAACAAAGAAAGGTGGTAAAATATTATGAAGATGTTCAATGAATTGACAACAAGAGACTATGGTAGATTAAAATTTAAGAAAAATTGGGATCAGTTGATAAAAGATTGGATGTTATGGAAGGAGCTAAAATAGGAATCTATGGGCTTGGGTTGGGATCCAATCGAACAGACTATTTATGCTTTGGAGAATTGGTAGACTAAAAAATTGGAGGTAATAAGTAAACACTTAAAGAATTGTTTTTCCATTTTTATTCCTCTAGTATAATTTAAGTAAAAAACTTTTTCGTGTGGTTTAGGAAGTGCGACCATCAAGAAATTCAAATTAAGTGCCATTGAATCGAGCATGGAGGAGAAGCTGAACCGTATGTTCAGTGGGATTGTTACAATGGGCACACATGCGTTCACCCTAAGTGATCATGGGTTTGCAAGAATACCAGTGGTCATGGAGACCGAGCAGGTAAATAGGTCAGGTGAAGGCCCCAACCTAAACCAGAAGGACGTGGAGTCCACATGACGATTAAAGAAGCCTAAGGTGGAGAAAAGGGAAAAATAAGGAGCTTCTTTTGTCAGAAATACAATAGTAAAACTGGTAGAAGCATGCACAATTCAGGCTGGTACTTCACAGGACACCTCCATTGAAGACTTTCTTCGAATTTCTTGAAAAATATACTGAAGTCGAGTCAGATAATCCATTCTATTTGAACTCCTTGAAGTTGCTAGAGGACCCAACATGCAAACAAAAATTCATGAAGATGTCCCCCCCCCCCGATCTTCCAGTTCGATTATTTACGTTTTTATATAGACAATTAATTCTCTGGAGTTATTGTTTATTTGTTTTGGATTTTTTTGTCCATTTGTTTCATGGGTAATTTGATTTGAAAAATTGGATGTTCTCCTTTCTAGCGAACAATCCATATGTTGCTCTGTAATTTTTTCTATTTTTTATAATCTGTCTTCTTTTATTATATGTTCTTTTTAACGTTATCTAATTCACACTTATTACCTGAACAAAACACTTCTTTAGGATGAATTCACAGCGTCAAAGCCTTATAGAAAATTTGCAGTGGCTATGGTTTTGCTCTATGAATACTAAAAATCCTACGTCGATCGAACTCCCTGCATGACATCGAATTATATTTGTGATAAATGGGTCAGTGAGCTACAACAAGGACACCGAACAAGGTTCATTAACATGTTCTATATGACAAAACTCATATTTCTAGATCTGCTCAATCAAATACGTAGCCATCATAGACTCCAAGGATCCTCAAGAATGACGATAAGAGGTGTTAACAAAAACCCTCTACATTTTAGCACAACATGAATAAATGAGAGCAGCGATGGAGTGATTTCAACATTCATCGGAGAAAATTAGTAGGTATTTCTCAGTGGGTTTAAAGCACTTATTAGTTTGTCAGTAAAGATTATTAAGTTTGAGGATCCAACATTCGGGACGACACAAAAAAATATTGCAAATGAACCGCGGTACATGTCATTCTTTAAGTTAATTTTTTTAACACATTACATTTAGATGTCAAAATGAGTTGCATGACAATCACATCTTTAACTAATCTAACAGTAGTAAATTGGAGCAATTGACGGAACCCACGTGGATGCACGAGTATCCATTACTGAAAAAGGTTGCATACATTAGACTATGTGGATCACCCACACAAAATGTGATGGTCGTAAGTGACTTCAACAGGTATTGTACTTTTGTGAAGGCTGATTGGGAAGACACTGCACATGATAGTCATATTTTGCTATTGCAATAAAAAATCGAAGAGATGACTTTCCTCACCCACCTCTAGGTTCGTTAAGTTATATACCACAATCAATTTTTTAATAGTTTATTGCTATTTATGGTATTTCAGAGAGATAAATACTACTTGGTTAATGTTAGATATCCCTTACAGTGGTGGTACCTTAGGCCATTTCCAGATATGAAATATCATATTCCTAATTTCGAGAGATCCAGCAGTGTTACTTGTGGCAGGAAAGAACTGTTTAACGGAAGGCACTTCTCCTTACGCAGCGTAATTGAAAGAATATTTGGTGTGTGGAAGAATAAATGGGTCATACTATGTGATATGCTGGCATACCCATTTCAAAAATAGGTGTAAATTGGAGTGGCCATTATGGTGCTCCACAACTTTATTCGAAGGCATCATTCTCGAGCTGATGTAGACTTCAACATGACTGACGATGACCGCTTACAGGTCTTACCGAAATCTTTTGAATATTATGTAGGACAATATACCACTGCCAGAAGAGGAATCACAGGAAAGTTACACCTAGGATGGTGAAGTTGAAACGAAAATGGCTAATTTGAGAGAGTGGATTACAGACGCTATTGTTGGATGTTTATTGGATTATTCTTGTTTATTTTATAAAGTGTATGTACTTCAACATGGCTGACGATGACCGCTTACAAGTCCCGCCAAAATTCTTTGAGTATCACCTAGGACAATATACTACTGCCAGAAGAGGAATCACATGAAAGTTACACCCATGATGGTGAAGTTGCAAGGAAAATGGCTGATTTAAGAGAGTGGATTACAGACGCTATTGTTGGATGTTTATTGGACTATTCTTGTTTATTTTATAAAGTGTATAATTATTTTATATCACTTGTATTATTGATATTTTAGATATTGGAAGTTTTATTCTGTTTGTAATTATTTTTCTCCTTTTTTGATTCATTTTCATGATTTTTTTGTGGGTTTGTAAGGTCCATGATGAGATGTTCGACCTTATGGGTTCTTCAGGATGAACTAGTAGTCAATGTTGGTTGGTGTCACGTGTGAAATCGTGATAAAGGAAACCAAGTTCCTTTTTGTCCTTTCAGTACTAGGGTTTTTGAGGTACTTCTGGATGGCCTGTTTAATCGATGTTGGTTAGTGTCACATGTGAAATCCTGATAAAGGCAATCAAGTTCCTCTATTCTTTTTTATGCTTGGGTTTTTGAGGTACTTATGGATGACTTTTTTTGGGTGATATGCATATGTGACATACACGAGCTTGGTATTAATGAGCTAGAGCCAACCAAGAACCCCTGTTTTATATGGTCTGTTATCTTCTTTCTATGACAAGTTCGGTGTGGTTGGTGTATTTGGTTTTCTAAGACCTTGCGCCCGCACGAAATCATAATTGATTACTGCTTTTGTCAATTTATAAAGTGCATGTTTATTTCATGTTTCTTTGATTATTGATATTTTAGATATTGTAAGTTTAATGTTTTTTGTAATTTTTTTCTCCTTTTTTGATTCCTTTTTGGTTTGCCATTTTTTTTGTATTTGTGAGGTCCAAGAAGATACGTTTGACTATGTGAGTTCTTTTGGATGTCCTGTTAGTCGCTGGTTTGTTTCACATGTGAATTATCGATAGAGGCAACCAAGTTCTTCTCTTCTTTTTGATGCAGTGGTTTGTTAGGTACTTCTGGATGGCCATTATTTTGATTATATGTATATGTGACACACGAGCTTGACATTAAGTGAGCTAAAAGAAACCAAGAACCCTTATTCTTACAAGATTTGTTGTCTTCTCATATTGACAGATTCGTTGGTAGGTGTACCGAGTTATCTGAGACGCCACGCCTACAAAAAACTGTAATTAATTATTTCTGCTAGCAATTTCAACTTCTGTTATGACTAATGAATTGTCTTTTGAATCATGCAGGAATGATGTGCTTCAGGATTTTAGGGACCTCTCGACGTCTGCTCTGCCACTGCGGACTAAAGATCTCTCTACTAACGTCACGTCGGGGCATGTAACTACGAGAGACAGTTCTACAGGTGCCGGCAGGGCATTACGGAAAAGTACGACTTCTTCCGGTGGGCAGACAATCCGCAGATTCCACTGCCGATAGTGATCAGGATTGGATGATATCCTTGGAGGACAACGTAGCTCGTGACATACGCCGTCTGGATTTTAAAACTAACAATATTACAATTTTTATTGTAATTTTAATCGTTTTTTTCTTTATTTTTAGTACACTTGATACTCACTGTTAAGTAAGGTGTGCATCTGACAGAATGATCATTTATCCAGAAACAGCTGCAAATCAGTTGTTTCCTCAAACCAAATAGCGAATCAGCTTATCTAGATTAGTTGCTAATCAGCGGATTACCTGGATCAACTGTTTATTTAATAAGTTGCAGCTGCTCCAAACATATCGTAAATGTCAGCTTTATAGAGCATCTAACTGTACTTCTAGGAAAATTATTTATTTCTTTTATTAGGGCATTTACATACCTACCACCCAATTCCTATCCAACACCTAACCGTTGCTCATTTTTAAATTCACTCAAATCTTTCACATCACATGAAAACAATCATCATTTTAACTTTTGAAATGCCAAATATATATTTTCATACATAAATAAGTTGGTATGCATGTAAAAATTGAAGTTTAGGTGTTAGATATATAAATACATGGGAATTGAGTGGTATGTATGTATATCTTCCTATTCTATTTTGAAATACTGGTTTAGATAAGTCAATCATGTTCATGTCCTACTTCAATCTATAAAACTCGCTAGTTTTCTTCTTCTCAGCAATATGGATCTGAAATAGTGCAGCAGCTAGCATATACGCCGTCTTCTAACATATAGGAGAGGCTCTTCTCACTATGGGAGAAGCGCAGGAAGTGCAGCTCCATGTCAGAGGTTGGTGCTTTCTCAGCTAATTCTCTTTCCTCTGTGCACAAGTTACAAAACTCATAAGTCCTTTATATGATTTTTGAGAAAATTAACGCATTTTATTTACGTAGACATACAGAAAAGTAATTCATGAAGTTTTTAATCCGTCTAAGAATCTGTTTCGTTGTTTAAACTGCTTTAGAGAGATAAACAAAAGGCAATCTGATGCGGTTTAATTCCAACTAAAGCAAAGGTAAATCAAAGAGAGTGAAAGAAACTAAATAGAAAACAAATTATTTAGACGTTTCTTAGTGAATTGGAAGTTAATTATTTGAGATTTTCCCTTCTCAAAATTTCACTTTAGTTCTCCTCATATAAATGTGGCCTACAAATTTTATATATCTATTCTATTGGGAGGTTGAAGAGAAGGAAAAAGAGACAAATATAAGTGCTAAAAGCATGATGCTTTCATTGTAATACTCCTAGCCTGATGGTGAGGCTGCAAAAGTTTGGAATTTGACCAAAAAATTAGTTTAAAACATTGAGTTTATAGCTCCAAGCATCATAAAATTAGAGGATTATAATGGCCAAAGTACTGTAAAAATTTCATTTTTCAAAAGCCATAAGTTCTTAAATGCCAAAAAGTGCTAATTAATGTCAAAATTTCATATTCACTGCTTAATCGGAGAGAAGAGCAAGAGAAGGACAAGAGAAAAATAAATCTAAGCTTTTTATTGTCCTATTGATGTGAATGAATCATAGAGAAAGTAAAAGTCAATGAATGATAGGAAAGTGAATTTGATACTCTAAATCCTTTCAATTTGATGCAGTTCTCTTTGGCCTAATAAACTTGATTTGCAACAATAATTCTATTAAAAAAGTGATTGGTACAGGTCCATTTAGCGTATGCCTAAACTGATAGTTTTATTAATTTTATTCTTAGTTTTAAAACAATTTTCTATACGTAATAACTGATACAAGGCACGAGACTTCTTCAGCTTTTTACTTCAAGCTTCACCGGCACTGCTTCCATTTCTCATATTTGGTGTACATTTTCTCTCTCTCTCACTCACTCTAAGGAGAAATATTTGAGTACGGAGTACGCACGCAGTTCTGCTTGCATACTTTTCGGAATAATCTCCCAATAACCCATTTATTGGGGGTTACTGAGAGGTTCATTGGGGTATTAACTCCAATAAACTTCCAATAACTCCCAACAATCTATCAATACCTTCTGCGGTTTTGCTTTTCTATTTTTTGGTGTTATCCGAGAGTTTTGTGAGGTTATTGGGGATATTAACTCCAATAACACCGACATAACTCTCCAATACCCTTCGAATAATCTTCGTACGCACGCAGAACTGTGTGCGTACAACGTAGGTAAATATTTCTCCACTCTAAGGGGCTCAAATTTTTTCTCTCTCACAACGCTGTTAGAATAGTGCCAATTAGGTTACAAATTAGTTATTAATATATGTTTTGAATCTGAGCATATTAATCAGAGAAAAAAATCTTCTGAATAAAAATTATATGCCTTGCACTCTTATAAGAAATTCAATGTTAGTAAAAACATAAAGTTGTGATGTATGGTTTGTAAAGTAGTTGATAGTGATTATTTTGTCTAATTGGGAGAGTCCCATTTCAAACACTCTTAACAATTAATTTTTAACCAACATGTCATTATGACTAAGGAAAAAATTTAATAAATAAAAATAAATAATTAAAATGAGATAATTATATACAAATCATTCGAAACTTTTTATTTATGAATCAATCATCCTCTTCCACCAATTTTTCAAATTCTTCCTCAATTATGGTAAATCCAGAGTCATATTTTTTATTTTTATCAAACTCATAATAGTTTGATTGTGATATGTGTAAAAAAATTGATTTGATAATTCAAAATTATTTGAGTTGGATGTAAGAAAATAAAAAATAAAAAATAAAATAAAAACACATGCTTGTTCGCTCGATCTCTCGTATGAATTTCTGTTCTTTGCTGCAGAGGCTGGATCGGGATTGGGATCGGGATCCCCAAAGACAGCTACTTTCAGCCAAACTCCGCCTTCCCCTTCAAAGCTCAAAAGCTGGCGATGGTGGCTTATGATCTCCCTCCTCACCCTCCTTATCCTCGTCGGCCAGACAGCTGCAACCCTCCTCGGCCGCTTCTACTACAAATATGGCGGTAAAAGCCTATGGATGGCCACCATCGTCCAATCTGCGGGTGCCCCCCTCCTCTTACCCTTCATACTCTTTTACCCCCTCATTTCTTCATCCTCTTCAACCCCGGCGACAACAACCGCGGTTAAGATCTCCGCCGTATACATCGGCATCGGCCTCCTTATAGCTGGAGACAACCTTATGTACTCCTACGGCCTCCTCTACCTTCCCGTCTCTACCTACTCCCTTCTCTGCGCCACACAACTGGCCTTCAACGCCCTGTTCGCTTACTTCCTAAACTCCCAAAAGTTCACTCCTTTCATCTTCAACGCCATCCTTCTCCTCACGCTATCCGCCGCCCTCCTCGGCGTGCGCTCGGAAGGCAGCTCTGTTTCAAGCAACAAGTACCCACTAGGATTTGCCCTAACCATAGGTGCATCAGCGACATTCTCGCTTATTATGTCTCTCATGCAATTTTCCTTCCAGAAGGTTTTGAAGTCCGAGACCATTTGGGTTGTCATCCAGATGACTCTGTGGACTAATTTCTTGGCGTCGGCGGCATCCGTTGCAGGGCTTTTTGTCAGCGGAGAGTGGAGGGGAATTCATTCGGAGTTTGTGGAGTTTGAGAAAGGTAAGGTTTCCTATATTATGGCTTTGGTTTGGATTGCGATAGGCTGGTTGCTGTATTCTGTTGGGACAGTTGGATTAGTCTTTGTGGTTTCTTCTCTCTTCTCCAACGTGATTGCTACATTGGCATTGCCATTGGTGCCTATGTTTGCCGTGGTGTTCTTCCATGATAAGATGGATGGGATAAAAGTGGTGGCTTTGCTGATTGCTATTTTGGGGTTTGCTAACTACTTGTATCAGCATTATCTTGATGATTCAAAGGAGAAAAGTAGGAGGAAAGATGATGATTTGTAAGAGAGGTATTGATTTGTACTAGTGTTTTTGAATTTATATTGTATGGTTTGGGGCTGTTTTAGTGTATATTATTCTCATTGATTTATGAAAGAACTAATTTTAGGATGCTTTAGTTCACTTTATGTTACTGAGTTGTGTAATGCTGAACTTAATGGAAGCAACATTTTTGGTTTATGAATCATGTAAATTATGATGTAATAAAAAGTTAGTCTTAGGTGCACAAATATTGTATTGGAAGTAATACAAAAATCATATGGTGCCGCTATTTTGTATGTGATTCTAAAGTGAGATGTGAATTCATTGATCTTTGATACTTGTAACTCAGAATATGTCATCATTTGATGTAGTAAGTGTGGTTTGTAAGTTGCTCCTTTGTGTTTAGTTGATTATATTGTTAACTTTGTACTCATTAATATTTTTATGCAGACTAAAAATAATCAAAATAGTTCTCTGACTAGTTATAAGGGGTTGAATAGTCGTAGACTATGTGAAAGTTCAATATTGTCTCCCAACAATCTAAATAGGAATTAAAGCCAAACTCTTTAAATTGAGACTAAAGCAATCTCTTTGGTGGACCATTTTGATTTTTATTTAGTTATCTAGAGGCTAAATTAACCTTTTACATGGTGATCATTTTGGTCCCTGCAAGTAGCCGGGAGACCATTTTAATCATTTCCTCTCAATTAATCATTTCAATTGACTTATTCGCTATACTTTAATTTTAATAAGCATCTTTTAAAAACTTAGATGTATAACATTCTATTTTGCTCTTGATGCGTGCTAGAAGATTCGTGGCAGTATAGTAATGAATTATTGTCTTAGGGTCTGTTTGGTTCCGCTTTTTTGCGCAGCGGCACGGCAAAGCGCCGCAAATTCTTGCGCCGCGGGTTCGATTAGAGGGAAATTCGCGGTGCTTCGCCGCAAAGCCGAGCGAAAGCGGGCCGCGGGATAAACCCCGCGACCCCGAATTCCATTCAGCTTTTTCCTTTCGTTGCCCTCGCTCGCCCGTGCTCCCGTGGTCTGAGCTCCCGATCTCCTTTTCCGCCCTAGATCTTCTCGCGAGATTTGCGGCGGTTCTCCACGGAGAAACAAATCGAAGGTCGCATACCTCCGATCTAGCTCGGTATCCTTCTCTTTTGAGGCTCCGTCCCCCTCTCCCTCCCTCTTTCTCGTTCCTTCCTGCAACATCTTTCGTTATATCTTCGATCTTGAGTAGTTGGAAGCATGAATCCAGATTTATGGCACCTTTATTTCTCTATTCTATGAAATGTGATTGAAATTTTCTCTACTAAGCTCATACAGAGAAGATCTATGACAGTTTTTATTTATGTTCCTATAGGATTTTATCAGTTCTTATCTTGATCTTTTGTCTGCTGTGTTCTATGGTACAAATTGTTCAAAATCTGAAATGGATTAAAAATTTTTAGCTCCCTAATCTGAAAAGGATTTGTGGATCGTTTTGTTTTATTAGCCGCGATGTTCTACGCTAGCTAGCTTCTATTAAAAATTTCTATGCTTATAAAAATATTGAAATAAGATCATCCACCGATGATCGTTCGATGTGTTACCGCATTTGTTGTGAGATCATCCCTGCATTGCAGTGGACCCGGATTGGGTCACGACAATTTGGAAGTAAATTTTTTTCCACTGCTCCTAACATCTTTTCATTGAGCTCACAGTCTGGTGTTGTTATATAAAATTTTTTAAAAAAATTTCATTTGCAAATACTGTATACTATATAAATATATCAAAATTTTAAAACAGTTTTAATATTTTCGCCCCGTAATTGTTTTCCCACAACTAGCAACTAAACGCAGTACTGACTTCCACGTAATGTTCCTTACAGGCAGCAATGTAGTCTCGCAAAGTTGTAGGAAGCTACAGCCGAACCAAACAGACCCTTAGAGTGCACAAGAATTCAACACATACTCAAAAGAGAAAAAAAACCTACCAGTAGCGATACCAAAAGTTTTACGTGGAAAACCCAGAAAGGGAAGATTTGATGGGGTTTAGCCCGGTTATAAAAATCCATTATAAATTGATTATTACAGAGACCCTTTCTCGATCTAACTTGATGTAACCCGCCATATCTATGCGGGTCATCTCGTGTCGAAGTCATAATAGATAAATTATTATCCAATATCTATTTGGAAGGAATCTATCTATTAGTTTCATGCACAAAAAAACTAATATAAAGTTTTGTAAAATAAAGATGCTCATTCAGATCATAGAGATATACAACAAAAGGATATATACAATAATCATGGTTTAATCTCCCTATCATCAAATAAAACTAAACATCATCTTGACTGTCAAAAACTAAAAAAAATACAGACATACCTAAAATTAGGCTCTCATAAGTAATGAAAAAGTCTCTACTTAACTTGAACCTTACCTCTTCCTAAAATAACACATGTGAGTAAAGCAGGGGTGAGCAACCATAGCTTAAAAGTCCATTCAAAATCTACTGCAATTTTCAATATTTAAAAACAAAGTATTCGATGTAAATGAATTAAACAACCAAAATATCATGTGTAGTATCTATTACAGTGTCATTACATGAAATTATAACTGCATTAAGCATATGCTAAATAATTGTTAAGCAACATGATATCTTAAATACATGAAAATAACATAAAAATCAAATTCAATTATTTATTTAAATTACTTTAATTATTTTCCCTTCGCCAACTTATATCTCCACTTTCACTTCAGCTCCACTTGTTCATGTTTCTCATATGCCCCTCATAACTCTAATTCCACTTACACCACCACTTTTTCACATCTGTTTAGGCACATTAAACAAATAAATGGATAATTAAATAGAAGCAAAACTCCTTATAACTCCACTTCATTACACTGTTGGCATCACTGGTGGACGATATATATGTTTGTGTCTGCTTGAGTGCTACAGGACTGTTTATAGCTTCCCGTAGCCTAGGACATCCGTCCAGATCATTCAGTATGTGCCTCGAGAATAGAACTAAGATTCGTGTTAATTTAGCCCCACCTGGAAGAATTCATCATGGTTAGTGTTGGTCTCAATATGGGACTTGTTTAATGCTTATCTTGGTTTTTGGAGGCCATATCACGTCTATTCACAGCTTCCGTTGGCCGAAGGGAATCATCAAATTCCCCCACACACATTTTTTTGGAAATGTCAGATTTTGACCCTATTTAACCACACAGGGGTTCAGAATGCTTGTTGGCATACAAATCCCCAATTTAAGCTTATATGATATTTATTTTGATATATCGAGACATATCTAAGTGATACATGACTTTCTGTAGTGTACGGGTTGATTAAAATCATTCTACGAACACCCGAGGGAAAAATTGAATGTTTAACTGTCAGAGCCGTACCCGACTCCGATAACAATTTTTTACTGATACGGTGCACCGTCGCGATCTAGCCAAATGTGTGGAAGCATATTCACATTTCTCAATGTCTTTAGATTGAAGAAAAAGATGATGAAGAAGAAGAAGAAGAAGAACAAGAGAGCTCAAGTGAAAGAGAACTTCTTCTTCTTCTTTCTTCCAGTTTTTATGTTGCTCTTCTTTTCCTCCTTTGTAGAGTGCTTCTTGATTCAACCACTTCTTTTAGCATTTTTTAAGAAGAGAGTAAGGCTTGGGAGAGATATTCTTGGAGAGGAGATCAAACAAAAAATAATGCCTTCTTCTTTGTTCTCTTTTCTTCATTTTCTTCTACCAAAAATCTAGTTTCTTCATCATTTTCTTCCTTTTTCACCATCAATCTTGGGAGAGGGTGAGAAAGCTTGGAGAAGACTTCAAGAGTGAGGGAAAGCAGTATTTCTCCTTCCTAAAGGAGAGCTTCTACTCAAACTTTGGAGAAGGGAAGTAGTTGTCATATCTTACATAGGGAGAGCCTCCTCTCACACTTGGGAGAAGAAGAAGAGTAGCCACTCTCTTACTTGAGGAGCGCTTCATCCTTGCAACCAAAGACGTCATCAAACATAGCGTAGGTGATACACTCGTTCCCTTGCATTTTCCCTTTCTTACCTAGTCTCAGGATTGTTTAGAGATTATTAGGGCTAGGTTGTTTTTTTCCTAGAGAAAGCCGCTAGGATAGGAATCCATCGTGGATGAATCCCCTACGAATCCGAGTAACCTCCCTTGTACAAGCCTTACCTGAAACTCAAATCAGTTAGAATCTGTATTTCCCTTAGTTTTGACGGTTCCAATCTTCCATGGAGAGGTTGGAACACTAGGGAGTTTTTGGATAAAAAAAGCTTTGTAGCTAGTTCATCCTAGAAATAGTGGAGAATTTCTCCCCGGAGGAATTAAAGGGTGAGATTCCCCATAACTTTTGCCAAAGCCGGAGGCGGCTATGCCTCGCATCCATGAAATCAAAATCTTGGCACATATGTGGAAGTGCTAGAACAAGTACGACTCACAACTGGGCATTAGCAATTGTGTTGCATCTCGCACATTAAGTGTAGCACGTTGGTTCGACTGGCCGCCCGACCCAGTCGACTGACAACTTAGGTCTGATCGGCGTCCCACGACAATTGATCGATCACTTGGGTTTGACCGTCCTCCTCGGCCTGGTCGACTGACCATTTAGATCTCATCGGCCGCCCGACCACCTTAATCTGACCGGCACCCGGCCTAGTGGACCGATGACTTGGGTCCAACCAACCATTCTAACTCGACCGACTGATCCATAAAAACAATACCCATTTTTATGCCTTGTTTTTTATCAAATTTTCAAGGATATTATGCTTTAATGAAAGGTATTTTTGTGTTTTTGGATATAGATGATGGAAAAATGTTCAAGAAGGAAAAAAAGTGAAAAAGGAGCAAAAAGAAGCAAAAATGAGCAAAATTGGAGCCAAAATGCAAAATTGTCAAAATTATTGGTCTGGCGTCTAGGCGCCAGAATCCGGTGCCTAAGCGCCAGGTCGATACGGGATCTGTCAAGATTTTTGACGACTTTTGGATGGTTATTTTGACGGTGTTAACGGTTATTGGACCTTCTAGAAGACTGACAGTTGTTCCTAGTTTATAGGACATGTGATACAATGTATTTGGACGCTTGGAAACGATTTTAATCACGAAGAGGTGCGATCTAAAGTAAAGAGGTGTGAAGAACTGGACGCAGAGTCCGGCGCCTAGGTGCCAGACACACCTTCTAGAAGATTCATTGAATGTGGACACAATTTGAAGAGGTGCCTTGAGGCAACCCTTGAAGCCTATAAATAGGAGGGTACTCCTTCAGAAAAAATCGCCCCCTATCTAGAGCCCCATCTAGAGAGAGAATTAGAGAGATACTTTAGGGCCACATTTTACTATCCTTCATAAATTAGTTAGTTATTTTATTTAGAGTTTGTATTGAGAGTTTAAAGAGTTGGTGCTTTTGAAGTTTAATTGCTTTGGAGTCAGAAGAATTCAGAGGTTCAGTAGGAGAAACACTTGAGATAAGTATTTTTAATTTTATTCAAAGTTTCATTATCATGTTTTGTTGTTTAAATTCAATGTGTTATGAGTAGTTAATTTACTTTCTCCTTTCAATTATGAAAAAATAAATAAGATAATATAAAATTCATTGGAGAATTAAAAACTATTTATATTTTTAAACATTGTGATGATATTAATATCGGATCTTAATTTACTATTTAAATTGGCCATTTAAATTGTTAAAATCTGTTGAAGAGTTTTGATACCTAGAAGGAGATGAATTCTTAACTAGTAGATATCACATGAATCCTTAGGTAGTCGAAGGCCTTGTGCGGGTTATTCAAGGTAAAGTGTAAATAAATAGGAAGATATTATATAATGGGCGTAAAATTGATAAGTTTTTAGAGTGACAGACTAAATTCTTGTGATTTGGTTTATAAAGAAGGAAAGGGTCACTAGTAGGACCGACCATAGCCACCCTTGGACATCTAGTAGTGTGAGCCTAGATTAACCCATTCTACTAACAATACATCCAGACCTGATCTATAGGCTAGCCAATGTTCTTTACACCTGTTGACCTCATTTTTGATGAGGTCTTCTCTTCTTCTGTTTAGTACTTAGGATCTAGCCTTAGGCTTTTCCTTTGACTATCCTAGAGGATTAGAATTGGGGCCCACCACCTAGAATTTCAAACCACTTCTTAACTCCTCGCAAACTCCACAAGCTTCGATTGTAAACCCCTAATCACCTAGAGGGTTGAAATCAAATGTGGAAGTTTAAAGGATGGGTTCCTATAGGACTCTTTGGCCTTAGGACTGCCCTGGGTGGCATGGTCGCAGTGAGGGCTGACTTACACACACCTCACACTTGTACACTACACTTTCACACACCTCCTAAAACCACACCCATACCCAACTTGACCTCCTGACTCATGAAGGTGATTCACATGGATGGTCCTTAACCCCTAAGCCCTTGGCTAAGAGGGTTAGGAACAACATAGTGAATGCCTCAAACGAGTCCCTTCATGGGTCATGTGGGCTTGATATGACTTCATGGCTCAACCAAAATGATTTCATTCCAATTACATTCACCCAATCTTCAATTTTCCAATCTTCAATTTTCCAATCTTCAATTTTCCAATCTTCAATTTTCCAAATTTTCAATTTTCCAAATTTTCAATTTTTGACCCCCGGGACCCCGGACCCGCCTAACCTACCCAAAACCCTTGAAACTACCCAAATTTTTCAAAAAATCTCCAAACCACCCAAAATTCCTCAAGACCAATCCCAAACATTCCCACATTACTCAAATTGACCATTCATATCCAAGAATGCCAAGAATTCCAAAAATACTCCCCAATACCCTCCAAATACCCAAAATACCCCTCTTGACCCAAAAATCCAAAAATTCAGAAAATTCCCAGAAAATTCCAGAAAATCCCAAATATTTCCAATTTCATTTTGTTCAACTACACCATGGGCCAATTTTTTCAATTTACCCCACTTTTGTCAAAACCCCCAATTTGACCCATTTTAACCCAAAGTGAACCCAATGTCAAACCAAACCTACCCAATTGACCCAAATTCTGGTCCAATTCAATTCTAAAATTCCATTCAACATTCCCAACACCAATCTAGACCAAATCCAAGTCCAATTTGATTGACATTTGAATCCAATTTCACTTTTGGCCTTAAAGCCCAATTTGGACCCATGACCCAGACTTAGCCCAAACTAACCCAATTCAACTCAAATTAACCCCAAACCTTTTCTAAACCTTCCCTAACATCCCCACAAACAAAAATCTAACATGATTTGCCCAAAATTTAGACCCAAACCCCACTCAAATTCAACCCAAAGCTAAAAGTCCCAATTTTGACCTAAACCTAAACCTAACCCAAATAAACCCAAACCCCAAAATCAAAACCCAACCAAAGTCAAAACCTCTTTGAAACACTCCCATAAACATTTCCCAACATTAATTTTACATCAATTTCAACCCTAGCCCAACATTGGCCCAAGTTAGCCCAATTTGACCTACATTGGCCCATTTACCAAAGAGGTCCAAAGTGAACCCAATTCAAGCCCAAACCACTTCAAATTGATTCCAAATCATTCATGAAACATTCCTAAATTAAATTCAACACTTATTGGATCCAATCCTTTGCAAAATTTTCATCCTAAAATTTGTTTTGAAATCTAAAAGCCCACTCTCTAAACCATCTTGAAAGCCCATCCAAAGTGAAATCCAAATGCCCAAAGCCCACATGACAATTCCTTCTCATCATCCCTTTAATTGGAATCAATTCCTAAGTCCCAAATCAATCATCAAATTAACTAAATCAAGCACCATCTAAATTTTTCACTAAATTGCCAAAAATTCACAAAACCCTTTTTCATGAAATTGACCAAACTTTTCCCCAAGCCAAAGGTAAGCCATGAAGCCATGCATGAGCCCCATGGGAGCCATGAGAGCCATGGAATCTACTTTCCACCTCATCAAACCATTAATGGCAAGAGAGGGGATCTCTTTCTTAAACCCTTTTTTACCTTAAGCATGTCACACACTAAACCATGCTTAGCCACCTCACCATGGATGGAGACTTTACCACTCCTTCTAAGCTGACCTAAATGATTCCCTCAGCTCAAAATCAGGTCTTGGGGAGGTGCACCAAGCCTATTTCCATGGGTTGACCCAAACCAAGCCAAAATGAGCCTTCTCCCATTCCATTTAAATCCAACTACTTTACACATGTCCAAGCCCAATTGACTTCACCATTTCCAAGCCCTGACCTCCCTGGTCAAGATGGTGACCCTTGCCTGCCGGCCAGCCACCTGGGCCGCCAGAAAACACCACACCCGAGAGCATCATGTGAGCCCAAGCTTGGAATTCTCACCTGCTGAGTTGCCCCATGCCCAATGGCCACCATGGCTGTTCTTCTCCTCACCGCAGGCAGCTCGATCCCAAGCCCCAACTCCCCGGGAGAGCCTCCGACCAGCTTCGATTTAAACCCCACCTCTCTCGGGCATGGAAGAGGTGCCGAACCAACCTTAAGGAAACTCTGCCAAAATCATTCCGGACCACTCTCCACACATAGAGCACTTGATTCCCACTCGGATTCCGACTCAATTCCCTCCAGTCGAGCTCGATTTTGAGTTCGAACTTCAGCACAAAAACCAGGACACTTCTTCACAGTGGACCAATCCCCAAATTGATTGATCCTACACCTTCACCAGACCAAGGGAAGAAGTTTACCAGCAAAAGCCCCTCTCCAGACCACCCATCTGTTCCAGACTCCAAGCTTTGTAATCGGATGTGGTCGAAATCCTACTGACAATTCACTGAGCCAAGGGACTTCATCCGGAGCTTGCTTGGACCCGATCGAAGGTGACACAACTCTCAGATCGAAGCTTCACTTCTCTGAGCAAAGGTATGGACTCACTCTTCCTCCCGAGCTTACAGAGATTCTCTATTTAATTTGAGTCAATTTCAATACATGTTTACCGTGTGGATGTGTTCGTCTCCTCAAGACGAATCCATAAAGCATAAGAACACGAAAATCCGTTGAGAATCGAGTGAGAAATTAGGGTTAGAAGGTTGACGGTCACGGGTTCACACCAGTTGTAGACGATGACCAGGAGCCGTCGGATCTCGCGTGTATCAAGCGGACGGCCAGGATCGCGCCGGACGGAGCAACGTGACATGAACCGCGGGCCGCATGACATCCTAGTCAGGTGGCGGCGTCGAATGGGAGCGCGCCGCGTGGTCGTTCGGAGATGCCGAGGATGACAGGGCGCCGCGTGGATAAGTAGGAAATTAGGTTATTTTCCTATTTATTTAATTCCCTAAACTTCAAAAATGCATAACTTTGTGTAGGAAAATCAGAAAAATAAAATAAAAATACCCTCTTGCTCAATGAACAGAGGAGAATAATGTGGAAAAGAAGTCATTTAATTTCATCAAGTATTTTATTTTTAATAATTTATTTGCTCTCTGCACATTTTCAATTCTCCATGCATGTATACAATTCACCATGACATGAGACCATGGGGCTTTTGAAGCCTCTGAACTTGGGAACATTCCCTGAATTTTCCAAGGTCAGAGGCCATCCCTATGAGAAGTTATTGATTTTTCAAATTCATGTTGCTGTTTTGAGTATTTTAATTTCAATAATTAGCATGTTGAGAAATAAATTCTAGGAAAATTTGAGGATGTTTCTTGTGACCAGAGGACTCTAGGAAAAATAGGTTTTAAATTAATCTACTTGGAATAACCCTAATTGGCTTAAACACCCAAAATAGGTCCTTAATTAATTAGAGCTAATCATACATCAAATTGACTTGAAATCAATTCTCCACTGACCTTTAGGGTCAGAGGAACCCACCATAAAAATTTGAAGTCAATTGGACTTGGTTAGCCCTACCAAATGGGTTGATTAAACCATTTAGCCAATTTAAACTTTAAAAATTCATAACTTTCAAAATACCTTTCAAAAATTCACCAAATTGGTTTTGGAGTCTCTCTGATATCAGGGAAATTTCAGAAAATTAAAATTGCAATTTTCTAAAAAAGTTGATTTTTTGCATTATTTTAATATTTTTAATAATTAAAAAATAATAAAAATCACAAAAATAATAAAATTCACAAAAATGTCACATTTTTAATTTTAATCACTTAGGAACAAACCCCATATTTTTCTTAAGTCTATATGATGAGATATTAAATTTTAAAGCCCTAAGGTAATTTTAAAATTAAAAAAATGTATTTTTTAGCATTTCCACTAAAATAATTCTAATAAATCAAAGAAAAATCAGAAAATTATAAAAATTGATTCTCTGATTTACTTGATATCAGAGAGATTTTTTAAAAATATAAAATTCATTTTTCAACCTTTATTTTATTTTTAAATTAATTAATACTCCAAAACTCAAAATAATTATAATAAAAAGAATATAATTCAAAAAATCACCAAAATTGGTCCAAGTGGTTATTTGGTCATTAGGAATGTCCCATAATTTTCTTAAGGATAGAAACTTTCCCTTGGTCATATTATTAAGTTTTCCTTGGAAATCCCTATTTTCCACCAAAAATAATTACATAAATAAATTAAATACAGAAAAATCACATTTTCTCCTCTAATGCCTTTATTGACATATTATTGAAGTCACATAAAAATTTCAAATTCATTTGAGCTCAATTTAGTGAGTTATGGAATTAGTAAGCTTGAAGGGCAAAATGGTAATTAAAATTTTAAACATTAATTAAAACTTTAGGCTTAATAAAATGAAAAAGTAAAATATTTGATCTTAATCTGATTTGGATGATTGAAATTTAAATAATTAAAGGGTAGAAACCTACTAAACAATTTAAAAATAATTAAAATAAACCTTAATCAAATAATTAATTAAATTTGGAAGAATAATAAAATTGGAATTATTAAAATAGTGATATTATTAGGAAGAGATTTATTCTTTAATTTAAGAATCCCTAAATTAATCATCTCAATAATATTTAATTCCTAATTAAAATGATAATTCAAATTTAAGATTTAAAATGTTAAAAGACTTAATCATTAAATTAAATTAAAGTTAAATTATTTAAATTAAATCCTTTTAAAATTTCAATTAAATTAATACTTTAACCATTAAAATTAAATCATCTTTAAAAAATAAAAAATAAAATATTAAATTAAAATTAAAAATAAAATTAAATTTAAATTTAAATTAAATTAAATTAAATTAAATTAAATTAAATTAAAACATATTAAATTAAATCAAATTAAATCAAATCAAATTAAATTAAATTAAATTAAATTAAATCATATTAAATTAAATTACATTAAATTAAATTAAAATAAAATAAAAAATAAAATCAAGTTAAAATTAAAATTAGATTAAATTAAATAAATTAAATTAAAATTAAAACTAAACCAAATTAAATTAAATTAAAGTTAAATTAAATTGAATTGAAAAATAACATCGCCTAAGACATAAAGAATTTAAAAATAAATATAAAGCAACTTGAACACTATTCCAAACTTAAACCCATTAACTGAAATTAAATTAAATCATAAACCATTTGAACATCAATTTGCCCTCGAAAGCTTTTGTTGTCATAACTCCTAAACAGAACGTTAAGTGAAGTGTTAATTCACTCATAGGATATTCAAATGTCCTAGTTCACTGAGTAAGATAACAACAAAACTTAAATTCCCGGACGATTAATTCATTTGTATAATTAAATTCTCTTGGACTTAAAACGATCCTAGAAATATTGAAAAATTGTTTAAGATTTGTCTTAAGCACTTCCTCAATATGATAGGACGTTTATAAGAACAATTGAACTTAATTGTTCTTTGATGAAGAAAATCGTCCTTAAACCAAAATTCAAGAACCTAGACGTCCTAGGAGATAACTAGCTATAGGATTAGGACTTTGATAGATAACCTAAACCTTTCCCTTAGCTTTACCTAGGTACTTGTTGAAATATTTAAATGTCTTAACATGTGTTTTAAGTGCAGCTTGGGATGACGGGAAGACCCTCCAGGTACGCTTTTATTTAATTACAATTTACTTTATTGCAATTTACCTACATGCAATGCATTTTACCTTTCTTGCATGATAAACAACTGTTGCATGAAAACCAAAACCTTTAGGGTAGTCCCTGAACTGAAACCAAAACTAAGTTAAAAGTCACTGCAAGATAAAATTCTCCGCCACAACATTTCAAAATATAAAACAATTCAGAATTTAATCACAAACAGAACAAAAAACTACAATCACAACAAAATTAAAACGTCTTGTTGGATGATCGGGAATACCTCGGATGATGTAACCTACGTGTTGCTAACGGGATTTCCCACGGTCTAAATGAAAGTGTGGAACTCATTTAGTTGAGTTTAGCAAATTCATCTGGACTAAGTGAATCCGATAAAAATAACGATGCCGGAAGGATGGAACCGTGGGATCTTAACCGGTGTTATTATAATCAACTTTAAGATTTGTTTTAACTAAAACACTAAAAAGCACTTGAATTTTAAGACCTTCTCCAAACCAGAACACTTTTCTCATCTCCTGATTTATGACTTCTAAAACTAAACCTCTGCAACAACAAGGAGCTCGGAGCATGGTGGGCAAGCACGGCCATCGTCATCAAGCAAAACCCGAGTCTACTTCAACGAAAACTTTCTTAGAATTAAATAACCAAGCCATAGGATTTCGAGGTAGTTTGCCTAGTGCAACATAAACCCTCAACCTTTTGTTAGGCATTTGCATTGCAAATTAAGCCCTAACCGGTCTTAGGATTTCCGAGGTAGTTGTCTGATACGACATAAACCCTCACATCTTCAAAGCTATTTGTATGATCATGTCATACGAACGTAAGTCCTAATTAATTAAAATTGGCAAGGTCAAAACATTAAATAAACATTAGGACTTTCCTAAATCCAAGCCAAACAATAGGATAGTCGGGAAATTACCGAATTTTGCTTCGAATCTGTAATTTCTTCTACTTTTCTTCCTTTGAATTCCCAAAACAAAATGTTCCAAATTTGATCCATTCCCTATTGAAATTCTAAAATTCAATCCCTTGAAAACTTAAACTTCGAGATTCTTGAGAGCAGTAACTACCGATTATTATCGAGAGTTTTCTTAGGTGATTCCCGTCACTTAAGATGTAATTAACTATGTGGGCTTGCCCTTATAGGGAATTTTAAGAACCTGGGTAATATAAACCCTCGCTTAATTCATTTATATTAAGCAGGGAACTTGTCGGCTTATAAAATTGGTTCGCAGACCAAACGGATGTCACAAATCTTCTAGTTTATTTAATCGAGCCCCATCACCAAACAACGGTGTCTATTCTTCGGGATAGATACACGGTTTGTGATGCGGCGCTCTTTTATATAAACTATCTGGGATGTGAGGTCGGTTTGATTTCATATCTTAAAATTATTTTCAAAATCAAATACTACTTTCTAAATCATATATATATATATATATATATTTAAATCAAAACTAAAATCTAAAATTTGCCAACAATTTCTGTTAGGCTACCCCCTTTTCAAAACACATAACCTAAAAATATGCCGACAACTTCTGGCGACTCCGCTGGGGAATAGTTCCTCTCACCATTTTTAATCAAATAGTTCTGCTTTCAAAAAATTGATAGTGTATCCATGTCCCTAGTGGATCAAACTACCCTTCTTTCCGTTGGAATACTATGTTCATTTCTACCTTGAACAAGTACAGCCAACATTCTCTCGGATTTAGGAGGCACTGTTTAGACACCCCTAAACAGAGAGGTTCTGAGATCCTTTTACCTCATTTCTGAGGTAGGGTGGACCCCCAATAGGAATTAGTTTAGGAGCGGTCTTGCGGGTCGAGAAGTTTCTACAAGACTTTCTCTTCCTTTTCCAGTTCCTAATCAATTCCTTTTATCCTTCCTACAACTCTCATTCTTTTAATAATTCTCCTTCCTAACAAACAAATCTTTCGAAAAACAATTTTCTTTTAATACCACAAATACACTAAGATAAACAGAAATGTGTTCGGACTCTTTCTTTTTTGTCATAAGTTTTACGACAAGAAGAAGCACGATTCGGGGACTAACACTTGGAATCTGACCTGCAGAAATGGAAGCCCCAAAACTGATCTTCTCCTTCGTCAACAGACTGGACCTGGCTATGTTCAAGGACGAACTGCCTGATAATGGAATCATTCGATTCGGACAAGGATTCGGGGACACCGACATCAAAATCCCCGACGTCACTCTCTTTTCACTCACAAGCAAAGTACCAGAAACTGAGAAACTGTTGATTGAGTTTAATCTCAAGTCAACTCATGAATTCCCTCCTCTGCAAAAGATTCCAACTGAGAGGAGTACTGTTGTTCGTAAAAGGACTGTTGTTGCTACCCCCACTAGTCTAGTTATCTCCGCACCTACCCCAGCTTCTGCCAGACTAAAGGGGAAGGAAATTCAGAATTGTGATGAACTTGTTGCCATGGAGGGTACAGATCTTCCTGCAAAACCTTCTGTTTTTGAAATCGGGTCTAGCTCGAGAATTCCATCACTGACACGGACTCAGAGGAGGAACAGAAGTAGAAGGATTGTTAGAGAAGCCAGAACTGCTGAAGTTGCTTTTCTGGAGGAAATCCCAGAACTGCCCGAGTATACACCGCTGCCCGAATACATATCACTTTTGGGAGGAAGTTGATTCCATCCCCTCTCCGCTACAGAGGATGAGGAAAATGTCCGCAAGATTGCTGCTGCATTGCCCCAGCCCACATATTACAACGATAGCCGCAAGAAAAGGGCTAGAATTACGCCTTTTGCTCGACTGCAAACCCTGATAGAAAAGTTAGCAAAGAAAGAAAAATGCCCTGTGTCAGAGATTTTAAGAAGGATAGGGCGGGTGCCAGCCAAGTCCCGTCTTGGGCCGCGAGTAGAGCCTCGCTATCGCCGCGTAAAAGCCAAATAAAAGAATGAAAGCTAGTCCACTCGTCGTTGTTTCAGGATTACAAATTAGGGAGGATACCACCTTCCAGCATTTGACTGACAGACCATCCGGTCCTAGACCTTCTGCTGCTAGAAGGATGGTATGGCGTCCCACTACCGGACAATTAAGATTAAAATGACAGCCTGAAAAGGAAAGTCTCGTCAGGAGACTTGAGTCCGAAGAAAGTGTTACCGCAGTAAAGGGGACTCATGAGAAGGAAACCCGACAGTTATCACATGACAACTGCAAGGATGTACAGAAAAGACCACTAGAAGATGCTATGGAAAAGCTAAGAACCGATATTCGGCGATTAGCAACAGAAAGAGAAGAGAAATTCGGAGATGAAGTTGACTCGTCAGAGTTCATGGATGATGAGTATGCAGAAATTAACATGGTTGAAACACGAGCTTCGTCAGCTTCACAAGGTGCCCCTGCAGCCGCAGAAAGAGAGGAGCCGGAAGTAATGAGGAGGCAGCTTCAAGAGAAAGATGATACGATCGCCCAAATGGCAAAAAGGATGGAAGAGATGGCTGTAGCCCTAGCCACTCTCCAGAGTCAGGTTCAACCCCAAAGAGAAACGCCCCCAGAAGTCATTCACATTATAGACGGAGGAAAGGAGATTACGTCCGTCAACGGGGATGATCAAATAAAGAAGGATGCAACACAAAGCATGATTCCAGAAAAGGATATCAAGAGCATGGTGGAACAAAGAAAAGCAGAAGCCTTGGCACAATCAAAGAGCGGGACATCCATTTGGACGGTAGACCTTACCCTGAAGAATTCGACGCTATCCAATATCTGAAAGGCTTTGTACCACCTCTGTTCAAGATCTTTGATGGAACCGGAAACCCTCGGCAGCATGTTGCACATTTTCGTGCTAGTTGTTGCAATGCCGGCGGAAGTGATGCTTTACTCTTCAGACAATTTGTCAGCAGCCCGTCAGGAATCGCCTTTGATTGGTATGCGGAATTACCGAACGGTTCGGTCAAGACATTTTCAGAATTAGAGAACCTCTTCATCAAGCGATTTGCCGGAGCTCAGCACCACATCACGATAGGTGATTTAGTGGTAGAGAAGCAGAAGCCGAACGAAACTTTGGTGGATTACATACTTCGATGGAGGAATCTAAGTATGAAGTGTGAGCCACAGCTACAAGAACAACATGCAGTCGGCATTTTACTAAAGAGCATTCACGGCCCGATAGCACTTCTCCTCAAGGGATTTACTATTAAGACTTTCGAGAAGTTGTTAAGCAAGGCCGGAAGCTTGCAAGAGGAGGCGAAGCAATTAAGTTTCACCGACAAAACAGACAAACAGAAGCCCGTGAAAACTTTTGAAAAGAAATCCGGGATCGTTGCATCTATCGATAAAGGCAAGCAGCCGATACAAATACCGTCAGAACGGCCGCAACAACCTCGACCCAACTATCAGTCATCTCAACAGTATGAACAACCGCCTCATCCACAATGTATGCTAAAGGAGCTTCTGAGTAGGGAGTATCAGTTCAAGAATGAGGCAGTGCCAAAAATGTTTCGTGATCCGATGAAGACTCCGCATTTCCAACTACCGGAGCCTAAGAGACCGGAAGAAGTCGACAAGAAAGGTGATCCCAACTTTTGCCCTTACCACCGGATGCTTGGACACAAGAGAGAAGATTGTATTACCTTCAAAAGTTGGCTCAACGACATTCTTCGAAAAGGGAATATAACGATCCCGAAGGAGTACATGAAGGAACCCCAGAAAGGAGGTTCCGTCAATGTTATCTCGACGGATCTCATTGTTCCGATAGATCCCTATGCGACTGATGATGGATGGACTACCGCTTAGACAAAGTCTTCGAAGAAGATTTTGGATCACATTCAAACCGCTTCGGTGCGAGCCTCAATTCAGAGTTCGAAACCTGTCAAGTCGGCACTATCACTTGCGATAGAAGAACCACCTCAACAAGAGAATTTTGAAGAGAAGAAGAAAATTAATGAAGAAGAGAAGACCGAGGCTCTTAAGGCTAGACTAGGGGCTGCTTATCCTAGGATAGTTGTTTTCGATTCAGGGGAGAAATCCCTCGAACCTCCGACTCGTATGATTATTTGCTCGCTCCGGCGGGATCTTATAATGATAAGGGTTATGGCGTTGGCTACGTTTTGACTGTTTCTAACCATTACGTAACTAGCGACAACCAACCTAATCCGGACATCGATTCCGATACAAATAGCAATTCTCAAATCATACACAATCTCGACGATCACAATGACAAAGAAGACATCCACCAAGGAGGCTACGAGAGTTCAACAAGCAATGAATCTATTTGCGAGTTTCGAGGAGCTCCAAGTACAATAGAGTTACAGCCTTCGGACTCGAAGCTAATCCAAAAGAACCCGTCATTCTGATTCAGGAGGAGACACCAACAAACTCAATACCAGATTCAGAAGAAATCACAGAAGTTAACTTAAGAAGTGGAAGAGTTCTACCTCCGAGAATGGGTCCAAAGGACAAAGGAAAGCAGGTGGTTGTTCAGGAAGAACCAACCCCCGCAGAAGAAATACCCATTCGGGAAGAAATCGAGACACATGGAAATAAAGTGGACTACAACGTGCTAGCCCATCTTAGGAAACTACCGGCCAAACTAAGCATCTATGACGCTCTCATCTTATCAAAGGATATGAGAGAAGCTCTGATCAAGGCCTTACTTGATCCAGAAATTTGCTTAGCTCAAATGATCGGAGATTCCTTAGATGAGGTTTACTCGTTAAAGGAACAGCGAGGTGTTACCTTCACGGACAATGACCTACTACTTGGGACAGCAGACCACAACCGACCGTTGTACATTTCAATTACGATCGGGAAGTTTATGCTCTCCAGAGTATTGGTGGATCCAGGAGCATCAATCAATATAATGAATCTTCGAACGCTAGCATATTTGGAAATCGATGCTCGCGAGCTCGAAGCGGACAAAATGCTATTAAGAGGATTCAACCAGAAAGGAGAAAGAGCCCTCGGATCGATAACACTGCTAATGAAGACCGGTGACTTAGCATAAACAACCGTGAAATTTCACATAATTGATTCAGAAACGTCACTCAATGCTCTACTGGGCCGACCATGGATACATGAGAACTGAATGGTACCATCATCCCTACACCAGTGCATCAAATACTACGATGGAGGAGAACAGTGCATCAAAGGTGACTTACAACCGTTCTCCGTACATGAAATTGGAATCCATGAAGATGCAGCTTATTATGCACCTCCGAAGAAAATAATATTTTCCAGAGATACTATAACGAATGAAGCAAAGGAAATTCGGGACGATGAAGAACCTGAAGTTCTAGTCCAACAGTCGCTCACCACTCCCTTACGGCGAGATGGTGAAGGTTTCTCCATAACTCGCATCTGAGGTCGAGGCCGGGGACGAGGTCATGGCAGAGACGTTAGGACAGTTGGACAGAGGAAACCAACCATCAATGTTGATTGGGAAGACAATTCTGAAGAAGAAAAAGAGATCAAACAAGAGGCAGCGACAATAAGTCGGAAGAAGCCGCAATTCAGGATCCCGCTCGAAGATGAAAAGAATGAGGAATATAAATGATGTACGAGAAGATTAACCACTATGTACATACTATGACCCTGACCCCGATCCATTCTAATAAGATCGAGGGTATGGTGGTCAAAGAGGTACATAGCGGCGGTGCAAAACCCATCAAATTCTACCGTGGTACTCCTTCCTCCAAAACTGAAGATAATGTACAATTTGAAGATGCTACTTCATCAGAATTAATGGAATTACCTTTTGAGTGGTACTCTCCCTGTGTTCAAAATTTAATTCAGCGTGGTTTTTTACCTCGACAATGGACAAAAGGTCAATCACAACATTTTGAAAAATTATGGAATAACTCCGGTCGTCCACCCAATTCAAAACATGGTCTCGGATTCGGCACAGTAGGATCAGTTGACGATACTGAATTTTGCTTGGTAGTCACTTGCAAGTCTAATGAAAACTGCATGGAAACTACAGAAGAATTTGAAGATTTACAGATTGGAGACGCTCCACCAGAATTCGAAGAAGAGATCAAATCTACAATAGATGAGTTAACGGAAGTTAACTTAGGTACTAGCGAAGAGCCTAGACCTACCTTTGTTAGCTCGTTACTCAATAAAGAAGACTCCGAAGAAATAATCAAGTTATTAATGGAATTTAAAGACTGTTTTGCTTGGAACTACGATGAGATGTCAGGATTAGCTCCAGAGGTCGCAGTCCATAAGCTAGGAGTGGATCCTACTTCTATTCCAGTCAGACAAGGTCCCAGAAGAATGCGTCTAGAAATTGAACAACAAGTCATAGCTGAAGTTAAAAAGCTAATAGACGCTTAATTTGTCCGTGGAGAACAATACCCGACTTGGTTAGCCAATGTGGTGCCGATCGTGAAGAAGAATGGTCGGATCGGAATTTGTGTGGATTTCGGAGATTTAAACAAGGCATGTCCAAAAGATGAATTCCCTCTACCGATCCTGGAATTAATGATTGACATTGCTTCAACACATGAAATATTCTCATTCATGGATGGATCTTCGGGATACAACCGGATAAAAATGGCTCGAGAAGATGAAAAACTTACGAGCATTCGGAACGCTCAATCGGAGTATATTGCTACACGATGATGCCATTCGGATTGAAGAACGCAAGAGCAACCTACCAGAGAGCAATGACAAGAATTTTTGATGATCTCATCCACAATCAAGTCGAATGCTACGTGGAAGATGTGGTCATCAAAAGCAAAGTAAAGGAAAACCACCTGTATGATTTGAGAATTGTTTTCGAACGATTAAGACAATTTAACCTTAAGATGAATCCCTTAAAATGCGCCTTCGGCGTCACCTCCGGAAAATTCTTAGGATTCGTTGTCCGACATCGTGGAATTGAAATCGACCGGAAAAGATTAAAGCTATCGTAGAAATGCCACCTCCCAAAACCTTAAAACAACTACGATCTTTTCAAGGGAAGCTGGCATATCTTCGACGCTTTATCTCGAACTTGTCGAGTAGGTGTCGACCTTTCTCGGCATTAGTTAAAAAGGACGCCAAATTTATTTGGGAAGAGAAATGCCGAAGGCCTTCGAAGACATTAAACAATATTTAATGACACCTCCTGTCCTAGCAGCCCCGAGCCTCGGTGTAGACCGTTGATACTTTATACGGCGGCTTTAGACGACTCACTCGGAGCCCTGTTAGCCCAGGTCAATGATGAGGGTAAAGAAAATGCTCTTTACTACCTAAGCGGTCATTTAATTCTGACGGAAATAAGGTATCCCGCAATTGAAAAGCACTGCTTGGCCCTGATCTTTACCTCTCAAAAGCTCAGGCATTACATGCTTTCTCATAAGGTCAACATGATCTCGAAATTTAATCCATTGCAATACTTGATGACCCGTCCAACACTCTCTGGCAGACTTGCCAGATGGTCAATGATATTATTGCAATTTGATATAACTTTCGTGCCTCTTCGTGCCGTAAAGGGAAAAGTCCTAGCAGACTTCCTCGCAGCACACCCTTTGCCGGCGGAATCCCCTCTCAATGACGACTTGCCAGACAAACAAATAATGAGCTTAGAAGACCCTGATGATCGACGTTGGGAATTATATTTCGACGGAGCATCTTCAGCACACAAAGATGAAGAATCGCAAGTGATAATGCCCGTAAGGCAGGAATCAGACTAATCTTTATAACACCGGAGCGGGGATGTTAAGATACTCCTACCACTTAACGAACCATGTACAAACAACGAAGCGAATACGAAGCCCTCATAACGAGATCTGGAATTAACTATTCATATAGGGATAATAAACATCAACATCTACGGGGATTAGCAGCTTAATCATCCAACGGATCGCCGGATAGTACGGAATTTTAAAGCTAAGACTCGAGCAATACTTCCAAGTATGCCATACAGTTGTTGGAACAGATTCTGAATGTGATGATCTACAAAATTCCCAGGAAAGAAAACGCTTTACCAGATGCGTTAGCCCGCCTCGCAAAAGAATTTGCCTGTTTGCAAGATGAGTCAGTAGAAGTGTCAGTTCATGGACGTCAGGTCCTATCATAGCTCGACATAGACACAATACACAAATCAGAAAAAGAATAAGAATCGACTAGCAGGCAGTGATGTGAAAACATAGAAGATTGGCGACGACCATTACATAGTACTACCCGCAAACAGGAAAACTACCGGACGATAGGTCGTTAGCCCATCGGATCAAGAAAAGAACTCGTCCTACTCATTAATAAACAACACGTTATACGAAGGTCTTTTGATCAAATGTGGCTAAGGTGCCTAAGCGGGTCCGAGGCCCGTGAAATTGTTAAAGAGGTGCATTCGGGACTCCGTGGTGCTCACCGATCCGGTCCGAAGATGAAAATGAAAATTAAAAGACTAGGGTACTACCGGCCCTCGATGATGACCGATCGCATGAAAATCGCCAAGAGTTGTCACCAATGCCAAGTGCACGGAGTGGTTCTACACCAACCTCCAAATGTGCTACATCCGACAATTGCGTCGTGGCCATTCGAATGTTGGGGCACGGATATAGTGGGTCCGATAGAACCACCATCTTCAAAAGGACATCGTTTCATTCTTGCGGCTACGGATTACTTTTCCAAGTGGGCGAGGTAGTTCCACTAAGAGAAGTGAAAGCACACCACGTGCTACGGCTTTTCAAGAACCAAGTTGTCTACCGTTTCGGAGTGCCGCGCAGGATCATCTCGTATAATGGGTCGGCATTCGAAGCACGCAAATCAACAATTTTGTCAGGAGACACGGAATCGACTGGCGATATTCAACAATTTATTATCCAAGAGCAAACGGCCTGGCTGAGGCTTTTAATAAAACTCTCGTTCAAATCTTAAAGAAAACCTTGGACGATAATAAGAGAAATTGGCACGAGAAGAAGCCTTATGGGCCTACCGGACAACCTTCAGAACTCCTACTCAAGCTACACCTTACGCTCTTTGTATGGGTCCGAGGCGAGTGTTACCCTTAGAGGTTCGGCTTCCTTCACTCAGAATTGCAGTTGCAAACAAAATCATGACAGAAGAGAATGCCAAATTACGACTAGAGGAATTAGAAAGCCTGGAAGGGAAAAGACTTGCAGCTCAGTAGAATTTAGAATTATACCAAGCTAAGATGGTTCAAGCCCATGACAAACTGGTCCGCCCAATGACCTTCAAGGTTGGTGACTTAGTTCTTGTTCTCAAGAGACCTATCCTTGCACACCACAAGATAGGAGGAAAATTTGAACCCACTTGGGAAGGACCGTTTGTGGTCGAAGCAGTATACTCAGGAGGCTCCTACCAGCTAGTGAATTGCCAAGGAGAACGACATATGCTTCTGATCAACAGACGATACTTGAAGAAGTATTACGCTACCTGATGTTTCGAAGGAATGAATTCTTCATCCCTAGAAGCACGGGCGAAGTAATTACTTATGACTGGGTCCGGACCCAAAAATAATAAAAAAAATGTGCTAAAATAAATAAAATCATGATAATAAAGTCTTCCTTGTTCTCTCTTCCAAATCAAAATCTTTTTTTTCTGATCTTTTCCCACTTCATTCCTGTTGAATTTGAAAATATAAAAGGAATAAAAAAAAGAGAAAACTCTGTCTTTAATAAACATTTTCTTAATGTTCTTGTTCTTAGTACAGCCCCTGATCCTTTTCCTTGTTTTTTTCGCAGGGAAATGTCGAACGGGCGGTTGGTCCTGAACTTTAGAAATGGCGTAAGCCTTGCACTCGACGACAAAAGGGTGAAAGATGGAGCGATAATAGAGATCGACTCGTACTTCGCACCGGCAGGCCCGCAATACGAGGAAAGTGACCGGGTCCCGGCTGATCGAGAGGAACCGCCCGGCCAGACGAATGAAAGTGGGTGGCCCAAGCCACCAACTCGCAGGCAAGAAAAGGAAAACAAACACTGAGGAGGACAAGAGAATCAAGTCTGTAGTCGCTACAGCAAAGGGCAGGCTCGTCAGCGCCGCACCCACAGAGATTCAGGAAGTACGAAGAGCTACTCTCACAACAACTCAGCGAAGAAATAAAAATCATTGTATCCGCAAGATGTTGACTAAACTAGCAGCGGACCAGTGCGACGAGGCATTCGCTACTACCAGTGTATATACTTCAAGGATACCGATTCACCAGGAACCTGAAGAAAGAAGGCCAGCTCCGAAGATAACAGAAAAGACCAGGGAAATCTCAAGAAGATAAGAAGAAGGAAGGCTACCACGCTACCAGATAAAGCCACCAGTAATGCATAACTTTGTTGCAGAAGCAACCCCGGAGGATGTCCTGACAGAGACCACCCCCGAGGAGCCGAGGTATGCAGGAGAACGCGAAGGGATTGAGCCATATATCCCACAGTACGTCACCAGGCCTCGCCATTTGCAGATTATTCTAGAATACGAGCTAGAAAGAATGCATAATGTCGAGAAGCAAACTTTTGAGTACTTCGAGAGAATCAGAGGCAGGAGGATCAATATACTAGAAGGCCTCGAGCTACATACAAACATGTTCTCGGAATACAAACAACAACAAATCGTGGACTGCATCTGGGATTTGAAAAGAATGGGCCGAGCGGGCCACCTAAGAGAAAACACCTACTCGGAACCCCGAAGATGAATGCCAGGGAAAGGGAGAATTACAATACAATGTGGATGCTGCTACAACTTCACAGAAGACAGGAAGGGAAACCCACCGGGGATACTTCGTCATGGCCAGGTGGATCCAATGCCATTAGTCATCAAAAGGATGGTAAAAAGAATGATAACATGGAGGGTATCGCCGACGATTGCATACCCAACAGTTGCATCATTAACATCTACAAGAAGGGTGACTGCATACCCCCGAACATCGATCACCACGACTTTGTCAGACCTTTCTGCACAGTTTCTTTTCTGAACGAGTGTAATATCATGTTCGTATCTGTCCTCCGGATAGCGAGCCCGAGTGAGTTCCGAGGGCCAGTAAAGATACCATTACCGGTAGGTTCTGTCATGATACTGAAGGGCAACGGAGCAGATGTCGCTAAACATTGCATACCGGGAGTACCAATGAAGCGGATCTCAGTTACTTTTAGAAGAATGGATGACAGGAAAGCACCTTATCACTTCCAGCCAGACCCGGAGCTAGAGAGCCTCCGGCCTTACGAGTCGTGAGTTACATGGAAAATATCACACCTCCAACGTACATCCATACGACATCCTTGCCAAGGATGGCTTGGAAGGTGATGTTATTGACCACGTACCTCACTATTCAGACATGGATTTTTGACAGATACCTTTTTGGATGGATCGACAAAGATCATACATAGTCCGTTTTGAGTCTACATGGATTGTATGAGATGTATTCCAGATCGAGTTGTATGATGTATCATCAACATGATTGGAATGAAAGTGACCATGTCACATTTTTGGCCTTCACCTCTTTTGTGCAAGTTGACTGGGAAACGCCATTAAAGTTAAATGAACTTCGAACAAAGAACAGGAAAGAAACAAATATAATAAAAGAAAACTTTCCTTAAAAATCTAAATAAAAAATGATGAACTCCAAATTCGCACGAACATTAAATGAATGATAAAGCAAATTTGAATCGTTAAAGGACAAACAAAATGAACACAAATTTTAAATCAAATCTCAATTAAATTCAAATTCAACTTTCCAAATCTTAAATCAAATTCAATTTCAACCTTCCAAATTTCAGATCAAATCTCAATCAAATTTAAATTCAACTTTCTAAATTTCAGATCGAATCTCAATCAAATTCAAACTCAATCTTCCAAATCTAAAATCCAATCTGTTCTACTCTCTCCCTTGTCTAGGATGGAAGCGGTTGATTCCATTGACATGGAGCCACGAGGTTTTCGATTCGAATCTAGTGGCGAGGAATTATATCCAATCCAAACCAGCAACTCTCAATCAACTCTTTTGAATGGGATATGTAGCATCTACATATTCCCTCCTAATTTGTTTCTTTCCACAAAAATCTTTTACAACTTTCATGAAATTCTCGAAACACCAAAATTCCACACTTTTCAAATCAACACTACAAATCTTTGCAAAATCAATATACATCAAAAATCAAACTTTTGGGGTTAAGGATTTTACATCCGAGACAGTATTACTTTAGGATTCTTTCCCTATCGCAATGAAATACATCAAAAATCAAATTCTTGGGGTTGAGGATTTTACATCCGAGACTGCATTGCTTTAGGATAGACTGCATTGCTTTAGGATTCTTTCCCTATCGCAATGAAATACATCAAAATAAAATTCTTGGGGTTGAGGATTTTACATCCGAGACTGCATTGCTTTAGGATTCTTTCCCCATCGCAATGAAATACATCAAAATCAAATTCTTGGGGTTGAGGATTTTACATCTGAGACTACATTGCTTTAGGATTCTTTCCTTATCGCAATGAAATACATCAAAATCAAACTCTTGGGGTTGAGGATTTTTACATCCGAGACTGCATTGCTTTAGGATTCTTTCCCTATAGTAATGAAATACATCAAATTCAAATTCTTGGGGTTGAGGATTTTACATCCAAGACTGCATTGCTTTAGGATTCTTTCCCTATCGCAATGAAATACATCAAAATCAAACTCTTGGGGTTGAGGATTTTTACATCTGAGACTGCATTGCTTTAGGATTCTTTCCCTATCGCAATGAAATACATCAAAATCAAATTCTTGGGGTTGAGGATTTTACATCCGAGACCGCATCGCTTTAGGATTCTTTCCCTATCGCAATGAAATACATCAAAATCAAATTCTTGGGGTTGAGGATTTTACATCCGAGATCGCATTGCTTTAGGATTCTTTCCCTATCGCAATGAAATACATCAAAATCAAATTTTTGGGGTTGAGGATTTTACATCCGAGGCTGCATCGCTTTAGGATTATTTCCCTATCGCAATGAAATACATCAAAATCAAATTCTTGGGGTTGAGGATTTTACATCCGAGGCTCGCATTGCTTTAGGATTCTTTCCCTATCGCAATGAAATACATCAAAATCAAATTCTTGGGGTTGAGGATTTTACATCCGAGACTGCATTGCTTTAGGATTCTTTCCCTATCGCAATGAAATACATCAAAATCAAATTATTGTGGTTGAGGATTTTTACATCCGAGACTGCATTGCTTTAGGATTCTTTCCCTATCGCAATGAAATACATCAAAATCAAACTCTTGAGGTTAATGATTTTACATCCAATACCGCATTGCTCTGAGATCTCTCCTCATTGCAATGATTCAATCCGATCAATTCAATTTTCTTTTGAGGTTGAAAATGTCACATCTAAAACCACAAAATTCCAATTTTTCATTTCAAGTTCAAATCCCTTCAAATTAATTTTGACAAAACTTTAATCTAAACTGAAACTCAAACTGAAATATGAGCTCACACATCAAAACTTAAACTGAAACAAAATGAAACCTAAATCGAAATTCCCCTAGATCATGCGATTTGGGATTCACCTCCTTTTCCTTTCCCCAGCGAGAGTTCAGGAATCTCTAGTCTTAGAGATATACTTGACACTCCCCTGCAGAAACTCTTATACTCTGTCCCAAGTTTGTCACTTGGACTTCTGTGTTGGTTTTGTTGATCGCCTCGGTCAACACCAATACGCGCGGTGTGCTCCGTCAGCTCACCACACCTATTGGGGGTCCATTTGTTGACCTCATTTTTGATGAGGTCTTCTCTTCTTCTTTTAGTACTTAGGATCTAGCCTTAGGCTTTTCCTTTGACTATCCTAGAGGATTAGAATTGGGGCCCACCACCTAGAATTTCAAACCAATTCTTAACTCTCTGCAAACTCCACAAGCTTGATTGTAAACCCCTAATCACCTAGAGGGTTGAAATCAAATGTGGAAGTTTAAAGGATGGGTTCCTATAGGACTCTTTGGCCTTAGGACTGCCCTGGGTGGCCTGGTCTGGTGAGGGCTGACTTACACACACCTTACACTTGTACACTACACTTTCACACACCTCCTAAAACCACACCCATACCCAACTCGACCTCCCGACTCATGAAGGTGATTCACATGGATGGTCCTTAACCCCTAAGCCCTCGGCTAAGAGGGTTAGGAACAACATAGTGAATGCCTCAAATGAGTCCCTTCATGGCTCATGTGGGCTTGATATGGCTTCATGGCTCAACCAAAATGATTTCATTCCACTTACATTCACCCAATCTTCAATTTTCCAAATTTTTTAATTTTCCAAATTTTCAATTTTCCAAATTTTCAATTTTCCAAATTTTCAATTTTCCAAATTTTCAATTTTCCAAATTTTCAATTTTCCAAATTTTCAATTTTCCAAATTTTCAATTTTCCAAATTTTCAATTTTTGACCCCCGGGACTCCGGACCCGCCTAACCTACCCAAAACCCTTGAAACTACCCAAAATTTTCAAAAAAATCTCCAGACCACCCAAAATTCCTCAAGACCAATCCCGAACATTCCCACATTACTCAAATTGACCATTCATAGCAAAGAATACCAAGAATTCCAAAAATACTCCCTAATACCCTCTAAATACCCAAAATACCCCTCTTGACCCAAAAATCCAAAAATTCAGAAAATTCCCAGAAAATTCCAGAAAATCCCAAATATTCCCAATTTCATTTTGTTCAACTACACCATGGGCCCATTTTGTCAATTTACCCCACTTTTGTCAAAACCCCCAATTTGACCCATTTTAACCCAAAGTGAACCCAATGTCAAACCAAACCTACCAAATTGACCCAAAATCTGGTCCAATTCAATTCTAAACTTCAATTCAACATTCCCAACACTAATCTAGACAAAATCCAAGTCCAATTTGATTGACATTTGAATCCAATTTCACTTTTGGCCTTAAAGCCCAATTTGGACCCATGACCCAAACTTAGCCCAAACTAACCCAATTCAACTCCAATTAACCCCAAACCTTTTCTAAACCTTCCCTAACATCCCCACAAACAAAACACTAACATGATTTGCCCAAAATTTAGACCCAAACCCCACTCAAATTCAACCCAAAGCAAAAAGGCCCAATTTTGACCTAAACCCAAACCTAACCCAAATAAACCCAAACCCCAAAATCAAAACCCAACCAAAGTCAAAACCTCTTTGAAACACTCCCATAAACATTTCCCAACATTAATTTTACATCAATTTCAACCCTAGCCCAACATTGGCCCAAGTTAGCCCAATTTGACCTACATTGGCCCATTTACCAAAGAGGTCCAAAGTGAACCCAATTCAAGCCCAAACCACTTCAAATTTATTCCAAATCATTCATGAAACATTCCTAAATTAAATTCGACACTTATTGGATCCAATACTTTGCAAAATTTTCATCCTAAAATTTGTTTTGAAATCTAAAAGCCCACTCTCTAAACCATCTTGAAAGCCCATCCAAAGTGAAATCCAAAAGCCCAAAGCCCACATGACAATTCCTTCTCATCATCCCTTTAATTGGAATCAATTCCTAAGTCCCAAATCAATCATCAAATTAACCTAAATCAAGCACCATCTAAATTTTTCACTAAATTGCCAAAATTCACAAAACCCTTTTTCATGAAATTGACCAAACTTTTCCCCAAGCCAAAGGTGAGCCATGAAGCCATGCATGAGCCCCATGGGAGCCATGAGAGCCATGGAATCTACTTTCCACCTCATCAAACCATTAATGTCAAAAAAGGTGATCTCTTTCTTAAACCCTTTTAAACCCTTTTTTACCTTAAGCATGTCACACACTAAACCATGCTTAGCCACCTCACCATGGATGGAGACTTTACCACTCCTTCTAAGCTGACCTAAATGATTCCCTCAGCTCAAAATCAGGTCTTGGGGAGGTGCACCAAGCCTATTTCCATGGGTTGACCCAAACCAAGCCAAAAGGAGCCTTCTCCCATTCCATTTAAATCCAACTACTTTACACATGTCCAAGCCCAATTGACTTCACCATTGCCAAGCCCTGACCTCCATGGTCAAGATGGTGACCCTTGCCTGCCGGCCAGCCACCTGGGCCGCCAGAAAACACCACACCCGAGAGCATCATGTGAGCCCAAGCTTGGAATTCTCACTTGCTGAGTTGCCCCATGCCCAATGGCCACCATGGTTGTTCTTCTCCTCACCAGAGCAGCTGATCCCAAGCCCTAACTCCCCCGGGAGAGCCTCCGACCAGCTCTATTTAAACCCCACCTCTCTCGGCCATGGAAGAGGTGCTGAACCAACCTTAAGGAAACTCTGCCAAAATCATTCCAGACCACTCTCCACACATAGAGCACTTGATTCCCATCGGATTCAAGCCCGAATTCCCTCCAGTTGAGCTCAATTTTGAGTTCAAACTTCAGCACAAAAACCAGGACACTTCTTCACAATGGACCAATCCCCAAATTGATTGATCCTACACCTTCACCAGACCAAGGGAAGAAGTTTACCAGTAAAAGCCCCCTCTCCAGGCCACCCATCTATTCTAGACTCCAAGCTTTGTAATCGAATGTGGTTGAAATCCTACTAGACAATTCACCGAGGCCAAGGGACTTCATCCGGAGCTTGCTTGGACCCAATCGAAGGTGACACAACTCTCAGATCGAAGCTTCACTTCTCTGAGCAAAGGTATGGACTCACTCTTCCTCCCGAGCTTATAGAGATTCTCTATTTAATTTGAGTCAATTTTAATACATGTTTACCGTATGGATGTGTTCGTCTCCTCAAGACGAATCCATATAGCATAAGAACACGAAAATCCGTTGAGAATCGAGTGAGAAATTAGGGTTAGAAGGTTGACGGTCACGGGTTCACACCAGTCGTAGACGATGACCAGGAGCCGTCGGATCACGCGTGTATCAAGCGGATGGCCAGGATCGCGCCGGACGGAGCAACGAGACATGAACCGCGGGCCGAATGGCATCCTAGTCAGGTGGCAGCTTCGGATGGGAGCGCGCCGCGTGGTCGTTCGGAGATGCCGAGGATGACAGGGCGTCGCGTGGATAAGTAGGAAATTAGGTTATTTTCCTATTTATTTAATTCCCTAAACTTCAAAAATGCATAACTTTGTGTAGGAAAATCAGAAAAATAAAATAAAAATACCCACTTGCTCAGTGAACGGAGGAGAATAATGTGGAAAAGAAATCATTTAATTTCATCAAGTATTTTATTTTTAATAATTTATTTACTCTCTGCACATTTTCAATTCTCCATGCATGTATACAATTCACCATGGCATGAGACCATGGGGCTTTCAAGCCTCCGAACTTGGGAACATTCCCCGAATTTTCCAAGATCAGAGAGCCATCCCTATGAGAAGTTATTGATTTTCAAATTCATGTTGTCGTTTTGAGTATTTTAATTTCAATAATTAGCATGTCGAGAAATAAATTCTAGGAAAATTTGAGGATGTTTCTTATGACCGAGAGGACTCTAGGAAAAATAGGTTTTAAATTAATCTACTTGAATAACCCTAATCGGCTTAAACACCCAAAAAGGTCCTTAATTAATTAGAGCTAATCATACATCAAATTGACTTGAAATTAATTCTCCACTGACCTTTAGGGTCAGAGGAACCCACCATAAAAATTTGAAGTCAATTGGACTTGGTTAGCCCTACCAAATGGGTTGATTAAACCATTTAGCCAATTTAAAATTTAAAAATTCATAACTTTCAAAATACTTTTTAAAAATTCACCAAATTGGTTTTAGAGTCTCTCTGATATCAGGAAAATTTAATAAAATTAAAATTGTAATTTTCTAAAAAAGTTGATTTTTTGCATTATTTTAATATTTTTAATAATTAAAAAATAATAAAAATAACAAAAATAATAAAATTCACCAAAATGTCACATTTTTAATTTTAATCACTTAGGAACAAACCCCATATTTTTCTTAAGTCTATATGATGAGATATTAAATTTTAAAGCCCTAAGGTAATTTTAAAATTAAAAAAAAATGTATTGTTTAGCATTTCCACTAAAATAATTCTAATAAATCAAAGAAAAATCAGAAAATTATAAAAATTGATTCTCTGATTTCCTTGATATTAGAGAAATTTTTGAAAAATAGAAAATTCATTTTTCAACCTTTATTTTATTTTTAAATTAATTAATACTCCAAAAATAAAAAGAATATAATTCAAAAAATCACCAAAATTGGTCCAAGTGGTCCTTTGATCATTAGGAATGTCCCATAATTTTATTAAGGACAACAACTTTTCCTTGGTAATATTATTAAATTTTCCTTGGAAATCCCTATTTTCCACCAAAAATAATTACATAAATAAATTAAATACAGAAAAATCACATTTTCTCCTCTAATGCCTTTATTGACATATGAGTGAAGTCACATAAAAATTTCAAATTCATTTGAGCTCAATTTAGTGAGTTATGGAATTAGTAAGCTTGAAGGGCAAAATGGTAATTAAAATTTTAACCATTAATTAAAACTTTAGGCTTAATAAAATGAAAAAGTAAAATATTTGATCTTAATCTGATTTGGATGATTGAAATTTAAATAATTAAAGGGTAGAAACCTACTAAACAATTTAAAAATAATTAAAATAAACCTTAATCAAATAATTAATTAAATTTGGAAGAATAATAAAATTGGAATTATTAAAATAGTGATATTATTAGGAAGAGATTTATTCTTTAATTTAAGAATCCCTAAATTAATCATCTCAATAATATTTAATTCCTAATTAAAATGATAATTCAAATTTAAGATTTAAAATGTTAAAAGATTTAATCATTAAATTAAATTAAAGTTAAATTATTTAAATTAAATCCTTTTAAAATTTCAATTAAATTAATACTTTAACCATTAAAATTAAATCATTTTTAAAACATAAAAAATAAAATATTAAATTAAAATTAAAAATAAAATTAAATTAAAACTTAAATTAAATAAAATAAAATAAAATAAATATAAAACATATTAAATTAAATCAAATTAAATCAAATTAAATTAAATTAAATTAAATTAAATCATATTAAATTAAATTAAATTAAATTAAATTAAATTAAATTAAATTAAAATAAAAAATAAAATCAAGTTAAAATTAAAATTAGATTAAATTAAATAAATTAAATTAAAATTAAAACTAAACCAAATTAAATTAAATTAAAGTTAAATTAAATTGAATTTAAAATAACATCACCTAAGACATAAAGAATTTAAAAATAAATATAAAGCAATTTGAACACTATTCCAAACTTAAACCCATTAACTGAAATTAAATTAAATCATAAACCATTTGAACATCAATTTGCCCTCGAAAGCTTTTGTTGTCATAACTCCTAAATAGAACGTTAAGTGAAGTGTTACTTCACTCATAGGATATTCAAATGTCCTAGTTCATCGAGTAAGATAACAACAAAACTTGAATTCCCGGACGATTAATTCATTTGTATAATTAAATTCTCTTGGACTTAAAACGATCCTAGAAATATTGAAAAGATGTTTAAGATTTGTCTTAAGCACTTCCTCAATATGATATGACGTTTATAAGAACAATTGAACTTAATTGTTCTTTGATGAAGAAAATCATCCTTAAACCAAAATACAAGAACCTAGACGTCATAGGAGATGACTAGCTATAGGATTAGGACTTTGATAGATAACCTAAACCTTTCCCTTAGCTTTACCTAGGTACTTGTTGAAATATTTAAATGCCTTAACATGTGTTTTAAGTGCAGCTTGGGATGACGGGAAGACCCTCCAGGTACGCTTTTATTTAATTACAATTTACTTTATTGCAATTTACCTACATGCAATGCATTTTACCTTTCTTGCATGATAAACAACTGTTGCATGAAAACCAAAACCTTTAGGGTAGTCCCTGAACAGAAACCAAAACTAAGTTAAAAGTCACTGCAAGATAAAATTCACCGCCACAACATTTCAAAATATAAAACAATTCAGAATTTAATCACAAACAGAACACAAAACTACAATCACAACAAAATTAAAACGTCTTGTTGGATGATCGGGAATACCTCGGATGATGTAACCTACGTGTTGCTAACGGGATTTCCCACGGTCTAAATGAAAGTGTGGAACTCATTTAGTTGAGTTTAGCAAATTCATCTGGACTAAGTGAATCCGATAAAAATAACGATGCCGGAAGGATGGAACCGTGGTATCTTAACCAGTGTTATTATAATCAACTTTAAGATTTGTTTTAACTAAAACACTAAAAAGCACTTGAATTTTAAGACCTTCTCTAAACCAGAACACTTTTCTCATCTCCTGATTTATGACTTCTAAAACTAAACCTCTGCAACAACAAGGAGCTCGGAGCAAGGTGGGCAGCACAGTCATCGTCATCAGCAAAACCTGAGTCTACTTCAGCAAAACTTTCTTAGAATTAGATAACCAAGCCATAGGATTTCGAGGTAGTTTGCCTAGTGCAACATAAACCCTCAACCTTTTGTTAGGCATTTGCATTACAAATTAAGCCCTAACCGGTCTTTGGATTTCCGAGGTAGTTGTCTGATACGACATAAACCCTCACATCTTCAAGGCTATTTGTATGATCATGTCATACGAACTTAAGTCCTAATTAATTAAAATTGGCAAGGTCAAAACATTAAATAAACATTAGGACTTTCCTAAATCCAAGCCAAACAATAGGATAGTCGGGAAATTACCGAAGTTTTCTTCGAATCTGTAATTTCTCCTACTTTTCTTACTTTGAATTCCCAAAATAAAATGTTTCAGATTTGATCCATTCGCTATTGAAATTCTAAAATTCAATCCCTTGAAAACTTAAACTTTGAGATTCTTGAGAGCAGAACTACTGATTATTATCGAGAGTTTTCTTAAGTGATTCCCGTCACTTAAGATGTAATTAACTATAGGGGCTTGCCCTTATAGGGAATTTTAAGAACCTGAGTAATATAAACCCCGCTTAATTCATTTATATTAAGCAAGGGAACTTGTCGGCTTATAAAATTGGTTCGCGGACCAAACGGATGTCACAAATCTTCCGGTTTATTTAATCGAGCCCCATCGACGAACAAGTGTGTCTATTCTTCGGGATAGATACACGGTTTGTGATGCGGTGCTCGTTTATATAAACTATCTGGGATGTGAGGTCGGTTTGATTTCATATCTTAAAATTATTTTCAAAATCAAATACTACTTTCTAAATCATATATATATATATATTTAAATCAAAACTAAAATCTAAAATTAGCCGAAAATTTCTGTTAGGCGACCCCCTTTTCAAAACACATAACCTAAAAATATGCCGACAACACCTGAATTAATGGGTAAAGAATATGAATGCTTCTATTTGGCACAATACCATAAATTTATATTCTCCAAAATATTATCATTATCTTAGAAAATCTTGGATTAATTGAAAGGAAGAAAGTTATTTTCTTATTGCTATTTACATCAATCAATTCATTAGAGCTTTATTATTGCATCCAGTAAATTAAAAATATCAAATTTATAACTATAAAAGAAATACTTAAAAATAAAATTAAAATATTTAAAAATCCATAACTCACTCCTTGTGGGATCGATATCGGGGTCTTTGTTTCAAAGCCCTATATTACTTGATACGATACGTATACTTGCGTAGTACCCCTAGTGTGTAAAATATTTTTGATAAAATTATATTTGTATACACTAGTCGCTATAATTATCTATTACATATATTTGAAAGCATTAATTATTATATTTGTCATCAGCGGATTGCGGGTCAAATTTTTGGCACCGTTGCCGGGGATTGAATTTTTAGTACGCATATATTTAGCGTTGGGTCAAGTTTTTGGCGCCGTTGCCGGGGAGGAGCGGAGGCAAATTTTTAGATTTTAAATATTTTTATTTTATTTTATTCATTTTCTTTTATTGTCAAAAATATAAAGTACCAAAAAAATAATAATAATAATAATAAAATATATATAAATTTTTTTTTAGTAAGTACAGATTTTATTTCTTGCTAATTTACTTTTTATGCATAGTGTTCGATCTGAAGGATTATTACCTTTAGATTCTAAATTAGAAAGAACTGTTAAAAGAATTAAAAAAGGAAAACAAACTCAAAAAATCCAGGAGATGGTTAATTTACATAATAATTTACAAAATCCAATTGAAATTAATGAACAAAATGTTTACAAACTATTAAGGGATTATGCTAACCCTACAATTGATGAACTTCATAATAGTATTCAAATACCTACTGTAGATGCTAATTCTTTTGAGCTTAAACCATCTATCATTCAAATGGTTCAAAATAATCAATTTGGAGGAACACCATATGAGGATCCAAATTTACACATTGCTAGCTTTTTAGAACTTTGTGCTACCTTTAAATATAACAATGTTTCTGATGATGCTATTAAACTTAGACTCTTTCCTTTTTCTTTAAGAGATAAAGCAAAGATGTGGTTGAACTCATTAGCAACAGGTTCTACTAAAACATGGGCTGAAATGGTACAAAAATTCTTTGTTAAATATTTTCCTCCTTCTAAAACTGCTAAATTAAGAAATGATATTACTTCATTTAGACAATTTGACGGGGAGAAAATTTATGAAACTTGGGAAAGATTTAAAGAATTATTAAGAAAATGTCCTCATCATGCTTTACCTGATTGGTTAATTATTCAAACATTTTATAATGGTTTAATTGGATCACTAAGATCAATTATTGATGCTCTGGAGGTTCTTTAATGTATAAATCATTTGAAGAAGCTTATAATTTAATTAAAGAAATGACTAACAATAATTTTCAATGGCCTTCTGAAAGGATTAATCCTAAAAGAATGTCAAGTATTTAAGATAACGAAGCTTTTTCTATTTTAGCTTCACAAGTAGCTGCAATATCTAAGAAATTAGATAATTTTACCATCAACATATCACATAACAACTCATCTAATATTGAAGATTCTCAAACTATTGAAACTTTACAAGCTATTGCTAGTAAAAATAATCCGTATTCAAATTATTATAATCCTGGCTGGAAAAATCACCCTAATTTTAATTGGAATAATCAACAACAACAATGGGGTAATAATCAATCTCATCCAACTGGAAATTGGAATAATCAAGTAAATTCAAATTATAAACCACCTAGATTTAATAATCAACAGAAAACGTTATCAATAGAAGAATTAATTTTTCAAATGAGTAATCAATTACAAAATCAAAATATTGCTATTCGTAATATTGAGAATCAAATGGGACAAATCGCTAATTTAATTAATAACAGACCTCCAGGAACACTTCCTAATAATGTTGAAATTAATCCAAAAGAAACTGGAAAAGAACATGAACATGTTAAAGCTGTACAACTTAGAAGTGGAAAGGAATTAAAAGAAAGAATGCAGAATGAAATTGAAAAAGAGATTGAGGTTGGAGAGATTGAAAAACCTAAAGAAACTCATTCTCCTAATCAAGATCAAACTAATATTTCTATTAATGTGGAAGTTGAAAAACCACCACCACCTTTTCCTTAAAGATTAAAACAGCAGAAGCTTGATCATCAATTTTCTAAGTTCTTTGAAATTTTTAAGAAACTTACTATAAACATACCTTTTGCTGAAGCTTTGGAACAGATGCCAACTTATGCAAAATTTATGAAGGACATATTAAGTAAGAAACTAAAATTTGAAGCCTTTGAAACTGTTGCATTAAGTGAAGAATGTAGTGCAATAATTCAAAAGAAATTACCTCAGAAACTTAAAGATCCTGGAAGTTTTACTATACCTTGTGCTATTGGAGAAATATTTTGTGGATAAGCTTTATGTGATTTAGGAGCTAGTATTAATCTCATGCCATTTTCTATTTATCGAAGGTTGAATTTAGGAGAGATTACTCCCACCACTGTAACCCTTCAGTTAGCTGATAGATTTATCACTTACCCTAAAGGAGTTATAGAGGATGTACTTGTTAAAGTAGATAAATTTATCTTCCCTGTGGATTTCATTGTACTTGATATGGAAGAAGATAAAGAAATACCAATTATTTTAGGGAGACCTTTTCTAGCTACCGGATGAGCTATGATTGATGTGTAAAAAGGAGAATTAACTATGAGAGTTGATGATCAAGAGATTAAATTCAATATTCTTAAATCAATGAAGTACCCTGGCAAAGAAAAATGCTATTGAATGGATATTTTTGATTTTATAATTGAAAAACACTACCGAGAAAAGTGTAAAATCATTCCTGAAGAAGAAATTGAATTTTTAACTGATGAAAATGAAGAACTAAAAGAAGAATAATTATTTAAAGAAACTCATTATATTAAAGATAACTGGGAAACTTTAGATATAACTCAAAATGATATACTTTTACCCTCAATTAAAAAATCCCTTGAACTGGAATTAAAAATGTTACCTTCACATTTAAAGTATGCATTTCTTGGAAATTCATTAACGTTACCTGTTATTATTTATTCTGAGCTAAGTTTAGATCAAGAAGAAAAATTAATAGGAGTGTTAAAGAATTATGAGAAAGCTTTTAGTTGGACTATTGCTGATATAAGAGGAATAAGTCCTTCCATTTGTATGCATAGAATTTTAATGGAAGAAAATTTTAAACCTACTATTGAACCGCAAAGAAGATTAAATCCTATCATGAAAGAGGTTGTTAAAAAAGAAATTTTAAAATGGTTAGATGCTGGAATTATTTATCCTATTTCGGATAGCCAATGGGTAAGTCCTATTCATTGTGTTCCAAAGAAAGGAGGAGTAACTGTCACTGTCAATGATAAAAATGAACTAATTCCTACAAGACAAGTTACTAGATGGAGAATTTGCATTGATTATCGGAAGTTAAATGACACCACTAGAAAGGATCATTTTCCTTTACCTTTCTTGGATCAAATGCTTGACAAATTAGCTGGACACTCATATTTCTGTTTTCTGGATGGATATTCTGGTTATCATCAATTACTTATCGCTCCTGAGGACCAAGAGAAAACAACATTTACAAGTCCTTATGGAACATTTACCTTTAGAAGAATGTCTTTTGGTTTATGTAATGCACCAGCAAATTTTCAAAGATGTATGATGTCAATATTTTGTGATTTGATTGATAAAAGAATTGAAGTATTCATGGACGATTTTTCAGTTTTTGGAACTTCTTTTGAGTCTTGTTTGGAAAATATTTCCAAAGTTCTGAAAAGATGTAAAGAAACAAATTTAGTTCTTAACTGGGAAAAATGTCAATTTATGGTCACAGAAGGCATTGTACTTGGTCATAAAGTTTCACAAAAAAGGATGGAAGTTGATCAAGTAAAAGTAAAAATTATTGCTGAACTGCAACCCCCTACTACTGTTACTGATGTGAGAAGTTTTCTAGGTTATGCTGGATCTTATAGAAGATATATAAAGGATTTTTCTAAAATTGCTAAACCTCTTTTTCATTTATTAGAAAAAGAAACTAAATTTGAATTTAATGAAGAATGTGTTAATGCTTTCAATATTTTAAAAGAAAAATTATTAACTGCACCTATAATTACTGCACCTAATTGGAATAAACCTTTTGAATTAATGTGTGATGCAAGGGATTTTGCAATTGGAGCTGTATTGGGACAAAAATATGAAAAAAATTTCAAAGTTTTATATTATGCTAGTAAAACTCTTACTGAAACTCAAAGAAATTACACTACTACTGAAAAAGAGCTTTTAGATATAGTATATGTCTTTGATAAATTTAGACCTTATCTTCTTGGTACCAAATGCATAGTTCATACTAATCATTCCGCTATTAAATATTTAATGTTAAAAAAAGATGCTAAACCTAGACTGATAAGATGGGTTTTACTACTATAAGAATTTGATTTTCAAATAGTGGATAGAAAGGAACGAACAACCAAATTACTGATCATTTATCTAGAATTAAGAATGATGTTATTACTGAAGAAAATATAAATGAGAAATTTCCTCATGAACATTTGTATGTTATTCAAGGATGCTAAACACCTTGGTATGCAGATATAGTTAAATATTTAGTTAGCAATATTTTACCTTATGGATTAGATAACAAATTTATTAAGAAATTTAAAAATGATGCTAA